>BSBN01000195.1:0-2436209 GCA_027924645.1 Cunninghamia lanceolata
CCAGAGACATAGGGGGGAGGAGATTGAGAGTTAAAGGGATGATAGAGATAGGGAGATAAAGGTTTAGGGTTGCCTGGGTTTAGTGTTAAGGGTTTAGGGGTTTGGGGTTTAGGGGCATTATTTAGGGTTTCTCAGGTTTAGTGTTTGGGGTTTTAGGGTTTAGGGATTAGGGCGTAAGGCTTAGAGGTATTATTGAGGGGTTAGGGTTTATGGTTTAGGGGATAGAGTTAGGGTTTAGGGTTGCATGTAAAAAGCAATCTTTCTATCTCTCTAAACCCCTAAACCCTAAATAATACCCCTGATCCCTAACCTGTAACCCATAAACCTTTATCTCCCTATCTCTCCCTTATCTCCCTCTCTATCGTCCCTCTAACTCTAAATCTCTCTCCCTATCTCTCTGAACCTCTCACTCACTCTCTATCTCCTATCTCTCTTCTTTATCTCCTCTCTCTCTCTCTCTCCAAATCTGTCTCCTCTCTCTGTCTCTACCTATCTACCTCTCCCTATCTCTTGCCTCTCTCTCCACTTTCATTTCCTCTATCTCCCTATCTCTACACATTATCTCTCCCTCTCCCATCTAGTTTTCTTGTTTCCATTTCCTCTATCGATAAGGGAGAGGGAGAGGGAGAGATAGAGGGGAGAGATAGGGAGATAGAGGAGTGATAGGGGAGAGAGACAAGCTTGATATGGAGAGATAGATAGGTAGAGAGAGAGGAAATATAGGGAGAGATAGAGGAGACAGAGGGGAGATATAGAGAGATAGAGAGTGAGTGATATGTCCAAAGAGATAGGGAGAGAGATTTAGAGGTTGAGGGTCATTAGAGACAGGGAGATAGGGTTTCTTGGTTTTAGGGTCTTAGGGGGTTAGAGGTTAGCGATTAGGGGTTATGGCATTATTGAGGGATTAGAAACCGTTTAGGATTGCATGTGAAAATAACACTCTTTATATCTCTAAAAAACCCTAAATGCTAAATAATTCCCCTAATCCCTAAACCCTAACCATTAACACCTAAACCCTAAACCCAAGCAACCCTAAACCTCTATCTCCCTATCTCTCCCTTATCTCCCTCTCTCTTCATCCTTCTACTCTCAATCTCTCTCCCTATCTCTCTATGCATCTTGCTCTCTCTCTCTCTCTCTCTCTCTCTCTCTCTCTCTCTCTCTCTCTCTCTCTCTCTCTCTCTCTCTCTCTCTCTCTCTCTCTCTCTCTCTCTCTCTCTCTCTCTCTCTCTCTCTCTCTCTCCTCTCTCTCTCTCTCTCTCTCTCTCTCTCTCTCTCTCTCGCCTCTCTCCCCCTATCATTCCTCTATCTCTCTATCTCTCCCATTTATCTCTCCCTCTCCCTTATCGACGAAGTAAATGGAAACAAGAAAACAGGAATCTCTCTCTCTATCTCTCCGACTCCCTATCACTCCCCTATCTCTCCCCTCCATCTCCCTCATCAAAAAAGCAAATGGAAATAAGAAAACTAGGACATGCAATGAGGGATGAGGATATAAATTGCAAGGATGAAATGGAAACAAGATAAAATGAAAGTTGATTGGATGGGAATAATGATGAGAGGAGAGGTGGAAAATAGTAAAATAGGGAAAATTTAGTGGGATCTAAAGGGAAATTGGAAAGGAAAAGGAAAACTAGGAGGTAGATAGGTGAGAGAGAGAGAGAGGGTAGTATGTAAAGAGGGGAGGGATAGGGAGGTAGAGAGAGAGAGAGAGGGAGGTAGAGAGAAGAGAGAGAGGGAGGGAGGGAGCAAGGGAGGGAGGGAGGGAGAGATGTTTTAATTCATCATAACACAAGCACATACCATAACACGAGCACATTATAACACACTTGCATTATGTGAATGCACATATTCACATAATGCGAGTGTGTTATAACATGCTCACATTATGCTTAGGTTTGGCAATTATCAAGCCTAAGTCTTGGATTTGCCTTGGGATTCCAAACCAAAGGCTTGGACTATGTTTAGGTTGTCCAAGGATGTATTTTTCCAAACTCTAAGAAAATTCAGATAATCTGGAGCATGCTCTACATCAAGATTGCACTTTTTTCAATGAAAAGTAAAAAAATACAACTATAATCTTAGTCTCTCTATTAGCTATCTAACCATATAATTTTTTTTCACATTTTCAGTACATTAAGGGTTTCATCTTTAATTTCTTTTGTTAGTGTATGTATTTTTTAAAAAAAACTAGTGCCTAGTATTTTTGACTTTTTTCGAACCAATTATCGAAATTTCAAATATGTTACATTTTGATAAACTAGACTCCATTCTACATGTATTAAAAAATAATAATTGATTTTCAATTAGTTTTCAAAAATTTTAGGTGGAAGCATGCTCAATTTTCTATTTTTCAGGATGTGTCCACTTTGAAAATTAATAAAAAATTAATTATTCACGAAAAAATTATCAAAAAAATCAAGGATAAACTAAATGGTGTTAGCTAATTTCTCACTAAAGTGATTTTTGAAATACTAAAAAAAGTTAACATTTTAGGGGGAGCACACTAGATGCTATGTTATGTTTTTTTTGTGAAAAAATAGGACCAATTTGTGTGCTCTGCCTTTTTGAACCCCATAATGTCAACCATTTTAGAAAAAAATTTAGTAGTTTAGAAACTAGATTTAGAGCACTATGACTCTTGTTTTTCTTGTATCTTCAAATTTTGAGTGTAACTATCTTCAATTTCTCATCGAACATCAATCTTTCCTAATTTTAGGAAAAAAGTGGCATCTTAAGAACCCCTTTTGGTCCCTCATATTTGTGCACTTACCCCCCTTCTAATCTCCATACCAAGAATGTATTTTTCATATCCCAAATCCTTTATATCAAAGGTGCCAAAAAACTAAATTTTCAGCTCTCTAATTATCATCTTGTTGTTACAAATAAACATGTCATCCACATACAAGACAATGATTACAACCTAATCATCAATAATTTTAACATAAACACAATGACCTTCCTCACTTGTAACAAAAGTCAAACTCAATGCAAAGGCATCAAACTTATGGTATCACATACTAGGTGACTATTCGAAACCATATAATAAATGTTTCAACCTACAAAATAAATGTTCATTTCCCTTTATAACAAAATCATTAGGATTTCCAATATAAATATCATCCTAAAGACCATCACATGCAAGAAATAAATCTTAACATCCATTTGTTCAATCTCAAAATCACAATCTACAATAATTTAGATAATAGGAATCTAATTTAGAAAATAACTTAGCAATAGGAGAGAAATTTGCATTCAAACAAACTCCCTCTCTCTAAGAGTAGCACTTTGTCATGAGTCTATCCTTGTGCCACCCTAATGGTTCATCATCTATGAGGGTGTGTACAAGAAGTTGAGTCCACTTTTTGGCCAAAAAGTGGAAGTGTTTTCCCCGATTTTAAGATTATGTTAGATTTGACCTAAAAATTTAAAGCACTTAAATGTTGAATCTTGAAACAAGTTAGTGATATGAAATGTAGTACTCAGAGTCTAGTTTCCAAATATGTAATTTATTTTAATGCCCAGATGATACAAATGGACTTTTAATAGGCATGTCTAAAAACCACTATTTAAAAGTCACTTTTTTTTACATATCATGCACCTGTACATCAATCATATTTTGACCTAAATAATTATATTTTTCTGAATCCTTTTGGAAAAAGATTTGTAAGTCAATGAAGATTTCTCATGATATTTTTTGTAATTTTTTTAATATATTTTTTATTAATTTTTTATTGGCAGTAATTGTTGTTTTAAAAATCCCTCATGTATGTCATTCATAAGATGACCTAAACTTATCATTTTTTGATTTTGTTTTACAAATTGAAAATAATTGTCTGAAGATTGCTCATGTATAATTTCTTTTTTTAAAACATTATTTTAATAAAAAGTTATTAAAATAATAAGAAAACCTGATATTTCAAGATTCTGGACCAATTTCATCAAAAATTATTTAAAAAATAGAAAAATAATCAAATTAAAATTACATATTTAGAACCTACACAATCTCATCGATAATGGGTTTTAATTTCCTCAAAAAAATTTGCAAAAAATTTCTTTAGATATGTCAAAAGTCACTTTTTTTTAGTGACACTAACATGACCTTATAGTTGAAGGTCAAAGTAGGTCCAATGGTTAGGGTCCATTCTGCAAGCCTTTTCCCTATCCAAAACCCATAGCAGAAACCATGCCTAGATTTTAGATTTCAAGTAACGAGATCCCTTTTTTTTTTTAATTATTTTAGTGGTACAAAAACAAAATAGGATCACATTTTATAAACAGGATCATGGTTTTGTTTTATCCATTTTAAAAATAATAATAATAAAAAATTTCTATCTTCTACAACTTGACTTCTTGCAAGACTATGTATGGCCAACAGTGACTGATTCTGCAATTTTTTATCAAATCTTGTCTTCTACATGCTCTTCAAATTGTAATTTCATTTTAATTTTAGGAGCTTACATTAGGACAATTTTGGAGAGGAATTGTTTTCATTTTCTATGCATTTGAAGGAGGAATAAAAAGGAAATACTTTTACTATATTGAAATTCATTTGTACTTTAGAATTTTGTAATCATGGGATCACAATGTCATCAAAAAGGAAAGATAGGAAGGTATTGACCCCTAAATAAATTCAAGCAAAGTGAGAGGAGGAAAAACACAAAAGCAATAGAAGAATGAGGATTTGAGCAATGAATAATGTTGAAGCATCTAGTTCCATGAGTACTGAAGATAAAAACATTGAAGAGACCGTGGATGTAGATGATACAAATTTGCAAGAGGTGAATGTGGAAGATAATTCGATTATAGAAACTAATCCTAGTATGTCTTCAAACTGACCTTTCAATGCTACGAAGAATGCAACAGTAGGCACAAATCTAGGTACATCTTTAAATCCACCTTTAAATGATATGGAAAATGTGATTCTAGATGATATTCATATTGATGATTTGAAGGAAGCTAGATATAACAATGTTGAGATCAATTTTATTCATAGAAAAGGTATAGAAGTGAATATTGAAAATAAAATCCCTTTTGTTCGTCAAAATGAAAATCCTTTTGTTGGTGAAAATGAAAATCCTTATGTTGGTGAAAATGAAAATACTTTTGTTCTTGAAAATGAAAATCCTATTGTTGGTGAAAATGAAAATCCCTTTGTCGTTGAAAGTGAGAATTCTTGTGTTGGTAAAAATGAAAATCCTTGTGTTGTTGAAAACAAAAATATTTTTTAAAAAAATTGAAAGTACTATTTTAGATAATCTTCCTCGTAAGATTTCTTGGAGATAAATAAGAATGTGTAGTGCCCCTCAACTTGTCGTCTGTTAGACTGATGTTTGTTTAGTAGTATTAGATTTTATGACAGTATCTTAGACCGTAGATGATGGATCTCTTGTTATTTTGCTAATTCATTATGGACCTAATTGTGATGATAACAGATGTTGATGTTGGATTCTATTATCTTATGCTTTACAATTTGATAAATAAACTAGATGTTACAGATGTTTTGATGTTAATTGCGATATTGGATTGTAAGAGGATTGAATGTTTTATGTTGTTGATTAATATCAGATATCTTGTTCAACATAGTTAATCATTTATTCATAAACGTGAATGGAACAGTGTTGTATTACTTGCTCTCGAGTACCCTACACCACTGTGATTTCCATTCACTACAGGACTGCATGTGGATATATATATATTGTTATGCTTAACCGTGCGTTGTTACAGGAATGCAGGTACTAGGCATCGACTCCACCTGATTACAGGTCTGAGCGTGCCTTCCCCAATGGATTAGTTGTTTGGAGTTAACGTGAGGTCCCATGTCAGTGTGGTCTAGTTGTCAGTTTATCCCTTGTGGTCATTGTTTGTCATTCGATCATGACTTGCAGACAGGTAATATTGTACCTTGGAGTCTAACTAGGTTAGAAAGTGTCTAAGTGTGTAAGGTGTCGTTGTGCTTTAATTAGAATTATATTACGGAAAGTATAATGTTGATAATTAAATGTATTGATAAAAGATAATATTGAGTCGATAGTTGTTGATTATTGTTGTAAATAAATTATTATTTTATTAGAAGTATAGTTGTTAAATAAAGATTGTAAGAAATTTTGTATTATTTAATATAATATTATTTGCAATAAATATTTAAATAAATAAAATCGTTGTAAGTTATGTTGTAATTAGTGATTTACAACTAAATTAATAAAATAAATTAATATATAGTTGTACAATTATAGATTGTTGTAATGTTATAACTTTATTAAATACAATATGGTTGGTCGGCTATAAAGTCATTAAATGTTGTCGGGAATTATGTGTTTACATTTAAAAAATGAAATACAATAAAATAAATAAAGAACTTCTTTGGGATCATTGAATTAAATAAAAATATAAGTAGAGGGGGGAGATGCACGGGATCACGTGCCGAGTCCCTTGGAAGAAGGAAGGGGCTGTGTTATAAAAGAAAAGGCTTGTTGAGGCAAAGAGGACAACATTATAGGTGAAAGAAAAGAGAAGAAGGCTGGAATAAGAAGCTTGGATCTGCAGCAATTGAAGTAGACTCATCAATCCGACATCGTAGCTAGGTTCCTTGGAATGCTTAACCTTTTTCACTGTTTCTTTTTCTCTGCATCTGAGCATGTTGGTTGATTGCTTCTTTATCTGCAAACAAAATGATTTTTGGTTAAATGGTTTTCTGCCGGAACTTTCTGTCACTTCTGCAAATGTGTAATTTCTGTGGGCAGATTTAGATGTAAATCATTGGGTTTGTAACAAATGAAATTTGCCTTACAATTTCCCCACCGCCCTCCAACAGCTTAGTAACTATTTCCCCAGGTTACATTCAAAGGACATTGCCTTTATGAGGATTCCAATTCATAGATGCCATGATGTGTTTTCGGTAGTTCACCTTCTCTCTTAGTCGTAATTACCCGTAGTAGATTTCTACATGGTATCGAGTGTATGTAATCACAATTCTCTTTCTCCTTTAGCCACTAAACATTCATATATCTGACAATAGGTTTATCTTCACACTGCAATCTCTTACTGTTTTAGTTCCAGCGACTGGATATGTAATATCTTTTCCATGCTGTGTGGAAAGAATGGTTTCAGTTTTGTAGTATAGTTAGAAATGCTCTGGTAGCCAAGTATGCAAAGTATGCAAGCGTAGACCAGATTAGTGAAGCTCACAGGGCACCTCAAACAAATGTGACCTCATGGAAACATATTGGTTGCTGAATGTTACACAAAATGTCTTCATTGAAAAGGCGTATAAAGTTTAAAGGTTTGGGAACCTTATCTTTGGTCGATGCTTTCTTATCGGCATACTTAAAGGTTTCTAAACTCCATATTTTGCCATAGGGCACTCTAATGGACAGTTTTTAGGGTATTAAAACCATCATACCCACCAATCCCAGCACACAAAAAGTTGAAGATTTCCTTGTAAAGATCCATGGCCGAGCACAGTCACGCGAGCTTGTAATCCGAGCGGGGGCACGTAAGGTGGAAGAACTCGAGTCTTCGAGTTCAAGGAGGGTAGCTGTGCGACATGTTGTGTTGGCATGCCCTAATTCAAGTAGAGATCCCTCGCAAGGCCCTCCCTCGAAGGGTGGAGGACTGTCTTGGGGCCTAGAATGGAGGGGACCGCGTGAGGCTGGTTTCACAGAACAATGACAACCTCCCGCTACCTATAGTAGAAGGATAACGAACTGCTTGTCCCTCTCCTTACCATCCTCCACTCATGCTCATCCTTGGACCTCCACAAGATAAAAAAGAACAGATCTGAGGTATTGTCAATATCTTCTGCGTCATGGAAGATTATAGTTTGCTCAAAATATACTGGTCTCCAGGCACACACATTGTATTAATTTTGCGATGTACGTTTTGATTCCAAGTTAACGAATACAATGGATGCCATAATATTTTTAGTATCCTTTTGTCTACACGCGTTCTACCCTCAAGTTATTTTGAAATCTTATTAGATTTTACAGCTATGTAGATTGTCAGCCTTCTAATCTATACCCTAGCACCTCTGTAAAGTGGTATTTTTCTGTAAACTATCAATTTCAGAAATCACGATATACCTATTATACAAGTTATAAATATCAGTCAAATAGATCAGCATAAGCAACCGATACTTGAACCTGAACATATCAGAAACTCAAACAATAATGGACTCGACAGGCTCATGGCCTGGACAGCGATATTGTAATGGAAAAATCATTAACTGAGTCTATCTTGCAGAAAAGCTTTACCAATAAATTATCAAATACAGTTCTTTTTCATGTTGACAAATTTAAGATTTCTGAGTTGGCAAGTTCCCTATCTTCTTTTCAGATGTCACATTATATATATTCTCCACTTTCCTATTTAATTAGATTTACATTAGAGTCACTATACGATTACATCTCAAGGAGTTCTCTGAAGAAATTAGTTGACAATCCACAGTGCACATTATGGAATGTTATTAAAGTCTTGGCAACAAATCTATTTTTCTTATATCCTGCAACCATTCCATTCCAATCTTATGGATCGATGTGCTCAGCTGGTCGCATATTGGAAGGGTACTTTATATAGATTGCTCCCTGTAATGCAAGTTCAATGCAGATTAATTAATGAGCAAATGTTATGCATGATGTGAGGCAAGAGGGATGAAGTGCGAACAGAAATCAAATGATAGGGTTGCCAGCTAGTCTGCTGTTCATTAGTTTTCTGCGTCACAGTCTTGGTCGAATAGAACACACTTCAACCCTATCATGGTAAGGGAAATTTTCATCGAATATTTACATAGTTAGTAATGCACAAGTGAACATACATGAAGAAGTGGAAACACAGATAAATCATTTGGACTATTTGATAGAAGCCACCATTATAGATACCGGCACAACATAATGAAAGAAAGGTAGACACAATTACCGCAGATACAAATCACAGTCATGATTTTAAATCAGTATTTCATATAGTCCATTATAATTCTCTTTCATACCTATTTAAACACGTCTTCCTATGTAGCCAGATACCTCAAACTTATAGCACCAAGCTTTTTCCAACGCACAATGCTCTTCCAAAATGCCACAACTAGAATAATGAAAATGAATATCCTGCTAAACTGTGAATAGCCTTCTCAACATCTCTAGTTTGTCTTTTCCTGAGTATCTTTGTCTCCTGTGACTATTGCCTTTTGTTGGAGGAAGAGAAAACTGTATATGTGGATGCCGTCAATTTATTAAATTTCCAAGTTTGTCCGATGCTGCTAGAAGTTGGTGATCCAAACAAATATCATCTATTTCAATGGTAAATCAGTCAATATCAATTTTATGCCTCCTCTGCGATATATGATTGCTACTCAGTAGATAACAACAATCGAAACGATTGTTGTAGAAGCATCTGCATAGGAATCGGAACGCCACGGGAACAAAAAGTAATAACTACAATGATCATGTGATGATCGCTTGTGAGATGACCATTCTGATCTTTTGATAGAATTAATTACTCTTAGTAAAATCTTTCCGAGACTTCGTTACGATGAAGACATGCAAGCATCTTATCTGGTTGAGGTTGACCGAATATCTGGAATGACCGTATGGAGGCAGAGTCTTGAGGAAAATAAAATAATAATGTTCATTGTTGATGATTTTTCCTCATTGTAATTATCGTTTAGTTATACTTGTCTTAGCATTCTTATTCATGTTATTACTTAAAAGAGTTAAGTTAATTGGACAAGTTTGAAAGATAAATGAACAAGATTGTATGGATAATGAGAATGTGTAATGATAAGTAGGAATTAAAAAGAATAATGGTACTAAGTGATTCTTTTACAAATGAAAGGTTGTAAATTTAGTAATTTATCTTTTGAAACAAAATGTAGTACATTTAGATAAATTAGTTGTAATGTATTAATATGTTTGTTGCAATTAATTTAAATCAATTAGTTTGATTTAAAAGAAATGATGAAATCTAATGTTGAATTTACAAGTCGTTCACATTGTACTAAGAAGGAGTTTTGGTGATTTAACTCTGGAAATTAAATTTAAACTGTATGAAATTAAGAATTCTTGTTGTCGTAATATGATAAATTGCTAGAGGTCAGAATTCCAGAGGCATAATATGTCTGAGTACAACCAACATGTGGATAGGTGTTCTAGTGTTGTGTTGTCTTAAATATGTGATTTTGATTAAGTATGAAGTACAATTTATTATGAATGAAGTATTATCGAAAGTTGTTAATGTATTTTGTGGATATAATATTCTCTAGATGAGATATTTAACCAGTTGTGACTATCTTCTATCCGTTTTGGTCGTAATGGTCATATGGAGAGACCTGGAATCTGTAAATGAGTAAAATGTTGTAATGCTTTAGGCAATGGATAACAATTGGTGTTATGATTCTGTTTGTAATGCAAGAGGGTTTATGCCTTGCAGGAACATGTATGTGTATTGCTATAATGCCTTGTCTAATGGTTAAGGTTTACTAGGTGTTAGGAAGGAGAGTGGCTTTCAACGTGGGGCCAGTGCCCAAAGTGGCAGTCAGGATAACCCGTTGAAAGTAAATTAATCAAGTGATAACCTAAAATGAACTAGGGGGTTAAGGGTAGATTTCACACTAAACAAGATTAATGGATTCCTCTCCATGGCCTGTAGTGCTTGTTTAGACTAAGGATGGGTAGAGAAGGCCTGGTTGGCATGATTGACTTCCTTCTCCTCACGAAATGAAGGTCGATTCCGCATGTGTCACCCTATGGGGCCGGCACCTAGTGAGGGGTTGTTAGGATAACCATAGATGGGGGCCGGTGCCTAGTGAGAGGCTATTAGGATAACCCATGCTAGGACCGTGCGATGACACTCTCCCTACTACAACCTAGCATCCCTTCTTCGGTCTCTCCTCATTTGTTATGTTATGTTTTGCCTCTGGAAGTTAAGTTGTGTTGTATTGTTGTTTCCATGTGTTGTATTGGCGTTTGGTCATCCCTTGTTCTTGTTTGACTTTCACCTACCTGACTGTCATTGTTTGGGACCTCATGTTAACTCCTAGCTCGGGGGG
Source organism: Cunninghamia lanceolata (assembly GCA_027924645.1). NCBI lineage: Eukaryota > Viridiplantae > Streptophyta > Pinopsida > Cupressales > Cupressaceae > Cunninghamia > Cunninghamia lanceolata. The sequence goes on from BSBN01000195.1 coordinate 11,039, forward strand.
TGGACCTTAGGGTTCCACATGGTCGGGTGGAAGAGCTATTTTATCCATTGGTTATTCCTTGTCAAGTTCATATGCAGAAAAGATTTGTTCCAGTTGTACTTGTCCCAGTTGATGAAGATGTATGTGTATAACCTTGTACCAGATTTGTGCAACAGAACATTCATTATGTATGTAATTCTGACATAGTCTAAAAATGGCAATGTAATGATGTCATGATGTACTTATACAAAAGCATTTCAGTTATGTATTTAATCATGCAGATTCTGTTATTTGATGATATGCAATGAATATGAATAAGTTATTTAATTGAGCATGGATCTAGATCAGTTACTGATGTATGTTAAATTATGTTAGTTGGTTTGTAAGTGATGCAGCCTTGAATCCTTAGAGAATATGTCGTAATTAGTTATGTTAACGTTACTTAATCATCTTTAAAAAAAAAAAAATTCATGTTTCATATAGCATAAGTGTGTATTTCTTTAAGGTGTTCAAGGTGGGCGTTACAGAATGCATGCCTTGATAGATTATACAAACAATTTTTTTAACGAAAAAACTATCATTTCAATGTCAACTCATGATGCAATTGATCAGAATGTAGAAAATGAGAAAAGTAATGAAAAAGTTAGGAATTTTTTGTGAAACCAAAAATAAAAGATGAATCATTTAAACATGCTATATGTACTATTGCTAGTTCCATTGAGTCTATTGGAAAGAAGACTAGATATAAAGATAAGAATGCTGCATGATGAGCTATAACAATTGCTGTAGTTAATAAAACAACTTTGGATAAAAGATCAACATTAGTGGAATTCTAAACATACATCCTAAAACATTGGTAAGAGATGAAAAGGGAAGAGAAAGTATAGAAAATGATGTAGTCAATCAATGTTGGAGTTTTAATGGTTGACTCCCAAGGTATGACATGAAATTGAAAATTGAAATCAAATATTTGGTTGAAAAATATTGCCATGATAATACTAGGGTATCATCTAATGCTAGAGATGTTTGGAAATTAAGAGTGGGGTCCAAAATTTTTTATCCTCATCCAAAAAACCTATTAGACACAACTCAAACAGAATTTTATAGAAAATTTTTAGATGATTCAATGTTACCTAGAAATATTAGCATAAGTCAAATATCATTTGAAAAATGCAAACCTTAGTATGTAAAATTTAATAAGCAATGAATCTCTTGTTGTTGTAAAATGCATGTGCGATTTTGTTATTATTATGAAGTTTTTCGATATATATGTTGTACTTTACATACAAACATGATTATGCAAGAATTTTATATTAATATGCCACCTGAAACAATCAAGGAGTTTATAGTAGGTTTATTTTGTGAAAGATCTAATGGACATTTATTTTATTTAAGTTCATGTATTTCTAGATGATGCACTAGTTGTGCAATCTTTCATTCTAAGGAGTTTGTATGCATGAAAGTTTTGAAAATGATTTTAGACAACAATTAACTTGGATGTTAAAAGATTTAAGAATGTTGAGTGTTCTTTAAAGGATAGAAAATTTGGAAAACATTGTGATTCAATCACATAAAAAATCAATGTACATGCATTCATATCAAAGTTTAAGAGTAAGATTGTACCAAAATATGTCAAACACCCTCAACATGCTTGATGGCTTGATGGACATTTCCACAGATGTAGAAACACATTTCTATTTGGAACTATACTATTACTAGTTGATTTTGTTAAAAAACTAAACTCTTGCTCCACAAGAGGAAATACAATCAAAATATTACAATTTAGTGTAGGTGGCTATGTTTTGTTCATATTGTATACAGGCATGCAAATGATAGTATAAAGGATGATAGAAATTTTTTGAGGGAATATCATTTCTATTCGAGCAAAAATCAGTTACACTCGTCAGAGTTTGTTCAATATCGTTTCAATATATTTTATACAAATTTAATAGAAAGAGGAATCAAGATGATAGAACATCTCATATGGTCAGATAATTGTATGGGACAGTTCAAGAATGCTCAAATGTTTTATTGGTTAAGTAGGGTTCACAAGGAAAATAATGTCCAACATATGTGGAGTTTTTTTGAAGTTGGACATGGTAAAAGAGAACATGATGGAGCTAGTGCATGTGTTAAAAGAATTCTTGCTAAAGAGCAATTGAAATTTGAGGATGCAGTAAAATTCAAATATGCATGTGCGATTGTGGATTGGTGCCATACAAAATTATCTACAGGATCAAGCAAGTACTCTATAGTTCGACAATTTTTTTGGTTGGTTAAAGAAGAGAAAATTCTACCTAGACTTGATTGTGAGATAATCAGTGGATATACTAAATGGCATTCATTTAAGAGTTCAAATGCAAGCACATGGACTATATGGACAAGGGAGCTTGCATGTTTTTGTTAGTTTTGTATTTCAGGAGATTATGAAGCATGTGAGAATATAGAATGGGTTGAAGAGTGGAAGAAAAGATTGTTGACACCTACACAAACACATGATCAATATGAAACAACAATTGAAGACAATGATTAAGTGTTTGTATCAGATGACTATGACCATATTTTAGACCTTGTACAAGAATGTAATTTAATTCAATTTATTTCATTTTATTTAACTTTATTAATAGATTGTAATGTTTTATTTATATATGGATGAATGTATGTAGAAATTGGTCGAATTATATTTCATACAATTTATTGAATTAAATTTTATTTGCAAGACATTTGTATGTTGTTGTTGCACCTAAAGAGAATGAAGAGGAAACCAAATATTGGTTGGCTCAATCTGTGGAGACTAAAGATAAGTTAATGGCACCTCGAGAAGATGATGATGGCTTTCATTATCCAATAGGTTTGGTGGTAGTTCTTGGCACTTGGCTACGAAAATACCTAACAAGGACAAATGGTTTTCCTGCATTCAAAGACTATGAAGCACATAAGAAGATTATACACTACTCACATTTGGTGGTGGCAACAAATATAAAACTAGTTAGGTATCATAGAAGACCTACTAATAAAGAGCTATGGACAATTACTATGGAAGAGCATGAGATAATCATAGATGCATTGCAAAAAATAGAGGATGCAGATGGTACAATGGAATAAACTTTTAGGTATGTATATATTTAATCAATAGTTAATATAGTTGTATTAATTCATCCCCTTAGCTCCCCTTAAGACATCCTCTTACCTACCCTTAATCAATTTCCTATAAATATGGAACTAATTTTCTCACATGACACATAATTTTCTTCCCTTACACCTCCTCTCTTACATCCCCTTAAGTCATCCTCTTACATCCCCTTAAGCCATCATATTACATCTGAAAGGAAATGAGGGCATCTCTGAACGTATTTCTAAGAATAGTGGTGTCTTCGACAGATTTAAATTCTTTTCAACTGCTTCAAAAACACACACAACTATGCCATTAAAGAGGAAACTCACATAGAACATTTCCAACATTAACCCTTAGAGGAAAGTACAAGCGAACATTAACCAGTTTCAACAGTAGAGACATTAAACATGAAAGACATAACAAGAACACAGATTTATGTGGGGAAAACCCTTACGGGTAAAAAACCCCACACTCCAAAACACCGAGCCATTGTATTATTTAGCAACAAAAGTTACAATACATTTACAGGCTCATAGCCTTTACAGGAGATTAACATCTTGTTCCTTTTGAAGAATATTTAACAATATAACCTTTCTCAACCAAAACCCTCTTCACATGAACTCTATTTTCACCCTCTCCTCAGTCCCTTCACATACTATTAACATCCTGCATACAACATACAGTATAGGACTTCACTAAAGAAGAAATCCAGAGTTCAGTGGATTGAACTATGCAACCTTAGACTCACTCCCTCTTTTTGGTCTATCAATTTCATCATTGCTTTAGCAATCCAATCAACACATGCAACTGACCGTTCATTCCAACTGCCCAGCATCACTGACATCCAACTATCCAAACCATTCGCATAAATATCTAACCATTCACATTCTCGTAGGAAACTTTAGTCCCACATGTACCAGACATTGGACAATTTCCAATTTAAATACCTGATGGCTTGGTAAGACTATCATCGGCACTTTTGCTAATGATAATAGTCAATAGCCCATCGATGTAACCACAACTATCAGTGAAGCAAATAACACTTACACTGAAGACCAATGTTGTCATGTCCCCTTTATAGTAAAAATAAATTTGTGGAATTAATAGTCCATTCCTATTTTCCCATGGGCTAATGTAAATCAAAAGGGAAAATATTTTATTTAATATTTTAATTGTAATCCCGCAAATTAAGGATTTATTATTTTCGGGAGCAATTAAATATTAAATACTTTAATTTATTTGCACAAGTGGGGAATATGAGGTGTAATTGTAACTTCCAAGAGTGATTTTAGGAGATCCTATGACAGGTTCCTAAAAATAGTTGATTTTATGACAGCTTGTAAGAGGGGAGTTATTTCTTATTTTTAGGCAAGAATCTTGCATGGATTATGACACGTAAGCACCATTTGAGGAAATTTGTTGGAAATTAAATTATTTTAATTTATTTTCCAAGAGAGGGACGTTTGGATTTGGATCTATTATAAATATGCAAGCATTTTTCTTTCAGAAGGGCTTTTTGATCATTTTACAACCCAAATTTCTGAATTTGAGCACTTGTGCTTGGATTTTCTTCAGTGGATGGAAACCCATTGGAGTTAGAGGCTTGTGGAGGAAAACCCATCAGTCTCAAGTGATTAGAGGATGAAAAACCTTTGGTTATAGAGAGTAATTCCATCCAGGGATTGCATTGGGCTTCAAAGGATTGTGCAGTTTCGGCAGTTTTACAGTATTGTGTTTGCAGGTTGTTCTGTTGCAGTTTTGGTGCTTCTAGAGGTGTTGTTTGGTGCTTCTGTTGTGTTTCATGTGTGCTACTGTATATTTTCTATTTTACATCTATTCCAGGTTCTAGAGATCATTCCTTGCACATTTGGGAGGTGTTGTGGTGATTTTGGCAGTGTTCAGTGACTTTCCCAGTGTATATTTCGGTGTAGTTTGAGTAGTTTGTTGTGGGTTTTATTTTATTTGTTGCAGAAGTTTTCTGTTATGTTTACCAGATGTATCTGACCTATTATCAGGTGTTTACAACAGAAATTTCAAATAAATTGAGTTTATGGAGTTTGCAGTGATTTTGGGTGTTATTCGATGTTCTTAGTTTTGTGGGTTTTGCATAAAATTTGTTGTATAAACTCATATTGCTTGTTGCTATTGTAAATTAGTGTCTCAGACCTAATTACATGTTATCACATTAGAAATTCAATGCAAAACTATTTTGGAGAAGTTTCATGCTTTTGGGTGTTAGTTCTGTGTAAGACTAGCTTGCTAGTCTTGGTGAAATTGTTGTATGTTTTCAGTGAAAGTAATTAATTCATTTCAAGATCTGATTTTAAATTGAAATATTTCAGTTGGGTACATTACAAATGTCTCACCGACGCAAAAGATCCATAGTCTTCCATCAGGGTGACAACAACTATCGGTGAAGAAAACATTACTTATGCTGAAGATAAATGTCTCATCGATACTGCCGATAGGATACATCCATCGGGGTGACACACAACCATCGGAGCATCCTCAACATCCTTTGCTGATCATCAAACTCAGGCCGATGGCAACTTCTCCAACCTTTACCACTTCATTGGGGTAACACCAAGCGATTGGAGACACAACCACAGGCTCTACCGATGGACTTCTCTTATGTCATCTACGAAACACCATCGGGGTGATGAGTAACATCAGAGGGACTTCTGAATGCTAAGCTGACAACAGTTCTCACACTGATATATTCATATCGGTGAAACCTTGCATATTGCTCAATGGCTTCTCACTCCCGCCGATAGTGCTCTGTCAAGCCGATAACAAAGGTCAACACACTATGAACAACGAGATCAATCACTGTAAATTTGAGAAACATGTACTCAACATTCTCCCACTTGACGAAGGATTTACAGAAACCCATCAATGCTTCATATCACAAAACCAAGGCTGATACTGCCACCACTCCACTATCCTCACAAGCTCCACATAAGCTTTAACATAACAACTTCAAAGCTTCCAGAATACAGTCATGAAAACATCCTCCACAAACAAGATAGAACATCAGCTAGAACAACAATCAGAAAACTAATTGTACCCATCCAACTGAAACAAAAAACCCATGTGACTGAAAATAGCACACACAGCCAGTGCTAAAACATCCAATCACTCATACCTTGAAGGTATGAACATCAGTAGACTCATGCCATCTACACATACACCCATCAACTGCAGATACAAGCTCCATGTGTCAACCAGTCTAAGAATACCAAACACATCAAGAACTCCCACTGCATGGACAATTCAGATCTGAAAAGGATCATTACATACAAAATCCACCAATTACATTACATAGAAAATTTAAACATCATGTAGTAACAAGGAAACATCCACCATGATATGTAAATCAATAACCTGCAAGAACAACTCCTCACCACCAGTCCAAAGTTCTCCCAAGTTATCTACATCCAACAAAGAAAGAGATAAGATAGCAGAACCTTCATGCTATCACCCAACAACATAAGTGAAAGCACATGACCACAAACTAGTGATCACTTCAGCTCCGAACAAAACCTCAAAATAATGTAATGTGAAACACACCATCAGAGAAAATAACTGAGACCAAGAGAAACATTGCACATCATATACCTGTAGACAATCATTCTACATACACCTCTGAATGCCAACTGTACCAAGTATGATCTCCTTCAAACCACCCCAAAGTGAACAGCATAACAACACCCAAACAACCATTCAATCTCAAGAGATCAAATACAACATATATATTATGTATCTAACATGGATGTAAGCCACACAAACCAAAGCAGATCAAACTAATTCATTTCCCATTTCAGGAAATCAGCCCATAAACCATCTCCTAAGAAACCTCGTCAATGAATGATATCTTAAACTCAAATACAAAAGGAGATAAACATGCTATCCATCTCTCACAATGAATCCTCCAGAACCATCTATGAGCAGTTCAAGATCCATATCTATGAAAGAAAGCAAAAAACACCTGAGAGAAATAATGGGCAATATCTCTCAAGTAATAAAATGTTAAGTAGACCAAGAGTGGGAATGAGATTGTTCTTCCAAGATATCCAAGTCCCAAAGACTTTCTCCAACAACAATCTCATCTAGATCTTTTGTTGAACTCACATTCAACCAAGGTAAAGAATCCTCAAACTTCCAGCTGTAAAATCTGATTAAGCATAGCAAATATAGTCTCACCTTATTCTCCATGTATCCATAAGTACATACGAACAATCACCTCATGCTAAACTCCAACTGCATCACTACAACACTATGAAGTAATCAAGTAAATGATAAATGTACCCAAACATAGAGAAGTTACCAGACCATTGTCAAAGCTCCAATCAGCTGAATCAAGAACTTATCATGACATCATGATCTTACCATCTCCCTTAGGAGATTCCATGCTCCAGGTGAACATAACCATGGTCTCTACACCAATGTATCATACCAAAATTCAAATGCAGAAATCATGATATGAAACAAACAAAAACTCTAAACCAACATCACCTATCAAGCACCACCAACACCTCAGCCAAGAATTTCATGAATCCTCCATGATTTTAAGATGTTACTCATCCTCAAATAGTGCCCCTGCAAATGCGAAAGAACCCTTCTGCAGCAACAGGATCAAAGAGCTCCTCCTAGTAACATCTGCCACACTAAAGAAGATCATTCACCACAAAGTGACGAACACATAGTCAATGCTAAAGCTCCCACTGCACTATAACAATAGAGCTTTCTAAGCATCCTGACCAAACATCTCCTAATCTAAAAATCTTCCAGGTCCACACATTAACATGTCCGTGTGACTATAAAACCAAGTGACACCAAGATCTCCAAACCAAGGAAATAAACTATCACTGTCAATAGCTTACACAAACTTGTGTACTCAAGCTATACATGACATCATGATAAACATACTACAAGTCTCCATAACCAACTATTCAGATACTCTACAACATCCATCCTCTCATCCTGAAATAGTCACACTAATGCACAAGTGACCAGAGACAAGGCCAGCTAACAAATCTACATAAACACTGAAGTAATCTTGTGGATAAAGATAGTCCACATCTGAGTCATCTCACTATAGCGTAATAGGTGATCAGCCCACAAAACTACATAACTCATAGATCCAACCAATGTACCATGCAAATTCACTATCACACTGGAAACTGCAAAACTAAGATTTCAAGGAATAGATAAACCATGTAGACAACATGACTTAAACATCAGATTACTTACAAATCTGATTCGCCAAACGTGTCCACAACCTGAGTACCATAGTAGAGAAACTAGAAACATTACCACAAAAATGCTGAGTGTCAAATCACATACCAGCACTCCCATGCAGAGAAAGCATTTCACCTCCTCACACCATGCACATAGCATGCATGCAAAATTGTAACTGTATCATCCAGCAACATCCCAAAAGCCAGGGTCTAGAAATAGCTTAACTACAGCTTCACAAAACCACAAGTTTTTCTTTTGACCGTGTAAAATCTGCAAAACCACTGTGTTTGAAAAACACCCATGCACATCCATACCCACTTCACATTTAGAAGACCCAAAAGTCTGCAACAAAAATCCATAACAGTTAAACCAGAATAATGGATCATCATGAATATACATAACCATAGATTTCAAGGAAAAACTATAAAACCCCTCAAATCCAATAAACATGAATCTGAGTCATGCAAGTACAAAAATATCCAATTAAGGAAACAACAGTTCAAGAGCTTTAGGCCCACTTGTAGACCAGTCCCTCAACCACCAACATGCACATGCATCCGAGAGAATCAGGCTATTACAAAAGCTCTTAGACCATCCAATGATCAACTCCATAGCCTACATGCAATCAGGGTAATAGAAAATTATGCCTTCTAATACCAGGAACAGAACACCTAGCATAAGCACAATACTCCATGGCTGAGCAGTAACACAAACTTCTTCATATCATTAGAGAGCCTCTCACATAGACACCCAATTTGAAAGTTACTGCAGCAACACAACCACAAAGCAAACCCCATGCAACAAGATTAAATACTGTCAATTAAGAACCTCAGGCCACATCATGACCAGCTCCAGTCTCTTTAGTTTCACCATCCTTCAAGAACTACTAAAACAAAAAGACAAGATTAACTGCAAGACTTCCACTCAAACAAGGATCAAACAAACAGACGTTTCCTTCATATTTCCTCAAGCCTATCACACTAAGAAACATCACAGAAGGAATACCTAGACCTTATACACCAGGAACTCTTACATGCAAACACATACAGCACACAAATATACAAATGTAAGAAACAAAACATATCCCAGTAGAAGGCTCTAATACCACTTGAAAGGAAATGAGGGCATCTCAGAACATATTTCTAAGAACAGTGGTGTCTTCGATAGATTTAAATTCTTTTCAACTGCTTCAAAAACATGCACAACTATGCCATTAAAGTGGAAACTGACATAGAACATTTCCAACATTGACCCTTAGAGGAAAGTACAAGTGAACATTAACCAATTTCAATAGTAGAGACATTAAACATGAAAGACAGAATAAGAACATAGATTTACGTGGGGAAAACCCTTACGGGTAAAAAACCCCACACTCCAAAACACCAAGCTATTGTATTATTCAACAAGAAAAGTTTAATACATTTATAGGCTCATAGCCTTTACAGGAGATTAACATCTTGTTCCTTCTGAAGAATATCTGACAATATAACCTTTCTCAGCCAAAACCCTCTTCACACGAACTCTGTTTTCACTCTCTCCTCAGTCCCTTCACATACTGTTAACATGCTGCATACAACATACAGTATAGGACTTCACTGAAGAAGAAATCCAGAGTTCAACAGATTGAACTATGCAACCTTAGACTCACTTCCTCTTTTTGGTCTATCGATTTCATCATTGCTTTAGCAATCCAATCGACACATGCAACTGACCATTCATTCCAACTGCCCAGCATCACTGACATCCAACTGTCCAAACCGTTCGAATAACTATCTAACCATTCACATTCTCATAGGAAACTTTAGTCCCACATGTACCAGACATTAGACAATTTCCAGTTTAAATACCTGACGACTTGGTAAGACTATCGTCAGCACTTTTGCCGATGATAGCAGTCAATAGCTCATTGGTGTAACCACAACTATTGGTGAAACAAATAACACTTACACTGAAGACCAATGTCTCACCGACGCCAAAGCTTCATAGTCTTCCATCGGGGTGACAACCACTATCGGCGAAGCAAACAATACTTACTCTGAAGACAAATGTCTCACCGATACCACGGATAGGATACATCCATCAGGCTGACACACAACCATCAGAGCATCCTCAACATCCTTTGTTGATCATCAAACTCAGGCTAATGGCAACTTCTCTGACCTTTACCACTTCATCGGGGTAACACCAAGTGATCGGAGACACAACCACAGGCTCCACCGATGACCACCCTCATGCCGATGGACTTCTCCTATGTCATCGATGAAACACCATCGGGGTGACGAGTAACATTGGAGGGATTTCTAAATGCTAAGCCAACAACAATTCTCACACTGATATATTCATATCGGTGAAATCTTACATATCGCTCAACAACTTCTCTCTCGCTGATAGTGCTCTGTCAAGATGATAACAAAGGTCAACACACTATGAACATTGAGATCGATCACTGTAAATCTGAGACACATGTACTCAACAACATCCCCATAATTCATCATCATATCTTCCTTTAATCCATCCTCTTACCTCCCCTTACATTCATTATTTTTGTGGGTCCCCTACAAGTCTAGAAATCCTGCATGATTGTATCGATGAACATTTGTATATTCTTTCATTCTTATTTCACCTTCTACAAATTATCTCTTTATCTTAAAATTTGTATCGACTCGTGTATATATAGTTTATTTACTTACATTTATTATTTTGTAACTTTACACTACAAGTAGATTTTTGCATGATTGTCAGTACAAGTTTTGACCATACAGATTTTTTAAATCAAATTTGTAGTCTTCAACTTTAAATGAATGTATTAGGTAATTGTTTATATACTCATATATCTTTCATATCACATGTTATCTAGTTACATTGTGCATCACTATTTTGTGTTTTTGATATATTCTTTCATTCTCATTTCATATTCCATATTATTCACTTTATCTTAAAATTTGTATCAACTCATGTATTTTATGCTTATATACAAAGGTAAATTTATTTATTGTCATTTTGTATCCTTAAGCCATCATCACATTCATCACATACTTTGAGAAAAAAAAGAGAGGATGCAAATTCAACCTACAACATGGAATACTTGTAAATATAGGTAAGTATATATATAGTGGTTGTATGTCATCTTGTTGATTATATCGATGAACATTTGTATATTATTTCATTCTTATTTCACTTTCTATATTATTCTCTTTAACTTAAAATTTGTATCAACTCATGTATATATAATTGATTTACTTACATTCACTATATTTGTGAGTGTACCCTACAAGTAGATTTTTGCATGCTTGTCACAAGTTTTCACCATACAATTTTTTTAGATCAATTTTGTAGTTTTCAACTAAAAGTGAATGCATTAGGTAATTGTGTATGTACTCATATCTTTCATATCACATGTTTTCTAGTTACATATTGCATTAATGTTTTGTGTTTTTGATATATTCTTTCATTCTATTTTCACCTTCTATATTATTCCTTTTATCTTAAAATTTGTATCAATTTATGCATGTTATGCTTATATACATAGTTAAAATTTATTTATTGTCATTTTGTATCCTCAAGCCATCATCATGTATTCATCACATACTTTGAGACAAAAAACAAAGGATGTAGATTCACCCTACAACATGGAATACTTGTAAATATAGGTAAGTATATATATAGTTTCATATAAATTTAAATACATGTTTTGATGATATATTGATATTGGTTATATACATAGTTAGAATTGATTTATTGTCATTTTGATATCAGGTGGCATGAAGAGGCTACATTTTGATGATCTGCCACAAGTTTTGGATTTTTGAGATGGCATAGCCACATTTTGTAAATATTGTTTTGAGTTGGCATATATGCCAAATTTGTATATGTACATGCACAATTACTCTACACTTATATATATATATATATATATATATATATATATATATATATATATATATATATATATATATATATATATATCAATATTTGATATATTTTGTTCATTATGTGCATGTTTTCCTACTTTGAAACTTATTAAAATTTAAATGTATAATAAATTTATCATGTATATTATAGATAACTTTGGTTGGCTTGGGAAACTTCACCAAATTTATATATATTCTAATTATTTATATCAATTGTGATAGAATGTGAGACATACTTTGAATTCTTTGATCCCCTTAATACATCCTATTAGGACCCCTTAAACCATCTTGTACGAGGACCCTTAAGCAATCGTTTCTCCTAGGACCCCTTAATTCATGTATATCCTAATTAATTATATCAATTGTGATTGAACATGAGACATACTTTGAATCCTTTTATCCCCTTAAGAAAATTTTCAATTCTTTGATCCCCTTAAGAAAATTTTGAATTCTTCTATATTATTGATTTTCATGATCTTGAATAGTGTCAAAAGTAATACATGTATAGCATCAAAAGTAATGATATATAATATCTTCTTCATATTTGTATAATTCTCTATTCCTCTTCTAATACTATCGAATGTTTTGGCTACATGAATAAAATTTGTAAAGTAAAAATATAGTTTGAAATGCTTATGTTTTTGATAACTTGTGAATATTTTATTATTGTTATCACTACTATAAGTAATTAAATATAAAAAATCCAACTATAAGAACCTTAGATAACACTAGTGTAGATAAAATATGGTGTCATAAGGATAACTAATTTGTTCAAGTTAAAAATGCATAAATGTATATGTGTAAATCTACAACAATATTCCATAAAATACTGAAATTAATAAAGTCCATGAAAATATTAACACACATATATAGATCTAGTCCACAAGTGAAATATTGAAATATAGAAACATGTACATATAGAGTCCATGAAATACTGAAACATATATAGGTCTAGTCCATGAAATACTAAAATATTGAAACATGTACTAAAACATATAATATAGAGTCCATGGAATGGACTGAAACATGAAATATACTAAAACATATGTTTTTAATTCCTATCATCCCTATAATCAAGAGACCACTTCACTCCACGTGGACTAGGATGATTTGAATTAGTCTAAACAAGAGAAAGAAACTTGAAATCAGATTTAAAATGTTTAAAAATGATAATTTAATTCATTTTAATTTATAAAATCATAAAAATACTATATCAGGCTGCTCATCTCCTCTAATGACCTATTCTACATGCTCTACTACATCACATGTCTCATGCTATAGAAGAAAAAGAATTTAACACATGTCAACATATTTTCTATTGAAATTTACTTTAAGTTCGCAATGTATATTATAATTGAATTTAAATATAATCTAAATTTTAAATTATACCATATGAGGCTACTCATCTCCTCTGTTGTTCTACTATGCATGTGTTGTTGTAGGTGGTATGGCATCAGCAAGATGAAACGTGTCACTAACAAGGTCATTTATAAAGCACATGTGTACAAATTAGGTTAAAACATATATATTCACTTGTGTACCCAATTTTTGTTTTAATCTATTTAAAAGACCTACATATTGCACATACACATAGATAATTTTTTCAATAACCTAAAATGTAGCTGACTCTTGAAATTGACTTGGATGATCTAGGTGTCTTGCAATACCCATTCTCATTGTTGTGTCAACCTACATAGACATAAATTTTTAATATAAGTACATACACGTTTGATATAGTGAATTCAAAATACAAAAATCTAAGTATAGTTTTTTAAAATAGTATACATACAAGTGGCTCATGTGAGATGTCAAACAATAGAGGAAAACTTGACACACCCTCCAGAGGATCCAATGTGGAAGTTGGATTACATCCATGAAGCAACATAGATACTTAAAACTTGTTTAGGAATGAATTACAAATTAAAGTCAAGTTAAAATTATTTAATATATATTTAAAAAATTAATCAAAATACCCCAAATGGGTGGATGACATAAACAGGTGTCGACGCAAAACAAAATTGATCAAAAGAACTCATTGTACCTGTGGCCATCATCTAGACCAAACAATTTTATTTTTAAAGTTTTATAATGTAATTGATCTATATATTCATTAAAAACACATGCTTAAATTGTTATAAATTTAACATGTGTACCTATATATATACATGTGTCAAATGACCAATGGGGTGATTCTTAGCATTTAGAAAATCAACAAATGAATAGATATCATTAGATGCTTGACATGCAACTGAAGTGGGTGCTGCCTGATCAGGTGGATAACACAATTGATTAGAACTCATACACATATTAGGTGACACATGTGGAGTGGTACTAGGACTAGCTCCACCATCATCTCCTCCATGGTCTTGCCCACTAACCCAAATTGCCATCTCAGAAGTCTACTCATCAAGGCTATCCCAAAGCACATTCAATGGTCCTAGTGCGGATACCAACACATGATGCTATATGGGTGTAGGAATGGAAAAAAATGGAGGGTTGACAAGAGGTTGAGTAGGCATGGGTCATTGGGGATCAACCCATGCCCCTAACCTTTGTTCTGGCATGTCACCACCAACACCCTAGAATGATCTAAAATCAAAATAATTAGGTTTCCTATTCATCACAAACTCTACATATAATTTTCTCAAAAAATATAGAGTAACCTCACAATTTGCATGAGGTGGATAATCAAATACCATCCGCCACTGATACCTAAAATTGGTAGACATCTCTACATGTCTACACCACCTAATTGATATTCTTTTCTTGTTTGGGGGAACTGATTCATTGGTGATGGGGTGCCTAAAATATTGAGCTAAATGGGATTTTGTGATTTTCAAATCCAGGATATCCCTATAAGAGAGGCCATTAGAATAAAACTGACACCTCTCCTCTCTCTGTAATCTAAAATTGTCTAAGTTAAAATCAATGGACCTAACAAAATCTACAATGTTTTGCATCAAAGATGCAAAACACATCAAGTGAGGTGGCATAAATTGGTCATTTCAAATGGCATTGATATTTTCTCCAATGGAACTGATATTTTCATTAATTCTAGCTCACAACCGAGCTTGATTAGATCCAGGTGGGGGTGGAGGTGGGGGATTTTGAGTTGGAGATGGAGGTCACTTAGGGTGTTCAGGTGATGGGGGTGGAGGTGGTGCATTGAGGAAATCCTCAATATCAAAGTGAATATCCATGATATAAAAATTATGAACTTGCATATACATAAATATACAAACAAGTACAAAATTAACTTTCAAGAATCTATATATATAAATTATAAATAAACATATTAAAAATACTAGATATTATACATGTTGAGAAATTTTACAAGAAATACTTAAATTAAACTTACATGACCACATTTAAAAGAAAAATTAGGATCTACATACACATACCTACATCATTCAACTTGAGCATACATACAAATTTCAAAATTCAAGAGATTCTAACTATGTAATTTTAATACATGTGCATACTAAAAAATAAACTAAAAACATACACAAAAAAGGGTAAATTTCTAACAAAATGTGTAAGGCTCATTTATCTCTAAGGCATATAAAATTTTGTGGCTTGATACATACTTTAAAGTGTTTACAATGAATAGTGAAGTTTCCCCTTAAATCCTATTTTATTAAATCCCCTTAATCCACATGTCATCTTTCCTAGGTCCATAAACCATGCTAATGGAATAATTTTGTCCATAGTTGACCAAGTTTAACATATATATCTTTATCAAGTTTATAAAAACTTCAAGCATCTAGCATTATACAAATTGATCAAATCTGAATGATCAATTTGACTATTACTAGTTGATTAAGGGGATTAATGAGTAGATTTCATGTTTTACCATCTACATCCTCTTAGGACGGGCCTTAAGAAATTTTATTAAATCCCCTTAATCCACATGTCATCTTTCCTACATCCCTAAACCCTAAACCCTAAATCCTTAACCATCTACATCCTCTTAGGATGGGGCCTTAAGAAATTTTCTTAAATCCCCTTAATCCATGTCATCTTTCCTAGGTCCAAAAACCATGCTAATGGAATGATTTTGTCTTAAGTTGACCAAGTTTAAGATTTATATCTTTAACAAGTTTGTAAAAACTTCAAGTATCTAACATTATACAAATTGATCAAATGTGAATGATCAATTTGACTATTATTAGTGGCTTAAGAGGATTAATGAGTATATTTCAAGTTGTAGAACATCTACATCCTCTTAGATCATCCCTTGACAATGAGTAGATTTCAAGGGGAATAGTGTTATTATTAGTGCCTTAAGGGGATTTTATGATCATACCTTGACAATGACATGTGGTTTGTCTACCTTTGAAAAAAATTTGTTAATGTGATGTGAAATCTAGTTTTCTAGGGCCACATTTTGATGAACTATTGTCATAGGTTAATTATTGGTTGTTTCAACCCCCTACCTAGAATTAATTGATACTCACACTTTTCATTTTACATATCCTACTTTTTAAAATGTATTTAGGAGGTAATTAATAACATATGATGGCCTCCTATTGTTAGTTAATAACTATAAACTTACCATTTTAATGAGATATTATTCAATTCTATTCATTTATGTCTAGGGCATATAAAATTTTGTGGCTTGATATAAAATGAGTAGATTTCAAGTTGTACCATCTACACCATCTTAGGATAGGCCTTAAGCATTGTTTTAAATCCCCTTAATCCACATGTCATCTTTCCTAGGTTCATAAACCCTAAACCCTAAATCCTAAACCCTTAAGTCTAAACCCTAAAACCTAATCCCTAAACCCTAAACCCTTAACCCTAAACCCTTAACCCTTAACCCTAAGCCCTTAACCCTAAACCCTAAACCCTTAACCCTAAACATTTAACTCTAAACCCTTAACCGTTAACCCTAAACCCTAAACCGCAAATCCTAAACCCTAAACCCTTAATCCTTAACCCTAAACACTAAAACCTACACCCTAAACCCTTAACCCTTAATCCTTAAGCCTAAACCATAAACCCTAAACCTTAAACCCTAAACCATTAACCCTAAACCCTAAACCTGAAACCCTAAATCCTTAACCATCTACATTGTCTTAGGACGAGCCTTAAGCAATTTTTTGAAATCCCCTTAATCCATGTCATCTTTCCTAGGTCCATAAACCATGCTAATGGAATGATTTTGTCTTAAGTTGACCAAGTTTAATATATATATTTACCAAGTTTGTAAAAACTTCAAGCATCTAACATTATACAAATTGATCAAATGTAAACAATCAATTTGACTATTATTAGTGGCTTAAGGTGATTACTGAGTAGATTTCAAGTTGTAGGTCATCTACATCCTCTTAGATCATCCCTTGACAATGAATAGATCATCCCTTAACCCTTTAGCCTAAACCCTAAACCTTAAACATTTAACCATAAACCCTTAACCCTTAACCCTTAACCCTAAAACCTAAACCCTAAACCGTAAACAGTAAACCGTAAACCCTAAACCCTAAAACTTAAACCCTAAACCCTCAACCATTAACCATTAACCCTTAACCCTTAACCCTAAACCCTTAACATTTAACCCTAAACTTTGAACCCTTAACCCTTAACCCTCAACCCTAGGCCCCATACCCTAAACCCTTAACCCTAAACCCTAATCCCTAAACTGTAAACCCCAAACCCTTAACCCTATACCCTAAACCATAAACCCTAAACCCTAAATGCTAAACCCTAAATCTTGAACCATCTACATCCTCTTAGCATGGGCCTTAACCAATTTTCTTAAATCCCCTTAATCCATGTCATCATTCCTAGGTCCATAAACCATGCTAATAGAATGATTTTGTCTTAAGTTGACCAAGTTTAATATATATAAGTTTAACAAGTTTGTAAAAACTTGAAGCATCTAACATTATAAAAATTGATCAAATGTGAATGATCAATTTGACTATTGTTAGTGGCTTAAGGGGATTAATGAGTAGATTTCAAGTTGTAGGTCATCTACATCCTCTTATATTATCCCCCGACAATGAGTAGATTTCAAGGGGATTAGTCATATTATTAGCGGCTTAAGGGGATTTTATGATCAACCCCTGACAATGAGATGTGGTTTGTCTACCTTTCAAAAACAAATAATTTTTAATGTGATTTGAAATCTAGTTTTGTAGGGCCACATTATGATGAAATATTGTTTTAGGTTAATTATTGGTTGTTTATACCCCCTACCTATAATTAATTGATAGTACACTTTTCATTTTACATATCCTATTTTTCAAAATGTATTTAGGAGGTAATTAATAACATATGATGACCTCCTACTATTAACTAATAACTATAAAATTACCATTTTGATGAGATATTATTGATTTCTATTGATACTTGTGTATGGACTCCTATTGATAAATTTTATAGAAAGATTTAAGAATAATTGATACTTCTTCCTTAATCTCTATAGCCATTAAAGAACTATTCTAAATGATTCTCTACTTACATGCACTACCAAATTTAAAGCCTCCTTAGTGTCCTTTTAAATTCTTACTCAAGTTATCTATGAGATAAATTATATGATGAGAATTAAATTGATAGATATGCCCTAAGAATTAAATCACTCAAATCAATTGTGGATTTTGTAAAGAGGATAGATATATTTTGAATGTTTGCTCTTAGTCAAAGCAATTTCTTTATTTCAGGATAGCTATATTTTGAATGTTCGCTCTTAGTCAAAGTTATTAATATCTAGTATTATTTTGTTAGTTTTTGCATATTTAGGATGAATGTTTCCTTATCTAGTAATTACAATTATAGGTAGAAATATTCAATTATAAAAAGATATGAATCCTTCTACTGCCACAATAATAGGTTAGACTTTATGGGACATCCTAATTTTTACTGAAATCACATATTTTTAGAAAATATAATGATTTAAGCCTTGAAATGTTCCATTTAAAGGATTTTAATTGAAGAGGGTTTGATCAAACCCCCTTGGCTAGAACCTTGCTAGTTTTAAACCATACCTATAATGGAGTCTCCTTTACACCTATCAAAATGTGGATAAAAAACCACTTTTGATTTACCTTTTGGGGGATCAAATGAATTCATTTAAAATTTATCTTTTGTAAGTATGTAGTCCTTATTAAAAGCTTCCCAAAAAGTATAATTTTAAATATATTTAATTTGATTTTTATATTCATTTTTATTTTTTGTGAATGTAGGTTTTTAAATGAACATCAAGGTATTTGTTTCATACATATGAAAAAATAGGAAAATATAGAAAAAAAACTAAAAAATACATGTCCTCTAGGTATTGATGTCCTTATTCCAGCAAAAACAAATTGAATTTCGATACATATAAAAAAAGTTATGCTCTTTATAGTACACCTATGTTTAAATTGTAATTGGTTTGACTTCAAAACTTAATTAAAACAAATATTCAATAAAACATTATCAAAACAAATGCATCCTCTAGATATTGTAGTTACAAATCTATGTTAAAAAAAAAGAATTTTATTCTTCATATAAAAAAATCTATCTAGTTTATAGTACACATCACTCTTTAAAAATTGTGTTTACTATTAAAAACTAATAATGGAAGGAGATGGAAAAAGAAATGCAATTTGATTCCAATTTTTTTAAAAAAATATATATTTAGAATCTATAGACAAAATGTCAAAAATCACTAGTTTGCATCATCTTCAAATTCCTCATGGTTTAGCAAGTATAGGTGTATGAAAGTGAAGATTTAGTTCAAAATGTTCATTTCAATGTCAAGTTTGGCCAAAAAGTTCCTTATTTAATATGAAATTTTGTTAGCCATGGATTGACATTTTATTTCTATAATTCAAATTGAACCACATGGATATATTGCATTAAAGACATAGAATAAAATATCTCACATGAACATTAAATGTGTATATTTATAGGTAACCTTATTCATCTTAAGCCATTTGAGGAGGATAAACTCAATGAACAATCATATTTTAGGAGGGAGTATTAGATTCTCCATTATCAATATGATTGAATGCTAACATACTCCTAGATCATTGTTTCCATAAATTTTATTCTTTTATCTTGGATCTAATGTGTGATCCTAATGATATAAACTAGGTATATGTAGGGAACAATAAGATTATGGCAATGTGTGCTTCTAATTTTATATTTTAATGTGAAGCTAAGTAATTAGTCTATAGGTTTGACTAATTTGTATCTTATTCATAATTCAATATATCTAGAAACCTCACAGGGATTATGATTATAAAAAAATAATATATACTAGCACTTGCACCTAAAGGAGTTTCAAGGATTATGTCGATAGAAAACTATATGTACATGTTAATATGTTAATGAGTAGGTGTTTGTGCATGGGTACATATGGATGCCATGTGCTGAAAAGTCTAATTATCTGTGGCTAAATTAAACAATTAATAAGAAGTGCTCAATAATGCAATGAAATAAACTTAGAAAAATCTAGATTTGTTTCTCAAAGAAATTAAGTATTATCTAATCTTGAAATATTTTCATGTACAAATTTAAAACATAAAATATTTTGCAAATGAAAAAACTTGTTTTTCTCTTTACCATTAAATGGTAACTAAAACATATTTTTCAGTTTGTAGGTATGATTGAATCTCATTTTAGGGTTCATATTTTTGTTTCAAAGGTAAATATTTTTGTTTCAGTTTAGTTTATGGTTATTTTTTTGTGTGTAGGGTAATTGTTTTTTGTTTCAATCGAATGTAGGATTTATACAGTTTTGCAGGAAGATTTAAACCAAATTTAAAACCTAATTTAAAGAAATACAAAAATTAAACTTAAAATACAAATTACAAAATATAGAAAATGAAAAAAAGGGGAAAAAATAACTAACCTAGACTTTTGGATGGTTAGAAATAGTGCTTTGTAACTCAAGATTCCATTCTAGTTGTCCTTTGGCTATCATTAAAAATGAGCTCGTAGGCCTTTTTAAGAAAAAAAAAAACTTTTCTGAAACGGGATCCCATTCTAAATGGGATCTCATTCTAAATGAGATCCCACTTAGAATGGTATCCCATTTTGTAAAACATGATCATGTTTCATGGTCCTAGGCTCAGGAGCCCTCTATAGAATGAGATCCTATTTTGAATTTAGGCTCGGGATCCCAATCTATAATGGAATCCTATTTTCTAAATAATGGGATCCCATTTTGTTTAGCCCAATTTCAGGTTTTTAGCTAAGTCTAAAACTTCTATGAGAAGTGGACTCAACTTCATGCTTTTACCCATCATCTTCTTTTTATACACACACTAGCAACTAATGGGCTTTCTTCCCTCAAGCAAGCTAATAGGATCTTAGGTGTCACTTTTTTATAAAGCCACCATCTCCTCCTACATGTCTTGCATCAAAGACTTACTATGCCTGAAAGGGAGATCCTTCCTAAAAAAGCTATATTCATTTTTAGTACATAAAAAAGCAAATATAGAACAAAAATCTAGTGGGCTATACATATTAACTAGATTTTATTGTCTTTTTAACCATCTCAAGGAAGGAGTAAGGGATCTTCCTATTTTTCTATAATATCATCCTACACATCCTTCTTAGAACTCTAATTTGAACCTTTTTATTCCTCTCCATCCTCTAATCCATCATCTTGTTCTTAAAAATGTGAATCTTATTTATTTTCAACTTTTATCTCATAATGCATTTTTTATGTCCTTTCTTTTACTTTGGGTTACAAAATCTAAAAATGCTCTAAAATCCCTATAAATCACATCTTTTGGAAAGATCATTTTTTAGGTTAGTGGATTCCAAAGATTATAACCTTTTATATTCTCATCGTAAGAAAAATAGATGCATTTATATATTTTTCGATCTAATTTAGATTAGTTTTTCTTAGGAATGTGAACATAAGTCTCATAGATACTCCTAAATGTGAAATAGAAGGTTCCTTAGCTATCCACAATGCATAAGGATTTTTACCAACAAGAGTTTAATAATGGGATATGTTATCCAAATAGCTAGAAATACTTAAAACCTCTCCCCAAAAGCACCCACCTAGCTACATATCACTTAACATACTTCTAACTCTTTCTAGTAATGTTTAGTTCATTCTATCTACTATCATATTTTGTTGAGGTGTTTATGGAGTAGTTTACTTCTAAACAATACATGCACATATAAAGAATTTGTCAAATTCCTTAGAACAATATTCACTGCTATTGTTAGATCTCAACACCCTTATTTTACAATCTATTTTCTTTCCAATCAAGGTTTTAAATTCCTAAACTTAGTGAAAACATTATATTTTGAATGCATTAAAATAAATCTATGTTTATCTAGAGGCATCATCAGTGAAATTAACAAAGTAAGGAGATTTTTTCATAAATTTAGCATCCACTAAACCAAACACATATGATATAATAATCTCTAACAATCTCTTAGCTTTGTAACTACCTAGAGGAAAAGATACTTTATTCTATTTGCACAAAGCATGGACCATAGGGATGTGATGGGGGAGATATGTGGGAGACGAGAGAGAAGATGGAGGGATAGAGTTATGTTGAAATATCAAGAGCTAGAGGAGAACCAAGACCAATGGTTGCACACACCATAATATATTTTGAATCTTTTGATGTGGAGAGGGTGTGTGTAGTAATGGGGATTTTTTATTTTTCTGATTTGGGGACTTAGGGACCCAAATGGACTTAGGATTTGTAGAATTTTTAGATGGGGAGAGAGATTTGTGGGATTTTTGTGATTTAGCATTTTTTATATAGTGGGATTCGGATGCTTCAATTGGAATGACTTCTTTGTTCTTGGGGACACACACCATTTTTATTTTTGATGTTGGGGGTGTGGGTGATTGTAGTCTTTTGGATTCTTGTTTTTGCTTATATTTTGTGTATCAATGCTCTTTGGCATGATAATCTTGAGGATTTTGTGAATTATTTTCTTTATGTAAGGAGGCATCCAAATTTGTATTTTTTAATCCCTTCAGTTTAGTGGTAGCTTCATGTTTGGGTGATGTGTGCATTCATTGATCTTGATTAGGAATTTAGTGGATTTAGGGGAGCCAGATGTGTGGATGGATGGATTAGGGGATTTAAGGATGGAGATATTAGGAGTTGGGAAGAGGGGATGTAGAGTGAATGGAGGGAGATGTATGGTCATTATTGAACACCCAAGATACTAAGAGGGCAGGAGGTGAATCCATATCCTATTAAATCTTTTACTTGTTAATCTAACAATCCATTTATTGCATACAATAATTAAATAGATTAGGCATAGAAGAGACAATCACAATCCATCACACATTAACACAAGGATTTTTAAGTGGAAAACCCAAAATAGGGAAAACCCACGGTGAGTGTTAGCTCACAATATATTATGTAAGAACAATACCAAATTACAATAAAGGATCACTACCTTAGGGCTCACTACCCAAAGAAGTGTTCACTGCAAGAAGGATCACTACCTAAAAAAAGAAAGGAGGAAGGGTGGTTCACTACCATTTTGAAATACTCTGATTGCATCTACACATGCATGATTGCAATTCCAATGAAGTTCAAAAATACTCTCTCAAAGCTCTTCATATTTGACTACCCTATTTCACTGTTCTGCTTCTACATCAAACAAGATCTCTCCATTTCTACTCTTTTCACACTTAATATTCTTCACACATCAAAATCACAACTATATTGACACATTCATCACCCCTAATAATGAATTTTACCTCATATATATCTGTATTGCTTGAGATCTTCATATCAGGTCGGCACACCAAGATGTAACATGTGGTCATGCCTCAAGCACTCTGTCAGCCAAGATCATACACTATAAAGCACTGCAAACCAAAATACCATTTGAAATACTTTCACATGTTTTCCTCAACTATTCCACCACTTAGAATTATGTTCTAAACTATAGAACTTACCGCATAGAGATCAGACTTGTCATGTCGGCCATTATCACTGGTTCACTTCCTTTGTCAGATAACAACTTTCACTGCAAACCACAAGATACTTCCAAAATCATTTCAAACACTCTTCATACATCACAAATCATACCTTCAGAACAACAAAGAAAAATATTCTTTTGTGGTAGAATGTGGACCTCAAGAACTTGTGCTATGTCACAGTCAAACTACACCATACCAAGGAGCACTACTTGAGCATTCAAGACTAATTCTCTGGTGGGACTCATTAATTGTAACTCTAGGTATAGATACTTCATATGTGTGTTTAAAAAAATTTAAAACCACATAAGACGATATGCCATAGCAGAGGAATGTAGACCAATCTAGTTAAGTGTTTTGTTCTAATTTCCTTTGTTCTCTTCACTGCTAGACTTAGACTTTTTGAAGATAGACTTCCGGTACTCATCAAGGACTGAAATCTTGGACAAATGATTCTTTGAGGACTGTGAAAAACATACCTAAAATACATGATATGATCTTCTACTATAGACCAATACCAGATCAAATATTGTCTCCTTATTACTGCTTTAGTATATTGCCAACACTTAACTCAAAATGGATGTCTTCTTCTTCTCTGGACCAAAAGTACTTCTCCAATCTAGTTCCTTTTCTTGTTTCCATTAGTGATAAGACAAATCAAAACATCATTATTAGTAGTGTCTCCTTATGACATTTTCCAAGTTGCCAACGATCTTCCCCTTTGGCATTGATGGCAACACTTGATGTGAAAATTTGTTACAACTCCCCCTTTCTCTTTATACACTGCTCCCCCTATCTTCATGCTTTATTATTTCAAAAGTTTTTCACATGCTTCATTTCATCTCCCCCTTTGACATCAATGGCAAAGGTGTATGATACAAAGATATTTACAAGTTGCTAAAATTTCAAAACTATTTTTCGACTTTACAACATATATACAAGTGCTATCAAAATGCTTAATGTTGTTGTTCTGAGAGAACATCTTTATAGATAATTTTTAGTTGCACCAATTCCTCATCCTAGCTAGTTTTAACATC
Organism: Cunninghamia lanceolata; assembly: GCA_027924645.1. NCBI lineage: Eukaryota > Viridiplantae > Streptophyta > Pinopsida > Cupressales > Cupressaceae > Cunninghamia > Cunninghamia lanceolata. Next base: position 36,227 of record BSBN01000195.1, read on the forward strand.
ACTCAAAATTAGTATGTGCCCAATAATCTGGGACATCAAATCTTTTGCTTTCTTCATTGTATTAGGAGTTTTAGTGATTTGTCTTGTCTTGTCTACAACTACTATTAACTTGGTTAGGGATGCAATTTTGAAACTTGCTTCCTCCTGGAGCTAACTCATTCTATGTTTTATGATATCCCTCTAGGGCTGCAACTTATGTATATTAGAATGAGTTGTTTCAACTTGTGCCCTTTGATTGCCAATAACATCTTTTCCTGGGTCATATGTTTTGGATATCTTCATTATCCGAGCTTCCCATCTTTTAATCTTATAATTTATATCCTTAGTCTTAACCACCCATGTGAGACAAAATTGATACAGTTCACTGGCTTCTTTAAGGGATGACTGAGTATATTCTATACTTTTGTCTAACAAATTTTTGTCTTGAGTAGCTTTGTCTTTCATCTCAACTAATCTTTTATTGTGTATTTCAGCTCTTACCTTTTTGTCAGTAGCTTGCTCAAAGGACTCAAAATGGGAATTCATGGACTCCATAAGCCTCTTCATTTGTGTTGTAGGAGTGACTGTTCTATCTCTCTAAACTCTGGATATGATCTTTTAAAAAATGTTAATTGTTTCACCAAGCAGCTCATTGTCTTCAATGTGAGACTTTATTATTTCTTCTTCGTCAGTTGGTTGGAACATTGTACCCAACTTCAAGTTTTGGAGGGAAGACATGGTTGCCAAGTTTATTTGTCCTTGCAATAGTTTAGATGTTTCTACAATTTGTGCTTCTTTCTGCTTTAACAAAAAATTTCTTAAAGAATTAGTAATGTCTATTTTTATTTCTTTTTGAGACAATTCAATATCTTGACACTTCGGAGGGGGATCTTGAATGTTTTCTTGTCCACTTCCTTCAAGTTCTAGAGCAGGAATGTCCATTATTTGTTCTTCTACCTCATTTTCTTTCATTTCTTCAACTTGTTCTATATTCCTTTCTTCTTCATTTCTTGTGTCTATCGGAGGAGTAGCTATGCTTTGTTCCATGTTTTGTTCCACATTTGTCTCTATAATTGTATTGTTACCACCAATATTTTGTTCCTCTTCCTTAGTATCAACAATAGATAATACTTGTAGCTCATGTAACACTTATAGTGTTATCTCCTCTGTCTCCTTGACCAATTTCTCAATTTCACTAGACATTAAGGCATTGACTCTCTTCATGGTTCTAAATTCCTCACTGAGCTTTTTAGAGACTTTGGTTCTCTCCATAGGAGTGATGTTTGGGTAGAATTTCAACAAAACATTTTCTTTTATCTTAACATCTTTTTCCATGGTCCCTTCTTTTCTTACTAACATCATGCTAGCCAAACTGTCTGGTAACTCATCTATAACTTCAATCAATGTTGTTGCAAAACATGTCTAAATATATTACAACTATAGTTTCAATGAATACCTTGTCAGCATCAGTTCTCTCATCATAGAAGTCAACAATGGGTTACAAGGTACCATGTTGAACAAATACATTGACCATGGATTCCAGAGATATAGTCGCTTCTTCTTCTCAGTTCACAGTCTTTTCCTCTTCAATTTTCTTCTTGCTCTTGACTCTTCAGAAGAGCTTCTCAGTGGTGGATTTATCTATTTTTGCCTATTTTTCCTTAACTTCCTCATCTGTTTCTATTTCCTCTTCTTCTTCTCTTTCACCAAGGCTCACATATACTCTTCTGGTGGCCTTTTCTTTCTTTCTTTTCTTTTTCTCTTTAATTTTCTCTATCGGTACTTGTTTACTAGGATTGATCTTCTCTTTCTCACCCTTTTTCTTAGGTGTCTCTGTCTAAGAACTTGCAGCCTTTGTCTTTTCAACAGAGGGTCCGAAACTCTTTGAAGAAGCTATAGAGGTGGAGGCTCTTGTTCTTCTTGCAGGGTCAAATACAACCTTCTCTTTTTCAATTTTCTCCTCTCCCATCCTCTCCAAGGATTTTGATGTTTTCCCTTCTAGAGCACTTGCAGCCCTTGATGTCTACATCTTTGCCCTTGCTTTACTTATTTCCTCATCTATAAACCTATGGCTCTTGGCAAATTCCTCGGCCATTTTCTTTACATTCTTCTTTATTTCTGGTTGTTTGTGCTCAAGATACACTTTGAGGGATAGCTCCTCATAAGTGTCAAACCTTTCTTCCTTAAGATCCCTAGGTTTGCTCAACATTAGTTGTGCCAAACCAATTAGGACTTCTTCTGTCACCTCATAGTGCATGGGTGGAACCCAAACTGTTCTTGGTTCAATATCCTCCATGAGGCATTTGTCCTTATCCACCATGAACACAATATCCTTCTCATACTTCTATACAACCTTTTCATTAATTTTGGCCCTATCCTGCATTTTCTTTGGAAAGTTCTTGAAGAATCCCCATAATGTTGTATTTTGTTTGTCAACATTTCCCAAATTTTGCAAATGGTTTCTTTTTTGTATAGCTACAGGTGCATGACCTAGCCAATTGACATTACCTATACTTGGTACCTCTCTTGGAAAATAGAAGAATAGAAAGATGATCAAGGTTCCATACTTGAAAGGATACTTTGTGTCTTTTATTCTTTTCTAGTTTTTCATCAGTTGTTGCCGAAGCAACTCACATATATCATAATCAATATTATTCTTAACCATATCATAAGCACTATGTATTGTTGTTGCAGAAACAAAGTTCTTCCTGTTGGAGAAATAGATCTCATAACCAACGACTTGTGATACAAATCTCACAGTTAGATCCACTATGTCATTTACAGTTAATACCCTCTTATCAAATTTTGCACTTGTTAACTGCATTACTACATGGTTCTTCATGGTTTTTATGGTTGGAACTTTACTAGTAGAGCTCATGTCAGTTACTGCTTTGATATCTTCCTTTGTTATCATATGGGGCACATCAAACTAGAAGAATTCATCATGAATTTTGTTCAAAACTTATCTAATCCATGCATCATCTATGAATATCAAAAAATCTAACCAGGTATCCAGAATTTTCTCATGCAAAACATTGTATTATTCTTTCAATACAAAATTGTCATCAGTAAGTTCCTTTAGATAAATATCCTATAATTTCCCATGATCATATTCTTCTAGGTTTGTATGTATATAGGCCCTAATATCTTCTGTGTGCATAACACCGTACTGGAACTTCAGAAAATATGCCATCTAGAATAGTCATTGTCAATTTAAAAGGATGTTTCTTGAATTTAGGGTGGATCCTTTTAGTAATCTCAACTACTTGAGGGGTATCCATCTTTGAAAATTCAATAGAAAAGTTTTGAGAGAGATATCGATAAATACTTTCTGCCTCTGTTAGGGTTTCTTCGTCGAGTGCTTGAATTTTTCCTTGCTTGCTTCTTAGGTCTTTTTAGTCGCTTGAGGGTTTGAAAGTAGAATGATTTTTTTTTCAAATACATCCCTTATATTCTCTTTTCATCAAGATTCAATTTCAATAAATGCTTTGTTCAAAAAGTTGTCAAACCCTTTCTCTGCTAACCCTAGTCGATCAAGATTACTCTACAATTTACTGCATTGGATTATTTTCTACCAAAATCTTCTTCATAAGATCTATAATTCAATATTATAACTCATGTCTTTATGTTCGATGTCAGAACCACTTTTCTAGCTGGAGTTTTAAGAGTTCTCACTAAAGTTCCTCCTAAGCTAGAGCTCTTAATTTACTTCTCAGAGGAAGTATCTACACTAGTGACTAGTGTGGACCCATCCTTGACCTCTTGTACTTCCTTCTTAATCCACATCTAGTTCATCTCCTTCTTGATTTCTGCCAGATCAACCTTTTTCTCTAGTTTCTTCAAGTCTACCTAATTATCCTTGTTCATGTTCTTACTTTTGCAATACCTTGCAATATGTCCAATCTTGTTTTAGTTGAAGCATACAGTATTTCTCTGATTATTGTTCCTCCCATTTATCCTTGACGTGCATTGGTTAGCCTTATGCCCAAATCTATTACATGTAAAACAATTCCCTTTGAAAGATTGAGCATTCCTTCCATTATTGTAGTTGTTCCTTATCTAACTTATGCATTCACTAGATTTGTGACCAAACTTCTTACATGTAAATAAATTACCTTTAAAGGTTTGAGCATTCCTTTTGTTGTTATAACCATTCCTTATCTGACTTCTACAATCTTTAGCCTTGCAACCTACTTTATTACAAGTGAAACATTGACCAAAGAATGATGGAACTTTTTGATTCACTCTGCTCTAACATTGACTAGCCTTATGACCAAATTTATTGCATGTATTACAATAATCATTGAAAGAAGGGTACCTTTGAGTATTTGGTTGCCCGATTGGTGATCTTCTAGGTCTGTTCCTTTGATTTTGAATATGTTTTCCTTTGTCCTTCTTCAACTCAACATTCTTTTCTTCACCAATTCTAGAGCTTTCACCATTCTCAAATCCCAAGCCTTCTTTGCCATTAGGACTCTTCTAACTTGCAAGTATTCTATCATGTTAGGAATTTATCTTGTTAAATCGATGCATGTTTTAGATCAGCATTCAAATCTAAAACTTCTTCAATTTTTGCACAATCTTTAGTTTTGATCTTTACTAGTTGATTTAGGTCTTCTTCTGCTTTTTTTCTTTTTACCACTTCCACTTTTAGATCACTAAAGGTATCATTTGCTAATATAAATTATTCATTGATGTCCTTATATTTTTCTTTGAATCTCTTGACTTTCTCCCTCAATTTCTTGATACACTCATCTACTTCCTTGACATTATCTTTCAGATCCCTCTTTTCCAATTTAGCCTTTTCAAGATCTTCAAGAGAAACCCTTAATTCATCTTCACTAACAAGCACGCATTCTTCTTCTATGGTTTCAAATGAATCAATTTCCTTAGGAAGAATAGCACACCTGTTTCATGCCATGTGTTCAATCTCTAAGATCTTACTAAAGCTATTAAACTTCTTTCTAGGAACCAGGCTCTAATACTAATTGTTGAACACCCAAGATACTAAGAGGGGGGTGAATCAGTATCCTATTAAATCTTTTACTTGTTAATCTAACAGTCCATTTACGACATGCAATAATTAAATAGATTAAGCATAGAAGAGAGAAGCACAATCCATCACACAAGAACACAAGGATTTTTATGAGGAAAACCCAAAATAGGGAAAAACCATGGTGAGTGTTAGCTCACAATAAATTATGTAATAAAAATACCAAATTATAATGAAGGCTCATTGCCCAAAGAAGTGCTCACTGCCTAGAAAAAGAAAGGAGGAGGAAGGGTGGCTCACTACCAATTTGAACTACTATGATTGCATCTACACATGCATGATTGCAATTCCAATGAAGTTCAAAAATATTGTCTCAAAGCTCTTCATATTTGACTACCTTGTTTCACTGTTCTACTTCTACATCAAACAAGATCTCTCCCTTTCTGCTTTTTTTGCACTCAATATTCTTCACACATCAAACTCACAACTATATTTGTGCATTCAACACCCATAGAAATGAATTTTACCTCATATATATCCACATTGCTTGATATCTTCATATTAGGTTAGCACACCAAGATGTAATGTGTAGTCATGCCTCAAGCACTCTGTCGGCCAAGATCATACATTATAATGCACCACAGACCAAAATACCATTTGAAATACTTTCTCAGATGTTGGCCTCAACTATTCCACCACTTAGAATTAAATTCTAAATAATAGAGATTACCACATACAAATCAAAATTGTCATGTTGGCCATTACCACTGGTTCATTTCCTCTGTCAAACATCAACTTCCACTGCATACCGCGAGATACTTCCAAAATCATGTAAAACACTCTTCATACATCACAAATCATACCTTCAGAACTGTAAAGAAAAATATTCTTTTGTGGTAGAATGCGGACCTCAATAACTTGTGCTATGTCATAGTCAAACTACACCATACCAAGTAGCAATACTTGAACATTCATGACTGATTCTCCGATGGGACTCAGAACTTGTAACTCTAGATATAGATACTTCATATGTGTGTTTACAACACTTTAAAACCACATAACAATAAATTCCATAGTAGGAGAATGCAGACCAATTAAGTTAAGTGTTTTGTTTTGATTTCCTCTATTCTCTGCACTACCGGACTTAGACTTTTTGAAGATAGACTTCTGGTACTCATCAAGGGATAAAATCTTGGACAAATGATTATTTGAGGACTGTGAACAACATACCTGAACTACATGATATGATCTACTATAGACCAATACCAACTCAAATATTGTCTTCTTGTTACTGCTTTAGTATACTACCAACACTTAACTCAAAATGGCTAAGTGTTCTTCTTCTCCAGACCAAAAGCACTATTCCAATCTTGTTCCTTTCCTTATTGCCATCAGTGACAACACAAATCAAAACTTTATTATCATCAATGTCACCTTATGATGTTTTCCAAATTGCCAATAGTCACATGCTTTTGAAAATGGTATGATGATGGAGGAGGGATAGCGGCATATGATTTGGAGGTGCCATGAGGTGAACTAGGTTTGTTATTGGAAAAAGATGCCATGTGAGGTGTGTGGGTGGTACAAACATTTTTTGATTATTTTCCTTGGTATATATAGCCAATATCATACAATCATGGATGGATTTGGACATGGATGGGCTCCAAGATACATTGTTCAAGAAGGCCTAGACCTTTTCTTTGATAGTTCATTTCTTGGAGCATGTGATATGCGATGGGATGTCTATTTCTTTAAAAACAAGAAACAAGTCTATTATTAGATGGTGAAGGTGTGGCAGTGGATAGAAGTTGTTCCTCTCCTATGAGAGTACCACCATCGATGAGGGTAGCGAGACCAAGATGATAGGATGATGGATTTGGTATAGGTTTGATAGGGTATGGTGAAGGATAAATGAGGGATAATGAGGGATCAATAGGAAATGATGGTGTGGGATTGAAAAAGGGATGATTTGGGACCCTTCAATCTTGATTATCATTATGCTCATTGGGATATGGTGTAATAGGAGCCAAGTTATTTGTTTGATTATCCATGTTTTCTTGGGCACCAAGTGTCTCATGATGGGATGTTGATGGATAATCAATAGGACTAGTAGGATGATGGATAGGGCTAGTTTAGGTTTCTTGATTTCAGGTGATTGCGGTATCATGGATAGGAGGAGTTTGAAGCTCTTGATCATGGATGCTGGTGGCATGAGTAGTTGGATCTTAGGTAGCTTGGGTAATATGATCTTGAGGAGTTTTCATAGTTTGAACTTGACTTTGTGAGGAGTGAGGTTGAACATGCTTTGGATTTGACTCTTGATAGAGCTATTGGGTGTGGATAGGAGTGAAAGATTTATTGATAGGTTTAATAGGATCTAGATGGTTGTCAACATGAGTGCATGATGGATCTTGTCTTGGACTTATGGTAAGGGACTCTTCAATGGGATACATAGGAATAGGATTGGATGGTAGTGTTTGTACAAGGCTAGGAACCTCTGTGATAGGCTCAAAAATAGGCATTGGATTGCAATATGATAATAGATTCCATGCTGATTGTCCTTGGATAACATCTGAAAAGGATAAGTTGTTGCATGGATTATAAATCACAATATTACCACAATTGGTGAGTTCTTGGATCAAATTCTTAAGTCTCACACATTAGGATGTTTTATGTCCTTTTTCTCTATGGTATTGACAATATTCATTATCCTTAAACTAGAAGGCCTTGATTTGGTTTTTATCATACGAAGTTGTCATTGGTAGCTCAATGAAGTTTTCGTGGACCAATTTTTGTAAGGATTACTCAATGGGCTCCTCTGATGGAGGGTTGGAGGAATGTGGTGATGAAGGGATTGAATGGATTGATGAGTTAGTAGGTATGTTGGCTAATAGACTAGGATTAGGAATATTGGAGGGAGATTGTGATGGAAGGATTGAAGGGATTGATGGGTTGTGATTGGATATAGTTTGTTGAGGTGACATGGGTAAAGGTATTGTATTGTAGATGGGTATGCGGTTATGGGATTGACTTGTTAAGTGGATTGGGGTGATATATATGGATAAGTGAAGGTTTGATAAATTTGAGGTATGAATAAATTGGATTGGTATAATGGCATGGTCAAATGGGATGATGAAGGTTGATATGATAGTGATATTGGTTGGATTGGAGACATGGTTTGAGATCCCTACTTATGTTTAAGTTCTTGTATTTTTGCATCAAGATGGGTGATATCATGTGTTTGAGGAATGTGATTTGGCATATTTTTTAACTTATATTACCATTTTGTCAAACTAGATCATGATGTTTGTAGATATGTTTTGGATTGGATGTGGATTTTTGAAATGGATGATTGTGGATTAGGGATATGATCCTTTAGATAAAGGATTTTGATGATTGATTTGGATGGATTGTGATTAGGATTTGGATGATAGTGGATGGGTTTGAAGAAGGCTAAGTCCTTAACCAAATTTTTATTTTCAAAGGATTGATTTTGATTAAGGATTGGATACTTGATAAAAATGGATAATAGATGATTAGCTTGGGATGAGGGATCAATGGATTAGATTAGTATATGGTTGAAAGGGGATTAGGTGGATAGAATGGATTAGGGTTAGGACCTTGATGGGATTTTGATAACTTGATCAGGATTAGGGATGGATTGGAGATAGGTTGGGATGATGTGATTAGATGATTAAGATGATTGGGATAAGGTGACAAGATGTTTAAGGGATGATTTGGATATGTGATGAGGATGATTTAGATAAGGTGATGATATGATTAGGATGTAATTCATTGGATTAGGATGATGATGAAGTGGATTTGATAATTAGGGATATGAGATGGATAAGAGGGATGATTAGGTTGATTTGGGTGGATAACTAGGATTATTATGGATGATTAGAATAGTTGGGATGAAGTGACTAGATGAGATACAGATGGTTAGGATGAAGTGATAAGATGATGAGGATGATTAGGATGGGATTGGATGAGACTGGAGGATTAGGATAAAGTCAATTAGATTTGGATGAGGTGGATAAGGTGATTAGGATGAAGTTGCATTAGATTGGATAAAAAAGGTGATTCAGAATGGTATAAAGCTTGACTTAGGCAAATTGGAAAACAATACAGTTCACACATATATGCATAGGTTTGCAAAAGATATGAATTTGGGATTGGAATTATGCAAATGATCACACACAATATGCAACAACACCCTAGATTATTCAAGTAAGATTGTCTTCATAGTGTAGGCCCACACTCAATTCCTCTCAATATTCCTACATAACTAGGAATACCTTTTAGTGGGAGTAGCTAGCCTCAATAAAGATGTTGCATCAATTATCCCTTTCCCTTGGAAGTTTTCAGACCTTATCCAAGGAATAATTCTAAATCCCCTCTACAAGGAACATGGTGAGTAACTTCAGGCTTGATCAGTTGAACCCTGCACCACACTAGAATTTGGTTCAAAGGTCTTATCTAAGTTATTACAAGGTCTCTAGAGGAGCCCTCAATATACACAAAGTACTATAAGGCACATGTTTGTGAACACTAGTCCATTGAAGGCATGTAACATAAGTGATCAAGCAAATGTCATTTCACCTTGTTTCTAGAATCACCTGAGTCCTAAAGGCTATGCCAATAATTACATGACTAGATTGAGGTATAGCTTTCAGTCTTACCCCTTTGATATACCCCATCAGAATATGTGGTTGAAGTCATCCCTAGGGGTGATAAAACTGCCTAGAAGGCCTCCTAAAGGGAAGGAACACTATTCACTTTTGATCCACAAGATCACACAAAGCGTAAGGGGAGAGCATACATGAGATATTGTTCCTAGGATTGAACAAATCAACACGAAGATAATGAAGGGATTTTTGATCTCCAAGATCACCAAAAGGTGTGAGCATAGAACATACACCCTTTCAAAAATTGAAAGACTTAGTATACAATGTTCAATTATTATCCCCATGGATTATACTAAGTGCCTAGATTAGTGATAAAAAGATGTCTTGGCCATGTAAATCTACAACAACTTGTTTGTAGTTTTGATGATTTGATCTTCAACTAGTAAAAAAGATACAAGACAAGGTTTAGACCAAAATGATGCAATTATGGAAACTTAAAAAAATAATGGAATGATAGAGAAGAATAGGTTAGATGAGAAAATTCTACATGAAATTCTAAGTACTTTCAAAAATATTTGTGAAATTTTGTTAAATTTTGCAAAAGTTATAAGCAAATGAAGTTTGAAAATAAAGGTTGACTTTGACTAATTGTATCTAATATTATGTATTAAATCTACTAATGAGGCCTACACCATTATGAAGTTGGGTCAATTAGGGTTCTGGCACCTATAAAAACTTAAAAATTTCATATGATATGCAAAAGTTATAGCATTTTTAAATAGAAAACTATTTTAAGCCTTAAAAACACTATTCACAACCTAAAAACATTGTTCACTATCAGAGAACGCGTTTAATCACTAGAAACATGTTTACCACTAGAAACACTATTCACCACCAAAAATACTATTCACTATTGGAAGCACTGTTCACTGATAAAAGTAGTGTTCATCACCCTACAAACATATGTTCAAATTTAACTTGAATCCAAAAGAGTCAAATTATATGTTTTTCTTCACCTCTTGGCCCTTCTGGATGCAACTATGAGGTCTATTTTGTTCTATGAGACTCTTTGTGAAAGTATACCCATAAATTTTCTTGAAAAGAGCATAAACCTACAACAAAAACCTAACAAATCTTACAAAAGGAAAGATAGATCAAGGGACGAGGGTCCCACCAAGCATGCCAAAATGAAGACAAGAAAAATGAAAGGTAAATAACAAGAAGATAAACAATAAACATGAAATACATTCACCTTAGACTTTCCTTTCTCCTCTGGTAGAGTGGACTGAAGTTGCACCCACTACCTCAATGGCTATGCTCAATGATTTTGATAGATAGAGATATATTGATTGCTCTATAAACCTGTAGCAAAACATTACTTTCTTTTGTGATAATAATGGCTTGGTTGAGGATAGATTTATAGATTTTTTATGATGGAGAGATATAGATTTGCTTTGAAGATAATGATTTGATTTTTTGCTTTAAAAGGAAATAAATCAAAAAGATAAGATGAGATATGAGAGGATAGTTGATAAGATTATCTAATTAATTTAATTAATTAAAGATAAACATGATTTAGAAATAGAAAGAAATCAAGAAGATATGATTTAGATATGAGAGAATAATTGATAAGATTATATAATTAATTTAAATAATTATATACACTTGAGTTATAAATGGAAAGAAATCAAGAAGAAGATATAATTTAAATTTATTAATTAAATAAATATTTGATTTATTTAATTAATGTTGGAACTTGATTTAACTAATTAAATAATTATAAATTATTTAATTAACATTAGAAAAAATGAACTTGGATTAATTATGTAATTGTAAATTATTTAATTAATACCAGGAACTATGAAAATTAACTTAATTAAATAATTAAGAAGTATTTAATTAATGTGGAAGAATAAGTTGGAATTCTTTTAATAAAGATAGATGAATTTAATTAAATAGTTAATAATTACTTAATTAATGTGAAAGTATGGAAAATGAATAATTAAGTCGAAAAGTGAGGTGAATTTTAGGTGTCTACAAGGCCCTTCATGTAAAATTCACACAATCATCATTTATAAGAGTCAATGTCACTCACTCATGGTGCATGATGTAACCTTCAAATAAAATCCATACAACTTGATGGAATAATCATTATTAGATGCTTGATGCAAAAGCCATAGAATCATCATGCATGAGAGTCAATGTCACTTAACCATAATGCATCAACAAGAACACTGGGCACGTTATAAGAGTTTGAATCAAGCTTCAAAAAAACCCATATAACAAAATGACATATATATGCCATCAAAACCTTCAAACAAAATCCATGTAATGTAATGACATATATTTCATTATAGCCTTCATATAAATGTCATGATCATGCACAAGCTTGAAAGTTAGTAAACATGATGTATGAATAACAAGATAATGCCATAGTCATAGGAGTTTGATGTACACTAGCCTTGATACATGCATGACACTTTTATGATAGTATTCCATGTATGACATTCAACCCATATGCACACCATATACATATTTCATATGTCATTCAGTCCCTATGCACATCATCCCACATATGAGAGAGATAGTGGTAGAGAGGGAGACGGAGGGAAAGATAGAGATAAAATACATACAAACCATTAAAACCATTTAAGCTATGAATATGCATAAACTATTTATAGGTATTTTCAAATCAATTTATCTATTTTCATAGTTGTGAGAGCTTTAGAAATTTTAACTGTAGAAACCACATCATCAAACTTGGGAATCAATCTTCGTATGTTTTTTCCATATTACATGCTTGTCAACACCTAAAGCCTTCATTTGAATAATTAGTTCTTCAAATTTTGTTATAAAATATTTCACATATTCACTATTAGTCATGTTTACATTGAAAAAAATAGTGTTTGAAACTTTGTTGTTTATGCATCTTGTTATGGATTATTGAGTATTTCCCATAGTTTCTTAGTATCAATAACATCACTTATCCTAAGAAATATTGCTTGATTATTTGCACCTTGAATCAAAAAACAAAATTTTATTTTATTTTTTACATTTTTTTATATTCCCTTTCTTCTAATCACTCAAGGTATTAAATATATATAAATTATCTAGTTCTACTTACCCTAGCCATACAATTTACAAAAAAACCTTAAAATCTTAGTAGAGTTTGCATCCTAGTACATCAATACATAATGTTGTTTTCTTTGAAACCTTAAGTTTTGGTGTTACCTTTAGGATATATGGAGCTACATGTTTGAGAGCCAATAAATTGGCACCATTACTAGGGAGATAATTTCAATTGTTATAAACATTTGTCTAATATTTTAAGTTCCAATCAAGAAATTTTTGTAGTAGTGTTACTTTCCTTTTGTGTAGTGTTCACATCCCATCAACTTGTGCTAAAACTAACACTATTGACAAGGACATACTAACCTATAAATTTCATTTAGAATCATTATAACCCTATTGATCGAGAATAGTGTCACTTTGTTCATCTCTTTAATAGTAGAAAAGTTAGTTGTTGATTTCTACTAAATTTTATTTCTCTTGTTTAGTGAAGACTAGTGTCTCTCATTAAAATCTAGTGGAGGAACGTATAGAATTCTTTGAAGATGAAAAGAATAAGATGTTCAAAATATCATTAAGACTATGAAGAGACATCCATGCAAGAAAAAAGGAAGCAAGCCACATGGAGAGAAAAAGACATGAGTAAGTCTGCTCAGAATTATTATCAAGTGCTTTACACTTGTATTTATAGTAGGAAAAGGACTTTCATGGATTTGAGAGATCTATAATTATATACTTCTAATGATTATCCTAATGATGTTTTGAGAATAACTAAAATACCTCATAAGATAAATTATGACAACATAAGGCATATGCATAGTGGTAGTTATCATTATAGGCATGATCAAGATCTTGGTATTCCAAACACAAATTCATGAACTCCACAAGTTGAATCACCCCATCCTTCCCATCATCCCTCATAGTAGCATGATGTTAATTTCAATGATTTAGATTAAATTAACCAACTATAAGGATATGAAAGGGAAAGAAACATTTAACAAGGGATTGACTCACTTTAACACCTTAGAGAGAGAACCTAAGCACTTCAAGAAGAAATATTAATGAATGAAGCTAGGATTTCTAGACAAGCTCAAAATTAGGCCCAACTAGTTTAAGTTGCTCAAAAGAAAAATATAAATCAAAATTGATATAATTATAATAAGATAATGCATAAAAATAAATAGCATAACCTATGAACCAATAACCCCCATAATGTTAGAGCTCCATTTAAGATACAAGCTCAAAGATTCCTTCCACTATGTCAAGCCTTTGGATTGGATCAATATAGATAATTATACTTCAATATAATTCATTATTATCCTACTCAAATTCCCAATTATAACAAAGAGGCAATATTTAAGTTTTAGAGGAACAATGCAATCATAGGAGAAGAACATTTTTTGCATATTACTAAATTAACTAGTGACTAAGAGATTCACCATGACAATGTCATAATGAAACTATTTGTGTAGTCTTTGAATGATAGTTAAAGATAATGGTATAGAAGTCTTCTACATAGTAGCATTGACTCATGGCAAGAATTTATGAGGGTATTTATATTGAAATATGTAGATAAAATAGACCTAATATTTTCTACACATAAACTAACAATCGTAAGAAAAGGCATCAATGATATAGTTGCAAATTTTAATAATAGGTTTATCATGAAAACGAGGAAGTTGAAACCAAAGTTAAAGCCTAAATAATACATGTCTCTAGTGCTATAATATGTGAATTTGATGCAAATTTGGGGTGTTATCTTAGGGACAAGAATCCCCAAATTGTAAGAAAATTGTTACAACTATCAACATGGAAATTAACATAAGGGTGTTTTGTAAGAACACAAAAGGGTTGTTGTGAGGATTTCCCAATTAGATTTAAACCAACTATATTAGAAGGACACAGGAAATATAATCCCATTATGATTAAAATATGAAATTAGAGCCTAATGGAGGCCAATGATGACAACCTACAAGGGCATTAAATGTTAGCATCAAGATAATACATCCTTGTATAAAATAGAAAGAGTGAAAGCTACCATAGGCCAAATGAACAACAATGTGACACTATGGTAAAACATAAAACTAACAAAGAAATATAACACTTGACAATAATATATTGCATTTTTAGGACCCTAGTTCTTGGTGGTAAGAACAATGTTGAACCCAGAGAGTGTTGTAGTAATAAAAACTTTAGGGGGAAGAGATTATAAAAGATCATGGAAGGACTTGTGATGTTGTGTGTGAGCACAAACTACATCCTAGTGCTCAATGAGGGGTAGGAAATTATGGATGATGAGTGGACTAGAGTGGATCCTACAAGGATGCAACTACTGAGGTATATCTAGTTTGAGCCATTAAGGATGAATAAGAAGATTATTGTAAAACCAAATCAAAAACATGAATTGCAAAAGGAGATAACAAGAAACAAAGAGAGATTGTTGAATAGATTAAGATGACATATGGAATAAGAATTGATAAAGAAAGGTAGTTAAAATATCTACTTAGTAAAGAGAGGAATACTATCACAAGAGGATTGATAAGGCTTCGGAACCCTCTTTGGGGTGCTTAAGAAGTAGTAGGAATAATCTGTTGAGTTGGATACAGGAGGATTTAGAAGTAGAAGTACTCAACAATTTGATTTTATAACTCAATAAATAACATATACCCTAGATCTCGCAACTATAGGTCACATTCAATGAAGGGTTTTAGGTATTAGTAACCCCAATTAATTAATTAAAAGTATTGAGTTTCATTTTATAATATTTAAATGATGTTTTGAGTTGGAATGTGGGACAACATAATGATAGAATGTTATAAACCCTAGAGTTTAAGGAAAAGAGGGAAGATGAAGGGAAAAAATATTTAAATGATATCTTCAATAATCTAGAATTTTCCATAGACACAATAAACACCTTTGAGAATTGTTGTAATAAATCAAATTTATTTAATGAAAAACTTTTAACTAATGAGGAGTTATTATAAGACACATCCCCTAGACTAAAAGGACCTTATGAGGAGATGAGCCCCCAAACCAAGAGTCACCCCTTGTGTTGATTAAAGTGAAAAGAGTTTACTTAAAGGATATATATAATAAATCCTTCCAAATTGAGGAAGAGGTAGAAAGAAGATATTTTGTTAGAGTGTGTGAGGAAATCTTAAAGGTAAATATTTATGTGAGACTTAATTACTTAGACAGAGTTAGGGAATTACTAAAGTATGAGGGTATTAAGATTGCTAAAATTATTAATATATCAAGGTAGAAGGGACCAACAAGCATAGAACTAAAAAGGAAAATAGAAAGGAGTGTAGAGAAGAATCTTTAAGAAATAGAGACAAATAAAAAGAGCCTACTCCTCTAAAAATGGAACATAATTAGATAAATCATAATAAACTACATATTTATAGATAATTTATCAAACAAGAAAATCAAAGAATATATTTATTCTATAGTTTTCTTAGAAAATATCATAGATAATAGATAATCAAACCAAACTTATAGCATTTTTTGAACACTAAGTGAAGAAGTACTTAAATGGTACATCAAAGAATACTCCCTACATAACAAGAAATGGATTGATCTAAAGGGGGAGTTCTTAAAAATTAAATAATCTTTAGATGTCTCCTTTAAGAGTGTGAATAAAATGCACAAAATGATACAAAAGAAGGGTGAAACCATAAGATAGTATGACTAGATGTTCAAGGGTGTAGATAAAAACATAGAGGACACCCTTACAAAGAAGTAGAGAATTGAATAGTTTATCACTTGGTTATTACCTATGATTAATGTATCAGAAGATGGTAGAAATATAAGTGGTGGAACTGGCATGAAAGATTGAAGTACAAAAATTGAGAAGGAAAATAAGAGAGGTGAAAGTGGAGAGATAAAATACTTGAAGTTAGAATTGGAACAATTAAGGATTAAGCAAGAGATACTAGGAAAAGGAGAAATCCATAGGAAGTCATCATCACCACATAGAAAAAATATTTGGTGGACTTATTTCTCTAATGAAGGACATCTCCAGAATGAGTAGCCTATAATGGAAGGGAAGAAATTAGTGGTTGCACTAAGAGTAGAGGTTCTAGAACCAACTAAAATGTTTAATAGTTTGTATTGTATTACTTGCAACGAGTGTGATGAACTCTCTCTTGATTCCATGATTTCAAAAAAAATATAAAAATTGATTTGATTTATATTTATTCTAACCTCTAGTATCTAACTCTATCACTTGATGTAGTTGCTACTTTAGTTTTCAACCAACCTCTTAAATTCTACAAACTTGTCAAATACTTCTAATTTTGTACTCAAGTGATATGCCTAAAATTTGCTTCAATAATCATCAATAAGGGTTAGAAAATACATTGACCTATTTAGTTAATGTGACTCCATAGGACCACACAAATATCTATGAATTATCTCAAGATTTTGTTTAGCTCCTCTAGATTTAGAAATTTGAAAGTTGTCTCTACATGTTTTTTAACAATACATTCTTCACACAACTTTTTTATCTTCAATCAAAGCTAGAAATTATGTCATTTTAAATCTCTTGAGAAAAATTAACCCACTAAAAAAAAGATGAACATACGTTTAGTGCTAGATTATACTTTCATTCATTCTACTAGAACTTAATGCTTGAATTTTTGAGTGAAATAGAGATGAAAATTCATTTAACTAGAACTTAATTCTTGGTTTTTTGAGTGAAATGGAGATGAAATGTCCTATCACCTATCATATTTTCTCATACAAAAACTTAATTCCTTTTTAATTTATCTCTTACTATGCACTCATCTTCATCAAAAGTCACTTGATAATTGTCTTCTACCATTTGTCCAATATACATCGAATGCTTCTTAATTATTGGAACACCAATCCCTACTATCTAGGTAGGCCTATGAGACTAATTATGATACAAGAGAATCCTAGGTTGCAAAGAAATCTTGCATCATCCAAAAATATTTGCTTTCTTTTCATTTTCTTTCATTTCAGTTACAATTTAGTGATTTACAGTTCAACATTTTCTACCACATTCTACCACATCTTCATATCAGAGTGAATGGAGTAGGATTTAGCCTCTGTGCCATGTTACTTACATCATACTAATATTTTTGGAGGCTTGAATTAGTCTATAGAAAGTTATTACTATCAGAAGATCATCATCTTTCATAGATCAAAGTAGTTAGGCAGTTAGTTGAAGGAGAAGGTTCGTGGAGCACTTCTGTGACTTGTGAAGTCTAATGGAACATCATACACAACACATTATGACCAGATAGAGCTTCCTTGAGATCTACACCAAGTTTCATTCATTTGTGAAGAAATACTAGATGTTGTAGGTTGACCTACATGTTTCTACATGTTTAATCATACATTGGCGTTGTAACCTCTTCTGGCTGACATGCAGGATTCATTGAGGTTGAGTATAATATATATAGATCTTGTAGATGTATTAGGAAGTTAGTTAGTAGTTATGATAGTTGAGATACAAAATATGGTTTGAGGAGGTACTCGAATGCCATATCTTGCATATACATTGTAACCTAGAAAGCAGGCCTTTGAGCCCTATGATAGTACCTCGCATGTTGTCGACATATAAGCATTGTGATTATCTGATATATTGAACATTTGAATATTCCATTGGATTCTATATTTGATTTATTTCTATTGTGTTTACTCTAGTTGCATGGTTTAGACAGTCCCTTCTTAGGACCCTCATTCCATGACTGTACCAAGTGGTATCAGAGCAAAGTTTTGAATCCTTTGGGAAGAGAAGGAATTCTACAATATCTTATGGTGAAAAGAGTGCTGACGTGAGGAAGTCTACTTGTGTTTGTAAATAGAGCACCGATTGTGAGGTAGTTGCAGCACTATAGTTAGATCTCCAACTTGAGACAATTATACCAAATCCTAGGAAGAGATGCCACTAAGGAGGATTCTTTCTATGGCTAACATTTCTAGAAGAATCGAAGAAATGACTGAGATTATTAGAACAATGAAGATTAGATCAAGGATGTTGTACAAGAATATAGAAGAGGACTAAACCCTAGAAATGAAGATGAAAGTGATGATGATAAATTTCAATCAGCTAACCAAAATGAAGAAGACCTAGAAGAAGAAGAATCTAATCTAGTAGAGATGTTGAAAAATATTTCTAAGATTGGAAAGAGGCCTAGAGTTGATGTATCAAACTATACCGAAAACTTGAATCTTAAGGAATTGATTGACTGGATAAATGACCTAGAGGAATATTTTAAATATGAAGAAATTGAAGATCCAAAGAGAGTGAGATTTGCAAAAACTAAGTTGAAAGAATATGCTGCTATTTTGTGGAAAGAAGGTCAATTGGATAGGAATAGGAGATGAAAAGAGAAGATCATAAAATGGGATAGGATGGTGACAAAATTGAAGAATCAATTTATATCTGTTGACTATGAGTTGGAATTATTGAAGAGATTGCAAAACCTAAGACAAAAGGAGAAATATGTGAAGGTGTACACTGAAGAATTTCATAAGATGATTATCAAGACTGGACATAGTGAGGAAAGCAAGGAGAAAGTGGCAAGATACATAAATGGATTAAGGATGAATATTCAAGAAGAACTAAGTATGGTGGGGATGACAATAGTAGAGGAAGCATATCACTTTGCATTGAAAGTTGAAGACAAGTTCAATAAAAGGCATGAGCAAAGGCAGAAAGGTAGAGGAGGTAAATTTAAAAAAGGTATAACTTATTCCAAAGGTGAAAGACATTATGCAGAGAAAAATAATGAAAGTAGCCCATACAAGAAGGAAGACAAAGATAGCAATTCATATCAGAGAGATGACAAAAATTTCTACCGCAACAATAGAGGAAGCCATAATTCTTACTGCAATGAAGGATACATGAGAGATGAAAGATGATTTGACAAAAGATCATTTAGAGGAAATTGTTTTAAGTGTGGAGGTGAAGGACAAAGAATATTTGAATGTCATCAAGGAAGTACAAGAAAGAAGATAGAGAATAGTGCAAGAGTAGTTTAGGCGGAGGAAAACCCTATTGGATCATCTAGTTCAATTGGAAAACCATAGAAAGGGGAATCATTAGTCATGAGGAGAGCATTATTTCAAGAAAACACAACCTAGGAACCATAGCAGAGGAAATTTTTGTTCCAAACAAGATGAAAATCAAGAGGTAAATGTTGTAAAGTTATCATTGATAGTGGTAGCATTGATAATTTGGTTTTAGAAGAGATGGTGATGAAGTTGAACCTATAGAGACTAAAATACCCTAAGCCCTAAAAGATAGCATGGATTCAAGATGAACACAAGGTACTAGTGCATGAACAATGTTTGGTAAAATTTCATATAGGATCTTATAATGATGAGGTATTGTGTGATATTATGTAGACGGATGTATTTCATATATTGTTGGGGAGACCATGGCAGTATGATAGAAAGGCAATACATGATGGAAGGAAGAATACTTATACTATAACATCAAATGGAAAGAAACATATCTTGATACCTGTTGGTGCCTATTTTTGACCTGGAGGTTGTTTCTACATGTTGGAGGGTTTCTTTTTCCAAACCTTGGGTATTCCTGTCCATCGGCAAGAGCTTGGTCTGTCGGCAAGGGATTCTTTTCTTGCTCCGATGACTTAGGTCTTGTTGATGATTGCATGTGTTTGTGTTCATTGGCATGAGTGGTATCGTCAGCGAAGGAGTTTCTTGATGGGCTGACAGTTGGTAGTCTGGCCGATGAAGGATGTTCAAGGTGGTCGTCGGTAGGAGCAATGTTATCGGCGATAAAGTTTTTGGGTTCGCCGATGCCTGTGGTCTCACTGATGGAATATGGTTCGTTGGTGCCATCGGTCTGGCCGAAGGAAGTGCTATCGCCATGAGATGGTGTATCAGGCTAGCATTGTTTTGATCTGCTGATGTGAGGAGCTTGGCCGATGAGGAGTCATCGGCGTGTGTCTTGCTAAAGGGGCTTTCGTTGGCAGGATTTGTGCTATTGGCCAAGGATTTTCTTGTTCTGAAGGATGGTGGTCTCGCCAAAGACCTAGGGGTGTGGAGCTGCTGTCGGGATGACAATGTTCTGTGTCTCGGTGACGTGTGTGTTGTTTCAGCGTGACTTGTATTGCTAGCAGGAATGGTTTGCGTCGGGCTGACAGTGGAGGGTCTCACCAACGAAGGAGCAAAGCCTAGATTGTAGATGTATCAGTGAGAGTTTGGTCTATCGGTAGAGAGATTTTTTTGCTTGGCTGATGGTGTTGATTTGGCCGATGGTGGAAGAGTATTAATCGCTAGTGGGGGTGAGCTGGTCATTAGAGAGACTCATACTATCGGCGAGGGTCTTTTGGGTTGGCCTGATGGTAGTGGTCTGGCCGACAGAGGCTTGCGGAGGTGCAAGATGTAGTTTGCATTGGTGAGACTAGTGGGGTCAGTCAGAGAATTTGGGAGTTGGCCGATAGACTATGTCTGGACGATGGGCTCTTGGGAGAAGGCTTGTGTGTCGAGCGCGGCAAAAGCACTCGACACTTAGTATGCATGCGGCCCTATTTTTAAACTAATGAAGTGATCTCCTCACCATGCATGTGGGATTATTCCCATGTGTAAATTTGAACCTGTGATAAAACACATTTTGGCGGGAAGTTGTTTTGAATGCAGCGACAGTTTTCAAGCGGCCGCGGGTGGTTGAGCCTTTAATGGCGACTGTTACAGGGGTATGGGTGATGATACGAATGGTAAAACTACCTATTTGAAGTGTGGATACCCAGATGGTGGTGCAAGGCTCGAGGCCTCCCCTGCCTGCTACATTTACTTTTGATGAGCGCCATTCTTCTTAGGTGTACTGTATTTGATGTTTTTTGTGTCCATCATGTAATTAGTGCTGAGTATGCTTCTTTGGTTGTTATAAGCAGGAAGTGTTACTCATTTTTGGTTGTTGAAAGTTGAACATTTGGCTCTGTAATACAATACAGCTGATTTGGTTGCTCTGTGTAGCAAAACTTGTGAGTTTATGTATCTCCTATAGTATGTTTTTTGCATGAATCCACTGATTTCATGGTTAATCTTATATGAATAATGCTATGTTTGCATGTGTTGTGCTGATTCTGTCTCCAGTGTTGCATGTATCTTTCTTCTAAGTCTAGATATTTAAGGAATGTCTGAGACTCTAGAACATAGAATTCCTGTGTTGAATGTTTGATCTTTTAACTTCTGCTCAAGGGGTAGATTAAACTATTTTCAGATTGAACATTGGGAAGGGTATACTGTAGTAGGGATGCCATAAGTATAGATAGCTTAACACTCTGTATTGGGAGATATCTGTAAGGCAGGTATCATATGTATCCCCCTGAAATCTAGTTTTAGTTGTTCATGCATATCATTCACAGGTGTATGTCTACTGACTGCAAGCCCTGGATAGGCACCAATCTTGCTTTGTGTTAGTGTTATATACCATGTCCAGCTTTGCATCCAAATGTAAAATCAAAATTGAAACTCTAAAACAGCCATTAGGATAGTAGAATTAGTTTTAGGATCCTCAATCCTCTGTCTACAACTGCAAATAGGCCCAAAGCTAGCCCCTTTGCTCTTATCTTTCAGTTTTGGTCTACTTACAGGAGGACTTATCTGCTTTCTATCAACATCCCAGCCTTTGTATGCATATCCTCATGGATGTTGAGTAGGGAATACCCCCCTAGGTTTTGCAGAGCCTAAAGAAGAAGAGGAGATAAAATATAGAATCTATCTCCTACACTGTTGGCCCCTAGCCTAGAGATCCTGTTGATCATTGATGGCTACCTTGTAGGGAAATCTGGGAATAAGCATCCAGTCTAGGAACAAAACCAACAATACCTTTGGAAGA
This sequence comes from Cunninghamia lanceolata, assembly GCA_027924645.1. Lineage (NCBI taxonomy): Eukaryota > Viridiplantae > Streptophyta > Pinopsida > Cupressales > Cupressaceae > Cunninghamia > Cunninghamia lanceolata. The sequence continues at coordinate 58,740 of BSBN01000195.1, forward strand.
TGAACCTAAGAGTGAAGTGTGTGGGAATGCTAGAATCTGTTTGGTTGATGGAAGGAAATTTTTGGATGGATTGAGAAATGAGGATATGTGTTTTTATTTGATTCCAAAGAAGTGTAGAACCCTAAGTACAGGAAACACCACAACAAAAGAAGAATAACCACTACAAGAGGAGATAACTGAATTATTGAAAAAATACCAAGATATCATATCAGATAAAGTGCCTGAAGGATTGCCACCAATCCAGAGTATCAGTCATCATATGGACCTCATACATGGAGCTAGTTTGTCTAAGAAAGTAGCACATTGTATGTCACTAGAAGAGAATACAGAGATAGATAGATAGATACAAGAGCTATTGAGGAAAGGATTGATCAGAGAAAGTTTAAGCTAGTGTGTGGTACCTATAGTACTAGTACCAAAGAAAGATGGAGAATGGAGGATATGTACAAACTCTAGAGAAATCAACAAGATCACTATCTAGTATATATTTCTATTGCCAAGGATGGATGACATCATGGACTGTTTGAGTGGAGCAAAATATTTTACAATGATAGACTTGAAGAGTGGATACCATTCGATCAAAATTAGAGAGGGAGATGAGTGAAAGACTACATTCAATACAAATGAAGGATTGTATGAATGGTTAGCGATGCCTTTTGGATTGACTAATGCACCGAGTACTTTCATGAGATTGATTAATAAGGTTTTGAAGAAATTCTTGGGTAAGTTTGTTATTGTATACTTGGATGATATTCTAATTTTTAGTACGATAAAGGAATAGCATTTGTGGCATATTAGACAAGTATTGCAGAGGTTGAGAGAAGAGAATTTGTTGATAAACATCAAGAAATGTAGTTTCATGAAGGAAGAGTTGGTCTTTTGGGATTTGTGATTTCTATAGAAGGAGTGAAGATGGACCTTGAGAAAGTCATAGCAATTGTTAAGTAGCCAACACCTATGAACATTGGAGAGGTAAGATCATTTCATGGGTTAGGAAGTTTTCCCTGAAGTTCATTAGAAATTTTAGTACCATATGCACACCAATGATAGAGATAATAAGAGGTGATAAAAAAGATTTCAAGTGGACATTAGAAGGAAATAAGAGTTTTGAATTATTTAAGGAGAATGTGACAAAGCAATCGGTGTTAGAATTACTACATTTTAACAAAGTATTTCAAGTAGATTGTGATGCCAGTGGAGATGCAATAGGAGTAGTGCTAAGTCAAGAAGGGAGGCTAGTAGCATATTTTAGTAAGAAGTTGAATGATGCAAGAAGAAGATATTAGTTTATGATCAAGAGTTCTATGCCGTAATTCAAACCTTGAAGAATTTGAGACATTACTTGTCAAAGGAATTTGTGTTGTACACTGATCATCAGTCTTTGCAGTATTTGAACAATCAAGGAAAGTTGAATCATAGACATATGGCATGGGTAGAGTTCATGTAGAGCTACACATTTGTATTGGAGTATAGGAGTGGGAAGTCAAATAAATTTGTAGATGCATTGAGCAAAAGAAGGAATTTATTGACAAAAATGAGAGTAGAAGTACTAGGATTTGAAGAACTGAAGTATATGTATGAAGATCTTGATTCTGCAGAACCATGGAAAGCATGTAAGGAACCTATTGTGATAGATAGAAGTAAGTGGTTGGACTATTTCATTCAGGGGGATATGTTATTTAAAGGAAATCAATTGTGTAGACCTAGGAGTTCAATGAGAGACAATTTGATCTAGGTGGAACATAGTGGTGGATTGGCAAGAAATTTTGGGATTGACAAGACAATAGCTTTGGTAAGTGAACATTATTTTTGGCCTTAGATATATAAGGATATAAGGAATTTTGTGCAAAGTTATAGAATATGTCAAGTTGGAAAAGGGGGTAGTCAGAATATTGGATTGTACAAATCTTTGACAGTACTAGAAAGCCCTTGGGAAGATATGAGCATGGATTTCATATTAGGTTTTCCAAGAACACAGAGGGGATATGATTCTATATTTGTAGTAGTGGAAAGATTTTCAAAGATTTCACATTTCATTCCTTGTAAGAAGACAAATGATGATGTACATGTTGTTGACCTATTTTTCAAGGAGATTGTGAGATTGCATGGATTACCTAAGAGTATAGATTGAAACAGGGATATAAGATTCATTGGATATTTTTGGAGGACATTGTGGAAGAAGATGAAGATAGACGTAAAGTTCAGTTCAACATTTCACCCATAGACAGATGGACAAATAGAAGTGGTAAATATAAGTTTGGGTAACTTGTTAAGATGTTTAGTAGGAGACAATGAAGGAAGTTGGGATCTAATTTTACCACAAGTAGAGTTTACATACAATAATTCAGTAAATAGAAGTATAGGGAAGACACCATTTGATGTTGTGATAGGAGTGAAACCTAGAGGAGTTGTAGAGCTAAGAGACATCAGTATGGAGAATAAGAGGAGTGTAGAAGAGGAAGAATTTGCAAGATATATGGAGACACTACATAATCAGGCTAGGAAGCATTTGGAGGAGATGAATAGTAAGTATAAGGAGCAAGCAGAGGAGAAGAGGAGACATAAAGAATTTTTAGTTGGAGTTAAAGTAATGGTATATCCAAGAAAGGAGAGATTTCCAGTGGGGACATACAACAAGCTAAAGATGAAGAAGTTTGGACCATGTAGGATACTTAAGAAATTTGATTCAAGAAATACCTATGAAGTAGAGTTATCAGAGACATTTGGTATATCACCTATATTCAACATTGTAGACCTATATCAGTATCATGAAGGAGAATCAAGTAACACCATTGAATATGGTTTGAATAATTAGTTACCATAGCAACAACTAGAGTAGATAAAGAATATTTTGTATAGTAGAGTTGGATGCAGTACCATAGACAAATAGTATAAAGAATATTTGGTCAAGTGGAAAGGAAGACTGGAAGAAGATTCATCATGGATTTATTAGGCTTAGGTAGATCGCCTTGGTTTTCCTCTAGCCTGAGCAAATTGAGGGACTCACTTTTTCAACAACCCTAGGTGTCTGATGCAAGAGCATCTCAGGTTGCAAAGAAATCTTGAATCAACCAAAAATATTTGTTTTCTTTTTCATTTTCTTTCATTTCAATTACAAATCAGTGATTTGCAGTTCAGCATTTTCTACCAAATTCTACCACATCTTCATATCAAAGCATGCAGAGCAAGATTTAGCCTCTATGTCATGTCAATTACATCATACTAAGATTTCAAGACATTTAGATTATTCTACAGAAAGTTATCGCTATCAGAAGATCACCATCTTTCACATTGTAGAGCAGTCAGGAAGTCAGTTAAAGGAGAAGGCTTATAGAGCACTTCCATGACTTGAAAAGCCTAATGGAACATCATATATGGCACATAAGGACTAAATAGACCTTCCTTGAGATTTGTACCAAGTTTCATTCATTTATGGAGCAACACTAGATGTCGTAGGTCAGCCTACGTGTTTCTACATGTTTCATCATACATTAGAGTTGTAACCTCTTGTGGATGATGTGGAGGATTTTTTGAGCTTGAGGGTGATATATGTAGATCTCTATCATGTCCCCTTTCTAAAATTAGCACTTACTATTTTTAGCAGGTCCAGTTTCCTTAAATAGCAAGTTGAATCCTCTGGATGAACTGAGAAAGTTGGGATTTCAAAATAAAATAATTATAATAGTTTTGGTTGACAAGTTAATTTATATTTTGAAATAATACAAGGGACCAAACTAGTCACGGCTTTTGGGAAAAAGAAAATGAGTTGTCTTTTGGAATCTTGAGTAGTGGAGTTTGTGGGTGAAAATTTCAAAATTAGTTTTGTCTTGATTTTTTGATGATTCTCCACTTGGTAAGGAAAGTTACAAATATTTGCATGCAATATTCCCTCATTCATTGCTATGATTTGGGTTGGTAAACTTGGCTAGAAACACACTATGGTATTATATGCATATTCTTGCATGATTTTTGATATCACTTGTAATTTTTCTCTCACACGTTCCACTATTCTTTAGAAGCTGGAAAGCCAAAGAAGAATGCATCTGCAAGGCAGATAAACTAGGGAGATTGAGGCTCAAAGATAGTTGTTCAGAGGGTCTCTAGAGGTAATTTCACTCAGAAGTTGCAGCACTACTAAAGCTCTAGTTTGTAGTGTTGATTTCGTCAAATAGTTGATGAGTTTTTGGACAATTTAGAGAGTTTAGAATAAATGTATCTTTTCAGTTGTAGCTTTCTGTTCATAATAGATTACATGGGTCTTGGTTTGCTATAGCTTAATTATTTCCTAATACATTTTGGGGTCTGCTGAAACTGAGAGGAGTGTGGTGATAAATTTGTAAGAAAACAATGATATTTTGCTCATATCTGAGACTTAGAAATTGGGCTTATATAGAAACTTATGTAGAAGAATTTTCTGATCATTCTTAGGTGTATTTAGATAGAAAAATTGAATTTTAAATCATAGTGAAATATGAAATAAACATGTCTTTTTGTTTGCATAGAAATCTGAATTGATTTTGGGTGAAAATGGGTAGTTTCTTGCTATACCCGATTTCTCTATTTTTTAGTTTTTGAAATATATGGTAATGATAAGATTTGAAAGAAATGTCACATTTGATCATTAGTATATATATATATATATATATATATATATATATATATATATATATATATATATATATATATATATATATATATATATATATATATATATATATATATATATATATATATATATATATATATATATATATATATTGATGAATAGGCAACCATATCTATATTAATTAAAGATAAAAATACACATTCACAAAAAAAGGGTGGGGTACAAGGCCCTGAAAGTCAAATGGGTAGAGCCTAGAAAGTCATAGAGTTTTAGGCCAAGCCCAAAATTTAGAAAACATTACAAAAATAGTAAATAAAAAGCCATTAAGTGGCCAAAGTAGTGCCAGAGGATGGCAAATCCTTATCATCTGGATTACCCCATACAATAACGGGGTCCTAAATGACTTTAGGAGGAGCCCAACCATCGTCATCTTTTTCTATTTCTATATTTTTATCTTCATGGTGAGGTGAAATTGCTAGATCCAAATGGTAGACCCATTTCAAATTATCAATGTGCCAACTAGAATCACCACTAGGAGTGGAGCCACTAGAAGGCCACCTAGAATCTCCAATTCCAACCCTTGACAATTTACTAGAAGGCCACCCTAGACTAGCTCGTCGAGGGAGAGAGGATGACTACTAGTGAGGGCAAGAACCACAAAGAGGAGGAGCCTGAGTATGGGGGCAAAAATCCCTAGAAAAGCCACTTTGCCACTAGCCCCATGAAGGTGACTGGCCTCGAGAGGAATTGGGAGAGGGAGGCACATGATCCACAGTGAAAGGGGCATTGCCCCAATGGTCCAGAAGCTCCTGAAGGTGAGAAACCTCAAGTGCAACTTTGTTAGCTTGCACTTGGATCTACAAAAGAACATTAGAGCAAATAATAGATTTAGAATACAAAGAGACAAAAGTATCCATCTGGGTATGAGAAAATATGTATGAATTTCTATCTTTCCAAATACTAAAACGGATTTCCACCCTAAAAGTGTGCCAAATATGATTATACTTTGTGGGGAGTCTTGGAGAATCTCCCAATAAAACCATATGCCAGAAGAAGGGCTCTAGCCGAAATGGCCAAAAGAAATTGTGGATCCAATTCCACAGCTATGAAGCTCTAGTATAGAAGAAGAAGAGATGTTGAAATGACTTAGCCTGCCCACAGAAAGGGAAACGAGGGTCCTGAAGGCCCAACTAAAAAAGTTGAGACCCCACTGGTAAGGCTTGAAAAAGAATACAACAATTAAAGTGGGTGAGTTTTAGCTCCATAATTGTAGACCATGTAGTAGAAAATATTTTGTGCCAAATAGAGACCAAGGACTGGAGGTGCCATCACTAATTTAGGGCATTAACCATGGGAAAATGAGGTAAAATCCATTGATAACCAAGATGAGGCTTGTAATTTCTAAAAGGGGTTTTTGGATACCATTTCCAGTACTTTCACCAAGGCTTGGTGGAATGGATACCCACTTTATGAAGCATATTAGCTAGAATGGCACTCACAAGGCCATCATAAGTTTCATGGTCATGGTTTTGAAAATTGAACTAGGCATAGAAAGCTTCCCATGACATAATACACATGGTGGGTCTATGAAAGATATCTTGGAGGGTCTGGATACCCTTCTTATGGAATCTTAGAGCCTTAAGCCAAGGAAGCTTGGCCAAGGGCTGACTATTACTAGAAAAAAGAGGAGACCACTAAATATTATGCTAGTTAAATGAGATCCCATCACGGAAACCATTCCCTGACTAATGGAGCTAGGGTCTGACCACCTCCTAGGCACACCAAATGCTTTTTGCAAGAAAGGTACCCAAAATCTGAACATGCCCCCTCATAATAAGAAGGGTTGGAAGGCTAATTCCCTTCCAAAAAGGTCTATGGGTGGGATAACCCACTTCAATACTATGCCGGAGGAGGATTTTCTAGGCCTCATTACCAGTAAGAGTACATATGATCCATTTGACACAAAGAGCAATCCCTTGCCGATGTGTAGAAAGAAGGCCAAGCCCACCAGAATTTGTAGGGAGACAACAAAACTCCTAGGCAACACGGTGAAAGCTGTGATGGGTCTCAAAAGATGCCTAAAGAAAATCTCTAACTAATTTCTCCAACTTACCATAAGAGGCCTTAGAAGGGGCCCAAAATGAAGATTAATACACATGAATCACTACTAAAACTTTGGAGCATTCTTTAAATTTCCTAGCCAAAGAGAGTGGTTTGGTAATCAAGAAAGCTCTTTTTTGTTCAATTCAATAATGAACCACTTGTCAAAGATCAACAGAAGAGGCCTAAAAGGCAAAAGGGATGCCAAGAAATTGGACGATTTCTCCAAGAGCAATCCATTTCCACCCATATTGCTAAATCTAAAGAGGACTAGGAAGAATTGATTGTTAGTAACACAAGGTTTTGTGCCACTGAATGGCAGACCCAGAGGCCAAGCAAAAGGTCTCAAGACAATCAAGAGTGGCTTTGATAGTATTTTCTTCTTCCAGTAAGGTAAGGAAGGACTCATCAGCAAAGTGGCCATTGATAAGCTAAGCTGATGAGTTAGGAAAGGAGATCCCTTAAACAAGCCCCTGGGAAATGGAATGAGATAGTAAAACCCTTCAGTAGCCAACAAATAAAGTAAGGGGTCAAGTGGGTAGCCTTGACAAATGGAATGGAATGGAACAAAACAAAGGATTGGGATTGGTGGCCATTAATGGTGATGCAAGTTGAAGCTTCGGAGAATAATATGTTTACAGACTATATGAAATTTAGGCCAAATCCCAACACAGAAAGCATGGCTAAAATGAATGGCCATTCTATGCAGTCATAAGCTTTAGTAAAGTCAATTTTGAGGAAAATTACCTTTTTATTAGAGTGTGTCACCCATTCCATGTCTTCCTAGACAACAATAATCTTATCCAAGATGAACCTAGATTTGATAAAACTAGTCTGTTCAGGGCACACAACCTGAGGCAAAAGGTGGCAGATTTTAAGAGCAAGGGCTTTGGCAATTATTTAATAGGAAACATTGAGGAGTCTAATGGGCCACCAGATATCCTGAAGATCACCAAATTTAGGTATGAATTTTATATCACCTTTATTGAGAGTGGTGAAGAGTTGGCAAAAGAGAAAAAATATTGAGCTAAGATCATAGCTCAATCAAGGTGTCTAAATATCCTATCAAACCCAACTCGATAATTGCACCAAGTGTGCTAGAGAGAATGAGAATGGCAGCAGCCAACATTGGGATCAAAAGGACCCAATTTATTATGCATGTAAAACCATGCCTCTCTTTCACTAGCTGTCCATCAAAATGGTAGAATACCATCCTTGTCATATGTCATCTCAACCATATTAAAATCCCCCAAAGCACCCAAGTGGCAACTGGCAATGATTTAGCAATCCATTGCTATAGAAGAGATCTTTCAACAACATCATTCAAGACATAAACATTAATAATCCCAAAGGAATGATTATCAATGTTCAGAAGAATCTAGATAAGTTCATCTATGGGGTCAGACCCATGGACAACCACTGAAGTGTGCCACCATGGGGACAAAAGAATGACCGCTCTGCCATGCCCAACTTCATGATCTATACAAAACATTTGACTAGCTAGCCAAATAGAGTGGCAATCTGAAGAAAGCATAAAACTCACAACTTTCACTTCCTAAAGACACAAAACATCAGTACTCGCATACTTTTTAAGAGTGTCCCTAAAACTTAAAAATAGAGAAATCAGGTATAGCAAGAAATTACCCATTTTCACCCAAAATACTTTTAGATTTCTATGCAAACAAAAAGGCAAGTTTATTGTAGATTTCACAATGATTTAGAAGTCAATTTTTCTATCTAAATACACCTAAAAATAATCATAAAATTCTGCTGCATAAGTTTCTATATAAGCCCAATTTATGAGTCTCAAATATGAGCAAAATAACATTGTTTTCTTACAAATTTATTACCAAACTCCTTTCAGTTTCATCACACCCCAAAATGAATTAGGAAATAATTAAGATATAGCAAACCAAGACCCATGTATGCTGTTATGAATAGCAAGCTAAAGCTGAAAACATGCATTTATTCTAAACAATCTAGATTGCCAAAAAGCTCATCAACTATTTGACCAAATCAACACTACAAACTAGAGCTTCAATACTACTGCGATTTCTAAGTGAAATTGTCTCTAGAGATCCTCTAAACCATTGTCTTTAAGCCTCAATCTCCCTACTTTACTAGCCTTGGAGATGCATTCTTCTTTGGTTTTCCAGCCTCTGAAGAATAGTGAAACCTGTGAGAAGAATTGCAAAAGATATAAAAAATCATGCAAGAATATGCATATAATACCAAAGTGTGTTTCTAGCCAAGTTTAACTACCTGAATTCTAGCAATAAATGAGTGAATATTGCATGTAAAGATTTGTAACTTCCCTTTCCAAGTGGAGAATCACCAAAAATCAAGCCAAATCTAATTTTGGAATTTTCACCCACAAATTCCACTACTCAAGATTCTAAAAGACAACTCATTTCCTTTTTCCAAAAACCCATGCCTTGTTTGGTCCCTTGTATTATTTCAAAATATAAATTAACTTGTCACCCAAAATTATTATAAATATTTTATTCTGAAATCCCAACTTTCCTAGTTCATCCACAGGACCCAACTTACTATTTGAGGAAACTGGACCTACTAAAAATAGGAAGTGCTAAGTTTAAAAAGGGGACATGACAAGTCCTCCCTCCCAAAGATTGCTTTTCCTCAAGCAATGAAGGTTTGGATGGTTGATAACTTCTGACCCTTCCCATGTAGCATCCTCAATTGGTAGATCTTTCCACTTGATCAAATACTTAGTGATACTTCTATTTCTAAGCTTCCTCTTTCTAGTTTCCCAAATTTTCTCATGTATCAAAATCAACATCCCCCCATCATCTAATGGGGGCAGTTAAGGAGAAATCACAACTTTCTGTTCAACCACTTTATTGAGACATGAAACATGGAAAAATTGTGTATTTACAACCCTGTGGTAATTCTATCTCATAGGCTAACTCCCTTATCTTTTTGATGACTCTATAGGGTACATAGAATTTGGGATTGAGCTTTTCCGCTCCACTTTTCTTCAAGGAACTTTTATTATATGGCTGCAACCTTACAAAAACCAAATCACCAACTTTGAAGTTCCTTTCTACCCTCTTTTTATCTGCATACAATTTTTGTTCATTTTGTGCATGATGCAAATTGTCTTTGAGTGACTTCAAAATATCTTGACTTTGTTCGAGAAAGTCACTTGCTGCAGGAACTGTACTATCTAAAAACAATAAATTAGAAAAAGAAAGAGCTTCATACCCATAGAGAGCATGAAATGGAAACATTCTAATGGACATATAATAGGAGGTGTTATAACAATACTCCCCTACATGCAACCATTTCACCCAAGCACCCTACTGATTTGAAACATAATTTCTTAAATATCCTTCTATCCATATATTGACAATTTTTGTTTGCCCATCTATTTGGGGATGGTAACTTGTGTTGGGTGTGAGTTATGTGTCTGTTAGATGGAACAACTCCTTCCAAAAAGAGCTAATAAACTTGTTTTCCCTATCACTAACAATGTTCCTTGGTAACCCATGTAATTTGAAAATTTCCCTAAAGAATAAATTTTCTATTTTAGGTGCTTTATGTTTAGATGTGAGAGGGAAGAAATGTGCATATTTGGTTAATCTACCAACCACCACAAATATGCAATCTTTACCTTGTGTCCTCGGCATACCTATGATGAAGTCCATGGATATGCTTTCCCATTTGTGTTCAGGAATTGGAAGTGGCTGAAGTAATCTAGCTAGAAATATTTTCTCACCTTTGTTTTGTTGACAAACCATGCATTCTATGATGTGTTGGAGTATATCTTCTTTCATTCCTTTCCAATTAAACCTCTCATGTATCTTTTTATGTCTTATAATACCCTTGATGACCAGCCAACAGGGTATCACGATAAGCTCTCAATATCTTTGCCTTTCACTTTGGATCCCGCTGCCAAAAATATCCTATTCTAGTAATAGATTAGTCTATCAATAATGTGTACATGTCATATCCACTTTCTCATCTCAAATGTTAGAGGCAAATAAATCTTTAACATATTCTGAAATTATGGAGATTTTACAATCAACCATGATACTAGAGATAGAACACAAAGATGGTTTTCTAGAAAGAGCATCAACAACACAATTGTTCTTCCCTTTAACATACTCAATCTCAAAATCGTAAGCTTGTAATTTACTTACCCATTTTTGTAGTCTATCATTCAAATCTTTCTGATTTAAGAAGTATTTCAGACTATTGTGATCAGTCTTAACCATAAATTTCCCACAGACAAGATATTGCCTAAACTTTTCTAGTGGATGCATGATTGCTAAAATCTCTTTGTCATAGATAGAGTACCCTTTCTCCACTTTTCTTAGTTTTATACTTTCAAAATCTATTGGGTGTCCCCTTGAAGTTAAAACAGTCCCAATACCTTCCCTAAATGCATCACATTCAACAACAAATGGAAGAGAAAAATCAGGTATTGCTAATATTGGACATGAACTAATTATCTTTTTGAGCTTATCAAATATTATTTGAGCTTTTTCTATCCAAGAAAAGTGTCCCTTTTTGGTTGAACTAGTCAAGGGGGTAGAAAGCTGAGAAAAACCTTTGACAAATCTTCTATAATAACTACATAATCCAAAGAACCCTCTCAACTGAGTAGGATTGGTGGGTGGGGGGCAATCTAAAATTGCCTAAATCTTCTATTGGTCAACCTAAACACCTTTAGAGTATGACATGTCCCAAGTACAAAATTTTAGTCATCCAAAATTCACATTTTGATAATTTAGTATAGAAGGATTGTTGCTTCAATATTCCCATAATAGTATCCAAATGCTCCAAATGTTCTTTCCATGTTTTACTATAGATCAAAATATCATCAAAGAACACTAAGACAAATTTCCTGAGGTGTCTGCTGAAAACATTATTCATGCAAGATTGGAAAGCTGCTGGTGCATTAGTAAGTCCAAATGGCATGACAACAAATTCAAAATGTCCATAGTGGCATCAGAAAGCAGTCTTCACCACGTCCTCTTTTCTCATGTGGATTTGGTGATAACCTGATCTTAGATCAAATTTTGAAAAATATACTGCTCCATGCAATTCATCAATAAGTTCATCTATCCTTGGAATAGGATATTTGTTCCTGATATTCTTCTTGTTTAATGCTTTATAATCTATACACATTCTCATTGTACCATCCTTCTTTTTCACGAGGACTACAAATGAAGCAAATGGGCTCAAGGTTGGTCTTATGAGACCCATCTCAAGGAGTTCTCTAATAGCCTTCTCTATTTCCTCCTTATAACCCCTTGGATGATAGTAGGGAGTTGTAATAACTAGTTTGGCACCTTGTTCTAGTTCTATTACATGCTTGAATCCTCTATCAGGAGGTAGTCCAAGAGGTAAATCATTGAAAATTATACTATGCTTATCAAAAATTGATTGAATTTCAAAATGATTTGTACCTTGTTTTCTAGAAGATCTCTTGGTATGAATTAGGATTGTTACTTCCCATGCTACTTGTTCTCTTTGAAAAGTCCTTTCCATCCTTTTAGCTGAAATGACTTTTAGATCTCCATTTGATAAAACCCTCAATTAAATCTCTTTCCCATTAGCATGAAACTTGAACACCATGGTTTGGTGGTCTGTATAGTATCCTCCAATAGAGTGCAGCCGTTGAACACCCAAGACAATATCAATATCTCCAATTCCTACCACATGGAAATCATCACATAACTTGTAGTCACCTAGAATCATTTTGAGTTGATGAACTACCCGAGTACAAAATAGGGGAAACCAATTGGCAACAGTAACATTGAAACCTTCAAGCTCGTAAGCCTTCAATCCTCTTTTAAGCATAATATCCTTCATCTATGAAGTTATGTGTTGCACTGCTATCAATGAGGATGGTTGTTCTTTGACTGGATATACCTCCTAGAACTCTAAAAGGATGATATATAGGTGCTCTTGATAGGGATGCTATGGTGACTCCCTTCCTAATTTCCTTTTCTTCCTCTACTTCCACTTCTTCTTTAATGTCATGAAATTCTTTATTATCATTTGTCTCCTGGAATCTAAAACAAATTCAATAGAATGCACTTGTCCTTTTCCTAAACATTTGTTCCCTAGAGCCCACGATTCTTTGCAGGAGAAACAAAGCTTCCTTTTAAGGAGTTCAGATCTTGTAACTTCATCTACCTTCTTACTAGTTGTGTTTGGTACATTCTTTTGCAGAGAAATGATCAGAGTCTTCTTTTGAAATTTTCCCTTAGGTTGCCAAAGATTTGGTGGTTTGTACTAATGGGTAATAGGTTTCTTTGGCATAGCAGCCTTAATATCCAAACTTCTCTTTATGGCTTCTTAAAGGGTAGGGAGTGAAAAATCCTTGACAAGAGCCCTTACTGATTCTTCAAGGCCCTGAAGAAAAAGGTGTACAATTCTCTTTTGGGACTCATATGGGACCATGATTGCAATTTTCTAAAAATTTTCAACGTACTCATTGACAGAGTTTGTTTGCTTCAAATCAAACAACTCCATAAAGTATCCCTCTTCATCTATAAGCTCGAATCTATCCAATAATCTTTGACTAAACTCATTGAAAGAATTTACTGGTTATGACCTTGTGTGTTCATGCCACGATACCACCAGTCATAAGCAGTCCCCTCAAGATGCAATGTTGCAAATTGAATGGCATCCTTCTCTTTCATGGGGTTGAGTGTGAGATAAGTCTATAATTTTTGTAGCTAAGCCCTAGCTGAGATCTTCTCTGTACCATCCAAGGTTAGGGTTGAAATTTTATTTATTTTACTCTTGATCTCTCATCCACTAATATCCTGATATTGCTTAAACCTCTTCACAGCCAACGTGCTTTGCATTTGAGAAACATAGTCATTGTAAGGTACTGAATTCTTATATCCTTCATCTTGGTTGTCATAAGTGACTCTTATAGAAGCCAATTCTCTTGCTACCTCTTCTAGGGGCTTGGAAGGTGGATTTGATGTAGAAGATTTATTTTCAAGCAAGAAAATTAATTTCAAAGTCTTAGGAAAAATCTAATTGGTGCTTTATTGAACTTTTGTAGTGCTACCTCTCTCTTTTGTGGCCACAAGGTTTTGAAGTTTTTCTACCAATAATCTTATCACCTCTCTTATATCCACAAGACTATTAGTTGTTTTCTTTTGATTCCTCTATAATTCTTGAAGGAATTTCCTATGCATCTCTTCCATATCTCCCATATTTCCTTTCTTTTGAAAATCTACTTTAGCGTTTCGTGACCAAGAATTCTCAAGGAGTTCTTTATTTTTCTCCCGCTATAAATATCTCTTTTACCTTTCACTTGGATGCATAAAATGACTCATAAACCCTTGGGATGGTAAGATCGTGGCTATGATACCACTATAATATCCCAATGTGATATTTCTTTCAAATCTAATCATTGCTATATATTTCAAAAACTTAAAAATAGAAAAATCAGGTATAGCAATAAATTACCCATTTTCACCCAAAATCAATTCAGATTTCTATACAAACAAAAAGGCAAGCTTATTGCACATTTCACTATGATTTAAAAGTCAATTTTTTTTCTATGAATACACATCAAAATGAGCAGAAAATTCTGATGCATAAGTTTCTATATAAGCCCAATTTTTGAGTCTGAAATATGAGCAAAATAACATTATTTTCTTATAAATTTGTCAGCAAACTCCTTCCAGTTTCACCACACCCCAAAATGTATTAGGAAAAAATTAAGATACAACAAATAAAAACCCATTTATCCTATTATGAACAACAAGCTATAGCTAAAAACATAGATTTATTCTAAACACTATAAATTGCCCAAAAACTTATCAACTATTTGACCAAATCAACAATAAAAACTAGAGCTTCAGTACTGCTACAATTTTTGAGTGAAATTGCCTCTGGAGACCCTCTAAACCACTAAATTTGAGCCTCAATCTCCCTAGTTTATCATCCTTGGAAATGTATTCTTCTTTGGTTTTCCGACCTCTGAAGAATAGTGAAACCTGTGAGAGAAAAATTGCAAAAGATATAAAAAATCATGAAAGAATATGCATATAATATCAAAGTGTGTTTACATACAAGTTTGCCCACCCAAATCCTAGCAATAAATGAGGGAATAGTGCATGCAAAGATTTGTAATTTTCCTTGCCAAGTGGAGAATCACCAAAAATCAAGCCAAATCTAATTTTGGAATTTTCACCCACAAACTCCATTGCTCAAGATTCCAAAAGACAACTCATTTTCTTTTTCCCAAAACCCATGCATAGTTTGGTCCCTTTTAGTATTTAAAAATATAAATTAACTTATCACCCAAAACTATTATAATTATTTTAGTTTGAAATCCTAACTTTCTCGGTTCATCTGTAGGACTCAACTTGCTATTTTAGGAGACTAGGCCTGCTAGAAATACTAAGTGCTAATTTTAGAAAGGGGACATGACAATATCTTAGATGTATTAGGAATTCAATTAGTAGTTATGATAGTTTAGATAAAGAATTTTGTTCCAGGAGGCACTTCAATGCCATATCTTGCATATACAGTGTAACCTGTAAAGTAGGCCTCTGAGCCCTATGATTGTAGCACACAAGTTGTTAGCATATAAGAATTGTGATTATCTAATATATCGAGAATTTGAATCTTCCATTGCATTCTATATTTGAGTTGTTTCCATTGTGTTTACTCTAGCTGCATGGTTTGGACAGTCTCTTCTTAAGACCCTCCATCCATGACTGCACATAATTACCTTCTAATACCACTATATTTTTATGTTTTTCATTTAAATTGACGAATATATTCTCATTAGATTTTATACGAAAGGAACATATAGAATTAATATACCATATGTTATTTTCATTTTTATTTGAATTAAAGTAGGAAATGAATAAATTTTGCTTATCTTGCATAGTATTATGATCATTTTTCTATATCAACTTGTTTACTCCAACATTGTGATGGATAGTGTCCAAACTTATTGCAATGAAGGAATTGAACATTCATTTTAATGTTATCTCCCCCAATATTTCCACTTCTTCTACTTCCTTTAAATTTTCTACTTCTATCTCTAACATAATTAACTCCTCCTTTGAAATTACTAGATTCATCTTATATTGATTTTTATAGATAGATTCACTTTTATTTTGATTCTTGATGAACATGTTTCTTTTACCTCTTAGGCTTTCTTTAGAGGAAAATTCTTGTTATAATCTTTATTCATTAATTTTCAGCATTTCTTCCATAATTAAAAATCAACTCAATTTATCTATTTTCATAGTTTTGAGAGATTTACAAATTTTAACTATAAAAACCACACCGTCAAACTTAGGAATCAAGATCCTTAAGGTCTTCCCTATTGCCTTCTTGTCAAAACCTAAAACCTTTGTTTGAATAATTAGTGCTTCCACTTTTGTTAGAAAATCATTCACATACTAGTTATTAGTCATTTTTATATTTTAAAAAAACTAGTGTTTAAAACTTTGTAGTTTATGCATCTTGTTATGCATTATTGAGTATTTCTCATACTTTCCTAGAATCAATAACATCACTTATCCTAGGAAATATTATTGCCTAATTAATTGCATGTCGAATCAAAACTAAAATTCTATTATTTTCTTTAAATTTGTTTTACATTCCTCTTCTTTTAACCACTCAGTGTATTAATTATATTTAAATTAGCTAGTTCGACATACTTTAGTCATACAATTTACCACAAACCTTTAGATCTTAGTAGAGTTTGCATCCTAGTGCATCAATACATAATGTTGTTTTTTTCAAATATGAGAATGAACATGCTTGATATTATATTCTCTCATGTATTTTCCATAAAAAAATGTGCACAATAACCTAAAAATATAGCACAATGTTTTGGAGAGATCCTTACAAATGAATACACCCCTATCACCTAAAATAAGACACAAATTTTTTTATATTACTTTACCTTGATGATAACCTTTTTAATAAAGCATAAAATTTTTGTAAAATCTCATAGAAGTTTAAATAAGAACATTTTAAATCTATTAAAAAAAAGCTTTGGAATGAGAAACAAAAATCTCCTTGGAAAGGCAAATTTAAATCTAAAAACTTTTTCTTACAAACACCCCCTCAACATATAACAATAATTTTAAAGACCATACGTTTAAAATAGTGAGGAACCCACCATATAAATTAATAATAAATAGATATTGAAATGTTTAAATGGAATCTTTCCCTTTACTTTATTGGAACAAAATATTAAAAAATTAATTATAAAATAATAATAAAAATATTTTAAAATGTTCGAATGGAATCTTTCTCTTTATTTTGGATGGGAACAAAAGATTAAAAATTTAATTTCAATTCACATTGGCTTAAAAAAAAATAAGCAAAAAAGAGCTTTTGAAAGAAGATTTACGGTCTAGGGCATTTTGTGTTGCTCATCTTTTAGTTTTCCTAATAGGACAAGAGACGTACAACGGTCTGTAGATATTAACTTTTATGGGTTAACACATCACTAGTTTTTTCTTTCAATAGTAGTTATTTTTCAATCCTAACCAAATTATGATGTCAAAGTACACACAATATAACAATTCAAATTTGAAGTCAAAAGGAAAGATTGTTATAGAAATTGAGAAATATCTTGGTGTTGAAACACTCTACTCAAATATCATTTATTCTAAGGGTCAAACAACTAATAGCAATTTTACATCTCATTCACAACAAAAAGTGGTAAATATTTGTCTTTTTTTTTGGGTCAAAATTGACCTTTGACTATTGAAGTGGTTCATATTTAAGAATAAAGGGTGCTGAAATACAACAACAATTGACAATTTTCCTAAAAGACTCACATTTGCTCAAAGCATGGAAAGCTAAGAGAAAAAGACCCGCAATAGGCAAAAAAAATTTAATCAAAACCTTATAAAGTAACTATTAGTTTATTCGATTTTAAGGAGAGGATTAAACTAGCTTTGATAATAGATGAAGTAAACAACAAATAATAATTAATAAAAATAAATAAAGATGAAGGTAAAACAATAATTAAAATAACAATGTAAATAAAATAAAATAATTCTTAAATTACAGTTAGTTTATTAGATTTTAAGAAGATGATTAAACTAGATGAAGTTGTTTTATTTTATTTTATTAAATTAAAAGTTACCATATACATTGCACAACAATGTTGACCTATATTATTATCATAAAATATTATTACACAACAATATTGGTCTATATTATTATCATAAAATACTACATCTTGCCCGCACCCATGACATAAGTCATTCGAACATTACCACATCTTTATCAAGGATAGAGACCAAAGTAGGCACCTGAACCACGGATGGCCTTGTTATTACATAATCTTGAATAGACAAGCTATAAATTTTTGCTCATCCTAGTACTTGGTCCACAACATGACTCCTTCATAATTTGGGTAGTCCTTGATCTAAGGAAACACATCAGAGATGAGTGCCTCTAGAGGAATATAACTATTATTGGCATAACCAGGGGAAGCCAAAAGGCTGAGGAAGAAGCCCTATGTTTGAGTGGTGGTAACAGACATGGTCCAGTTGTTCCATGAATACAGTAGATTAAGAGGGTTCCCATTTGCATATTCACAAGGCGAGTTGTGGTTCCAATGCTAAGAGATGCCAATATAGACCCAAGCAAACCAAAATTGAAATAAACAACTAAAAATCTTTTTGGTCAATGTAGGACAACTCATTCACCCGGATGCTCCTACATCAGACACATCGGGTAGAAAGTTTGTGAGAATAGGCTCACAAAGGTGGAGTTGAGTGATAGAATCACTCTTTCAGATTGCAAGCGATCTATAGTGAACTCCATCACTGTGTGATGTGCAACAAACTACTTCTTCCTCTTCCTCCAGTACCATGTCAAAGCAACTGTCATCTTCCTCCCACAACTCCATTCACCACTCTTCTCTCCTTGCATGGATTTGCATCCACCATGTATGGTCCTCCTCTACCAAATACTCTCTACTCTCCTCTTCTCATTCATAGGATTCAACCCACCACAAACTGACCACCTCCACCAAGATTCACCTACCATATTCTCTACAACCTCTACAAGAAAATATGCACTATCCACACACCAATTTGCAACTACATTATCTCTTTTTCTTTCTACATGCATTAACTCCTTATTCACCTCAACAACATAGGAATTTATAAAAAAATTCTGATCACAAAACTTAGAAAAATTACACTCTACCTCTTCATTTTTTGCTATTACAACTTGTGTTTCCTCTTCTATCATTGCGACGTGCATCTTCTGATCTTCATCGGTGATCTTCTCAAGATAGTCCTCTTCTATGACCAAAATTTGTGCCAACAAATCATTATCTTCTCCATTCACTGCAACCACATCCACATGCTCTACTATTGCAACTGATTCCTCATCTTCATTCTTTTCTCTCATGCCTTTTTCATGGCATGCCTTTTCTGCAACCTCATACTTGTCTTCATCTCCATCATGCTTGACCAATTCTTCTCGCTGCCTCGCTTCAATCCTATCCAATCTCGCATTAATTTCCACCATCATCTCAAGGGTCTTCCTCTTTAGATAATGCCTCCATCCATTCCATATCACAGGCTTCTTTGTCAATAATATCCCCATGTCATCTCCTACAATCTTTAACAACTAGATAACCTCATGCTCTGCAATCTACAATCACACTTCTTTTTTTGGATCCATAGCTCTCGATTGGTTAGGCCCTCTCTCCACTTGCAACAATCCTCACATGAAATCTTCTCTTACTGCCTTCTATCATCTTCTCTACCCATAGGTCTTTGTATAGACTGCCTCGTGTTTGGTGCTATGCATATACACTCAAAACCTTGAGCTCTGATACCATATGATGCAGAGGGTACTCCCCACTCTTAATAAAAAATTCACAAACACAAAACCAAAACTCAATAAACCCTCAATTACAAGATTGCAACACAAGAGAATACTAAATTGTTATTGTTCTTCCAATTCAAAATACAATCTACAAACATATCTACACTTTTGGCCTCTCAGGCAATCTGTCCTTCCTCAATCTACAGGTCAATCTCCTTTTCTTCTTGTGATTGACCTCTTCTTTATCTTCCCTATGCTCTTCTTTCTTAAGCACTCCTCCTAGCTTCTCCCCCTGCCAAATTTGTCACAAAAAAATTATTTTAAATGCTTCTATTCCTTTGCCTTGTCTTCCTTGATTTTGACGCTTCATCTGCAAAATAAAAATAATATTTATAGCTTCCAAAGAGGTGTCTCTCCCACTTCTAGCTAGAACCTCCTCCTATTTTCAAATTATAACCATTTGTTTATGTCTGGGTAGCAGGTTCATGTTGATTCCTTTTTGGTGTTCAACATCTCTAAATTTCATATTCCTTTGTCTTGAGTCGAACCTTCCAATTGACCTTCTCTTCTTGCCTTTTCTATTTTGATGTTCTCTACATAAGCCATTAAGTTCCTTCCTACTCTATCTTCCTTCTCTTTGGGCAATAACCTCTCATCCCCACACTGGTCTTAGCTATTAAAGATCAAAATATATTTACAGTCTTCCTCTAGAGGTGAAGAGATATGGTTTCTAGGAGATTTATATTTTAAACAAATTTAAAACATACAACTCTAGACTCTTGCGGCCTTGGTCTATTGATATGTGTCAAACAACTAAGAGGGGGGGTGAATCAATTGTCCCAAAAACTTAAACACTTTATGCAATTAAACATTCATTACTTATCCATAATTATTATGATTTAACAATGAGTGCATGAAAATAGAAACTTAACCATAGATACAACGTCAAACACAAGAGACACTAGATTTATGTGGAAAACCCCAAGGTGGGGAAAAACCATAGAGATGATTAGTTCTCAATATATATTGCAATGTTGAAATAATGATGTTTAGGCTTGGTCACTCCATGGGCCTAAACATACTGACTCACTACCTCAACCCTAAACCTAGCAAGATTACAATAAGGGCTGTTAAACCATGAGGGTTGTTAAACCCTACTGGTAGCTCACTGCCAAACTCACTTCCATGATCAACACCTTTCTATATTGTGACTGAAGTATAATAATTCCTATGCTCTGGTCTTCCTCTGCTCTATTCTTCCTCTTCTTTCCTCTACCTCTTTCTCTGCTCTGCATTTCAGACCTTTCTTAATATATTCTCATTTTCACTCAAGGAAACCTTTTCAATGACTCAACTACAAGTATTTATACACTTCATCAACCTTGAATGATCATCAAGGTCGGCATCACAATCATTAACCATTGGAATATTCTCTAAGGTCAGCATTACAAACATTTACAAAATAGGTCCTGACCTATTACAACATTATACAAAGGAAATGAAATGTGGATCATGCCATGCCTTAGCTAGGACTCAAACACTATCTTCCATGCCGCAACATGCTTTCACAATCTTCCAGAGATCTCCGCAATAACTAGGATGAACCAGGTTGGGCAAAACTGCAACATCCTTGAACACGATCTCAAATCCTTAACACAACCAATATCAAGATAGGGACATGATTAGGAGGCATCCACAAGCACATTATAATCATTAGGAGAAACCACACAACCTTTAACCACTTCACACTGGAACATATGAACTTCATTATCTTCAACTATCATAAAAGAAATATACCTTGTGGACCACCAAACCATGAACTATTGCAGTTGTAGGCACTTATCATTATCCTAGACTTCCCTCTAGAACCACAGAGCAAAATACTTTATTGTGGAGGAATGCAGAGCAGAATACTTTCTTCCTATCCCAACTGAACTTATAGAAAAAAGTAGATTTCACTCTGGTGAACACAACTCACTCAGATCTTCATGTGAAGGGCTCAAACCTAGAATGTAGCATCCTTAGTCATACCTCTAACTTACTTCCAATCCATAGACCATGAACTTCAAACTGAAATAAATGTGAAGTAGTTTACCAGACTGTTCTTCGGCATACAACTTGCTGTCTGTATTGTACTTCTCTGTAGCTCACTAGTTTCTTCCAGAGAGGCTAATTTTCTCAATATCCTCAACGTACAAGTCTTCTAAACAAGTAATAGAATAAGATATAGTTGACACCAATGACAACAAGAATATGTTGATATCAACGACAACACCGATTAGGCACATACTTGAAACAATCTCTCCCTTTATCATTGATGGCAAAATATGATGTGAAAAATTGTAACAGCCATCAAGACAAGATTCTCCCCCTTTCTCTATACACACCTGCACTCTTTTTTTTCTCCAAAATTCTCCCCCTTTCTCTTACACATCTACACTCTAAGTTTTTCACATGATTTCTCTCCCCCTTTGACATCAATGGCAAAGGGCACATACTTGCACTCTTCTACTCTAATCTAATCTTTCTTCTGAACTCTCTGACTACTCCCCCTGAGAAGTAGCTCTAAAAAGCATCAATCTAGACTTTTGAGAACCTCTAGACTAATGCACTATTATGCATCTTAGTTTAGAGAAGGAGGGGTGATAACCCCTAACTTTTCTCTGAGATACTCAAAAGCATCCTTAAGTAGAGGCTTGGTAAAAATGTCTACTATCCGATCCTTAGTAGAAACATACTCCAACTTGACTTCATTCTTTGTCACCTTTTTCTCTCAGAAAATGATACCTAATGAATATGTGCTTTGTCCTTCAATGTATCACTAGATTATTTGATATATTTATGGAATTTGTGTTATCACAAAAGATTGCAATGGGATTTTCATACACAATTCTAATGTCCTTCAAAGTCTACTTCATCCATAACAATTGAGTGCAGCTAAATGCTGCTTTAATGTATTCTACTTCTGCAATAGACAGGGATATTGAATCCTGTTTCTTGCTCAACCAAGATACTAATCTTTTTCCCAAGAAGAATGCACCTCCACTTCTACTTTTTATTTCATCCACATCTTCAGCCCAATCTACGTCAGTATATGCACTAAGAGTAAAGTCACAGTCCCTAGGGTACCACAAACCATAATCTATTGTACCTTTTAAATATCTCATAAATCTCTTGACTGCCATCACATGTGTTTCCTTGGGTTTTGCCTAAAATATTGCCACAAGACATACTGCATGCATTATGTTAGGTCTGGTTTGATTTAGATAAAGTAATTCTCTAATCATAGATCTATATCTTTTCTAGTCTGCCATGGGTGAGTTATCATCTTTTCTTAACTTACAACCAGATATCATAGGTGTGCATACTAGTTTAGAGTCTTCCATCCCAAATTTCTTTAACAACTCTTTCACATACTTAGACTAAGAAATGAATATACCTTTATCTGATTGAATTATTTGCAGACCTAAAAATAAGTTCATCTCTCCAAACATAGACATTTCAAATTCACTTTGCATTTCTCTAGCAAAAATTGAGCACATACCTTCATTGTCTCTAAAAATAATATCATCAACAAAAATTGCAACAATCAAAGTTTGTTCATCATTGATCTTGAAGTAGAGATTTCTATCTGTAGTACCTTTACTAAACACTATCTGTATTAGGTACCTATCCAACCATGCATACCATGCCCTGGGAGCTTGTTATAATCCATACAAGGCTTTCTTCAATCTGCATACCATGTCACCCTGATCTAATGACTAAAATCCTTCGAGTTGTTCTATATAGACGTCCTCTTCCAACTCTCCATTTAAGAAGGTATACTTCACATCCATTTGATAAACCTTGAAATCTTTGTATGCTATAAAATCCAAAATCAACCTTATTGCTTCAATCCTTGCCATTGGAGAAAAAGTTTCTTCAAAGTCTATTCCTTCAACTTGAGTGTATCCTTTGCATACCAACCTTGCTTTGTTTCTTACCCCTTCACCATTCTCATTCATCTTGTTTCTAAAGACCCACTTTGTACCAATTGCATTCTTGTCTTCTGGTCTAGGAATAAGATCCCAAGTATAATTCTTCTCTATCAGCATCAATTCCTCTTCTAGAGCCTTTATCCAATTCTCATCTTTGCAAGCCTCATCCATAGTTTTAGGTTCAATTTCAGAAATCAGATAGAAATTTACTTGTTCCTCTGTAGCTTTTCTTTTGGTTAAGATCCCTTTGCTCTTATCTCCTATGGTTTGATCTTCAAATGATTGATTCTTACATATCTTGGAGTTTTGGTAGCACTTACCAAAACTTGTTCTTCTTCACATGTGTTGTCTTCATGTTGTGCCACTTCTGAAACATCTAGATCATTTGACTTATATCCACTTGATTCTGAAGACCTTTCCTTACATTCATCAACTTTAAAATTTTTACTTTCAATGACCTTATTCAGCCTCTTATTATAGCACCGGTAGGCCTTGCTCTTAGTGGAGTAACCAAGGAAGATTCTTTCATCACATTTAGCATCAAACTTGCCTAAATATTTTTCTCTTTTGATATAACATTTGCTACCAAAAACTTTGAAATATTTCACAGTAGGAACTTTACCATGCCACAATTCATAAGGAGTCTTCGAATTGTTACCTTTTACTTGAACTCTGTTTAGGATATATACTATGGTGTGAATTGCCTCTCTCCAATATGCTTCCAGAACATGAGCTTCCTTCATCATGGTTCTAGTAGATTCTTGAACTCTTCTATTTTTCCTTTGAACAACTCCATTTTGTTGTGGAGTTCTAGGTGCAGATAGCTGTCTCTTTATTCCATGTTCTTCACTAAAGAAATTGAATTCATTTGATGTGAACTCTCATCATCTATTAGACCTCAAGCATTTGATTTTCAAATCCATCTCATTTTCAACTATTGCCGTAAATGCCTTGAACATATCTAGAGGTTCAACTTTCTCTTTCAAAAAGGTGACCCAAGTCATTCTAGAATAATCATCAATGAGCAACATAAAATACCTGTCTCCTTGCAAACTTCTTACTCTAGTATGTCCACACAAATCTATATGCACTAGCTCAAGTAGTCCTCCAACTAATTGGTCCTTGCTTTTGAAACTTGTTCTTGTCTGTTTCCCAAATTGACACCCCTTGCAAATAGGATGAGCAAGCTTCACAAGCTTAGGCAAATCTCTAACAGCCTGTGTAGTACTTACCTTCATAATATTGTCAAAATTTATGTGACACAACCTCCTATGCCATAACCAACTCTCATCAGTCTGAGTCAACAAGCAATAGTTCTTAGTTCCTTTCAAGTGATAGATATTACATCTGGTCTTCTTACTAGTTGCAATGACTGTTCCAGAGCTTTCCCTAATCTTGCATCCATTGTCCTTGAAGCTTAAATCATATCCCTTGTCACACATCTGAACCACACTCAAAATATTGTGCTTTAATCCTTTTACATACAAGACATCTTTAGTATTATGCTTTCCATCAAAAGAAATAGATCCTTTCCCACAAATCTTACCAGTTGTATAATCTCCAAACCTAACTAGTCCACCATCATATCTTTCCAAACTCACAAACTTACCTTTTTCACCAGTCATGTGGTGAGAGAAGCCAATATCAATAACCCATTCATCCTTGTCCTTAATGACCTAAGCAGCCAAAGCAATTTCCACTGGTTTTTCTTCTTTCACACAGCTAGTAGAATTAGTAGACATGGGATTTTCCTTAATAGAAATGAACAAGCATTCATTTACAGAGGAACTAGCATTATATGGTTCACCATTATCTGATACTCCTTCATCATCATCAAAATATTCAACAAAATAACAATTATGTTGGGTCATAGGCATGTTCTCATATCTTCTTCTATTTATTTCAATTCTTTTAGACATCTGGAAGCAAAATGAGCTACTTTACCACAAGAAAAGAATTTGATAGGTAAATTATGTTTGTACCTATTGGATCCTCCTTGCAGTCTATCCATGAAGTTGGCTTCAACTTCATCAAACTCATCATCAGATTCTACCTTGTACTTTTTTGATCTGGAAGTACTTCCAAGAGTACTGGCTTTCAATGCCGTCTCAACTTTTGGCAAAGTATCATCAAACTTCGTCATTTGAAAGGTGGTAACTTTACCAACTAACTGATCCCTATTAACCATTTTTACTTGCATGAACTCTTCAATGCTACTACCTTTCATAACAACTTCCTTTTTGTCAGGAGTTCTACCTATGGCTTTTATCCTTGTAATAAGTTCATCAACTCTTTGCATAAAGGTTGATATGTTTTTATCATCATTCATCTTTGAACTTTCATATTTCACTTTTAGAATTTATAACTTGCCTTCCTTTATAGAATCATCTCCTTCATACATATTTTTCAACTTTTCCCATACCTTATTTGTAGTTTCAAGATCCACAACTTTCATCAATATTGAGTCAGTTAATGAGCTTAGCAGAGCATCCTTTGCCTTGGTATCTATCTCATATTCTTTGATTTCATCTTCAGTCATCAGACCATTTTGAGGTATGGTGTATTCTATTTTTGTTGCTTTCCATACTTTGTAACCAAGAGAAAGAAGATAGCTTTTCATCTAATACTTCCAGAGAACATAATTTATTCCATAAAAATGTGGTGCTTCCTTCTTGTTAGATACTTTTGGATCTTCCTCAAGCTGTTAAACTTTCTTCAGAAGAACTTGGCTCTGATACCAATTGTTGATATGCACCAGACAACTAGGAGGTGGGGTGAATCAGTTGTCACAAAAACTTAAACATTTTCTACAATTAAACATTCATCACTTATCCACAATTATTATGATTTAACAATGAGTGCATGAAAATGGAAACTTAACCATAGATACAACATCAAACACAAGGGACACTAGATTTACGTGGAAAACCCCAAGGTGGGGAAAAACCATGGAGAGGATTAGATCTTAATATATATTGCAATCTTGGAATAATTATGTTTAGGCTTGGTCACTCCATGGGCCTAAACATACTAACTCACTGCTATGAAGAACAACTAGGTCTAGTAGGCTCACTGCCTCAACCCTAAACCTAGTAAGATTACAATAAGGGTTGTTAAAGCCTGAGGGCTATTAAACCCTGAGGGTTGTTAAACCCTATTGGTGGCTCATTGCGAGACTCACTACCATGATCAACACATTTCTATATTGTGACTAAAGTATAATAATTCCTCTACTCTGCTCTTCCTCTGCTTTGTTCTTCCTCTTCTTTCCTCTACCTCTTTCTCTGCTCTGCCTTTTGGACCTTTCTTAATATATTCTCATTTTTTCTCAAGGACACCTTTTCCATGCCTCAACTACAAGTATTTATACACTTCATCAACCTTGGAATGATCATCAAGGTTGGCATCACAATCATTAACCATTGGAACATTCTCCAAGGTCGGCATTACAAACATTTACAAAATAGGTCCTAACCTATTACAACATTATACAAAGAAAATGAAATGCAGATCACATCATACCTTAGCTAGGACTCAAATATGATCTTCCATGCCACAACACACTTCCAAAATCTTCTAGAGATCTCTGCAATCACTGGGATTAACCAGGTCAGCCAAAACTAGTTACACATTACACTATCTGGGAAAAATCTTTGAACACGATCTCAAATCCTTAATGCGAACCAATATCAAGATAGGAACATGATTAGGATACATCCACAAGAATGTTATAATCATCAGGAGTGACCGCACAACCTTTAACCACTTCACCCATAAAAATCTTCACACTAGAACATATGAACTTCACTGTCTTCAACTGTCATAAAAGAAAGATAGCTTGCGGACCACCAAACCATGAACCATTGTAACTATAGGCACTTATCATCATCTCAAACTTCCATCTAGAATTGCAGAGCAAAATACTTTATTGTAGAGGAATGCGGAGCAAAATACTTTATTCCTGTCCCAACTAAACTTACAGAAAAAAATAGGTTTCACTCTGGTGAACACAACTCACTCAAATCTTCATGTGGAGGGCTCAAACCTAGAATGTAGCATCCTTAGTTATACCTATAACTTACTTCCACTCCGCAGACCATGACCTTCAAACTAAAAAAATTATAGAGCAATTTACCGAATTGTTCTTCAGCATACAACTTACTATTTGTATTGCACTTCTCTGTAGTTCACTAGTTTCTTCTAGAGAGCCTAATTTTCTCAATATCCTCAACATACAAGTCTTCCAAACAAGTAATAGAATAAGATACAGTTGACACCAATGACAACAAGAATATGTTGACATCAATGACAACACCAATTAGGCACATACTTGCAACATGGTCAAGTTGCTCAAATAAGACAAACAAGCACATGCTTTATTACAAATCATCATGTGGAACAACATATGGCCCCGTCCTTGCATGGAAAAGACATGTGACAAAATTACCACTTCTCCAAGCTGTCTATAGCCTCATACCCCTATGTTCACTTAAATGGAAAGCTCTTTAAAAGACTTTTTGTTGTATATACATCTATAGATATTGGTTCTAAATCTCCTATGTTTGAAGAGGTTTCTTGATGAAAGAACTCTAAAAGGAACATTTCAATCCTAAGTCTATGTAATCACTCCAATACTCGTCGAAGCTCCAAGGGATCATAGGGAATAGATAGTATATCTTATAAATACTAGGGAGGGTTATACCATCCTTGTATACTACCTTGTTTACTTGAAAACATATGTTCAAGAGGAAAGACTTCGAAACATTCATAATAATCATACAAGGCTTTCATTTCAGAGGAAAACAAGATTGATCCTTCAAAAGAATGATATGCTTCTATGAAAAAACTTGATTCATAGATGAGGGAGTATCAATCTCCTTAACTTCTTCTTCATGGGAACTATGCTAAAAAACTAGAGAAAACTCACTTACGCAGTTGTGATAGGACGGTCATGAAGCTGAAAGACGACTTCAACCATAACTTTTCACAAAGAGATTGAAATCACCTAAAAACTTTCAAATATGAATATGTCAACAATCCCAGCCTCTTCACCAAGCCATTATGTCTCAAACCTCATAGATTTCAAAAATTTAAAACTTCGCCAAATTGCCAACAAAAGTCACGAAACAATTAATTGTCAAAAATCATAAGGCGTATGACTATCAAACCTTTTGTATCAAATCTAAGATGGATTCAAAAATGTTCTTATAAAAGTATTTATCTAGAAGCTTCATCAATCCACCTAAATAATTGTTTTTGTGAAAGCTTCACGTTGTGCATCGAAACCCAAATATGGTGAAAACTCAATTTGTTCAAATCAAATTATTCCACCTACACTCCAAGGTTGATAGATTCCAATATAGACTCAAGCAAACCAAAATTGAAAGAAACAACTTAAAATATTTTTGGTTGATGTGGGATAGCTCATTCACCTAAATGCTCATACATCAGGTTTTAGGCATTAGTAACCCCAATTTCTTAATTAAAACTTTTGAGTTTCATTGTGGAATATTTAAATGATGTTTTAAGTGTTGAATTTTCCATGGACCAGTGAGGAGTAGAACCTAGGACCTTCCATTTTCATGGCTCTAATACCATGTTTGGGTTGGGTATGATTGGAGCCACCCAGGATCTAGGACTTAATGAAATCACAAGAGAGATCAAATGATAGAATAATTCTATTCTATCAATGAATGAAAAAGACTAGAAGATTTTTGTTCAATACATTAACATCTTAGAAAAAGATGTAAATGAAGGAATAGTATTTGTAGATCCCATTGTCAGTCTGTCAGTATGAAATCTAGACACAAAAATAGCATATTTAGGACCAAGTTTGTTCAGTACATTATAGATTAATTGAATGTCCTTCTTCTCAACACCACAAGCCTTAGATTGTGGTCTCAGATCATTAACCTTAGTTATATAATCCTAGATGTTGCCAAAGTTCTTAGTATCAAGGCTCATCAATTCATTGCCAATCAGATAGCCTCTGACTTCATTTGTTGTACCATACAAAGATTTTAACTTTTCCCAAGCATCATGTGAATTTGTACATGCTTCAATATGAAACAAGAGATCCAGGGAAACAAAGTTACAAAGACATCCAAGAGTTTTTGTATGTTCAAGCATCTTTTTTTTTTTTTCCTTATCATCTGTAGGTTCAGCTACCTTTTGTTCAACATATGGAGCATACCTAAGTTTCATTAACGCATTCCATGCATGTTGATGCCAAGTTACATAGTTATAAGATGTTAGCAAAGGAACCTTGAAATGATCCATATGTGCAAGAAAAAGAAGAAAACAAGTAACTAGATTAGAAAACATAGCAAGAGACCCCCCTTTTTCACTCAATAAAGAATCCCCCCCAAAAAAAATGATTGGTACTTTATAGATTAGTGTATTTACAATGCTGGAGTTGATTTCTAGAGTTTTACAAATGTCCAAAATGGACCCAAATATTGAAAGTACAATATGATCTTAGTATGAGAACCTCAAACTTACACGGATGTGTAGTGCTTGGAAAAATATCCACTTTCAAAACAAGAATCACCTCAATCTGAGTTCACATGTGAAAGTTATAGCCATTTGAAGTTTTAAAAAAAAATATATCCTTCAGATTTGATGAAAAAACTGAATTTTTGGAAAAAATAGGATCACTTAACACAAAACCAATTTCACCACTATGAAGAGCGTGAAATTCTACTCCTTTTCAAAAAAAAATCGTTGAAAAAAGCTTCTGTATGGCTAAGATATCACCTTTTGAAGATCAACAGAAAAAAAACAAAACTCCAATGGTGATTGGGGTATCAATTTCAAAAGTCACCTTCTGACGTCAGCACTATGTCACTACCAAGTTTGGTAGAACTACCTCCAAATTTGGATGAGAAGCAAAAAATAGGACTCTGCTAGTTAAGTTAGAACCGCTGCTAAAAATAATGGATATCCAAATATTTGTAGAACTTCGCTAGATCTAGCATAAATGCTAAAATCACTGCTAAATGTAGAGGACCTACCAAATTTTAGATGGCACAGAGGTCAAGGTGTTTGTATGGAGCAAGGGTTAAAGAATTTTTTTTAATATTAAAAAAATGTTTTGAAAGGCCTTAAAGGACAGTTGATATAGGTTGGGGGGCCTACGTGCACCATGCCCCACCTCCAAAGGGGGCTACGACCACTTATGGGTGCGGGCCTGAGCCAAAAGGCTCTTGTAGGCCCTAGTACGGGGTCGACAGGTTTGCAGGACCTATCAGTACCCTACGTACCAATTTTTTTATTTTAAGTTTTCAATATAAATTTTTACAAAGCCCTTTTAGATTTTAAAAAAAAATGTGATTAATGGATTGAAAAGAAATAATTTTTTAAATGAAAGAAAAAATAATGATTTTTTTTTTAAAATTCATGCCACACTGTGCACAGGTGGGGTTGTATAGCTCTACCTGCAAAAAAAATTGCCCCTCCAAACAATTTTGTCAAAATTTGACAAATTATATATGAAAATAGGGATTTTTGGGCCTTCTGGACATGATGGCACAATTTGTTTTGCCTCAAAGTGGCCTAATTTTGAGCAGCACGCCAGATCTTCATTGAAAACCTCTATTATTCAACCCTTCATAGATTTCACCTCTGGTGTCTCATTTGGATGAAATAAAATCCTGATCTAATTTTTTTGACTGCTCTGAACTCAATTGTGAGCTCAAAACATCTCCAAGAAGCTCCTATATACCTGCAAATGGCAAGATTAGACACAGAACCCCCACAAAAACTAGAATTTCTCTCAAGCATTTTTTATTCTCCTAGTCATCATTGGATGCAAGAGAAGAGCATACTTTGGCTTCAAGAATGAAATAGGACCTAGATTTCCTAAAATACTGCTAACCCACAAATCACAACTAGCTCTAATACCATGTTGAATTTTCCATGGACCAGTTAGGAGTTGAACCTAGGACCTTCCATTTGCATGCTAAAGTGCTTTAACAGCTGAGCTACTGGCCCTTTGTTGACAAGTCCATGATCGGTCTAAGTGTGGATTATTTCCAACATTGAGTAGGAATGTGGGCCAACATAATGATAGGATGTTATAAATCCTATAATTGTAGGAAAAGAAGGAAGATGAAGGGAACAAATATTTAGATTAAATCTTCAATAATCTAGAATTTTCCATAGACACAATAAACACATTTGAACATTGTTGTAATAAATCAAATTTATTTAATGAAAATATTTTAACTCATGGGGCGTTATTAAAAATACACATCCCCTAGACTAAGAGGACCTTATGAGGAGATGAACCCCCAAACCAACAGTCAGCCCTTGTGTTGATTAAAGTGAGAAGAATTTCCTTAAAGCATATATATAATAAATCCTTCCAAATAGAGGAAGAAGTAGCAAGAAGAGATTTTGTAAGAGTGTTTGAGGAAATCTTAGGTGAATATTTTTGTGAGATTTAATTACTTAGAGACAAAGGTAGAGTTAGGGAATTACTAAATTAGGAGGCTATTAAGATTGATAAGAGTGTTAATATTGAACAAGGGAGAAGGGACCCAAGGGCCCTAGAACTAAAAAGGAAAATATAAAGGAGTACATAGAGAAGAAACTTTATGAAATAGAGACAAATAAGAAGAGCCTACTCCTCGAAAAATGGAACACAATTAGATAAATCATACTAAACTACATATTTATGGAAAAATTTTCAAAAAGGAATCAAAGAATATATTTATTCTATAGTTTTCTTGGAAAATATTGTGGATAAGATATAATCAAACAAAACTCTATAGCTATTTTGGAACACTAAGTGAAGAAGTGTTTAAATGGTACATCAAAGAATACTCTCTACATAAGAAGAAATAGATTCATCTAAAGGAGGAGTTCTTGAAAAAATTATAATCTTTATATGTCCCCTTTGAGAGTGTGAATAATATGAACAAAATGATACAAAAGAAGGGTGAAACCATAAGATAGTATGACTAGATGTTCAAGGGTGTGAATAAGAACTTAGAGGATACCCTTACAAAGAGGCATAGAATTGAATAGTTTATCCGTAGGAGATTAGGTCTATGATTAATGTAGCACAAGATGGTAGATATATAAGTGGTGGAATTGGCATGAAAGGTTGAAGTATAGAACAATGGAGAAGAGAAAATAAGAGAGGTGAAAGTGTAGAGATAGAAAACTTGAAGTTACCATTGGAACAATTAATGATTAATCAAGAGATACTAGCGAAAGGAGAAATCCATAGGGAGTCATCATCACCCCATAGAAAAAATATTTGGTAGACTTATTTCTCTAATGAAGGAAATATCCAGGATGAGTAGCCTATAATAGAAGGAATGAAATTAGTGGTTACACTAAGAGTGGAGCTTCTAGAACCACATAAAAGGTTTAAGAGTTTGTATTGTGGTATTTGCAATGAGTGGGATGGACACTCTCTTATTCCATGGTTTCTGTAGAAGTTTAGAAATTGATTTGATTTATTCTAACCTCTAGTATCCGACATTATCACTTGATGTAGCTTCCACTTTAGTTTTCAACCAACCTCTTGAATTCTACAAACTTGTCAAAATACTTCTAATTTTGTACTCAATCAATATGCCCAAAATTTGCTTCAATAATCATCAATGGAGGTTAGAAAATACATTGACCTATTCAATTAAGGTGCTTCCATAGGACCACAAAAATATGTATGAATTATCTAAAGATTTTCTTTAGCTCTTCTAGATTTAGAAATTTGAAAGCTATCTCTACATGTTTTCCAACAATAAATTTTTCACACACATTTTTTGTATCTTAAATCAAAGGTAGAACTTATACCATTTTAAATCTCTTGTCAAAACTTAACCTGCTAAAACATAGATGAACATATATTTAGTGCTAGATTCTACTTTCATTCATTACATTAGAAGTTAAGGTTTGGTTTTTTTAGTGAAATAGAGATGAAAATTCATTTAACTAGAACTTAATTCTTGGTTCTTTTAATGAAATGGAGATGAAATGTTATGTCACCTATCATATTTTCTCATACAAAAACATAATTCCTTTTTAATTTATCTCTTACTATGCACTAATCTTCATTAAAATTCACTTGATAATTGTCCTCTACCATTTTTCCAATAGACATCAAATTCTTCTTAAGTGTCGGAACACCAACCCCTACTCCATCTTGGTGGTGGGCAGCCCTTCTATCTAGCTAGGCCCATTTCTATAGCAATAGTGGGGGAAAGGTTAGGTATATATGTTTTACCTAACCTACCTCATCATATTTAGTTGTAACTACAATATTGCCCTTGCCCTTGGTTCCATGAGAATAATTACCTTCCAATACCACTATATTTTTTTATGTTTTTCATTTAAATTGATGAACAAATTCTCATTAGATTTCATATGAAAGGAACATATATAATCAACATACCATATGTTATTTTCATTTTTATTTGAATTGAAGTAGGAAATGAATAAATTTTGCTTATCTTCTATAGTATTATGATCATTTTTCTATATCAACTTGTTTACACTAACATTGTGATGGATAGTGTCTAAAACTATTGCAATGAAAGAATAGAACATTAATTTTAATGTTATGTCTCCCAGTATTTCCACTTCTTTTGCTTCCTTTCAATTTTCTACTTCTATCTCTAACATAATTAGCTCTTCCTTTGAAATTACTAGATTGACCTTTATATTAATCTTTATAGATAGATTCACTTTTATTTTGATTCTTGATGAAAGTGTTTCTTTTACCTCTTGGGCTTGCTTTAGAGGAAGATTCTTGTTCTAAGATTTATTCATTAATTTTCCCCATTTCTTCCATAGTTAAATAATTAGCTCAATTTATCTATTTTCATAGTTTTCAGAGATTTAGAAATTTTAACTATAGAAACCACACTGTCAAACTCGGGAATCAAACTCCTTAAGATTTTCCCTATTGCATGCTTCTCAAAACCTAAAACCTTCGTTTAACTAAATAGTGCTTCCACTTTTGTTAGAAAATCATTCACATGTTCACTATTAGTCATTTTTAGATTTTAAATAGACTAATGTTTAAAATTTTGTAGTTTACGCATCTTGTTATGCATTATTAAGTAATTCCCATAATTTCCTAGAATTAATAATGTAAAAACTACCAAGATCATGGAATAACAAACAAGCACGAGATACAAATGAAATCGACCAAATGTATTCACAAATTAAGAAGTATAAATAGGAGAGTGTGGGTACCTGATTATCCACTAAATGAAGATAGGACTCCGTGGTGGCGAGTAACCACCCACAATGATAGCGCCAGGTGTTGATGCAAGTCGACACCTTTACAAAGTGACTACCAACTTTGACAAAATCAAAACACATGTGGATAATTCACGTAACTATGATCAAGTTAGTTTAAACACCTATGATTAGAGGTTTATACACCAACACCCCCCTTAAGCATAGCTTAGGTGAGTTTTATGAAAAATGGGTCCTGGCTATTAGCCTGGTGAGGTACCCATACATAATGCTAATCTATTAGAAATGGAGAAAGATAGAAAATCTAGTGGGAAAAAACTATCCTCCAAAAAGAGAAATTATACAGGTGAAGAAGTACTACTTCTTTCACTAAGTACAATATAAGATTCCCCCCTGAAGGAGAGAATGAGAGAAGGTCAATGAGACCCCCCATAGTACATGTCCTACTACAGTGATGTTGAATAGTCGACAAAGGATGCAGATGTAGATTTATGAATGCTCAACAATGTTACTTCCCTTGGGATGAAACGAAACCACCTGAAGATGCAGGATATCTTCTCATGTGAGAAGATGTATGTATGATCTTGAATCAAGTTAAAGCTAATCCAAGGATGATGGTGCCCATGTTGATGCCTTGAAAGAGTGCTCAAGTGTCCCCATGTCAATGCTGAAGGATGCCATAATCAAATCAAGTGCATGTGCAATAGATGAGGATGATGATGATCCAGAACCATGTGTAGGATGGTGTAGAGCATGAATATCCAAAGAAAAAAATGAAGATGTAGTTTTATCGAAACTATCATCAAAGAGAAGACATATGTCCTCAATAAGTGCTTCCATGTCAGCAATGCTAGACTCTACAAATAGACAAGTGATGTCAGGTAGAAATCTGTCTCAATCAGCAATGCTAGGATGAATGATATCTTGTTGCAAAGAAGCACCAGAAGATTTTGACGAAGCAACTTTGGAATCTGATGAAGCAACAGTAGGAGTGATGACTTCTGCTATGCCACTGAAACATTTTGTTTCTGTATCATGATTAGGGATGTGAGTTGCACGATAAATGTAGAATCATGTGGGAATGGAGAAACATTTGAGTCTCCATATATCTCCCAAATTTTGATCCATAATGCATGTGGACAATCAATATCCATGATGGCATACAAAGCGGCATCTGGTATATGTAAATCGATCAATCCAACAAT
Source organism: Cunninghamia lanceolata (assembly GCA_027924645.1). NCBI lineage: Eukaryota > Viridiplantae > Streptophyta > Pinopsida > Cupressales > Cupressaceae > Cunninghamia > Cunninghamia lanceolata. Next base: position 94,670 of record BSBN01000195.1, read on the forward strand.
GTGATCATGATGATTAAAGCACTTAGCCTTCTGAGATTGTTTACTAGGTTCATGGACAAGTCCATACAGATGGGGTATGAGATTATGGATCATGAGATGTTTTAGGATGCCTTCACACCAGGACTTATAGTTTCCCTTGGTTAGATTGATTACGGAAGAGTGAGTTTTATATCCCATGATTGGAACAAGTTAGTTCGACTAGACAATAAAAATCAACACATCAGGTAATCCAGATTAGTTAGATCCCTAATTGAACTTTATGTAAAGAGGCACTTTATAAGTTGAGTGCATGGTTTTTCTTAATTTCCCCCCTTAAAGGGACACTTTTTAAAGTTAGTGCCTTATGGAAAATGAATACACAAGACCCCCCTTAATTACGTGTTTCCCCCCAACTTTGGCACTTTATAGGAGTGTGATAGGTCATCGTAAAATAGTTTAAATGGGCACTTTATAATTTTAGTATGATTTTAGGTTAGTTAGATTTGCGATGAAAAACCATGCCCTTTTGCAAAAGGAATCACTCAATTTCAAGTTGATTTGCAAAATTTATAGGCCTTTCAATTTTTTGCATTTAGAAAAAAAATTCTTTCGAGAGAAAAAAAATTCTAATGTTTGAAAAAAAATTGCATGAAATGTTCAAGAGAAAAAAAAATTGAAATAAGGAGAAGCCCCATTGGGCTGTGCATGACTAGGGGCTAAAACCCCTGAGATGACAAATGGCAAGTTGTAGCCTTCCTTGGGCGGCTGCACTGACAAAGACACCTTTCAAGGCATGGGTTGTGTGAGTAAAGATGCCTTTGAAGGTGTGAGCATGGGTGGTGAGCAGAGACGCCTTAGTAGAGGCGTTGATAGTAGAGGTTTGGCCTATGTGGTGCCGCCTCTTAAAACCTTTCCACTTAGCCCTTCAAAGGGCTTCCACTGTGACAATTTCAGGCTCTTTCAAAAGGGCATATATCAGCCCTCGATCCTTATTCTTGCACATTCAAATGAACACAAGATTCGAAGATAAAAACCAAACAAAAAATGATAAATCTCTCATAGATAGAGGCTCGCCATCAATGGGTAGAGATGCACAGCAAACAAATAGCTTGAGGCTAACCACGAAAGCTCTGATACCATGTAAAAATTGCCCAGATCGTGGAATAACAAACAAGCACGAGATGCAAATGAAATCAACCAAATATATTCACAAATGAAGAAGTATAAATAGGCAAGTGTGGTTACCCGATTATCCACCAAATGAGGATAGGACTCTGTGGTGGTGAGTAACCACCCACAATGATAGCATGAGGTGTCAATGCAAGTCAACACCTTTACAAAGTGACTAGCAACTTTGACAAAATCAAAACACATGTGGATAATTCGCCTAACTATTATTAAGTTAGTGTAAACACCTACGATTAGAGGTTTATACACCAACAAATAACATCACTTATTCTGGGAAATATTGCTTGATTAATTGCATGTTGAATCAAAAATATAATTTTATTGTTTTCCTTACATTTGTTTTGTATTACTCTTCTTCTAACCACTCAAGGCATTAATTATATTTAAATTATCTAGTTCCACATACTCTAGTCATACAATTTACCACAAACCTTTATATCTTAGGAGAGTTTGCATCCAAGTGCATCAATACATAATGTTGTTTTCTTTGAAGATGGGAATGAACATGCCTGATATTATATTCTCTCATGTATTTTCCATCAAAAAAATGTGCACAATAACCTAAAAATATAGCACAAAATTTTGAGAGATCCTTAGAAATGAATGCTCCCCTATCTCTTGAATCAAGACCTACCCACAAATTTTTTACATTACTTTACCTTAATGATAACTTTTTAATAAAGCATAAATAATTTGTAAAATCCCACAGAATTTTAGAATTTTAAATTAGAAGATTTACACTGTATTAAAAAAAAAGGCTTTGGAATAAGCAACAAAAAGCTCCCTGGAAAGACAAATTTAAATCTAAACAGTTTTACTTACAAACAGCCACTGAACATATAACAATAGTTTTAAAGATCATACTCTTAAAATGGTGAGGAACCTACCCTATAAAGTAATAATAAAAAGATTTTAAAATTTTTAATTGAAATCTTTCTCTTTAATTTATGGGATCAAAAGATTAAAAAAATTAATTATAAAATAATAATAAAAAGATTTTACAATGTTCAAATGAAATCTCTCTTTATTTTGGATGGGAACAAAAGATTAAAAATTTAATTTCAATTCACAAAGATTTTCAAAAAGAAGATTAAGGTCTTGGGCATTCGGCGTTGCTCATCTTTTAGTTTGCCTAATAGGATGAGAGTCGTAGATATTAATTTTATTGGTTAATGCATCACTAGTTTTTTCTTTCAATTTTTCGGTGGTAGTGATTTTTCAATCCTAACCAAATAATGATATCAAAGTACACGTAATATATCTATTCAAATTTACAGTCAAAAGAAAAGATTGTTAGAGAAATTGAGAAAGAAAAGAAAAGATTGTTATAGAAATTGAGAAACATCTAGGTGCTAAATACAATAATAATTGACAGTTTTTCTGAAAGACTAGTGTCTCCTCAAAGCATGGAAATCTGAGAGAAAAACCCACACAATAGGGAAAAAAAAATTCAATCAAAATCTTATAAAGTAATTGTTAGTTTATTGGATTTTAAGAAGAGGATTAAATTTATAGTCAAAAGGAAAGATTGTTATAGAAATTGAGAAATATTTTGGTGCTGAAACACTCTATTTTAATATCATTTATTTTAATGGTCAAACAACTAATAGCAATTTTACATCTCATTCACAAAAAAAAGTGGTAAATATTTGTCCTATTTTTATTGGCCAAAATTGATCTTTGATTGTTAAAGTGCATGATATTTAAGAATAACCGGTGTTGAAATACAACAAGAATTGACAATTTTCTTGAAAGATTTGCATTTGCCCAAAGCATGGAAATTGAGAGAAAAAGGCCCACAGAACAGACAAAATAAATTCAATCAAAATCTTGTAAAGTACTTGTTAGTTTATTGGATTTTAACAAGAGGATTAAACTAGCTTTGATATTAGATAAAGTAAATAACAAATAATAATTAGTAACACTAAAACAATAATTAAAATAACAATGTAAATAAAATAAAATAATTCTTAAGTAACCGATAGTTTATTAGATTTTAAGAAGATTAATCTAACTTTGATATTAGATAAAATTGTTTTATTTTATTTTATTTAATTAAAAGTTAAGTATACATTGCATAAGATATTGCCTATATTATTGTCATAAAATATTACTAGCACTTGCAACCATAGTTTTTTTTAATGGCGTGAGACCATTCGAAGCACTATAATGCTCACATAAAAAAGCCTATCGGCTGATTACACAACAATATTGGCCTATATGCCAATTCTATCATATATTACGGCCTATATGCCAGTTCTATCATATATTACGGCCTATATGCCAAGTTTATTTAAAATTACTACATCTTGTCGCCACCTATGACATAAGTCATTCAAACGTTACTACATGTTTCTCAGGGACAGAGACCAAAGTAGGCACCTGAACCAGGGATGGCCTGATTATTACAGAATCTTTAATGGACGAGCTATAATTTGTTTGCTCGTCCCAGTACTTGGTCCACAGCATGACTCCTCCATAATATGGGGAGTCCTTGATCTCAGGCAGCACGTCGGAGATGAGTTTCTCTGGAGGAATATAACCGCTGGCAAAACCAGGGGAAGCCGGAAGGCCGAGGAAGAAGCTCTGGTTTTGATTGGTGCTAACACACTTGGTTCCAAGAATTCAGCAGATTGAGAGCATTCCCATTTGCATATTCGCATGGGGAGTTGTGGTAGAACTCGATCCACACGTAGACCCGTCTGCAAGGCCGTTCCGAGGAGGGATAGGGGCACTGAGGAGCGGCGCTGAGATAGACCTTCTGGGAGGAGGTGCTAAGAGCGGACACGGCACTGGCCAGATCGTCCAAATTCCGTCCAGAAGTCCTGAAGTCTCCGAGAGGCCTGAAGTCCAAATTCCACAGATAGCTGGCCACCTCCTGCGCGTCACTCTCGGAGGTGATGTTTATACCTTCGAGGAGAGAGAGAAACACCTTTACGCTGTTGGAATGGCAGGAGTCAATTTCGGTGCTAAGCCTTTGGCAGTCTCACGAGGAAGGGTCGCAGTGGCTTGCTAAATCGAGTTGCGGCTCCTGCCCGTTGCCAACGTTGATCAGATACGCGAGTATCACAATTGTATAGTTGCCGCTAGCGCAGGTATCGGCGAGAGAGGCTTCTCTGCCATCTTGACCCCAGTATATGCCTATCCCTCCCGCCGATGCTCCGCTGCACAGCAGACAAACTAAAAACACAAATACGGCTCCTCTCATTGCACTACTCTCCATGCTTGGCAATGAATTGGAATGCTTTTGGTTGCCTAATCGGGTGGGCTTGGCCTCCTTATATAGATCTCTGCCGGGTGGCCAAGTTAAACTCACACTGTATCCTCCACCGGCGAGTATTTTTCACGTGCGAGTGTCCTTAAGGAATTTGCTTTAAAAAAAGGTGCTTTGAATTGGCCATGAAATGCCCGGACACATTTAGTATAATCTGATTCTTCAAATGCAAACGAAAAGGTTTATTAATAGTCTATGCAATACAAGGTAAAATACTAATAAAGTGCTAAAGGGGAATATATACAAAAGAAACAAAGCGCTAAAGGGGGAATCAAAGCAAACATTCAGTTGTAAATTATCACCCACTGTGACCCTAGGGCTCAAAAAAATCCATTTTATAATCTTGTTCTCAAAGGCCCAAAATCTTATGGAGCAAATGAAACTTGACAATAATGTCTCATTGTCCTCATCCACTCTCAAGGGAATGACAGAAGACTAAGGTTCAACATTGTGAGCAAAACAATCAAATGATGTAATCAAGCCTAATAAAGTCCTCTTAGAAGGCCTTGAAGGATGAAGAAATAATAGTATGGGTGGAGAATAACTTATCAGATGATCATACAAGAACCAAGGCACAACAAATAAAGGCCAAGAATTTAAAGAAGTTTGTTGAAATGGAATCTTAAACAAGGACAGTCTAAAATTCCATGCACTACTATATTCATGAAGTGAATGACAATTAGAACAAGGTAAAATGAAATAGGATGCAATGACACTAAGCTAAAAAAAAGTTTTTAAATGTTGAGAAATAATGAAGGAGGCAGCCATAGAAATACAATAGGAAGAATAATAAATAGAGCATATGCCAACTAAGAAAATACTTACATCTACATCATTGCCACCAAACCCAATGCAATATATCAAGTATTTCTTGGCACAACAAAAGCAAATCCAACCAATAACTTCAACCCCAACACATTACATAACCATCTTGGCTCCCACATAGATTTTTCACAAATTTCTCCTCTACAAAAGTTTTAGTTATGAGATATGTTACAAAATACTATCAAGGAGGACATCCTAAAGCATCATGCAGAGATAATAGAGTCCATTGAAAGTTCCATAACTCCATTTCACCATAGAGTACCACATCTAATACGGTAGCCCAACTAGGCCAACAATTACAACAACTAATAGATGGGTTACTAAAAGAAATTCAAAACCAGGCTAATACAATTAGATAAAAGGTAATGGAAGAGGCATAAAAGAAGCAATTTTAAGAGTTAAGGAAGAAATGTACCAAAACCCACACAAATCTAGAAGTTTATAACCCTAATAATAGAACTAGTAAGGGGGAGGAAAGGATATCAAATAGAAGTGTTAGATTAGCGGTCAAAAAATAATGAAAATGTTTGAGGTTTAGTTTGTCCATCTCCACATTGATCCTAATAATATGAACTCTTATAGGACAATAATGTTCCAAAAAAAATCTTGAATGACATACATGTCCATCCTTTTTTGCAACCCATCAAATTTTATGTTCGCCTGAAGGCATTCAAGAATGATACACCTAAATGTATGTAGCATGTTAGGCTTCATCTTTAGAAATGAGGATGACCAAAATTTCTACCATAAACAACTTTATATAACCTATAAGCTAAATAAAAACTCAAAAAGTGAATCCATGAAGGTAGAATTTTCAAAGTAGTTTGAAGAACAGATGTGTTAACACTTTTCAAACCTTTCTTGTAGTAATTTCATAAATGTTTCTTCCTACCTCCTCTATTTGATCCTTCATTAGTGTGTGTATATCTACATAGGGCTCAATCCAAAGATAACACATACCATCAAGGGGTACGACCTAGTGAAACTTTGACTACCCAACCTACATAGAACCTACTCTTACTATGATTATGTTAAATAATTTATTTTGTCAATCATTGTCCACATAATAGAGGAACATCTCCCAAGGCTCTTCAAAGCATTCATTATAATGATAAAGATAACTTGTAGAGACCTCTGATGTAGTTTTAAAACACTGGTACAATAATAAGACCTTATGGTTTCTTTGGGAAATTCTTCAAGATCCTAAAGTTTGCATCAAATATAGTGTTTACCCTGGGATTCCTCAATTAGGTAAATATAATTTAGTTCTTATTTGACAATGGTAGAGAAAGACAAGCCAACTATTCAATTACATCTACCTACAACACAATCACTACTTTTATGTGGTGCTCTATAGAATAGCTAGAGGCTTAACAACAGGATATACAACTGGACATAGTGGAAGATAGATGGGGCTATGATCCTATGGGGTATTTCATTAAATGATTACAAGTATTACTGGTAGTGAGGTGGGGAAATTTTCTCATAAGCCCAAGCCTAAAGTTGAGGTGATGAATAATCCCAAGAGAGATGAAATTCCCAAACTAATAAATACATGGGAAGTTTCTACCCTATTCCATTAGGCCCTTAAGCCTTATGACACCTTTAATGCTGACCTAGTAAAATTTATACCTAATCTAAAAATGAATGGATAAAGATGTTAAAGATTCAAATTTGGGGAGAACACTAGATTGATATCTAGTGTACCACTATAGATAAGATGTTGTAAATCCATCTATTCCATCTAGATAATTTGCATGGGAGGACCAATATGAAAACTAAATGATGATGCTCATTGAAGTCCAGTCTTAGGATTCAATCCTAAATCTTCCAAAAGGATGAGTGGGACTAGAATTCCATTATTTGATGAAGAGCTATAGGTTTAATTACTTACCCATATCTACCATAATCAAGTTCATACAATAGCCCTACATACTTAGCAACCTTTAACATATAAAAGTGGATTGGGCATGCAACAACAACAACAACAAAAAGTGCTAATACCTACTTATGCACAAGTCCCCCAATCAATGAATCATTAAGGGACAAGTCTACTTGAAACAACTACAAAATGGTAGTGCCTAGGGAGCCAAAAACTAGTTAGATAATATCCTATAAAAATTAACAATTAAAGTTGTCCATTAGCTCCAACAAATACATACTAGAGTAAAAGTTCAAAGTTGTGTCACACTTCAGACCAATTTATCGGCATAAAGGAATTAAGTATTTCTAACTAAAACTCAATTTTGGCGAAAAATATGTTTTATCTAAATTTATTTTAGCTAAATTAGGTCTATGCCACAGCTTTTCTAACAGAAACTATCGACTAAAAACATATGTAGCATCACTTTGGGACTAATTTACCAAAAAATTGAAATTATTTGAAAAACTTGATGCTCTAACAACTCCTATTTGTTCTTGAATAATCATTTCAAAAGAATCTAAACATACTCTTTTATAGATCTATAAGTCTACTTTGTAAAAATAGTTTTTTCAAACATTTCCATTAGTGTTTATATTTTATTTTTACTAAAAGTAGGTCATCAACACCAAAATATGATTTTGATTGTCCTCTCAAGAAAAAATTGTAAAGTTTATAAAAAATTAAAAAAATATGATTCACTAGAGGATAGATTCCATGTCGAGATAATATATATTTTTTCCTATTTTCGATAAATATTCAAGACAGAGGTGGAAGTCCCATCAAAACAATTGTGTTTTCATTACACCCAAGTTCCGAGATTTATTTAAAAATATATATATTAAAATGGGGAAAATTTAATCCATGTACTAAAGTTTTGAGGTATGAATACATAAAAAATGGAAGGAAAATAAATGAAATTCACTATATAAAGTGCAATGTCTCATTCAACCCATTCTTCAACATTTTATCAGCAACTAAATTATAGTGTCAATTTTATCAAATGCTACATTTAAATAATTTTTTAAAATTTAAAAAAACATAAAATACACTAAAAAATCTACATTTTATTAGTTTACATCATTTTAATATTCAAAACATATACGTCACTTTGTAGTGATTCAAGATAAAAAGTTGGACTAGTGATAATCATTTCCTTTATAAAAGTGTGACACAACTTTGAACTTTCACTCACTATTGAAGCATTTAAACTCAAACTATTGGAGGTGGTGATAAATAACATGAATAGAAAAAGAAAATGAATTTGGACAAAGTTGATGAGCCACGAAAGAAATAGAAGAAGTATAAAAAAGAAGAAATAGTCAAAATCAAAAGGACCAACCACTAGAATCAGCACATGTGTAGGGTACTTGTATACAATAGACAAAACATGATGCTAGAAACTAGTTTTCATCATGTTACTTTCCCAGGGAACCATAAGCATGGTTTTCACTTGTGGATAGATTTTCCTCCACAATTTCCATTTTTTTCCTTTTTATTCTTTTGTATTTCAGTAGTAGAAGCTCCTTCATGTATGGAAGCATTTGAGATACATTCTTTTCATAGGTTCATCAAGATCCTATACATGTTCCATGGCCAAATTGTATTTTCATGACCTATATTTGGTGATGACAATGTAAGGACCAAGCCAGTTAGACTCAAATTTACCTTTCTTCTCCTATTCCTGATTAGTGTTTCTCTAATTTTCTGTAAGAATAAGGTCATGCATTTTGAACTCTAGAGTAGATTTTATATTCTTGTTTTATCTTCTCTATGTAATGAGCCACACAAAATATTCTTGTTGATTTTCTTTAAGAATGAGGTCATGAATTTTGAACTCTATAGATTTTATATTATTGTTGTAGCTTCTCTTAATAAGGATTTACTAGCTGATATAGCATGGCTATCAATTGAAGGAAGGGAGGTTTTTAAAGACGAGAACGACAATGAAGAAGCCATACAATATCTTTTCAAGGTTGGTGAAAAGGACAGACTTGTGAAATTACATTCTAGTTATGAAAGAACTTCACTCAAACTAGTTTGGGTTGTAGTGATGGAATGCCTTATGAGGTACATGTCACTAGAAGGTAGGTTTAAGTCTATGTATGGTTACCATTTTTCCCTACTTAACCATTTTAGACATAAATTTTTGGTGTCCTTCCCTTTCTTTCTTCTGGCCTATTTGGGAAACTCTGTAAGGGATATAGGAAGGTACCAAACATGGCTCCTATTCATGAGGGACTTATGTTCTTGATTGTAAATTATATGAAGGTCTAGAAACTTAGTTAGAAAGCCCTTGGAGGTATTGGTACTTTAATGAAGGAGAGAAATGTAGGGTAGTTAAGTATACTGATACCTCTTCTTTGAGTTTTTAAACCTAGAGAATAATTCACAGGATGGTCATAAGGGGGGAGTGGAGTCTAGATATGATTCAGAGTAGTCCAATCCTGTGGATTTGGGGTCATCATTGGATCTTGATTATAAAGGCTCTAAGGATGTTGTGACTCTAAAGAAGAAGAGAAATATTATGGTTGATACCCCAAATCCTAAGCTCCATTCTATAAAGAAGGGAAATAAGAAAAAAATCTTTATTTGGTCAAAAGAGTTTGAGATTGGGGGTGAGAGGTATAATATAGATGGTTTAGTGAAAGATTTGGAAGAAATTAGAGTTCAAGAGAAGAAAGAAACTAGAAAGGGAAAATCAATTATCTTGGAACCATTAGTTGAGATCTCATTCCCATGGATTTCAAATACCACTCTAGATATCCCCAAGGGCTTTCCTATCCTTATTGCTAATGCCTCTTCAAGGGCGGATATTTTTGAGATTTTAAGTACTACCAAAGAAGTTGTTTCTTCCTAGCATACCATGAAGAAATGGTTCTTTGTGGAAATTAATAGAATTAACATGAAAACAGTTGCATTGTAGAAGAGACTGAGGGTACAAACTTAGCTTATGGGGGAGAATGATATGAATATTATTCAAAGATGGAAATCTCATCCTAAGATGGATATGATTGAAAAAGATGTATCCAATCTAAACAGTGATATTAAGTTTGAACTGATAGCTTGGGAAAAGTGGAAGCAAGATCTTAATGAGAGAGTTACCACTTTGAAGAAAGATCTTACATCCATAAAAGATAACCTTAATAATGTTGTCTAGGTCAGCAAATGCATAATTCAAAATAGTGTTTCTAGGATCAAAATTGTCACAGATAAAATTAAGTCTTCATGAGAGTCAAATTATTCAGGTAACTAATGTTGCTACTATGGGGAAAGAAGTGGAAATGTTGGTCCAAGTACTAGAACCAGCGATAGCAAAAACAAGACCTTCAAAGAGGAGAAGAAATATTTTCTAGAGCTTGTCAAATTGCATGACTATTTCTATCAGCAGGAGCTAGAGGTGGTAAAGATTTTGAAGCATACGTAATTGGGTTTTTAGATTGTCTTTCTTGTGCTTTTGTTTTCTATTGTTTTATTACTTCTTGGGTTTCTTTTTGTGGTGGGGTTCATTGATGCATACATTTTTTTGTGCTTTAGATGATCTTTTTATGCTCCTCAGCCTATTGTAAAGGGTTTCAAGGCCCCTTCAAAATCTATTTTACCTCTAATAAAAAATTTCCACCAAAAATAATAATTTAATGAGTAATTTAAAATAAAGTAACTCATGAATGGTATAACTTTTGAATTATTCTTTTTTAATAAGCATATAGATTTCACATTTCATAATAAAGATGCCAAAATTATGTCATTTCATAGAACACCATGATACATGTTTGCAAATAAAATAATAATATGATACAAATCTAGATTATGAATATTGTCCTACTAATTCACTAGTACATCAATTATACATATATTTGTCTTTTCATTACAATTGGGTTGACCATCAATCATTTATATCTCATATAAGTGTAATAAATATGGTTGTCTAGCTATAGGAGGGAGAGCATCACTCAAGTAGTTTACCTTGAATCACATACTAGATGGTCCTCTACTCATCTTTCCACTGGGAGTAGCTTGACCCTTTAATGAGGGTGACAGACAGGGACAACTACAACATAACCGAATCTAAGAACTAAGTGCAAAGATGAATATCTACATACCCATCACATGTAGTCAATCATGAATTCCCTATATACCCTTTAGCGACCATGATTTTTGACTAACATAAAACAAGTGGGTACAATGAACTAACAATGATTTAGCTATAGCATTACTTTAGTCAAAGAATTAAAATAACAGTCACATAAATGCATGTCATATGTTCACAACACTACTATCTCTTGCTTGACACTTCCCAATGACTATTAATTGGAAAAAATTTAAATTATAGACTAGAATATAAATAATCTTTTGGTTACCAAACTCCGAACATACCCTGCCCCTTAGTTGGTGCTACTATTTTTTTCTATATTATATGTATATTCATAAGTATAGGTTGACATATATTAAGTTTCGATTTCCAATATCTTGATATGCCCTACCCTAAGATGGTCTTGCATTTTCTTAGTGAACAATATAATCAATAATACATTTGTATAAGTTAATAATTATTTACTAGTCACTCAATATCGCTTACTCTAAGTTGGTTGAATTATAAAGTATATGAATAAATATTGTTTCCAAACTCCTAGTATCTGTTACCCTTGAGTTTGCTCTATTTCTAATTGGCTACCAGATTGGACAAATGATTTCATTTATCCATCAACTCCATGCAATAGTAAAATACTTGTAGGTATTTACTTGGGTCAATATGTAGTTTGGGTCATCTTTAATCCCAACTGTAATAATGCATTCATATGCTAACATTTATTTCCAATATAGATATCTATAGCCACATGATGTTACATGTTTGCATAGCCACATATAATATTCTATAGTTGCATGAGAATGCATACTTTAATATGATAATCCCCCTGATCAATAACTATCAATTATGAAATTACATCAATGCATCATTGAAGCACTTAAAATCAACACCATATACAACCTAAAATCTATAACTTGAAATTTATAGAATAAGAGCTACAAAAAAACATTGAGGTTCAAACTTTTAAGCACAGATAGAGTGACTCAAGAGATTACCAACTTAAGGCCTACAAAACTCCATTATTAAGGACTAATTAATTGTGGTAAACATATAAAATCTAGGTAAGAGTTGGCAAAACTGGTGACAAGTGTCCTAAATAAAGAGTCTTTCACCATAAAATATGCTTTGACTTGGCGACCTTAGCAAAACAAATAAGTAAAATGTAATGATACATTTAATTTTTGTTCAATAAGGCCTACCCTATCCTTGTCGATCAAATAATGGACAATTTATTAAGGTACATCTGGGTCAGCTCACAACACTATGTCCCACTTTTTTTGCCAAAGTGGGGCATTGAAATCAACTTTTTTAACCAAATTTTCACTTTGTGACACTTATAGCAACTAATCCATTATGAATTTGAAGATGATGTGAACTAATCATTTTTGAGATTTTATGTGTAGATTCTAAATGTATTTTTTAAAAAAATTATGAAATAATTTGTGAAATTTTTGTATGTAACTTTTATTAACTAATTTTTTTATAGTTAGCAACATTTTTTCAAAATGACATTTATACCATACAACATAACCTTTTTTCACAAATGAAAAAATTATAAATTTTTAAACATAGAGTTGTAATACCAATATCTAATGTGCAAGTATTTTTTTATAATTTTTTGTTGCATATATTTTAATTTATTTTTGAAGTGAGATTAATTATAATTCAGACCTACATTTATACCATACTTGACACAATTTTTTTTGTATGTATCCAAATTAACTTCATTTTTTTTCAAACAAAGACATCAGTACCTAGTGTAAAAAAAAATAGAATTTATTTTCTCTCTTTTTATTTTTCCATGTGTGTAGAATAGAGACCTTGATGTTTGGTGAAAAAACCTATGTTCACTAGAAAATAGAAAATAAATATAATAATCAAATGAAATATATTCAATGTCATACTTTTTAGAGAGATTATACTAAGGGATATATATTTACAACATAAAATTTCCAAATAATTCCATTTGATCCCAAAAGGTGAAGTAAAATAGGTTTTTTGTCAACATTTTGATAGGTGTGGTGGAGACTCCATTGAGGGTTTGATTTAAGACTAGGGGGTCATTCCCAAGGGGGTTTGATCTAAGGGCTTTTTTTATCTAACCCCATTCAATTAAACCCCTCAAGGCTTAAATCATTAATTTTTCCAAAAAATATGTGATTCCAGACAAAAATCAGGATATCTCATAAGTGGGACACACTATTGTGGCAGCACCCACTTTAAAATAATTTTAAATCCATAGAAAATGATGAATCTATCTTATAAATTTATCTTGTGAAACTAGGGGAAAAGTGTTAGATCTTATCCTTCATTGAAATTTACCACATACTAGGAAAGGTCCATTATTATCCACGAATAAGGTTCAATAGTCCATGCAATAATCAAAATTATAATTTAAGAGTAAAATACTAATAAAATTAAACTCTTGATAGACTACTTGAACATTACTATTGTACAAATGGGTAAATGTAGATAAGATAACCTCTAAAGATAAAGGTAAAATCCAATCACAACCAATAATAGTAAATGATATATATGAAATCTTCATAAAATTATGAATACAAATGTATACAACTAGTACCAATGACACCAATGTACCAACTATCAATAATTAAGGCTAGTAATAGAACCTACAAAAAGTTTCCCCATTTATAGGAAATAGAATCAAATTACTAAAACAAGAAAAACATCTTAATATGACTCTACCTTCAAAATTATACCATCAAGATATAGATAAGATTACAGATATATCACCATTAGGAGTTTGCAAACTAAGAACACTACAAAACAAACTTTTGATTAGATGTGTGAATGGTGTGAGATTGAAACACTAACACATGTGGAATTCGCAAGAAAATTTTAGAAACTTGTATTTTACTGTAAATTAGTTATAAAAGTGCAGAAGGCACCAAAAAGTGCAACACTTAGCAATAAGAAGAACTAGTAGAAACCTAAGTAGTAGGTAGCCACAATAAATGCAAAACACATCACAAAATATATTAAAGGAAGGGTATGTGCAGGATCATCGTGGGCCAAACATTGGCAATAGGAAAAAAATTGCGTTTTTACTTAGCCAAATTCGCGACTTAGCAAAGTTTGACTTTCATATGTTTTGAAACGAATATCTGTTTCTAGAAATCCAAAATGGATATCCATTTCCCTTGCTCCAATTCAGTGTGTGTATATATTACTTGCCCAATTCTACATGAGGTGTACCAAATATAAACCACTTACACATGATTGAATGTTTGTTGATTACTAATTTATCCTTTAATTATTAATTTATTTATTCTACCAAGCATGGTATTCATTCATGAAAAAATTTAAGAGTGTTTCAATTTGTGAAGGATTCTAATGATTGTTAATAACACCTCCCTATATAGAGAGGATATATATAACTATTTGAGTAGTAATATGAGATTTTATTATAACAATCTTCTTCTTCATACACTTCGTATTAGCTAGGCCTAGAACTATGATATAAATTATATGAAAGGGAAGACCTAGGAAAACCATTAGGCCAAGGATCCAAGTTTAAAAAGATTCAAAACACATTGAAACTAAGAAAGTGCACTTCATACAAATGTGCATTCTTGTATCAAAGCAACTTTATCTCACCAAGAGAAGAAAGAACATGTATGTTCCTTAAACCTCATGCCCTAAATTGCTTTATATGATTTGATTCATGATACATGGTTTGAAAAGGATACACATGATATACCCTTACCCTCTAATGATAAAATTATGAATGATACTTTATGTGGTGAAGCTATGCCTTCGTTAATCCTTCATGACATTGTTATTCCTTGTGATGATGATGATTCTTCATGTGATATGTTAGGACATAATGCAAAGTTAACATGGCATGAACTCTCTTGGAAGGGTAAGCATGGACTATAAGAACATTGAACTAGTTAGATCTGTTAAGCTCATCATTTATGAAAGAACCTTAAAGGTTAACCTTAATTAGGTAAGGTTATGTTTTAGTGTGGTTGTTTGTACAAGAATGTGTACATTAATGTTACCTAAGGATAAATCTAACTATACTAACATTTTAATAACCATGAGAGCTGGGACTAACAATCAGACTAAAAACTTGACCAACAATACAAATTGGACACATGTAGGACATGGAAAATGGAAAAGAATATAATTAAATGTGGAAAACAATGAAAAAGTGGTATTAGTTGCACACCTATAGAGAAGTGGTTTAGAGGTTGGTTAGGGGAATTATTTAGGGTTTAGAGGTTTAGGCTTGCTTGGGTTTAGGGGTTTGGAGTTTACGGTTTAAAGAGAGATAGAGAGAGGGGACTGATAGAGTTTGGGAGAGATAGAGGAGACAAAGGGGAGAGATAGGGAGATAGAGAGTGAGAGATATGTCCACAGACATAGAGAGAGATTGAGAGGTAGAGGGATGATAGAGATAGGGAGATAGAGGTTTAGGGTTTCTTGGGTTTAGGGGCATTATTTAGGGTTTAGGGTTTATGGTTTTGGGGTTAGGGTTTAAGGTTTAGAGGTTTAGGGTTTAGGCTTTAGAGAGAGATAAAGGACCAATAGGGAGACATAGAGGAGTCCAAGGGGAGAGATAGGGAGATAAAGAGTGAGGGACAAGGCAAGAGACATAGGGAGAGAGATTGAGGGGTAGAGGGACAAAGGTGATAGGGAGATAGGGGAGAGATAGGGAGATAGTGGTTTATGGTTACTTGGGTTTAGGGTTTATCAGTTTAGGGTTTCTCAAGTTTAGGGGTTAGGGGTTAGGGTTTAGGCGCATTATAATTTAGGGTTTAGGATTTATTGTTTAGGGGTTAGGGGTTAGGTTTAGAGGTTTAGGGTTTTGGATATAGGGTTTATAGAAAGAGAGGAATGATAGGGAGATATAGAGGAGTCTTAGTGGAGAGATAGGGAGATAAAGAGTGAGGGACATGGCCAGAGACATAGGGAGAGAGATTGAGAGGTAGAGGGACAAAAGTGATAGGGAGATAGGGGAGAGATAGGGAGATAGTGGTTTATGGTTACTTGGGTTTAGGGTTTATCAGTTTAGGGTTTCTCAAGTTTAGGGGTTAGGGTTTAGGCGCATTATAATTTAGGGTTTAGGATTTATTGTTTAGGGGTTAGGGGTTAGGTTTAGAGGTTTAGGGTTTTGGATTTAGGGTTTATAGAGAGAGAGGAATGATAGGGAGATATAGAGGAGTCTTAGCGGAGAGATAGGGAGATAAAGAGTGAGGGACATGGCTAGAGACATAGGGAGAGAGATTGAGAGGTAGAGGGACAAAGGTGATAGGGAGATAGGGGAGAGATAGGGAGATAGTGGTTTAGGGTTACTTAGGTTTATGGTTTAGGGGTTTGGGGTTTAGGGTTTTGGGATTTGGGGTTTCTTAGGTTTAGGGGTTAGGGGTTAGGGTTTAGGGGCATTATTTAGGGTTTAGGATTTAAATTATTTAGGGGATAGGGGTTAGGTTTATAGGTTTAGGGTTTTGGATTTAGGGTTTATAGAGAGAGAGGAATGATAGGGAGATAGACAGAGGAGACCGAGGAGAGAGATAAGGAGATAGAGAGTGAGGCATATGGCCAGGGACATAGGGAGAGAGATCAAAAGAGGTAGAGGGAAGATAGAGATAGGGACATATAGGTTTAGAGTTGATTCAATTTAGGGTCTACCTGGGTTTAGGGTTTCTTAGTTTTGGAGATAACTAGATAGAAAGAGAGAGGAGACAGATAGGGAGAGACAGAGGAGACAAAGGGGAGAGATAGGGAGATAGAGAGTGAGCGAGATGTCCAGAGAAATAGGGAGGAGGATTGAGAGGTAGAGGGACAATAGAGATAGGGAGATAAGGGAGAGATAGGAGATAGGGTTTAGGGTTGCTCGCGTTTAGGGTTTAGGGTTTAGGGGTTAGGGGTTAGGGGTTAATGTTTAGGGGCATTATTTAGGGTTTAGGGTTTAGGGTTTAGGGTTTAGGGTTTAGTGTTTAGAGAGAGAGGATCAATAGGGAGATATAGAGTCAGGGACATGGCCAAAGCATAGGGAGAGAGATTGAGAGGTAGAGGAATGATAGTGATGGGGAGATAGTGAGATAGAGAGATAGACGTTTAGGGTTTCTTGGGTTTAGTGTTTAAGATTTAGGGGTTTATGGTTTCTTAGGTTTAGGGTTTAGGGGTTAGGAAATAGGGGTTAGGGGTTAGGAAATAGGGGTTAGGGGTTAGGGGTTAGGTTTAATCATGTGCTAATACATGTTGTGGAGTGAGAAAGGGGTGGTATGGGTATGGTTGAATGGAGTAATGAGGTGATTTAATTAGTGATGACCTAGGTGAAGTGATGGGTAAGGTGTCTTATGTGGGATTGCTAGAAAGTGTGATTGGTAATGGTGGGCATAACTAAATGTCCTAGTTTTCCTAAATAAACCCTAGCCCCTAACCCCTAAACCATAAACTCTAAATAATGCCCCTAAGCCCTAAACCCTCAACCTGAGAAACCATAAACCCCTAAATCCTAAACCCCAAACCCCTAAACCCTAAACACTAAACCCAAGGAACCCTAAACCTCTATCTCACTATCTCCCTATCTCTATCATTCCTCTACCTCTTAATCTATCTCCCTATGTCTCCTGAGTAGCTCTAAACCCCGACCCCTAACCCCAAGCAACTCTCTCTCTCTCTCTCTCTCTCTCTCTCTCTCTCTCTCTCTCTCTCTCTCTCTCTCTATCATCCCTCTACCTCCCAATCCTTCTACCTATCTCTCTGGACATCTCGCTCACTCTCTATCTTCCTATCTCTCCCCTCTATCTCCTCTCTCTCTCTCTCTATCAAGCTATCTCTCTATCTCTTGCCTCTCTCTCCCCTATCATTCCTTTATCTCCCTATCTCTCCCTTCTATCTCTCCCTCTCCCTTATTGACAAATGAAATGAAAACAAGAAAACTAGGACTCTCTTTCTATCTATCTATCTATCTATCTCCTAAGAAAATTGGAAAGGAAAAGGAAAACTAGGAAAGCTAGGAATAGGATTTAATTAGGAGGTAGAGAGAGAGAGGGATCTAAAAAAGTAGAAGTGTAGAGTCAAGGTGCACTTTTGGCAACTTAATTTTATCTCAACATTCCCAAAGTCTTACATGATTAAAAGTAATATTAATCTATTTGGTGGAAAAGTGGAACCTTTGCAAAGTTGTAGATGGAAAACATGAATCCACTTCCCAAAATCTCATAAGTATATAAATGAAGGTTTTGAAAATAATAATGTATCATCAATGAATAATCCTAGTGCACTCATCCCCAAACTTGTAAATTGCAGTGAAGTTCAACATCCCATGCCTCATAAAATTCCACAATGTTCATTTACCAAAAAACCAAATATTATGTGTAGACTTTTCTTATGTTTACATATATTTCAAAAAATAACTTACAAAGTGCCAACATTACAATGCATAGTAACATAACAAAATTTGTTGAAAAAGTTAAAAAAATCTTCAAACAAATGTAGTTGACTCGTATATAGCCAAACTCCATGATCTTTTCTACTATCTTATTTACTTACACCAATGGAATGGTACATGGGCATCCATCAAAAGAATAATGATATGGGGGTTCTTATCAAATATTATATTTGGTAACTTTCTAGTAAATATTTATAAAAGGTACGGAAACATAGACAAGGCATTGCTAACTATTTGATAGAATGCCTCAAAAAAATGTGATCTCATAGATTACCATGATTATAGGAAATGCAAAAAATTTATCTAAAAATGAACATTACAATTTTATTATCAATGCTCTTTACAAAACATAGAAAATAGACAAGCCTTTTCGATCATAGATGAAATTAGATGCAATAAGAATATGGTGGGATATCGACAAACCACCTTTTTAGTAGTTTACACAAAGCTAAAGATGAATACTTATGACCATTGTGGGATATCAATAGACCACCTTGAGAGAGAGAGAGAGAGAGAGAGAGAGAGAGAGAGAGAGAGAGAGAGAGAGAGAGAGAGAGAGAGAGTAACATATAGGGTAAAGAAAAATGGATATCCGTTTTGAAAATGGATATCCATTTTCAAAATAGATATCCATTTTCAAAATAGATATCCATTTTGTAAAACACAAAAAAAGGAAAAATGGTATTTTACCAAAGCAAAATGGATAACCATTAAGAATGGATATCCGTTTTGTTTTTCTTTTGCCTTGTATGTAGGCTTGGGGTTGTCATAGTTGACTTTCCCTCAATTCTAACATTTTTACAGGTTTCACTCTCTTCTTCAAACTTCACCCTTCATGCTGACGACTTTCTTTTAATGTAAAATTGATAAAATGAAAAGGTTTTATAGAGGATATTGTTAGCTTTCTAAAAAGATAAGATTTTCTTGATTATCATTTTGTTAAATAATTATTAATAATTTTCTATATAGTGTGTGTCTAAAATCCTGATGGATACACTGATTCAAAAACATCAATAACTTTCAAACCATTTCACGCTTTTTAGATCTGAAAGATGCGTCACACTCTATGCTCCATTGGCTATAGGTTATAAAAAAAATTGAATTCTAATTTTTTTTCATCAAGTTAGGTTTGCTGGAAAATTACTCTTTAGTTTTTAAAAAAGGTCATAGTAAAAAAATCATAACTAATTATTTTATTGGAAAAAAATTTTAAAAACATATGTGTCACATCTAGGCATGAGTCCTCTACTTATTTTCAAAGTTTCAAAAAAAAAAAAAAATTGCTCATAGTTAGGTTGGCTAGACAAACACCCACTTTTTGTTTTTTTCTGAAAAATTTAATAGTTGTTCATTGAAATGGTCATTTTTCACTAAGTAAATTTAGTTTTTTTTTTAAAAAATTAGTAGCTCATAAACTAGATTCAATTCTCTACAAATTTTGTTTTTACATCTTTTTCAAATTGTGTAGATAATTCATTCAAATTTTCACATGAACTTGATTAAGTCTGATTTTTTGTATTTTCATTGCCACTTAGAGGTATAGTTTGGCCTATCATGATCCTGCACATACCCAGAACAAGAAAGGTAAAATAAATCACTTTGATAGATTTTTTGAGTTCTTTATGCTACAAACCCTAAGACGGGAATGAGCTACCTATGAGTAATTTTGTGAGCTATAAGAGGAATCACAATGAGGAGAAGGGGTTTAAGGTGTGTAGAGAAGAAAAATTAATGGAGAGAAATAACAACCACAATGCTAGTCATCAACACAACCCACAACTAAGGTATAATAAATACCCTTGCAAGGCTATGGACGTTGACCCACAAGGT
The DNA here is from genome assembly GCA_027924645.1 of Cunninghamia lanceolata. Lineage (NCBI taxonomy): Eukaryota > Viridiplantae > Streptophyta > Pinopsida > Cupressales > Cupressaceae > Cunninghamia > Cunninghamia lanceolata. Next base: position 115,203 of record BSBN01000195.1, read on the forward strand.
GTAGTTTCATTTGTACTAGAAGATTGTTTGTATGTTGAGGATGTGAGAAAATATATACACACATTACTCATAGAGATTGATCATAAGATATTTGAGCCACTCTCGAGGTCACTGCTTAAACTAGGGTAGGAAGATTACTTACCCCAATACCACCAAACCACCAATCTTAAGCTAAATGTATGAAAGGCCTTCAAAAATTTCACAATAGAAGAACCATGGGTAAGAATAACCTTCAGATACATATGCGATGATTACATGTATCTTGAAAAATACTATAAAATTACAAAAGAGGCCATCCATGTAGTCACAAGGATATACAACAAGGGAGATCTTACATTGAAGAAGAATATAAACAATTGCAAGGTAACATAGTTGATGGGAGCCACCTCAGATGGTAAGAATTTGGATGTGAAAAAAATCGCAAACCTTGTAGTGTTATATGTCACTCTTGGCATTGCATATAAAATATACTATACAAACAAGGAAGGATCCACAAGAAATACTTGTATCTTAACAACATATCAAATGGTGATAAAAGGGAAACAAACTGATTTTTGTGAGGACTTATGAGATCAACTGCTAGAGAATATTCAACACACAACATTTAGTGATTGCTACCAATTTAGGTATGAGTCTTTAATCATATTTCTTTCTTTCTATTTCATGAATGGGCCCTAGATTTATAGTGAAGATACAGAAACAAGACACACTTATAGAAACACAAATTAATGCCCATGTTGAACATTTCAAGGATGCTACATCCTATACAAAAGTATATTGGGGATTCTTTAAGTATTCTCAAAGACAAATGGAACCCCTGATAGAGATGTAATATCATATAATATAGTAATGAATTATGCAGTGGACATAACATTTGTAGTAGATAAAGACCATGTGTTCATGGAAGTGGTAGAACCTGGAATCTCATGGGTACCTCATCTAACATATCAAGTTAATGATGACCTAGTAAATGAAAATGAAAAAACACTCCCTATAATTTCCCACAAAAGTTATTTATGACAAAATTACTAATAATAAATGGCTTGCAAAGGCTAGCTCAAATTTAGCTTAATTTAATAAAAACTAGTCAACCACAATTAGCAATTTTTTCTCCAAACAAGTCAACACTTATTGTATTTTTTATTTTATGGAATTTACATGATAATTACACAATATATTACTTTAGTAATAGTAGTCATAATAGATACAATATATATTGCAAATTGGATGTAAAATTAGAAAGGAAAACCCCACAAAATATACACATATTACACAATTTTACTACCCAACTTCAACTAAAGCTTCAAAATTTTTATGGAACTCTTATATTGGACAGAAATACATGTAAAAATATTGAAATTAAATTATCAACACCTGTTACATGAAATTAACCCTAAAATTACCCAATATTATTCCAATTTGTTCCGAACTGCAACCTATAATAACTCATAATTGATCACAAAATGAACCTGTAACTTTTGGATGTACAATCACTACTATTAGAATACTAGAAAACACCATTAAATAAATTCATCAAAAACACCAACAATTAATGCAATAATAAAAACTACCAATACTAAATCCATTTCTTTGTTTTGAAGAAGACCCACAACCTGCAATGCACAATACTAACACATTGCTAAACTTTTACAATCTTATAAAGCACAAATGCAAACTCTAAAATAATTCTTCCTTTGAAATCAAAGGGGTTTTGACCTATGAACCTTGAAAACACTAGTTTTTCATCTAATTGTCTATAACACTCAAGAGTTTTCATCCTTAAATGCTAGTTTGAACAATGTTCAAGTTTTCATGAAATCAGTTTGGCAAAAGACCCCCAAATGAAAGAATTCTTCATATATAAGTAATTTTTAAAACACCAAAAAGTTGGGAATGAATTAGAACTCCCCTCTTATGATAAAAAAAAAAAAATCAATTTTTATCCTTATCCAACACTTTCTATTTCTCATGCTTTAAAATTTTCATTTATTTGTTTTTTTCTTACCCTCAAGATTGTCATCTTTTTTCCTAATTTTTTCTTATGGATAAGATAATTTTCTTATTTTTAGTTAGAAGTTATCCAAATCGTTCGTGTAAATCCATTTCTTGATTTGAGGAAATAAAATAATAATATTGATATTTAATTTTACCCTCATCTGGTTCACCAAATTTAGTCAACAATTTCCTTAATTGTTAATTGGGCATAAAATATTAATAATTAGTATATCAATTATTTCTAATGACTTTCAACTTAGTGCAAATTGAATGAACTAATTAATGCCTTGATTGAAATAATTAGAAAGGGGACATTACAAGTCTTTCCTTACCAATATTTGTTTGTCCTCAAGAAAATACTAACTTGGATGCGCTATAAAATCATGCTAACATGATGTCATATGTGGTAATTCCCATTAAGTCTAGATCTTGTTCCTCTCAAGTGATGAATTTTAAGCCATCCAATGCAATATTTCCTAATTACATCCCCCATGATGATTTCTTTATATGGAGCCTAATCAGAATCAGAGGTTAAATTTACCCAACTTTTATCAGCGCGGTTTCCCCCCAAATTATTTAACAGGGTCAAGGGGCAGCGCTCCTTGTGGGGGTTTGGTGGTAGTGCCCCCAAGACAAGGTCAAGGGGTAGCACCCCCAAAAACTTCAAACAAATTTTATTATTTTATAAAGGAATTGGGAATTATTTTTTCTTATGGTTGACATAAAAAAACCCTATTTTGTAACCGACATAAGGCTTGATAAAAGTGGCTAAGGGTTAGGGTTTCCATTGATATTGTATTGTAGCATTTGTAGTGGTATTGAGTTGCAAGGATTGCTGGTTGTAATTGGTTTGATTTATTGGATAATAATATTGGACTCTCTGTTGGTGGATGTAGCCCAAGTTTGGGTGAACCATATTAAAACTTGTCTCTCGTCGTTATTATTTCTATGTATTTTCATTCCTCTGTTTAATCTTTATTTGCATTTAATTGATATCTTCTGCATGCAATCCATAACAAGTGGTATCAGAGTGGGTTGTGTTTGATTCTCATTTGCAGGAAGGTCTCACATTTGAGTGGGAGTCTCACAGTTGAGTGGAAACAATGGCAGATGAGGGTAAATTGAAGGTAGATAAATTCAATGGGTAGAACTATTAGTTATGGAAGATACAGATGGACGATTCTCTCTATCAGAAGGATTTATGGAGGCCATTCAAAGGAATAGCCAAGAAACCAACAACAATGACTGATGAGGATTGTAATCTTCTAGACATAAAGGCACTATGAATCATTCAGTTGTACCTGGCACGATCAGTGGCATTCACTATAATGAAAGTGAAGACAGCAGATGGTTTGATGAAATCTTTGGCTAAATTGTACGAAAAACCCTCAGCCTCAAATAATGTATTTCTCGTAAAGAGTTTATTTAATCTAAAAATGATTGAAGGTGGATCTGTGACAGATCATTTAAATGAGTTTAATACGATTATTAGTTAGTTAACTTCTATAAAAGTAAGTTTTGATGAAGAGGTGAGGGCTATCTTGATATTATATTCTTTGCCAAAAAGCTAGAATAGCTTGGCAATGGCTGTAAGTAACTCTATCTTTGGTTCAAATACTTTAAAATTTGATGATGTTGTCAATGTTATCCTTAGCGAGGAAATGTGATGGAAAAGCTTAGGAGGGTCCACATCAGATAGTGTTTTGAATGCAGAAAGTAGGGGCAGATCAAAGGAGAGCGGAAAATGTTTTGGAGCTCATGGGAAGTCATGAGGAAAATCAAAGGACAAGAGGTCCCAATTCAGAGGACAGAAGGATTGCTCGTACTGTGGGAAACTAGGTCATCTAAAGAAATATTGTTGGTCTCGAAAGAATAAAGGAGACAAATAAGAAGGCAATAAGGAGGCAAATGTGGTAAGTAATAAATATGAAGATGATGCTTTGATTCTTTCCCTAGATAATGCTGATGATTCATGGGTTTTAGATTTAAGGTCCTCATTTCATGCTACGCCCCATAAAGTTATTTTCTTAATTATGTCCAAGGGGATTTTGGGTTGGTTTATTTGGGAGATAACAAACCTTGTCAGATTGTTGGAAAGGGAAGAATCAAGATTAAGTTGCAAAATGGGAATCATTGGCTACTACGAGAGTTAAGATACGTTCCAAGGCTAAGTAGGAATTTAATTTTAGCAGGGCAACTAGCTGATGAAGGTTGCATTGTTACATTTACTGATAAAAATTAGAAGGTTTCAAGAGCTGCCTTAATAATAGAAAAAGGTGTGAAAGTAGGCACCTTATATCTTTGTATAGTTCATATTGATCCTTCTACTTTAGTTGTTGCAAAGAAAAACAAATAGGTTCAGGAACAGTTGTTGCACATTCGTAGGAAGAGACCGAAACAATTGTTGCAAGTTCTGAGACAACATTGTGGCATAACAAACTTGGGTATATGAGTGAAAAGGTATGAAGGTACTTCATTCTAAGAAAGTTTTACCAGGTCTTAAATGTATTAATATGGATTTCTGTGAAAGTTGTGTGTATGGCAAACAAAAGAGTCAATTTTCTCAAGGATGGGAAGCAAAATAAAGATGAAAAGTTGAAGCTTGTGCATACATATGTATGGGGACTAGCTCAGGTACCTTCTCTTGGTGGCTCTCGGTATTATATTACATTCATAGATGATGCAAATAGGAAGGTTTAGATTTATTTCCTTAGGTCAAAATCTGATGTATTTGAAACATTTAAGAAAGGGAGAAGCTTGGTTGAGAATGAGACGGGTAAAAGATTAAAATGTCTTAGATCTAATAATGGTGGTGAGTATTGCAGCAAAGAATTTGAGGATTATTGTTCATTTAATGGACTTTGTAGGAAGAAAATAGTTCCAGGGATTCCATAGGAAAATGGAGTGGTTAAATCCATCAATAGGACAATAATGGAGCATACAAGGACCATGAGATTGCATGTTGGGCTTCCATTAAACATGTGGGCAGAGGTTGTCAATAGAGGTCCTTCAGGTACTTCGGGCTATGGTATTCCAAAGGAAGCATGGACAGGTAAGAAGGTGAGTTATTCTTTTCTCAAAACCTTCATATGTGAAGCATTTGCACATGTAGATTCTGAAAATAGAACCAAGCTAGATGCAAAATCAAAAAAGTGTATCTTCGTTGGATATGGAATTGATAAATTTGGTTATAGGCTTTGGGATGTTGAAAATCTAAAAATTGTGAGAAGCAGGGATGTTGTATTCAATGAGGTGATGTATAAAGAGTAGTTACAACAACATGATAAGAAAGAAAAGGATTATGTGGTGCTAGATGATACTCCAGATAATGATGTTCTAGTGCTTCCTCATGCTCTACAATAATGACAAGAAATACCACAAATTGGATAGTGAATGTTAGATGGACAACAAGGCTAAGTCCTAAAAGGTTTTCTCCCTCTTTGTATTCTATTTTCTTAACAGATGCTGGTGACCTAGAAGGGTATAATGAAGCTATGTAGGTGGATACAAAGGTTCAGCGCGAGCTTGCAATGAAATAAGAAATGGACTCCTTGCTAAAAAAATTAGATTTGGGAATTATGTAAGTTGCTCGCAGGAAAAACAGCTTTACCAAACAAATGTGTTTATAGGATGAAAGAGGAAGATGGATATAAGAAAATATTTAAAGATAGGTTAGTTGTAAAAGTATTTGCATAAAAAAAAGGTATTGATTTTGATGAGATTTTTTCTCCGGTTGTTAAGATGACTTCTATTCAAACTATTTTAAGTATTGTGGCTACTGAAGATTTGGATTTGGAATAGCTAGATGTGAAAATTGCCTTTCTCCATGGTGATTTGGAGGAGGAGATATATATGGAACATCCCCCATGGATTTAAGGTCAAAGGTAAGGAGAAACATGTGTGCAGATTAAAGAAGAGTTTGTATGGCTTGAAGCAAGCACCTCGGCAATGGTATTTAAAATTTGATAGTTTTATGGTTAAACAAGGCTACATTCGATGTAATTCTAACCATTGTGTTTATTTTAAGAGGTTGGATAATGATAGCTACATTATTTTATGTTTATATGTTGATGACATGCTTGTAGTAGGGTCTAACATGGATCACATAAGAGAGTTAAAATAACAGTTAGCACAATCATTTTCTATGAAGGATTTGGGGGTAGACAAATAAATCCTTGGTATGAAAATTTGTAGAGATAGGAAGAACAAAAAATTGACTCTATCTCAATTTGATTATGTTAAAAAGGTGTTGCCGAGATTCCATATGTAGAATGCAAAAGTTGTTAGCATACCTTTGCCTAGTCATTTAAAATTGTCTAAGGAGATGTGTCCAAACACATAGGAGGAGGAAGAAAAAATGTCCAAGGTACCATATACTTTAGCTATAGGAAGTTTAATGTATGCCATGGTATGCATGACACCATATATTGCACATGTTGTAGGAGTCGTTAGCAGGTATATGAGTAATCCTATATTGGAGCATTGGAATGTGATAAAATGGATTCTTAGATATTTAAGAGGAACATCCAATAAACACTTAAGTTTTGGGGGCTCTAATACTAATTTAGCAGGCTTTGTGGATTCGGATTTAGTAGGGGATATTGATACTAGGTGGAGTACTATAGGTTATGTCTTTACTGTAGGTGGGACACCAGTGAGTTTGATATCCAAGTTGCAAAAGGTGGTTTCTTTATCCACCATAGAGGCAGAGTATGTAGCTGCAATAGAGGCAAGCAAGGAGATGATATGGCTGCAATCTTTCATGGAAGAATTGGGAAAACAACAAGGTAATAGTTATTTGTTTATAGATATCCAAAGTGCCATACATCTTGCAAAGAATTCTTCCTTGCATTCAAAGACCAAACACATATAGCTAAGGTATCACCTGATTCGGTCAGTGTTGGATGATGGAGAATTAAGTCTAGAAAAGATACATACAAATGAAAATCTAGCAGATATGTTTACAAAGGCAGTGACAAGGGAGAAGCTAAGCTCCTCTTCAGCTTTGGTTGGTCTTCAAGACTGAAAACAAAAAATTAGAATAACAAGGTCCAAGGTGCATATTTCTAGTGGGAGCTACAGGTTCAACAATCTTATGATCAGTCTCCAAGAGGGAGATGATATGGTGTGGAGTCTGATTAGTCTCCAAGTGGGAGATTATTGTTATATGGAGCATAATCGGACTCAAAGGTTAAATTTCCCCCACTTTTATCAGTTTGGTTTTCCCCCCAAATTATTTAATGGGCTCAAGGGGCAGCGCCCCTTGCATGGGTTTGGGGGCAGTGACCCCAAGATGGGGTTTGGGGGCAGCACCCCTTGTGGGGTTCAGGGGAAGTGCTCCTTGCGCACTCCCAATCGCAATATAGGGCACCATCGAGGGGCAACACCTCCGAAACCTCAAACAAATTTTATTATTTTCTAAAGGTTTTTAGGAGTTATTTTTTCTTATGGATGACATAAAAATCCTATTCTATAACCGACATAAGGCTTGATAAAAGTAGCTAAGGGTTAGGGTTTCCATTGATATTATATTGTAGCATTTGCAGCAGTATTGAGTTGCAAGGATTACTGGTTGTAATCAGTTTGATTTACCAGATAATAATATTGGACTCTTTCTTAGTGGATGTAGGCCAATTTTGGGTGAACCATGTTAAAACTTGTCTCTGGTTATTATTATTTTTGTGTATTTTCATTCCTCAGTTTAATCTTTATTTGCATTTAATTGATATCTTTTGCATGGAATCCCTAACAGATGATTGTAGCCAATCTCTCAAGATTTTCTTTTCCATTTTACAATGCATGAAAATATTCATAAGATCCCACAAGACCAAAGGATGCAATAGGTGCTTAACATTGTGTGCTTGTTGTACTTCTTAGTTATTTCCATGTAACAAGAAATTCAAAACAATTATTTGAGCTTCATGATCCAAGTTGGAAGTTCCTATACCCTCTTCAAATAGATTGCATGGTATATCTTCAAAAATAGAGTTCAAATAATATGCTTTAAGGGATGGAAATGAATTAGAACACTCACATATTACCTAAAATCTCACCCGATTAGGTACCATGGTTCTTCCAATGATGATTCCCTTCACTTGAAACCTTTCTCCAACTACTTATTCAATTATATAATAGTAGCAAAATTTATATTCCTTGGAAAAAATCAAAGGTGTGAAGAATGTAGGAGCAAAAAATGTTCTATTAATAATTTCCCTCCTCCTTCCTTGTAGGTGAATCTTTACACAACGCTATAAGTTTGATGTTACCTCACCAAAATTCCACTACACCACTATAATTTTATGTAAACTTCTCTTTGAAGTCTCCATGTGATTCCCATGACTACATTAATAAGATAGTTATTTTGACACACAACTTCCTTCACTTTGACACACAACTTCCTTCACCATGCATCCCTTCTTAGTAATGAACTTCTCAAATACAAATAACAAAAACATGCCAACAACTATGATCACCTCTTCTATATTTCTATTATAATGATTACCTTGGTCTTCACAAAGTATTCCTTTTATGTTGTCCCAATAAATTCCCTTTCAATTATAATTTGGGTCATACCTTATGCATGTGGATAAGTGAGTATAATAGTTATACATTTCTCTAAACATTCCCCTAAGCATGTTTGAATGTTTACACTTAATGATCTCAAAAAGTGATCCTTCTTACACACAACACTAAACCAAGTGAATTTCTCTATAACTACTAATCTATAATTGTTCAAGGGAGATATTATCAATCCAAAACATGAAATTAGGAATGGAATCATACCATGACTATATCATTGCATTTTTTACCGAAAATTGGAATTGTAGTATCCAAAAACCATCTTGTACCAAGTAAAAACACCTCATCAATGACAATAAGTGGGAAATGCATCCTCCATGTGAGTAATAACTCTCTTATAGATGCTAATAAAATGTGGGTAAAATTGGAAATATAGATAAATATAGTTCTAAAATTGGATACAACACTCATAATGATCCATGGGCCATAGATCTTGTTACCAAATCATCATTCATCCATGTTAAGTAAATAACTCTTAACAGTAATTTTCCTTTGCAAGATCCATGTTTTAGTAATCACTCCAAGACCCATGATATAGAATTATTTGCATACCTCTTTTTTATGCAAAGTGATGAAAAATTACCTTTCCTTAATTATGCTAGAAATGGTAAAACCATCTCCAGGAAGAATTATCCTATGTGAATCTTCCAACCTATTTGGAGCTTGAACCAAAATACACTACACTACAACTAGATAGAAAATCTTTAATATCAGGATGATTTCCACTTTGATTACCATCTCTCCAATTCAAGCACCTTGTTGTGACTATATTCATTATGCCCTCATCTATAATCTCATCATCAAGTTTTAGATTGATTTGCATGGAGTGACCTATGAATTGCGAGCATGGATCCTTCACCACTTTTTTAGAATGATACCTCATGAAATTTATTTTTTTACAAATACATGGAATGAAGACCTCCTTTCAAATAATATCAGGCCCTCTATCCTTTTTGTGTCTCAACACATCTCATGGATCCCAAATATAAATAAACTTTTGAATTTGAATTAAATAATTTGTATGTCCAATGCTGCACATACTATTCCTCACTCTATTCCATTTTTTGGAATATTTTTTGTGATGAAATGAATATTGTAATGACATAGTGGGAAACATAAAATTTGAAATATTCTCATACCTTGGGCTGCAATCAAAATGTTCATTTATATCTACTAATCTAAAAATATTGCTAAGCCCAAAATCTTGATAATAGTAACTATTGGAAATTTTTATCTAAATGCATATCTTTCTATAAGCTCATCTTGGACATTGGTGGTGCCTGTATAAGTAATCAAGTTTTACGCATCTAAATATGCAGGCCCCTTCCCAAGAATCCAAAAATTCTGACACTTTTGACACATGCAGTTGTAAAAAATGCAAAAAATTAGTTAAGGTGCAGGTGTCTTTGTATATACAAGGGTTTTTTGTATATACATACTGGTGAAATATGCATTGGCAGGTGTAAATCTCCATCGCCCTTCAAAAAAATTAGTTAGATGCATTTCTGAGTGCATATCAGGCTCTAAATGTGCATATACAAAGGGGGAATCTTTCACAGATTCCTGAGAATATTCCCGCTTTGTATATCGGGTTGTATGTAATGGTGCATTGAAAAATATACAAGGGCGCAGATGCATTTACTATAGTGCTAGAGATACAAGCAAAAAATATACATTGCAGGCATATTCTAGGGAAGATTCGCTGTTTATATGCAGAGGAAATATACAAAGCAAAATATACAAGGGCGTGCTAATATACAATTGCTATAGTGGTGAGCAGAAGATACATTCCCAGAATATTCTGTTGAAGATACCGCAGTTGTATATTAGAGGTTTGTATATTTGCGGATGCAAGCAAAACATACAAAGGTGCAAAGATGCATTTGCTACAGTGCAGCAAGGAAGATACGTGTGGTAGGGCCCGCGGTTATATACAAACGAGTTTGTATATTCAGCATACAAAGGAAGACATACAATCCGGACCCGATGAAGATTTCAAGTTGCTTCATAAACATTTGGGGTCCGTGGCGTGCATGTATATGGCGTTTGTACATGCCGATATACAAAGGGGATATGCGAGGAAAGATGATGCAAAGCGGACTCGATGGTTGATTTTCAATTTGTTCTATGATGTTTTGGGGTCCGCCTTGTATAAAGGTAGTTGTATATGCATTTGTTTGTGCATATACAAGGGCGAAAATAGCAAAATGAAGAAAGGAAAGCCAGCGATGGAGGATCAAGGTGCCTACATGGCACAATATTATTGGTTTGTGACTTTTCAAAGGTGTTTTGAGCTGTAGATCTCAGCAATGGGGAGGTGATCGATGGCTGTGTTTTAATTTTGCTAAAGTGATGGTTTTCTTTGTCTACGGCCCATTTTTGAGTGAGAAAATCTTCAAACGCATCTGTTGTTGCATCCCGCGGGTAGATGAGCCATTTATAGCAGAATTGCAAACAGGCATGGGCTGATGGTTGAACAGCCAAGTACCAGGTTTATGATGAAAATCTTCCAGCGGTGGCATAGGGCTCGAGCTCAACTACTCCTCGCCCTTCTCTTGCTTCTTCCTGTTGTGTCCCCTGCCACTGCATTTATTATTTTGAGCGCCATTTCTCACGATGCATTGTATCTGGTAGATTTTTGATTAGCCTTGTAATTAATTTTGTTGAGTTCATGGTTTTGCTATAAAATGCAAACTGTGTCACTCATATTTGGTTGTTGAAGACTTGGGCAATTTTGGGGGAAAGATAATGAAATACAGAGCATTTCCTTGCTATTCTATCTCATTTTGGAGTTTATGTATTGCATCTGTGATGTATCTTGCACACATGTTTAGTTTCAGTGTCAATTTTATATGAAAAGTGCTTCTTGCATGTGTTTTGTTGTCTGTCTCCACTTGTTGTATGCATTTTCTTCTTTTGAATATAGTTTCTAAGGGTTTCTTAGATTCTAGGATATAGTTTTGTTGTATCACATGCTTGATCTCTAACTTCCTTTCAAGGAGAGGATTAAATTGTTTTAGGTTAAGGTATGGAGAAGATTGTATGTCAGCTGGGATATCTGTAAGTATGGACAGTCAAATACTTATCCTTGGGTGATGTTTGTAAGGCAAGCATCAGTCCTAACCCCTTGAAACTTGAATGTTAGTTGCAAGCCATTCTTATGTATATGTCTATTTGAATCCTCGCCCTGAGATAGGCACTGGTCTGATCTTGTGGAGTAGTTATGATCCAAAACCCCTATCTTGCATCCAAATCATCATATCCACCTTTTCATAACTTCCACCTGTTAGTTGTAGGAGTAGGATTAGGAACCCCTACATACTCTCATACCTAACCCGATAAATATGTCCAAGAACATTGCTAACCTTGTGATTTATCACACAAATCTTGGTCCACACATGAGAGTATTCTGCCTGTTGTTGTCAAGCTAAATCTTCCTGTCATCGAGCTAGTCAATGTTACATCTTTAGGTATAGGGACACCCCCCTTGGTGCGGTAGAACCAGAAGTGAAGGGGAGGTAGCTCACACAACCTCCCGTTTCTGTTGGCCAAATTTGCTCATGCATAGGAACTGGCAAACCCTCTACCGATCTGGGAAAAATAACCAATAGACATCAATTCGAAATTCTTCCTAAATTGTGTCATCCCTTTCGATTTCTAAATTGGGATTTTGTGGCTCATCTTCTATTGATGTCATTGAGAGAAATTCTTCAACTGCCTCTTTTTGACTACTCAGAATTTTGGATTTTTCTTCCACATTCCTTTTACTATCATTCTAAATGTTACTCTTATCTAACATAGACTCAAACTTTAGAAGATTTATTCATGCCTCCTTAGCAAGGACACACCTTGTGAATGTGCATTCACTAGATGTTGTTTGATCTTTCATGATTCCTTCAAAATCTTATTGGTAAAATTACTTTTCAAGATTCAAAGGAACATCTATAAATGGTAAGTTGGATGTATCCTTCAATGTTTCTAGTTCCTTGATCTTTTCTTCCTCTTGCATGGTGAATTCTCCCATAGTCTTCTATCTTTTAGACTCTTTTGATTTGTCTCCTTTCTCGTGATCTTCCACATGTGACCATGTCTTCTTTGACCTATTTTCCTCTACCAAGGCATTCATGCCCTAGCCCCCATGGCTCCTTGCAAGAGAAATAAAGTTGTTTCTTAAAGAGTTCATTTTTTAATCTCTGAACCTTAAATTATTGAGATTCATCCTCTCTTGTATGTAATAGGTGGATTTTCCTCCTTTAGGAATATTCAATTCTCTTTAGCCACTTCTCTTATATCTTTCTTTTTTTTTCCTTCTTTTTTCATATATCTTATGTAACTATATAACCCCTTTCTTCTTTGATTCATGCATTCATGTAACTTCTGAAAGAAAGCATTAGAGGAAAACTAAGATTTGATCTTGTCACAAATCCCTTTATACTCGTTAAAGGTTTTTTGGTTTCATGTTTGTACCCTCCTATATCCTTCTCTAGTTTTATCAATTCCTTTTGAAGAAGATCAATATCTTCTTCTTTTGGAAATAATAGGGGTTTTGAGATTTTTAAAATGGATTTACCTATTGCTCCACTACTTGTTGAAAATCTTTCCCTTCCTTTGGGAAGTTTTTTACTTTCTTGTTCAACCATATTCCCTAACAATTAATTTAACTCCCTTTCGATCACCTACGCTTTCATCATTGTATCTTCATTCTTCTATATTTGCATCATTATATCTTGTATAAGATCTCCATTTTTCTCTTTTGTTAGAATTTTCAAAAATCCTCTTGTGATCACACCATATGATGGAAAGATATGATCTCTAATACCCCTATAATTTCCAAAAGAAATATTTATGAAAACATTACTAAGATTAAATGGATTGCAAGGACTAGCTCAAATTCAACGTAATTTAACAAAAACTAGTCAACCATAATTGGCAATTTTTACTCCAAACAAGTCAACACTTCTTGAGTTTTTTACCTTCTAGAATTTATATGAGAATTAAAAAATATATTTATGTATTAACAGAAATCATAACAGATACAATAGCTATTACAAATTGGATGTAAAATTATTAAGGAAAACCCTACAAAATATACACAAATTACACAATTTTGCAACACAACTTCAACTGAACCTTCACAACTTTTATGGAACTATTATAATGGACTGGAATACATGTTAAAATATTGAAATCAGATTTATAACATGCGATACATGGAATAAATAATAAATTACCCAAAACTATTCCAATTTGTTGTAAACTACAACCTATAATAACTCCAAAATTGATCACAAGTTGAACCTATAACTTCTGGATGCACAATCACTAATACTAGAATACTAGAGTTCACACCATTTAATGTTGTACTAAACTCACCAAAAATAGCTGCATAAATAAACATACCAATATTGAAGCCACTATTTTGCTGTTAAGAAGACCGACAACATGCAATGCACAAAACTACCACATTGCTAAAATTTTTGAATCTCGTAAAGCACAAATGAAAACTCTAAATCAATTTTACCTTTGGATTCAAAGTATTTTTTCCTCTGATCCTTGAAACCACTAATTTTTCATCTAATCAATACTCAAGGTTTTTCATCCTCAAATGTTGGTTTGAACAATGTTCAAGTTTTCATGAAAATGGTTTTGGAAAAGACCCCAAATGAAGAAATTCTTCATATATACATCATTTTCAAAGCACCAAAATTGGGTCCATGAATTTCAATGCCCCTCTTGTGATAAAAAATCATTTTTTATCCTTATCCAGTACTTGCTAATTATCATGCTTTAAAACTTGCTTTTATTTTTTTTTTCTTAGCCTCAAGATTGACATCTTTTTTCCTACTTTCTACATATGGATAAGATAATTTTTGAATTTTCATTTCGAATTTATCTAAATCCTTCACATAAATCCATTTCCCAATTTGTGGAAATAAAATAATTTCATTTGGGTTTTTTGTCAAGGATTATGAGAGGGAATTATAACATTCAAAGAATGAATTTGAAGTGCACATTTGACATGTTTTCAACTATCCCTATGAATGTTTTGTAAATTTATAGTATTCTAGAAATTTACCCTAATCACAATTGCTAATTTCATTATTTTTATTTATTATTTGATAACCAAAAAATTTAAAACACCTTGCAGTGACTTGCTAGGTATCTCTTCACAAAAATACATAATATTTATAGGTTGTTTATCAATTATTAAAGAATGATTGAATTTATGTTCTACAATTCCTCCCAACTACTTTCTTGTATGTATAGAGCCCATCCTATGCATTAAACATTCATATTTGGTCTGTGTTGGTATCTTGGTTAAGATATTATTATTTAGTTACATTGGTGTCCCCTCTGATTTAATATCTAGACTCTATTATGTGCATTGGATTAAGGCGCCAATCTGCATGTCAACTCATTTTCCCTTCAACACACTCAAAAAATAGCTAAATCTTAATATTTCATTCTTTTGTGTTGTTTATATTACCTACATCCATGTCTATATGTATGCTACTACATTAG
Organism: Cunninghamia lanceolata; assembly: GCA_027924645.1. NCBI lineage: Eukaryota > Viridiplantae > Streptophyta > Pinopsida > Cupressales > Cupressaceae > Cunninghamia > Cunninghamia lanceolata. The sequence goes on from BSBN01000195.1 coordinate 130,299, forward strand.
GGGCTATTGAAACATCATTTTAGACTCTCTGCATGGTTGTATATTTTCTATATGTTTAGGTGTAATACCCTTAAATTCCTCAAACCTACATACATGCACTTAGTGATAGAAAATTGTTGGAGTTTCTTGTGTATTGTGTATGGTTTGAGTCAAGGTTTATTGTCATAATGTTATCAGTCATTACTCTCATTCACCTTAGGGAATAGCCCCTTGGTCTAGTAGAGCCAAAAGAAGCATAAATTCTTACTCACCATATCAATGTTGTACTTAGTTGCCTCATCCTAAATGTAAGTTTGTAATCCTTGTCTTGAGTTTGACACCCCTAGCACTTAAGAATGTATTGACTTTAGGGATTTGAGGAATCTCAAGTTTAAGCACCAACATATCTAATAGTTTGTACAAGACCTCATATTGCCTAAGCAATGGGAGTTCATAGTAGGTTATGTTAAACTATGGTAAATCACAATAGACTTATGTTAAAAGGATTTTCTAATATTTATATGGAACATCTAACTATTGCATTTGTTATTCATTGGACTAATGATGCAAGAAATATGGTTAAGTTATACAGTTCTATAGATTTTGATTAAGGTAGTGATCTAGATCGTAGGAGGTATACAAGTGGCAATGTCTTAACTTTATTTGGATGAGTAGTTAGTTGGATGAGAAAAAAACAACCTATAGTCATGTTCTCCACTACAAAAGGAAAGCACATGGCTATAACATTGTTATAAGTTAAAAGAGAGATGAATGTAAACATGTAATTACACTATATCAAATCCTCTTTTCACTACAACATTCAAGGACAAAGCTGAGCTAAGTCACTACAAGATGAAAAAGGACTCAACTATTGATTTTAATCTCTTGTTTTCTATGGAAAGATGTGACTCAACCAAGCTTTTTTTCAAACCCTAGGCCAAGCAATGTACTAAACCCCATAATTGAGATAATCAACTTATAATCTAAGACAAACAACAACAGAAATCTAGGATCTAAAAGTACCAGGATGATCAGCGAGATGTTGTAACCTATTCCATAGAAGGTAAAATGTTGGAAGACTCCAGTGCTAGTGCCTAAGTCTAGAAAGTCCCAATATTTAAATGTTGTAAATGATGCCCACATGTTGTATCTAGTGTTTGATTTAGTTGGTGGACGTTGGTGCTAGCACCCAAGTCTGCTACAGAAGGATTTTTGCACTCTATTTTTAGATCTTGAAATCTATCCCTTGAACAACCTCTTGTACCTTCACTTCTTCAATTCTCACACTTGTGACCTACACACAAGAAGAAAATGGGTTTCAGGCTTATGGTGTTTAGGGATTTGCCTCAATCAAATCTTGGGGTATCATTCAAGATTTCCCAACACTATTGTTATAGAGAGAAAGCTTGTCCTTGTAGGAAAAAGGCTAAAGATAACCCAAATAATGATGAAATGATTTAAACACAATGATAATGTCACCTTGGAGGTGAATTCCTTAGGAGGATGAAGATTCCTCAACTCATAAGGATGTTGATGATGATTCCAAATTTGCAACAAACACAATACTAACACCAGTCTGCAACAATAACACAATGAATACCTTGAATGCTCCTTTTCTCAATATCATAGCCTTGTTATCATAAACTTCACTAAAAATGAATTCAAAAACTTACTTATATATGCCTTCCCATTAAACATTCACAAATTAATTGAGAGAGCCGACAAGGAAGGACACATTTAAAGGACCTATGCCAACATGCCTTAAATTTTACCCCAACCAATCACGGTGGACTTGGGTGCAGGTGCCCAAGTCCCAATGTTCCCCTTTGGTCAAGGCTTAAGCATTAAATGGGCCTCTAGTTCCCATTTGTCATGGGTTTCAGGGGATTTCTCATCGGGATGAATACTTTTTCTTGTAGAGTGTTAACACGAGGTCATAGGAGCTAAATTAGGACGTAAAAAGGCATGTGTCCCCTTTTTACTCCATAACATTTAGCCCCCACTTTAATGTGTGTGTGATCCTACAATTCAACACATACATTAAAGTACGGTTGAAGCATATAAAAACATATCAAACACAAGAATGAATACACACCCTAAGATTGAAGGACTATTTCTAGCCCCCAAACTTAGGCAAACATAAGAAAATACATAGCAGTCACATAAGACAGTGAATATAATATGGAAGCATGTAATACACAAAAAAGATAATGAAAGCATGCAATACACGGAGAAGACATGAATATAGTCACACAAGACACAAAGAAGACATGAAGAGAAGACATGATCAAGCAATTACATATCTATATATAATGCTAACTAAAGTAAATAAAACACATAGCATGGGGGGCTCATCACCACACATCTTTGGACCATGAAAAAACACACAAAACACATATAACATGGGGGGTTAATCACCACACGTCTTTAGACCATGCCACAAACATGAAAGACATGCAAGGAAGACATAAAACAGATAGAAGACACACGGAATACATGAGTGTCATATAGTATGTCATCCATAGACTATACATCTTATACATGGTAGACATGAGTGATAGGGAGGAGCTTATCACCACTCCACCATCTAAAGAACACCAAACACATCTGATGATTGAGCTACGCTACCACAAATGCCAAAGACATACTTAAGGGTGAATGGATCAAGATCCAACCCCACCTCGTGATGAGGAATTTGTTTAAAAGGATGTGCACTAGCTCAAGAGATACACCATCTTGCCTTCCCCAGAAGGGATTTCTTAAAAGGATGCTCACTATCTCAAGAGATACACCATCCTGCCTCATGATAAGGGCTTTTTGCTTAAAAGGATGTGCACTAGTTCAAGAGATACGTCATCTCTCCTTGTGATGAGGGATTTCAAAAGGAAAACATGCTTTGTCAATGTCAAAAGTAATCAAGCAATTACTATTATATATGCCCCCACCTTAAAGTTGTTGATCCCGCTTGCTGGTATAGAGAACATTAAGGTAAAGTGAAAACACACAACTTTAGAACAAGAGCTTTCACAAAGCTCATGCCCCCAAAGTGACATGTGTCATGATCACTGAATGTTCCCACAAACACATTGATGTAATTTTCTAATATAATCAACAAGATATAAGCTTTGGTTAGAAAATATTACTCTCAGATATCAACAAAATCAATTCATGGGTAAGTGCACAAAGATGAGGGACCAAAATGGGGTCTTAAGTTGCCACTTTTTTTTTTGAAATCAGGAAACATTGCTATTGGATGAGAAATTGAAGATAGCTACACTCAAAATTTGGAGATGGAACGAAAACAAGAGTTGTAGTGCTCTGAATATAGTTTCTAAACTACTATTTTTTTGCCAAAAATGGTTGAGATTAAGGGGTTCAAAAAGGGGCAGCACACAAATTGGTCTTATTTTTCTGAAAAAAACATAACATAACATCTGATATGCTCCCCCTAAAATGTTAATTTTTTTTAGTATTTCAATAATCGCTCTAGTGAGAAATTAGGTAACATCATGTAGTTTATCGTTGATTTTTCTGATAATTTTTTAAAGAATAATTGAGTTTTTAGTAATTTTTAAAGTGGACACATCTTGAAAAACAAAAAATTGAGCATGCTCCCCCCTAAAATGTTTGAAAACTAATTGAAAATTTAAAAAAAAAATTGAATTCATGTAGAGTGGAGTCTAGTTTCTAAAAATATAACTTATTTCAATTTTCAATGAATGGTTAAAAAAAGGTCAAAAATACTAGACACTAGTTTTAGTCAAAACGTACTCAAAATGTGAAAAAAATTATATGGTTAGATAGGTAATAGAGACCTTAAGATTATGGTGGTATTTTTTTGATCTTTCATTGAAAAAAGTGTCATCTTGATGGGGAGCACGCTCCATATTATCTCCAGATTTTGTTAAAAATTGATAAAAACACGTCAAACAAAGCTAAGCATAACTGGCAATACACATGCCAATTGTATTTTCTTGAAAGTTTCTAAAGCCTTTTCAACAAATCTATTTTTTGCATATCTTGCAATCATTGAATGCCATTATAGAACATCTCTTTGAGGTGTTACGTCTTACAATTGACATGCCTTGTCTATGCTTCCACACTTTACATACATGTCTACAAGGGTAGCTACACTTCCTATCGTCTCTCTCTATTTCTCTCCCCTCTCTACATCCTACCCTGTCTCTGAGTCTTTGCTTCCCTCCCCTCTCTACCTCCCACCTTCTCTCTCACTCTCTTCTTCCCTCCCCTATCTACCTTCTACTATCTCTCTCACTCTCTACTTCCCTCTCCTATCTACCTCCTACCCTCTTTTTGAGTCTTTGCTTCTCTTATCTCTCTACCTCCTACCTTTTCTCTCACTCTCTTCTCCCCCTCCCTCTCTACCTCTTAACCTCTCTCTCACTTTCTACTTCCCTCCCCTGTCTACCTCCTACCCTCTCTCTCAGTCTCTGCTTCCCTCCCCTGTCTACCTCCTACCATCTCTCTCTCTTCTTCCTTACCCTGTCTACCTCCTATGGTCCTCTCCCACTCTCTACTTCCATCATGTCTCTACCTTGTATCCTCTCTGTCACTCTCTACTTCCCTCCCCTCTCTACCTCTCCTCCTCATTCTTCCCATCTAATGAAATTTCATAAATTATCTTGCTTCCATTTCATTGAATCCCAATTTATATCCTCATCCATCTTTACATGTCCTATTTTTCTTACATTTCCATGTTCTTTTTCGATAAGGGAGAGCGAGAGTGACGAAAAGGGAGAGAGGATAGAGATGGAGGGGAGAGAAACCTGGGAGAGATACATGGTGATAGGGCGAGAGAGAGAGAGAGATAGAGAGGGTGGGTTGGGTTTATGAGTTTAGGGGTTTAGGGCTGCTCATGTTTAGGGTTCAGGGTTTTGAGTTAGGGTTTAGAAGAATTATTTAGGGTTTAGGGGTTAGGGTTTAGGTGTTAGGGATTTATAGTTGCTCATGTTTAGGGTTTAGGGGTTAGGATTTAGAGAGAGAGAGAGTGAGGGGATCAATAGGTATTGGGAGAGATCTAGGGAGATAGAGGTTTAGAGTTGCTTCCAACGCTTATGGTTTAGAGGTTTGGGGTTTAGGGGTTAGGGGTTAGGGTTTAGAGGCATTATTTAGGGTAACTTAAGGTTTATTTTTTAGGGGTTAGGGATTAAGGTTTAGAGAGAGAGTACCGATATGGAGATATATGGTAAGGGACATGGCTAGAGACATAGGTAGAGAAATTGAGAGGTAGAGGAATGGTAGAGACAAGGAGATAGAGACAAGGAGATAGGGTTTAGGGTTGATCAGATTTAGGGTTGATCAGGTTTAGGGTTTAGGGGTTAGGAGTTTAGAGAGGGAGAGATATGGAGATAGAGGGTGAGGGACATGAATAGAGACACAACCAAAGAGATTGAGAGGCAGAGATATGATAGAGACAAGGAGATAGGGGTTTAGGGTTGATCAGGTTTAGATTTTAGGGGTTATGAGTTTAGAGAGGGAGAGATAGGGAGATAGAGGGTGATTGACATGGCCAAAGACATAGGCAGAGATATTGAGAGGTAGAGGGATGATAGAGACAAGGAGATAAGGGTTTAGGGTTGATCAAGTTTACGGTTGATCAGGGTTAGGGCTTATGGTTGGTATATATGATGTATAGAATGGTGTAAATTACTAACATATTAGTGCTTATGATGACCTGATGGCTTTTGTAGCTGGCAAAGGGTTGAATGACACCTGTGACTGGCTAGGTGTAGAATGATGTTTGTGATTGATAGGTAGGTGCTACTAAGGATCATATTGGTACATACGATATACAAAATGGTGTAAATGACTAACAAATTTGCACTATGATCTTCTAATGGCTCGTAGTGAGGTATTTGTTTGATTTTGATTATTTTTGGGATCACTTGAGATGGAGCTTAGATTGATTTGGGATGGAGTTGAGAGGAAATGGATTGGTTTAGGGATGATGAGAGGTGAAAAGGACTAGATTAGGAATGATTTAGGAATGATTAGAGTCATTTTATGGATGGTCTGAAGTGGTTTAGTGCTGATTAGGGAATGATTAGAATGATTTAGGAATAGTTTAGGGATGGTATTTGAGATGAAATCCAAGTTGATTGGAAAATGATTAGGGATGAAATTAAATTGATTTGGATGTGATTTGGCATGGTGTGAAGTGGTTTAGGGCTGATTAGAAGTGGTTTATGGATGATTAGAGATGAAATTGAATTGATTAGGAATGAATTTGGTTGGAATGAAAGCTTAATGTTTTCATTTTTTCATGTTATAGAGATTGGGAGAGATAGGGAGATAGAGGTTTAAGGCTGCTTCCAGGCTTTATGGTTTATGGGTTATGCATTTAGGGTTTCTCATTTTTAGGGTTTAGGGGTTAGGGGTTAGGGTTTAGGGTTTATGGTTTAGGGGTTAGGGGTTAAGGTTTAGAGGTTTAGGTTTATGGTTTAGGTAGAGAGGCGAATAAGGAGATAAAACAGAGACTGAGCCTAGGAGAGATATCTATTTCTCCTCTATCCCTCTCTTTAACTATACCTACCTCTATATCTCTCTCTCCCTGACTCTCTATCTTGTTAGATCTCTTTCGATCCCCTCTCTCTAACTCTACCTTTCTATCTCTCTCTCCCTCACTATTTGAGGTTTACATGAGTTTAGGGTTTCTCAAGTAAAAATGGTTTATGTTTTAGGGTAAGGGTTTAGGGGAATTATTTAGGCTTTAGGGGTTTAGGGATGCTCGAGTTTAGGGTTTAGGGTCTAGGGATTAGGGTTTAGAGTTTACGGGTTAAGGGTTTAGGGTTTCTTGAGTTTAGGGGTTAGGGTTTAGGGTTTAGAGAGAGATAGAGCAAGGAGACTAATAGAGATTGGGAGAGATAGGGAAATAGAGGTTTAGGGTTCCTTCCAAGTTTTATGGTATGAAGACCTTAGGGGTTTACAGGTTAGTGGTTAGGGTTTAGGGACATTATTTAGGGTTTAGGGGTTAGGGGTTAAGGTTTAGAGGTTTAGGTTTATGGTTTAGGTAGAGAGATGAATAGGGAGATACAAAGGAGACCGAGCCTAGGAGAGGTATCTATGTCTCCTCTATCCCTCTCTTTAACTATACCTACCTTTGCTTCTAGGTTTTATGGTTTACAGACCTTAGGGGTTTAGGGTTGTTGGATTTTAGGGTTTAGGGTTAGGGGTTAGTGGCATTATTTAGGGTTTAGGGTTTATGGTTTAGAGGTTTAGGTTTATGGTTTAGGTAGAGGGGAGAATAGGGATCCCTATCTCTATCTCTCTAGACATATAGATTCCTATCTCTTAATCTATCCCTTGCTACCTCTCTCTCCTCTTTATCTCTCTCCCCATCCTTCTACCTCTTGAAATCTCTCTCCCTATGTCTCTAGACATCTCTTGATCTCCTTCCTTATCAAGCTATCTATCCTCATAACCCCATCTCTTAATATACCCCTCTCTACCTCTCTTTCTGTATTTCCCTATCTATCTCTCCCTTTCTAGATCTATCTCCCTATATCTCTGTTCTCTATATATATGTATCTCTATCTCCCTATATCTCCCTTGCGTGTTATGTGCTATTATATATATATAAAATTAGTGTTCTATTTAATTATTTCACAGTAAATCGCAAGAAACCTGCAGCTTGAAGAAAGAAAGGAGTGCACTTGCATTATCTAAGGTCCAATCATCAGCTATTTCTCACCGATTCATCATTAAAATGCTGTAACGATGTCAGGGAAATCAAAGAAGTAAGTTTTATTTTCTTTCTTGTGTGAACTTGTTGCTAAATATGTAGGTTAAAATAGTTTTTGATATAAATTTCTTAAATTTATAGGAGTTGATAATGCACCTCCTCCTCCTAAAAATCCACAAAATCCTCCATCAACTAAACAACAAACACCTGCTGAAGAAGAACCCCAACCACAAACACCTCCATTTATTCCTGAATATGCCCCTAGAACATAGGAAAATATAATGGGGAAAATTGAAAATAATAAGAAACAAATTGAGGACATAATTGTAAGGTTGAAATAATATGCAACCTCAACCTTGCATAGATCCATGCTTGCTCAATCCCTTTAATCTATGTTATCAAATGTAGATTCAAGAAGCAAGCAAATCACTAGTTGGATAGAAAAGAGGAGAGAATTTAGAGAGTATTATGCTGACAAGTTGTCATATGAACAAGTTAAAAAGGAACAAATTACAAAACTTGATTTGAGTTCTATTTTCATAGACCTGTGAACAAATGAATCTCTACCCCTTACATGCAAAAGGTTCCCTATTCATTGGTGTAACAACCAAGTGATAAGGGACAATTTTGTGCAGAGGTGGTGGATGGTTTTTTACCATCATCCATGCCAAAATAATGAGGTCCCACAATATTCTTTGAGGAAACTCTACTGCGAGTTTGTCAAAAATAAAGTGCCAAATTATTTTGATATGCGGGAGTTCCAAGGTAGAGGTAGGGGGTCAGCAAAAGATAGACTAGGGGAATGTGTTGACCCAGAGTAGCTAGCAAAATGAGCACTCACTAGACTAGCCCATGAGCATGTTTCTATCCCTTCCATTGTGAAGGAGAGTGTTGAGGTCAAGACACTTCAATCCATTAGTGCCTTGACCTAGAGCATCTTATAGCATGCTAGTCCTTGAGTATAGCATGGGTTAGGGGAGAGTTCGAATATGGTTCCACCCCATACTTGTTGGACTTGTGGGTCGGCATGTGGTTATGACCCCACGAATAGTCATGACGTAGGTGCGCAGGCTACATTTGCAGCTGAGTAGATAGTGATGACAGATGCCCTCCTGAGTGAGACTTTCAGGCTTGATACTCAAGTAAATCTTAGCAAGTTCATTGAATTTAATTTATTAAATTTTATTTTTTAAATGCAAGATTAACTAATTTAGTTTGATGATTTTAATGAAATTTCAAGGTCATAGCATTGATATAGTTTTTAGTGATTCTCCACCTACATATTACACTACATCATCTATTGTCAGGGTATGTAACTAGCAAACAATTATAAATATTACATGTGAATAGCATCATTATATGAATGGTATTCTAATATCTAATTTTTGATGTTGAATAGGTTAATATTGGATATTTCATGGCAACACCTACCAACGGTGGCAGACTTCAAAGCTTCACGGAGGTAATTAAATAAATAGTTTAATGAATGAATTGTACTTACTAGATTTTTGTATGTGACTTGTGTCCTTTATTGTGTGTACTTCCATGTTTAGGTGAACATGTGTGTATGTTAGGAGCCATGATTTACATCACTATTATAGTTTTCATAATTGAATAATGTTGTTTTATTTCCAGATGATGCAGGCTGTAGAGACACCTCCCAATGTTCATAGGGCAATGGAGCATGGTGTATCCTCTGTGATTCATAGCTCCATGCTATTGACAAGGGTATGAGGCAGATTAGTAAATTTCAATTTAAATTCATTGTTATAGTTGTTTATTTTTGAAAAATCAAAAGATTATTGATTTGAAGTTTAATTTCTATATGGATGGTTTCTATAGGACATGACATCACCACAACCTAATACTGCTACTAAGGCAAATGAAGAGACATATTATATGGTAGCAGTAAGTGATTATTTTGTTAAATGTTTCACTTTTTATAACATGTAATTTCTATATATTAATGTCTATGCTTTTTATTGTAATAATTACATATGCACAAACAACTAAATAGGAGGAGCAGCTGTCAGGTTCATAGTAGACCACCCCCATATGCATATCCATCCCCTAGAAGATCAAAGGCTACCTGTGATCTATTATCTTCACCAGCTAGAGGGGAATGACATTTTATTGTGTTCCTTTGTTGTATGCCTATATGGCATTCTTGTAAGCCAAATGGCTCTTTTGTATATATGTTATACTTATATTGACAGATATTGATGTATGCCTATATGGATATTTGGTTAATACAAATCTTTTTTATTGATGGCATCCATACTTGCATTATAAATCCACGTTTGAATGGATATTTGTAGATGGTAACTTCAAATATTTAAAGTCCAATTGTATTACATAGGATGTTTGTTGATCAAATAAGCTAGCTATTGTTATTCAAGTATCACCTAAACCTCATTCTGGAACTAAAAGATAAAAGTTTTATTTAAAATAAAAATGAATCATGTTGAACATAAAATATTCATATTCTTTATGAGTTGCTCAATTGAAAATATTCAAATGAGTATGCTGATCCATATTCTTTATGAGTTGGTCAATTGAAAATATTTCTTAATTTCTTGTTATTATACCATATTGGGATGCAAAGAGTATGTTTGTTGTTTTGAATAAGATAGTCAAAATCATATGCTTATGAGCACCTAATGACCATTGTGGTTATTAAATGTAATTCCTCTTGCATATAAGGTGAGGTTATGAGAGTATATTAAGTCTTACCTAATTTTAGTATGCAACATAACATTGGGTCTATAGGCTTCCATAAGTCATCAACAATCAAGGTTAAAGGTTGTCATTGAAGTCAAAGGGTCAAGTTAGTTTGTCATTGATGTCATGATGTTGATAAGGTGATACAGTGATTCAAGATAGGTGATGGTCATGAGGTGCATGATGTCATGAATACAGTTTTTATGATAAGGTCTCTCAATTCATGTTGATGTTGCATAAGACAAACATGGTTCATATGATGCAAGGTTCATGGTCATGGTGGATGTGGTTTTGTTCATGCAAGGTTTTGTTGTGAATATAGTTTTCATGATAAGGTCTATCTTGGAAGGTTGATATGATGCAAGGTTCATATTCATGGTGGATGTGGTTTTGTTCATGTAATAAGAAGTTAAAGAAGACACAAGCTTTCATAATCATAATTCAATGTCATCATTAGGGAGAGTTATATTTATCAAGGGGAGTCATGAGTTTTATTCAAATGTCAAGTTGTTCATGTCTTACAACCCTAAGCCTATGATAAGTGTCTTACTCTAACGTCTTTCTTCTGATGTCCCTGAGGTCTCTGAAATGTCCTAGATATCTCTTGATGAAAGTTAGAATATTTAAGTCTTTCTTATTGATAGTTAAGGTTTTCATATTGGGCATTAAACCCTAAAAAGAATCTACTTTTCTTAAGACTTTAAAACCCTTAATTGTCTGTCATGTGTAAAGTGCACTTTTATTTTAATTTAATATTCACTTATAATCACAAGTTACTATCACTTAAATCAATCTACTACAGGGTCTTTATGTCATTAGTTCATCGTCCCTTCAACCTAACTCAACCGGCATCTCTAGTAAACTCTCATAAGCTCGAGTGCCATATCATAATTAGAGGTCATATTTAATTGATATGGGGGCTGGAAAAAAGATTGGAAGGTCAGTGTTTAAAAGGAATTCAGAATACAAAAAATCATCTCTATGCGGTTGAATTTGATGGGCATGCCTTTATAAAAGGCTAAAAGATAGCTTTATGCAGGATATCATGGTATTTGTAGTATTTGAAGATTGAAGATTATTTAGTGTTTGTAGCTCATACTGCTCTAGCATGTTTGGGTGTGAAACAGGACCATGCCTAGCCTAAAAGTACCCATCCAGATGTGTTTGAATTGTCAGTTTGGCTGTACGAGGAGAAGATTAAAAGTTACACCCCTTTGCAACTTTATACTACCTCCTTTTGACAATTTTTGGGGTAGTAAAAAACCTTTCAGCATGGAAAAATGCCTCAAAGATATAAAAAATGAGAGAGGTTAATGTAGAGGGACCCTACATGATCACATTACCTCAAACAGAATGTATCTAAGTGACATAGTTTCTGAGTAACAACTCGTCAAAGATTGCTACCTTTTTGCACTTTGGACTCTTCAGGGATATTGCCAATAATATGTAGCTCAGACTGTTTCAGCATATTTGGGTACAAAAAAGGACCATGCCTAGCCTAAACATACTCATCCAGATGTGTTGGAACTATCAGTTTTGCCACACAATGAGAAGAACAAAAATTACACCCCTTTGCAACTTTACACTACCTCCTTCTGACAATTTTTGGGGCAGCAGGAAATCTTTCACCACGAGCAAACGCCTTAGACATATAAGAAACTAAGAGAGGTTATTGTAGAGGGAACCTACATGATCATGTTGCCACAAATGGAATGTATCTAAGTGACACAATTTTTGAGTAACAGCTCATCAAAGATTGCTACCTTTTTACACTTTGGACTCTTCAGGGATATCGCTGATACAATGTAGCTTGGATTGTTTCGGCATGTTTGGGTGCAAAACAAGATCATGCCTAGCCTAAACATACCCATCCAGATGCATTGGAACTATTAGTTTGGCGACATGAGGAGAAGAACAAAAGATACACCCCTTTACAACTTTACACTGCCTCCTTCTGACGATTTTAAGGGCAGCAGAAAACCTTTCACCATGGGCAAACGCATTAGAGATAAAAAAAATTAAGAGAGGTTATTGTAGAGGGACCCTACATGATTGCATTTCCTCAAACAAAATGTATCTAAGTGACATAGTTTCCAAGTAACAACTCATCAAAGATTGCCACTTTTTTGCACTTTGGACTCTTCAGGGATATCACCAGTACAATGTAGCTCAGACTGTTTCAGTATGTTTGGGTACAAAAAAGGACCATACCTAGCCTAAAAGTACCCATTTTGATGCGTTGGAATTGCCAGTTTCGCCACACAATGAGAAGAACAAAATTTACACCCCTTTGAATCTTTGCATAGCCTCCTAATGATTTTTGGGGTAGCAAAAAACCTTTCACCATCGGCAAACACCTCAAAGATATAAAAAATTGAGATAATTTATTGTAGAGGGACTCTACATGATCACATTGGCTTAGATAGAATGTATCTAAGTGGCATGATTTTTGAGTAACAACTCACCAAAGATTGTTACCTCTTTGCACTTTGGACTCTTCAGGGATCTCACTGGTACAATGTAGCTCGGACTGTTTCAGCATGTTTGGGTGCAAAATAGGACCATGTCTAGCCTAAACGTACCCATCCAGATGTGTTAGAACTATTAGTTTGGTTGCATCAGGAGCAGTACGAAAGTTGCACCCCTTTGTAACTTTACACTGCCTCCTTCTGATGATTTTTGGGGTAGCAAGAAACCTTTCACCACAGCCAAATGCCTTAGAGATATAAAAAATTGAGAGAGGTTATTGTAGAGGAACCCTCCATGATCGTGTTTCCTTAGATAGAATGTTTCTAAGTAGCACGATTTTTAAGTAGCATATCATCAAAGATTGCTACCTTTTTGCACTTTGGACTCTTTAGGGATATCGTCGGTACAATGTAGCTCAGACTATTTCGACATGTTTGGGTGAAAAAAAGGACCATACCTAGCATAAATGTATCCATTTAGATGTGTTGGAATAGTCATTTTGGTCGCATTAGGAGTAGGATGAAAGTTACAGCCATTTGCAACTTTATACTACGTCTTGACAATTTTTACGGCAATAGAAAACCTTTCACCATGGGAAAATGCCTCAGAGATGAAAAAAACCAAGATAGGTTATTGTAGAGGAACCCTACGTGATCATTTTACCTTAGACAAAATGTTTCTAAGTGACACAATTTCTGAGTAACAGCTCATGAAAAATTGTTGTCTTTTTGCACTTTGAACTCTTCAGGGATATTGTCGGTACAATGTAGTTCAGACTATTTTGGCATGTTTGGGTGAAAAACAAGACCACACCTAGCCTAAACATACCCATCCAGACATGTTGGAACTGTCAGTTTGGTCACATCAAGAGCATGACACCAAAAATACAAAAGTTGCTTTGTGCAACTTGACAACATTGACACTTTTTTGCAACAAGACTCAAAGACTCAAACTAACTCAAAAACATATGAAATAGTCTTAGAAGACCTTATTACATACAATTGAATCAATAAAAAAAAAATTATTTTTTGACCCCTCTTGGAGGCATGACAACCTGGGTGCCCCTGCACCATTAGTAGACCTAAGACACCTAGTCTTTATACCTTATCATAGTCTAGACCTTAGTCAACTAGACACCTAGATTATAGTTCTACCTAAGACACCTATTATGGTGACCTAGTTGACATATAGTACATACCTAAGACACCTCGATTAAATTATAGAAGACACCTACCTTGAAGACACCTAGATCATTCTAGATTATACCTTATTCTAGTCTCTAGATAGATCATTGATATATAGATGTACCTAAGATACCTAGATTAGATTAAATATCTTGTTTCTAGTCTATATCTACCTAGTTGACATATCATATATACCTTAGACATAATTAGACACACCTATTATCTAGTTAGAAACCAAGACACCTAGAGACACCTATATTTTCTACATTACCTAGATTTTATACATTATTCTCAGGATCAACTTCATCCATCACTTAGGTCTAACCCCGTGAAGCATAACATGATGATGTAAAAATGTGTATATGTGTAAAAATACAGGAGAAAATAAAAAAAGCAAACCTTACAAATTAATGTGCATACTTACAACTCAATATAACATGACTTTAAAAAATCAATGTCAATACTTACAAATTAATCCAATGAACCATCCAGGTCTTCTCTACTCTTTATTGTGTCAAGTATTGCTTTAGGGTTAGACTCACACACCTTCTATAAGCTCTTGTTCAAAGCTCTACCCTGATATTGTATCAAATGAACATTGGATGCCACGACAAGGCTCGAGTAATGAAGAATCTTTTTGAAGCATGTCAAACTCCTGAAAAAGCCAAACATTAACATTCTTATGTGGGTACCTTCTAAGCCATGTTCGAGTAATAACCATTGAGCCTATAGGGTATTTGATGTTTTCTCCATCTATAACTGGGGCCTCCAATTTCTTTTTTGCCTCAACACAACGACACAAGTAATAATCTGTTCCCTCTTCATTATCTTCATCTATAATAACTGCATATACATGCCCTACATTGATATGTGTAGCAAATTAGATGAAATTAGGCAACATTACAAAAACACTACAAAGTAAGATGACATTAGGAATTTTAAAAACTATGCAAATCGATATTTTACCTGGTTGAACAAGATTTGATATGTGGTCAAAGTCAACTAATGATTCCATCTATGTTAGTTCCAGTGTTGTCAGGGGTCTATATGTGTCAAGTGGGCTAAGATAACTTAACTGCCATTCGTGAACCCACTCCTTTGACTCGCGCTCATCCTAGGCTTGAATTGTAGAGGAAGAACAAAAGCATGACATCTTTCGCATATGGATACTCCATAAACCTGTAATTGAGCTTCTGAAAGAGTGCATCTCACTTGATCCTGTCAGTGTAGAATAGTCCTCATATGGTGCAATGTTAGTATCATCTATCAACCAAAAAAATCTATGAACTAAAGACTTACCTTCATTACCTGGACCCATGGAAGCATTACACCACTTGACAATTGATTTTGCATATGTCAACTTTGGATTGTCTTTATACTTTAACACTTCTTGTGCTATAGCTCTTTTAATACATGCTCTTGCACCATCATGCTCTCCCTTTCCATGTCCTGCGTCACAAAAGTTCCACATATGTTGAATACCTGTAAAATTATGCCTCCTGTTCAACCAATAGAAATTCTGTGAGTTCTTAAATTGTGATGCATAGTTATCTGACCATATGATATGCTAACTGAACGATATGCCCCTTCTAGCCAAATCATTGTAGAACACTTGAAAGCAACCTTGTACAAACTTCATAGAATGTGTGCAATCATCATTGATATCGAAATGATACTCCCTTATGATCTTTTGTCATCCTTTGTACTATCATTCGCATGAATGAATGTGATGTGCACATATATACAAACCTATGTGGAGTTGTAATATTGTGATCACACCTCACACTGTGGCTATAGACTGTAGTTCTCTACAAAGTCGACAACTGAAACAATGCTACCAACCAGAAATGTGTCCTTGCATAACTTGAATTGCAAGTCCAACCATCGAGCTCTACATACTCATACACTATGCTGTCATGAAATATAGGCATAAACTAATACAATGGAATCTTTTCAATAATCAATTCACACCTCTTTTCTTCTTTACCATCTTTTGTATTGTATGCCACTATTTTGTACTTGTCAAACTCTACTAGTTCATTTCCAACCGCATGTGTTCTTTCCATATGTTCACATATTGGCAAACGTTGCAAGCCACCACAATGATGACATGTGCCATCCACGTAGAATTTCTTGTAGAATATTTGACCTTCCTCTCTTTCACACAAAATTCTTGATATGAAGTCTCATGAAGATGTTGGTGGGGCACATATGCCACAACCCTACAAAACATTGTTAATATGCAAATCTAAACATATACACCTATAAACATCAAAATGGTTAGAAAATTCAATATGTAATCTACAACAACAAGTAGTGTGTGTGTGATTTATCTTGACATAGAAAGTTTTTAGCATTTCAAAATATCTTTGACAAATTTTAATTTGAGGATACTTCTCTAGAAATTTACCATAAAACTATGTTTGAGTCTCATCCAAAAAATGCTTTGGATGTGGCTCATAGTTCTAACTAACGATTCTCCTTCTTACAACATCCCTTTGTTTCAAAGATACCCTTGTGTAATTCTTCCAAAAGACTTCAATTAGTGATCTCATTGCTTCAACAATTGGTTTATCGTTTCATGGTAGTCTCCCCGAGAATGCCCATAATTCATTAGCATTAGTGTCCTCAATTCTTTGGCGTCTTCCAATGGCTCTTGTTAAAGTTTTCCTATTAATTCTCAATTCTTGACTCATCTTTCTAATGAGATGAGATTTCCTCATTTGACTACTTACTATAGCCGATGTATCACATGCCATGTTGCATTACTATCTTTTGTCCGTGAGGTGTTACCCACACTCTCATATGTACTCATTAGATTCTTGACAATAGATTTTTCACTTGAAGCCTCTAATGTTCTCAACCCAAGAATCTTCATGATGGACCTATACTTTATACTTCACATCATTTCAACGAATAGTTGACATCTTGCGGTCTCATTTAACTTTTCAAAGAACAATCTCCAAATTTGATGAGCATATCTTCTACAAGTGCATTTTGGATTCTTACCTTCCATTGGCTACAAAATATTCTCATCAATATCAATCAAATACTTTGGCTTTCTATGCAAAATTATAGGTGGTGTGAAGTTAGGTAAATTCATCTCAACATTAGGAATTTCATCAACATTTAAATGAGATGGGCTAGATGGCATACCTTCGATCGAAGATGGAATAGATGGCATACATTGAAGTTGAGGTGGGAACAAACGCGTACCTCCTTCATCACATGTGAGTAATGATGTACTCTCAACTTGAGATGCGGTAGATGGTGTCCCTACATGTTGACTTGCAGTAGAGGACGTGTCTCCAACTATGGTATTCAAATCTCTCATAGCACGGAGTTTTTGTATTCGTTCTTTTTATGCCACTAATACCATATCTCTTTGTGATGGTTGTGGTTCCTCTTCAATTGGCATGTCTTCATTTATCGTGTCCAATTTCCTCTTCTCATGAAGTTCCCTCATAGTAATTTCTTTATTTACATTCTTAGCTTCTATCTCTTCTTGTGTTGGTTTAATTCTTGATCATTTCCTCGACATGATGGAGAAATTGTCTGTAGCATGATAAAGAGACCAATATTAGTTCCTAAGAAATGAATCCATACAAATAACTAAAATATGTCATTCAACCCTTCATAGTAAATATACATACAATCATCATGTAAAAGAGTAAATGTCACTCAACCAAAATAGGTACAAAGCATACAAATAAAATTATTGCAGCCATACAAAGCATTATTGTACAATGTTATTGCAGCCATACAAAGCATTATGGTACAAAGTTCACTTAAGTCCTAGATGAGGATAAGGTCAAAGGAGAATCACCTATTGCGGATACAAGTGAAGAGTATATGGGACTTCATGCTTGAAAAGGTTGAGGTAGACCCAACTTGACATGTTTGTTGTTACTAGGGCTACTAGGATTCAGAATTGAGAAGGTGTTTTGTTAGTGCTAGGGCTACTAGGATTTGGGTGGCTTGTGAAGGAATGGACAACAATTGAAGAGTGTAGATTTGAGTAAGGGTTTAGAATTGTTGTGTCTAAGTTCCTGAGTGGTAAGAAGACCTCTAGTAGCCTTGTTAGGGTTTTGAAGTATTGAAGACCCTCTTTGTGCCTTTGTATAGGGAGATTGCTCGAGAGGAAAGCTTATGAAATTTGAAGAAACTATTGGTATGAGCCCTTTGGATTGAGTTGAACCCTACCTCTGCATCACATACCTAGGATTGTCCTAAAAATCATTAGACTAATCTTTGTAATTTAGGGTATTGAATAGTATATAGTTGATAAAGGTAACCACCATCATGTGCTAACAAAGGACAATTAGGAAATTTTGAAATATTGTTGTGTCATCTGCATACAAATCATCATGAATAGGTGCATAAGGAATGTCCTAGCCCAAGATATGTATATACAAATCATCATATCATGTACATAGTTGTATGATTTTGGCACCTATTCACTTGTATTTTAACTTGTTAATATGACAAGATAATAGTGGGATTGTAATGGTATGTTAAGGTCTGTTTATTACACATAATTATTAAAGAGCCCAAGTGTAGAAAATATACATGGCATCATGTGAGATACTAGGCTTCTTTCTTGATTGGAAATATGTCTATTTTAATTAATTTTGACCTTTGAGATATCTTTTATTATGCATACCATGAACTAATTTAAAACATAGTCTATCATATAAACACAAGATATGTATACAGTCTTTTTTACGCATACTGGATATAAGTGATATAAACATGTATGATAAAGCATGATCAAGTAATTCAAATAGAATTAAGGAAAATGTAAAGAACATGCATGTAAAGACTTGACATATCTAAAAAATGGAGATTCAAATGGAGAGAGTACCCAATTATGTTGTGTTTTTTCTTCTCGCATCAAACACCTCAACAATTTGAGTTTTTCACCACTTGCTTCCTTTTCAATGTTAAATTGAATAACACTCAAATATAATTAGTAAAAACAATACTATTAACCAATCTATAATGTTAAATTCCTAAAATTGAATCATAATTAACATTGCAACACTACAAAAATTGAAACTTGAATAGATATATATCAAATTTGATGTGAAAACTATGTTATTTCCTCCTTCTCAAGTTGGAAAAGTACAAAAGGTGGTAGAATGTGTAAAATGTGCATGTGAACTTCCCAATAGCATGAAAGCACTTATTTTTTGTTAGAACACATGCATAATCAGCATGAAAATAGAACATGTGGGCCTACATCATGGGGGTCCAGGATTTTTTACCATTTCTAAAGTAGGACAAAATTTGAATGCATTATAACACACTCACATTTTGTCCTGCTATAGATTGATCCATAAATATTTGTGCCTATCTCACCTTTGATAGCACCTTTACAATATCTCACCTCTAGTTCCATTAGCTCATGTTCTACCTCTCACCTCTCTATATCTCACTTATCTCTCCCCCTCACCTCTCTAGCTCTCCCCTCTCTATGTCTCTCAATCACTCCTTGTCTACCTCTCCATCCAGCCTTAGCCATCTAGGTCTCACTTAATCCTAAACCCTAAAGCCTCAACCCTTAAACATTAAATCCTAAACCCTATCCCTAAACCCTCAACACTTTACCTTAAATCCCATTCCCTCAACCATAAACCCTAATCCCTCAACCCTAAACCCTAATCCCTTAACCCTTAGCCCTAAAGCCTCAACCCTCAATCATTACCCTAGACCTTATCCCTAATCCCTATACCCTCAATAGTCTACTTTAACACTAATCCCTTGACCCTAAACGCTAAACACTATCCCTATTCCTAAACCCTTAACTGGCTCGACCCTCAACCCTATCCCTAAACCCTCAACCCTCAAACCTTAATCCTCAACCCTCAACGTCAAACCCTAATCCCTCAACCCTTAACTCTAAACCCTCGAATCTCAACCCTATCCCTAAACCCTCAACCCTCAATGTCAAACCCTAATCCCTTAACCCTTAACTCTAGTCCCTCAACCCTAAACCCTGAAACCCTATCCCTAAGCCCTCAACACTATACCTTAAACCCTAATCCCTCAACCCTAAACCCTAAACCTTATCCCTAAACCCTAATCCCTCAACCCTCAATGCTATCCCTATTCCTAAACCCTCAACATGCTTGATACTATAACCTAAACCCTCCAACCCTATTGTTAATCCTTATACCCTCGACACTCTACTTTAACCCTAATTCCTCAACCCTCAACCCTATCCCTAAACCCTCAACCCTCGAACCTCAGCCATCAACCCTCAACATCAAACCCTAATCCCTCAACCCTTAACTCTAATCCCTCGACCCGAAACCCTATCCCTAAACCCTCAACACTAAAACCTCAACCCTCAACCCTCAACGTCAAACACTAATCCCTCAACCCTTACCTCTAATCCCTCAACCCTAAACCCTATCCTGAAACCCTTAACACTATAACTTAAACCCTAATCCCTCAACCCTCAACCCTAAACCCTAATCCATCAACCCTAAACCCTAATCCCTCAACCCTCAACCCTAATCCCTCATCCCTAAACCCTCAACGGGCTTGATATTATCCCTTAACCCTTAACCCTTAAAAATTAAACCCTAAAACCTATCCCTACACCCTTGACACTTGACACTGTATCTTAAACCCTAATCCCTTAACCCTCATCCCTAAAGCCTCAACCCTTAATCCTTAAACCTTTAACCCTAAACCTATCCCTAATCCCTCTACCCTCAACACTCTACTTTAACCCTAACCCCTTGACCATCAACCCTATCCCTAAACCATCAAACCTCAACTCTCAACATTAAACCCTAATCCATCAACCCTAAACCCTAATCCATCAAACCCAAACCCTATCCCTAAACCCTCAACCCTCAACACTATACCTTAAACCTGAATCCCTATCTATCAACCCTTAACTCTTAAAACTTAAACCCTATCCCTACACCCTCAATAGTTGACACTATATCTTAAACCTTAAACCCTCATCCCTAAAGCCTCAACCCTCAATCCTTAAACCTTCAACCCTAAACCTTATTCCTAATCCCTCTACCCTCGACACTCTAACCCTAACCCATTGACTATCAACCTTATCCCTAAACCCTCAACCCTCAACCCTCAACACTGTACCTTAAACCCTAATCCCTACACCTTCAACACTCAACACTATATCTTAATCCTTAAACCTTCATCCCTAAAGCATCAATGCTCAATCCTTAAGCCTTCAACCCTAAACCCTATCCTTAATCCCTCTATCCTCAACACTCTAACCCTATCCCTAAACCATCAACCCTCAATCCTCAACTCTCAACATTAAACCATAATCTGTCAACCCTAAACCCTAATCCCTTAAACCTAAACCCTATCCCTAAACCCTAAACCCTCAACACTACTCCTCAAACCTTAATCCCTATCCCTCAACCCTTAACCCTTAAAACTTAAACCCTATCCCTACACCCTCAACACTTGACACTATATCTTAAGCTTTAGACCCTCATCCCTAAAGCCTCAACCCTCAATACTTAAACCTTCAATCCTAAACCCTATCCGTAATCCCTCTACCCTCGACACTCTAACCCTAACCCCTTGACCATCAACCCTATCCCTAAACCCTCAACCCTCAACTCTCAACATTAAACCCTAATCTGCCAACCCTAAACCCTAATCCCTCAAACCTAAACCCTATCCCTAAACCCTGAACCCTCAACACTATACCTTAAAACCTAATCCCTATCCCTCAACCCTTAACCCTTAAAAATTAAACCCTATCCCTACATCCTCAACACTTGACACTATATCTTAAGCCTTAAACCCTCATCCCTAAAGCCTCAACCCTCAATCCTTAAACCTTCAACCCTAAACCCTATTCCTAATCCCTCTACCCTCAACACTCTAACCCTAACCCCTTGACCATCAACCCTATCCCTAAACCCTCAATCCTCAACCCTTAACTCTCAACATTAAACGCTAATCTGTCAAACCTAAACCCTAATCCCTCAACCTTAAACCCTATTCCTAAACCCTCAAGCCTCAACACTATACCTCAAACCCTAATCCATCAACCCTAAAACCTAATCCCTCAAACCTCGACACTATATCTTAAACCCTAATCCCTCAATCCTCAAGCCTAATCCATCATTCCTAAACCCTCAACCCTTGACAATATACCTTAAACCCTAATCCCTTATCCCTAAACCCTAAACCCTATCCCTCAACCCTTAACCCTTAAAACTTAAACCCTAAAACCTATCCCTAAACCCTCGATGCTTAACACTATATCTTAAACCCCAATCCCTTAACCCTCATCCCGAAAGCCTCAACCCTCAATCCTTAAACCTTCAACCCTAAACCCTATGCCTAATCCCTCTACCTTCAACACTCCACTTTAACCCTAATCCCTTGACTATCAACCCTATCCCTAAACCCTCAACCCTCAACTCTCAACATTAAACCCTAATCCATCAACCCTAAACCCTAATCCCTCAACCCTAAACCCTATTCGTAAACCCTCAACCCTCAATACTATTCCTTAAACCCTAATCCATCAACCCTAAACTCTATCCCTAAACCCTCAACACTATTCCTTAAACCCTAATCCCTCAACTCTAAACTCCAATCCCCCAACCCTATCCCTAAACACTCAACCCTTAGCACTATACCTTAAACCTTAATCCCTCAACCCTCAACCCTCAACCTTAATCCTCATCCCTAAACCCTAAATGCTATCCCTATTCTTAAACCCTAATCCATTACCCTTAAACCTTAAACCCTATCTCTCAACCCTTAACACTTAAACCTTAAACCCTAAAACCTATCCCTAAACCCTCAACCCTATACCCTCAACAATATACTTAAGCCCTAATCCCTCAATCATCAACCCTATATCTTAAACCTTGAAGCCTACACACTCAAACCCTCATCCCTAGACCATATAACCTCACCCTCATATCCTAAACCTTGAATATTGTGCCTCAACCCTATACTTAAATTAAACCTAAACCATACATGCTCTCAACCCAAGTCACCATATGCCTTATATACCCTCAATCCATATCGTAAACCCTAAACCCTAATCCCCGCGCCTTACACACTTAATCTTATACACTCAACAACCTGAATATTAACCCTCAACTTTAACCCTCAACCCTCTAATCTCTACCCTCTACCCTCTACCTATTACTTAAGCCCTAATCCATCAACCCTCAAAATTATACAAGCTCAGGTCCTTATATACACTAAACCCAAAACACTTACATACATACATACATACATACATATATACATACATACATACATACATGCATGCATGCATGCATGCATACAAACATACATACATACATACAAACATGCATACATACAAGCATGCATACATGTACATGCATACATACCTACAAACATAGATATAAACATCCATGAAACATACTTATGAAACTTGAACATAACTCATTCAAAGGAAGACATAATGCGAGCATGTTATAACGCGCTCACATTATGTTGAATTGGGAAAACACCAGCAAACATGCAAAAAAGGAAAAAATCACAACATAATGCAATCGCATTATATTGTGCTTTGGGAATCCCAAGACTTAGGCTTGGGATTTGCTTTGGATTTCCAACCCAAAGGATTGGAGTGCCTTTTCAACATCCATAGACATGTTTTGGCAAATTCTACAAGATTTCACATAATTTTGTTCGTGCTAACCCTCAGATTTGCACTTGTTTCAAAGTCAAACAAATCGAACACCTAGGTAATGTTAGGCTTGCTCTTAGCTATTTAACAATGTAATTTTTTTCACATTTTGACAATGTTAAGCCTTTCATCTTTAATTTCTTTTGTTTATGTGTCCAATTTTGGGCAAAAACCACTGTTTGGTCTTTTTTTTCATTGTAAATTAACCATTTGTTAAAATTTCAAAAAAATTACATATTTAGAAACTAGACACCAGTCTACACATATTAAAAAAATAATTTTTAATTAGTTTTCAAAATTTATAGAGGTAGCATGACCAAAATTCTATTTTTTATGATGTGTCCACTTCGAAAATTAGTTAAAAATCAAATATTCATAAAAAAATTATTAGAAAAATCAGGCATAAACTAAATGTTGTTAGCTAATTTTTCACTGAAGTGATTTTAAAAATACAAAAAAAAAAGTTAACCTTTTGAAGGAGCCACAAAACATGCTATGTTATGTTTTCTTGATAGAAACAACACCAATTTCTATGGTTCCCTCTTTTGAACCCCTTAATCTATACCTTTTTAAAAAAAAATAGTAGTTTAGAAAGTAGACTCGGAGCACTACGAACATTTTTTTGGTTGCATCTCCAAATTTTTAGTTTAACTATGGTCAATTTCTCATCCAAGGCTAGCATCTCCTGATTTCAGAAAAAAAAAGTGGCCACTTAAGACCCCTTTTTGGCCCCCCATCTTCTTGCACTTACCCATAAGAAGAAAAGGGGTTTGACGGTTGTGGTGTTTAGGGATTTGCCTCAGTCAAATCCTGGGTTAGCATTCAAGCTTTCCCAACACTGTGTTGCAAGTATGGGCCTAACTAGTGTTGTCATTGATGTCAACATACTCATGTTGCATTAATGATAAGAATTGGATGAGCTATGTGCTGAGGATATTAAGAAAATTAGTCTCAATTAGGAATAGTGAAGAATAATTATAACAGCAAGGTAAAAGTCCAAGATAGGTTAAGGATCAGAGACTACAGTTTAAAGGATTTATAGATATGTGTCTCAAGGTGGTCCAGTCGATATTTTAGAGGTTCACATGAAGATTTGAAGAAGTTGTGGTCACTAAAGTAAAACCGGTTCAGGTAGGTGTTCTGTTACAGAAAGGTCCGGTGAGATTCGAAGATGCATTGTCATGTTTTGTGGATTTGAAGGAGTGTTGGGGAAGTCCTTATGATGTGTCAACTCCATTGATTCATGGTTTGATGATCCGCAAGCATCTATTCCTTTGTGACAGTAATGACAGACTATGTTCTTGAGGTTCCAGATGAAGGGGAGAAGGATTTCAGTAAGCAGATGAAGTGTGGATGTTCTTGGTGATTCAGGCAAGCTTGTGGAGGTATTTGGATCATGTCTAGTTCATGTTGGTAGTCCACATTAGAGTTGGAGCTTAGAATTAAAGAATAACTTCATGATGATGGTGTTCTTTCTGAGACTGGCTGGCCGGATGAGTTACACATCCTACGAATGTTCTTGTTGATGTTTGCCAACTTAGATGATCATTCCTAAGTTGATGTCTTGTATAAATAAGGGATTGTGAAGTCATTTCAAAGGTGTCCTTGTGGAGATGTGAGTGTGGTAGTGAGGAGGAGAGCAAAAGGCAAAGTAGAAGTATTGGGCTTAAATGGAACTGATTCAAGCATGGTGAAGATGCTACTTTCCAGTTCAAGTAGGTGATACATATTTCCTTATAGACAGTGTGTCTCTTGTAGGAAGTGAGCCTCTTGTGAGCAGCGTGCTCTGGCAATGAGCCCTAATTGGCATGTGCCATTTTGTTCTTTCTATTCTTCTAATAGAGAATACATTCTTGGGTTAATCACCTTATGGTTTTTCCCTTATCCAGGTTTTTCACATCAAAATCTTGGTGTCTCATGTGTTGATGTGTTTCTACTCTTAATTTGTTGCATTATGCTTCCATGATTGATTTACTGTTATGCTATGTGAAGTTAAGTGTTTAAATTGGAAGAAAGTTTTGTACAACTGATTCACCCCCCTCTTAGTTGTCTGCCCTAAATCTAACAATTGGTATCAGAGTTGAGTTCCTCTAAAAGAGCTTAACCACTTGAGGAGAATCAGGATGTCATCCTACAAGAAGGATAGTCTGAAGTTTGACAGAACAAATTTCAATGTTTGAAAAATTTGCATGGCATGTCACTTGAAATGTATGGGAATGCAGTACTGGAACATGGTTTCAACAAAGTATACCCCTCCACAGGGTGGTCTGAAAACCAAAAATGAAATCACAGATGCTGAAAACAATCTGCTGACTATAGAGGTTTTTCTAAGCACATTATCTGATTCAGAGCTCTCAAATGTTGTTGATCTACCAACTGCTTTTGAGATTTGGGAAAAACTAGAACTTCTACATGAAGGAGACAAGTATGTTAAATGTGCAAGGTTACAAAGTTTGAAAGGGAAATTTGAAAATCTAAAGATGAGAGATGATGAAAATATTACTACTTTTATGCCAAGAGTAAATGAGATTGTTTGTGGAATTAGAAATGCTGGTGGAGTCTTGAATAAAGATGAGATTGTTGGCAAAATTCTTAGATCCCTTCCTACTTCCTATAAAATCAAGGCTACTACAATTGAAGAATTCAGAGCTCACACAACTGTCACAAGAGATCAACTGGTTGGTAAATTGGCTACATTTGAAATGGCCGAGTTTGGCGATGAACCCCCAAAGACTAAATCTGCATTCAAAGCCAGTGCATCTGTAAGAGATAAACAAAGGGTTGATCTGGGAGAGAACTCCTCAAGGAAACTTTCATGGTATGAAAAAGCAAGAAAAGACCGAGAAGAAGAAGAAACTGAAACTGCTCAACTTGAAGCCCTTATTGCAAATAGATTGCCTAGAGGATCTGGTAAGTATGAAGGAAAACTGCCTTTTAAGTGTTTTAACTGCAATAAGATTGGTCATTTTGCCTCAAAGTGTCTGGAAAGATTTTCAAGGCCAAAACCTAACAGATCAAGATCCCAAAAGAATTGCTATTATGTTCATGAAGATGATGATGAAGGAGTAATAGATGATGAATCAGAGATAGGTAACAAATCTGAAAGTGATTGGGTGTTTATTGCCATTAAGGAAGAAGATCCAATGCCCTCTAAATCTGTCAATCATAAAGTTGTAGAAAGAGCTTTGGCTGCCCAAATTGAAGAAAAGGATGATTGGGTCATTGACAGTGGATGCTCTCACCATATGATAGGTGACAAAAATAAGTTCATAGATTTGGAAAGGTATGAACGAGGAGTGGTAAAGTTTGGTGATAATTCTGCTAGTAGAATCAGAGGTAGAGGAACTATTTCCTTTGATGGAAAGAACAAAACCAGTAATGTACTGTATGTTGAATGATTGAAGCACAATCTTCTCAGTGTTGGACAGTTGGTGGATAAAGGCTATGATCTTAGATTCAAGAATGGAAAATGCAAGATCTTTGAGAGTTCAAGAATAGAGATTGCATCTGGTACCCAAACAAAAGGTAATATCTTCCATTTAGTTGGTACTGGTAAAAGTTTTCTATTTGTGCAAATTAATCAGAGTTGGTTATGGCATAGGAGAATGTGTCATGTGAATTTTGATAATATCATCAAGATAAGTAATACTTAGGCTATAAGAGATCTTTCAAAACTAGTGAAACCTACAAATAGTTTATGCAAGGAATGTTAGTTGGGAAAACAAAGCAGAGTCTCATTTAAAAGCAAGGAACAATCTTCTACTAGATTATCAGACTTAGTTCATACTGACTTATGTGGTCCGACAAGAATCAGGAGTGTACAAGGTGATAGATGCTTCATGTTGCTAATTGATGACTATTCTCGAATGATTTGGGTAACTTTTCTGAAAGAGAAATCAGAAGCTCTTGAGAAATTCAAAATATTCAAGGCTATGGTAGAAAATGAAACCGGATTAAAATTGAAATGTCTAAGGTCTGACAAAGGTAGAGAATTCACATCCAGAGAGTTCATAGAATTCTGTGAGAAACATGGTATAAAGAGACAGTTGTCTACTCCTAGAACTCCATAGTAAAATGGAGTAGTTGAGAGGAAGAATCAGACCATCCAGGAAGCATCTAGGACCATGATGATGGAAGCAAATGTTCCTCAGATCTATTGGAGAGAAGCTGTCAGCACTGCAGTCTATACTCTCAATCGAGTTCAAATCAAAAGCAATACCAGTAAGACTCCTTATGAACTTTGGTTTGGTATTACACCTACTGTAAGGTATTTCAGAGTTTTTGGTAGTAAATGTTATATTAAGAGAGATGAATATTTAGGCAAGTTTGATGCTAGAAGTGATGAGGCAATATTTTTGGGCCATTCTACTCAAAGCAAAGCATACCGGTGTTATAATAAGAGATTGAGAAAGATTATATAAAGTACTAATGTGAAGGTTGATTAAGGAATTGAAAAACCCTCAAGGTTTTATGAATATGATGAAGATGATCAGATTGGTGTTTTGACTCAAGAAGCCCAAGTCTCTTCTGAAATTTAGATCAAAATTGATCTGGTAAATCAGGAAGAAGAGATAAGTTTTAATGAGCCTAATCAAGAATTAGAAGTGCAAGAAACCCCCAAAGTTCCAAGGTATGTAAGACTAAACCACTCTGAAGATGAGATCATAGGTGATAAAAGAAAAGGTGTTCAAACAAGAAAAAGGATGGCTCAGGATTCAGAAGAATATTGTCTGATTTCAAAGATTGAACCTAAGACAGTGAATGAAGCCTGCAATGATGAAAACTGGACTAAGGCAATGGAGGAAGAACTGATGCAAATTGAGAAAAATCACACTTGGGATCTTGTTCCCAGACCTAGAAACAAGAATGTAATTGGAACCAAATGGGTCTTCTAGAACAAACTGAATGAAATTGGTGAAGTAATCAGAAATAAAGCTAGACTGGTTTGCAAGGGCTACTCTCAAATAGAAGGAGTTGATTTTCAAGAAACTTTTGCTCCGGTGGCAAGAATTGAAGCAGTCAGATTATTTCTTGCATTTGATGCCTTCAAGGATTTCAAAGTATATCAGATGGATGTCAAGTCTGCCTTCCTGAATGGTGACTTGGAAGAAGAAGTGTACATTGAGAAACCAGATGGATTTCAATTGTCTAATCATGGTGATATGGTCTGCAAGTTGAAAAAGGCACTATATGGTTTGAAGCAAGCCCCAAGAGCCTAGTATGAAAGATTGGACAAGCATCTTTTGAACATTGGTTTCAACAAAGGTACTGCTAACAGTAACTTATATTTCAAAATTGATCATGAAAATATCTTGATTCTTGAAGTATTTGTTGATGATATCATTTTTGGAGGAAAAGTAAATTTGAGATGTCCATGCTTGGGGAAATGAATTTCTTCTTGGGTCTACAAATCACTCAAACAAAGAAAGGTATCTTCATTTCTTAGACCAAATATGAAAAAGAATTGTTGAAGAAATTTGGGATGAAAGATTCAAAGCCAATGAATACTCCCATGGCACCTAGATGTAACCTGAGCAAAGATGATGACTCTCCTAAGGCAGATCAGACAAAGTATAGGTCAATGATTGGAGGTGGTGGTGTTCACCTGGGATTTGGGTTTTGATTCAAGTTTGTAGGTTCTTGTGTGTGTTTCTTCAAATGCCTAGTGCCCTGGTTTAAATTGTTCCTCCATCTACATTGAGTGTTTTACCTCCTTTTCCTATTGCACTCATGCAAAATGTTAAGTCTTGTATATGCAAATGCAAGTTGCATGTAGGCAGGCTTGTGAAATCTTAATCAGCTTCCATAAAATGTTGAAATTTTGTGTTATACACATGTTTTAATGTATATTAGGTTGCATATACATTAGTGGAATCTTTTGCAAGACTCCCAAGAATATTTTGCACTTGTATGCATTTTCAATTGCATATTAGGTTCAAGGTAGAGGATACATTGAGGGAATATTCTGTAGAAGATCCTGTGTTTGTATGTGCAGGAATGAATGTATGTCAATATACATCGGGTCTTATGCAATGAAAAATATACAAGGAGGCCCGATATACATCTACTATAGTGTAAAGGTTCATCACTAGTACATACAATGAAAAGATACATGGAGCCTTGTATATTCGACAACATACAAAGCAACGGGAGATACATGTGGTAGGGCCCGCGGGCATATACAAATAGGTTTGTATATTCGGCATATAGGAGAGGTAGATACAAGGTTGAATGTATGTTTGACATACATTGGTGACACACAAGAGGGAATCTATATCGCATATCCTAAAAGATTCCTTGCTTGTATGTGAGGGGATTTGTATGTTTGCATATACAGGTCGATATACATTGCGAAGGTACAAAGGCTAGATACAAGCTGGATTTCAAAACAACTTTGAGTGCCTCATTAAAATTTGAAATCTACCTTGTATGTATGAGGCGAATGTATATGCAGTTATACATTCGAAGATATGCAAAAGGAGAGACATGCAATCCGGACACGATGGAGGAATAAGGTGCAGTGAATGAAATTTGGCATCCATGGGTTGTATAAAGCACTTGTATATGCTAATATACAAGCTGATGTGCAGTAAAAGGGATACAAGCCAGATTTGAACCGATTCTCAAATTGTTCTAATCAAATTGGAGGTCTGACTTGTATATAAGGTGTTTGTATATGCTTTTGGGCATACATATACAAGGTGAAAAGGGCAAAATAAAGGTACGAAAGGCCAGCGATAGAATCATGGAGTGCCCACATGGCACGATTTCGTTGGCTGGTGGCTCTTCATACGTATTTTGGGACCATTGATCTTGGCGATGGGATTTCAGATCGACAGTCAGGTTTTGAACCTTTGGCGATGGCTTTTTTCCTTGCATCTGTGGCCGGTTTTGAGCAGGAAATTCTCAGCAGTATGCCATTGCTACATTTCAGAGAGGCTGTGGGTAGCTAAAGTGTTAATGCAAAAGTTGCAGTGGTATGGGTCAGTGATGGACAGGTCAACAACCTGTTTGAAGTGAATGTCCTTGAACGGTGACGCGGATCCTGATTCCATTTGCTCGTTCCTCTCTGCCTCCCCACAGTGTTGAATGTTTTTGAGCACCATTCCTAATGCATTGAATTTGGTAGATTTTTGATGAGCCTTGTAATTAATTTTTGCAAAGTATACTTTCTTGCTGTTTTAAGCAAACTGTGTTACTCTTTTGTGGTTGTTGAAAACTGGACAAACTTCTGGCTCTATGATACAATACAACTTAGTTGGTGGCCCTGTCCTGAAAGTTCTATGAGTTTATGAGTCTCACGTTGTGTGTTTCATGCATAATTTAATTGGTTTCATGCTATTTTATATGAGAAATGCACTGATTGCATGTGTTTAATCATTTATCTCCAAGTTGTGGCTCTATTTTCTTTTGAGTCTAAATAACTAAGGGTTACTTATGATTTAGGAATATGAGTTTTCTATATTGAATGTTTAATCTCCTACCTTTGTTCAAGGGACAAATTAAAGGTTTTAGATTAATCATTAAGAAAATATGTTGCAGCAGGGATTCCTTTAAGTATGAATGACTAAACACTCTATTTTGGGAGATATTTGTAAGGCAGATATAATAAAACGCCCTTGATACCTAGTCTTTGGTATATGTTTATGTTGACTATTCACATGTGTATGTCTACTGACTCCGAGCCCTAGATAGGCACCAATCTAGCCTTGCATTGAGGTTACACTCCAGGTCCTCGTTTTGCATCCAAATTTAAATCAAACTCAAACTTCATAAACAAACCTTTTAGGACATTAGAAGTAGTTTTAGGATCCAAAATCCTCTGTCTACAACTGAACATAGGCCCAAAGCTAGCCCCTTTGCACTTATCTGCTTTGTGTCAACATCCCAACAAATACATAGATGCATTTTATAGAGGTTGAATAGGGAATACCCCCTTGGTTCTTCAGAGCCTAAAGAAGAATATGAGATATTTATAGAGTCTATCTCCTATATTGTTGGCCCCTAGCCTGGGAATCCTGTTGATCAATGATGGCTATTTTGTAGGGATTACTAGGAATAAGCATCCAGTCTGGGAAAATAACCAACAGAAATTGGTGACTCTGCTGGGCAACTGTAAAAGAACCCTGATTCCAAAAGGAAAACAATTCCTAGTAATAGGTGGTGACTCTAAACTAATCTCCCAACCGGTAAAGTAAAAATTTGTATGCAAGGGAGAAGATCCCAGCATAATACTCTGTTGAAGAGTTACCCACAAAAATGATGTATAGGAAAAAGAGGACTATTCGAGCCAGTCAAGATGGTTCTCCTAGCCCCAGGAAAAATGAATTTATTTAGGACAATCTAGGATCTTCAGAGCAAACAATGCCCTATTTTTCAAACACAGAAGCTGAAATACAAAATGTATATGAGAAACAGTGGGATGGTGCTCTGAGAATAAGGTCAGAGGTGTTTCAAGAACACCATTTCTTAGATCCCAGTGATAGATTTGAAGAGGATGAGTCTCCAGGGGATGAAGGTAATGATGATCAGAATGAAATGGGACCATCCTCCTCTATGCCCAAAGAGGAACAATTAGCCAATGAAATTAAGAGCTTAAGGGCAGAAATAGAATATCTGCAGGCAGTGAAAATCAGAGATGATATGAGATAGAAAGTGCAAGCTCTGAGAGTTGCTCAGAATGATTCAATTCCTACCCTTGAAAATATAAATATGCAGAGAAATCAGCATAGAAATGGAATCCATGGTCAGCGTAATGATCAAAGATAGAATGCAAATAACATAAGAGCTCCATTAAATAATATAAGAAATCAGAATGCAAATAGAAATGCAAATGCTAATCAATTTGGTAGACAACCAATGCAATTGGATAGATTCAGACAACTAGTTTTTGATGGCATTCCTAGTTATCCAAATCCTATTGACAAACATGTGAGGCTGCAAGTGCCTAAATTTTTAGGAAATAATACTGTGTCAAGTGAAGACCATCTAAAAGCTTTTTAGAATATCATGGACAACTTCGAGGTTGAGCATGAGGATGTTTTCATGAAATCATTTATGCAATCCTTAGTTGATGAAGCCAAGGAGTGGTACAAAGGTCTGCCTGACAGAAGCATTTCATCATGGGATGAATTTAGGAGAATATTCAAGGAACAATATGGTGACAAAACTAATCCTAGTTTCTTCATTAATGAATTCACTGGCATTGCCAAAGGATCAAATGAACAAGTTGTTGATTTCAATGCTAGATTCATGAAGGTATTGAACAAATTGCCACAAGACTTGAGGCCTAATGAACCTATGTGCATAGTGTTGTACATAAATGCTTTTGAGTCAAGACAACTTATGGATTAAGAGACAAGGGACCTCACAGCCTCAGAGATGCCTTCAAAATTGTAACAAATATTGAAAATAAGAGAAAAGCGTCTGGTAAGACAAATAGAAGGGATGATGTGAAAATTCTACAAAATCCAAACACTAAATCTCAGAGTATCCAAGGTAGTGCATCTACTTTTGAAGATAAAATAGATAAATTAACAAATGTTGTTAAGGACCTGAGTTATAGCTAAAAATGAAAAGGGGATAGGTCCTGACAGGCCAGTTTACCAAAGGCAAGAAAGAAGACCATCATTACATGATATGCCATATTGTACTAATTGGCGTGATGGTAAACCCGTCCTCCCACACAACAATACAAATCCAAGAGCTCAGAATACAAAGGAAACACCTGATCCTTTGAAGAAAGCTGTTAATATGGTTGATGACACCCCATGGTGTATCATATGCCAAATGCCTCACAGTCACAATGTCTGATTGTTCAGTATTTATACAATAATGTTGTTGCCTGTGATGAGTGCAATGAGCCGCATTGCATGGAGGATGATAATGTCAATATGCTGTCTACAAATAGAGGATACTCTTTTCATGATGCTAATGCAAGCGTAGATAATGAAATTCAGGTCTGCCAACAGTTCCCATATGATGAGGATGAAGAGGACAATTATGCCTATGCTCAGGATTCACATAATTTCCTGAGTAATTTGAGGAGACCTTCAAATGAAGAAATTAGAGCCCTCACAGTAGCAGCAGTAGCTCAAGTCAAGAGCAATTACAATCTCAGAGGTAAGGCTCAGGTAAGTGGTACACCTCAACCAAAGAACACTTTTGTGAGCTAGCCAATGCATAATTATAAGGGGACTGAAACATATAAGAAACAATGGAACAATAATAAGCAAGGTTTTAAGCAAAAAATAGGCTATGATTCTCAAAAAGTAGAGAATATAGTTCCCCAAGCTGAGGATCAAAATAAACATCTTCAGATCAAAGATGACAGTCAAGGAGCCATAAAAGCTAAAGCTAGATCAACTCAGGATGGAAGTAAAACCATGGAGCAAGCTACAACTGTTATTCAAAATTATGCCCCATTTGACATCACTCAAGTCTTGTCTCAAATAAAAGTCTCCGTTCTACTGATGAAGCTGATGAAAGTGGAAGAATTTAGAAACAAGGCTGTATCTTTGATCTCAGGAACACCATTTCAAGCCAAGCAGATTGATCAACCTCAGGGTGAGAAACATGCCCTATATATTGATGAAGATGAAGTCCCTGAGGTATATTTGGGGATGACCATGACAAAATGTCCTTCACAAGTGGAACCATTTTATGTCTCCCTTGTCATAAATGGAAAAGTAATTAAGAACCGTATGCTTGACTCAGGAGCATCAATGAACATCATGCCTTTGGCCATCATGCAGCAAGCTGGGTTAAAGATAGATAAGGCATGTGGGAAATGCTATGCCATGGATGCTAGAGAGGTACCTGTCATTGGAATCATGAAAGATGTTGATTTCAGACCAGTAGCATATCCTGAAAAAGACCTACAAAATGAACATAACAGTTGTTGATATCAAGCCACAGTATGGCATGTTGCTGTCAAGAAGGTGGGTAGCGTTGATTGGTGGAAGTATGCAATTAGATCTATCATATGTTATGATCCCTATGAATGGTAGGAATGCCAAACTGATTAGGGAGGAAAGATCATTAGAGACAGTGGAGAATCAAGAATCAGAGGAACAGATATGCTTTGTGAACACCGACTATGATAATTTCAGAGTTGTCTCAGATGTTAAAGAAGGTAAAGAGGGAGACATGTACATTCAAGAATTTGACCAACAGGGTCTATGGACCATGTATTTTGATGGAGCTTGTTTGAAGGAGGGCTCTGGTGCCAGGATTATATTTCTATCTCTAGTTGGTAAGCTTCTCAAATTCTCTTTCTTGTTGAAATTTGCCTGTACAAACAATATTGCAGAGTATGAGGCTCTGTTATTAGGATTGAATGTGGCTTTGAATCATGGAATGAAGATGCTCAAGGTATTTGGTGATTCAGAGCTAGTTGTTTCCCAAGTTAGGGATAAGTATGCATCAAAAAATAAGAGGTTAAAGCAATATAAGCATTTTGTTTGGGATACAATCGAATTATTTGATGCCTTCTCAATAGATTGGATAAAGAGATCCAGGAATGTCAGGGCAGATTTTTTAGCTAATGTAGCTATAAGGCCAGATGATATAACTCTGTCAGATGTAACAAATGTTGAGGTCAAGCTCAGACCTGCAGTGCTAGAGAATGTATGCAGCTGGCAAGTGTTTGATGATGATGAAGATTTACTGAGATTTCTGCATTGTATTGATGAATATGAGAACCAAGAAATGGATTTTGAGAATTTTGTAGAAGTTGTAGATGGAAAAGAAACTCTCTTAAGGAAGGAGGTAATTTAGCTCAAGACAAATAAAATCCCTAGAGGGTTGGTTGCTTTAGAGAGAGCTTTTGACAATAGGGACCAATTTGTTACAAAAGCATCTCCAACAAATAGGAATGATTTGGAGGAAATAAACTTGGGAACATCTCATGCTCCCAAAAAGGTGTACATCGGTAAATAGCTCAAACCACATATCAGAAGTATGTTGGTTGCACTACTTGGGAAATATAAGCATGTGTTTGCTTGGTCATATGAGGACCTAAAAGCTTATAGAGAGGATTTGTTCCAGCATGAAATCCCTTTGAAGCCTGGAGCTAAGTCGTTCAGACAAAAACAAAGACCTATCAACCCAACTCTAGCTCCAAAAATGCAGGAAGAACTTATGAAACTTAGGGAAGCTGGAATAATCATGCCTATCAGACATTCAACTTGGGTGTCTAACCTTGTCCCAGTCAGAAAAAAGAATGGTGACATCAGACTTTGTGTGGATTTTAGAAATTTAAATGCGTCCTCTTTGAAAGAGAATTATCCATTGCCAAACATGGAGGCCATGTTGCAGAAGGTGACTGGCTATGAGCTTCTATGTATGATGGATGGTTTCTTAGGATACAATCAAGTGAAAGTGAAAGAATCAGAATAATTCAAGACTGCTTTCACTACTCCATGGGGAACATATGTATATGTGAGGATGCCATTTTGATTGACAAATGCAGGTGCCACATTTCAGAGGGCAATGGATGTTGCTTTTGCAGGATTGATTGATTCAATCTTGGTTGTGTATCAAGATGATTTAACTACCTTTTCAAAGAAAGAAGAACAACAATGTTTGCATTTGGAACAAATTTTTATTAGAGCATTAGAGTATGGCATCTCACTTAACCCAAAGAAATGTGCCTTTGGGGTTGTAGAAGGAAAACTATTTGGACACATTGTTTCCAAGGATGGAGTTAGTATCGATCCTGAAAGGGTAGCTGCAATTGACAAAATCCAGATCCCTAAAATGGTAAAAGGTGTTCAGTCCTTCTTTGGACAGATTAATTTTGTTAGGAGATTTGTTCCTAATTTTGTAGAGACCACCAAGGAGATCTCTAAAATGCTGAAGAAGAATGCAATTGTCAAATGGGAAGATGAAGCAACCAAATCATTTCAAGACATAAAGGAGGCAATAAAGATGGCTCCTATTTTAAAATCTCTAGATTTTTCTAGGCCATTTCAATTGTTTTCATTTGCTTCTTTCCATATTGTTGCTGCATGCCTATTGTAAAAAAATGAAGAAGGGTTTGAACAACCTTTAGCTTTCTTTAGTACGTCATTGTAGGCTGCTAAATTAAAGTATGATATAATGGAGAAGCAGGCATATGCATTGGTCAGAGCAGTTAAGAGCTTCAGGCCCTATTTGGTAGGCTCACAAGTAATTGCATATGTGCCTCATGCAATAGTCAAAGATATATTTACTCAGCAGGATGTAACTGGAAGAAGATGCAGGTGGATAAACAAACTGCAAGAGTTCAACATTGAAATACAAATCACAAAGTTGGTAAGAGGAGAAGGTTTGGCAAAATTGATGACACAGTCAAACCTAGAGACATGCCAAGTGAATGTAGTACATAATGAAGATATAAACATGTCAGATTCTGAATGGTATAAGGATGTAGTACATTATTTGCAGAATTTTAACTATCCTTCCCACTTTAGTGATAGTCAAAAAAGGACTTTCAAGCTACAGGCTATTAAAGACATCATTGTTCAAGGAAAGTTGTATTGGAGAAATCCTGATGGTGTATTACTTAGGTGTGTTGATGAAAATCAGGCCAAGGATATTCTAAATGATATGCACAGTGGAGTATGTGGTGGACATTATGCTTGCCAAACAATAGCCCATAAAATTCTCAGAGCAGGCTATTGGTGGCAAACTCTTTTCTTAGATGCACATAGAATGGTAAGAAGGTGTGATCCTTGTCAAAGGTTCTCAGGAAGGCTAAAATATGGAGGTGCATTGCCTCTTAAGACTGTAACTATAGAAGCTCCATTTCAACAATGGGGAATTGATTTTATAGGGGAAATCATAGAAAAATCAAGTGGAGGGCACAGTTGGATTCTGGTTGCCACTGATTATTTCACCAAATGGATCAAGGCCATCCTGACCAAAAGAGCTACCAGCAAAGTGGTGATGGATTTTATTCTGGAAAATATTATTATTAGATTTAGAGTACTGGTAAAATTAGTCATAGATAATGCTATGTGCTTCAGGTCTAGTGAATTTACTGATTTTTGCAGTAATTATGGAATTAATTTGTTACATGCATCACCATATCACCCACATGGAAATGGTCAGGCTGAGTCGAGCAATAGGTAAAAACAAAAGGGCTTGGGATTCAAAGCTGAAAATGGCATTGTGGGCTGATAGAATAACAGTCAAGAAAGCAACTGGAAGATCTCCTTTTGAATTGGTATATGGTGTAGTGGCTAAGTTACCTGTAAACAAATTTTTTCCAATTTACAAATTCATACAAGAAAATATGGAGGAGATCCGAGATCCAATGACTGAAAGAATCAATCAGCTAGTTGCACTAGATGAAGTGAGAAGGGAGGCACGGAAAACAAACATCAAAAGACAGGAAAGGGTAAAATATCTGTTTGATAAGAGAACTATAGAAAGAAAGTTTCAGAGAGATGATTTGGTTCTTGTATGGAATGCAAGGAACCAAGATAAGGGAAAACATGGTAAATTTGAGCCCTTGTGGTTGGGTTCGTATCAAATCAACGACATTCATGGAGGAGATTCTTACTTTCTCCAGGCCCTAAGTGGTGAATTGTTGGAATTGCCAGTGCACG
Organism: Cunninghamia lanceolata; assembly: GCA_027924645.1. Taxonomy (NCBI): domain Eukaryota; kingdom Viridiplantae; phylum Streptophyta; class Pinopsida; order Cupressales; family Cupressaceae; genus Cunninghamia; species Cunninghamia lanceolata. Next base: position 168,630 of record BSBN01000195.1, read on the forward strand.
GTCAGTTCCTGAAGCTTTACTTCTTATAAGGGTTATCTTCTGTGCACATTGTAAACTAAATGTAAATATTTTGTACATGCCCTATATAGTCGGTCGTGTTTTGAGTTTTGGGTTTTGTCTGGTCTGCCCCAGAGTTGCTTGGTTCTCACTGCAGTCTTGCGTCTGCACATCCCCAGTCGGAGCCACTGGTGGTGTTCACCTGGGATTTGGGTTTTGATTCAAGTTTGTAGGTTCCTGCGTGTGTTTCTTCAAACCCTTAGTGCCCTGGTTTAAATTATTCCTTCATCTACATTGAGTGTTTTACCGCCTTTTCCTATTGTACTCATGAAAAATGTTAAGTCTTGTATATACAAATGCAAGTTGCATGTAGGCAGGCTTGTGAAATCTTAATCGGCTTCCATAAAATGTTGAAAATTTGAGTTATACGCATGTTTTAATGTATATCAGGTTGCATATATATTAGTGGAATCTTTTGCAAGACTCCTGGGAATAGTTTGCACATTGTTCAAGGAAAGTTGTATTGGAGAAATACTGATGGTGTATTACTCAGGTGTGTCAATGAAAATCAGGCCAAGGATATTCTAAATGACATGCACAGTGGAGTATGTGGTGGACATTATGCTAGCCAAACAATAGCCCATAAAATTCTCAGAGAAGGCTATTAGTGGCCAACTCTTTTCTCAGATGCACATAGAATGGTAAGAAGGTGCGATCCTTGTCTGAGGTTCTCAGGAAGGCTAAAATACGGAGGTGCATTGCCCCTTAAGACTGTAACTGTAGAAGCTACATTTCAGCAATGGGGAATTGATTTTATAGGGGAAATCTCAGAAAAATCAAGTGGAGGGCACAGTTGGATTCTGGTTGCCACTAATTATTTCACCAAATGGATCGAGGCCATCCCAACCAAAAGTACTACCAGCAAAGTGGTGATGGATTTTATTCTAGAAAATATTATTATTAGATTTGGAGTACGGGTAAAATTAGTCATAGATAATGCTATGTGCTTCAGGTCTGGTGAGTTTACTAATTTTTGCAGTAATTATGGAATTAATTTGTTACATGCATCACCATATCACCCACATGGAAACAGTCAGGCTGAGTCGAGAAACAAAAGCCTCATGAAGATTGTAAAGAGAATGGTAGGTAAAAACAAAAGGGCTTGGGATTCAAAGCTAAAAATGGGATTGTGGGCTAATAGAATAATAGTCAAGAAAGCAACTGGAAGATCTCCTTTTGAATTGGTATATGGTATAGTGGCTAAATTGTCTGTAAATAACTTTTTGCCAGTTTACAAATTCATACAAGAAAACATGGAGGAGATCGGAGATCTAATGACTGAAAGAATCAATCAGCTGGTTGCACTAGATGAAGTAAGAAGGGAGGCACAGAAAACAAACATCAAAAGATAGCAAAGGGTAAAATATTTGTTTGATAAGAGAACTACAGAAAGAAAGTTTCAGAGAGGTAATTTGGTTCTTGTATGGAATGCAAGGAACCAGGATAAGGGCAAACATGGTAAATTTGAGCCCTTGTGGGTGGGCCCGTATCAAATCAGCAACATTCATGGAGGAGATTCTTACTTTCTCCAAGCCCTAAGTGGTGAATTGTTGGAATTGCCAGTGCACAGTCAGTTCCTGAAGCTTTACTTCTTATAAGGGTTATCTTCTGTGCACATTGTAAACTAAATGTAAATATTTTGTACATGCCCTTTATAGTCAGTCATGTTTTGAGTTTTGGGTTTTGTTTGGTCTGCCCCGAAGTTGCTTGGTTCTCACTGCAGTCTTGCATCTGCACGTCCCTAATCAGAGCCACTGGTGGTGTTCACCTGGGATTTGGGTTTTGATTCAAGTTTGTAGGTTCCTGCGTGTGTTTCTTCAAACCCTTAGTGCCCTGGTTTAAATTGTTCCTCCATCTACATTGAGTGTTTTACCACCTTTTCCTGTTGCACTCATGAAAAATGTTAAGTCTTGTATATGCAAATGCAAGTTGCATGTAGGCAGGCTTGTGAAATCTTAATCAGCTTAGATAAAATGTTGAAAATTTGAGTTATACGCATGTTTTAATGTATATCGGGTTGCATATACATTAGTGGAATCTTTCGCAAGACTCCCAGGAATATTTTGCACTTGTATACATTTTCAATTACATATCAAGTTCAAGGTGGAGGATACATTGAGGGAATATTCTATAGAAGATCCTATGTTTGTATGTGCAGGAATGAATGTATGTCAATATACATCAGGTCTTATGCAATGAAAAATATACAACGAGGCCCGATATACATCTGTTATAGTGTAAAGGTTCATCGCCAGCACATACAATGAAAAGATACATGGGGCCTTGTATATTCGGCAACATACAAAGCAGCAGGAGATACATGTGGTAGGGCCTGCAAGCATATACAAATAGGTTTGTATATTCAACATACAGGAGAGGTAGATACAAGGTTGAATGTATGTTTTACATACATTGGCAACATATAAGAGGGAATCTATATCGCATATCCTAAAAGATTCCTTGCTTGTATGTTAGGGGATTTGTATGTTTGCATATACATGCCGATATACATTGCGAAGGTACAAAGTCTAGATACAAACTAGATTTCAAAACAACTTTGAGTGCCTCATTAAATATTGAAATCTGCCTTGTATGTATGAGGCGAATGTATATGCAATTATACATTCGAAGATATGCAAAAGGAGAGACATGCAATCTGGACGTGATGGAGGAATAAGGTGCAGTGAATGAAATTTGGCATCCATGGGTTGTATAAAGCGCTTGTATATGCTGATATACAAGCTGATGTGCAGTAAAAGGGATACAAGCTAGATTTGAACCAATTCTCAAATTGTTCTAATCAAATTTGAGGTCTGACTTGTATATAAGGTGTTTGTATATGCTTTTGGGCATGCATATACAAGGTGAAAATGGCAAAATAAAGGTGCAAAAGGCCAGCGATAGAATCATGGGGTGCCCATGTGGCATGATTTCGTTTGCTAGTGGCTCTTCATACGTATTTTGGGACTGTTGATCTTGGCGATGGATTTTCAGATCGACGGTCAGGTTTTGAACCTTCGGCGATGGCTTTTTTCCTTGCGTCTGCGGCTGCTTTTGAGTGGAAAATTCTCAGTGGTATGTCGTTGCTACATTTTAGAGAGGCTATGGGTAGCTGAAGCGTTAATGGCAAAGTTGCAATGGTATGGGTCGGTGATGGACGGGTCAACAACCCATTTGAAGATGAATGTCATTGAACGGCGGCGCGGATCCTGATTCCATCTTCTCATTCCTCTCTGTCTCCCCAGAGCATTGAATGTTTTTGAGCACCATTCCTAATGCATTGAATCTGGCAGATTTTTGATGAGCCTTGTAATTAATTTTTGCAAAGTACACTTTTTGCTATTTTTAGCAAACTGTGTTACTCTTTTGTTGTTGTTGAAAACTGGACAAACTTCTGGCTCTGTGATACAATACAACTTAGTTGGTGGCCCTGTCCTGTAAGTTCTGTGAGTTTATGAGTCTCATGTTGTGTGTTTCATGCATAATTTAATTGGTTTCATGCTATTTTATATGAGAAATGCACTGATTGCATGTGTTTAATCATTTATCTCCAAGTTGTGGCTATATTTTCTTTTGAGTCTAAATAACTAAGGGTTATTTATGATTTAGGAATATGGGTTTTTTGTATTGAATGTTCAATCTCCTACCTTTGTTCAAGGGACAAATTAAAAGTTTCAGATTAATCATTAAGAAAATATGTTGCAGCAGGGATCCCTTTAAGTATGAATGCCTAAACACTCTATTTTGGGAGATATCTATAAGGCATATATAATAAAATCCCCTTGATACCTAGTCTTTGGTATATGTTTATGTTGACCATTCACATGTGTATGTCTATTGACTCCGAGCCCTCGATAGGCACCAATCTATCCTTGCATTGAAGTTACACTCCAGGTCCTAGTTTTGCATCCAAATATAAATCAAACTCAAACTTCATAAACAAACCTTTTAGGACATTAGAAGTAGTTTTAGGATCCAAAATCCTCTGTCTACAACTGAACATAGGCCCAAGGCCAGCTCCTTTGCACTTATCTCACAGTTTGGTTCTGCTTAATAGAGGATTTATCTACTTTGTGTCAACATCCCAACAAATACATAGATGCATTTTATTGAAGTTGAATAGGGAATACCCCCCTTGGTTCTGCAGAGCGTAAAGAAGAAGAGGAGATATTTATAGAGTCTATCTCCTATAGTGTTGGTCCCTGGCCCAGGAATCTTGTTGATTAATGATGGCTATTTTGTAGGGATTACTGGGAATAAGCATCCACTTTGGGAAAATAACCAACAGGAGAATTGTTGTATCTCACTCAAACTAAACCAGACATTATGCAAGTTGTTGGTCTTGTTGCTAGATTCCAAGCTGATACTAGAGAATCTCATGTCATGGCAATCAAGAGGATTTTTAGATATCTAAAAGGGACAGTTGAGTATGGTCTATGGTATCCTAGAGATCATGATTTCTCTCTTCATGCATATACAGATGTTGATTGGGTAGGAGATGTGGATGCCCAGAGAAGTACCAGTGGTGAAGCATTCTTTTTGGGAAAGAGATTGGTTTCTTGGCTAAGCAAGAAACAATAGGCAATATCTTTGTCAACTACAAAAGCAGAATATATTGCAGCAATAGGTAGTTGCACTCAAGTTTTGTGGATGAAGCAGATGCTAAGAGATATCAAAGTGGAGTATGAGGAACCTATCACAATCTTCTGTGATAATTCAAGTGCAATAAATATATCTAAGAATCTGGTGTTGAATTCAAAGACTAAACACATATCCATCAAGTTTCACTTTTTGAGAGAGCAAGTGAACAAGAATGAAGTCAGATTGGAGTTTGTGCCTTCCAAGGATCAGATTGCAGACATCTTTACTAAACCTCTACTTAAGGACTCTTTTGAGTATCTCAGGGAGAAGTTAGGGTTTATTTCCCCTCTGGTGATGAACTAAGGTGCATCAGTCTAGTGGATATCACAGTCACATCTTGTGGTTCGAATTGATGGTGGGGAGCCGCTACTGAGGGGGAGCAGTAGATATGATTATGAAGTGGTAGAATTACAAGTATGTGCCCTTTGCCATTGATGTCAAAGGGGGAGACAAGACATGTGAAAAACAAGTGGTTTCTAATCAAAGGGGGAGTAGTAAAGGGAGAGAAGACATGTGAATGGTTGTTGCTGATAGGGGGAGTTGTGACAGTAAGGAGAAGTTCTTGTCTTAATGGTTAAAATAGTTTTTCACATCATATGTTGCCATCAATGACAAAGGGGGAGATTGTTGCAAGTATGGGCCTAACTAGTGTTATTATTGATGTCAACATACTCCTGTTGCGTTAATGATAAGGATTGGATGAGCTGTGTGCTGAGGATATTGAGAAAATTAGTCTCAATCAGGAACAGTGATGACAACAAGGTAAAAGTCCAAGATAGGTTGAGGATTAGAGGATGTGGTTTAAAGGGTTTGTAGATATGTGTCTCAAGGTGGTCTAGTCAAGATTTTAGAGGTCCATATGAAGATCTAAAGAAGTTGTGGTTGCTCAAGTAAAACTAGTTCTGATAGGTGTTCTGTTATAGAAAGGTCTGGTTAGATCTGGAGATGCATTGTCCTATTCTGTAGGTTTGAAGGAGTGTTGGGAAAATCCTTATGATTTGTCAACTCAATTGATTCATGGTTTGAAGGTCTGCAAGCATCTATTCCTTTGTGATAGTAATGACAGACTATGTTCTTGAGGTTCTGGATGAAGGGGAGAAGGATTTCAGTAAGCAGATGAAATGTGGATGTTCTTGGTGATTCAGGCAAGCTTGTGGAGGTATTTGGATCATGTCTAGTTCATGTTGGTGGTCCGCATTAGAGTTGGAGCTCAGAATTAAAGAATAACTTCTAGATGATGGTGTTCTTTCTGAGACTAGTGAACTGCATGAGTTACACATCCTATGGATGTTCTTGTTGATGTTTGCAGACTTAGATGATCATTCCTAAGTTGATGTCTTGTATAAATAAGGGATTGTGAAGTCATTTCAAAGGTATCCTTGTGGAGATGTGAGTGTGGTAGTGAGGAGGAGAGTGAAAGGTAGAGCAGAAGTATTGGGCTTAAATGGAACTGATTCAAGCATGGTGAAGATGCTACTTTCCAGTTCAAGTAGGTGATACATATTTCCTTGTAGACATTGTGTCTCTTGTAGGCAATGAGCCTTTTGTGAGTAGTGTGCTCAGGCAGTGAGCCCTAATTGGTAGGTGCCATTTTGTTCTTTCTATTCTTCTAATAGAGAATACATTCTTGGGTTAATCACCCCATGGTTTTTCCCTTAACCAGGTTTTCCACGTTAAAAATTTGGTGTCTCATGTGTTGATGTGTTTCTGCTCTTAATTTGTTGCATTGTGCTTCCATGATTGATTTACAATTATGCTATGTGAAGTTAAGTGTTTAAATTGCAAGAAAGTTTTGTACAATTGATTCACCCCCCTCTCAGTTGTCTGCCCTAAATCTAACACACCGTTGTTAGAGAGAGCATGTCCCTGCAGGACATAGGCTAAAGATAATCCAATAATGATGAAATGATTCAAGTACAATGATAATGTCACCTTGGAGGTGAAGTCCTTAGGAGGATGAATATTCTTCAACTCATAAAGATGTTGATGTTGATTCCAACTATGTAATAAACATAATACTAACACTAATCTGAAACAATAACACATTGAATTCTCCTTTTCTCAATATCATAACCTTATTATCATCAACTTCACTCAAAATGAATTCAAACACTCTCTTATATATGCTTTCCCATTAAACATTCACAAATTAATTGAAAGAGCCAATAGGGAAGGAGTCATTTAAAGGTCCTATGTTGAAATGCCTTAAATTTTACCCTAACCAATCAAGATGGACTTGGGTACGGGCACCCAAATCCCAAGGTAGCATTTTGATTAGGACTTAAGCATTAAATGGGCCCCTAGTTCCCATTTGTCATGGATTTCAAGGGATTTCTCATCAGGATGAACATTTTTCTTGTAGAGTGTTAACACAGGGACCTAGGAGCTAAATTAGGAGGTAAAATGGCATGTGTCCACTTTTTACTCCATAAGAAACACATGCTTGTAAGAAGGCAATTTGGTTACAAAGATTGTGTTTAGGTATTGGATTTTAGCTCGTAAAAAGGTTAGAATTAGATGTAGCAGTTAAAGTTTCATCTATTTAACTAAACCCATATTGTATCATACCTACACAAAGCACATTGATGTTAAATATCACTTTTTTAGAGAAATAGTTAAGGGTGGTACAATCATGCAATAGAAACTAGACACCTAAATGAGTGTTGTAGATTCTCTCACTATGCTAGTGGGCATGGAGAAGTTCAATTGGTATAGGGAGGCCATGGGAATTGTATCCTCCTAAGATTGATTTGATATTTCTATTAGATTCTATTCTCATAGGATCTCTTTTTCCCTTGCAAGGTGTTTGAGAAGTGGGAGAATGTTTAGAGAATGTATCTAAACCTTGCAATTCTAATGTTCATACTTAATAACTTATTTGCATCTACTATTTATTCTTTAGTGTCATGTGTCCTCACTTGCAAAAGCTTGCATCACATTCTGAGGTGGTACTACTACCATCTTTAGTTGATTTTATCCTCAAATGAGGAAGTTGGTATCCCACATTGTATCATGCCAAAAAATTTGCTTGAACATCACACACACACACATACACACACACACACACACACACACACACACACACACACACACACACACACAATTACACTTTAACACCCCCAAAAAATTAAAATTATAAATCTCTATCTAAGACTTGTAATGAATTTGTTAATAATAGAGATAGAAACAAGACAAATTTGTTATGTTATGAAAAAATTCTAAAATTGCTTGGTTCAAAATTCAAAATACTTAAATTAGATATATGAAACTTCCACTTGACATATGAAAAAGTAAATTATATAAAATAAATTGTACTTCAATTTTGTTCTATGCTAAAGCCATAAAATATAAAATTCAACATTTAAAAATTTCAACAAATTCCTACAATTCAAAGTATCTAGCACTTTATGATCATTGAGATCCCACGGTGGGTAGTATGAGAGTATATGGTGACAAGATTATATACATAAGTTTAAATATCTAGACATATTTTCTTATGGCAAGCCACACTGCTCAAAAGTTAGATAAATACAAAATCTTTCAAGGAGAGACTATAACTAACCTATTGGCATTTCCTTCCAAATTAAAATATGGAAATAAAGTTAATTTCACTACTTATTAATTGACTTCAACAATTTGTAAATCATTAAATTTTTAGTTAATTTAGTTTCAACAAAAGAAATTTCCTTAATAAATTTCCAACTAATGATTCCTATCTAGAATTAATTTAAATAGATCAAATTCCTATTTCTAGTGATTTCAAAAACTCAAAGTAACCAAAAATACCATATAGGAAATTAAAAAAATCAATTGCTCCTTTAATAAATTCTCTAAGTTTATTTATAATCATATATTTTCCTAACACTAAAATTGAAATTCAAAATGTTCTAGAAAGCTAACATTGAGAACTATAAAACTTTGAAATATTTATAGAATATTTAGTAACATGAATGAGCAATTTTGAACAGAACAACAATATGAAACAATCTAAATTTTATGAAAATAATTTCTTCTGATTGAATAAAATATATAGGATTGGTTCTTTATTTTGCAAGTTGATTAAATAATAAAATGTGTGTGTGTTTGAAAATTAATTACATATATTATTTATATAATTATATTTAATTTGTTTGCTAAGTACATCATGTATACTAAATACAATGAACAAAGGAATAAATTACTCTTTCTATTATCAAAATTGAGAATCTAATTGTCTCTTTTTAATTTAATCAATCATTGTAGGAAAATAATAGATTGAAGTCAATAAATGATTCCTTAATTCAATAGATTAAAATAAATTACATAATAATTGTAAAATAGAAATATTTAGCTAATTCTTTGTAATTTTTACTTCATTACTCATATAGAAAAATTATAAAGAATATTTCTAAAATATATAGATTCAAATCACAAAATAGAATTTTCCCAATACTGGATGCATCTGAAATAACAAACTAAATATCTTCTCACATTTTCAAAAAATTTGTAGTAAGGACAACTCAAACAACGGTCAATGGAGGATTTACTCTCCTCCCATCCATAGGGTTTAAAACAAACATAACCCCAAGAAAGGAGGTTCCCAAGAATATCTAATGTTAGTAAAACTTTGATATAGAAAAATAAAACACAAACAACTTCTTGCACATCACTTCATAGAAAACATAAAACCCCAAAAATAATCAGAGCACAACTGAATCACATATAGATCCATAATGGGGAGAGGAGACGAGATTCACTCCAATACAATGATGAGGGGATACACTCCAATAGAATGATGAGAGGATACACTCCAATGGGGTTTTATAAAATTTCACAATGTTCATCAATACCACTCTTCCATAATACCACATACCAATTCTCTTCCCACAACCCTTCAAAAATCCTAACACATTCCCATACACATGTACTCTACATATCATACTTCCATCAAAACTTAAAATGTAATGGCTCTAATGCCAAGGTTTTTCCTAAACAATGAAATAGAATCTACCCTAAAGGAGGCATCACACCTGACTCCATAATTCCTACAACACCTCCAAATATATAAAATATTATGGCACTCATACCTTGATTTCTATAGCATGGAAATATCATAGTTATATCCCAAAGGAGGACTCACTCCTCTGTCAACCCCATAAAATTGCAACTCAATTGATTCAGAGAGCTACACCAACAACAACTCCCATCCCCAAACTAAATTCAAAAGCACATAAAATTTACACAAGACTCTTACTGAAAAACACAATAGATTTACAAAAAACATAATCTAAATGAACATTCTTTTTAAAAATATATGAAAATCATACCTCAAAGTAACTCCCAAATGTAAATTTAACCCTTGAAATTTCTCTACTAAATTTTTTTATCCATACATTCTTCCATTAAAACCTTCTATTCAATCCATGCTCAAACTTCCATTCCAAAACTTGAGACATTAGTTCTTTCAAAATAAAAATCCTAAAAATATCACCCCTTTTACAAATCCCCAAAACTAGTTATATCAAATACAATATGACTCTTCAACTTCCAATGAGGGGTGACTCTCCAAATCCCATACAATTCTCATCACTTTCTTCTTAGGGGACTTATGAAGGGTCTAAACTTTGTTAACACACAATATTTATGCACAATTAGGCCCCCAAGCTATAGGTATATGCCCAAGAACCATATTTTCACAAAAGTAACATGAAATAAGACTATAAAAACCATTTAAAAGTATCAATTAAATTTTTTATAAGTTAAAGAACTTAGCTTCACAATGAACTTGGTCTGGATATCATAAGAAATGTACAAGGATTTTCCTAGGAACCCCTTGTAGTGTCAGAAAATGTCCCCTTGGGGACTTTTCCCTCATAAGGTTTAGCTCTTGGGTCCTTAGTGTGCATTTAGGACATCCTAGATCATAATTCAACATCCCAATGGAATGAACCCCGGGTATCATGATAAATGGGGCCTATGGGGACCAATTGAACTTAATCCTGCCTAAAATAGGGGGGGGGGGTACTTGGGCACCTGCACCCTAGTCCTGCCCTATTTTGGGTCAGGCCCAAATTTGAACTGTTAGTTTATGACCATTATTTGGTCCCTAGGCCAACACAGTAAGTTTGAATTTATGAAATCTTGGCAGGAATGTTTGTAGTTGCATATAAAAGCATGTTTAGGCATTCATTTGTAAACTAGATGGATATTGTGAACTTTATGCATTCAAGAAGTGATTCAAGGCATTCATTGTGTAGAAAGAGCAGATTTGTGTTGTTTATGTGTTTGTGTTTGCAGATTTGAGCATCCATCTCATGTAATGAAGAGCTTCTTCCTCCCATGAGATCTTCACTACAAGGTGATATCTATTTTGATTATTAAGCATTTATCATTTGGTTTTTTCCTCTGCCTCACAAGGCACGCACTCCATATCTAACAACAGTGTTCGGAAGGCTTGAATGTCTCTCTAGGGCTTGACTGAGGCAAGCCTCTAAAAACCACAACCCCCTCCCAAAATTTTCATGATTGCAGGTTACAGGTTGGAGTTGAAAATAAAGTGAAGTTGCAAGAGGGTATAATAGAGTGTCAGAATTGTAGATTAGTGAAGAAAAGCACACCCTAGACTTGGGCAGCTGCTCATTAGTCCTCAAAATTTTGCAACGGGAAAATCTCAGATACAACAAATATAGGTTGCAGACCTTGTTTCTAGATATTGACAAAAAGCAGGGCACTAGAGTTGGATGCCCACTCTTTAGTCCCCAACTTTTCCACCTTCGGACCCCAAAAATAGGTGCATAGTTATTTGATATTTTGCATCTTTCTACAGGAGCATTTTCTGTAATTCACCCATTTACTGTCGTATTTGCATAATTAGGGTTTTAAGCTACAATTGAGCATAAGAGAAGGAAATTGTCAATCTAATCATAAAAATCCAAGTTTCCCTACATCTCAATAGTAACATAGGGTATGATAGTACATTGCAACTCAACCCTAGGTCCTTGAGTGTAAGGGTGAAAGGAGGATATACACCAAAACTACTAAAAACCAACTATCCAAAAATCACCCTTTATATTTTGGTGAACCTGTGTTATTGGACTTGTTTACACCTTGCTGAGTGCGGTGCTTAATATTTTCATTGATTTCATTCATTCATATAGTCATTCATCTTATTGCATTGGCAAATTTACAAAAAAATTTGAAAAATTGGAAAAAATGAAAAAAAATTGCATGTTAGGGTTTTGCATGTTACATTAATTAATTTGAATTTCAATAATTTTTTGGTTTTTGCATTATATCTTATTTAAATTACAGAAAATTAAAAAAATTCATTAGTTTGCATTGCATTTTTATCATAAAATTGCTAGGGTTTTGATGAAAATTGTGAATTTTGCATATAACCTAGTAATTCCAAAATCTAGGGTTTGTAGGTAAAATCTTGTTTCAAATTTTTCTATAGATTTTAGAGGATTAGTCAAATTTTCATTTGGCTTTAGTATTGCATTATAGAACAAATTTGCATTTACATTTCAAAAATTTTATTTTTTTTTTTAGTAGAAAAAGTCAACAAAAACTAGCATTTTCATTAATTTTTCACTAGATTTGCACTTGCATTTTGCATGTTAGAGCATGGAAATCTTTTTCAGATCTGAGATCATGTAATTTTAATCATACATCAGCTTGAAAAACATTCATATAGCATTTTGTGTCAAGATCTCAAACCTAGGGCTTCAAAAACATTGATTTTCACTAGATTTGGCTTTATTGACTCTCTGAATTTGCACCATAGGCATGTTGTGAAGGATATTTTGTATTAATTGTTTTTTATTAGGGTAATAATTTTCTTCCTCTTCTAAAAATCTTCACAACACCTTTTTAACGGACTCTTGTATTGAAAATTTGGTGAAAAACCGCACATTTTTGCTATTTTTGCCCTAGGGTTTTGCCTAGTTTGCACTCCAAGTGTGTTGTGACAAAATTTATGGATTGAGGTGACTGATATCATTAGTATTATTTTTTGTACCTCCTAAAATTATTTACAATACCCCTTTTGCTAGGTGTTGGAATTGAAAAACCATGAAAAATTGCCTATTTTTGCTATTTTTTCACTAGGGTTTGACTTTAAGTGGCACTATAAGTGTGTTGTGACGGATATTTTTACATCAAATGACTGTTATCACTGAAATAATTTTTTTTTCATCATCATTCCCCTCACAACACCCTTTTTCATGCTCTTTTGCATTAAGATTTGGTGAAAAATCACATATTTTAGTGCATTTTCACTATATTTTGACTTATCAAGAGTGTGTTGTGAAGAATCTTATCACTATATTAGACTGATACCAGATATATAATTTTCTACCCCTGATCAAAATCCTTACAACACCTTTTCTTTCATACATTTGCATTGAAAAAGTACAAAAAATCAAGCATTTTAGGTCACTTTTGCACATAGTTTTGCACTTGTCTTTTGCATAACTTTTGAAAGGATTTTAAAGTTTGATTTTACATTGATGTTACAATACATTTTAACATGGCATCTTCATCTCATTATTCTTTGGTTTGTTTACATGCATATATCAAAAACTTCTAGAGCTTCTACAAATTTCTTAATATGAATCCTCATGTCCTCATTTGAAATCCTTGATTATGTATCTGATTATGACAACTTCACATCTCTTATGAATACATACCCTTGGGTAGTAGAAGATTTGATGAAACACATTGAGAATGATGAGAGTGAAAGTTCTATTAATGCTTTGGATTTAATGGCTAAAACATGTGATGATGACATAGAAAATGATTCCTCCTACGAGGATATACTAGCACAAGAGGATGAAATCATTGACACATTCTTGAACATCACCCTACCCTCTTTGGAAAGTGAAACATTAGTGGATAAAGGGCTCCCTCTCAGAAAGGATTCTTCATGGTTGGAAAAAAACTATTCCCCTTAAGATCATTTGGTGCATGAGACATCTATAGGTAATCCATTAGACCTTCCACCTTTAATTGAAAACTCAAGAACCCTCAAACAGAGGACTATGGATAGCTCTAGTCTGCCTAACAATATAGTACCTTCCTCTCATCCCAATGCTCTCCCTGCCCAAGATGTAGCATTAGTGGATGAGAAAAGGTCTCTCACATTAAATCCCCTAGGGATAGATGCTGGGTATAATCAAGAGGGAAACAATGTTAATTCAATCATCATTAATAGACTTGGTAGCAATATTCCTAAAATGACTGTCTGAGGGGCACTTAGTGCACCCTCTTTCTTAAAACTGGTGATTAATGTCCAAGGTGCTCAAAAACCACCTAGACCTCTCGATTACATCTGTGACTATGCAAAGCAATTTGCTCAAAGAAATCAGGGTGTTCAAAATGTGATTGCTCACACATATAACACCTATAATAACAAGCAAAGTAAGAAAGCACTTCATGTGCCTGTCTATCTTCCATGTTCTTGGTGCAAGAGCACCTAGGCCTATTGTGGCTTAGAAAATAAAGCAAAGGAATGTCATGAAAAGGAGTCCCAAGACTTTATTCATGCAATAAGATCTAAAAATGATAAAACTTCATAAGTCTAGAGTCATATGAATACAAGTCTAAACATACTTGTAAGACTTGTAAATTTTGTATATTTCTTAACAGATCATAATGTAAAAGGCTCCCAATGGTCATGTCCATTTTAAAACTAGTCACCACTGATGGGAGACAAATGTAAATAGGTATTTAAGACCTTTACCAAGTCAAGGAAAGACAGAAAATTGATTTGTAAGAACTAATTTTATGAATAAAAGCTTGAATTTCCTTTTTTTTTCTGCAAATACACTGTTTTTTACCATAGCATGAGCTTGTATGACCTTGTCAGAGTAAGAAATCAATAAAAATTTATAGAGGATTGAATCACCTCCAATTTTCACTTGAGAGGAGCCTGATCCATGGAGAAATAAGGAAGAGAAGTAGATTTTTCTAAAAATTGTCAAGCACATTCTTGTTTTCTCACTACTCCCAACCGTACCCTGAATCTGTACAGTATGATGATAAGGTAAAACTGCTTGAATTTGATAGAGGGGTGAGTTATCTCCCATTTGCATTTGGTTGGAAATCATTTCATCCAAATTTGAGGGAGATATTTGATTTTTTTCTAAAATATTGTTCTAAACCCTGATCTAGGGTTTCTAAAAGCCAAATAATGTGATTTTGACCCATTTCTATTGTCAAACTCCCTGTAACTAGGTGGAATGGATTGTATTAGGATAAAATTAGATGTTCCAATTCTTTGCAGAGCAGGAAGTGAAATTTTGACCACATTGGACCAAGTTTTGGCCTAATAAGCCCATGTACTAGGCCTCTAAACAAGACAATCATAGGTTTTAGTAGATAGAAGTGAATTTTGGGGATACGGTTGGCCAAGTTGAGTCATTTTAGATATGCGTCAGGTTTCCCAAGTGGTTTGGGAGGTAGAAATTTAATTTTTCTACAAGTTCCTTCATTGAGGTGGCCTAATTAGGCCTAATTAGCCCTTATTGCTGATTGTATTTTCAATTTTTGAGACATACTTTTAGAAACAACCCATCCCCATCCTAACATATGTTGAGTAACATGGAAATGGGTATCCTAAAAATCTCTTATTTTTATGAGTGGGCTAAAATTAAGGATGTTAAGTGGGAAAAACCCTCTAGGCAGGGCTACTAGGCTTTAGGCCTGATTACAAAGCAAGTACGTGTAAACCTTGATATTGGCAAATAAAACCTACATGATTGGGTAAGTTACACACTAACCACACCCTCCTTGCATCAAAGTGGTATCAGAGCATTAGGTTCTACTTTGGGAAGTGAAAAGTCAAGTTGTGAAGAAGGACTAATCTAGACAAGATGCCTCCAAAAGCTAGTGCAATGGCCAAAGAGATAAGAGAGTTGAAGGAATAGTTACTCTAGAAGGATAGGCTCTACAAAGAGAGTCAAGAAGCCACCTTATCCACGATAGTAGCCTAGGAAAAGAACCAAAGAATAGGAGTGGTCAATGATGACCAAAGTGACAAGGAGGATGAAGAAGAGAGCCCTCTAATGGGAGTCCATGATGAGGATGATGACTTGGACCTAGAAGAAAGGATGATGATCAAGATTCTAAAGGCAATAAAATGTGGCAATACTCCAAATATGAAGGTTGAAGTACCTATGTACAATGGAAAAATGGATAGAGGAAGTATTGACATGGATTGATGCTCTAGACAACTTCTTTGAATTTGAAGATATAGAGGACAGCAAAACGGTGAAATATGCCAAATCTAAGTTGAAGGGACCAACCCTTACATGGTGGAACTTTGTTCGAGATGAGAGGGTCAAGAAGGGAAAGACTAAGATCAATTGTTGGGACAAGATGGTGGCTAAAGTGAAGTCACAATTTCTACCAGCAGACTATGTCGTACAAACCTTCATGAAATTGTAAAATTTAAAACAAAGAGACTTGGATGTGATGTCCTATATGAAAGAGTTTCATAAACTATGCATTAGGATAGGTCACCATGAGCATGAGGTTGAAAAAGTGGCTATATACTTGAGTGGTCTAACATGGAACATAAGAGATGAGATCAACCTAAACCCCCTAGGACAGTAGAAGAATGCATTCAAATGGCATGTAGACTAGAAGAAAGGATAAAAACAAGACAAGAACAAAGCTAAAGGGGTAGAGGTAATACATCTAGGGGCAGAGGATCATTTCCCAATACAAAACAAGTAAATGAGAGTCAAGAAGAAGCAAATAAGTGTCAAAAACAATCTAATTTTAGATGTGGATGGGAAGGCACAAGGGGAAGATTTAGTCATGGAAGAAACTCAAATACCTTTACAAGAAGACGTTACAAGTGTAACGAGTTTGGACACCCCTCATTCAAATGTCCTGAAAATCAAGGATCTACATCAAGTGGTGGAGAGAGGAGAAGTGAAAGAAGGGTTCAATTAGTCCAAGAAGATGAAGAAGAAAGTGTCAACTCTCCAAGTCATGATTGTGGACCAGAAATTGGTGAAACCTTGATGATGTAAAGACAAACATTGAAGACCTCCGAGGAGAAAGAGCCAATTCAAAGAATAGCCTTGTTTAGGACAACCTACAGATGCAAAAATAAGGTGTGCAAAGTAGTAGTTGATTCTAGATGCATTGATAATATGGTATCTAGTGATATGGTGGACAAATTGAACTTGCAAAGAGTGCCTATTGCAAAGCCTTATAGAGTATCTTGGATTAGTGATCATCAGTCCATAGTAGTGAATGAAAAAGCTACTGTGGAATTCCAAATCAGTTAGTATAAGGATCAAGTTGTTTGTGACATCTTGCCAATGGATTGCTGCCACATGTTGCTAGGAACATCCTAGTGGTTTGACAGGTTAGCTATGTATAATGGAAGTCAAAAGACTTATACCATAGAAAAGGAGGGAATAACATACATATTGACTCCATTTAATGAAGAAACAACAGAAAAAGGTTATGTCATTATGATTTGGGAGAAGGAATATGTGAATATTAATGAAGGTAAGTGTATGAATTTGGCAGCCAATGCAAGGCATGATAGAGTAAGGGTAGTAGATAGAGAAAAAAAAAACAATGTACAATCAAATGTGAAGGAGAATACTTACATGTTGAAGAAAAGGGAAGGTGAATTAGTGTTTAAGTCTGAGCTAGTGAAGACTAAGGATGAATTGCATGTAGAGAGATAGGAAAAACATGATGAAATCATAGTTGGGATAGTCAAATGTCCGTTGACTTTAAGATGAGTAAAGGGGTTTGTCATACCTTGATATGGTAGAAGTATACAAGTCTGATAATACAAAGATCTTGACAGCAAAAGGCTTGATGATAAAGACAAAAGGCAGAGGTGAACTGAAATAAGGTGAAAGGAAAAGATAGAGAAGTAAAGCTGAATATGTAACAAGAATAAACATGAGGAAAGACCAAAAGGTAGAAGGAGAAGTTGTGTTTACAGATGGGGAGATAGTTTTGGCAACCCCACAGATTGAAGGTAAATAGCATACATCTGATAGGAAACAGTATACTCAAGGAATGATTCAGTGACGTTGGAAGGAGTCATGTGTAGATGCAAGATGGAGAATGTCAAAAGGTCAGAGACATGGAATGTTTAATGGAGGACAAGTTGTAATCTAGTTTCCAAGAGACTTGGAACAATTTCAAGGCTGTTTGCATGGTGCAAGAGCACCTAGGCCTATTGTTGCTTAGAAAATAAAGGAAAGGAATATCATTAAAAGGAGTCCCAAGACTTTATTCATGCAATAAGATATAAAAATGATAAAACTTTATAAGTCTAGAGTAATAGGAGTACAAGTCTTGGTTAAACAAGTCTAAACATACTTGTAACACTTGTAAATTTTATATATTTCTTAACAAATCATAATGTATAAGGCTCCCAATGGTCATGTACATTTAAAAACTAGTCACCACTAATGGTAGACAAATGTAAATAGGTATTTAAGGCATTTACCAAGTCAAGGAAAGGTAGAAAATCAATTTGTAAGAACTAATTTTATGAATAAAAGCTTGAATTTCCTATTTTTTTCTGCAAATACATTGTTTTTTACCATACCACGGGCTTGTATGACCTTGTTAGAGTAAAAAATAAATTTAAATTGATAAAGGATTGAATCATCTCCAATTTGCACTTGATAGGAGCCAGATCCATGAATAAATAAGGGAGAAAAGTAGATTTTTCTAAAAAATGTCAAGCAAATTCCTATTTTTTCATTGCTCTCGACCATACCCTGAATCTTTATGGTATGAACATAAAGTAAAACTACATGAATTTGATTGAGGGGTGAGTTACCTCTCATTTGCATTTGGTTGGAAGTCATTTCATCCAAATTTGAGGGAGATATTTGATTTTTTCTAAAAACTATTCTAAACCCTGATCTAGGGTTTCTAAAAGCCAAATAAAGTGATTTTGACCCATTTCTCCTGTCAAAATCCCTATAACCAGGTGGAATGTATTGAATTAGAATAAAATTATATGTTCCAATACTTTGTAGAGTAGGAAGTGAAAGTTTGACCACATTGGACCAAGTTTTGGCCTTATAAGCCCATGTATTAGGCATCTAAAGAAGACAGTCATAGGTTTTAGTAGATAGAAGTGAATTTTGGGGGTGTGGTTGTCCAAGTTGAGTCATTTTAGATATGCCTCAGGGTTTCCAAGTGGTTTGGGAGGTATAAATTTAATTTTTCTACAAGTTCCTTCATTGAGGTGGCCTAATTAGCCCTTATTGCTGACTGTATTTTCAAATTTTGAAGCATACATTTTGAAATAACCCATCCTCATCCTAATATATGTTTAGTAACATGGAAATGGGTATCCTAAACATCTCTTATTTTTCTGAGTGGGATAAAATTAAGGAAGTTAAGTGGGAAAAATCCTCTAGGTAGGGCTTCTAGGCTTTAGGCCTGATTACAAAGCAAATACTTGCAAACCTTGATATTGGTGAATGAAACCTACATGATTGAGTAAGATACACCCTAAGCACACCCTCCTTGAATCAGGTCTAAACCTATGCTCCCTCCACCACCTCATCTTACTCATAAAAGTGGTCAAGAGAATGATCTTGTCAAACAACTTTGCGCTACTACAGCTAAGATCTCTCTTTGGAATTTAATAAAAATATCACCTACATACGATGGAATGCTCCAAGAATCTTTGAAAAAGGTGATTATCCCACCTACTACTAATCCTAATGATGTCGTAGCCGTATTGGATAGTATAGATGCAACAAAAATAGATATTCTCTTTCAACCACATGAATTACCATCAATTGAAGTTGAAAACTAATATGATCCACTTATGATCTCTATCATAATAAATAAAACTTTAGTAAAATGATTTATGATTGACAATGGATCACCTCTTAATGTTTGTAGCATTGACCTACTACACAAAATCAAGGTCGACACATCACAAATCAAACCAAATGGCATTAACATTCGTGGCTTTGATAATGTTGGACAACAATCCACGGGCACTATAACTCTACCTACACAAGTAGGATTTATTCTTGTGCCTACCCTAATTCATGTTATGCCTTGTTCTTTATATTACAACATGATTCTTGGTAGATCTTAGATTCATGCATTAGGGGTAGTCCCTTCCACCTTGCATCATTCAATCAAATTTATATTCACAGGTAAACTTCATACTATTCATGCTGATCCTAAACCAGATAACTATTTACATATTGAAAGGTAAAAACTAGTTTACAATCATATGAACTTAAACAATTTGCAAGGTGATCCATCAATGCCTCTTGCAACAAATAATGTTTTACAATTCTCTAAACCATTGAATGCACTCTTTGGTGATGATTGGGGATCATTAGATTTTAATCCTTGTAGTATAGGGAAATATAAAATTAATAGCCTTGACACATCAAAAGTTGTATTGATCTTACCTAAGCAATCTTATGAAGCACCTAAGAAAAACAAAGCTTCCTGGGTAGAAAACAAAGATAATATTCTCACTTATACCACAAATTACAAGACCTATGAGGTTTCGCCATCTTCTAAGGAAATGACATCCCTTTATGGTTGAAGATTTAAAATCTTTTATAACAATTGTGAATATGTAGGCAAGGGATGTGGTGTAAATCAACAAGGGATTCGAGTACCTATAGAATCTACTTCAACACATTACTCAAGCGGCATTGGATATAATCCTTTTAAAGAAAAGAAAGCATCTTGTCATCCTAAACTTAATGTTAATGCAATATCAACATGACAAAATCAACATAAGAGATATCCTAGATATGTATGTTCTTAACGATGGTGCTACCAAGTAGGTATCTCTAGCCCCTTATCTCTCTCATAATGTTCTTCCCCCATGATCTGTTATATGGTGTTTAGGCCTCCTAGGGTGACCCTTGATTCTCTCGTAAGGTCCAAGATACCAAGAGACTACCTCTGTTGTGACCTTTTGTTTGTATCATCATTTTTCTATATTACCTCTCTCTAATTTCATTATTGTGTGTTGTTTCTTGTGGACATAGCATTGCATTTGGTGAAACTGGGGGCACCCTCCTATGTGATTGTCTTTAAGACACTTGTTTCTCCTCTCTTATTTATTGTTTCCCTTCCTCTATTGTTTTCATCTAGCAGGTGGATGACAAAAAACATCTATACTGATGCGGGCCTAGCATCCCTTTAGCGAGAAATCAAAAATTGGACTTAGTTCCTAATATGACAATGGGGTTTATTTTATCTGACGCTTGGCTAGTGGAAGCACTCATGCTTTCTGCGTAGTGATTTTGATGGTGTTCTATCTCATTCACAAATCATAACAATACTGCTACTCCGTGGACTTTGTCTATCTTGAATCTTGCATCCCTCAGATTTCATATGCATTGATGTTGTTTTTATGTGGACACTAACATGTTTCTTGTACGGATGTGTTTGTGGGAACATTTGGTGATCGTAAAGTGCATGTCACCAACAGGGGGCATGGGCTTTGCAAAATTATATGTTCCCTTGTGTGTTTTCTTCCTACCTTAATGTGCTTGATATCGATGCATGGTATCCACCACCTTAAGGTGAGGGCATATATAAGGTAAGTTGTCTATTCTAGATTCTAGTAAAGTATGTTTGAACAATCTTTAAATCTATTTCATGTACCTCCTTTTCATCATAAGGCATCTTTGTGATGCAGGTTGGGTTGTATACTTTTGAGCTCATACCTCTTTTTCACCGTAATGTGTCTCCATGATGTGGGTAGGGTTGTATGCCATGCTTCCTTTTCACTGTAAGGCATCTCTGTGATGCGGGTGGGGTTGCATTTTCAAAAGTCCTCTATGGAGGCAGGGAGTGGTTCTGTGACTAACTCAACCCTTAAGTGTGTCTTTGACGATTGTTGTGGCAAAACTCAATCATCAGTGTTTGCCTGTAATGTGCCTGAGATGGTGATGAACCTAGAAATAGGGACACTCCATCGCTTGTCTGCCATGTTTTCTTCGTGTCTTCAAAGTGTGTGTGTTTAGCGTGCTTGCTTTGTTTGGTGTATTTGTTGCCCCATATGTAGTCTAATGACCTGTGCAATGAGTGCATCCTACATTTTGGAAGGTTTTGCATGTCTTACGTGTGTGCTACCCCATATATGCAGTACATCCTACATTATGGGAGGTTTGTTTACTTTCCTATACTTGCATTTGCATGTCATAAATATGAGAAAAATAAAATAAAAGAAATCATCTCTGTCTTCCATGCATTAATGTGTCTTCTTGGCACTTAATGTGTTCTCCATGTTTTGTGTGATTGTAACTGTCATCACTGTGTTTTACATGTCTTTCATTGTCTTCAATGTGTCTGGTGTGTCTTCTCTGTGCTTGGTGTGTTTGTTGTGTTTGTTGATCATACTTTAATGCATGTATTGGCCTTGCATTTATACATACATTAAAGTGGGGACTGAATGCAACTTTAGAAAATGTCCCCTTGGGAGCTTTTCCCTCATAAAGTTTAGCTCCTAGGTCCTTAGTGTTCATTTAGGACATCTTAGATCATAATTCAACATCTCGATGGAATGAAACTTGGGTATCATGATAAATGGGGCCTAGGGCGACCCCTTGAACTTAACCCTACCCAAAATAGGGGGAGGACTTGGGCACCTGTACCCTAGTCCTACCCTATTTTAGGTCAGGTCTAAATTTGAATTGTTGATTTATGACCATTATTTCGTCCCTAGGCCGACACGGTAAGTTTAAATTTATGAAATATTGGCGAGAATGTTTGTATTTGCATATAAAAGCATGTTTAGGCATTCATTTGTAAACTAGATGACTATTGTGAACTTTATGCATTCAAGAAGTGATTCAAGGTATTCATTGTGTAGCAAGAGTAGATTTGTGTTGTTTATGTGTTTGTGTTTGTAGATTTGAGCATCCATCTCCTCATAGAATGAAGATCTTCTTCCTCCCATAAGATCTTCACTACAAGGTGATATCTATTGTGATTATTGAGCATTTATCATTTGGTTTTTGCCTCTACCTCCCAAGCCACACACTCTCTATCTGATAACGATGTTCAAAAGGCTTGAATGTCTCTTCGGGGATTGACTGAGGCAAGCCTCTAAACACCACAAACCCCTCCCAAAGTTTTCATGATTAGAAGTTGCAGGTTGGAGTTGCAGACAAAGTCAAGTTATAGGAGGGTACAACAGAGTGTCAGAATTGCAAATCACTAAAGAAAAGCATAGCCTAGACTTGGGCACCCACTCATTAGTCCTCAAAGTTTTAGAATGGGAAAATCTCTAATACAATAAATACAGGTTGTAGACCTTGTTTCCATAACTTGACAAAAAGCAGGGCATTGGACTTCGGTGCTTGCTCTTTAGTCCTCGAATTTCTTCCTTTGAACCCTTAAAATAGGTGCACAGTTATTTGATATTTTGTGTCTTTCTGCAGAAGCATTTTCTGTAATTCATCCATTTGCAGTCGTATTTTCATAATTAGGGTTTTAAGGTACAATTGAGCATAAGAGAAGGAAATTGTCAATATAATCATAAAAGTCCAAGTTTCCCCACATCTCAATAGTGACCTAGGGTATGATAGTACATTGCAACTCGACCCTAGGTCCTTGAATGTAAGGGTGAAAGGAGGATACGCACCAAAACTACTAAAAACCAACTATCCAAAAATCACCCTTTACACCACTCAATATTTCCATTGGCTTTTCTATTATCTGCACACTAGAAACATTTGTTAGTACCAATGATAAATAATTTTTTATCTATAATTACATAATCATCTCACTGTAGTAAAATGATTCACATAATTCAAATGATATAATTATCCATACAAATATCCAATTTCCATCACAATAGTACATTTAAATAATAATGCTTAGCTCCTAACTATTTATCCAAGTAATATTTCGTAATCTATAATCACATTCTAACTAAATCAATATAATCATTTTAAAACAATAATAATGAACATACTTTAAATTTATCTAATAAATTCATATAACAATAATATCTTATACACCAAAATTTATTTATAATAATAAACAAACATATATCTTTTTAAATTATACAAAAAAATCAAATTATATGAAAAATAATTATAGACTAGCTAAATTATTTATTTTAATCAATCATCTCATAATATCAAAATCCTCATAATTGAATGTGGTAATAAAATCTAGACATAAATTGAGTCTAATAATATTCTAGTAAATTCTAAGCTCAACTAGCATCAATAAATCACTAGAGATAAAATAGGCGGGTCTTACATTCTCCTCCCTAGAATTAAACTTCCTCCTAGAAGTCTTCAAGAGGAGAGGGAAAATTAACCCACTAAAGCCAAAACATCATTAGAACAAAGTCCAAAAAAGTCTTAATTTAATAGCACCGAAATATTTATTCTAAACAATCATTAAGTAAAATTCAAGAATCTAAAAAAAAATCTCAAAAAGCATTCGTTCATCTAAGAGAAATAATTTTTATAATACATCATAGCATACAACTCAATCATAAGACAAGATCATCAAGTCACCAACATATTTCACAAATAATTACAAGGGCCACATATAAAATATGATAACAATAATATTATTTTCTCATATTAATGGGCTATTTAATCTTCTCTAGTAATTATTTTAAATACTACTGAAGTCTCTAAACAAGGATTTGTCAAGTAATTGAGACATTGAAGTATCAAAACAAATATGGCCATTGCTAATATTAAATTCCTTGTTTGTTACTATTTTTCAATATTATCTCGAAAACTTTATCCTACAACTCATTTGCCACAAATGTACATAGACTAAATTGATTCAACATGTCTCATGTCATAAGATTTATGAGGTGAAATTTATGAGGATGACTAGTACCAAATACATCTAAGAAAACATAGAACAATGAAACCAAAAAAATTTGGCATCTTAACCGTGTAACTATAAAATATATTAAACTATAATCTCAATAATTGTGATATCATGGATTCCAAAGAACCAAAGTTCACGTGTACATAAATTGTTAGGAAAGATATTATAGGGGGGGGCTCTCTTCATGAACCTTTCTATACATTTCTATCTAACCTTCTTCTTTATTGATAAAAGTTAGTTAGCCACATCGATATCATCCACTTAGAACTTGAAAGGAATAGATCCCAACTATCTTATATTAATCCCACTTGCTACCCTAAGCCTTACAAATGAAATCCCCATGACATATACTCCCCATATGATCTACCAAGGACCCATCCTAGATATGGAAAATTGACACAGATCACAATACAGCATAAAAACTAGTAATAGAAAATATTAACAAGCCTCAAAACAAGAAAATAAGATAATATCTCAATTAAATCGCCAATAAAATTTATGAAAGAAAATAAAACCCAAATGTGGCCACCAATACAAAATTTCAATTTCAAATAAGAAATGCAATTAAATAATTCCTTGAGGCAAAGAGAACTGTTTTAAATTCAACTTGCTAAATAGCCCAAGAGATCAAATTCAATATTATTGGCTTAATAATTAAGATAAAGTTACAAATACATAAACAATAATTCAACAATCCCATAAAAATTTACACATTACAAACACCATGTGGATTTAATAAAGCCACCCAAGGGGAGGAGATGAATTCAAAACCTAATTGAAAAACTTAGGACCTACATAACCCAAATATCCTTAGTATTAAATGCCTAATCTTAAATATTTGAAATTTCTATTTATCCATCTCAAGCTGCTTCACATTTTCTCTCTAATGCGATGGACCTTTTGCAAAGTGGAGATAGGGTAAGGGATTTGGGTATAATGTTTGTTTAGAATGTTCACTTCTCTGTTGATACGTTTAATGTTGCTTTAGAAGACTATGATTTGCATGAAGGTTCTACTCTTGTGGGAGGGTTATTTGATTGCAGGTTACTGTTTCACACCTCTCAACTTCACTACCTCTTCAATGCATTTATGCATGGCCTCCGAAATAATTGTGTGACATCCTTTTAGAACTCTATCCACTGTCACAGGCGTGAATTGGGGAATCATTTGGCAGTTAAGGCTTCAAAAATTTTTAATACATGGCTCTTTTTATTGAATTATGTTCCTCCTCCACTGCCTCCTCCTCCTCAGCTCGCAGAAGATGAGGATCAAGAAGAGGATCGTGCCTTGTAGATTATAGAAATTGTAGATTAATTGGGAGTTCCCTCATGTTTTGGTTTTTAGCACTAAGTTTTTTGTTTTGATCAGTGGTTGACTCTGCCAGCTGCCATGTAAATATTTATTGTTATTAGTATGTACTCTGTCAAGAATTGAGTCACAGAATGTTACTACTAGATCGACTCTTTTTTCTGAGTTGATTTTTGTTTTATTTTGTCATAAATAGGCTATAATCGGAGGTTTTCTTTGTTGATTCTTTCCTGCCGGTATGCCTCCCTGAATCTGGCATTTTGTATTTTTCCTTTTAATTAATATATTTCAGTGGTGTATACCACTTTTTGTTAAAAAAAAAAAGAATAATACAACCCAAGATTCCATATAAGTAATTTGACAAGCCATCTATATACCAAAGTACTAATACCACTTTTTCTTCACTATACATATTCTTCCACTTAATGAATATTGTCACCATGTCTCAATTTCTAATGGTGATTGCTTTCAATTACTCTAATTATTATGATTAAATGTTGTGTTACCAATGAAATTTATCATCCAAATTTAACCACATCTAACTAAAAATACTTAATAAGTGTTTATATTCATTAATGGTGATAAAGATCCATAATAGTTAGAAGTTTCCAATATTAGTAACCAACAATAAAATTAAGTACCCACAAGCTAATTGTTGACACAATTTCTTATAGTAATAGATATATTATGTATCAAAATCCAAAATTGATAATAAGTTCCAATTCCAAAGGCACATTAGGGTCCATCCTCACCCTATGCAACTTGAACAACAAGGATTTAGTTTCCACTTTAACCAAAAAGGGTGGTTCCAACTATAGAAAAGTTATTTGAAAAGAAAACATTTACAAAAGATACTTTCCAAAGGATGTCCCTTCTTTCATGACCCCTAATTCTACTATCAAGATTTTAGTCTAGTTAATAAACCATCACTAATGGAGTATTTATTATTTCAAACATGAAAATGAAAGAGAATTGCACACATTTATTTCAATTAATGCACACCAATACTTAATTTCTAAGTAATCATATTCTCAAAGGAAACAAACAAAATTATTTACACACTATATATATTATAAAATGGGAGTTCAAGTGTGGATAATACAAGATGTCCATAATAACTTTCCAAAGTCGGGTACCATGTATCATAGCTTGAGATACAATCACATAATTTTTGAGTGTCCACTCAACACACATATATGACCTCCACATTATTTATTACCTTAATTTATATAAATATTGCATAAACATATGCCACTTAGTTTTACGAAGTTCAAACATCAACTCAATGATTTACATCAAATCCATACACCTAAAATTAAACCTAAATATATCACTTACAACTAACACAAGAAGGAAAATACATGTCTTATTCAATTCTAACATTTTTATATATCTATTTTATTATTTTAGAAATTAATTCCTCACATAAAATATTCCACATTGCAATTTTTAATAATCAAACATAGTTGACCAACCATTTATTTCATATTATTATAACTATAATTTAATTTTATTCCTTTTGAAAATCATTTATTAAAGCATTTTTCCGTTATTTTATCCTAGTTTCTTCCTATGTTTGTTGCCATATCATGTTTAGGTTTACATGCAATTTCTAATCTTCAAAATAGTATGCAAGGAGAACCAAAATTCCAAATGCATTTCAAACACTCTTAAAGTACAAAAGTGAATATATCAATAATGAACACAAATAGGTTATCTTATTACATCCTACATGCCTTATTATTACATGGGTGTATCTAAATATGTTGCATTTATGCATTCTTCTTTTCATCATCTAACAAAATTAAAAATATTCACTTCTAGCTAAGGAACACAAGGAAACACTCATGATAAACAATGTCCTAAGTAAACTTTAACTCTTAGTTAATACCAACTCATACAATGACTATTCACAAGGAGTTTTACACATGTAATAACTCAAAAATGTAAAAAAATTAGCACACAATATGGACTAGTCTTTAACTAGCATACATATACATATTTCTATATACTTTTCTCTACATTCTTATAAGACATCTAACTCAATTCTCTATGCTATTTTCATTATTCTAAAATAATAAAACATAGGAATAACTAAATATTTTGAATCTTCACATCCTTCAAGAGGAACATTCAATTATTTTGAAAAAAAGGTCACACCTCCTTATTTTATATGTCTTTTAATACATTTAGACAAATTTTCATTTAATAAAAATCAAGCCTTAACATTCTTAGTCTAACATTTTTCAAATCAAATCTACTCATCAATCAAGAAAAGTACTATCAACATTGAAAGAATTATTTAAGTGGTCCATATATTTAGGAAATCACAAAGAGAAATATGTTTAAATAATATTTTGGGAATCAGGTAAGGTAATGCAAGATTCAATCTTCATGGTGACCAAGGTACAACAAATGAGAGGTTTAAGTCTAACAACCTAAGATGGGGTGGACCATCTAGAAAGTCAAGTAAATCACTTTTCTAAGAGTTGGCTCCATTTGAAAACATGTCTCAATATAAAGATACATGTAGACGAAAACATCACATTTATCAAAAGAAGTAAATAATTCTATCTAATAATTTTGCATTATTTCTTAAGCCTTGATTTTCACATTATAGAGTTTGGGAAGTGTTTACAATTATTATCAGGCTAAAACCCCATTCTTACAAAATCAACTTTTATCCCATCTATGATTAATTATCTATAAAGAAATTTGCTCTTGTATTGAAATATTTACCATTCTATGTTTTCCCTAGTCAATAAGATATATATTTCTTTGTCCTACTCCTGAGTTTATTTCATCAATGGAAGAGAGAGACACAACATGTTACACATATGGTTCATAGGGTTTTCATTGATGTCAACACTATCATGATGGTATGATGGTGTTCATGGTTGGATGTCATGTTCCAGCCAACAAGAGAAGAAGAGAAAGGAGAAGATACAGTTCATATTAAGATGGGAATTAGAAGCACAAATATGATCGAATGTGTTTTTGATGCTATTGATGGCTTGTAGTATGTATGGTCCAAGTTCTATGATGATTGCATTACTGGAAGAGTGCTTTGTTGTTGATTGTTTGAAGATAGTGTAACTTATGTGAAGATGTTCTGAATAGGACAACGGAATGCTCTGCATTCCACTGCATTTGTAGATATGGCCATGTAGTCTTGGATTTGTGTCCATGATGTAGTGAAGGTGATAATTCCAAGATTTTAGATCATTTGTCCTTTCACTATAAAAATTATGCATGATAGAGTACCGGCATGTGTTCTAGCAGAGCATGCTAGTGTTGAATGCCTGTTGGAATTCTCTGTATTCCTCTAGAACTTAATGATTGCCCTTACAATTTTGAGGACATGTTTATGGATGTATATTATATGCTTCCTTTCAGTTTCAAGGTTCTTGGTGGTTCGCAGCTCAGTTTTTCAAATGATAGCATGTTGTATTGTGTTCTGGATGATAGATTGTTCTCAGTGTTAATAATTGAAGCTATACACAATAATTCTTTGATTTGTAGTAGCAAAGGAGTGTTTGGGGATGTTTTATGAGTCATGTGGACTCATCTGGAAAAGTTTCACAAAGATCTTTTTTATTTGCAGTACTGCACAAGGTTTTCAAATTGATGTGGCTGTTATACTTCAAGACTTCATGTGTTTTCCTTGAAGCTATCCTATTTCCAAATGAGTGGAGTGTACAGATGTAATTCCTCGGTGTTTGAAGATGTGAAGGATATTTTGGACCTGGTTAAGAAAGTGTTGATGTCTACAAGGCATGGATCTTTTGCTGGTGTAACGTGTGGTTTCACTTAGGACCTATCTTCTACACGTTTCATATTGTGTGTTGTCTGTTTGGCTTATAAATATATTTTTCATGTTATATCTAGTTGACAAACAATGTAATAAATGTAATATCATGTGTAAATAGTGAATAAATTTGAGTGAGGTGAGGTGTGAATACAATGTGATTGAAAATTGGCAAGAAGATAGAAAGCATAATAAATGCATTGTTGATGTGTGATTGAAGGAGAAAGAGTAGAAGCTATTGATGTTGTCCAGATTCATCTTGAAGACATATTTCTAACAATGATCAAGAATATAGTGTCCCTAACTGATCAGATCATGAGAAGAAAGTTTGAAGAGGTAGAAGTGCAATTATCAAAAGTGTGAGTTTCAATGTAACTTTTTAGATAGTAGAAATATTGTCATACTGTAATCTTTTGTAAGTGTGTTCTCATTTCAAAGAGTAGTAACTTCCTTAGGAGTGACCCTAAAACAAAGTTACTTAGGGAGTAGTAGCTTCCTTGCATTATAGCCCCTAAAACAAAATTATTATTTGAGCTTCATATATTGTGAGTTAATCCTCACTGTGAGTTTTCCCTTCTAGAGTTTTCCACATATATTTGGCATTATGTGTTGATGTGCATTGTGTTAATCTTTCATGTTCATATTAATGTTGTGATGCTCAAATTTTAAATCTTCTCTAGATAAGCTGATGTTGTTAAAAATGAAGATTGTTTAGATACTGATTCACCTCCACCCTCTCATTATTTTAGTGTGTTCAATAATTGGTATTAGAGACCAGTTCCTCTAAGGGAAGCTTAACCACCTGAGGAAGGTCCGAGATGGCACATAATGGATCCAGAAGGATACCTAGGTTTGATTGGACAAATTATGTGTTTTGGAAGCTAAGGATGGAAGCTTATATCAATTCTCTAGGGTACAGTGTTTAGGACTATGTCAAGTCTAGTTATATTGTTCATGCTTCTATTCCTATAGAGGCAAATGAAGGTAAGAAGTATGATAACAATACCAAGGCAAAGATTGCTATCATGAGTGGGTTAGCTTATTCAAAGCTTTCAAAGGTAATGAGTTGTAGTTCTACTCAAGATGTTTGGGATAAACTTAAAACCATCTATGAAGGAGATAAAAAAGTAAATCAAGCTAAGATGTAGATCTTCAAGAGCAAATTTGAGAACATTAAAATGTCAGAGGATGAAGATATTGCTGGATACATGCTCCAGGTGAATGAAGTAGTCAATGGCATTAAAGGTCTTGGTGGAGAGGTGAAAGAAGATGAGGTTGTAAAAAAGGTTCTGAGATCTCTTCCCAAATCTTATAGTCATAAGGTATCTACCATTCAGGAGAATGCAGACTTGGATACTTACACTGTAGACAAATTGTTTGGTACCCTTACTACCATTGAAATGAGATAGGTTGGTAGTGATGATCCAAATAAAGAAGTTGCTTTGAAAACTAGTATGAAGACCAAAGAAGAAGTTACTGATGAAGATGAGAGCTCTTATGAAGTTGAAGCAAATTTTGTAAGAAGACTGAAGAAAGGTATTGGAAAATACAAATGTAAGTTACCCTTTAAATGTTTTAATTATGGAAAGGTTGGTCTCTTTTCTTCTAAATGTCCTTTCAAAGAATCAAGGAGTAATAACATGAGAGACAAGTTCAAGAGAAGTCTATATTTCATAGAAAGTAATTATTCTTTAGTAGATTAGGATCATGATGATTCAAATGATGAACCACTTTCCGTGGCCCTAAATATTGGTAACTATAGACACTTAAAATTGTCCATGTCATAACATCATCTAATCATAATTGACCTTGTAAAACATCTTGTAATATTTTATCCTAGGCCATTACATTATCCCATTTATCCCACTTATAAATCCTACTTGATCACCTTTCCAATTAATTAAATAAACCTCTATATTTAATTAATTCCCTCCTCACATGTCTTAAAATAATTCAAATTTAATATTTGAATTAATCCCTCTTCACATGTCCCACAATCCCTCTTTACATGTCCCACAAACAATTTAAATTAAATATTAAATCAAATCCCTCATTAGGACATGTGTCACATGACTACAACTCTTCCCATGCACAAATAATTTTATTATTTAAATTATGAGATTCCCCTCAAATCCTATTTTTAGCCCTACTTATTTGTGCATCATAAGCATCTTTTCTCTCAAATAAATAAAAGACTCCCACTTATTTCCTCTCATCCTATTTTTAGCCTCATGTTATAACCCACTTAATGTGCATCATAGGCACTAAAATCAACTTTTAATCCTAGCCATACACATCACACATTTGACTTTTAATCTTGGCCATCGAATCATATCACTCTTTTTCTATAAATTTAGCCTCGCATAGGCCATTTAGGATTGAATCTTCTTCTAGTATCCTCACTCTACCAAAATTCATCTAATCTTATCATCTTCATCTATCTATTTTCCTATCATCTTTCATCTCAAAGTTATGTTGCAGCTGTGAGCAATCAACAACCCTTCGACATCATGCATTCTAATGCAAGATTGAGAAGAGCCATAGAGATCAATGAAGTCTAGCATGAATTTGGTTTGCATTTAATTTTCTTTGTTTTTATTTTCATGCTAGTTTGTCCTTCATGGTGTGTAGTTAGGGTTTAGTTAGTTTGATGTTTTTAACACTAAATCAAATTTTCCCTAGCAACATTTTGGTGAACCTCACATGAAACCTTTGATCTAGCTTGCTTTTTGCAGGTTTTATTATTTTTTTGTTGCAGGTTTTTGTCATGTTTGGAAAAAACCCTCATTTTTAAAGATTTTATCATATCTTTCAAACCACTATGTATTTTGCTACAATATTTTTATAGCATCTTGGATATCATCTAGGGAGGCTACAAAAGAAAAATTGAATGTTTATTGCCTTTTTTGTAGGAGTTATCATGATTTTATGTTTTTTCATAAAATCACGTTTCTGGGCACAAATCAATGAATTTTTTAGACATTTTTACAATTCTAGAAATACCTTGAAATTCTAATGGGGGTCTATTTTTTACAGATTTAATTTTGAGTTCATATATTGTATGAAAAAATCTAATCTTTGTCGACTGTATCTTTTTCACAAATCCACATTTCTAGGCGCACAACAGGGATTTTTTCTTATTTCTTTACATTTCTGGAGAGCTCTCTAAAAATTAATCAGGGTCTCTTCTTTGATTTTTTAGTTTTTAGATTAAAAATATCTTGAAAAAAATCAAATCTAATTCGGCTATGTATCTGAAATTACAATTTTCCTTGTTTGATGAGCTTTTTTTATGGTTGCATTATATATCATTTTCTAATCTTGTCAGTGAATCAAAAGAGCTAGAGCAACATTTAGATCAGTCACAACAACAACTTGGAAAGAGAAAAACAATCAGGTGCATACATTCCATCTTTCATTTCTAATCATTGCTTGTCAACACACTTCAATTTTGGGCTTAAAAAGAACATCTTGTTTGATCACACATTTGGATTTTAGGCTCTAAAATGAACATTGCTTTCTGTCACACATTCAAATTGGGTATAAAATTAACCATTGTTTTCAATCACACATTTTGATTTGGAATATACAAAAGAACAAGTGCTTGAACATTTTTCCTCACATTTCATTTCTAAGGGTCAATTAACAACTGGGAGTGTGAATCAAGTGACAGGTCACTTGGTTTTCTTTTGTTTACCATATCTTAGGAGGCCTACTTGGAGACACACCACTATAAGGGATGACCTCAACCAAGATTGAAATGAAAGACACCCTCATTGGAAGTTGTAAATCTTGTCACTCTTGGCTAAACCCCAAAGAACTTTATACCTTTAGGAAGTGAAGGTGAAGGGTGGGTTACCCCTTTCTCCTGGCTATGTGGTAGGATTTCGCCTTCAATTCATTTCCCTAGGCAACCTTATGTATCCTAGCACAAGACCTAATTGGCCATACCCCACTTGACTAGTTGTAGGCTTGTTGATGTGTCTTCTACTTGTGCTTGCTTAATCATCACAACATTTCAATTTCAAATTCAATTTTTCTTATGTGTCTTGTGTGAGTGAATCATGTGTATACATGTGTGATTCATTTGTTTGTAAATTGCCTAAATCAAGCTATAAACACTCAACACATAAACAAGTCATTCTAGGCTTTCTTTCCAACACAATCATCATTGTCATATCCAATCAAATTTCATCCTAACCCATCCTTATCATCCTATCATTCCACATCATCATCTTAATCCTAGTCAACACTTGTCAAAATGGTCATAATCCTAAGCAAGCCTAATCCCAATCCAAAGCCCAAGGTCATAGCTCGAGGAGCCACTTCGCCTAATCATGATAACAATCCAAAACCTTACATACTTTGAGGTGACCCAAAATTTGGTTCTAGTGATGATGAGAACTTTGTAGATCCTAGCGATGATGTGGATCTTGTAGATTTTGAGGCATACTTGGAAGAACAAACTGAAATCCAAAAACTTCAATCTATGTGTAACTCAACCCCAACATAAGAGCAAAATATCATAGCACAAGAATTCCAAGACCTCATTCAAACACTTCATGAGGTACCCCAACCCCTAGATCAACAGATCATACAAAGATTCCAAGCCCTCATTCAAAATTTTCAACAAAACCAATCACCACAAATACAACAACTCCTAGTTGAAATCCAACAATTCATGCAATATCCATCTACATCACAACACACACATGTCAATCTAAGCCACCCCTTGAAACAAGATCAAATGTCCTCAAGCTCTAATGACACTCTTGACAAGGGAAATACCACCTTAAGTTTGGAATCATACACTACTCCATCTACGAGTCCTCCATCATCATCTAATATAATGCCTATATGAAAGCCTACTAGTCCTACATCAACATCATCATCCAACCTTTCAAGATCTAATCCATCAACCACCAAATCCTCAAATGATTTTCTCGAAAGATTCTTTGCAAAATCTAAAAGCAAAAGAAAAGCTATGGAGTTATCTAAATCCACAAATCCATTTAATCCCGCTGGCCCTTCATTTAATCAAAGTCCAAGCCCTAAGTCTAATCCATCTAACACCCCTCTTGTCTTTCCACCATTGGATCTATCTACTCCTAGTCCTAACCCACCTAATCCAATCACCCATTCACCTACAAAGGATGTGATCCAAAGGCCACTAGTAAGGAATAAACCATCCCCATGTCAAGCACCCATTGATGAGCTTACCAAAGAACCTTTGAATGCCATGTCCACTTCTTCAACCTCCTCATGTGGTCCACAACCCCTCAAGCCTATTGAAAATTTTCCCACCATGAGTCGAAGTCAAGAGCCATTGTACCTTCATGTTGATGACTGTCTAGAGCTTATCAAGCCCATCCGAGAGTCATCCTCTTTCATTCAAGAAAACCAAGAGCCATGTCAAGAGTTTAATCCTAAGCATGTGGAAATATCAAGCCCTTGTCTAAATCAAGATCAAAACATCTCTAAGTTCAAGTCATCCATGACCTATATATTTTCTTTGATCAATATATTATTTATGATCATGACCCTATTCATGAGCACATTTATCCCATTCATAGCCAAATTAATCATATTTATGCTCACATTTGTGATCAAGGTTCTATATATGATCATGAAAACCACGATGAGCCTCTCAGCCAAATTTTATGCAATTCATGATCAAGAGTTTATCACTCCACCTACCCATGATCCCCAAACATCCATCTCTCTTGATGAGACACATGCCACCCAAGTATACATTGAAGATCAAACCAATATCTTGGACCTACATGCACATAATCAAGATCCTATTGATCCTTACACCTTCACTATCAACCTCATTTCCAATCCACCATCATATCCACTTGGTCTATCCACCTTAATTCATGATTGTTCTTCCTTAGGACATCAACAACCTTTGTCCTCCACTTCACCTTATCCATCCAATAAGGAACTCATGTCTAGTTCCCAAAGCACACCAAGTCCTATAGTCCATCGTATGATTCAAAACATGAACTACCAAGGTAAAGGCTTAGGCCTTCGTGAACAAGGTGTTTTGGAGCCCATCCATGTAAAAGTTCCTCCACACTCATATGGCCTTGGATACATGCCCCAAGGTAAACCATCTAAATATGTTGGTACTTCTTCCATTCCTCCTAAATCCACCACTTTCCTTCATAAATCCTATCATACCCCTAATACATATGTTTCCATTCCACCTCCATCATCCTACAAATGTCAAAATCATCTGACCATACACATTCCACCATCCACTTTACCTCCACTTCTTCCAACTCCTAATATCCCACAATCAACTTTACCACCATTGCTTCCAACTCCTAATATATCTCCATCAACTCTACCACGATTGCTTCCAACACCTAATAACCCTATCATCCATAAAACCCCTTACATTCCTAATCATGACCAACAAATGCACCTATTGTCTAAACATGAAGCTTCCACTCATTGCACCCATCCCATGGGATTCAAAAATAAAAAAATGGATGCTTCCACACATAAAGACAAAATTCCTAAGGGTCCTAATGCCTTACGACATCAATTCAAAAAGTCAAAGAAAAGTAAATTAAAAAATCCATCTAAAAGGCTACCCAATTCTATACCTTCCCAAGCAAAGTCTAAAACTAAAATGGTATGGGTACCTAAGAAAAAAGAAACCAAGTCAAATGAGGCACCCACCTCTCAAAAATCCCAACCATCCTCATCCATCCAAAAGTCCCATTCTATGCAAAATTATCAAATTCCTAAATCCCACAAGCAAAAAAAAAATCATAAAAATACTAAGTCTATGTGGGTACCTAAACTCTTACATCATCCATCTCCTAAGAAAACATCTCCATTTCTTCGTACACCACCTCCAAATCAAAAGATTAAATGTTTAACATGGTGTGTGCAACCATTGGTCACGGTTCCCTTCCATTCCACCACTCCACATACCTCCATCTCCCCATCTTTCACCTATTCTCCTACATATCTTCACCATCACTTTCCTATGGTCCATGCTTTTGGATAAGTCTTTCATCCATCCTTTTGCATAAGTCTTTCATCCATCTTTACATAAGTTCATCATGATCCACATCATTATCCACTATTCTTCCCTACATAATCCATATCATTATCCATTATCCCCCATCCATCCATGCATAAACCTTTCATAATCCATTATCTACCTACTCCATCTACCTCTTTCATGTCATCCCTTACTAACATCTATGAGCACACTTGACATGGTCCATGCGATGACACCCATCTAGTGGAACCATCACCTTCCATGGAACTAGACACTTGAGTCCCTCCTATCCTTCTCCTATCAAAAAAAAAAAGGAAAAAGATTTGAAAAAAAAAAGTAAAGAGAAATCCCTTCGTCCAACGGTGAAAACCTAGTAAATAGGTGCCTTGGATAAGTACCACGATGAAAGGGTGTGTGCAAGTTGTCCACTTATTGGCCCAAAAGTGGAAGTGTTTTTCCCGATTTTTAGAATTTGTCACATTTGACCTAAAAATTTGACGCACTTAAAGGTGGAATCTTGGGAAAAGTCACTAAGTATGAAATGTAGTACTCAGAGTCTAGTTTCCAAATATGTAATTTTTTTCAATACCCAGAAGATAGAAATTGATTTTGAATAGGCGTTTCTAAAAACCACTGTTTAAAAGTCACTTTTTTTTTACTATACCATGTACGTGTACATCATCCATATTTTGACCTAAATAATCATATTTTTCAAAATTCTTTTGGGAAAAGATTTGTAACTCACTGAAGCACGTTTTCCATATTTTTTTGTAATTTTCTATTGAATATTTTTCTATTAATTTTTTATTGGCCATTTTTGGTCTTTTAAAAAATCATTATGTATGTCACGCATAAGATGACCTAAAATTAACATTTTTTGAATTTTTTTTTAAAATTGAAAAAAATTGTCTAAAGTACATTTTCCTACAATTTTTTTTACAAAAAAATATTTTAATAAAAAGTTATTAAATACTTAAAAACCCTGATAATTCAAGTTTATGGACCTATTTCATCAGAAATTGATTAAAAAATAGAAAAAGTAATCCAATTGTAAAAAAAATTACATATTTAGAATCTACACTGTCTCATCTATAATGGGTTTTAATTTTGTCAAAATATTCTACAAAATAGACCTTCAGATATATGCCTAAAGTCACTATTTTGTTGTGACATTGACAGGACCTTCAAGTTGTAGGTCAAACTAGGTCCAGAGGTTAGGGTTGGGTCCCCAAAGCATTTCCTGAACCGGGTTACAAAGCAAAACCCGAGCTTAAAATTCAAAATTTTAATAACGGGATCCCGTTTAGTAAACGAGATCCCATTTCTTACTTCATTGGTGCAAAATTAAATGGGATCCTGTTTATTATTTGCCCATTTTTTTAAGACTGTACTATGACTGTTAGCCCTGCAACTTGCTCTATAGTACAGCCGACAGCGACACTTGTAGCATTCTCTACCATCTTTTTTTCTTTTGTAGGTTCATCAACTTGGAATATTGTTTGAATTTTGATAGAAGCCATCATTGAGACACTGTTTGAGTGAAATTTTGTTGAATTGGTACTTGTTTGAAGGACTTGAACAAAGAAGAAAGGCTTTCAAGTTTTTTACATTCATTTGTACATGCTTCATAAATTTTTTACTCATGGGATCACAAAGTCATAATAAGAGGAAAGATAGGAAGCTATTAACCCCTGAAGAAATTGAAGCAAGGAGAGAGAAGGAGGAAAAAAGACAGAGATAGAAGAATAAAGATATAATCAATGAATAATGATGAAGCATCCAATTCCACAACTATTGAAGATAAAAACATTGAGGAGACCATGGATGTAGACGATGTAAATTTGTAAGAGGTGAATGTGGAAACTAATACGATTATACAAACTACTCCTGGTATGTCTTCAAATCCCTCTATCAATGCTATGGAGAATGTTTCAGTAGGCACAAATCTAGGTACTTCTTCAAATCCACCTTTAAATGAAATAGAAATAGTGTTGATAGGAGATTTAAAACAAGTTGGATATAACAATGTTGAGATTGATAATATTTGTAGAGATCAAAATTTGAACAAATTGTTGTTGAAAATGAAAATGAAAACCGTTTTGTTGTTGAAAATGAAAATCTTTTTGTTGAAAATGAAAATAAAAACCATTTTGTTGTTGAAAATGAAAATGAAAATTGTTTTGTTGTTGAAAATGAAAAAAAAAATCCTTTTGTTGAAAATGAAAATAAAAACCGTTTTGTTCTTGAAAATAAAAATCATTTTGAAGTTGAAAATGAAAATGAAAATCCAGGATGTGATGTTGAAAATGAGAATTTTTTTTTCAAAATTGAAAGAGATGTTTTGGATAATCTTCCTGGTAAAATTTCTTGGAGACAAATAAGAACACATGCCAATAGATTATACAAGGAATTTTTTTATCATAAAAAACTATCATTTCAACGTCAACTAATGATGCAATTAATAAGAATGTGGAAAATGTGAAAAGTAATGAAAACGCTAGGCATTTATGTTAAACCAAGAAGAAAAGATCAATCACTAAAACATGTTATGTCTAATTTTGCTAGTGCCATTGATTCTATTGGATGTAATAGTCGATCTAAAGATAAGAATGCAGCAAGATGAGCTATAACAACTGCTATAATGAATAAAACAACTTTGAATAGAAGAATGGCAAGCAATATTAGTGGAATTCTAAAAATACATACTAAAACATTGGTAAGAGTGGCAAAAAGAAGAGAAAGTATAGAAAATGATCCAATTAACCAATGTTGGAGTTTTAATGGTTGACTCTCGAGATCTGACATGAAATTGAATCTTAAAATCAGATTTTTGATCGAAAAATATTAGCATGATAATACTGGGGTATCATCTAATGCTAGAGATGTTTTAAAATTAAGAGTGGGGTCCAAAGTTCGTGATCCTCATCCAAAACACCTATTAGATACATTGCAAACTGAATTTTATAGAAATTTTTGTGATGAATTAGTAATTCCTGGTAATATTAAAATAAGTCAAAGATCTTTTGAAAAATGCAAACCATGGTATGTAAAGATTAATAAGTAATGAATATCTTATTGTTGTAAAATGCATGTTCAATTTCGTTAATATTATGATGCGTTTCAATATATACGTTGTACTTTACATCCTAACATGATTATATAGGAATGTGATATTAATATGCCAACTGAAGAAATAAAAGAGTTTATATCAAGTTTGTTCTATGAAAGATCTAATGAAAAATCATTTTATTTAAGTTCATGTATTTCTGGACAATGCACTAGTTGTGGCAATCTTTCTTTGTTAAGAGTTTGTATGCATGAAAGTGTTGAAAATGATTTTAGACAACAATTAGTGGATGTTAAAAGATTTAAGAATGTTGAATATTCTTTAAAAGATGGAAAATTTGGAAAGCATTGTGATTTAATTACGGAAAAGGTTAGTGTGCATGTATTCATATCAGAATTTAAGAGTAAAATTGTACCAAAATATGTCAAGCACTCTCAACAAGCTCGATGACTTGATGGACAATTTTGTGAATGTAGAAACACATTTCTAGTTGGTACTATACTATCAATGGTTGATTTTGTAGAAAACTATACTTTAGCTCTGCAAGAGGAAATTCAATCACAATATTACAATTCAGTGCAGGTTGCTATGTTTGTTCATATTGTTTATAGACATGAAGATGATAGCACAGAGAATGATAGAAAAGTTTTGAGGGAGTATCATTTCTATTTGAGTGACAACCGATTACACTCATCAGAGTTTGTTCAATATTGTTTCAATATATTTTATACAAATTAAGAGAAAGAGGAATCTAGATTACTGAACATCTTAAATGGTCAGATAATTGTACGAGGCAGTTCAAGAATGCTCGAATGTTCTATTGGTTAAGTAGGGTTCACAAGGAGAATAATGTCCAACATATGTGAAATTTTTTTGAAGATGGACATGGTAAAGGAGAACATGATGGAGCTGGTGTGTGTGTTAAAAGAATTCTTGCTAGACAACAATTGAAATTTGAGTATGCAGTAAAATTTAAAGATGCACGTGGGATTGTAGATTGGTGCAATACAAGATTATGTACACCTGGATCAAGCGAGTACTCTACAGTTCATCGATTCTTTTGGTTGGTTGAAGAAGAAAACATTCTACCTAGACTTGATTGTCAGACAATTAGTGGATCTACTAAATGACATTCAATTAGGAGTTTGAATGCAAGTACATGGACTATCTAGACAAGGGAACTTGCATGTTTTTGTCAGTTTTGTATTTTAGGAGATTGGGAAGCATGTGAGAATACATAATGGGTTGAAGAGTGGAAGCAAAGACCATTGACACTTGCACAAGCACACGATCAAAGTGAAACAACAATTGAAGACAATGATCAACTGTTTGCATCAGACGATTATGATCGTGTTTCAGACCTTGTATAAGAAGGTAATTTAATTCAAATTATTTCATTTTATTTCACTTCATTACTAATTTGTAGTGCTTTTATTTATTTATGTGTACATATGAATGCATGTATGTTGATTGGTCAAATTTTATGGACATGTGCAAGTTATTGAATCAAAATTTGTTTGTAGGACATGTGTATGCTATTGTTGCACCAAAGAATAATGAAGAGGAAAGTGAATATTGGTTGGTTTGTTGTGTGGAGACTAAACATAAGTTAATAGCACCTCGAGAAGATGATGATGGCTTTCCTTATCCAACAGGTTTGGTGATCCCCTTAAGACATCCCCTTAAGCAAATTTTGATAACAAGTCTTTGATCCCCTTAAGCAAATTTTAAGAACTTCTTTGATCCCCTTAAGCAAATTTTTAGAATTTCTTTGATGATGGCTATCATTATCCAATAGGTTCGGTGGTGGTTGTTGGCACTTGGCTACGGAAATACCTAATAAGGAAGAATAGTTTGCCTGTATTCGAAGATTATGAAACACCTAAGAAGATTATACACTACTCACATTTGGTGTTGGCAACAAATATAAAACTAGAGAGGTATCGTGGAAAACCTACAAATAAAGAGCTATGGATAATTTCTATGGAAGATCATGAGACAATCATCGATGCGTAGGAAAAAAGAGAGGATGGAGATGGTACAATGGAATAAGTAAATATAGGTAAATAGATTTATATTTTTCTTTTAAATACATTAAATACATGTTTTAATATTTCTTGTGTGTTATTAGTTGAAATTGATTTAAATTGTCCTTTTATATCCTTAGGCCATCATCACAAATTGTGATAGGTGAAAGTCAGGTGCAGTAGATCAGACATAGTCATGAAACCCTAACCCTACCATCATCAAGGAATCTAACCTAAATGAAATCAAAGAACAATGCAATTCAAGCATAACTCCACCTAGACCGTGTGATTCCTCATTTGAGAGATGTGGACTGCTTCTTCAACAATGAACAATTGCAATGCTAAAAGCTGCCATGATTGATGATAAAAGCTCAAGTGAATGCTCAAATGCTCAAGATGATAATGTAGGTGCTGTATGATTGTTGTATATGATTGCTGGATTGCTGGATGTTTCATATGGAGTGAGAGGGTGTTTATATAGGACTTAGCCAAGATCAATCAATGGTGGAGATTCAGAGGCTATGTGAATGGCTAGGATTAAAAGTTACTAAATTTAGATTCCATTAATTGTGCATGTGAAGGATTGTAAATGAAAGTTGTTTTACAACACATGATTGACTGGACAAGTGTTAGAATGTGATAAATGATGAGGGTTTAATTCAAATAAAATATTTGAATTAGTTGGGATATGAGTTGGAAATTAATTAAATAAATAAAATTTTATTTAATTAATAGGATAAATGAATAAAATGGGATAAGACATGATGTGGAATTAATTAAATAAATACAATTTATTTAATTAATTGGCTAAGAATGGGATTTTAATTAAATAAATAAAATTTATTTAATTAATTAGCTAAGGGATGAGTGATTTAACAAGGTGTTGCTAGACATGGACAAATTTGGGTGTCTACATTTTGCCCCTCTTTGATACAATGTTCGATAGAACTTTGTGTCAAAGAAGATACGATATGCGTTCGATAAACAAGTTATGCCCCAGTGTAACTGGCAGGTGATGCCCCCTCGAGAGAGAAGCCAGGCTAACCAGGAAGGGCTAGGTTGGCTCTCGATAGAAAAAAAGGGCTAAAAAGAGGGTAGACGCGAAGGAAATGGGGGTTGCATGGAAGAAAATAGGCTGTGGCAGAGAAGAATTAGGGTTTTGAGAAGGGCTATAAGTAGGGGCTTCAATGGCAAATAGGCTCATTTGTGCTCATTTGTGCTTAGAAACTTAGAGAAATCCAGAGCTCCGGAGAGTGAGAATGGCAGAGCTAGCAGGATGGTTATTCCATGCAGAGATCATCGTGCGGAGTCAGTGAGGACACATGGACGACCAGAGGGAGCAGGCGCACCGGTATGTTTCAAACTTTTCCCCAAAAGCGTGTAATTAATAGCCTAAAAGCGTAATTAATGCACACACGTCACCAAAAGCGACTAGGTTAGGACATAGCACATTTAGGTCGCTTATGTAGGAAGAGAGATCGCTTGTAGTAAGTCTGGTCGCTTATGAGTGCGGGTAGGTCACATAGGAAAAAAGGGGTCACATCCCGTCAGCAGGAAAAATGCAGGCGAAAAGCGCGGAAACTACAAAAGGCATCGCTTATGGCGAGAAAGGCTCGCTTATAAGCAAATAGTGGTCGCGTCAGGTAGTTTGGCTCACTTATGGATAGAAATGGCTCGCATACGGTAGAAAGCGCGCATAGAAGGCTAGAAGAGTCGCACATGGTTATATAGGTCGCATATGGTAAAAAGCGAGGCGCATATAGGATTAAGCTCGTGGGTAGGCAAAAAAGACTCGCATATAGCATAGAACACGCCTATAAACTAAAGATGATCGCGTATAGTAATCGAGGTCGCTTATAGGCAAACAGGAAGCGCATGAGTAGGAATAACTTGCTTTTAGACAAAATAGAAGTGCATAAGGTAAAGCCAGTCGCTATTGAGCAGGAAAGTAGCGCATGTGGTAAAGTGGACCACTTATGGTAGTTTGAAAATAGCATAGCAAATAGAGAAGGAAATTTTGATAGGGATAGCTAACGGAATGAACTGACAAGCGTAAATGGATGATGCAGGATGTACTACCGCCATTGTTATCGCGAGAGCCCCATCCGAGAGATTTACGGTTGGTGAGACGGTTGGATGTAGAGGAGCTACTGGTGTTGGAGATCCTGGGCTTAGAGCATGTATCCCGATTAGAGCCAGTTCAGGCACATCGAGGGCTGATGATAGCGATGGTGGAGCGATGGATGAGCGAGCACAGTTCATTCTTGTTGCCGACAGGAGAGGCGACCATTACCTTAGAGGATGTATTCCAGATATTGAGGATTCCGATAGATGGGGATCGTGTAGATTATGATCCGGAGATGGGTCCAGCTGCATTCAGGAGATTGTTTGGGACACCAGACATCGGACTAGAGGGTTCAGAGATTCCGATGGGGAGGATGGAGGAGCTCTGTGACAGATTACAGCGGGTGGTAGTGGCTATCATTAGATGGCTAGTGGGTGATAGGAGATCTAGAGGGTTTCCCGTAGGATGGGGGACAGCGATGGAGGGCATGTTCTCCTATGGTACGAGATATGCATGGGCAGAGTGCGTATTGGGACAGCTCTATCATTACCTGCATGATTGTGCGTATATGTTTGGAGCCAGTATGTCAGCAGGAGTGACAGTGTTACATGTATGGGCGTATGAGCATATTCCGGTGACGAGACCAGAGGGATGGGTGGCTAGAGTAGCAAGAGAGCCATTTGCATGGATGTATAGAGGAGCATTGACATATCGACAGCGCCGAGCTGTGGTATATTGGCAGCGGAGATTGGATGAGGTAGACAGATTTGTATGGCGGCCATGGCTAGGATGTGAGCAGTGGGAGGAGGAGGATGCGGAGCTTGTCTATGCTAGACAAGCGAGATACATTTTTGGACGCGGCGTGTATATTATAGAGTGCTATTTGCCAGAGAGAGCCCTGAGACAGTTTGGAGAGGCACAGGCAGTACCTGTAGGTGATGTCGTTTTTGGGAGGACGAGGCAGGAGGTGTTTGATTGGGGTCCAGAGGTTGTGGTGGACACAGCCTTGGCAGAGAAAGATGGACTGCAGCCAGTAGCATGGCAGTGGGGACAGGGTCCTGCAGATCCAGGCACATTGCCAGAGTATGATGTATACTGGGCGACAGCTAGGCCGACGCGATTGACACGAGATGGGGAGATTGGAGAGATTGGGATGGAGAGG
Source organism: Cunninghamia lanceolata (assembly GCA_027924645.1). Classification (NCBI taxonomy): domain Eukaryota; kingdom Viridiplantae; phylum Streptophyta; class Pinopsida; order Cupressales; family Cupressaceae; genus Cunninghamia; species Cunninghamia lanceolata. Next base: position 213,628 of record BSBN01000195.1, read on the forward strand.
CCAGTTCGGAGGAGACGACGACGGGCTCCACCAGCACAGGCAGTAGTGCCAGCTGCACCAGGGATACAGATGCCAGGGCAGGTGCCAGGTCAGCCTGCTATATTAGCACAGCCTCAGGCACAGATTGGTGCAGGAGATGATGTAGGGATTCAGCAGCTGCAGAGACGGATCAGAGAGGAGAGGAGATGGAGGCAGCGGGCACAAATGAGGTTGAGGAGGGTGGAGATGGATAGGCATCAGGCCGTGATTAGTCTACGGCATGCTAGAGCACAGGCACAGACTTATCAGGCTCAGCTACAGTTGAGAGCACAGGAAGGAGATGGACAGGATGGCGGTGCTCTTGCTAGAGTCACAGGAGAGAGGGATACAGCTAGGCAGCATGAGCAGATGATGAGGCTAGAGCGAGACACTGCAATACAGCAGGAGCAGGCTATGAGAGCAGAGAGGGATGGTTTGCGAGCTGAGAGAGATAGAGCAGTACAGCAGCTGCAGGGGATGACTAGTGAGTGAGATAGAGCAGTGGCTGCCTTGGGGACTGATGGAGCTACCATGTACTTGGCCACACAGTTGACAGTGGTACAGGCAGAGCTGCGGAGAGTGCAGGGTGAGGCTGAGTATTACAGAGGCTTATATTATGGAGCTGTGCCGGCAGAGCAGAGATAGCCTAGCTTCAGGAGTAGATTAGGGGCTTCGAGCTCACGGAGGTCAGGTGGATCGTGATCAGTAGCCTCGGTGATGGGGCCACCGAGAGATGGAGGACCAGGTACAGGACCTAGTGGTGGTGGTGGTCAGGGCGAGGGAGCTGGCAGTAGTCGCTAGGACATACCTTGTTTACATTGTATTATGATGAGGCCTAGAGCCATTGTTGTACATTCATTCTTTTCAGGGCTCAGCTTGTATTGTAGACACTTGTATTTTGACACACATGTATATATATATATATATGGCAGTTTTGGCGATCTATATGATGTTGTAATGGTTGTGATGTTGATATTATGATGGCTATGCATGTAATGTGTATGGATTATATATGGATTATGGATGGATGTTTATACAAATGGTAATGGATAAAAAATGTATGAATATGTAAAAGGTAATGATATGAATAGATGTATGCATATAGGTAGATGGTAATGAAAGATATATATAATGGACTCATGTATGGCTAACACATTTGTTTGTTTGCAGGAGCGGGAACATGGACAAAGGATGATGGAAATGATTGATCTTGGCTGAGTATGATGGAATGGATAGATAGAATGAATAGGGAGGATGATGATGGGCAGCTTTCAAGTAATTGCGCAAAATGAAAAGAAATGCAGTCCTTATGTTTGATATAGCATATGGATGTTATGCACCAGGGTATAAGAAACCAAGGTGTCGAGGTATCCAATGCGCAACTAGCGTGTTACAATCTTGTCTAAATGCATGAGGTCAAGATGTTGAGCCAACATACACAAGATATAAATAACGGCTAGTGTTGGATTTTGACGCTACAAGCAATGGTTTGAGCTTATCTCCACTACACATAATGATAGCTTGCTGGTTATATGTATGGAGTTAGTCTTAACATAGAATAGTCTCAAATGCATAAGAGACTATTTTGCTTCTCAGATGCTAGAGATATTGATATGTAAGATGCTAATCCCAACACGTACAAGATACCAATACGCATAGGAAGAGAATAAGATCATCCCGCAAACACGGCATACGAAAGCTATATGACCATGCCCCAGTCCTTACTTCATTGCAACATACCAAGATATAAAGAGATCAAGGCAGTCTTGATTAGGCATAGAAAAGGGACAAAAGATAAATCAAAAGATAAAACAAAAGATACTGTCATCACGTTCTCTTGCCAAATTTTAGGTGCTCTAGGATAGATCAAGCTGGTGCCTTGTTAAGAGGAAAGCTACATCCTGTTGAAGGCTAAAGTTGGTGATAAACTTGTTATAGAAAATGCTGGCTTAAGGCATGCAAACGAATAACTTCTGGGATACTTTTGATTGGTTAAAGTGCTTGAGCTTGCAATATACACATGGATTGCTTCTTGTTTGAGCTAATCAAAGAGAAGAAGATGGATGAGGAAGGAAGATGAAGAAGATGGGGTGGATCATCTGTGCTTGAGTACTGGAAACTTCCTTCGTATTCCAGACTGCCTACATACCCTGTATCCACGGGATCAAAGCACATTTACGATGAAGATGAGACATGATGAATATGTAGTTCTGGGTTTTATTGATGATGTAAGTGATGAAAGAGAGGAGAATTTGAGCTGAAAGATTGAAGGATGTTTAGAAGAAAGATGAAATATGAATGATGAAAGGGACTATCGTCTTAGCCTGAATCAGAGTGCTTCCTTCGCATCTCAGATTGCCTACATACCCTATATCCACGGGATCAAGGCGTCAAAGATAGAGCTGCATGTAGTTCTAATTGATGTTGTTGGTTGATTGGATGTTTGAGTAGGCGATGTTTGTTAAGATTGTTGGATGAATGTGGATAGATTGCGAAGATATGAGTCCTAGTTGCAAGGTGTTAAGTCATATTTGTTGTTGGATACGTGCCATGGCTGAAGTTGATAAGGTGTGTTGTGTTGTGAGCTGAGTGGTTTGATGTGTTATGAGCTAGAGATAACAGGATCCACTTCCAAATAAGACTCGACAAATGCCCCCAGTGCGGGATGAGGTTTATTATGTAGAAGCGACAATGCAGAAGAGATGTGGCCAAGATGCTAAAGTGCCAAAAGATATAGATATCACGACAATGTCTCAAGTATGATAGCTAGCATTGGCAAAGGATGAAGATGAAAGGCTATGTGTGGGATTGTGATAGGGCTTATGATTATGGCTTATACAAGATGAAGTGGGAAAAGATGATCAAACGAACTAAACAAATGAGGGAAGCTGGTCACTACACATAGCGCCTGTTAGCCAGGTTTTCACTATGGTACTTATCCAAGGCGCCTGTTTACCAGGTTTTCACCAGAGGACGGATTATTTATTTATTTATTTATTTGTTTTTCTGCTTTTCTCTTTTTTTGATTTTTTTATTATTTTTTTGTGATTTTTTTGTGGGATAGCTGAGATTTATGGATAAAACTTCTTGAGATGAACGATGTTGACTGGTTCATCCAAGGGAATGCCTTCAGGTGTTGACAAAGTGTATGCATTGGATCCATAGACTACTGTGATAATGAAAGGACCAAGCCAATTGGGCTCAAACTTGCCCTATTTCTCTCGATGTTGTTGATTCCTTTGGTTTTCTTTAAGGACAAGGTCGCCAACTTGAAATCTGCGTTCTCTAATCTTTTTGTTGTAGCTACGGCATAGCCGGTTTTGATAGACATGAAGATGGTTCAATGATGTAAGGCGGCGTTCATCTAATAGCTCAAGATCATGGAGTCTAGATGCTCGATACTCTTCATCTGAGATAGTATGTTGCAAGGATATGCACAAAGAGGGAATCTCAACCTCGATAGGCAAAATAGCTTCAGTGCCATAGACGAGAGCATAGGGTGTGGCACCAGTAGGAGTTCTGATGCTTGTTCTATATGCCCATAATGCAGGATGTAGTTGTAGATGCCAATCTTGACCAGCTTCATTAACAGTCTTTTTAAGGATCTTGATGATTTTCTTATTAGAGGCTTCAGCTTGACCATTGATCTGAGGATAGTAAGGCGTAGAGAATCTATGTTGAATATGGAACTTATTGCAAAGATCTCTAACCTCTTGGTTCTTGAAAGGGCGACCATTGTCTATGACAATAGCTTGAGGAACTCCATAACGGCAGATAATGTAATGTAGGATGAATTTGGCTATTTATTTACCTGTGATATAGGTCATTGGTATAGCTTCAACCCACTTTGTGAAATACTCAGTGGCAGTAATAATAAACTTATGACCGTTGGATGAAGTAGGATGGATTTTACCTACGAGATCAAGTCCCCATTGTGAAAAAGGCCATGGAGTGACAATAGGCTGAAGCTCATGTGCTGGTGCATGTATTAGATCTCCATGTTTCTGACATTGTAGACATCTCCTTGCAAAGTGCTGGGCATCTTTTTCCATAGTTGGCCAATAGTATCCTGCTCGTAGAAGTTTCTTAACAAGGCTAGGGCCAGCGAAATGCGAACTGCAGACACCTTCATGCACTTCACATAAGGCCATTTTTGCTTCCTCGGAATCAAGACATCTAAGGAGGATACCATCAAGACTCCAGTGATAAAGAATGTCTCCTAAGATAGTGTAACGAGAGGCTCGACGGATAAAGGTTTTGCACTGGGTGTTGGATAGTTGAAGTGGAAAGGTTTGATGGTGAAGATAGTCGTATATATCCTTGTACCACGACGAGTTGGGACCAACAATTTCACATATAAGCTCAGATTGTGGAACTTCAAATGCTGGGATCAAAAGCTGTTCAACCAAGAACTCACATTTGTAGGTGTTAGATGGCCTGTCTAAAAGAGATCCAATCATAGCCATGGCATCTGCTGCTCTATTTTGTAGTCTAGGAGTTTGCTCAAAGGTAATATCCTCAAAATATCTCTTGAAATCATCCACCATTAGCTTGTATCAGAGAAGCTTCTCGTCTTTCATTTGATATTCATCTAAAACCTGTTTGATAACCAGCTGAGAATCACCAAAGACTCGTAACTGTTTGATAGCCCATTGTACTGCCATGCGCAAGCCTGTGATTAAAGCTTCATACTCTGCTATGTTGTTTGTACATGGGAATGCTATTCTGTATGATTTAGGTATACAATCTCCTTGAGGGGTGACAAACAAGATACCTACTCCAGAACCATGTTGTGTGTATGATCCATCAAAGTATAGTTGCCATTGTGCTAGGGAATTCAAATGAAACAATCCTTCATCAGGAAATTCTAGATATATTGGTTGAATGTCTGTGATGGGTGCTGCAGCTAATTGATCAATGATAACTTGTCCTTTGATGGCTTTACGGTTCACATATTGTATGTCAAACTCACTTAAGATCATGACCCATTTTGCTAATCTCCCTGTGAGAAGAGCTTTTGAAAGGAGATACTTGAGGGGATCCACATTAGAGATGAGCTTTGTTGTTTGGTTCAGCATATAGTGTCGCAACTTTTGGGAAGCAAACACTAATGCTAAACAAGCTTTTTCCATGAATGAGTAATTGAGTTCATATCCCACAGGGCTTCTGCTGATGTAGTAAATGGCTTGTTCTTTTCCTGAATCATCATGTTGAGCTAGAAGGGCACCCAATGCTGTGGTTGTTGATGATATATAGAGCAGTAGTGGACGATCAGGTACCGGAGGTACTAACACAGGAGGTGTTCCCAAGTATTCCTTTATCTTATCAAAAGCCTGTTGATACTTTTCATCCCACTTAAAAGGTTCACCCTTACGAAGAAGATATTGAAAAGGATGACATTTATTTGCTAGTTGTGAGATAAATCTGCGGATAGATTGTAGCCTACCTTGTAAACTGCAGAGTTGTTTGAGAGTCGTTGGTGGAGGCATTTCTATGATAGCTTTTACCTTAGCTGGGTCCACTTCTATCCCTCGTCGAGACACAATATATCCCAACAGTTTTCCTGATGTTACAACGAATACACACTTCTTTGGGTATAGTCTGACTTGGTATTTTTCTAATCGATCAAAGATTTGTGCCAATACTTGTAGATGTCCTTCTCTTGTCTTGGATTTTCCTAGGATGTCATCAACATAGTCTTCCATGATAGTATGAAAAATGTCATGAAAGATAACTGTCATAGCTCTTTGATAAGTAGCTCCAGCGTTTTTAAGACCAAAAGGCATTACAACCCAACAATAGGTACCCCATGGATAGATAGAGGATGTTTTATCTTGGTCTTCCTCTGCAATTCAGATTTGATTATAACCAGAAAATCCATCCATCAAAGATAGCATTTCATGTCCTGCTGTAAGATCTACAATGTTGTCTATGCTTGGTAGTGGGAAATCATCCTTAGGACAAGCTTTGTTAAGATCTCTAAAGTCTGTGCAGCAACGAACACGTCCATCTGGTTTTGCTACAGGTACCAAATTTGAAAGCCATTCTGGATAATCAATAGGCTTTATAAATTTTGCTTCTAACAGTTTCTAAATTTCTGCTTTGACCAATAAGCCAACTTGTGGATGCATTTTGCGCAATTTTTGTTTGACAGGCTTCGCATCAGGAGATACTACTAAATGATGTACCACAAGTGAAGGATCCAGACCTGGCATGTCTGCATAAGTCCATGCAAAATTTATAGCTCTTCTCAGAAAAAATGCTGTAAAGTTTCTTCACTCTTTCTCAGAGAGTGATGCTGCCAAAAAAGTGATCTTCGGATTCTGTTCTATTCCCAAGTTCATGTCTTGTGATTTTTCAACTAGCATGGTTGATTTTTCATGGTAATCAGTGATAATAGGAAGATCAAATCCCTCATCCTCAGGCACCTTAGAGAGGTTTTCACCTTCGGATATGTCCTTTATTATTACTTTTTCACGGTCAAGAGGCGCCTTTCGGTTTTCACCTAATGACCTATTTTGTTGAATTTTGTTTATTTCACTTTTGCGACTGAAGGATTTGATACTTCCGCCAAAATATGCTAGTTTAGGTAAATCCATCATGAAACCTGCTTTATGATCACCCAATGGAATACCTTGTCTCAAACCCATGAATTCTGCAATGGCTTCGTCATTTTCAAATGTATCCAATATCGGTGCCCCCTGTTGGTCCCAATCGATGAGGTCAGGATATACAAGTGAAAGGCTAATGGAGGAATCGTGATGGCTAGAAGAGGTTATGGAAAACATGAAGATGGAATGTTCTTGAAAAAGGTCGGTGATATGGAGGGAGGAGTCATCGATAGTATCCGAATTAGAAGTCTCTCCTACCGAAGAAGGTCCAACGTTAATATCGGAAATACACTTAATGTCTTTGAGTCGCAGTACCTCCGGTTGGTAACCAAGGCCTTGCTTATTAAACTTCTTAGACACAATAATGGGCTCAGTAGGTCCTTGTTCATGTGATCCCAAGCCAACATGTCCTTTATAGCCCATGTTCTTTATGATACGAAACCCATTGTTGTATCGCTCTACTTCAAGTTGGACTTGGTCATTTTCATCAAAGAATATCCAAGAGTTGATGTCCTTAATGTCTTCATCATCCAAGAAACCACCCTTAATGAATACTGTAGGGGGAGCTTTGATAACAGCGGAGGAAGAAGTTGGCTTAGATGTAGAGGGCTTACCGTGGGATTTAGGAGATAATGGAAGGGTACCCACGCAATAGGACTCTTGTAGTTTGTATTCACCAGGGCCATGTTCGGTATATTTGATATGGAGGTTGGAAGCGGCTTTGCTAGATGAGGGCTTGAGAAGATCGGATGGGTTGATATAGGATGAAGATGGATATGCCTCGGTGTTGATAGGAATGCGATTTGGACTCTGATATTTAGCTTGAAAGGCACGGCAGAACTCAAATGGATTAGGATCAGCTTGAATGGTAACTTCAACACCCTTATGTGGAAATTTAAGGCATTGGTGGTATGTAGAGGGAACTGCTTTAAGGGTATGGATCCAAGGACATCCAAGGATGATGTTGTAAGGAAGATCAATATCAAGGACTTGACAGCGAGTTTCTGTAATGACCGGTCCAACTTGAATAGGCAATAAGATAATCCCTTCGGTATCTCTTTCAGCGTCATCATATGCTCTGATGGTAATAACCTTGGAGGTGTCCACATCTTTCTCAGAATATCCCAATTGCTTGATAAGTTTCAAAGAACATATGTTAAGACCAGCTCCCCCATCTATCAAGACTCGTTTGATACGGTGTTGTTTAACAAATACTTCAATATGGAGGGCTTCGTTGTGTGACGGATGAATGGAGGGTTGAAGATCTTTGTCGGAAAAGGTCAAATGACAAGGGGCTGCAATGCTAGCGACCATAGATTGGAATTATGTGATATTAATATTATTAGGCACCGAAGACTCTTGTAAGGCTTTATCAAGGATAGCTTTATGTGCGCGGGATATGCGGAGCAGCTTAAGAATAGATATGTGTGCGGGTGTTTTACCAAGATGATCCAAGAGGTTATAGCCAGAGAGAGATCGAGGAGAATGAGGAGGTGCTCCTTGAATAGTAACTCGACCTCTTCGCGTGGTTACAGCACAATCAGGTGCTCTCCCTTGGACGGTAATGGTAGAAATGCGAGCATGGTCAATGCGGCCGATGGTAGATGATGCATAGTTATACGGAATAGCATTTCCAGCCTGAAGGTTATTTGTCTGATCATGAGATGAAAGTGGATTCTTGAAAGTCTCTAGATCATAGTTTGATGTTGATTGTTGAGCAGGTTGAGCTGTGGAAGGTGTGACGTTGATTAAACCTTGATCAATGCAGTCTTGGATAACATGTTTTAAGCACATACAACCATTTGTTTTGTGCCCTTTAACTCGATGGTAATCACAATACTCATTTTCTTTGTACCAAGGAGCTCGAAAGAGTGGTTCACCATTTGGTGGTGCATCGGGTAGAATAATGTCTCCGGCTTGAAGCAACTTTTGAAGAATAACTTCCATGGGTTCCACTAATGGTGTAAATTGTCGGCGTGGTTTGGAAGTTTGGCGTTGGTTTCTTCGTTGTGGAAAAGGCTGTCTTGGTGTAGAGGCTACTTGAATGTTGATGGGAGCTCTCATAGTTTGAATGTTTTTTGTATCTACAATACCGTCATTGACAACATTCTTGTTCTTGTTCCAAAAGCGAGACTTATCATTGGAATTTTGGGGAGAGTCTTTGTTGTCGCGAAAGATCTTGATAGTGCCCTTGGCAATTAACGCCCGTTCAATAATAACTCCTTTGGAAACTAGTTCATCAAAGGTGCTAGCACTCTGCAATTGTAGTTGGAATGACAGCTCAGGATGAAGATTTTGAACAAAGATGTCAAGCTGTTGTTTCTCAGGTATTTCCCAGGATAATTTGCTAGCCATGTTATGCCATCGTTGGGTAAAAGCATAAAAGGGTTCATCGTTGCACTGTTTGGTATTGACAAGGTCATTCATGTTTACCTCATGTTCAATGTTGAAGGCAAAGTGAGATCAAAATTTGTTTGCTAATTCCGCAAAAGATTTGATGCCCGGGGGTAAATGAGAAAACCATTCAAGAGCTTGTCCTGCTAAGCTTTGAGGAAATAGTCTCAAAAGATACGTATCATCATAAGAGACATCAAGACATGCTACAAAAAAGGCTCGAAGATGGTCTTTCGGATTCCCTTTCCCTTTGTATTTCTCAAATTGTGGGATTTCAAAATGTGGTGGAAAAGGTATCATATTAAGAGACTTGTCAAATGGATAGGCGCATATGTTTTCGAGAGAAAAAGGTTTCTTGCCTTGTCCTACCCTTTCATCGATCATCTGTTGAACATCTGCTGAAGATAATTGCTATTGTTGCGAAGGGGGTGGCGTATGGTAGGAGATATATTGTGGTTGTGGTTGTGGGATATGTGGAGTTGTGACTGTTCGTTGCGGTTGTGTACCCACAATGTATGTCAAAGGATTGGTATGTGATATGTATGTGTTGGAGGATTTCTGTCCTTGAGACACAAGCGGCAATTGGGTGTGCATCACATGGGAAGTGGATAGTGGATTGATAGTAGTAAATGGTTGGGAAGTTGGGATTTGATTTGTGACATGGTAAGTAATGGAGGGATTGGTAGATACGACAGAAACGTTTGGATTTGTATTTTGGATGATATGAGGATTGGTATGTGTCATAGGTTGGGTGACAATAGGAATGCTTTGGGTAGCATAAGATGGATTGATGGTGCGTGAAGGATTGGAAGAATATGATGACATGGATGTAAGTTGATCAACATAAGCAATCTTATTGTTCAGATTGGCTTGAGAAACGGGGGGATCACTCATGTCAATGAGACTAACGTTGGGATTATATGATAACGTGGAAGGATTAGCAGTTGGTATATGGGATATGATATTTGTATGAGATGTAGTAGATTGTAAAGGGTGTGAAGCATGGACAACATGTGTTGTTGGAGTGGTTTGAGAGGTTTGCACACTATAAGACATGGGAATAGCTTGTGATGCTCGAAGTGTTTGCGCTTGTGTTACATGGACAGCTTGTGTTACTTGAGGCATGGAAACAGTCATGGTAGAAGGAGAGATATGTTGAGGAACATGAAAAGGTGGAATGTTGAGATTTTGCGACATGAGAGGGAGCACATTGGTGGGCACTATCAATGGTTCTAAAGTATGCTCTGATCGTGGTAACTCAAATGAAGCAACAATAGGCAATGAGGACGATGTTTGCGATGTAATGGGAGATGATATGACTATAGTAGATGGTCTATTTGCAACAACAGCAGTAGTGTTGGGATCTTGCTCTCTAATAGCAGATATGTCAAAGTCCTTAGGTAGTTTAGCACCCATGCGAGCAAGTTGGAGAAAACAACGATCAGGCTCAGATATCATGAGTTTCTCAACTTGGTCCCATAGATAGGTATCTTGGAATTCTGATGAGTCATCTTGAGATTGTTCTTCGAAAGTTTCCAAGGATGGTGGAGGTTGCATTTGTTGTGAAGATGACTCGCCAATAGTGTATCCTTGAGGTATAAACATATGAGAAGGCATACCAGTTGTGAATTGAGTTGCGTCCTTAAGAGGTGTTGTGAATTGTTTCATCTCAGCTTGCAATTTGGCTTCCATTTCAGCTTTCAATTTGGCTTCTATTTCAGCTCGATATTGACTCCTAGTTTGAGGCATGATGTTGATGATGAAATTGAGCTTGTCAAAGTTTTGAGACCCAAAAGATGACAGTTGACTAGTTGTTTGATTGGTTGTTGTTTTGGTTTGCTGGTTTGGCTAATTCACTTGGTTGATTTGTTTTGGCTGAGTTGTTGTTGTTTAGTTGTTGTTGGTTGTCCCTAGAGGTAGCTTAAACACTCAAGAGAAAGATTGTTTGCTGTTGATGTTTGTTGGAGCTAAAGCTAAAGGATGTTGTTTACTGAAGCTAAAGCTGAAGGATGTTTGTTGGCTGAAGCTAAAACTGAAGGTTGTTTGCTGATTGAAATGATTGGGTTGATGTCTGATTTGCTGGTTGGGGGTCTCAAAAAGATGGAAGCTCATGAGTTGTGATTGATTGATAAGCTCAAAAACAAGAGACAAAGTCCAGGTATTTGCTATTGATCAAAGAGAAGTCTGAAAGCTGATGTTTGAGACTTAAGAAAGCTGGACCTGTGGCTAATTTAGCTGATGGATTAAGGTTTGTAGGTATTTTAGCTACAGGCGACTGATGATAGCTCAAATGTGACTCAAAAGATGCTAAAGGTGATCAATGATAGATCAGATGCAATCTGGTTTAGCCTCAACAAAGAATGATAGTGTTAACCAGAAGCGAATGCTATTGCCAGAGGCGACGACTGTTGGTTCAAAGGTGATTTCCTGTTGATCAGAGGTGACTCAGATATCCCTAGAGGTGACAGTCTGTTGTTCAAAGGCGATTTCATTCAGGCATAAGGCGACTACCTGCGGCTTAAAGGTGATCTAGCTCAGACAAGATGCGATTAGTTATGATTCAGATGCGATTTGGTTCGGGCAGTAGGCGATCAGCTGTGGTTTAAAAGTGAGTCTGTTCAAGCAAAAGGCGTTCAACTGTGGTTTAAAAGCGACCCTGTTCAGGCAATATGCGGGCAGTTGTTGTTTAAAAGTGACGCAGTTCAGACAAAAAGTGAATTACTACAGTTTAGAAGTGATGTCTGTGGTCTGTGTGAGTAGTTTAGGTTCAAAAGCGACTGTGTTTGTGTAAAAGTTGTCTGATTTTGTAGTTTTTCAGCAAAAAAATAGTGATAATAGTCACTCACACTCACAACAAGCACAAACTGATACAACCTAGGCTAGGATAGGACAATATCTGTTGAATCCCCTAGCTGCGCCTATTCAAAGCGGGTAGCTCCAGGATCTTGGTAGCACTAGCTCCTCCTTACATTTGCACATACTTCTCATGCATACCAAGATCCGGGTTTCTTATAAGGCTTGACCCCCTCCAAACCTTTAGATTGTCCCTGCTACCTCGGCTAAGAACTGCATGAATCGGGGCCGCTTCAAGGGTTTTGCCCTCTGCATCAACAGATAGAAGGTTTTTGGCTACTACACAAAGTTGCTAATAAGGGCATCCATTCAGGTGGCTATACGTGCGGCAGCGCTACTCTCCGTTATGGAGTCTCCCAGCCTCCAAGGGTTGCGCCTTGGAGGGTTTTGGGGGAGGTTGGCTATCGGTATAACACAACTGCACCCGTTATTTGTGGCTTTCGACACAAACACTTTTCTTATATAGCGGTTCAGAAGGACTTGGCTTTAGCCCGTTACCGCTTGGGTCATATCCCTTCTCACACCAGGAAGGCAGGCCCTCTAAAGATAATGACAAGTTCTCATACACCCAAGATCCGTTTGATAGGCAAGGGGAGAGGATACTTTTGCCATTAAATTTGGGTTACAATCAGGCACATGCAAGCAATCAAAAAGATAAATCAAGCACGAAGCAAACAATAGTTCATTTTAAGCACCAAGCCCAAATATGCCTAATTTAGTGAAAAAAACCATAAATCTTGGACCGATCAAACCTGCAACATATATGTCAGTAGTTTGATAACCTCCTGTCTTGGACAAATCGATAAGATGCTGCGCAAATACCTAATTAATAGCCAAAAATCCAATTGGAACTGAAACAGATTTGAAAACAACAGGACTTACCAGATGCGATTCACTGCTGATCAAAAGTGACCTCCATTATACCAGAGGCGAAAGACTGCAGATCCTGTGCGACGCCGAAAATACTGTATGCGATACCTGTCATCTCATAAGCGACGCGTATTAGCCTAAGGTGATCAATTGAGGGTTAAATGCGAACCGTATCTGCAAAACACAGTCGACAGACAAAAACCCTAAGCTAATAGGTGATCACTGTAAATTCAAAAGTGACCCTAATTAATTCGAAAGCGGCTTCTGTAGACTCAGAGGTGAAGCAGTTACACCCAAAAGCGACCAGCTGCGTGACAAAAGCGACCTGTATCTGCAAAAAAAGACTAAACCCTATCCTGCACAGGCGATCATTATCAGTTCATAAGCGATACAGATCAGTGTAAAGGCGAGTACTGTTTGATCAAAAGCGATGCAAACATATGCAAAGGCAGCCACTGTTAAATCAAAAGCGATGCGGATGTGTGCGAAAGCGGCGGATGTTAGGTCAAAAGCGGTAAATATAGTTCAAAGGAACCGTAAAAATCACAGGCGAGCATTTTAAAAACAAAAGCGATACCGTTTTACCTTAAGCGATGATTGTTTGTTTAAAGGCAATCCAGAGAGCTAAATGCGGCCTGTTCTAGCTTAAAAGCAGCGCAGAGATTCGGCAGCGGCGGATGTTCATTCAGAAGCGACCGAAATTTACTGCGAGCACTTGTAAAATCTGATCTTCAAAGAAAACAACTCTGAAAAATGAAGTCAATCAAGGACGTGAGTCCCACCGGGCATGCCAAAATGTGATAGGTGAAAGTCAGGTGCAGCAGATCAGACATAGTCATGAAACCCTAACCCTACCATCATCAAGGAATCTAACCTAAATAAAATCAAAGAACAATGCAATTCAAGCATAACTCCACCTAGACCATGCGATTCCTCGTTTGAGAGATGTGGACTGCTTCTTCAACAATGAACAATTAAAATGCTGAAAGTTGCCATGATTGATGATAAAAGCTCAAGTGAGTGCTCAAATGCTCAAGATGATAATGTAGGTGATGTATGATTGCTGTATATGATTGCTGGATTGCTGGATGTTTCATATGGAGTGAGAGGGTGTTTATATAGGACTTAGCCAAGATCAATCAACGGTGGAGATTCAGAGGCTATGTGAATGGCTAGGATTAAAAGTTACTAAATTTAGATTCCATTAATTGTGCATGTGAAGGATTGTAAATGAAAGTTGTTTTACAACACATGATTGACTGGACAAGTGTTGGAATGTGATAAATGATGAGGGTTTAATTCAAATAAAATATTTGAATTAGTTGGGATATGAGTTGGAAATTAATTAAATAAATAAAATTTTATTTAATTAATAGGTTAAATGAATAAAATGGGATAACACATGATGTGGAATTAATTAAATAAATACAATTTATTTAATTAATTGGCTAAGAATGGGATTTTAATTAAATAAATAAAATTTATTTAATTAATTAGCTAAGGGATGAGTGATTTAACAAGGTGTTGCTAGACATGGACAAATTTGGGTGTCTACACAAATTCATCACATACTTTGAAACAAAAACTTGAGAGGCACTTGTAAATATAGGTACAAATTGTGTAAATCTAGATAGTTTTATATAAATTAAAATACATGTTTTGATTCAGATATATTGATAAATTGCTTGTATTATTTTTATATCAGGTGGCGTGAAGACCTGCTACATTCCCCACAAGTTTTGGATTTTCTTGAGATGGCATAACCACATTTTGTAAACATTATTTTGAGTTGGCATATATGTACATACACAATTACATTATTACACATTTTGTACACAAATTTTTATACATGTGTATGTACACAATTTTATACTCTACACTATTAAATTTATCAAAATTGTTATTCTATATATTTTATTTGTTAAATGCGCATGTTTTTCTACTTTGAATTTGTAATTTTAAATTTGATTTTATTATATTGTTAAATTTGGTTGCCTTGGTCAACTTCACCAAATTTTGAGAACTTAAGACGTTCCTTTAAGACATCGTAAATTAGGACCCCTTAAGACATCCAAAAAGTTAGCATCAAGTTGTAGGTTAATTAAAATGGCTATCAAATTTAGGGCCATCAATTGCAAATGATAGGTGTCTAGGTAGGGAATGTAATCACATTTTCATTTTTTTAATTTTCATGTTTATTTTTCAATTTTTGAGTGATCTAGAGTTTGGTGGGGTGTGCCCTAGGTCACTCTTTTACCATACTTGGTCACTTGTTTTGGTAAGGAAAATTGCCTGAGTGTCCCTTAGGATGTTTGGGCAACTTGCAAGGTTGCTTAACAAAAATTGTCAAGTTGCATTTTTTGCCAAGAGTGATTTAAAAATATGCATTTTTAGATGCTTTGACTATTTAGACTTGGGTTTTTCATGTTTTTTTATTTTTTTTATGTTTTTAACTTTTTCAACTATTTGTCTTTTACATTTTTACAATTTTTTAAGTTTCTCTAATTTTCAAAGTGATGAGTGTGTGCTTGTGTTGACAAGACACACATATTCATTGGAACGTGACTAAGGAGAAAGCTTTGTTGGTGAGTAGCGTGTAGGAGCTCTCTACAACAAATCAATTTGCCCTACGACAAGGTTGGATAGATAGAATGGTGTAGGTTCCTATTGTGTTATCCTTATCACACATTTATTATGACATACTAACCTATTTAGATGTAAAGGGTAAAATTTTATATTTTCCTAGCATTTCTAGAGGGTGGATGATTACATTGTATGACATCTACTAGATTTTGGGTGTCCCTATCTAGAGACAACTTGACATAGGCAAAGTGGGCATCAAAGGATGAGAGACTATCCTGGGCCTCTTTCTTGGGAGTTAAGAGACCAAGAAATAGGAAGGGAGTTTATCTAACTTTAGTTCAAACACCTGACATTTTTCCCCTATGGAAGGTCATGATTGGCTTAATAGCTTAGCACTTGTGAAGGAATAAAAATGTCCACTTTCTCATATGGTTGTGGGATCCTATCATTAAGCAAGTGGAGTTAGGTAAAGTTTATGCATGGGGGATTGACATCCTACCTTCAAGGTCTACCATGACCTTTATTAGATTGTGCACCATAAGGCACTAGGATTTAGTCATCCTTCTCTAGTTATGGTATGGAAATTGGAGCCTATTAGACCCTATCAATGGCCCATGCCCACACAAGATCTTTCACTTCCTTGAGGTATCAAGTAGTGTTGATTGGATTATTATGGCACATGATTACACAAACAATGGTGACTTTGACTAACACAGACATTATTGCAAACCCCTACATAGAGATAGAGAGGAGATGGGTAGGAGATGACATGACTAGATATTATTGGAAAGGGATGACAAACATGGTTTAGTGGAGATTCATTAGACATTCACACAAGTGCTCCAATAGCTTAGGGAGGACTTTCTAAAGGATTCCCCATAGTACACTCTCATGCTACAAATCTACTTAAGATGTAGTAGAGGTTGGTCAAGGGACACTCCCATAGACTCTTACTCTAGGGACTCCTATTACATGGTCAACACAAGAACAAGCACCAAGGCAAGGATAAATATAACTATAACCATGCTAGGATCATTTAATTTTTTATGTAGAGAGTGATTAGGATGGTAGAGAGGATGAGGGGTCCAATGATGATTACTATCCTAAGGTGGAGGAGGATGAGAATGCATCAGATGAGCTTTCTCCTAGTTTATAGTTGTGATTCCTCTAACTTAGTTGATCTAGATGAGAAGATGTGAGAGATTGATCCCTCCTAGTAGGCAAGAGATCCTTATGAGTATCTCACTTTTTAATTCTTTGTTTTGATTTTCTTAGCATTTTATTGCTTAAAATTTGACCATGACCTAAATATGCATACCATGAATGAATGGAGGAACTTTATTAGGACCTCATCACTACATATTCTTGTCCCCACCATGAGGAGAGAGGGAGAGAGAGGAACTATTAATGGATGAAAGGATAATTGTAATATTGTAGGCTAAAACATAAATATTTTCTCCCACTTACCATGCAAACTAACATATTACATCTTTGAGGGTTACAATTGACATTTATATCTTATTATATGGTTGATCTCATTTACATTTCTTTTCCTTCATGCACATGGTTAGATTAGATTTTGATTTATGATTATTTAGGGATGCTTGTATATGTATGTATGTGATGTTATGCTTTTATAGTTTATGATGTATATGCAATGTATGTATGCATGGATAACGGATATGTATGGATGCACCTATTTACTAACATGATGGTTTTACACGATTATTACTTTGACATGTGTATGATTTTGTTATGGCAGGATCGCATTTATTGTGTGACATGTATATGATATTGATAGTGTGCTTGCTCTTTATAAGGTTTTTAACTTAAGGGATTGTAGGTTGACTACATAAGACAACTCATTAAGCTTTAATAATGCAAAAATTGGGGGATCAAGTAGCAACAAAAAAGGTGATCGAAACAATTTTGGTATGATTACAAATATATAACCTTACAAAATCCATAATTATAAACTATAAATAAAACAACAATGCCTACTTTTCTCAAATAACCCACACAAGAACAAATAGAGGAAGCTCAGGTTGTATATTTACTCCAGGTCCATGTTCAAAAAATATATAAAGTCCATGACAAACAGTATACAACATAGTCCATGAAATAGTCAAATTATGTAGCCCATGTGTTCAATAATAGGTATCACATACTATATCTATCATCAAGAGTCCTCTTCACACCATGCGAACTACTCACATGACCTGAATCACTCTGTAGAAGAGAAAGATTTAGATGAAATCAAATTTAAGATGATTGAAAGTGATTTAATGACAATTTTTAAATTTATAATTTATCATAAAATTAAGTTACTGTGTGAGGCTAAGAGGCATGCTCTGGTGCACCTGGACCTGTCTCTACATGCTCTGAATCAATCTATTTAATACAAGAGAAAGTTCAAGTTGAAATTAGATGTAAGATGATATTAAAAATGATTTAATTCAATTTAATTTATAATTTATCATATTTAAATTATTATACCATAAGAGGAACTTGTTATACATCCTCTATTCCATGACCTGTCTCTATAGGCTTAGCTACATGACATGTCTCAAGCTATAAAAGAAAAAGAATTTTGAACACATGTCAACATATATATCTATCAAGAAATAAATGATTTAAGTTCACAATGTATATTTTAATTGAATTTAAATATAATCTAAATTTTAAATTATACCGTATCAGGCTACCTATCTCCTCTATCCTCCTTCTCTACATGTGTTGTGTGTTGATGAAAGGTGTCACTAACAAGCTCCTACAAGGTCATTTATAAGTTAGCACATGTGTGTACAAATTAGGTTTTAAAACATATATATATATAATTGACTTGTGTGCATGTTATACATTTTTGAACAACCTGAAATGCAGTCGACTCCTGATATAAACTTGTATTATCCAAGTGTGCTACAATGCTCATTCTCATTGTTGTGTCAACCTACATAGACATATTTTTAATATATATTAAATAGTACATGTGCAGGTTTTTAGATACAGTGATATCAAAATAGAAAAATCTAAGTATATATAGTTTTTTAAAACAATATACATACTGTAAGAGTGTTATGTGAGATGCCCAATGATGGAGGAGTGCTCGAGATACCCTATGTAACGCCCCGCCTTGATCACCTTAGAGAAAATACATTTACACTATAGAAAACAGGAAATATTTTTTTTTTGTTTAAATAAGATAACAAGCAATGTTAACTAATTACTCCATTAAACTGCAACATGTCTCTAAGGATTCAAGGAGGCATTACTTATACGCTAATCAACATAATAACACATAATGCTAACATCAATATCTGATCTAAAACCAGTGCATGATTAGATAGCATATTCAATTTCATTGCATGTCATCAAAATATAAAGTTCATGATCAATTACACAACTACAATTTTTTTTTCCCTTACACATAGTTACATCATTACATCATTGACATCTTCTGTCTACATCAAATTACATACATCAAGAATGATCTGGTACACAATTATCTTCCTCAACTGGTACAAGTACAATTGTTTGGAACTGGGATAATCCTTTCCTGCACATGAACTCTGACAAGAAATTACCAATGGATAAGATAGCTCTTCGACCCGACCATGTGGAACCCTAAGGTCCACCCCCCGAGCTAGGAGTTAACATGAGGTCCCAACAACAACCAACAGTCAGGTAGACAAAGACTAACATGAATGAAGGATGACCAACTTTAATTCAACACATGACCACAACACAACACATCTTCCAAAGACGACACATAACACATGTAGAGAGACCATACAAGGAATGCTAGGTAGCAGTAGGGAGAGTGTCATCACACGGTCCTAGCATGGGTTATCTTGATAGCCTCTCACTAGGCACTGGCCCCATAGGGTGACACATGCGGAATCGACCTTCCTTTCGTGAGGACAAGGAAGTCAATCATGCCAACCAAGCCTTCTCAACCCATCCTTAGCCTATACGAGCACTACAGGCCTTGGTGAGGAATCCATTAACTCTTGTTTAATGTGAAATCTACCCTTAACCCCCTAGTTCATTTTAGGTTATCACTTGATTAATCTACTTTCAACGGGTTATCCTGACTGCCACTTTGGGCGCCAGCCCCACATTGAAAGCCACTCTCCTTACTAACGCCTAGTAAACCCTAACCATCTATAAGACAGATAACATCATCCTACAGATACATATGGTCACGGCAAGGTGGTATCCCACTTATACACCAAACATACTCATAAGGCAACTCTTAAATCAATGACCAAAGCGATACATGTTTACTAGCTCTTTAGGATTCACAGGTCTCTCCATGCGACGATTACGACAAAATGGTTAAAATCACAAGTGGTAAGATACCTCACCTAGAGAATATTGCTTGCAAAACACAATAACAATTTAACTCATACTTCATTAAACTTTATACCAACTAAAACCACAAGATCGTTATAACATCACAATGTTAAAACACCTATCCATATGTCGCATGTACTCCACTATGACTTACTAAGCCCCTGGAATGGTCATTCACAACTCGACACTTACAATGACAGAACATCTTAACTCGTGCAATATGATTAAGTTCCAGAGTTAAAACTACAAATCCTAACTAGTTCGATGCAGACAAAAAACAACTATGAATAACATTAACTCTTTTAAACAACTAATTAAATGCAACAATCAAATTAATATATTACGACTACTTACTAAATATTCTTTTTGTTTCAAACGATAAAATTACTAAATAATTAACAACACCATCTAGATTATCTTTCCCATAATTTGACCGATTAATCAAATTCTAAAGCAATACAAAAATGCCTATTTTCTAGATCCATACCCTAATAGATTTACCTATCCAAAGAATTTACTATTATAATTTCTTCATAAAAAAAAAACATCTATCTTTCAACCGCAAGGTAAAAAAAACAAACCTAATAATAATAATATTAACTATAACATTTGTGGAACATTGGATAGTAAATATCCTTTACCCAAAGGAAAAATAAAATAACATTAATTGATAGAGATTTCACGGAAGGAAAATTAGTAACATAGTGATTACTCTAAATACCCTACTAGACACTCATTCAATTATACAACCTAAAATTTTAACTATTAAATATTGTATAACTAAACTTTCTCATAATATTAAATGGGATAATTATAAAGATAAGTGAGGATATAGAAGAACATTATCACTATTTTTACATCAACATTTATCGAAATGGAATAATTGAAGGATGTATAATAGTAACTATAATTTCTCCTACTATTGCAATTTAAAACCGTCATATTATTCAACTTTAAAAAATTCATCATTGTATTTATGAAGGACTATGTGATAATGAAGGTGGTGTTTCCTGGCATGAAATACCGTACCTTTATCTAGCAGTTATATGCACTAACCTTAGGTTTTAAATGGGATACTTAAATACAGCTTTTGTTGTGACTGAGGTGTAAAATTGTTATTGGTTGTTTGATCATTGAACGGTTTGAGATTTTAAATTGAGAGATGTTAGTTGTTGCAAATCATATCGGCATGGAAGTGAAGCCCTAAAGGTTCCCTAACCCTAAAATTTACTTCTTAACTATAGATTTATTTGAAAAGACTTTAGAAATGTGCATCAAAAATTCCACAAGTGTAAAGCCAGATTCCTCAACCTACAGTGACGCCTAGAAGGGAGCTTGAATCAGAAATGGATAGTTAAATGTATGCTTTTCAACTGTGTTTGAGCGATTTCAAAACAAGGTAAACGTAAATCTAATCATTTGTTGATCAAAGAAAAGGATTATTGTTCAAGTTAGATTGTATGTGGAGGCGAAATTGCGAGGAGGCCGAAATTCCAGGGTATTCTTTTCACGTTTTCCTTTTCTGGTTTAGACGCCTGAGTACAAGGCTGCACAGAAGTCATAAATTTCTTTCTATCTTTTGTTAAAATGCTTACCAATATCAAGGATGTCCTCTATAAAGTATGCCGTAGTAAAATTCACGCCTTACTGTCATTGTCGCTGCACCACTTAACGATGTTTCACCTTATCTAATTTTTTTAAACATGGTTATATGAATTGTTTCACCTTTGTCATTCCCAATATCTGGGGTTAACAATTGCACTTTAGAGAAGCAAATGGCATCAACCCAAGGCAGTAATATATGCCCCATACATAGTTATGGCAATGAGATGCAACTCCGACAACCTACCTATATGATGACAAGAACACACACAATGATAGCAGATGATGAATTTTAACAGAACAATCTTGTAGCAACAATGACCCAAACAGTAATAAATACCTGCAATGATGAAGGGCATGCACCAAATGGGCATTTAGAACATGTGCAAAATGTAGAAGCATGCACAAGGATAAAGGAGCTTGATCAGAGGTTGTGGTTGCGTCCACCCTGGCAGAGAAGTGTGCAAAATGCAGAAGCATATACCAGGCTTAGAGACTTGCAAGCAAATGCAATACATAGGTATAAGGCTAACCCTCATACCCATTGCCTGTGAGTGAATGGAGGATCTGCTATGGTATGGGCAATATATCAATTTACAAGGGATAGACAAAGGTCAGGTGATGTAGCTACAACGGCCCCACTACAGAAGATATCAAAGGTAGAAACAAGCATAAGGGAGACCGCTGCTGAACATGCCTCTTCATAAAACCAACTTACTGATTGAAATGACGCCAACATAGACACAAGGTAAATCCATTTTGCATTATGATGCAGAACTAGTTAATTTCATAGCCTTGCCAGATTAGGTGGCCAATTTGGGAGCCAGATTACCAACACTCATCAACACATAAAGGATAGAAGAGTTTTGTTAGATGCTGTAGTGGCAACTTCACATCAAGGAATCAGATAAGACTAATTTACATGGATAGTTTGCATTCATAATGTAAAATATGTTTAGGAGTATTTACAGTGACACTTTTTTGTTGAATTGGATCCAAATCTTGCCTAAATGTATATATGGACTGCAATGATTGTATGCACAAAATGGGATTAATGAAAGAAGCTTTTAAAAACCTTAAGCAAATGCGATCTAGTCAGACGCAAACCTAGACTCCACAGTTTTAACAGGCATAAGAAGAAAGAATGCTAATATTCATTAGGAATAATGTAGATAGCACAAAATGAAGCACATTCTAAACCATAACAGGGAAAACAAGGATTGTACAGTAAACATATTTTCAGAAAACAAAACAAAGAATTAACCAACCTTGATCCCGCTTGTGGAAATGAAGATTTGTTGCCGCATCCACTCCCAATCTCTTTCCCCCAAAATATTTCCAGGTAAAAACCCCCTTTTTAAAGAAATAATTTGGTAACCAAATACGGGAAAAACTAACTTCCGCAACCCCGAACTAACTTTATATTTGTTAGATCCAAGACAAAATAGTTTGGTTTGATTAATTAAAGGCAACAGTAAAGATATTTACACATTATATATATAATTACCATTGAATCAACTTTATAAATATATATTAATTTTTATAACTATACTTGCTAACAAAATTGTGACATGCAACTTATTTATTGGCCAAAACGTAATTTACAAATTTTCAACTCAACTTACAACTAATTAATTTATTTAAATATCCAACCATGCAAGGTTCCTCACGACTAATATTTAACAGTTTTTACGTCCCCAACAAAATAATTTATTTACCACAGTTGTAGTCAAATATCCAAATTAACAATTATGTTAAGTTATCAATATTATATTTTCCATTCATTAATTCTATTTAATGCTCAACTCTACCTTACCCATATAAACACCTTCCAACCTCACTAACTTCAAGGTATGACATTCCTGCTACCAAGTTATGATCAGACGACAGACATGACCACGAAGGTGTCCTAACAACTCAGTGACAATGACAGGGGACCCCACATTAACTCCATACAACCATTCCATTGGCGAAGGCACGCTCAGACCTGGTAAATCAGGTGGAGTCGGTGCCTAGTACCTACATCCTGCGACAAATACACGGTTAATCATAACGAGATATATATATCCACATGCAGTCGTCTAGTGAATGGAAATCGCAGTGGGGTAGGGTACTCAAGAGCGAGTAATACGACACGGTCCCATTCACGTTCCTATATAAACAAGGCACAACATTTAAACAAGATACTAAATATAGAAATCAAAACATCTGAAACATTTAGTTTACTTATCAATTGTAAAGCATGAAATAACAAGATCCAATATCACAACTAATATCATGATGATTAGTTCCATAATGAATTAACAAGACAACAAGTGTTCCATCATCTAAGATACTGTCAAAATGTCAGAATTCTAATAAACAACTATCAATCAGACTGATGACAAGGTGAGGGGCACTACACCCTAAGATGGAGGACTCAATGTGGAAGAACCCTAAACTGGTTTATAAATAAGTTCATAAATATTTAATGGTACACACATTCAAGACTAAATTACAAATTAAAATCAAGTAAATAAAAATAATATTTAAAATATAAATCATTGAAAATGTATCCCAAATGGGTGCCCGAGATGAATAGGTGTCGATGAAAAATTAATTCGATCAATGATCCCCGTTGCCATCATCTACACCAAACAATTCAATTGTTAAAATATTACAATTTAATTGAACTATATGTTGATTAAAAACACGTGCTTAAAAAATTACTATAAATTCAACATGTGTACATAACCTATATATATACCTGTGTCGAATGATCAGTGGGATGATCCTCAGCAAATAGATAATCAACAAATGATTCAGTGCCCACATTATCAGATGATGCATGTGTAGATGAAGTGGGTGCAGTTGCCTGATAAGGTCCATAACACAATTGATTGCAACTCGTACATGTATGAGGCATCAACACATGTGGAGTGGTACTAGGACCACTTCCATCATCAGCTCCTCTATGCTTTCTAACCTAAGCTACCATCATAGAAGTCTACTCATGTAGGCTACCTGAGAGTGCACTCAATGTGGCTAGTGTGGATATCTCTGCATGATGCTAGTAGGGCAAAGGAATGACAGCAATAAGAGGGTCAATAAGAGGTTGAACAGGGACGGGTCATTGGGGATCAACCCATGCCCCCAATCTCTATTGTGGCATGCCACCACCAATACCCTGGAATGATCTAAAATCAAAGTAGTTGGGTTTTTTTATTCAGAACAAACTCTACATATAATTTTCTCAAAAAAATATAAAGGAACCTCACAATTAGCATGAGGTGGATAATCAAATAGCATCCACCATCTTTCCCAAAAATTGGTAGGCATTCCTTCATGCCTACACCACCTGATTGATATTCTTTTCTTATTTGCAGGAATAGGTTCATTTGTAATGGGATGTATAAAATATTGTGCTAAATGATCTTTTGTGATTTTAAGATCCAAAATACTCTTATAGGAGAGGCCATCAGCATAATATTGGTGCCGCTCCTCTCTCCATTTCTAGAATCCATCAAAGCCTGAGTGAATAGACCTCATAGAATCTACAATGTTTTTGCATCAAAGCTGCAAAACGTACCACGTGAGGTGGCATGAATTGTTCATTGTGAATGGAATTCAATTTTTCTTGTATGGAATCCATATTTTCATTAATTATGGCTCGCAAGCGAGCCTAGTCAGTTCCAGGTGGGGGTGGAGGTGGGGGTGGAGGTGGGTCATCTGGAGGTGGGACATCTACAGCTGGGGTATCTAGAGGTGGGGCATCTGGTGCTAGGGGTGGGGGTGCGAGTGGGGCCGAATCATCTTGTGCATTAGGGAAATCCTCAACATCAAAGTGAATATCATCCAGATTCATGATATCTATATAAAAATAGATATGAACCTGCATATATACATATAAACATACAAACCTGAGTACAAATTTAAAATTAAATCAAGAATATATATATATATATATATATATATATATATATATATATATATGTTTCAAGAAATTACACTTGAAAAAAATTTAAATTAAACATATAGATAATGTATACATGCATGTACAAATTTCAAAATGTAAGAGAGCTATTATATAACTTGAACTAGATGTAATTTTCAAATTGAAATCAAGGGATTTTCATTTGAAAGATAAATTTTGATTCTTATAGTGAGGGAGAAAAGAAAGATCCATTAAATAGTAGGGCTATTAGGACCACCATAATGAATTTGTTCTCAAGGTTTGTTATCATATGTTAGGTCCAAGGTTTAAATTTTGTTAATTTTTCTATGGAGTTGGCTATTGGTTTGATGTTAAGTACTCATTCTAGGAGATCTAACATTTCCTATGGCAAAGCTACAAATAGTTTGTAATGGTTTTGGATGAATTTCTCTAACTAAATATGACTAATAAGCTTGGTCAACAAACAATAGTCATGCTTGCATTGGTTTGAGCATTGGATCAATCATGAATTCATAAATTGGATATATGTGTTCAAGAGTATGTGAAAAATTGAGTGAATCCTTACCATTTGATAGGAAAAAGGAAATCATTGAATGTGAACTTTAGTATCTTGTATAATGTTGTCATGACCATTAAGGACTAAACAAATTAATTGTTATTAAATTTTTAGATTGTTATATGGTCCTTTAAGATAGCCTTAAACCAATATGTTTAGACTTGTCATAAGGGACAATGAACTACAAAGGGACAATGAAATTGTTGTTAAGATGTAAGACTCCTCTAGAGATTCAATTGCATTATCTAGCTTTAGACTAAGCCCATTTAATTTAAAGTCTAAATAGTCTTAATTTGCACTAGATCTTAACACTAGATGATTGTCCCAAACCTTAAGAACAATTTAAAACTCTATTTTACTATCAATATATAGCAATGAAGGGTGAATGTATAGGATTAGGTGGATGGATAATAGGAGGAAATGGATTAGGATTGGGAGTGATCAAACTTAATAGAGAGGGATGGCATATAGGTTTGTCTTTGTAATATACTTCATAGAACATCTATAGAGGTCATTTAAGACAGGTGATTTAAATTTAGGATGTGAAGTTGGAGGATTAGATGGTGGTGAGGGTAATGAAGGGATTGATGGATTAGAAGGTGGATGGACCAATGAATTAGGATTGGGATTACATGGTTGTGTTGGGATAGGACTAGTAGGCTCTTGGATAGGCATTCGATTGGATGATGATGAAGGATACCCATAAGATGCATAATCTAGAGTGGTGTTCCCCTTGTCAAAGGTAACATAAGGACTTAAGGATACTTGATCTTGGTGAAAAGGGTAACTTGGACTTGCACGTTCTTGTTGCGAAGGAACTTGATAGTCTTGTTCAGAATATATGCATCATGATCTACAAGGTTCTCATGATCATTGGGAGAAAATTAGGGACCTCTTAGGATTGTGACTTTGGGTTTTGCATGGTCAACTTGGAGAGGTTGTGAGGCATATCCCTATAAGAGGATGACAGGTGATAGGAGATTGTAGGATGGATAAAAGCATTCACATGATGATAATTTTCAAGTTTAAATCAAGATATGCATCATGGTCTACAAGGTTCTCTTGTTCAAAAGGTTCATCATATTCTACAAGGAACTCACAATCATTGGTACCAAATTCAAGACCTCCTATTATGACCTGGGGTTTCCTATTGATTATGAGTTCAATAAGCTTCTTTTTTATTGTCACAACCATTTTGGACAAAAGAAATGAATTAGAACAGATGCATCTATGCTATTGAATGATGTCATAGAAACTAGTGGACTATCATACTACCTAGGTAGAATCATAATGAACATCTTCTTGAGACTATAACTAGACTTGGAAAACTACCTTGAGGTGGATATCTTGTGCATGCCACATGATCTAAAAACCTAAATTTGGTGAAGTTGCAGGCTTTGGCAACCAAATTTGATAATGGAGATCTAGGATTGACTACTAGTTGCCTAGGACTTAATCTAAGTATGAAGATGAATATATTATGATGATTTGTGATTTAAATTTAATGAAGAATTTGATGGTTTGATTAACTTGTGATTTTAGGGATTCAATCTAGCTAGAAAAAGATATTAGTTGATGGTTCTAGCTTGATTTTGTTTCATATTCATATGTATTTTCAAAATTATTGTTTTCTATTTAGTTGTTAGTCCCAACTCTTATGTGTGTTATTTAGCTTCAGACTAAGCCCATTTAATTAGTCTAAATAGTCCCAAACCTTAAGAACAATTTAAAACTCTATTTTACTATCAATATATATCAATGAAGGGTGAATATTCAAATGCATCTATGCTATTGAATGATGTCATTTAGAAACCAATGGACTATCATACCACCTAGGTAGAATCATAATGAACATCTACAAGACTATAACTAGACTTGGAGAACTACCTTGAGGTGGATATCTTGTGCATGCCACATGATCTGAAAACCTAAATTTGGTGAAGTTTCCTATGGCAACCAAATTTAATAATGGAGATAGGATTGAAGTTACTAGTTGCCTAGACCTGACTAATTTGAGTATGAAGATGAATATATTCCAGTGATTTGTGATTTAAATTTAATGAATAATTTGATGCTTTGTTTTTAACTTGTGATTGTAGGGATTCAATCTAGCTAGAGAAAGATAAATTAGTCAAGATGGTTCTAGCTCGATTTTGTTTCCTATTTCCTATTTGCAAAATTATTGTTTTCTATTTAGTTGTTAGTCCCAACTCTTTCCTTTTAAGAAGTATATCAAATCTAATGCAGTAGTAGATACTTCTACATATACAATTTTCTGTTAGGAGAAAATATCTTTTGCCAAATTTGTATAGAGTTGTCTATAGTGTGTTCAAGGGTAATCAAATGATGTAAGTCACAATTTAGAGGGTTGACCTGGATAAGTTTGTGTTGAGTCTACAGGAGGTGTTTTCCTACATAGACCTCTCCATAATCTAGGTGTTTGCATGTCTAACTGAAATGTTTCAAGGGATATTATATCCAGATAAATGATAACATTTTATATATATGACTATGAGATCCACGATCATATCAATGTTTGGTAGAGAAAAGTTATCTTTAGGGTATCCTTTTTTGATGTCTCAAAAGTTAGTGCAAACATGAATTCCCTTAGTTTTCTTGCTAACTAAGACCACATTAGAGACCCATTTAGGATAAGTAATAGTCTGTTCATGAACCCCACATCCAAGATTTTACACAATTATTCTTTGACCAAGAGGGCTACTTGGGGGTGCATTTTGCGTAGCTTTTATTGAATAGGTTTGGCATTGAGGTGAACCACAAGATGATGCATGACTTTAAAAATGGAGTCTCAAGGCATATCACCATAAGACCACATGAAGAAATCAGCGTAATCTTTAAGGGTGATGGTTATGCTTTCTTTTATGTCAAGGTCCAGTGGAGCTACTATCTTAGAGAGTTTAGGGTCCTCTTATATTCACAGGTTGATGTCTATAACATCCTCAATAAGGAGAGGGGAGTCATCTTGTATCTAAGTGGTATCTAATGGAAGGTTAAGTTTGTCATTGAGGAGCTCTTGGGAAGTGTCCATTTTTATTGTATCATTTTAATCGATCACAAGTCTCTTCTTATATCTTGTTTCTATTCTACCTCCTAGGGTGCCTTAGGACTAAAGGGTTATTCTTTCTCTCCAAAATAAGTATAGGTGTTAAGTATGGTGGAAAAGTCTTTCTTATGATTACAATGGGGATGTGGTCTTGACACTTAATAAGTTTCATGATGGCTTCATCATTTTGGAAAACATCAAATCATAAAGGGTCGTGTTGGTCCCAATCGATAAGCTCAAGGTATTATAGGTCTAAGGAGATGGTGAGGATAGTGACCTATCATGAAAGAGGTTAGTGACCTAGCAAGATCTTCGTAAGGATCATGAGTGGGGCCTACATCAATGTCATTAAGATTAGGGGAAGCATTACCAATGAGGTTAGGCTCGTATCACAATTAACATCACGATGTTCATCCCATGGGCATAACCTAGCTAGTGAGGACAACTACAAGTGTCTCTAAAGTTACATTTGTTGGCTTGATTTCATTCTAGATTAGTTGTCTATCAAAAAAACTGTAAAATTTTCTCAATTCTTGATTAGTTGGTTGTCTCTAAAGGTTTGATTATGAAGGACGTGATAAAGGTTTTATTATGTTTTGTTGTAATTTTTTTACATGATAGTTACCTATTCAATAATGCCTTTAAAATACAATGACATACATTGATATAAGTAAATTTTATAAAAACCAAATATATATATCATCCCAATGCTATATAATTTTTGACAGTTTGTTCAAAATCTCTCCTTTCATATGATACATTCGTTTCAAAATTTCAATTGTATTTTACAACTATTCAACACTCAAATTGAAATCAAATTTTGACATTTTGTTCAAAATTTCTCCTTTCATATGATACAATATTTTAAAAATTTTAATTGTGTTTTACAGCTAAAATGTCTAAATATAGCTATTCAAAATTTTGACAGTTTGTTCAAATTCTATCCTTTTATATGATACAGTCTTTCAAAATTTCAATTGTATTTTACAACTAAAATGTCAAAAAATAGCTATTGATTTCATAAAAGGAATCCCTAAATAACAGTTTACAATTTAAATTTTGATTGTATTTTACACCAAAACAAACAAGGGAAACTTCATAAGATTCATTGCTAAATTGTAGAAGTGGAAAAATCCACTTACCTACTATTTTGATGGTGACTCAAGTCGAGATCCCATTCTCAATTGTCACCTGTCGCTAGGAAAAATGGGGTCTCTAGCATTTTTAAAAAAAATTAATACTTTTTCAAAATGGGATCTCATTTTTTGGTTCTAGGTTTGGGATCACATTAAGGAATGGGATCCCATTTTGGGTTTTAGGCTCAGGATCCTGATCCAAAATGGGATCCTGTTTTCAGTCACCCGATTTCAGATTTTTTTCTAACTCCGAAACTTCCACCTTAAGTGGACACAACTTCTTGCATTTACATGAAAACCTGGCAAACAGGCGTCATGTGTAGGTTGATCTTCTATGTCACTTACACTTGGGGGCACATTGTCTCATCCACACTATCTATCCTATCATATCACTTTCTATCATTTTCCACCATTTCCGTCCTACCTACCATCTTTAGCCATCATACATACCTATCATATTGAGTACATTCATCCTCTCTTCCTCCTTTTGATCTTGATAAAGACATAGGGGAAAAATGTTGAAATATGTTTTTTAGGTATCTCTTGACATACCTCATCCTTTACAATCCATCCTATCATCATCCTATTGTCCTAAGCGTTGTCATGAAAACTCCTAAGTATTGTACATAGAATGGGGCATGTTGTTCCTATGCAACATAGTCTTTGGAAATCACATCCTTGCTCCTTTATGATGCACCTACCCCATTCACTATCACTTGTCCTTTTATCCATCCCCTTAGCATGAGCTTTTGCCCACCCTTTTATGCATTCATCCAATCCTACATTATCCTTGCACCTAGACTTGGTTTTCCATTGTCACTGGTATCTATCACATAAGGTTGCCCAAATTTCTCATCCAATGCCATCCCAAAAACATTTTCAAAAAATTCCAAAAAAAAATCAAAACTTTCCAAAAATTCCAAAAAAATCAAATATTTCCAAAAAGTCCAAAAAAATCAAAACATGTTAGAAACACAAAACAAATTCAAAACATGCAAAAATCCAAAAAATCAAAACATTTCAAAAATCCAAAAAAATCAAAACATTTGCAAAAATCCAAAAAAATCAAAACATTTTCAAAATCCAAAATAATTAAATATTCAACAAAATCCAAGCAATAAAATCAATCATCAAGTCATTATTCAAACAAATTCTTCCAATTCATTCAAATCCAATCATCATCATTCAAATCATTTCTTCAAATCAATTCTTCCATTCAATTCAAATTACACAAATCAAATCATTCAAATCAATCACATCATCAAATCAAATCAGTCATATCAATCACATCATTAAAATCTAAATGATTGAATCAAATTCCTCCAAATCAAATTACTTCTTCTAATCAATTCAATTCATCATTCAAACAAATTCTTTCAATCCAATCATTCCAATCAATAAACTTAAAAGAAAATCATCTTTAATCCATACCAATCAAGTCAACCAATCTTGCTAAATTATACAATAGCATCAATGGTCTTCATCCTAATCTTGTTGGCAACCAAAGCAATCGATCAATCATCATCATAATCAATGGGATTTATCATCCCCAATCCTAGTGTTGTTCTCAGGATATATCATTCCCCTATCAACAACATAATCCTCACATTGTTATCGAGATAAATCATTCCCACATCAACAAAGTCAATCATCAATCAATCAATAAATCATTGGTTTACAACTTGACAGGGGAAATACCTTGTTTATTTTTGTATCATTTGTGCATGCTTGCTTGCTTGCTTGTGTGTGTTATCATTTTTATCTTGCATTTGTATCCTTCGCAGCTAATATTCATATCTTGTATCTGGACAAGGTTGTATTATGCTAGGGCACGAGACACATTGTCACCTAGGTCCTTATACCTTGGTGCATAACATCTAGTGCTATATCAAACATCATGGTTGCTCACCTTCATTGTAGCTTAACTCATGGACTTTCCTTTCCTCTATCCATTCCCTTATTCTTCTTCCTTGACAACCCCCCTTTCATTTCAAGAGCCTACCCATGTTTGTCCAACCCGCCTATCCTCTCGAGGGGGCATCATCATCCTATCCTTTCATCTTCTATCCATACCTTAACTTCATTTAAATGATGTTACTCGGCATTAATCTTATCATCTTGAACATCATCTCAAAAAGCGACAAAATGTAGACATTTAAAATTGTCCATGTCATAACATCATCTAATCATACTTGACCTTGTAAAACATCTTGTAATATTTTATCCTGGGCCATTACATTATCACATTTATCCCACTTATAAATCCTACTTGATGACCTTTCCAATTAATTAAATAAACCTCTTTATTTAATTAATTCCCTCCGCACATGTCTTAAAATAATTCAAATTTAATATTTGAATTAATCCCTCTTCACATCTCCCACAAACAATTTAAATTAAATATTAAATCAAATCCCTCATTAGGACATGTGTCACATGACTACAACTCTTCTCATGCACAAATAATTTAAATAATTTTATTATTTAAATTATAAGATTCCCCTCAAATCCTATTTTTAGCCCCACTTATTTGTGCATCATAAGCATCTTTTCTCTCAAATAAATAAAAGAATCCCACTTATTTCCTCTCATACTATTTTTAGCCTCATGTCATAACCCAGTTAATTAGCATCATAGGCACTAAAATCAACTTTTAATCATAGCCATAGACATAACACATTTGACTTTTAATCTTGGCCATCGAATCATATCACTCTTTTTCTATAAATTTAGCCTCACATAGGCCATTTAAGATCGAATCTTCTTCTAGTATCCTCACTCTGCCAAAATTCATCTAATCTTCTCATCTTCATCTATCTATTTTCCTATCATCTTTCATCTCAAAGTTATGCTACAGCTGTGAACAATCAACAACCCTTCGACATCATGCATTCTCATGCAAGATCGAGAAGAGCCATGGAGATCAATCAAGTCTAGTGTGAATTTAGTTTGCATTTAATTTTCTTTGTTTTTATTTTCATGCTAGTTTGTCCTTCATGGTGCATAGTTAGGGTTTAGTTAGTTGATGTTTTTAACACTAAATCTGATTTTCCCTAGCAATAGTAACAAAAAGGATGATGCTAGAACTTGTGAGAAGACTGATACCTTGCAAACAAATCAGAACAATGAAAGATCAATTGTTGTATGGACTATCTTTCATGCAAAAGAAGAATTCAAAGCTTGGGTGATTGACAGTGGATGCTCAAATCATATAACTAGTGACAAAGAGAAGTTTATCATCCTTGAGAAGTCAGATGGTGGTGCTGTCCAATTTGTTGGTGATGAGTCAGCACAAATCTATGGAAAAGGTGCTATATCTAGTGATGGGAATAATAGGATTGAGGATGTCCTCTATGTTAAAGGGATAAAACACAATTTTCTCAGTGTTAGTCAGATGTACAACAAAGGGTATAGTCTCACATTTCACACTAAAGGTTGTGAGATCAGGAAGGCAAGATCCGAAAACTTAGTGGCAGAAGGTATCAAGACATATGGTGATATCTATCACCTGAAGGAGCTAAATGGAAGGACATATTTGTTGGCTCAGTCCAGTGAATTTTGGCTATGTCATAAGAGAATGGGAGACAAGAATTTTGATAATATGGTGAAAATCAATTCTACTCATGTTGTAGTGCCCCTCCGTTCCCACCTTAGATGTACAGGTGAACTGATCAAGGCGCATGAATGTGAAGGTAAAATAACGGGAATAATTAAGGGAAGGTAAGGTAAACAACATCATGATGGTACTTCTAAGACTTATTCAATTTCATGCACCTAAATGTTTAATGTATGGTTCTATTTAGATAATGAGGTAGATTTGATTTGGTTATGATTATGTGTTATCTAATCTAGATTGATATAATGTGGAAAGGACAATGTCGTATCACTCGCTTGCGATTGCCCTGCGATATTGTGATTCCTTTTTTACCTAGTGTCAGCTTGTGTGTCTATATATGCTTGATTGTGTCATTTGTTGCAAGATGCAGGTATCTAGCATCGACTCCACCTGAATTAACAGGTCTGAGCGTGCCTTGAACCCAATGGATAAGTTGTTCCGGAGATAACTTAAGGTCCCACATACCAAGTCATCATCCTCGATCAGGATACATGACATGTCTAGTTCAACCTGTCAGTTCTTTCAGTATGTCAGGTCTTGCAACTGATTGATATTTGATGGAGCCTGTTGGTTAAGTGCGTGTTTGGCCCTGGCTTGTGAACATGTTTGATTTGGCTTCCAAGGGCTATCCTTCTCAGTGGGTTATGTTGTATGCATATATTTCATTAGATAGTCATACTCTTATATTTAATAAGGTTATATAATATTCTCATTATTATTATTATTATTATTATTATTATTAATATTTAATAAGATTAAAATGGTAATTGATAATTACCTAGTTGATAATTATTCAAAGTTGTTTATTTTATTACTGTTATTAAATTGATTTATTTGGGGGTATTTATAGATTTAAATAAGTTATTAGTATCTTAATATTTTAATGTTTTATTATTATGATGCTCAAATACTTTAATTCCGTAATATTTATGTTAGTTTGGGGGAAAACATTTCATTTTGGGGGAGGCATGGTAGTTGGGGCAGTTACTATTCTCCTATTCTAGTTTTCTTTCAAGGGTATATCTGAATCTCCACAGTTGGGTTGTGGGAGCTCTGGGAATGTTGAGTAGGGGTGGATAGATGGAGGAGGATCGAGAGGTTGGTAAAAACCATTTCATCAACAGACCAATGGTAAAACTGAATCCTACCAAATACAATAAAAACCCCATTATTGCCATCAGATGAGGCTGCTATTATAAGGTAGATAGGGGTTAGGAGCACACGAGAGGACATAAATAAATAGGAACGAAGAAGCTTGGAAAAATCAGGAAGAAGGAGTATGCAAAGAGAGAGTTACTCTCACGATGAGCCATAGAGGTAATGGTTACCCATTCATTACGATCAATTGATAGATTTTTGAAAATCAATGTAACTGTGATGCCGTAGTGTTAAGAATGTTTAAGTTTTGTAAACTTCTAGTTCTATCACTTTTGATACCATTCAAAGAATGTTTTTCCTATTTATCTTGGCCTTTCCTCAAGTAGCTTGTCATACTTCCTCAGTGTATATGCATAGGGTGATACTTGAATCATTGTAGAGTGGGGTAACACTGGTCGTAGTAAGCAAAACCATCATTGCATGATTATCTGTCATTCGCATCATTTCATAGACTCCTTCAAGTAATTTCTCTTTTCTCAGGGTTTACTTTGCATGTAGTGTTTAAGATACCATGTTTATGTGTTGTTACAGAGAATTAGCCTCTTAAACTAAATGGTCTTTTGGAAAGATTCGTTGCACTTATTACTTCAATAGTCTTGTGCCTTGAGGCATCATCTCATTGTATATCCTGTCCTATAAGGGCCGAATAGAGGCTCATTACATTAACTTTGCATGTAAAAGACTTTTTCTATTTTTGTAGAGTAGACGAATCACAGAATGATGCCCTTTTGGTATACGTCGAAGACTATAATAATAGTTGACCAAAGTAACATAACAGTGAGCCAGCCATGTAAATCATCATTCAAGCAATTATAAATGCTATGAAGTGACCATGTGTGCTTTCAAGTTTGAAATAAGAGGCTAAAAACTTCCCTGTCGAGCCGAGAATAAAATTTAGGAAGTACATTCCACGATGGATACCTATATACCTATGTATATTATAAAAGAAGTTAGTATATAATAATTACTTTTTGAGATAATATCTCTTTGAGATATTTGTCAGACAGTTACACCCTTGTTCTTATATTTGTATACCTGTCCTCTACAGTTGTTCCAACTTTAATATTTGATAGAGATCCTTTACCTTTTTGCGATAATGGACGTCCATACCTCTTTCTCCAACTTGTTGCACTAGGATGAAAACTTGTAAGCGCTCTTTCCTTAGGGTCTCAATGAGCAGCATTCCCTATTAAATAGTCTACACACTTGTTTTGTTACAAAGTTTAGGGTGCCCTATGGAGAGCCAGAATGGTCCAGAAGGTCAATCTTGTGCACATAATGATCAATTGTTAAGTATACTGCAGTAAGGGTTCAAATGAGATTAGAGTATGTCTAGTTCCCATCTAATAAACCTACATGGCACGCGCTCGAGCCAAATGTGGCAATAGTTGCTGAGTTTTATCTGTTAATTGATTGAAATTTTTGTCTAAAGTCTTTTAAACAAATCCATTTTGTACACACCCTGCAATCATTTCAGGGATATCACCTCTTTGAGGTGCTCTATCGAATTGTTGCACGACTTGTTTATGTTTAACAATTGCTTCTGTTTTGAAAGTTTCTAAAGCCTTTTCATCAAATCCACTCAGGCAGTGATGTTGTCAGTGTCTAAAAAAATTATTCTTGTTTTGTGTCGGCCATGTATCTATCATAATCCTTATTCTTAAACTTCTCATGACTGCAATGAGGATTACATTCCAATTATGTGTTTTATGACAGGATAAGTTAAAGCACACCATTGCCATTGTTATATTTACTGTAGGGAATGTCCATAAAGTATATCTATGTGGACTATTTTTCACTTTCTAATGAATAGCCTCATATAAAATGTTCAAAATTAGGTTTGTCCAAACCCTACTTCAGAGAGTTATTACAATTGATAGAGAATTCTTGTAGTATTAGTTAATTTTGTAATTTATAATGTAAATAATAGTTACATATTTACTTGTCTTTGGATGAAAAATATTTACTATCCAATGATCCATGGTATTTATTATTATTATTATTATTGTTATTGTTATTATTTTGAGCGTTATAGTTGTCGTCCCCGAGCCTTTCAGAAAATGTAGGGATGAGAGTCTAATCGTAGGTTTCATAACTCAACTAATTTTTAAAATATCTATTGAAGGACCATTATTCATGCTCTAAGTAGCATTAAGTGTAATATTTGTAGAGAATTGTATTATTATTTTTTTAGATACAATTGTCCTTGTCTTTATGCTTGTATCTTTCACTTAGGATAAAATTTAGATGTGAGATCTTGTGAGATAGTTTTACCCTAGACCTGGGTTCCTTTTATGATGTTGTAAGTTGGTTAAGAGATTCAAATAGATATTTTCACTCTTGTTAGTTGATTAAGTCATGAATTTGTGCTTATAAGTATATCCTATTTACGTAATTATTTTAGTCAATCAATGAGCTTTGTTTATATAGTTTTTGGAATTTAAAATTGTAATTCTTCTTTATTGCAAACAAGAAATATTATAGATAGAGAAATAAAATGAATCTAGGTTTCATATAGTGAATTAGAGATGATATAAATAGTATCTAGGGGTAAGTATATACTCTTAAACGTTAATTTAATATTAATGGAAATGGTTTACCAATCATGATGGAGTCTTTGAATAGATAGAAAACAAGTTTGAAGGTATGGGTTTTAGTATTGAACTTCTTAGGTTTTAGAGATTTAATGATTTTAATCTATGATGTCGCTTCATGGTCATTATGCTAATGTTTAGAAGAATAATTACATTGAGGCTATATGATGCAAAATGGACCCTTTGACTTCTATTATGATTATTGCCTAGCGTACATGATCTTTATTGATCAATAGTTAATTATTGTTTAGCCTTGATGGTTTATGCATGCACACAGTTGGTTTCTAGTTTTCTTCCATGATATTGTTGTATCAAATTGGTCATGTGTGTGTGTTGTGTTGGGTAGTAGGTGTAGACTCTTTTGATCTATTTAGTTCAAAATTAGAGACATTGTCAGATCTTTTACTAACTTTTATAAGAGATGCACTAAGAGATTCAATTATTCATATTTGTAAATTATGCATTTATTGGTTATTGAATGATGGTTCTTAACCATAATTATAATGGTTTTGTTAGTAGAAATATGATATATGGGTTTGGATTATAAATGTTGTAATTAGCATTTAATTTATAAGTATTTGTAATTAATATTATCTATGCATTGTTTAGCTTGACGGTTATATGCAATTGATGATTGATTTATATAATAGATAGAATTAATTTTAATTAAACTAGACCTAGGTTTTATGAAATTCTTGGTGGAGATATAACTTGAATCTAGTTGTTCTAGTAAGAAGAATTTATGTCGTCAATGAATTGATTAGTTGAAATCCCTTATTGCAAGAAAATTTTCATGTGAGTTGGTCTATGTGTAAACTGTCAAGTTTAGGTTCCAGAGGCATAATGTAATATGATTTGGTTGTATGTATTCTATTCATAGTTGTCTTGAAATGAAGATGTTGTAAGAACATGATTTATCTTGTCTCTGTATGTGGGTGTTGGTAAACAATAATGTGTGATGATGTACATACTGTGTTGTGAATATATTATGATAGGTTTAAATCTCCTTCAAGGATGTGTTGATATAAAGATTGTGTGTAGTATTGTGATGGGGAGACTTTGGAAATCGTAATGAGAAACTCTTTTGTTCATGGATGGGATTTGCAAGCAAGATGACCCATACCTTGATCTGGATTTGTATGGTTATTGCATTTGGTTAATTGAAAGATTTGGGACAATGATGTATAGGTTGGTCATTGTGATTATGTTTTATATGCAAGAAGGTAAATGCCTTGCATTGTTTATGTATACTTATCAGTATGATAGTGATTGTCTTACTTGATGGTTAGGGTTCTAGATGTAGGTAGGGGAGTGGCTTTCAATGTGGGGTCGGCACCCAAAGTGGCTATCAGGATAACCCATTGAAAGTTTTTAACTAAGTGAAAACCTAAAATGAACTGGGGGGGAAGGGTAAATTACATATTAACAAGATAATTGGATTTCCTCTCCCATGCCTGTAGTGCTCGTTTAGACTAAGGATGGGTAGAGAAGGCCTGGTTGGCAAGATCAACTTCCTTGTCCTCATGAAAGGAAGGTTGATTCTGCATGAGTCACCCTATGGGGCCGGCGCCTAGTGAGAGGCTGTCAGGATAACCCATGTCAGGACCATGTGATGACACTCTTCCTACTATAGCCTAGCATTCCCTAGTTGTACTCTCCCCATTCATCGTGTGTTGCCCTGGACATGATTTTGAGTTGCTTGGGATGTGGTCATGTGTTGTGATGGAGTCATGTTGTGTCCTTGTTCCTGTTGGCAATTGTCTACCTAGATATTTGATGTTTTGGGACCTTATGTTATCTCCTAGCATAGGGGGTGGACCTTAGGGTTCCACATGGTCAGGTGGATGTGCTCTATCTCCATTGGTTTTTCCTTGCCTTTGTTCATGTGCAAGAAGGTTGTAACTCCTATAGAAGATTCAGATCTTGTACTAGCTTTTAAAGATAGTTATTTATGCTCATGTACTATCCTGTGAATCAGATCATTTATAATGTATGTATTCATATGTTTTGAGAAGATGATAATGTAAAAATGTAAGGTTGTATTTATAAGTCGGGAGAAATTACAACTATGTGCTAGATCCTGATGAATACTTATATGATGTTATGTAGATGTAAATGTTTATTGATTTAGTGCATTAGGTTTACAATGATTTACTAATGTTAATTCATGATGTGTGTTTGATTACGTTATTGTTTTGTCAAGTAATGCAGCCATGTTATCTTAGAGGACAAGTCATTAGTTTAAATGATGTGTTAACATTACTTCGTTATTTCTATCTTTAAAAAAAAAATATTCCTGGTGCATATAGCATAAATGTGTTGTTCTCTAGAGTTTCATGGTGGGGTGTTACATCTGGTATCAAAGCAAAGGTTTGCATCACTGGGATCTCTAGTTCTTGTCATTGTTTAGGTTAAACATTTCTTTCCTTATGGTAAGTTGGTAATAGTACCTCTCACTTAAGAGCCTTAGTATGGTATTAGAAGGATGATGAACTTACAAACTTGTTCTTGGCAGTAGAAGAAATAAATCCCTTGTGCTTTGTTCTACTTGTGTGTCTGTTGTTCAAAAATGTGATTATGTTCTTGTGTGCAATATTATCTATTCTTCCTCACATAAAGAAATTGTATTGCATTAAAGGTAGAGATTGTTGTAAATAAGTAATGATTTTGTTGCCTTAAATCCTTGTATAAAAGTTGTTTAGGTATGAGGGTGTAGATAACCTAATTATCTATGTGTTGGTGTACATTCTCTAACGCATTCTAGACCTTGTGTCCTGGGTGTTGTGTAGCGGATACTCCCTTTTGTGGCTAAAATTAGTCACATTGTGATGTGGGTTTGTATGCAATTTGGTTAATTTGAAATTTTTGATAGTTGTCTCATGTGTTGTTAAGGGCTAACAGTGAATTTGTTTTCTTTGAAATTTCTTATGACAGGAGTGGTCACCAAAAATCTTTTCTCTATACTTGAATTATTGTTGGAAATTGCTAGCATTTTGTGACTTAAGATTGGATTTCATTATTTTCCCAATTGGATTTTTCACCTTCTTTAAAACTTTAGTGGTGACTATGCCGAATGTTTGTTTTTTGTTAGCCCTGTATTGTGTCAAGTGTTGTTTCTATCATGTTCATTTTGAACCTCTGATAGTGTGTACGAGGGAGTACTCTGTGGAGAATTGTACTGGAATGCTTGGTAATTAGTCAGAACCATGGTGGAAATAAGAAATGAAATGTAATTTTCCTTGTGAATATGTAAATACAGATCCTTGAATCGACGGAAATTCTCAAAATACATGCGATTGGTTATAAGTAGATTACATTATACACCTTAAAGGTAAGGAATTGATGTCTTTTATGCCTATATTGAACGATTGTGCTTGTTTTGGGAACAATTACTTAATGTGAATGCGTATGTTGGCAATAGAAAATTGTAATACTAATGTGTTATGTTTCCACCCTAGTCTGTGACTTCCAGGAGTAAGTCAAGTTTTAGGGGGGGAGGATGTAGTGCCCCTTCGTTCCCACCTTGGATGTACAGGTCAACTGATCAAGGTGCATGAATGTGAAGGTAAAATAATGGGAATAATTAAGGTAAGGTAAGGTAAACAACATCATGATGGTACTTCTAAGACTTAATCAATTTCATGCACCTAAATGTTCAATGTATGGTTCTGTTTAGATAATGAGGTAGATTTGATTTGGTTACGGTTATGTGTTATCTAATCTAGATTGATATAATGTGGAAAGGACGATGTCGTATCACTCGCTTGCGAGTGCCCTGCGATATTGTGATTCCTTTTTCACCTAGTGTCAGCTTGTGTGTCTATATATGCTTGACTATGTCATTTGTTGCAGCATGCAGGTATCTGGCATCAACTCCACCTAAATTAATAGGTCTGAGCGTGCCTTGAACCCAATGGATAAGTTGTTCTGCAGATAACTTAAGGTCCCACATCCCAAGTCATCATCCTCGATCAGGATGCATGACATGTCTAGTTCAACCTGTCAGTTTTGTCAATATGTCAGGTCTTACAACTGATTGATATTTGATGGAGCCTATTGGTTAAGTGCGTGTTTGGCCCTGGCTTGTGAACATGTTTGATTTGGCTTCCAAGGGTTGTCCTTCTCAGTGGGTTATGTTGTATGCATAGATTTCATTAGATAGTCATACTCTTATATTTAATAAGGTTATATAATATTCTCATTATTATTATTATTATTATTATTATTAATATTTAATAAGATTAAAATGGTAATTGATAATTACGTAGTTGAAGATAATTATTCAAAGTTGTTTATTTTATTACTATTATTAAATTGATTTATTTGGGGGTATTTAAGAATTTAAATAAGTTATTAGTATCTTAATATTTTAATGTTTTATTATTATGATGCTCAAATACTTTAATTCTGTAATATTTATGTTAGTTTGGGGAAAAACATTTCATTTTAGGGGAGGCATGGTAGTTGGGGCAGTTACTATTCTCCTATTCTAGTTTTCTTTCAAGGGTATATCTAAATCTCCACATTTGGGTTGTGGGAGCTCCACGAATTTTTGTTGGGAAGCACAAGAAATTTGCATGAATGTTGAGTAGGGGTGGATAGATGCAGGAGGATCGAGAGGTTGGTAAAAACCATTTCATCAACCAATCGATGCTAAAACTGAATCCTACCAAATACAATAAAAACCCCATTATTGCCAGCAGATGAGGCTGCTATTATAAGGTAGATAGGGGTTAGAAGCACACGGGAGGACATAAATAAATAGGAACGAAGAAGCTTGGAAAAATTAGGAAGAAGGAGTATGCAAAGAGAGTTACTCTCATGATGAGCCATAGAGGTAATGGTTACCCATTCATTACGATCAATCGATATATTTTTGAAAATCGATGTAACTGTGATGCCGTAGTGTTAAGAATGTTTAAGTTTTGTAAACTTCTGGTTCTATCAATTTTGATACCATTCAAAGAATGTTTTTCCTATTTATCCTGGCCTTTCCTCAAGTATCTTGTCATACTTCCTCAGTGTATATGCATAGGGTGACACTTGAATCATTGCAGAGTAGGGTAACACTGGTCGTAGTAAGCAAAACCATCATTGCATGATTATCTGTCATTCGCATCACTTCATAGACTCCTTCGAGTAATTTCTCTTTTCTCAGGGTTTACTTTGCATGCAGTGTTTAAGATACCATGTTTATGTGTTGTTACAGAGGATTAGCCTCTTAAACTAAATGGTCTTTTGGAAAGATTCGTTGCACTTATTACTTCAATACTCTTGTTCCTTGAGGCATCATCTCATTGTGTATCCTATCCTATAAGGGCCGAATAGAGGCTCATTACATTAACTATGCATGTAAAAGACTTATTCTATTTCTATAGAGTAGATGAATCAAAGAATGATGCCCTTTTGGTATACGTCGAAGACTATAATAATAGTTGACCAAAGTAACATAACAGTGAGCCAGCCATGTAAATCATCATTCAAGCAATTATAAATGCTGTGAAGTGGCCATGCATGCTTTCAAGTTTGAAATAAGAGGCCGAAAACTCCCCTATCGAGCTGAGAATAAAATTTAGGAAGTACATTCCACGATGGATACCTATATACCTATGTATATGATAAAAGAAGTTAGTATATAATAATTACTTTTTGAGATAATGTCTCTTTGAGACATCCGTCAGACAATTACACCCTTGTTCTTATATTTGTATACCTATCCTCTAGAGTTGTTCCAACTTTAATATTTGATAGAGATCCTTTACCTTTTTGCGATAATAGACATCCATACCTCTTTCTCCAACTTGCTGCACTAGGATGAAAACTTGTAAGCACTTTGTCCTTAGGGTCTCAATGAGTAGCATTGCCTATTAAATAGTCTGCACACTTGTTTTGTTACAAAGTTTGGGGTGCCCTATGGAGAGCCAGAATGGTCCAGAAGGTCAATCTTTTGCACATAATGATCAATTGTTAAGTATACTGTAGTAAGGGTTCGAATGAGATTGGAGTATGTCTAGTTCCCATCCAATAAACCTACATGGCACGTGCTCTAGCCAAATGTGGCAATAGTTGCTGAGTTTTATCTGTTAATTGATTAAAAGTTTTGTCTAAAGTCTTTTAAACAAATCCATTTTGTACACACCCTGCAATCATTTCGGGGATATCGCCTCTTTGAGGTGCTCTATCGAATTGTTGCATGACTTGTTTATGTTTAAGAATTGCTTATGTTTTGAAAGTTTCTATAGCCTTTTCATCAAATTCGCTCAGGCAATGATGATGTCAGTGTCTAAACAAATTATTCTGTTTTTGTGTCGGCCATGTATCTATCATAATCCTTATTCTTAAACTTCTCATGACTGCAATGAGGATTGCATTCCAATTATGTGTTTTATGACATGATAAGTTAAAGCACACCACTACCATTGTTATATTTACTGTAGGGAATGACCATAAAGTATATCTATGTGGGCTATTTTTCACTTTCTAATGAATAGCCTCATATAAGATGTTCAAAATTAGGTTTGTCCAAACCC
Source organism: Cunninghamia lanceolata (assembly GCA_027924645.1). Taxonomy (NCBI): domain Eukaryota; kingdom Viridiplantae; phylum Streptophyta; class Pinopsida; order Cupressales; family Cupressaceae; genus Cunninghamia; species Cunninghamia lanceolata. The sequence goes on from BSBN01000195.1 coordinate 257,503, forward strand.
TACTTCAGAGAGTTATTACAATTGATAGAAAATTCTTGTAGTATTAGTTAATTTTGTAATTTAGAATGTAAATAATAGTTACATATTTACTTGTCTTTGGATGAAAAATATTTACTATCCAATGATCCATGGTATTTATTATTATTATTGTTGTTGTTATTATTTTGAATGTTATAGTTTTCGTCCCCGAGCCTTTTAGAAAATGTAGGGATGAGAGTCTAACCGTAGGTTTCATAACTCAACTAATTTTTAAAATATCTATTGAATGACCATTATTCATGCTCTAAGTAGCATTAAGTGTACTATTTGTAGAGAATTGTATTAATTTTTTTTCAGATAGAATTGTCCTTGTCTTTATGCTTGTATCTTTCACATAGGATAAAATTTAGATGTGAGATCTTGTGAGATAGTTTTACCCTAGACCTGGGTTCCTTTTATGATGTTATAAGTTGGTTAAGAGATTCAAATAGATATTTTCACTCTTGTTAGTTGATTAAGTCATGAATTTGTGCTTATAAGTATATCCTATTTATGTAATTATTTTAGTCAATCAATGAGCTTTGTTTATATAGTTTTTGGAATTTAAAATTGTAACTCTTCTTTATTGCAAACAAGAAATATTATAGATAGAGAAATAAAATGAATCTAGGTTTCATATAGTGAATTAGAGATGATATAAATAGTATCTAGGGGTAAGTATATAGTCTTAAACGTTAATTTAATATTAATGGAAAGGGTTTACCAATCATGATGGAGTCTTTGAATAGATAGAAAACAAGTTTGAAGGTATGGGTTTTAGTATTGAACTTCTTAGGTTTTAGAGATTTAATGATTTTAATCTATGATGTCGCTTCATGGTCATTATGCTAATGTTTAGAAGAATAATTACATTGAGGCTATATGATGCAAAATGGACCCTTTGACTTCTATTATGATTATTGCCTAGCGTACATGATCCTTATTGATCAATAGTTAATTATTGTTTAGCCTTGATGGTTTATGCATGCACACAATTGGTTTCTAGTTTTCTTCCATGGTATTGTTGTATCAAATTGGTCATGCGTGTGTGTTGTGTTGGGTAGTAGGTGTAGACTCTTTTGATCTATTTAGTTCAAAATTAGAGACATTGTTAGATCTTTTACTAACTTTTATAGGAGATGCACTAAGAGATTCAATTATTCATATTTGTAAATTATGCATTTATTGGTTATTGAATGATGGTTCTTAACCATAATTATAATGGTTTTGTTAGTAGAAATATGATATACGGGTTTGGATTATAAATATTGTAATTAGCATTTAATTTATAAGTATTTGTAATTAATATTATCTATGCATTGTTTAGCTTGACGGTTATATGCAATTGATGATTGATTTATATAATAGATAGAATTAATATTAATTAAACTAGACCTAGGTTTTATGAAATTCTTGGTGGAGATATAACTTGAATCCAGTTGCTCTAGTAAGAAGAATTTATGTTGTCAATGAGTTGATTAGTTGAAATCCCTTATTGCAAGAAAATTTTCATGTGAGTTGGTCTATCTGTAAACTGTCAAGTTTAGGTTCCAGAGGCATAAGGTAATATGATTTGGTTGTATGTATTCTGTTCATAGTTGTCTTGAAATGAAGATGTTGTAAGAACATGATTTCTCTTGTCTATGTATGTGGGTGTTGGTAAACAATAATGTGTGATGATGTACATACTGTGTTGTGAATATATTATGATAGGTTTAAATCTCCTTTGAGGATGTGTTGATATAAAGATTGTGTGTAGTATTGTGATGGGGAGACTCTGGAAATCGTAATGAGAAACTCTTTTGTTCATGGATGAGATTTACGAGTAAGATGACCCATACCTTGCTCTGGATTTGTGTGGTTATTGCAATTGGTTAATTGAAAGATTTGGGACAATGATGTACAGGTTGGTCATTGTGATTATGTTTTATATGCAAGAAGGTAGATGCCTTGCATTGTTTATGTATACTTATCAGTATGATAGTGATTGTCTTGCTTGATAGTTAGGGTTCTAGATGCAGGTAGGGGAGTGGCTTTCAATGTGGGGCTGACACCCAAAGTGGCTGTCAGGATAACCCATTGAATGTTGTTAACTAAGTGAAAACCTAAAATAAACTGGGGGAAAGGTTAAATTACACATTAACAAGATAATTGGATTTCCTCTCCCATGCCTGTAGTGCTCGTTTAGACTAAGGATGGGTAGAGAAGGCCTGGTTGGCAAGATCAACTTCCTTGTCCTCATGAAAGGAAGGTTGATTCCGCATGAGTCACCCTATGGGGCCGGCGCCTAGTGAGAGGCTGTCAGGATAACCATAGATGGGGGCTGGTGCCTAGTTAGAGGATATTAGGATAACCCATGTCAGGACCATGCGATGACACTCTTCCTACTGCAGCCTAGCATTCCCTAGTTGTACTCTCCCCATTTGTCGTGTGTTGCCCTGGACATGATTTTGAGTTGCTTGTGATGTGGCCATGTGTTGTGATGGAGTCATGTTGTGTCCTTGTTCCTGTTGGCAATTGTCTACTTGGTTGTTTGATGTTTTGGGACCTTACGTTATCTCATAGCATGGGGGGTGGACCTTAGGGTTCCACATGGTCAGTGGATGTGCTCTATCTCCATTGGTTTTTCCTTGCCTTTGTTTGTGTGCAAGAAGGTTGTAACTCCTATAGAAGATTCAGATCTTGTACCAGCTTTTAAAGATAGTTATTTACGCTCATGTACTATCCTATGAATCAGATCATTCATAATGTATGTATTCATATGTTTTGAGAAGATGATAATGTAACAATGTAATGTTGTATTTATAAGTCGGGAGAAATTGCAACTATGTACTAGATCCTGATGAATACTTATATGATGTTATGTAGATGTAAATGTTTATTGATTTAGTGCATTAGGTTTACAATGATTTACTGATGTTAATTCATGATGTGTGTTAGATTACGTTATTGTTTTGTCAAGTAATGCAGCCATGTTATCTTAGAGGACAAGTCATTAGTCTAAATGATGTGTTAACATTACTTTGTTATTTCTATCTTTAAAAAAAAAAATCCTGTTGCATATAGCATAAATGTGTTGTTCTCTAGAGTTTCATGGCAGGGCGTTACACATGTAGTGAGAGATATCCCTAAGATAATCAAGCCTACAAATACAATATGTAGTTCTTGTCAAATGGGAAAGCAGACAAAGACAAACTTCAAAAGAAAGGAGTATTCTTCTTCAAAGCCATTAGAGCTAATTTGCACTAATCTATGTGGCTCTACCAAAGGAAGAAGTCAACAAGGTGAGAGGTATTTCATGTTGCTTATTGATGATTATTCTAGAATGACATGGGTTACTTTTTAAGAGAAAAATTAGATGCCCTTGATAAATTTAAAGTGTTCAAAGCTATGGTTGAGAATGAAGTAGATGCCAAGATTCAATGTTTGAGGTCTAATATCTAGGAGGTGAGTTTACTCCAAATGAGTATGAAAATTTTTGTGAAGATAATCGTATTAGGAGACATCTGTCATCTCCTAGGACCCCTCAGCAAAATGGGGTAGTGGAAACAAAGAATAGGACTGTGCAAGAGATGTCTAGGGCAATGATGAAAGATCCAAATCTGCCTGATATGTACTGGAAGGATTTAATTAATATTGATATCTATCAAATTAATAGAGTGCAATTGAGGATCAACAACACTAAGACTCCTTATGATCTATGGTATGGAGGACCTCCCACAGTTAGATACTTCAAGATCTTTGGTAGGAAATGCTATATCAGAAGAGATGAAGACTTAGGAAATTTTGATTCAAGAAGTGATGAACGAATCTTTCTTGGCTACTCAACCAGAAGCAAGTCTTATAGATGCTAGAACAAAAGGTTGGGAAAGATGATTGAAAGCACACATGTCAAGGTAGATGAAGACCTATATCATATCTCACATGAATCAAAAGACTCTAAATTTGACATCTTTCCATGCATTGTAGATGAAGAAGAAGTGAAAGAGGAAAAGGAACCAGAACAAGAACCAAAGAAGATACCTAAGACTCCAACAAAGTATGTTTAGAAGAATTGCTCAGAAGATCAAATCATTGGAGACAAGAATAAGGGTGTCCTGACTAGGAGAAGTTTTGCAAAAGTATGTAAGCAAGTGAACTTGCGTTTTGTTATAAAAAGTGGAACCCAAAAACTTTGCCAATGTCAGCAAGGATGATGGATGGATAAAATCAATGGAAGAAGAACTGGATCAAATTGAGAAGAATCGGACATGGGAACTAGTTCCCTAACTAGAAAACAAGAATGTTATAGGAACAAATGGATGTTCCAGAACAAACTGAATGAAGAAGGTGAAGTTGTAAGGAATAAGGCAAGACTGGTATGCAAATGATACACACAAGTAGAAGGTATGAATTTTGAGGAGACTTATGCTTTGATAGCAAGGATGGAGGCAATTAGAACGTTCCTTGCTCTTGCTGCTCACAAGAACTTCAAGGCATATCAGATCGATGTTAACATTTTTGAATGGTGACCTTAAGGAAGAGGTTTACATTGAACAACCAAATGGTTTCTAGATTTTATAAGATCTGGACATAGTGTGTAGACTCAAGAAGGCTATGTATGGTCTTAAGAAAGCACCTAGAGGTTGGTATGCGAGGTTGGACAAGTACTTACTTCAATAGGGCTTGAAAAAAGGTACTACATAACATAATCTTTACATCATGGAAGAAGGAGACATGATATTGATAGTTGCAGTATATGTTGATGACATCATCTTTGGTGGAGATGATGATATGTGTAAGAGGTTTATAGAGGAGATGTAAAAGGAGTTTGAGATGTCTATGATTGGTGAAATGTCTTTCTTTCTTGGACTTCAAATTTCTCAGCTAGATGGTGGTATATTTATTTCTCAAGCTAAGTATGTCAAAGAGCTATTGAAGAAGTTTAGTATGGAGGATTCAAAACTAGTGAGTACTCCCAAGGTCACTAGATGTCACTTGAACAAAGATGATGAGTCTCCAAAAGTGGATTAGACTATCTATAGGTCTATGATTGGAGCATCGTTGTACTTGACTGCTTCTAGACCTGAGATTATGCATGCAATATGTGTAGTTGCTAGATATCAAGCCAATCTAAAGCAAACACATGAGAAGGTAGTGAAAAGGATATTCAAATACTTGAAAGGAACTCTGGACTATGGCATATGGTATCCAAGAGGTAATGACTTTGATTTAAGTGCTTACACTGATGCTAACTAGGTTGGTTGTGTTGATGATAGATGAAGTACAAGTGGTGGTGCTTTCCTTCTAGGAAGTAGATTGGTTTCATGGAAAAGCAAGAAGAAAGATTTAGTGTCCCTATCTACTACAGAGGTAGAGTACATTGCAATAGCATCCTATTGTACACAAGTGTTGTGGATGAAGCAAACTCTAAAAGACATCAAGTTAGTGCATGATGAGCCTATTCCTATCTTGTTTGACAATACACTTGTGCTATCAATATTCCCAAGAACCCAGGGATACATTCTAGAACCAAGCATATAGCAATCAGGTATCACTTTTTGAGAGAGAAGATTGCAAATAAGGAAGTGAAGTTGGAATATGTTCCAACAAAGGATCAAATATTAGATATTTTCACAAAGGCTCTAGCAAAGGATACTTTGAGGACCTCCGGCATAGGTTAGGGGTAATTGCCCCTCCTTCTTGCTAGATGCATAGTGTTGCTTCTATCTAGGGGGAATTCATGCTATATCTTGTTCCTGGACTGATGGTGGCTATCTCTTAGGGGGAGCAGGTAGTGGTTTCCGGTGTTAGGGGGAACTTGTTTGTTGCAAGAAGAAGTCATGACCTAAGGAAGAAGTCATGTGTAGGTTTGTGATCTCTGATTGAGGTAGTGATTTCCCTTTATCCTTGATGTCAAAAGGGGGGAGATGTAAAGATGTGTTACCATCAATTCCAAAGAGGGAGATTGTTACACATATGGTTCATAGGGTTGTAATAGATGTCAACACTATCATGATGGTATGATGGTGTTCATGCTTGGATGTCACATCCCATCTAGTAAGAGAAGAAGAGAAAGGAGAAGATAAATTTCATATTAAGATGGGAATTAGAAGCATAAAGCTAATCAAATGTATTATTGATGCTACTGATGGCCTATAGTATATATGATCCAAGTTCCATGATGATTGCATTACTAGAAGAGTGTTTTGTTGTTGATTGTTTGAAGATAGTGTCACTTCTATGAAGATGTTTTGTATAGGACAATGGAATGGTCCACATTCCTCTACATTTACAGATATGGACTATTTAGGGTAAATTTTGGATTATTTAATTTTTTAGTGTTTAGATGTTTGAATCCTCCTTTCACCCTTAACATTCAATGACCTAGGGTCGAGTGGCAATGCACTATCATACCCTAAGTCATTGTGAGATGTAGGGAAACTTGGATTAGGGTGTTTAATTGCCAATTTTCCTTCTCCTATGCTCAATTAGCCATTAAAGCCCTAATTTTACAAATATGACAATGAACTGATGAATTATAGAAAAAGCTCTTGCAAAGGGATGTAAAATGTCAAATCACAGAGTACCTATTTTCGGGGCTCTAAGGTGGAAAAGTCAGAGACACATGAGCAGGCACCCAAGTCCAAGGTCCTGGTTTTTGTCAAGATCTAGAAACAAGGTCTGCAACCTGTATCTTCTATACTATAGATTTTCCCATCATAGAACTTCAAGGACTAATGAGCGGGTGGTAGATTTTCTTCCTGTTCTGCAATTTTAACACTCCAAGATGTCTTCCTACAACTTCACTTTGTCCATCTCCTTAACCTATAACTTGCAACCATGTAAACTTTGGGAGGGGGTTGTGGTGTTTAGAGGCTTGCCTCAGTCAAACGCTGGAGGAAACTTAAGTCTCTAAACACCGTTGTCAGATAGAGAGTGCGTGCCCTTGTGAGGTAGAGGCAAAAACCAAAGGGAATGACAATAAAAACACAATATAATGTCACCTTGTAGTGAAGATCTCATGGGAGGAAGATGCTCTTCATTCCATGAGGAAATGGATGCTCAAATCTGCAAACACAAACACATAAACCACATGAATATACTCTTGCAACACAATGAAAGCCTTGAATCACCTTGAGAGTGCACAAACATCACCATTGCCATCTAGTTTACAAATGAATGCCTAAACATGCTTTTATATGCAACTACAAAAACTCCCACCAATATTTTCGTAATTCAAACTTACTGTATCGGCATAGGACCCAAATAATGATCATAAACTGACACCCAAAAATTAGGGCTGCCCCAAAATAGGGCAGGACTAGGGCATGGGCACCCAAGTCCTCCCCCCTATTTTCTGTAGGGTTAAGCTCAAGGCATTCTTCTACGTCCCATTTGTCATGTTACCTAGGGCTCCTTCCATTGGGATCCCAAATTAAGAAGTAAGATGTCCTAAATGCATGCAAAAGACCCGAGAGCTAAACCTTATGAGGGAAGATCCCCCAAGCAAAGATTTTCTGACATTACATTTAGCCCCCACTTTAATGTAGGTATAAATGCAAGGCCAATACATGCATTAAAGTACAGTCACAAACACAACAAACATGCCAAGCACGGAGAAGACATGCCACTCACATAGAAGACAGTAACAGGCACACAAAACATGGAGAAGACTGTTACAGTCATGCAGAACATAGAGAAGACAGTAAATGCATACAAGACACAATAATGCATGGAAGACAGGCATGGTTTATTTTCTTTTCTTTTTCTCATATATATGAAATGCAGATGCAAGTACTGGAAAGTTAAAAAACCTCCCATAATACAGGATGCACTCATCATGCAGGTCTTTATACTATATATATGGGGCAACAAACATGCAAGACACACAAAACCTCCCAAAATGCATACTGCATATGGGGCAACAAACACACCTCACAAAGAAAGCATGCCAAAACACACACACTTGAAGACATGGAGAAAACATGGTAGACAAGTGATGTAGTGTTCCTATTTCTAGGCTCAACACCATCTTAGGCACATTACAAGCACGCACTGATAATTGTGCTTTGCTGCAACAATCACCGAAGACATGCTTAAGGGTTGAGTTAGTCACAGAATCACTCCCCACCTCCACAGAGGACTTTTGAAAATGATAGGATGATGAAATCTGCTCTGATAAATACACCATCCTCACCTCCGCAGAGGGCTTAAGATAAAAAGGATATACTTGATATCTCACCTCTATAGAGGGCTTACATGATTGATTGATTGCAAACAAACTTAGGATGTAGGAAGCACTACATTTAAGGACAAGCACATAGCTGACATCTACAATAGACAACTTACCTTATATATTCCCCCACCTTAAGGTGGTTGATATAAGGTATTGATATCAAGCACATTAAGGTAGGAAGAAAACACACAAGGGAACACAAGCTCTCGCAAAGCCCATGCCCCTTGGAGGTGACATGTACTTTACAATCACCAAATGTTCCCAAAACCACATCCCTTCAAAAAATATGTTATTGTCTACAATATCATGATAAACAATAACATCAATGCATATGATTAACCACACAAAGAGCCAAGGTTATACAACGAATTCAGAGTTCAAGGATAATCATGGGGCTATATCATGAAGCTCTCCTAATTGAGTACCATCAAGGCTAGATTCAAAGACAAACAAAGGTGCATAGAGCAGCAGTATTGTTAAGGTTTGTAAATGAGATAAAAACATCATGAAAAATACCAATGCAATTTTAATGAAAATGCATGAAAATTGCTAGTTTTTTGTTGAAATTTTCTATGTAAAAATACAAATATTTTAAATCTAAATGCAAATTTACACTAAAATGAAAGACTACAACCAAATTATAATTTGAATGAGTCTTTAAAATTAGTAGAAAAATCTGAAAGAAGATTTTGCCTACAAACCCTAGATTTTAGAATTACTAGGTTATATGAAAATTGTCAAAATTTCTACAGAACCCTAGTAATTAAATGATGAAAATGCATTGCAAATTATTGTATTTTTATAATTTTCTATATTTTATATCAGATCTGATATAAAAATCACAAATTATGGAAAATTAGAAAAAAAATGATGTAAATTGGTAACCCTAACAATGCAATTTTTTTGTAATTTTCTCAATGCAATAAGATGAATGACTATATGAATGAATGAAATAAATCCAAATATTAAGACACACACTTACCAAGTTGCAATTACATCCAAAAACATGGGTTCACCAAAATGTTTAGGGTAAAATTTAGATTATTAATATTTTAGTGTTTAGATGTTTGAATCCTCCTTTCACCCATAACATTCAAGGACCTAGGGTCGAGTGGCAATGCACTATCATACTCTAGGTCTCTATGAGATGTAGAAAAACTTGGATTAGGGTGTTTAATTGCCAATTTTCCTTCTCCTATGCTCAATTAATTATTAAAATGCTAATTTTGCAAATACGACAATGAACAGATGAATTACAAAAAAAGCTCTTGCAAAGGGATGTAAAATGTCAAATCACAGAGTACCTATTTTGGGGCTCTAAGGCAGAAAAGTTGGGGACACAGGAGCAGGCGCCCAAGTCTAAGGCCCTAGTTTCTGTCAAGATCTGGAAACAAGGTCTATAACCTGTATCTGCTATACCAGAGATTTTTCTGTCACAAAACTTCAAGGACTAATGAGCAGGTAGCCAAGTCCAAGGGCTAGATTTTCTTCTTGTTCTACAATTTTGACACTCCAAGATGTCTTCCTGCAACTTCACTTTGTCCAGCTTCTAAACCTATAACCTGCAACCATGAAAACTTTGGGAGGGAGTTGTGGTGTTTAGAAGCTTGGCTTAGTCAAACCCTAGAGGACACTTAAGTCTCTGAACACTGTTGTCAAATAGAGAGTGTGTGCCCTTGTGAGGAAGAGGAAAAAACCAAAGGGAATGATGATAAAAACATAATATAATGTTACCTTGTAGTGAAGATCTCATGGGAGAAAGATGATCTTCATTCCATGAGGAAATAGATGCTCAAATCTGCAAAAACAAACACATAAACCACACAAATCTGCTCTTGCAACATAATGAAAGCCTTGAATCACCTTGAGAGTGCACAAACATCACCATTGCCATCTACTTTACAAATGAATGGCTAAACATGCTTTTATATGCAACTACAAACACTCCTGCCAAGATTTTCATAATCCAAACTTACCATGTCGGCATAAGACCCAAATAACGGTCATAAATCAACACACAAAAATTGGGGCTGCCCCAAAATAAGGCAGGACTAGGGTGTGAGCACCCAAGTCCTCCCCCCTATTTTGGGCATGGTTAATATAAAGGAGTCCTTGTAGGTCCCATTTTTCATGTTAGCTAGGGCTCATTCTATCGGGATGCCACATTAAGAAGTAAGATGTCCTAAATGCATACAAAAGACTAGGGAGCTAAACCTTATGAGGGAAAAGCCCCCAAGGGGACATTTTTTGACGTTACATGGACATGTAGTTTTGCATTTGTGTCCAAAATGTAGTGAAGGTGATAATTCCAAGTTTTAAGATCATTTGTCCTTCTGCTGTAAAAATTATACATGATAGAGTACTGGTATTTGTTGTAGCGGAGTGTGCTAATGTTGAAGGAATGTTGGAATGCTCTACCTTCCACCGGAAATGAATGCTTGTGCTTGTAGTTTTTAGGATATGTTTATGGACGTATATTATATGCCTCCTTTTAGATTCAAAGTTCTTGGTGGTCCGCAACTTAGTTTTTCAAATGACAACATGTTGCAATGTGTTCTGGATGACAAATTGTTCTCAATGATAATGATTGAATCTATGCAACATAGTTCTTTGATGTACGGTGGCAAAGGAGTGTTTGGTGATGTTTTATGAGTCATGTGGACTCATCTGGAAAAGTTTCATGAAGATCTTTCTATTTTCCCATACTGCACAAGGTTTTCAAGTTGATGTGACCATTATACTTCATGTGTTTTCCTTAAAGATGTCCTATTTCAAATTGAGAGAAGTGTGTGGATGTAATTCCTTGGTGTCTAAAGATGTCAAGGATGTTTTGGAACTAGTTAAGTAAGTGTTGGTGTTTGCAAGGCATGGATCTTCTGCTGGTGTAATGTGTGGTTTCACTTAGGACTCATCTTCTACACATTTCATATTGTGTGTTGCCTAGCTGGCTTATAAATGTATTTTTCATGTTGTATCTGGTTGAAAAACAATGTAATCAATGTAATATAGTGTATAAATAGTGAATCAATTTGAGCAAGGTGAGGTGTGATTGCAATGTGATTGAAAAATTTGCAAGCAGATCGAAAGTAGAATAAATGCATTGTTGATGTGTGACTGAAGGAGAAAGAGCAGAAGTTGTTGATGCTATCCGGATTCATCTTAAAGACATATTTGTGATAATGATCAAGTATAGAGTGTTCCTAACTGATCAAATCATCAGAAGAAAATGTTAAGAGGCAGAAGTGCAATCATCAAAAGTGTGAGTTTGAATGTCAGTTTCTAGACAGTAGAAAGACTAGCATACTGTAATCTTTTGTAAGTGTGTTCTCATTTCAGGGAGTAGTAGCTTCCTTGGGAGTGACCCTAAAACAAAGTCTTCAAGGAGTAGAAGCTTCCTTTGGAGTGACCCTAAATAAAAGTTACTTAGGGAGTAGTAGTTTCATTGGGTTATAGCCCCTAAAACAAAAGTATTATTTGAACTTCATATATTGTGAGTTAATCCCCGTCGTGGTTTTTCCCTTCTAGGGTTTTCCATGTATATCTAATGTTATGTGTTGATGTACATTGTGTTAATCATTCATGTTCATATTAATATTGTCACACTTAAGATTTAACTATGCTCCAGATAAGTTTATGTTGTTAAAATTGAAGATTTTTTAGATACCAATTCACCCCCCTCAGTATCTTGGTGTGTTCAACAAAAAAAGCATGATAACTACTTCGTAAAAAAATGAATCTAATTGAGCAATTGTACAACTAATTACATTTTTTTGGTAAAGTCAAAGTTTTCACATTAAATAAGGAGTCAAATAATAATATAATATTCACGAGTCAATTATATTTAACAACATGACCACAACAAACATGTAACAATACTCACAGAATAAACACATTGAATACGATACTAGGATTAAAATAATTTAAAAAATATTTCAATTTCCCTAGAGTTCCCAACATTTGCAAACTAAGCTCAAATACGTAATGTCATGCCCAAATTTTTGCTTGAACATCGTGGACACACACACACTAAAAAAAATCATTTTTGTTATGAATTCCTATCTAAGACTTGTAACAAAGTTGTCAATAATAGAGGTAGAAAGATGATAAAACCATTATATTCTAAACAAATTCTAAAATCACTTGGTTTGAAATAAAAAATACTTAAAATAGATATAGAATTTTTTTGAAAAAGTTAACTATGTGAAATAAATTGTACTTCTGTAGGTCCCCTCCTTAGTACCTGCTATTATGATAGGAAGTGATCTTGCATTTTTGCTGCTATAGTTTTGTGATGAGACATCTTATATGTGGTTTCAGTGTTCTGATTAGACTATGTCTATGGGTACACTTTTCTTTTGGACATATGATTCTAGCATAGACCATGTTTGATACATATTTGATAAATATGCTCATGTAATTTTGTTGTTGTACATGATACTTAGGATGATGACTACTATCTTATGTTAGTGGACTACATTCCTCATTTGTGTATAGTAATATATCACTCCATGAGTTGTGTTGTGTAAATCCATATGCTGTGACTGTGGATCATGTCATTAAATGATATATATAGCATCACATATACTCAATGAAAATATTGTTAAGTATCTTTGAGTGTCTTGATTATAGTTATTCATCTGCTAGGGAAATATTTCTAATACCATTATCTAGTGGATGCAATAAGTTCATAAGTGCACAAATGATTTAAATGATTTACAAATGTTTTAGTTAGTTGCTATTATATTGTTGCTTTGGCTATGATATTCGTGAGAACCGCTGACATCAAAATGAGTGTGCAGGTATGTACTAGCCAGTGGAAATGGGAAAAATACAAGGGGACCCTATTGTGTGAAACCAGTAAAGCAGACCAAGTCTTGAGAAGAGACTTAGGTCCTTCGTATTGTGGTTGTACTATCATGTGATGTGTTAAAATACAAGGGGACCCTATTGTTTGAAACCAGTAAAGCTAACCAAGTCTTGAAAAGAGACTTAGGTCTTCGTATTGTGGTTGTAATATCATGTGATGTGTTCTTCCTTATGTTGTATTAAGTGGTGTCATATGTCATGATTGTTCTTTGTGTTGTAACTTGTATTGTTTTGTGATGATAACCTGAAAATTAATTAAATTTCCCTTCAACTCCCTATAAGGGTGCAAAATAACTAAGAAGACACTTTTGGCTTAATAATAAATCATTGGGACCTAGGACTATGGTCTAGGCACTTTTGGAAGGAAAAAATAACAAAAAAAGTAATTTCTGAAAAAATCTTCATTTTTACCATAAATAGAGTGATGAAATTTAAGAAAAGATGAGGAAAAAAAAAGAGGGTGTGTGTTGTGAGGACCTGAGGATAGATAAGTGGAACCCTCATTTTAAGGACAAGTGTTACATCTCAAGAAGAGAGGTGTAAAAAAAAGGCTATTATTCATTTTACTTTTGGGGGAGCGGTAACAAAATTGTATTTTTTTTTTCAGCCATAATCCTTCATCCGAGGGGGATTACCATTTTACTTATTTGCTAGATGGCTGTAAGAAAAAAGATGGAGAAAAAAAAAGTTAGGGAGAAGGTAGGAGAAGGGAAACTCAAGTTGGAGAAACATGAGATGTTTGTGTAGCTTAATAGTTTTACAGAGAATTTCAGGTAGGGTCTTGAACCCAATTAATTTTGAACTTAATAGGAAAACAAAAAAAAGAATAAAAGCTAATTAGCATTCTACTGTTATTGTACTTCAAGTCATAATGTGTGTGTTATGTGTTGTTGAAATACATTGTTAAATAGTCATGTTGTGTGTGCTATGTGTTGTTGAAATCCAATGTTAAATAGTCTGAGATGGATTTGGCTTGCTACTTTAAGTTATGTGTGATGTGTGGGGGTAGAAAAGAGAAGGTCCTGAAGGAGTCTACAATGGGTTAGAGTAACCTGACTATGCTTATGCAAATTAAAATTTGGAGTAAATTTGGGGTAACAGTACCCCTTGTAATTCCTGAGAATAAAAGGATATGAGTACCGAGAGAATAATGACAAGGTAGTAGCTCTAAACAATTAAAGGGTATGAGTACCCACGAGGAGAGAAATCCTTTTTGAGAAAGGTTAAATCTGTCCTACAAACTGCAGGCTTTCTCTACTCCCCCCCTGTTGTGAAGGTTTTTACACCAAGCCTTCTAGTGGATTGTGTGTGAATAACTTGTAAATGCTAAATGTTTTATGTGTTGTTGTTACTTGTAAGTGAGTTTTTGTGGCCATGTAAATGGGTGTGTTCTTGTACCTGGGTGCCCCTATGTTTTCCCCTAGCTCGGGGGTGGGTAGCTATTGCCCTATGTTGCGAGGTGAGCATCCATTGGCTGTGCAAAGGAGTTGTTTAGTTTTTGTTACAAGTCCCTTAAAGGCTGGAAGGAGACAAGAATAATTGTTGTGACAAAAAGAAAGAGTCTACATCATGGGTGGAAAGGCAAAACAAGTGTTATCCATGTTAAGAAAAGGGAACTAAATGTTCTGTGCAAGTTGTGTTTAAATCTGAATACTGTTATTATTATGTTGGACTTTGAAAAAAAAGCATCATGATGAACACACCAAGGGTTAGTTTTACAATGTACAAATAATTAAATTGAATCACTGAAGATATAATGTAAAAAAAAAGAGAAAACTACCTATATGTTTTATTTGATCTTTAGTGCAAATCTGAGAAGAAAATAATCTCCATATTTGTTTAGATCTATAAAAATGCAATTCTAAGAAGTTTTCTTTTTTTTTTTGCATATGTTGTAGAGAGAGAGAATCTTTAAGTGGGTATTGTTGGAAAATAAAAAGAAACGTATTAGACAAAAAAAATTATTGCATGAAAATATCATAGACCCTCTCTCCTTGAGGTCATGCTTTTGCTAGTAGTATAAGTTGCTTGGAAGCACAAGGGTGTTCATGAGAGCGTTTGCCTACCAGACAAAACAATCACATAGAAAGGAATCAATGATAGGTATAGGATTTAAGTGGAGTCTTTGGGGGGGTTCAGGTTGCCAGAGCAACCCACATGCCCGAGATAAATAAGAAATTTCTCAGATGTAAGACTGTAGATAAGGAAAAAATAAAAATAAAAGTAAACAAATGTATTCTAATCCCTCATTCGACATTGGTGTGGTGTTGACCCTCTAGCTGGACGTTGTTCTAGGTGTGCAAGGCCGCTTGAGTCTGTTTCTTCGTGAATGCTAGCTATGCATAGACATCAAAACCCAATAGAACAAAGATGCAGCATCACCCTGATATATTGATCGGCCTGGAGGAAAACACTCATGTAGGTCTATTGAGAATCATTTGCCATGTTGGCTTCCTATGCCATGGCAGCTAGTGGAAGACCTACCTCATGAAAGAAGATAGAAACTAGGGCAAATAGCAAGAGAAATAAAAACCAAAGAGCATATGTTTCTTTTTTTCTTTTGTGTGCCCTTCCTTTAGGGTTAGGGTTATGTTGACCAATGAATCCCTTTCCACTGCCCGTGAAAATAATTTTAGAAAAAACAAAGAAAAAAAAACCTATTTGTGTGGCACAGAACTTCATTCTCTTGACAATAAATAAAATGGTAAAGTTAATGATGTATGTGTTGGTAGCTTTTATTATTATATTTTGGCAACGTAAACTATGCAAATCAAGGGTTTAACCAACTAAGCATCTCAGATAATACAATTTAAACATCTTTTGAAATGGTTCCTTATCATTGTGTGATAGCTATAGGAATTCAGATTAAAATCAATATGATAATATCTTAAATTCATTTTTTTTTATATATACAGCTTCTTATTTTTTTTCCCACATTACTATAGTAGCTTAGTTCTTTTAGCTCATTTATATTTATTGTTGTTAGGGATTTATATAACTATAAGCATATCCTTGGATTTATCATATATGTTTATTGATTTTATTCTCAAAAGGAATCATGTCTAAAAATTCATATAAGGGTCCATAAGGTCATTCAATGTTTCAAATGAATAAGTAGAAAATTTTATATTCTCATCAAAGCAATTTCTCTTAATATTATTTCTCTATCTCTCATTGTTTTAAGAGGAAACTGGCTTAATTCAACAAGTAAGAAAATGATTCCTTAGTTATGTGCCGATTAGCAAAAGAAAAAGAGAAGGAGATATTATTTCCTAAAATAAAAAATTTAATTAATACCTTCTTTAAGATGATGAAATTTTACCATTGTTAAATTTAAAAATAAAAATAAAAAATAAAACCTTTCATAATGTTTGATATAGAACAATATCTATATATATATATATATATATATATATATATATATATATATATATATATATATATATATATATATATATATATATATATAAGGGTAATTAATATGATAAAAAAGTATTCCTCCTAAATAAATGGAAATTATTTCTTTCCAAAAGGGTAATTAATGTGGTAATAATTTATCCCTTCTAAATAAATGGAAACTATTTCTTTCCCACCAGGTAATTAATGTCGTAATAATTTATCCCTCCTAAATAAATGGAAACTATCTATTTCCGAAAGGGTAATTAATATGGTAATAATTTATCCCTGTGAAATAAATGGGAATTATTATTATTATTATTATTATTATTATTTTGTAGGAAGAAAAAATTTAAGAAAACATTGTTTAAAACTTAATATATAAATAATATGCATGGTTTGTTTCTTGTAATGTTAGATCCAATATTTTTCCTTGTGCTATATTTAAAGAAATAAATTAGTTTTTGACTTTAGCTAGGAAACCCATGCATTAGATATTTTGTTTCAACATTAAGTGTAGAGGACTTAAGGTTAGTCACCCTTGAAGGCATGCCTTCTCCTTTGTCTTTTGGAGGCCCTTGAATGAGTTGAGAGTGTGCCTTAGATGCTTGATCAAGGTAGACCTCCATCACTTGCTAGATATTTTCAGACACAAAAAAATATTAGTTTTCATGTCATGTTTGTAAGATTTATTTGTGGGAATTACTTTAGGTAAGTATAATTATTTATTTTATTTTTCCTTGAGTTATCATGAAGACTAGGATATCGTTCCAGACACTATGCTCAAAACCCTATTATCATTGTTCTCTAGTCAAATAAAAAAAATGTTGTACTTTTTATGTATGTGCGTATGTTTTAGGCTTGTCTTGGGATGAGGTGTTACATAGGTATCAGAGCCAAGTTTTGCAAAACTGGGATCTCTGGAAATTGTTGGGTCTTAGAATAACACTAAGATAAGAATAGTGTTGTGTGATAGTAGTTGGTTTAGTTGTTGGAAGTTAATACTTATTGTTGAAATTTCACCTAATGGTGGAATTATGTTATAATTTTAAGGACACTCAATCTTGTGTGAAAACCGTAAGTAGATCAAATGAATGAGGTCAAACATAGTAAGTATACAAATTGAATTATTTTATTATAAATGCAACTATTAGTTCTTTTTGTGTGCCCTTTACTTGCCTTGGTGAATTATGTTAGCAATAGAATAGGAGGGTGTGGTAATGAGAGTCAAGTATCTAGCTAGTGAAACATTAGTGGATTTAATAATTTTTTTTAAATGCAAAATTTCCATCTTAATCTTAGTTTAAATGGCTATACAAGAGGCATTCATGTATTGGACCTTGATAATTGTAAATTGAGCCTCCTATGCCTCATAGGAAAACTCAAAATTATGAATTAAACGTACTCTCCTTATGACCCACTACATGTGTATTTTCTTACTTAATTCCCTTGATGTTTGATAGTATAAATTGTGATGTCTAGTTGCATTGAATTGTGGAATCTTAATATTATGTTCATATGAGACTTAAGTTTTAAAACAAATAAGAATGTCTTTCAATCGATTTAAAGCAATAATTATATGATTATTTAACCCTCTTTATAAAAATGATGTGATTACTTTGCATAATATGGTTTGGGGTTGAGAAAAGAAAATTGTTGGAAACAAGCAACTTGAACAAGCTATTGTAGATAAAAAGAAAATTTAGTAGAGGAAAGTGGAAATAATAGGTTGTTACAATTTGGTCAACATTATGTTATGAATTCCTACATTGGCTATTGTTTAAGTGTAATAAATTCTTGTGTATATTTTTTGTGTGAGTTGAATTGGATAGGATTAAATCATACTTAGAGAAAAATGTGTTCTTACATGCGTGCTTTCTTGTATTCTTATAGGTGAAATCTAAATGTGAAAAGAGGATTGTAATACATACTAGGAGAATTAGATTTAATATTTAGGAATGTGAAAAATTTTGTGATATGTTGTATCAAATAATTTGATTATATTACCATTAAGAATGTATGCACTTTGTGTATTGTACAAGTATATTATGTGTTGAGCAATTAGGAATGCTCGATAATACATATTTTGTTTTAGGTTATCCTTGCATTTTATCTTGAACATCAGGTTTGCATGAAGACATAGCTAAAACTTGAAAGTGTAGCAAACTTATTCATTCTAAAAAAAAGACATAAAACTGAAGAAAAAAATCACTAACCATATATGGTTTTCAATGCAATAGCATTCAAGTTAAATTAAATAAGAACGACCTAGTAAAGCATAGGAAATGTAGTGCATGGTACAATAATGAATTATAACTACAAGAGAAATTAGGGGGCAAATTATGTTTTGTGATTGAAAATGAGATATTTATTGCAAAATGAGGTTGTTATAGAAATAATTAGATATATTTGATGATTTAATGAATGAAACTAGTAGTTGGTGTAATAAGTGAGATAAATTTTCATGTGGTATAATATGATATGTATGTGGAATTTAACATGTGTTGTGATGTGAGAATACTAGTAAATGTCATGATTGTATCTCAAAGTATGTGATATAGGATATCCAACTTGGGAAGAAGAGTTTAGTGGACATAATGTGTAATCCACTTAAGCATGCCCTGTGGTAATTATATATGTGTTTGAATAACCCTTATGACTTAGCAGAGAAATGTTAAAATGTAATATGCTTGGAAGTGTTGTATGGAGATGTGTGGGTCACCCTTCATGTTATTATATGATGTGATGTCTATAATGTCACCCCTATTTGAGGGCATTCCCTCATGGTCACTTAGGAGTACAGTTCCTCTTCATCCCAAATTAAACCACATTGGTTGGTTCATGTTGTAAACCCTTTTCTTTCTATTGTTCCATGGGTTGAGGATGGACATTAATGTGCCCTGAGCCTATACTCAATTCTAGCATAGACACTTGGTAGTTACATTGATGACATCATGGATTTATAGTATTTGGGAAGCTGCTATTAGTGATGAGCTACATTGGATATAGATAGTGTTATAGCATTTGATTTTGAGATTTGATAATGGTTGCAAACAAAAAGGATTAGTAACTTTAGGAAATGACACCTTATGTGCTATCAGGATGTTTAGAGAGATGAATTAGGATAAGTGTGACATGGTAATTGGTATGGCAGCTTGATGAAATGACAACTATGTGTAATGAGATAATAGTGAAAGATACTTCGTTACAAGGATGATATGACTTTTGATGTGTCCGTTAGTATAAGCATGAGGTGTATTGTTCTCTACTTGGAATAATTAAAGATGACTTTATACATATGTGATATCTCAGACTCATGATACATGATAACCATACAGGCTTGTGGGTTTTCTCTTGTGAGGTGGATGTCAGACCCTATAGACGACTCATTTGTGGCTGTATACGCCTAAAAATGACATGATTCAGTCTAAATAAATATTCTTAATATTTATTCCCTTCTAATTCCTCTATCAATAAATAAATATACAAATTTATTTATTTGATTCACATTCCTCTGAATAAATTAAATATCAAAATATTTAATTACCTCTTCTAAAGTCAAAATTAAATAAAATCCTTTATTTAATTAAATTCCTCCAAACAATTAAATAATTCTTAATTATTTAATTAAATCAAATCATTCTTTCAAATTTGAATAAATCAAATCAAATTTATTTAAATTCTCTCAATCTCTAAAAATAAAATAAATAAAATATTTTATTTATTCTTCCAAATCATGCACAACAATTAAATAAATTTATTTATTTAAATTAGCTTTCTTATCTTCAAATTCTTCAAATATCTTCCAAATCTTCTAAAAATAAGTCTTCCTCTTCATGCACACAAAATTAAATAATTTATTATTTAATTTCTCTCAAATCATGCAAAAGCAAATCTTAAGTTGAGTTATCTATTCAATTAACCTTGTTTTTATCAATATCTCTTAAATTAGAAAAAAGCTTTCTAATTTATGAAAAGCTTGTCTTATCTTTAGAAAAGAAAGTAGTTAACTCAAATAAAACAGCTTTTGTGTGACACTTGTCTTCTTCTTATTCATTGCACGTTCTTCAACCATTCTCAATTGTTGGTCTTCTCAAGTCTTCTATACCATTGATCTTATTTCTGTCAAGTCTATAAATTGAACCTTGTTCTTCCATTTCATTCATCCAAGCTTTAAGTATTGTTACTTTGTAGGAATTACAGCGTGCCTTTGGCACCAATTCCTTCATTGCTTGTGATCACACTATTTACTACACACTACGCACTACTACCTTCGTCTTGAAGCTCCTTTTCATTGTGACATTATCACCGCCATTCTCAATCAACATTCTTGGACAAAGCAAAGAAGTGTACTCTGTGAGGGCCCTATTTCATACACACAAGGATGATTTTAATAGGCAATCAATGGAAGTTTTGATCTAAGGAAGGTTTGCTTTGTTATTTGATTCATTGTTATTGGATTTCCTTAGTTCACTATTTCATTAAAGTTTTGGGTATTTGATATTGATTATATTGCATATTCATTGTTGATCCAAATTTCCCCTAACATTTTTGGTGCCCATCGTGGGGCCTAGCCCCAAATCTAACCCAAAAATTGAGTTTTTGTGTTTTAGAAAGCTGTACATAGGAGGAAACAACACATATGTCAATTCCTAGCATGCATCTATTACCTATCATGGTGCATACATTTCCACAACATGTATACCCTCTGTTTAGGTGCATCTGTTAACTGTTATAGTGCTTTCATCTTTGCAATGCATACAGACACTGTTACAATGCTTTTATCATCTGAGATAGCATATATAAACTATTTTCTGGTGCTTTTATCCTATTTTGCAGCACATATGTATTTTGCCACTTCTGTTGACTGTCTCTGTGCATTTAGTCTATGAAGCGACACTTCTATTGTAGGCAGTGATTTTAGGGTTTTCTAGGAGATTTTTGCTAATGCTTACATCTTTGTAGGAATTCTCTTGATCTATTTTGTAGGCTAGGAACTGGTTTAGATTCATATAGTTGCACTTGTTAGCCCACACTTCAATTTCTAAAGGGAAAGAAAAATGAATGCTCATGCAAATCTCAAGTAGTTTTAATTAGGGAAGTGGTAATTGAATCATTGCTATCTTTTCAAAGTTATTGCTATCTGGATAAAATTGAACTCATCATTGCTATTTGGTTAAAACTAAACCATTGCTATCTCGATTGACCATCACTTCAAAGTTAAAAACTCGTGCTATCGTGGATAAAATTGAATTCATCATTGTTGTCTAGTTAAAACTAAATCATTGCTATCTCGATTGACCATCATTTCAAAGTTAACAATTCCTACTATGTGGTTAAAATTGAACTCATCATTTCTATCTTGTTATCACTTCAAAGTTCTGTGCTTGCCGAAGTAGATAGCTCATCTAATTTTTCTCATTTTAACTAGGGGAAAAGAACAACTGTATACTGTGTTTTGTGAATGATACCAGGCCTATGCTCTCCCCTATCTTGGGTGATGAAAATGCCAGACATATCATTTTTGCATGTGTTTTTCCTTTAGAGGGGCCTACTCTTGGATACCATTCATCCAAGTAGGAATGACCCTAAGTGGTAACAGGCTAGATGCCAAGCCCTTCCAAGCCACTATAAATAAATTGTGTTTGGAGCAAAAGCTTCAAACAATGAGTGAAGTTGTGTTAT
The DNA here is from genome assembly GCA_027924645.1 of Cunninghamia lanceolata. NCBI lineage: Eukaryota > Viridiplantae > Streptophyta > Pinopsida > Cupressales > Cupressaceae > Cunninghamia > Cunninghamia lanceolata. The sequence continues at coordinate 279,686 of BSBN01000195.1, forward strand.
ATTGATAGCCAACCTCCCCCAAAACCCTCCAAGGTGCAACCCTTGCAGGCTGGGAGACTCCATAACAGAGAGTAGTACTACCGCATGTATAACCACTCGAATAGTTGCCTTCATTAAACACCTTTGTTCTAGTGGCCAAAAACCCTTGTAAACCATTTGAAGCCTAGGATTTGTACTTGTTCTTTTTAGTCCAAAAAGAGTCAAAAAAATCACAAAAAAATAAAAACATAAAAAACATAAAAATATTCTTTGTGTTTGCTATGTTTTCTTGCCAAAAATTTAGAAAATCAGATAAGAGAAACCCACATGCAACAAAAGAAACCAAAAATATCAAAAAAATTCTAAAAAATTGCAAAAATATTAAGAAAAGCTAGAGTGGCGCATCCGTCCTCTGTTTCTGCACATTTGTGCCGACCTGCGGCTCATTTACAATGACTTTTAGTACTTTTATTGACTATTCCAGTGCATATACATTTTACCAGTACAACGCATATATCCTAACTTAAAGCACATTTGTCAATTTCTATAGCACATCTGTATTAGTGCATACGCAGCAGTGAGCACTTCCATAGTTTTCAAGAGAAACATTTCACCAGTTCTGGGTACCCATTTCAGTCTAGTCCCAAAATTAGAGATCGGGTCTTAACTTGCAGTCAGTTTTCTATCCATTTTACATCAAAATGTCTCTTTCATTGGTCATCCCATTCACCTTCTATCAGGTCTTTTCTAGTCCAAAGTCAAAACTATCCCATATCAGATCAGTATAGGCCCTTTTTCATATCACTTGTGGATTCAAGTAAACCTAGTTAGTCATAGAACTTTGCTAGTAGGTCTTGGTGCATGACTAGTCCCTACACAGTAAGACAGGTATTTAGTACCCTTACTAGTGGCTACCGTCTTGTATCGGTCATCTTACTTGGAATCATTGATCAAGAAATCCCTTTGTCCAAGTCTTGTCATAAGTATCCTATTCTCAGCAATCTTCATCGGCACCTTGCCAAAATCTCTAGTCCCATTCCACCTTGTCCCACGTCACCTTGCATGGTTCTTACTAGATCTCAATACAAAAAACAACTTGAAATGGCTAGATCATCCAACCACATCATCACACCTCATGATAGTGATGAGGAAATCTCTAACCAAGACTATCAAGGAAGCATCCAAGATCAAAAATTCCAACGCTTAGTAGAGAAAGTGCTCCATGCCAACCCTCATAAGTATTTCTATCATCTTTCTAGTCTTAGAATTAAACTCCCTGCAGATTTTGATATAAGCACAATCTTGGAAAACATACAAGATGAGCATGAAAAGGGAAAGAATGTCATAGACCTAAACACAGATGACAAAGGAAAGAAATCCATAGACCCAAATGCTCCTATGGAAGAAATGAAGAAAGAACTTGATGGTCTAAAGTAACAAATGTCAGATCTCAAGACAGGTACAAACACTAAAAACTACTCCTTGGAAGATATTGCATTGTACCCCTTTGATAAAGGTTTAATCATGAAACCATTTCCCTATCGATTCGAAGTTCCTAAGTTTGACAAGTACAAAGGGAAAGGGGACCCTAGAGATCACATTAGGGAATTCAACGCAACATGCTTGGAAGTAGCTCACAATGAGACTTACTTAATGAGACTATTCCCTAGATCTCTAGGCAGTCAAGCTATGGAGTGGTTCTCATGGCTTCCATCAGGCATCAAAACTTTTGATGAGCTAGTCAACAAATCTATCACACACTTCTCTTACAATATTAAACATGAAGTCTCTATGCTTGACCTATGCAACACCAAGCAAAAGAGTGGTGAATCATTCGCCACCTTCCTACAAAGATGGAGAAAACAAGCAAGCAAATGCTCATATGATGTACCTGAGAAGCAACTAATGGAGATGTTTGTCCATAACCTCAACACTGATCTTGGCTATCAAATACAAATACAATGCCCTACATAATTCTCAAAATTCATCGAAATGGGATTGTTTATCGAAAAAGCTATGATCGCCAAGGGGCAAATCAAGTTATACAAGGACACATCTACCTCCAACTACACAACTGACAAATCAAAGTTTTGGACCAAGAATAAGAATGTTGTCAACGATGGAGTGGTTGACGACAAGGTGGCGGCTCCCAAGCAACAACCCATTCTCACTATCAAAGGAGAAGAAACCAATGTTACGCCCAACAAAACATTCTCTTGGGAGCCAAGACCATGGTTTAATGCAAATCTAAGGTGAAAGTTCACACCACTGAGTGAGTCCCATGAATGCACATTACGGAAGTTATTGGCTAACAATGAAATCTCTCTACTACCAACAAGTGATTATGAGCCTATAGTCAAACCTCCCTATTGGAAAGACATTGACTATTGTGAATATCATAGAGGAAGGGGACATACAACCAACAATTGTATTCATCTCAAACATGTTATCCAAGATGTGCTTGATCAAAATCAAGGAGGAACCCAACAACATACCTCCAATGAGACACATGTGGCTTACATGGATCCACTTCTCAATCACGACAGGCCATGCAACAACAATAACAACCATGGCAACAACAACCATGGCAATAACAACAACAACTGTAATAGGCAAAATCAGAATAGTGGGAATAGTAATGCCAACTATGCAAGTGTGATATTCGACTATACCATCAATTGCCTATCCGAGCATGTCCTGCAAATCAATGTGGTCATGCCCAATCAACAATCAAAACCTAACAGAACTGGTTGTAGTATCATTACCCACAATGGTAAAGTCATACTGAATATTGTCCCCCAAGGTCATCACCTTTTCAGCCCAACTTCCATTAGTATAATGTTATAGACCCACTATAGAAGACTCTAGCACACATTTCTATCTTAGAGTTGTTGCGACTATCTCCTTCCCATAAAGAGATTCTCAATAAAGCCTTAGTAGAAACCACTGTCCCCACTAACTTGGCCCAAGAGAACTTTCAGGCCATGATAGGTAATTTGACCTCCTCAAGTACCATATCATTTACTGAGCAAGATGACCTCTCAGTGTCTCAACCTCATAACACCCCTCTACATATTGTCTCCTTCATCCACAAGCACCGCATCAAGAGGGTTCTCATTGATGGGGGAGCCGGTTTAAATATTTGCATGTTAAAGCTAGTCCTTACATTAGGGTTGTCCAAAAATGCAGTTGATCCAAGGAAGAAGATTACTATCAAAGCCTATGATGAAGAGGAGAGAACTACAAAGGGAATAGTAGTCTTACCCATACAAGTGGGACCAGTGATAAAAGATGTTATGTGCCAAGTCCTAGATAGGGAGCTCACCTATAATATTCTCTTAGGAAGACCATGGATTCATGCCATGAAAGTTGTCCCTTCGACCTATCACCAATGCATAAAATTCCTGCATAATGGAAATCAAGTCACCATCCAAGGAGACCCTGATCCCTTCTAGCATTGCAACTCTATCTATTCAAAACCTGATTACATCATACCAAACAACAGAGCATCTACATCTCCTACCCCACAACATGATCATACCTCTGAAGCTTCCTCATCAAGGCCCAAAGAGAAAAAGATTACCATCAAAGAAACTGGAGTTGGGGAATACTCCATAGAGCACAGCCTCAATCTAGCCAAGATGTCGTTATCTCCTAGATCCTTTGGTTAACCCAAGCATTTTCCAAAGACATCTACTCCTCATATACCTCCCATAGCTCCTTTTTAAAATGGGGGACCTTATCAGATGAGACAGAGTAAAGAGATGTCCTATAATGGCTTTATACCTAAGAAGACGAGAACATACAACAAGAACCTCTTAGGCTTCCAACAGAACTCTATGGGTGAGGAGAAGCCATCCTACATAGAATGGGTTACGAAGGACAAGGCCCCATTGGCTGAAGGAAAGAAGGAACCATAAAACCTTTTCAACCTTCTTCATCCTCATTGGCTAGAAATACAAATGGCCTAGGATATAAAGGTAAGGGCAAAGCTAAAGAAAATGCTTGTCTTGTAGAAATGATCCATACACTTCAAGTGGACAGTGACAGATTCCACTGAATATGAGTGGGAAGAGCTGACAGAGCATTCCCATGATGACAAAGAGTGTGATACCATTCAAACTTATAGCCCCTACCATGAGGGACAAACGCTACTGAATAGACCACTAGAGTCTGATTTGCCTATCTCTGAGAATATGACTTTCGAGGAAGGTTTGAGTTCTATCGCAATAAACAATTTGGAGGAAAGTACCATCACAAACACTCCCCCTACCAATACTCCTAGTGTATCCATTCAAGCTATCAACGAATCAAATATATCCTCCAACTCCCTCCCCCTTGTGCATCCTAAACTTATTGACTGGGATCTACGAGGAACCCCTCAACTAGATATGTTCCAAAACGATGATGCCTATATTAACCATATGGAACTTAGGGACCACCTACCCAAAGGAGATCATAAATCTGGTTTTTCTATTGAACTAAATACCATGGCTTATTTTGGAGAGGGTGCCAAGCCTTCCAGTCGCAAAAATATCAAAATAAAAACTAGATCTGATGATGAAAATTGTTCTGCGGTAGTGTCAAATCCCAAAACAGTAAAAAGAAAGGACACATCCGAAAGTGAAAACCCAACTATGGCACCTGATGATGGAAGGCTTGACACTCTCCCCAATGACATGCACCAGGAGAAGTCTCAGATTGTTGTGGAACCTACAGAGCCAGTTAACATTGGAACGGAGGAACAACCTAAGATCATTCACTTTGCTAAATCTATTACTCCACCAGAAAAGACCAAGTTTATACCATTCTTCAAGAAAAAGAGGCAACTTTGATTGGTCATATGCAGACATGCTAGGTCTAGTCCCAAACTTGATCCTGCATCATCTTCCACTAGATCCAGGCATGAAACCAGTCACACAAAAGCTTAGAAAGATGCATCCGTACATAGCACTATTGGTCAAAGAAGAACTGAAGAAGTTGTTAGATGTGGGGTTTATCAGAGCAATAGACTACCTAGAGTGGATATCCAACATTGTAAGAGTGTCCAAACCAGATGGCCGAGTTAAACTATGCAATGACTTCAGAGATCTAAACAAAGCTTGCCGCAAGGATGATTTTCCGTTGCCAAATATAGATATCATAGTCGACTTAACAGCAGGGCATACCATGTTGTCTCTCATGGATGGCATCTTAGGGTACAACCAGATTAGGATAGCACTAGAAGACCAGCATAAGATATCTTTTACTTGTCCATGGGGCACTTTCTACTAGAATGTCATGCCATTTGGGCTAAAGAATGCAAGAGTCACATATCAACGTGCTATGACTACTATATTTCATGATATGATGCATGTAACAATGGAAGATTATGTCGATGATATCCTAGCAAAGTCACTCACAAGAGAATCACACCCAGATGTGTTAGAGAAAGTCTTTCAGAGATTAGAGCAATTCAAGGTCACGTTGAACCCAAAGAAATGTGTATTTGGAGTAACCTCATGCAATCTCCTAGGCTTTATTGTGTCAGCAAATGGAATAGAGGTGGATCCCGCCAAAGTCAAGGCTACTATGGACATGCCACCACCCAAGAGTCTTACTCAACTAAGATCTCTACAGGGCAAGCTACAAGCAATTCACAGATTCATATCACAACTGGCAGACAAGTGTCAACCATTCAGTCATCTCCTGCACAAGAACATTCCATTTAGATGGGATGAGAGGTGTGAAGAGGCATTCAATGAACTGAAAGAATATCTTATGAATCCACCTCTTCTCATGCCTCCTATCCAAGGGAAACCATTGATACTTTACATTTCTACTACACCTACAGCTCTTGGGGCTCTCTTAGCACAACAAGACTATGAGAATAAAGAAAGAGTCGTCTACTACATCAGCCAAACATTAGTGGGCTATGAATTGCAATACTCTCATATAGAAAGATCATGTCTTGTGGTAGTTTTTGCTTCCCAAAAATTTTGACATTATATGCTTGCACATCTAGTCAAACTTATTGCAAAAATAGATCCACTGAAGTACCTACTAAGCAAAGCAGCTCTCACAGGTCACCTAGCCAAATGGGTAATGCTCCTAAGTGATTATGACATTGAGTATGTAGACAGAAAAGCTATCAAAGGACAAGTCATTGCCGATCAATTAGTAGATGCACCACTATAGGACACCACACCAATGCAATTTGAATTTCTAGATGAATCCCTATTCAACATCTCAACACATTCCTGGAAGCTTTATTTTGATGGGTCCTACACAAACCATGGATCGGGGGTAGGAATCTTGTTTGTAACTCCTCAGGGCGACATCATTCCAAAGTCTTACCATTTGTTATTCCCATGCACCAACAACATAGCTAAATATGAAGCCTTAGTCATTGGTATCAAAATGGCAATAGAGTGGAAAATCAAAGAGCTACATGTCTATGGTGATTCTGAGCTAGTGATAAATCAGGTCAATGATGATTACCAAACCAAAGATGAGAAGCTTATCCCATACAAGCAGATGGTCGATGGCTTTAAGGAATAATTTGTGATCATCTCTTTTGAGCAGATACCATGGATTGAAAACAAAGTAGCAGATGCCATGGCGACCATGGCCTCTCTCCTCGAGATACTAGAGAATGAGTCACAATATGAGTTCTTAGTAGAAACTATTCGACAACCATCTTATGACCTTCCTGAGAACCATACCATATGCCTTTTAGTTGGATCTGATTCACCTTGGTATGGTAAGATTTATACTTACCTCAAGGACAACACTCTCCCACCTGACCTATCTTCAAACCAACAATGAACCTTTATACACCAAACCTCTTGCTATACCATTATTGCCAATATCCTATACTGACGTGGTCTAGATGGTACTTTACTCTGTTGTTTAGAACGAGAAGAATCCCTAACCGCCTTACAAGATGTGCACGAAGGGATTTGTGAAACACACTCTAGCGGTCCTTCCTTAGCCAAGAAACTCATGCATTTGGGGTATTACTGGCCGAACATGGAAACAAATTCATATTAGTTTGTCAAGAAGTGCAAGCACTGCCAAATACATGGGAACTTGATACATGCACCAGCTCAAGAGTTGAGGCCTTTAATGACACCTTGGCCCTTTTGCCAATGGGGACTTGACCTTGTGGGAAAGATCCATTCACCCTCATCCAACAGCAACAAATTCATCATAACCGCCATTGAGTACTTTACAAAGTGAATTGAAGTCATTCCCCTAACCACCGTCACAGGTAAACAAATCTCCTCATTCATCCTGAATTACCTCATTTGTAGATATGGAATTCCTTCATCCATTATCATGGATAACGGAAGACCCTTCAAAAATTAGGATGTCCAAGAACTCTGTGACCGATTCAAAATCCAACACCATTTTTCCTCACCCTACTACCTCCAAAGCAATGATCAAGATGAAGCATCCAACAAGACCATCTTGAAACTCCTCAAGAAGATAGTCAATGATGCTGGCCATGATTTGCACATGCAACTCAATCCCACTCTATGGGCCTACAGAACTAGTATACTCACTCCCACAGGTGCTACACCTTACACCCTTGTCTATGGCTTAGAAGCTATCCTCCCCATTGAGGTCAAGTTACCATCTCTCAGGGTGACTCGACCCTAGGGAAAATTTTTTGAGATACATACTGGGGGTCCTACCTCTGCTGGCCGGTTGAATCAACAAATGTGCTCGAATCGATGCTCCTCGCATGGAATATCTGCCTCTCTCGCTGCCATGCTGCTGTAAGCTCTCTGAAGCAAATCAAGCTAAGACAAGTGTGCAAATGAATTGTCTTGTGGACCCTATTCCTATATATAGCATACAAACCCTAATCTGGTTGTGTGGTAACTACGACTACTTCCCACACCCGTTTCTTCTGGTTTTCTTCCCATTTCTCTAAAATGCATCCTATTTTCTTCAAACCTAACTAGGTTCTCCTGTCATCTTCATGAGATTGTCCATCTCACGCCTTCCGCCCTTCTTCCCATCCAATCTCCTGAGGGGGCATCCTATCGTCATAACCTATACCAAGGGCAAACTGGGGCATGTATCATTGTCAGACAATTTATTCTTTGAAGCAATGCCATAAACTGCATTGCATCAAAGAGGGGCAAAATATATTTGCCTAAAAATGACACGATTTGGTCTAAATAAATATTCTTAATATTTATTCCCTTTTAATTCCTCTATCAATAAATAAATATACAAATTTATTTATTTGATTCATATTCCTCTGAATTAATTAAATATCAAAATATTTAATTACCTCTTCTAAAGTCAAAATTAAATAAAATCCTTTATTTAATTAAATTCCTCCAAACAATTAAATAATTCTTAATTATTTAATTAAATCAAATCATTCTTCCAAATTTAAATAAATCAAATCAAATTTATTTAAATTCTCTCAATCTCTAAAAATAAAATAAATCAAATATTTTATTTATTCTTCCAAATCATGCACAACAATTAAATAAATTTATTTATTTAAATTATCTTTCTTATCTTCAAATTCTTTAAATATCTTCCAAATCTTCTAAAAATAAGTCTTCCTCTTCATGCACACAAAATTAAATAATTTATTATTTAATTTCTCTCAAATCATGCAAAAGCAAATCTTAAGTTGAGTTATCTATTCAATTAACCTTGTTTTTATCAATATCTCTTAAATTAGAAAAAAGCTTTCTAATTTATGAAAAGCTTGTCTTATCTTTAGAAAAAATAGTAGTTAACTCAAATAAAACAGCTTTTGTGTGACACATGTCTTCTTCTTATTCGTTGCATGTTCCTCAACTATTCTCAATCATTGATCTTCTCAAGTCTATAAATTAAACCCTGTTCTTCCATTTCATTCATCCAAGCTTTAAGTATTGTTACTCTGCAGGAATTATAGTGCGCCTTTGGCACCAATTCATTCATTGCTTGTGATCACACTCTTTACTACGCACTACACACTACTACCTTCGTCTTGAAGCTCCTTTTCATTGCGACGTTATCACTGCCATTCTTAATCGACATTCTTGAACAAAGAAAAGAAGTGGACTCTCTGAGGGCCCTATTTCATACATGCAAGGATGATTAGGATAGGCAATCAATGGAAGTTTCGATCTAAGGAAGGTTTGCTTTGTTATTTGATTCATTATTATTGGATTTCCTTAGTTCACTATTTTATTAAAGTTTTGGGTATTTGATATTGATTATATTACATATTCATTGTTGATCCAAATTTTCCCTAATAGTGGCATATGTTAGTGGACCTTGGTATGATGGCAAGTGCCTATTCATGTGGATTTTTCATGCATATATATGATTAGGCTATTCTAGATTGCTTGGGACACAATTATTATGACAAGGAAAATTCTTCATTGATTTTCATGTGGTTTGAGAACCACCATATTATTATGTGGTTTGAGAACCACCATACTATTCTATGGTTTTAGAACCACCATAGTATTCTATGGTTTGAGAACCACCATATTATTCTATTGTTTGAGACCACCATGATATTGAATGCTATTATCTTATGTGGTTTGAGACCACTGTATGATTCCCCTCCTCCCCTTAGGTGACTTGTGCAAGGTCGCATGGTGCTTGTAATGTGCAAATCTCTAATAGATTGTTGGAACATTTATTTATGTGTTCAATATTTTTCTTGGAAGCGAGCAGTGTTTTGTTACTTTGGGCTAATTGGTCATTTTTATGTTTGAGTTAGTCATTTTGCCTCAAGGACGTGTTCTTGGTTAAACATGGGAGAATGCAATGATCGTTATTTGATCTCCACTTCTTCTATGATTAATTATATTTGTTTGCTTCTACCTTATTGAGGTTTAATTTATGAGTTTGCTTTACTTCTTTAATTTTCTTGTTTGAGGCACTATAATGTTGCAATTGCTAGTATGTGTAGAGTGTTGTGACTATTATTTTTTGTCATATCTTAGAGGGATTATTGACAGGTTGTATAGGGGAGTAGATGGCCTGGGGAATCTTTATCATACTGAGTTCTGTATGGAGGGCACCTAGAGAGGACCCTAAGACCATCCTTCATTATCTGCTACTTAGCACAGTGGTATTCTAAATGGCATGGTTATTCATTTATTATTCAGCACTATGGTATGGATGATATCAGGTTCCCATGGAGGTGAGATTATATGGTATTACACTACATTGCATATTAGCACAGTGCTTACTACACAACATTGTTATTCACTCATTGATCATTCGACTCTATGGCACTATGGATTGCTCAGTGGTGTATTAGTGTTGTCCTCCTCATAATACCCCTTTTCTTATTGAGCCTTGTGGTCAGAGGCATGTGATGTCTTCATGATGAGTATATATGTTGATACACATAAGTATGATCTTCATCTTGTGATTCACCTAGGAGAGGTATGTGTTGGGATGAAAATCTGAATTCAAATGATGTGTTATATGTGGGATTGAGTTTTTGTGTTATCTAAGTCATTGAGAGATGTTGATAATCAAATGTTAAATTTCTTTTACTACAATAGAATATGTGACTTGATTCTATTCCTTAGGTATAAATTCATTCATCCATCATGATAGTATACGGTTTGTGCTTAATTCACATTGATATAACTGGATATGATATGGTTGCTTATTATTATCTGATGAGGTAAAACAAATTTTTAATTATATTCGATAGCCTCTTCTCTTAGGAACTTCCAGGAGGAAGTCCAAACCTAGGGGAGAGGATGTAGGGCCCCTACTTGGTACCTACTATTATGACAAGAAGTGATCTTACATTTTTGCTACTATAGTTTTGTGATGAGACATCTTATATATGGTTTCAGTGTTCTGATTAGACTACGTCTATGGTTACACTTTTCTTTTGGACATATGATTCTAGCTTAGACCATGTTTGATACATATTCGATAAATATGCTCATGTACTTTTATTGTTTTACATGATACTTAGGATGATGACTAGTATCTCATGTTAGTGGACTACATTCCTCATTTGTGTATAGTAATATATCACTCCATGAGTTGTGTTCTGTAAATTCATATGTTGTGACTGTGAATCATGTCATTAAAAGATATATATAGCATCGCATATACTCCATGAAAATATTGTTAAGTATCTTTGAGCATCTTCATTATAGAAAGACTTCTAATACCATTATCTAGTGGATGCAGTATGTTCATAAGTGCACAAATGATTTAAATGATTTACAAATGTTTCAGTTAGTTGCTATTATATTGTTCCTTCGGCTATGATATTCATGATAACTGCTGACATCAAAATGAGTGTGCAGGGATGTACTAGCCAGTGGAAATGGGGAAAATACAAGGGGACACTATTGTATGAAACCAGTAAAGCTAACCAAGTCTTGAGAAGAGACTTAGGTCCTTTGTATTGTGGTTGTACTATCATGTGATGTGTTAAAATACAAGGGGACCCTATTGTGTGAAACTAGTAAAGCTGACCAAGTCTTGAAAACAGACTTAGGTCCTTCGTATTGTGGTTGTATGATCATGTGATGTGTTCTTCCTTATGTTGTATTAAGTGTTGTCATATGTCATGATTGTTCTTTGTGTTGTAACTTCTATTGTTTTGTGACGATAACCTGAAAATTAATTAAATTTCCCTTCAACTCCCTATAAGGGTGCAAAATAACTAAGAAGACACTTTTGGTTTAATAATAAGTCATTGGGACCTAGGACTATGATCTAGGCACTTTTGGAAGGGAAAAATAACAAAAAAATTAATTTTTGAAAATCTTCATTTTACTGTAAATAGAGTGATGAAATTTAAGAAAAGATGAGGAAAAAAAAAGAGGGTGTGTGTTGTGAGGACCTGGGGATAGATAAGTGGATCCCTCATTTTAAGGACAAGTGTTGCATCTCAAGAAGAGAGGTGTCAAAAAAAAAAGGCTATTATTCATTTTACTTTTGGCGGAGCAGTAACAAAATTGTATTTTTTTCAGCTATAATCCTTCATCCGAGGGGGATTACCTTTTTACCTATTTACTAGAGGGCTATAAGAAAAAAGAGGGAGAAAAAAAAATAGGGAGAAGGTAGGAGAAGGGAAACTCAAGCTAGAGGAACAGGAGATGTTTGTCGAGCTTAATAGTTTTACAGAGAATTTTAGGTATGGTCTTGAACCCAATTAATTTTGAACTTAATAGGAAAACAAAAAAAAAAGAATAAAAGCTAATTAGCATTCTACTATTATTGTACTTAAAGTCATACTCTATGTGTTATGTGTTGTTGAAATACATTGTTAAATAGTCATGTTGTCTGTGCTATGTGTTGTTGAAATCCAATGTTAAATGATCTAAGATGGATTTGTCTTGCTACTTTAACTTATGTGTGATGTGTGGGGGTAGAAAAGAGAAGGTCATGTAGGAGTCTAAAATGGGTAAGAGTAACCTGACTATGCTTATGCAAATTAAAATTTGGAGTAAATTTGGGGTAAGAGTACCCCTTGTAATTCCTGAGAATAAAAGGATATGAGTACCACGAGAATAAGGACAAGGTAGCAGCTCTGAACAATTAAAGGGTATGAGTACCCATGAGGAGAGAAAACCTTTTTAAGAAAGGTTAAATCTATCCTATAGACTGTAGGCTTTCTCTACCCCACCCCCTTCCCCCCCCGTTGTGAAGGTTTTTACACCAAGCCTTCTAGTGGACTGTGTGTGAACAACTAGTAAATGCTGAATGTTTTATTTGTTGGTATTACTTGTAAGTGAGTTTCTGTGTCCATGTAAATGGGTGTGTTCTTGTACCTGGGTCCTCCTGTGTTTTCCCCTGGCTCGAGGGTGGGCAACTATTACCCTAGGTTGGGAGGTGAGCATCCATTGGCTATGGAAAGGAGTTGTTTAGTTTTTGTTACAGGTCCCTTAAAGGCTGGAAGGAGACAAGAATAATTGTTGTGACAAGATAAAAGAGAGTCTACATCATGGGTGGAAAGGAAAAATAAGTGTTATCCATATTAAGAAAAGGGAACTAAATGTTCTATGCAAGTTGTGTTTAAATCTGAATATTGTTATTATTATGTTGGACTTTAATAAAAAGCATTATGATGAACACACCAAAGTTTAGTTTTACAATGTACAAATTATTAAATCAAATCACTGAAGACATAATGTACAAAAAAAGAGAAAACTATCTATATGTTTTATGTGATCCTTAGTGCAAATCTGAGAAGAAAACAATCTCCATATTTGTTTAGATCTATAAAAATGCAATTTTGAAAAGTAGTTTTCTTATTTTTGCATGTGTTGTAGAGAGAGAGAATCTTTAAGTGGGTATTTTTGGAAAATAAAAAGAAACGTATTAGACAAAAAAATTTATTGCATGAAAATATAGTAGACCCTCTCTCCTTGAGGCCGTGCTCTTGCTAGTAGTATACATTGCTTGGAGGAACAAGGGTGTTCATGAGAGCGTTTTCCTACCAAACAAAACAATCACATAGAAAGGAATCAATGATAGATATAGGATTTAGGTGCAGTCTTTGAGGGGGTTTAGGTTGCCAGAGCAACCCACATGCCCGAGATAAATAAGAAATTTCTCAGATTTAAGATTGTAGATAAAGAAAAAAATATAAAAAATGTAAACAAACCTATTCTAACCCCTCATTCGACACTGGTGTGGCATTGACCCTCTAGCTGGATGCTATTCTATGTGCGGAAGGCTGCTTGAGTCTGTTTCTTCCTGAATGCTACCTATGCATAGACATCAAAACACAATAGAACAAGGATGCAACATCACCCTGATGCATTGATTGGCCTAGAGGAAAACACTCTTGTAGGTCTACTGAGAATCATTTGCCATGTTGGCTTCCTATGCCATAGCGGCTGGTGGAGGACCTGCCTCATGAAAGAAGATAGAAACTAGGGAAAATTACAAGAGAAATAAAAACCAAAGAGCATATGTTACTTTTTTTCTTTTGTGTGCCCTTCCTTTAGGGTTAGGGTTATGCTAACCAATGAATCCCTTTCCACTGCCCCTGAAAAATTACTTTAGAAAAAACAAAGAAAAAAAAAACCTATTTGTGTGGCATAGAACTTCATTCTCTTGACAACCAAAAAAATGGTAAAGTTAATGATGTATGTGTTGGTAGCTTTTATTATTATTATTTGGCAACATAAACTATGCAAATCAAGGGTTTAACCAACTAAGTGTCTCAGATAATACAATTTAAACATATTTTAAAATGGTTCCTTATCATTGTGCGATAGCTATAGGAATTCAGATTAAAATCAATATAATAATATCTTAAATTCAATTTTTTTTATATATACAGTTTCTTAGTTCTTTTAGTTCTTTATATTTATTGTTGTTAGGGATTTATATAACTATAAGCATATCCTCGGATTTATGATATATGTTTATTGATTTTATTTGCAAAAGGAATCATGTCTTAGAATTCGTATAAGGGTCCATAAGGTCATTCAATGTTTCAAATGAATAAGTAGAAAATTTTATATTCTCATTAAAGCAATTCAACAAGTAAGAAAATGATTCCTTAGTTATGTGCCGATTAGCAAAAGAAAAAGAGAAGGAGATATTATTTCCTAAAATAAAAAATTTAATTAATACCTTCTTTAAGATGATAAAATTTTACCATCATTAAATTTAAAAATAAAATAAAAAACAAAACCTTTCATAATGTTTGGTATAGAACAAAATATATATTTATTTATTATATATATATATATAAGGGTAATAAATATGATAAAAATTTATTCCTCCTCAATAAATGGAAATTATTTCTTTCCAAAAGGGTAATTAATGTGGTAGTAATTTATCCCTCCTAAATAAATGGAAACTATTTATTTCCCAAAGGGTAATTAATATGGTAATAATTTATCCTTATTAAATAAATGGGAATTATTATTATTATTATTATTATTTTTTGATTGGTAAGAGGCCGAAGCCATTAATATATAAAGTCATTTACAAAAAAATACAGCTCTATTCAGTGCGGGCACTAGTAGGAAAGACTAGAGCAAAGAAAACCTCCGATCTAGCCCGAGACTTTAGCAGTCCAGTACATATTATTTATATACACAGGGTCAAGCCCTTTAAGGAAACATAATTCTTTTACAATTGTGTTGGTCATGATGTTAGTCACGAACAAACATAGAATAAAAGTACACATTAACCTTTATTCATCTTGAAAGATACTATGAATTCAAAGAATTCATGATCCCAAGTCTCCGGTGATTAGGTCTTAATCGTCTGAGGTTACTCAGAGGTCAATGTGAGTTGATGTTTCCATTTTGGGGCCTTACATGGAAATTTATCATCATCATGTCATTCTTGCAGAAATTCTTTACAGAGGAGTCATATTATGCAGTTGTTTGGTGAAAAGATGCAGAAATACCTCAATCTTTGCATGATATTTTTACTTATGCATGCTTTGTACTCAAATATGCTAAATATTTACGGTTATCTACGAGATGTCTGCATATCTGTGTTATTTGCTTAAGATCATAAATTATTTGCAATTGTGGAGATGAAATGTTCTGAAATTTAAAAAGAAATTAAAGAAAAACTTCTAATTAAGGTTGAACCTTCAGCTTTTGAGCCACATCTATATTAGATACTGTCATGAAGAGAAGAAAACCAAACCATATTTTCACTAGGTCGTTCCACAGCTAGATATAGTTGATGCTAACTTCAAAGGAATTTGTATGAAGACAACACATGTAAGTAGACATGCACTCCAAGGGACGCAGCAAATCACCACATATATCTAGACATCATACACTGATTACTCAAGATTTACTATGAATTGTAATCGACACAATCTTCTGATTCATTAAGCATGCAAAAAATATATATGTATACAAAAACTTTGAAATAAGCTCTAAATGTTTCAGCAAACGGATTTCAATTAAGTTTCAAATGTTTATAACAAGGCATTCCACCACCTTTTATAGAATAAGGTGAGGAATCCATTACAAGAGATCTACGGTCCTGATTTATCAATACAAATCTATGGTCATCATCCCTTGACTTTGTCAATTTCTACAAAATGGCATAAGTTGCCAGCTGGCAACTATCTATATTGCTTATGCTTATATCCCCTTTATGATGTATCATCATCATGTTCCTCAGCTGATTCATGTGGGTCATCATCATGTGCTTCACTTTTTAAACTTTCTCTATCCTCATGATGATGACGCCGCATATGGGGCTGCATGCTATTCCAGATCTGCTCGTATGAATGCACAACTTGATCTATTCCTCCGCCATCTTGAGTCTTTGCTTTGATAATGGCATGCTTATGTGCTTCATACTTATCTCTATAGTTATCCAGCTTGTTTTTCCTGTCCTGCAACATTTCATTATATCTTTCCATCTTGACCTTGATCCTCATTATTTTATCTATAAGTTCCTCCATCAAGTGGACAAGTGGACCATCCGCTTCTGTTTGGAAGTTGTTGTGCAGAGCCTTGATGGCAGATTCTTCATCTTGATTTTCTATTTTACCTTCCACCTTTCCTTCCAATGTCTTTAATATCTCTGCCTCCTCAGCCATTAAATTGTGTAACCCCATGCTGATATCTCTCAGCTTATTATTGCATCTTTTGATGACTCCACATTCAAACTGAGTGTCCTTGTACCAGATGTCCACCAACATTGTGGTGTTACTATTCAGCACCTACTTACTGATAAGTAGTTGAGGATTTATTTTCCTTATTTCTCCCAAAAGGCTCAGGACCTTTTCTAGTTTATAAAACCTTTTCTCGGTCTGCATCTACAATTTATCTACCTTAGTCCTGGAGTCACTCAAAAGACTCCACCTCTTCAAAGAGGCCTTCACTATTTCTACAGCATCATCCAATGTGGATGACATCCATTTTCTAATCATAGAAGCCTCATGTTTCATGAGGTCCAATTTATTTACCTCCTCTTGAGAAATGGTAGTCAATGGGACTACATGTTCAGTTGTGGTATCATCAGGATTGGTCAGCCCCTTGATGTAGGCATGCAACTGAGCAATGTGCTCTTTATGTTGCTTATTCTTCTCTTTCTCTCTTTTCACCTTCTGAATTAGAGAGTCAATAATGTCTTTGCCCTCCTGACCCTCTTGGTCTTCATTAGCAAAACCTAAATCTACTGTGCTAATTTGAAATTCATCTACGGTGATTTTACCTTTTTTTTCTCCACCGCAGGTATGGCAATTTGTGCGGTCCTTCTCCCGGTTGCCGGATCTCTCTTGATGGCTGATGTCATTTTGGCCTTCCTCCTAGATTTCATTATATCCATGGAGAACAAGGTGGAGACATCAAATTCTTGAATTTCAAGTTCTTCCTCAATATTTACTTCTTTTGCTAACCATGGAGGCACCCGATCATGTTTCTCAGCATCATCATGATGTTCACCCATATCTCTCGTTTCTATCAGTAGATGTTGTGGAGATGGTGATTTTTCCTTTTCTTCTTCCTGATGCTCGCTTTGCTGTGGATCTTGCGGCACCTCCTCCTGTTGAGGAATCTCTTTCTCTAGAGGAGCATCTTCTTGGTGTGGGGAATCTTGCAGTGTATCTGTATGTAGATCATGATGATCATGATCTTTATCTGTCATTACTTCATCCATTCCCAATTCTTCCCCTTGTTGTTTATCTACTGCACTAGATACTGGGGATTCTGCCTGAGGTGCGGGCATTTGTTCTGTAGCCACTATTTGTTCCGGGCCTGCACTGTCAACCTCTTGTGTTTTAGCAGCTCGATCCTCTATTGTTTTCTCCTTTTCATCAGTCTTTGTTTCTTGAACCTCTACTATAGTAGGTTCTGTTGATGTATCCTATGGGCTTTGTTGTCCCAATTCCAGAGTATGGCCTTCTGACTCTGCCATCTCTATTTCTTCTATTGGCTATTCTTTATCAGGTGATCCTACTGGCTATTTAGGACTTGCATCCTGTTTATCTATCAGGTCCACCACTACAGGACTTGTGACCTCCATGATTAATGCTTCCAGCCCTATTTCTTAAGCCACCTGCTCTAGGCTCTTTTCTTGCTCTTCTTCTGCTTGTCTCATCTCCTCAAGTACAGTTTGGACTGATGGAGGCTTATGAGGAGTCATACTTATACCAGCAGCAAGAGTTTCCATCTTCTGTGCAGCCACATCTTGCATGACTTCGTCATCAGACAGATTTATTGTCTCATCAAGAGAGACATATCCTTCTGCTTGTGTTTGATCAGTTTCTTCAATTTGTTCTTCTACAAGTTCAGTTTTGAACTTGACGATGGTAGGAAGTGGAATATTATGCTGAAGTTCCTTTGGTACTTCACTACCTTCCCCTTGTAAAAGTGTAGGGGTTTGTTTTATTTCACCTCTCATGGAGGTTCTTTGTTTCTTAGTTGTGGTAGACACCAGCACCTATGGAGCTCTCCTCTTTCTCTTTATTATTAATGGAGCCTCTTCTTCTTCAGGCTCTTCCTCCATGAGGATATCCTCTGTTCCAGGTTTTCTCGAGGATTGACCCACTTCTAGGGTCTCAGTGATTCTAGCCTCTGCTATCTTACTCTTCTTGGGCTTTTCTTTCTTCGGAGGGGATTCTGATTCTGAACCTAATCCTGATCCTAATCCTGATCCTGATCCTGATCTTGATGCTGCTGCCTCCTCAGCTACGAATACTGCCCTGTCAATTATAACCCCTTTGGGTTGTTTATCCACTTTCTTGCCCCTTGTGGTTCTTTTGCTTTGTTGTTGTGGTGGAGGTAACTTATCTCCTTTAGTCTTCCTCTTTTCAAGTAGGAAGTCATCATATTCATCCCCAGGGATATCCTATCCCTTCTTCTTGTTGTCCACCGTAATGGCAACACCTTTCTTTTTCAATGCCTCCACTTGCTCATCAACCCAGGCTTGAGTCAGTTGTATGGTCCTGGAAATGAATGGATCCAAGGATATGTCCTCCTGCATGGTGAGGTCAGGTGCACAGATGGTGTCATTATATATCTTCTTTTGTTCATATTCATCTGCGATTATCCTGCCATCATCCTTCTTCAATTGTTGGGGAAGGGGAATGCAATCAAAGGTTTTAACTTGGTTTAGAGTTAACCTCTGATACCTTCTTCTCCTGGCTTCTGCCTCATCTTCACAGTCGGCCCAAAAATCTTCTAGGTGCCTCTGATGAATAGGTTTTCCTAGTATCTTCTGTATCCTGTTGTAAGGATCATATGGTCTTGTTATCAGAAAAGGCTGCAAATTCAGTTTATTTAGGGTGACCATCACCTTCTTTATATTATCTGAGTCTAGGCACATATCGCTGCCAATGCTGACTGGGAACAAAGTTGGTGGTAGCTTCTTGGCATCCTTATACAGTTTTATCATTGTGGAGCCCTGCTTGATAAATTCCATTAGTATTATTGCATCAGTAGGATACCTTGGCAGCATCAGGGGATGTCCTTCAAAACCTTCAACCCTTATGTAAGAAAAGGTTGCAAACTGTATATACCAGGCTCCATGCCTGTAAACTACCTCTTGAGCCTCCATGCTCAATCTTTTTGTTCTGTCCTCTTCCATGGTCCTCACCAGATGCATGGAGAATGCATCATTGACCAATTTGTAATCTCTGAGGTAGTTAGTTCTCTGCAGCTGGGGATGATGATCCCAGATATAAACAGCATTTGTGCCTGTGAGCTTTCCATCTGTAACTAAGGCATCAAAAGTGCCTTTATAAGCACAGGAATAAACAATGTAAGATGACATATAAAATGCACAATTTGAACCTCCCAGGTTCATCAGCTGCTCATGCAGAGCATCACTTATTATCTGGCCCCACAGTGGCTTGATGTCTGAATACAGACACATCATTATTATTCCGTACATCCAATCCCTGAAACTACCAGCATCAGGTTGGCTTGTCACTCTATTTAGTGGTGCAATCATGTATTTGTACTCCTCATTGAAATCATACTTGAACAGGTGCATAGGGAGTTTGGCTGCCGTAGGATATGTGCTGTTCTCGGCCCGCCACTGATACATGTTCTTCCTGGCTGATTTCTTGTTGGCCTCATACTCCTTTTCTGACTTCTTTAGGTCCACGCTCTTAACTTTACTGCCCAGTGGCAATCCAAATGTCTGAGAGAGACCCTTGATGGAGAGGTCTGCATATATCCTCCCATGCTTCACCACTTGCCTCGTCTAAGGATTGTAATTCCAGGCACACTCTATGACGAGCTCCGGGGATTCCATGGAGTATGGAAAACCGGCAGCATTCCACATTCCTGACACAAACATCGCGTCTAGCACAGGACTCTTATCATGCCCATCATTCAGCTTAGCCGACCAGGCCTCCAGATTGGTACTTCCCTGATGGGTGTCTATAATTGCTCCATATTTAAACAGGACCCCCCTCTGAGAAGAGAACATGGGTCTACTAAATTCCTCTTGACACTTAACGAACCGCTTGTCAGCCATGAGTACCTGCAATTAACAACATCCTATCTCACAACAGGTATATATTTGCATGCATATTGCAATTAAAATCACCATGCCTACTGTATCTTTTCAATACTACTTAATCATAGGGATGCATAAACCAGAACTTGCATCATCATACCTGAACAACAATAACATGATGAGGGTTTCATTTACTTACCTGGTTATGCAGATTTCTCTTTTATACTAGTAGATTGTTAACGATGCTCTTAATTCAGCTGATGATCACTTCCTTCCTTCTGTCTGTAAGCTCAAATCGTGGAACAGTAGCTGGTATGCGGATATGGAAGCTGGTGCTCTATAAAACAATTTTATCCCAAGATAAATGTGAAAATGACGGTTGAATTACCTTTTAACCTTGCAATTAGGGTAAATTTAGGGCAACTCTGACAAATTAGATTATATTCCTTGATTATCCATGTAAAAACGCAGGATTCCGCCAGGTGTTTCATTGGGTTCCGAGGTCGGCAGAACCACCTACCATGTCTGTGCGCATTAAATGATAATGGCGGCAACAGGAGCGAGGGGATATCCATATGACAGGATATCATGAAGGTAGGATGATATTCACAAATATCGGGTCGAGTTTCAATATCATCCTCCTCCCTCATATTGGAATTGTTATCGTGACGAGATTCGGGTGACAAAGCACCTTTTGGTTATGTTTGGTACATCAGGAGGATATTTCGATGTATCGGGTGATGTTTCAAATATGATGATGATGAGACAAATTTACTTGTCTCTCTTTCAAAATATCGGGATGACATCATCCTGATATTCGTTCTTTGTATCGGAAAGGCCTCATGACGTCATCGTCATATTAGGTGAACATGATCATGTTTAGAAAATATTCTGTCGAATGTAAATGTGATGATGATGTCATCGTCATGTTTGTTTCTTCATTTATCAGATTTAAATGACGTCATCAGGATATTAGTTTAGTGGTGATATTTCGTGTCAGGAGGATATTAAGAAATATCAGGTTACATTTCGAAAACATGACATTCGCGACACACAAGGCTATTTGACGGGGAAGATTTATTACCACTTAAAGTTGACGTCCAGATATTTGGATCACATGACTTATCAGGGGATGTTTCAAATATGATGATGACGAGACAAATTTACTAAGGTTATAAAAATATGATCCTCCTCTTGTGAATATCAGGTTTGACCAAAACTTTGACTGTTCATAACTTTCACATCCTGAGGAATATCAAGGCGATGTAAAAGGCAAACCTGCATGAATTTTAATGCTCTTTCAAAATATGAGGTCGTAGAAAAGAAATACAAATTTTGACAAATTAACCTCATAATGGTGACTCACCTCATCCTGTCTCTGCATGATGATGCACACGACTTACTTTTACCAAACCGCCAGAAAGCAGACAACACGAGCCAAGCCAAAAAAAGTTGGGTCCCTGTTTTGCCAAGCCAAAATGGGGTGTGTTGTGTAACCACACAACAACTTGCTACCAAAGAAAACAAACAAATTCCAATGATTCAAGTGATGTGATCACTTTTATCCATAGTATTTTAATTCCGTCTAAGCATAAGCATCATGATCCTCTGAACGATAAGACTTCATCATGGTAATAATGCTAACAAAGGATCAGGTGTGTGCATATGATTAATTGTCCTCATCTTGAAAGCGAGTTGAAAACATAAGTAACTGGTGTTAGACTACATAATTGGAGATCACCCCTCATAGCCAACCTGGATAGAGCCTTGCTGCCAGCAGGCGTTCATAGCCCTGGCAAGGTTATCTATACAATCTCCCTAAGTAGAGCCCCACTGCCAGCAGGCGTCTATAGCCCCGGTAGAGTTACTTAGATGGCCTAACTTTATTTCTTTTCTAAATTTTTGTTAAAATTTGTATCTGATAGCATCATGTCAGCTCATTTGTACAAGGTACAGTCACTTGCAGCTTTTAGGTTGGAGATTGTATTGGTAGCAAGGGAGTCCCTTCAGATTTTTCACTTAACACCTATACTTGTGTGTTCAACAAACCCAAGGCTGTTAGGTGTTTCATTGTGTTTGATTCACTTTGACCAAGAAAAGGCACCCTGATGAAAAGATATCACCAACCTGATCATGAACACTTCTTAGAATGAATCATAACCTATGTCTAAATGTGATCTCATCATTTGAATCTTAACAATTTAGTTATTTTCTAGGGTGATGCATTGCATCATCTTGACCTACCAGAACAAAACCTCAACAAACAAACAACACAAGCAAAACAAACAAACTATACAAACAACTATACAAATATACAATATGATACATATGACTGTCAGGGAGTTACTCAGGCCTGGAAATAATGCTTGAGGAACTGTCCATTGACTGGCAATGGGACATCCTCACCTGTCAGGTTCTTAAGCCTATAAGTGTTGTCTCCTAGTATCTCAGAAATTTGAAAGGGACCTATCCATAATCTATCAAACTTACCATGGTCACCTTTCTTCTCATGGGCTTTATCCCACATCAGGACCAAATCGGATATGCTAAAAGCTTTAACTCTAGCTCTCTTGTCAAACCAGCGTTTGACAACAGCCTGATGTTTTGCAAATTGGTCAATTGCTTGACTCCTTTTTTCTTCCAGGTGCATCAACTGAAGCAACCTAACTTTTTGCTTATTGTCTATGCCTAGGTATTCTTGGGCAAACTGTAGAGTAGAAATTTTTAAGTTTACTGGAAGGATGGGATCCACCCCATATACTAGTTGGAAAGGTGAGTTTCCTAATGCAATTTTCATTCTAGTTCTATCAACCCATAAGGCATACTTTAAAAATGAGTTCCATTCTCTGGGGTTTTTCTCTATTAATTTTCTTATGATACTCAGTAAATTCTTATTGGTGGATTCTGCTAATCCATTCCCTTGGGGATAGTAGTTGGATGAAAATTTAAGTATAATCCCATGATCAAAAGCCCAACCTGATAATTTAGTTGAAGTGAAAGTAGAACCATTATCACTTACCAATGCATAAGGAGTTCCATATCTGGTGACAATATTGCTCTCTAGAAATTTAATGACATCATCTGTAGTACAAGTCTTGCTGCTAACAGCTTCAGTCCATCTAGTACAATAGTCAGTAATTGTTAAGACATACCTATGACCTAAGGAGGACGGAGGATTGATTGGTCCTATGAAGTCCATGCCCCATTGTGCAAATGGGCGTTCTTCCATCACTGGCTGCAATGGTTGTGCGGCATATTTCTCTCTGTTGGCAGAAACCTAGCAAACATGACAACATTTAACATGATCAGCTGTGTCTTTAAAAATTGTAGGCCAGTAATATCCTGCTCTGAGGATTGCATGTGTTGTGGCTGACGCTGATCCATGTGCCGTTCTAAACTTGTCATGTAAGTCTAACAGTACCCTATTTGCTTCTGGCTTTTCTAAGCATCTCAGGTATATTCCTTCATAATTCTTCTTGAATAAGGTTCCTCCCTTCATCATATACTTCTAGGATCTTATCTTTAAGGCTCTTCTCTGTGAAGCTTGCATTCTTGATGGACATCTCCCAGTGATCAGGATGTGCCTGATATCTGAATACCACTCTTTATTATCTTTCTCATTGATCACATATTGCTGACTAGTGATGTTTGGATCAATTTCAGATATCATTTGACTCAAAGCTTGTCCTCTTACCAGTTTCATTGGTGTAATTTCCATATCATATTCTTGTAATACAATAATCCATTTGGCTCTTTTCTCGCCAGGCTCACTTTGCATCAGTAGCATTTTCACTGCTGCATCTGGTACTACAGCAATCACTTTGCTTCTTAGTATATAGTGTCTGAATTTCTTTACTGCTCTAACTAATGCAAGTGCCCGTCTCTCCACATCTACATATCTCAATTCAGCATCCCTGAAAGGACAGCCCATGAAAGCAATTGGTTTCTCTTCTTTCTCTTCATTTCTTTGAGTTAACACTACTCCAAAGGTATGTTCTGAAGCAAATGAATAGATGTAGAAATCTTTTGTGTAGTCTGGACTGACAAGGACCGGAGCATCCGATATGGCTTTCTTTATATCTTCAAATGCAGCTTTGGCCTCTGGTGTCCACTCAATTTGTGCATCTTTTTTCAATATAGCATTTAGTGGTCTGACAATCTCAGCAAAGCCGGTGATGAACTTCCTCACAAAGTTTATCTTACCAAAGTAAGACTTGAGTTCTTTTTTGCTTCCTGGAAGTTGTAACTTCACGATAGACTCCAACCTGTCAGGATCAATGATAATTCCATCTTCTGTGATCGTGTGGCCTAGTAACTTTCCTGTTGTCACCCCAAATATGCACTTCTTGGGATTCAAAGATATTCCGTATTCCTCGCACTTCTTCAGTACACTTCTGAGATCAGCGACATGATTTCCCCTTTCCTTGGAGAATACAGTCAAGTCATCCATGTAGATGACTATACATTTTCCTATTAAACCTCTGAAGGCTATGTCCATTGCTCGCTGGAATGTAGCTCCAGCATTTATGAGTCTGAATGGCATACGTCTATATGCAAATATCCCCCACTTCATGGTGAAGGCAGTTTTCAATCTGTCAATTTTGTCAACCATTACTTGATTGTATCCTGAGAAGCCATCCAGGAAGGACATCATTTTAGCTCCATTTACAATCTGCAGAAATTCATCCAATGAGGATAAAGGATAATTGTCCTTTTCTGATGCTCTATTCAGGTTCCTGAAATCTACACATAACCTGATGTCTCCATTCTTCTTTTTGACTGGCACAAGATTTGCCACCCAAGTGGAGTGCCTCACAGGAAATATTATCCTGGCATTTAACAATTTCTTGACTTCTTTGAGAATTATTGGTTCGAGTAAGGCATTGACCGGCCTTTGTTTCTATCGGAAAGGTTTAGCATCTGGCTTGAGAGGTATAGTATGAGTTATGATAGAGGTGTCATATGTCTTCAACTCATCATAAGTCCATGCAATTACATGTATGTAATCCTTGAGGGCCTGAGTTATTCCTTCTAACTCTTCTGGTGTGCACACCTTACCCATCAAGACATTTTTCTTGTCATCATCTTGTCCAATATTCACTTGTGAATACTGACCTCCATCTACCTTGGGCAGATCCTTCTGTTTAAGCATATTATCCAAATCAAAAGCTCTTTCTAATTCAATCATACCTTTGGGGATCCTGTTGCTAGGCAACTCTAATATCTCATCTTCTTCGCAGACATGATCTTCCATACCATTCTCATCTATAATCTGAGCTTCAAATATGTCTTTATTTGAAATGAAGTCCAGAATGTGCTGATCATCATCAAACACCTGGAGATTGGTCACATTATTAGGCACTGAAGGTACTGACACCAGTTCTACTGAAAATCTTTTTAGACCAAATATAGACAGTGGCTCCAATGTACTGGCAGCTTGGGCAAGTACATCTGCCCTATGGTTTTGTTCTCTTGGTACATGAGTGATATTAAAGGTGTCAAAGTCTTCAATCAGGTCCCACACACGATGTCTATAATTGGATAGCTTGCTGTAGTTACAGGAGTAAACTCCTCTTACTTGCCTCACGACTAGTTCTGAATCTCTGAAGACATGCAGAATCTTTACTTTTTTCTTATGAGCAAACATCATCCCATGAATCAGAGCCTCATACTCTGCTACATTGTTAGTACAGGGGAACTGTAGTCTGTAAGCTGCTAGATAGGATTTTCCAGTTGGATCAATCAGATCAATTCCTACCTTAGCACCTTGCTTAGATTTGGACCCATCAAACCTCAGGATCCAAGGTTTATCTTTAGTAGGACATTTAGCTGAACCTTCTATTCTCCTTGCAGCTCTAGCTGCTGCTCCGCCTGATATCCATTTTAACTTAGAGACGTCATCATCCTCAAGTTTCTTCTTTCCTTTTTCTTGCAAGCATGATGGTTTTTCTACTTTCTCTTTCACTTCAGCAGGAGAATGATCTTCTAGATCTGCAGCTGCATGCCTTTTCAAAATGTGCAAACATAGTGAGCAAGTTGTTTCTGAGTGAGGTGCCTCGTGCAACCTACACCAACCTTTAATTAAAACCTTCTGGGGAGATTTATGCTATCGTGTCATCTTCTCTATTTCTTTTACTAGAAATTCTTTGAACTTAGTCAGGTCACTACCTCTGTCTTCATCAGACAACTCATAATCTGGTTCCATAAAGCAATCACTACCAGGGGTGATTTTTTCCTTCATTTCATTGTTCATCTGATCAGAAACCAAGACTTCTTCTGTTTCCAGGATATGATCCTCATCACGATCTGTCAGTTCTTCAGTTCCTACAGAAGACAGGTAAGAATTAGTATCGTCATCATCATTAGATATAGCATTTACCTCAAAATATGATGATGACACCTCACTACATGTTTGCTCCAGCATCATCATATCTAAGCATGTTTCACAAGTCTTTTCTGAATGTGCTTCATCGTGTAATCTGCACCATCCATCAATCAAAATATCATTAGCAGGTATATTTAACAATTGACAACGCTTTACCTGATTAGACAGATGCATCTCAAAATCTCTAAAACGATCTATTTCATTCTCATTATTAGGATCATTATCGGGTTCTATGACTGGCATATCTTCCTGATGATCATCACCATGATGATGATGAAGACCAAGCATCAGGATCTCTTCTATTTTGATAGTCTGTGGCCTGATGCAATAAACTCCAGGCTCTACGTCTAAGTACATGATCTCATTTGTTTTGTTGTACTCAATGATCATATGTTTCATTCTTGGCTCAGCATCAATCCTAATCTGGTTAGGTATACCTTTCCATGGTAACCACATGTGACTGAAATATGTAGACATATATCCATTAAGCGTTTTGGACCAATCTCGGCTAAGCAACATCCCATAAGTATCAGGTATGTCAACTACCTGAATATCAATGTAATACTAGATCCTAGGATCAGATGCTAGTTGCATGTGGATATGAGTTAACTCTCCTACTACACTTACCTCTGTTTTGTCTAACTGTGTCACCTTCTTTAGGGATTTAGCAGGATGTAGTCATAAGGCATTACATATTGACAGGGGCATAACATTAGTGGAAGCTCCTAAATCAACCAGACAGTTGTGCAGGTTCTTGCTGAACATTCTTATGGTGAGGAGAAACGGAGGTGATTCAGTTTTATCCCTATACAAAGTCATGTGGAAGGTTTCTGTAGCTTGGACTATAGCTGACACTTTAGGCTTGATAATATTATCCCTGGCAGCATGATCTTTGCCATTGGATTGACTTGAAAGATGGCTATCCTCTTTAGGAGCAGGATCATCTAGTGACTTCATGAATGCCCTTTTGATAGCAGGAGTTTTTAGTAACTCAGACAAGGACAGGCTGATTTTAATTTTCTTCATTTCATCAGCTAGATAGCTGACTAACTTGTCAAATTCATGAGGTGCATTTACAACCTTTGATCCTGTGTTTTGTGGAGACAAGTATTGAGCATTTACCTTGGGGAATCCAGGGTTATTGCTAGCTTTAGGATCAGGAGGTGTGTTGAAGTTATTTGGAGGCAGAGATGATGTCAATGGACTAGCAAGTCTGTTGGCATTACTCCTCAAGTTATAACTATGCTTACCAGGATATTGCTGCTGATATGCATGTATTTCCTCATGTTCTCTTGTAGGTTCATTTTCGTCCTCAACAGGGAAAACATAATTTGTTTCAAAAGTTAAGGCAGACTCTTCACATACCTGGTTATAACTCTGATGAGGTTGATTGGTATAGGCTTCTAGCACAAAAGTTGAGTCATATCCACAAGGAACAATCTCATTTCCTTTTGCATGAGGTGGTTTTCCAGAAGTGTTAGACACTTCAGTCTAAAAGATGCTAGCAGCGATTCTAAATTGTGGACAGTCTAACTCTGCATGTGCATTAGTATTGTGGATCCTACACCAATTAGTAAGGGCTGCCTCAGCAAGATTGACTCTAGTAGTCTGTTTGGCTTCACCAGGAGGCTGATTGTCCAGGGGTGATGGTAGTGAACCATTATTTGGCCTAGAGTTCCATACTTTGGGCTGCCTCTGAGAATTATTGTTATTTCCACCACCATTATTAAAATTATTGGTGTTATATCCTCTGTCAGGATAATTTGGTCTATCATTGGAATAATTTCTATTCTGGTTTGACTGGGAATAGAAACCCTGATTTCTCAAATGTGTCACCTCTGTGGTGAGTTTTCTCAGTTGAGCAGAAATTTCTTTAATCTCCTCCTTTTCTTCTTGAGCTTTGGCCACCACATTTTCATTCTGGCATTTAAAGAAAGAGGATCCATGGTTACTATTGGACAGGTCAGCACCCTGAGGTGTCTGAGCTTGTGCAGGATATTGTGGCAATTAGCCATTTCCATTGGGAGGAGGCATAATGCTCAGTGGAGGTACTTGTAGAGGTGCAGGCATGACTGCTGGGGGTACCACTGTTCTATTAGGATATTGCGTAGGATACTGTGTAGTATATGATACAGGATATTGTGAATGCATGCCAGGCAAGGTAGGAAATACCATATTTGGAGTAGGGGCAGGTATTAATTGCTGATTTACCTATATAGCTTCTTGAAAAGCTAAGGCTAAAGTTGTGATCCGGGGATGTGTCCTCCTTATGAACATGGAAGTCAAAGGATCCAAAGTAGAATAGTAAATGCTCCTTGCAGCTTCATCAGACACAGTATAAGGAGTGACCACCCTGGACAACATTTTCTGAAACCTAGCATTGAAATTGGCGATAGGCTCATTCTCAAATCTCTTGATAGTGGCAAATAAATGATAGTTTATTGAGGGATCAACTGGAACCTTGAATCTATCAAGAAAAGCTTTCTCTAGTAAGGCCCAGGAATCAACAGAACCCTGACCAAGACTAATGAACCAATTATAGGCTTATTCCCCTAAGGAAAAGGGAAATAATCTGCACACCACATCTTGATGTTCTATCCTAGCTCTGTAGCAAGCTTCCTTAAAAGTCCTGATATGATCTTCAGCATCTTGATAAGGATGATATTTTGGAAAAAGTTTGTCCGAATTTTTTTGGTAATTCATGATATGCAGTAAAGGTCAAAGGTGACTCCGCTGCAAAGAAAGACATTGCACCTAGAGGAGGTTGAGCTGGTGGTGCAGCTGGCTGAGGTTGAACTAAAGGTACACCTTGAGGCTGAATAGGAAATGTCACAGATATCCCAGAAGGTATTTGCAAACCAACAGGGGTTACAGGAGGAGGTTCTGGTGAAGCCCCTGACGCACTAGACTCTAGAGTATGATGAACGTCTACAGTCCTAGGTCTGAAACCTCTAATAGGTAATTCTTCAAAAATTCCACTAGGTCTAGACCTGGTATTTATCCTGTGAGCCAGGATTTCTCAGTTTTGAGGTAAATTGGCTTAAACTTTGCAAATATTGGTTGGATTTCACCGGATGAGGTGATATTTGCAGTCAGATGGCTGATCAGACTGGATATTTATGAAATATTTGCAAAGATACTGCAAATATGACTGGATATTTGAGGTATAATGATCCTTAGCACGAGATCTCAAGTTTTTAAGGTCTAAATTCTTCAAAGATTGAACAAATTTATGTATCCTTAGCCAATATTTGTGAATTCAGAATGATCTACTGTAAAGCTCACAATATTTATGTGAAATCTAGAAATCTTTATATAGAATGAGCATACACAAGCTTCTTATAGTAAATATTTGCGTAATATTTGAAATTCACAGATGATTGGAGGTTAACTTTCTCTCTGCATCATCAAACCTGAAAATAATGATGATGAGCATGGTATTCTAGATTGAGGCCCTCCTTCTAGCGCCAATTTATGTTGGTCATGATGTTAGTCACAAACAAACATAGAATAAAAGTACACATTAACCTTTATTCATCTTGAAAGATACTATGAATTCAAAGAATTCATGATCCCAAGTCTCCGGTGATTAGCTCTTAATCATCTGAAGTTACTCAGAGGTTAATGTGAGTTGTTGTTTCCATTTTGGGGCCTTACATGGAAATTTATCATCATCATGTCATTCCTGCAGAAATTCTTTACAGAGGAGTCATATTATGCAGTTGTTTGGTGAAAAGATGCAGAAATACCTCAATCTTTGCATGATATTTTTACTTATGCATGCTTTGTACTCAATTATGCTAAATATTTACAGTTATCTACGAGATGTCTGCATATCTGTGTTATTTGCTTAAGATCATCAATTATTTGCAATTGTGGAGATGAAATGTTCTGAAATTTAAAAAGAAATTAAAGAAAAACTTCTAATTAAGGTTGAACCTTCAGCTTTTGAGCCACATGTATATTAGATACTGTCATGAAGAGAAGAAAACCAAACCATATTTTCACCAGGACATTCCACAGCTAGATATAGTTGATGCTAACTTCAAAGGAATTTGTATGAAGACAACACATGTAAGTAGACATGCACTCCAAGGGACGCAGCAAATCACCACATATATCCAGACATCATACACTGATTACTCAAGATTTACTATGAATTGTAATTGACACAATCTTCTCATTCATTAAGCATGCAAAAAATATATATGTATACAAAAACTTTGAAATAAGCTCTGAATGTTTCAACAGATGGATTTCAATTAAGTTTCAAATGTTTATAACAAGACATTCCACCACCTTTTATAGAATAAGGTGAGGAATCCGTTACAAGAGATCTACGGTCCTGATTTATCAATACAAATCTACGGTCATCATCCCTTTACTTTGTCAATTTCTACAAAATGGCATAAGTTGCCAGTTGGCAACTATCTATATTGCTTATGCTTATATCCCCTTTATGATGTATCATCATCATGTGCTTCACTTTCTGAACTTTCGCTATCCTCATGATGATGATGCTGCATATGGGGCTACATGCTGTTCTGGATCTGCTCGTATGAATGCACAACTTGATCTATTCCTCCGCCATCTTGAGTCTTTGCTTTGATAATGGCATGCTTATGTGCTTCATACTTATCTCTGCTGTTATCCAGCTTGTTTTTCCTGTCCTACAACATTTCATTAAATCTTTCCATCTTGACCTTGATCCTCATTATTTTTTCTGTAAGTTCCTCCGTCAAGTGGACAAGTGGACCATCCACTTCTGTTTGGAAGTTGCTGTGCAGAGCCTTGATGGCAGATTCTTCATCTTGATTTTCTATTTTACCTTCCACCTTTCCTTCCAATGTCTCTAATATCTTTGCCTCCTCAGCCATTAAATCGTGTAACCTCATGCTGATATCTCTCAGCTTATTATTGCATCTTTTGATGACTCCGCATTCAAACTGAGTGTCCTTGTACCAGATGTCCACCAAGATTGTGGTGTTACTATTCAACACCTACTTACTGATAAGTAGTTGAGGATTTATTTTCCTTATTTCTCCCAAAAGGCTCAGGACCTTTTCCAGTTTATAAAACCTTTTCCCGGTCTGCATCTGTAATTTATCTACCTTAGTCCTGGAGTCACTCAAAATACTCCACCTCTTCAAAGAGGCCTTCACTATTTCTATAGCATCATCCAATGTGGATGACATCCATTTTCTAATCACAGAAGCCTCATGTTTCATGAGGTCCAATTTATTTACCTCCTCCTGAGAAATGGCAGTCAATGGGACTGCATGTTCAGTTGTGGTATCATCAGGATTGGTCAGCCCCTTGATGTAGGCATGCAATTGAGCAATGTGCTCTTTATGTCGCTTATTCTTCTCTTTCTCTCTTTTCACCTTCTGAATTAGAGAGTCAATAATGTCTTTGCGCTCCTGACCCTCTTGGTCTTCATTAGCAAAACCCAAATCTACTGTGCTAATTTGAAATTCATCTACGGTGATTTTACCTTTTTCTTTCTCCACCGCAGGTATGGCAATTTGTGCAGTCCTTCTCCCGGTTGCCGGATCTCTCTTGATGGCTGATGTCATTCTAGCCTTCCTCCTAGGTTTCATTATATCCATGGAGAACAAGGTGGAGACATCAAATTCTTGAATTTCAAGTTCTTCCTCAATATTTACTTCTTTTGCTAACCATGGAGGCACCTGATCATGTTTCTCAGCATCATCATGATGTTCACCCATATCTCTCGTTTCTATTAGTAGATGTTGTGGAGATGGTGATTTTTCCTTTTCTTCTTCCTAATGCTCGCTTTGCTGTTGATCTTGCGGCACCTCCTCCTGTTGAGGAATCTCTTTCTCCGGAGGAGCATCTTCTTGGTGTGGGGAAGCTTGCGGTGTATCTGTATGTAGATCATGATGATCATGATCTTTATCTGTCATTACTTCATCCGTTCCCAATTCTTCCCCTTGTTGTTTATCTACTGCACTAGATACTGGGGATTCTGCCTGAGGTGCGGGCATTTATTCTGCAGCCACTATTTGTTCCGGGCCTGCACTGTCAACCTCTTGTGTTTTGGCAGCTGGATCCTCTATTGTTTTCTCCTTTTCATCAGTCTTTGTTTCTTGAACCTCTACTATAGCAGGGTCTGCTGATGTATCTTGCGGGCTTTGTTGTCCTAATTCCAGAGTATGGCCTTCTGACTCTGCCATCTCTATTTCTTCTTTTGGCTA
Organism: Cunninghamia lanceolata; assembly: GCA_027924645.1. NCBI lineage: Eukaryota > Viridiplantae > Streptophyta > Pinopsida > Cupressales > Cupressaceae > Cunninghamia > Cunninghamia lanceolata. Next base: position 312,668 of record BSBN01000195.1, read on the forward strand.
TTCTTTATCAGGTGATCCAGCTGGTTGTTTAGGACTTGCATCCTATTTATCTGTCAGGTCCACCACTACAGGACTTGTCACCTCTGTGATTAATGCTTCCAACCCTATTTCTTGAGCCACCTGCTCTGGGCTCTTTTCTTGCTCTTCTTCTACTTGTCTCATCTCCTCAAGTACAGTTTGAACTGATGGAGGCTTATGAGGAGTCATACTTATACCAGCAACAAGAGTTTCCATCTTCTGTGCAGCCACATCCTGCACAACTTCGTCATCAGACAGATTTATTGTCTCATCAAGCGAGACATGTCCTTCTACTTGTGTCTGATCAGTTTCTTTCATTTGTTCTTCTACAAGTTCAGTTTTGAACTTGACAATGGCAGGAAGTGGAACATTATGCTGAAGTTCCTTTGGTACTTCACTACCTTCCCCTTGTAAAAGTGTAGGGGTTTGTTTTATTTCACCTCTCATGGAGGTTCTTTGTTTGTTAGGTGTGGTAGACACCAACACCTGTGGAGCTCTCCTCTTTCTCTTTATTATTAATGGAGCCTCTTCTTCTTCAGGCTCTTCCTCCATGAGGATATCCTTTGTTCCAGGTTTTCTTGAGGATTGACCCACTTCTAGGGTCTCAGTGATTCCAGCCTCTGCTGTCTTACTCTTCTTGGGCTTTTCTTTCTTCGGAGGGGAATCTGATTCTAATCCTGATCCTGATGCTGATCCTGATGCTGCTGTCTCCTCAGCTACGAATACTGCCCTGTCAATTATAACCCCTTTGGGTTGTTTATCCACTTTCTTGCCCCTTGTGGTTCTTTTGCTTTGTTGTTGTGGTGGAGGTAACTTATCTCCTTTGGTCTTCCTCTTTTCAAGCAGGAAGTCATCATATTCATCCCCAGGGATATCCTATCCCTTCTTCTTGTTGTCCACCGTAATGGCAACACCTTTCTTTTTCAATGCCTCCACCTGCTCATCAACGCAGGCTTGAGTCAGTTGTATGGTCCTGGCAATGAATGGATCCAAGGATATGTCCTCCTGCATGGTGAGGTCAGGTGCAGAGATGGTGTCATTATATATCTTCTTTTGTTCATATTCATCTGCGATTATCCTGCCATAATCCTTCTTCAATTGTTGGGGAAGGGGAATGCAATCAAAGGTTTTAACTTGGTTCAGAGTTAACCTCTGATACCTTCTTCTCCTGGCTTCTACCTTATCTTCACAGTCAGCCCAAAAATCTTCTAGGTGCCTCTGATGAATAGGCTTTCCTAGTATCTTTTGTATCCTGCCGTAAGGATCATATGGTCTTGTTATCAAAAAAGGCTGCAAATTCATTTTATTTAGGGTGACCATCACCTTCTTTATATTATCTGAGTCAGGGCACATATAGATGTCAATGCTGACTGGGAACAAAATTGGTGGCAGCTTCTTGGCATCCTTGTACAGTTTTATCATTGTGGAGCCCTACCTGATAAATTCCATTAGTATTACTGCATCAGTAGGATACCTTGGCAGCATTAGGGGATGTCCCTCAAAACCTTCAACCCTTATGTAAGAAAAGGTTGCAAACTATATATACCAGGCTCCATGCCTGTAAACTACCTCTTGAGCCTCCATGCACAATCTTTTTGTTATGTCCTCTTCCATGGTCCTCACCAGATGCATGGAGAATGCATCATTGACCAGTTTGTAATCTCTGAGGTAGTTAGTTCTCTGCAGCTGGGGATGATGATCCCAGATATAAACAGCATTTGTGCCTATGAGCTTTCCATCTGTAACTAAGGCATCAAAAGTGCCTTTATAATCACAGGAATAAACAATGTAAGATGACATATAAAATGCACAATTTGAACCTCCCAGGTTCATCAGCTGCTCATGCAGAGCGTCACTTATTATCTGGCCCCACAGTGGCTTGATGTCTGAATACAGACACATCATTATTATTCTGTACATCCAATCCCTGAAACTACCAGCATCAGGTTGGCTCGTCACTCTATTCAGGGGTGCAATCATGTATTGGTACTTCTCACTAAAATCATACTTGAACAGGTGCACAGGGAGTTTGGCTGCCGCAGGATATGTGCTGTTCTCAGCCCGCCACTGATACATGTTCTTCCTAGCTAATTTCTTGTTGGCCTCATACTCCTTTTCTAACTTCTTTAGGTCCACACTCTTAACTTTACTGCCCAGTGGCAATCAAAATGTCCGGGAGAGACCCTTGATGGAGAGGTTTGCATATATCCTCCCATGCTTCACCACTTGCCTCGTCTGAGGATTGTAATTCCGGGCACACTCGATGACGAGCTCCAGGGATTCCATGGAGTATGGAAAACTGGCAGCATTCCACATTCCTAACACAAACACCGCGTCTAGCACAGGACTCTTGTCATGCCCATCATTCAGCTTACCTGACCAGGCCTCCAGATTGGTACTTCCCTGATGGGTGTCTGTAATTGCTCCATATTTAAACAGGACCCCCTCTGAGAAGAGAACATGGGTCTACTAAATTCCTTTTGACACTTAACGAACCACTTGTTAGCCATGAGTACCTGCAATTAACAACATCCTATCTCACAACAGGTATATATTTGCATGCATATTGCAATTAAAATCACCATGCCTACTGTATCTTTTCAATACTACTTAATCATAGGGATGCATAAACCAGAACTTGCATCATCATACCTGAACAACAATAACATGATGAGGGTTTCATTTACTTACCTGGTTATGCAGATTTCTCTTTTATACCAGTAGATTGTTAATGATGCTCTTAATTCAACCGATGATCACTTCTTTCCTTCTGTCTGTAAGCTCAAATCGTTCAATAGTAGCTGGTATGCGGATATGGAAGCTGGTGCTCTGTAAAACAATTTTATCGCAAGGTAAATGTGAAAATGACAGCTGAATTACCTTTTAGCCTTGCAATTAGGGTAAATTTAGGGCAAGTTTGACAAATTAGATTATATTCCTTGATTATCCATGCGAAAACGCAGGATCCCGCCAGGTGTTTCATTGGGTTCCGAGGTATGCGGGAACCACCTACCATGTCTGTGTGCATTAAATGATAATGGCGGCAACAGGAGCGGGGGGATATCCATATGATAGGATATCATGAAGGCAGGATGATATTCGCAAATATCGGGTCGAGTTTCAATATCATCCTTCTTCATATTGGAATTGTTATCGCGACGAGATTCGGGTGACAAAGCACCTTTTGGTTATGTTTGGTACATCAGGAGGATATTTCGATGTATCGGGTGATGTTTCAAATATGATGATGACGAGACAAATTTACTTGTCTCTCTTTCAGAATATCGAGATGACGTCATCCTGATATTCGTTCTTTGTATTGGAAAGGCCTCATGACGTCATCATCATATTAGGCGAACATGATCATGTTTAGAAAATACCTGTCGAATGTAAATGTGATGATGATGTCATCGTCATGTTTGTTTCTTCATTTATCAGATTTAAATGATGTCATCAGGATATTAGTTTAGTGGTGATATTTCACGTCAGGAGGATATTAAGAAATATCGAGTTACATTTCGAAAACATGACGTTCGCGACACACAAGGCTATTTGACGGGGAAGATTTATTACCACTTAAAGTTGACGTCCGGATATTTGGACCGCATGACTTATCAGGGGATGTTTCAAATATGATGATGACGAGACAAATTTACTGAGGTTATAAAAATATGATCCTCCTCTTGCGAATATCAGGTTTGACCAAAACTTTGACTGTTCATAACTTTCACATCCTGAGGAATATCAAGGCGATGTAAAAGGCAAACCTGCATGAATTTTAATGCTCTTTCAAACTATGAGGTCGTAGAAAAGAAATACAAATTTTGACAAACCAACCTCATAATGGTGACTCACCTCATCCTGTCTCTGCATGATGATGCACACGACTTACTTTTACCAAACCGCCAGAAAGCAGACAACACAAGCCAAGCCAAAAAAAGTTGGGTCCCTATTTTGCTAAGCCAAAATGGGGCGTGTTGTGTAACCACATGACAAATTGTTGAGAAAGATATACAGATATGGCCTTTCTTTAGATATCCTTATTCTGTATGTTTTTAGGCACTTTGCCTCCTGGGAAGACCTTCATGGCTGATATTGAAGGGTCATCTTCTATCTTTCTCCTATCTAACCTGAAACCACATAAGGCTACCACTTCTTTTCGCATGTTAGCTATACAAAATCAAAACATTCAATCTACTGTAAATATCTGTTAGCTCTTAAAATCTTTGCTTTGAGAAGAGAATACTTGATTGTTGCCAAGCTTATCAAAATTATACACATTGCATATTAACAAGTGTAACCTACAGTGTGTGTCTTCATTATATCAGATAATCAATAAATCTTTGATAGGCAAACCTAGATAAATGCTTGTGGAATTAAATGGTTACAAAAAGGTATACCCGTCTAGTGAGACTATAAGCAATACCAAGTGTACAACCCTCCTGCAAAGTTTCAGAGGGATTTTAAAATCCTTCTATAAGGTTAGCCTCTAGTAGTAATACATATGCCATCAACCCCTTTATTGGCCAAGGAGTCAGCTTCTCTATTACCTTCCCTATATATATGGTTAAATGTGCACCTTTTAAAAGAAGTAGTGAGGTCTAGGGTAGTAGACAGAAGGGAATTTAGTCTCCAATTGGGCATGCTCCCTTTGCGTAAAGCATTAATGATAATGGCTGAGTCTCCTTCTACTTCAACGTTTTCAATTTTCAGGTCTTTGCAGATTTTTAGACCTTCAATTAGAGTAGTCAGTTCTACCATTGAGGTATCTTTTTTAGGGTTACTAAGCACCCTACTATTGACAATTTCTATGATAACGGCTTCAATTTTACTAATAAGCTGTTCATAAGATAGTTTACTTTCTTTGAATATCCTTCTATTCCTTTCTTTCCAAATTTCCCATATCATAATTGACGGGGTAATTGTCCATAACATATTGTAGATGCTTTGTTTGTGCAAATCAGGCCAACACTGGAATAGGTTTAGTATCTTATTGGGAAGAGCTGTAATCCATCCTAACTTATTGTTTAGCCAGTACCAGCATTTATTAGAGAATTGACAGTCGAGAAGAATATGATCCATTGTTTCTTACTCCATTTCACAAAGGGGACACCTGCTAGGCCCTTCGAAACCCATCTTTGTGAACCTATCCGCTATTAAAATTTTCATCTATAAGGCCAGCCATGCAAACATCCTAGCTTTTGGAAGATAGTTCTTATCCCAACAAAGTCTCATTGGGATCTCTAATTTTGGTCTGAGCTGTTGTTTGATTAAGAGTTTATAACCATCCTTAGTTTTATAGTTCCCTAATTTGGCCCCATCCCAAACTAGTCTATCTCAGCCTCCTTTGAAGGAAACCTTCCTATTATTAAGGATGTCTATCAATCTCTTTTTTTCATCATTCTGAAGGTTCATGTTTTCTAGAGATTTCTAATTCCAGTCCCAGCTTTCCCCATTATTGGGGAAATCTATGTAATCTTTTACTTGCTTTCCCCATTGGGCTTCTAGGATTCTTTTAGCATTCTCTAAGTTACCCAAACTACTTATTGTCTCAAACCCTCCCCAAGAGTCATCCCAAAAAAGTGCTTGATTTCCATCACCTAGATTCCAGGTCAGTTTGTCCATAATGAGCTTCCTACATTCCATCATGAAATTCCATAAGCGAGAGCCTTTAGGGGGATTGGCCATTCTAAATAGGAAGGCCGATTCCTCACCTCTAAGGTATTTGTATCTAAGGATTTTGATCCACTTTAAATTAGGCTGATGATACATTTTCCAGACAAGTTTAGCACCTAATGCCTTATTCTACTCCTTGAGATTTTTCAAACCCAAGCCACCCTCCTCTTTTGGTCTACATACTTTATCCCATGCAACAAGTGCCATTTTCTTCTTATCCTTCGAGCCCTGCCATAGGAAAGTTCTAAAAGTTTTGTTGATTTCTTCACGTTTTTCCACTGGCAGATTCACACAGGATAATTGATAAACTGGGATACCTGAGAGAACCACATTTAGCATTGTGACTTTGCCTGTTGAAGAAAGCCACTTGCCTTTCCAAGATTCTGCTTTTTTATTGATCTTGGAAGTGATATGGTCCCAAAGAGCAGTGGTCTTGTTGCTTGCACCCATAGGTATACCTAAATATTTACATGGCATTTCCCCTTTTTTGAAAGATAAAATTCTACATATTTCCTTTTCAATTTCTGGCTCAGTATTGAAGAAATAAATTGTTGATTTATCAGCATTCACCTCTTGTCCAGAGGCCTTACAATAAGAGTCTAAAATTTCTTTGAACGCCTTAGCTTCTTAGATGCTACCCGAATCAAAGAGCATAGTATCATCTACAAATTGTTGATGGGTTGTAGGATCTACACCCGAGGTGATTTTGATTCCCTGAACCTTCCCTTCTACCCTTGCCTTAGTAATCATTCTCCCTAGAACTTCTGCCATTATAATAAACAGAAAAGGGGAGATGGGGTCCCCTTGTCTCAATCCTCTTGAAATACTAAAAAAACCTTCAGGTGTTTCGTTGACTAATACTGAAAACTTGGGGTTAGAAATGCATGCGTAAGTGAGGTTTATACATTGTTTAGAAAAATCAAAGGCTTCTAAAGTTTTGCAGAGGAAAAGCCAATCGACCTTGTCATAGGCTTTACTGATGTCTAATTTAATTAGCATACTGGGCTTTTTATTTTGCTGTATAGAATGAATGGCTTCTTGGGCTATAATAATTCCATCAAATATGGATCTCCCAGGTACAAACCCTATTTGCTCGTCACTTATAATGTATGGCAAAACTGTCTGAATTTTGTTAGCTAAGGTTTTAGTTAGAATCTGGTATATAGTATTACATACAGAGATAGGTCGCAAATCCCCCAGATTTTCTGGCTTCTCTTTTTTTGGTATGAGAGAAAGAAATGTATTATTTACTTCTTTTAAAAGATTACTAGAATTTCTTACTCCTTCTAAAGCATCGACTATTTCGTCTCCTATGAAGTGCCAGCATCTCTGAAAAAACAATGCTGGAAAGCCATCTGGCCCCAGAGCTTTGTCCAGCTTTATTAGAGAGATCGCCAGTTCAATCTCAGTTTTAATAAATTTACCATTGAGGTTTTTGTTTTGATCCTCTGAGATAATCCTTGGAATGTCTTTTAGTATGGCTTGTTGAAGCAGCCAATTCGATCCTTCCTAATTGTTAAGAATGTCCTCAAAGTACCTAACCACTTCATATGCAATTTGTTTAGGATCTTCGATCCAAGTGTTATTCTCATCTTTAATTTTAAAGATCCTATTGACATTTCTGTGTGCTTTTGTGCTGTTGTGGAAGAACTTAGTGTTCTTATCGCCCGCTTCCAGCCAAGTCTCTCTGGACTTTTCTAGCCAAAAGATTTCCTCTTTGGCTAGGATATCTTCATATTCTATTTTCAACTGTTTTTCTTTTGCATAAGATTCTGCATCCATGCCTTTAGTTATCACACTTCTGTTGAGGTTTTCAGGTTCCTCTTCTAACTTAGATTTGATTTCGAAGATATTACCAAAGTTAGTCTTATTCCAGTTAAGAAGCTTACATTTGATAGTTTTTAATTTGGATACTAAACAGAAAAGCTTAGATCCTGAGACTCTAGTTTCTTTCCACCATTGCTCAATTAAGGTTAAAAGGAAATTATCCTTGACCCACATCTGTTCAAATTTCAAGGGGCACCGTTTGGGTTGGCAATCTTCAGATAGACTAAGCTAGACTGGGTAGTGATCAGAGCCTGAGTATGGTAAGATCTCAGCCTTTAGAATAGAAGATAGTTGTGCCCAGTTGCCCCAGATCAGAAATCTATCCAATTTTTCTGTAATATTGCTAAAGCTCTTTCTTCTATTGTTCCAAGTAAAACCTTCTTGTGTAGTTTTGATTTCCAATAAATTGTTCTTAAGAACCCAATCCTTAAAGTCCATAGCTGCTATTGATAACCTGACAGATCCTCCCTTCTTTTCTTTAGGGTCTAAGCTCACATTGAAATCTCTGCCCAGAACACAAACTTGATCTTGTAAGGTACCCAAAAATTGTTCTATTTCTTTCCAAACTAGTCTCTTATCCTGGTTCTGAGAGGGACCATAGATGTTGATAAGACAGAACTATAGATTACTTCTGATGCTTCTAATGTCTCCCACTTTTGCAGCTTATTACTAAGAATGAAACCATTCTAGGATCCCAAATTACCCCAAGGCCCCCCGAGGCACCCTCTGCTGGGACTCCTACTAGTTCCCCTATTCCAAGCTTTCTATTTAGAGTGTCTATCTCATCTTTATTTAGTTTGGTTTCTTGGATCATTAGTATGCCTAGTTCTCTCTTAGTTAGATAGTGTTTTATGATATGCTATTTGTTAGGGGCATTGAGACCCCCAACATTCCAAGTATGTACTCTCATGGTGCTGTGAGAAGGCACTTCCCCTTCCCTGCATAGAGCATTGTGGTGATCTTGGTCTAATCAGAAGCCTCTCATGCTTTCTTTCTTAGTTCCAATATTGATTTCCTTCCCCTTTTCTTGTTGCTTTTGGCACAGTCTGGGGTATCCTTACTGAAGTCAATTATGGCAATGCCCAGCCGCAGTTCTGCTTCATCCGCCACTTTGTCTCCCTGATCTTTTGGGTCCTCTGTCTGCCTTTTCTCCCATTCTTCAATTTCCAGAATCTTGGAGATAAGCTTTTCTTTCTCTTCGTTGGCTACCTCAATTACCTCTTCCTCTATTGTCTTATCGAGGATCTCATCACAAAGCCTTTCTAGATCCAAATGGTAGTCCTTAATAGTAGGTTCCTTTAGGTGCTCAAAATCTTTATGGTTTCCTCTTGATTCAAAAGTGTTTGGAACCCATTCTGGGGTCTCTAAGGCCTCTAGGTTTACACTTCCTTCTACGTTTGTAGGGATATTTCTTCTACCTACTTCTGAAAATACTTCCCCGTCCTCCAGTTCCAATTTCTCTTTAATAAACTATGTTTCATTAGTCTGGTTCAGAGGCCCTACCGTAGTAGAAATTTCTTTGCCTGAACTAGCCTGTGCATGGTTCATCTCCTATGTGGTTACCTTAACGTTGTGATTCTGGGACACTTCGTTTGGTTTCTGGCATTTCTTTGGCTGCGCTGATAGCACCCTCAGGGCCCGATCTTGTCCAGATGGATCCTTATTAGAGTTGGAGTGCTTTTTGACAGGAGGAGCACTATTCTTCTGATAATCCACTATAAAACCCCTAGTATTCTCATTGAATTTGATTTTGACCCCCCCATGATGAAGAGTAGATTTCATCTTCGCAGGCCTCTTTGGGATTCTGTGGCTAGTGTTTATACCCAAGGGGCCATGGTGGAAGGCTGGCTTGATGCAATATTTGGCCAGATTAGTGTTTATTTCTAGGGGTTCCAGGTTTTTAGTGCCTAAGTTTATTTTGACTAATAGGAGCACATCAGAGTGAGACAAGAAATCTTTCTCCAATCCCATGAACTCTCCAAGGTGATTCCCAATTTCCTTTAAGATTTTTCTATGTGTGAGCTCAACTGCAAAATTTGGAACTTGACCCATCTAACTATTTTTAGTTTCAATTTACTGGCATCAAAATTAGGTATCCAGTCTTGATACTCAAAATCTTGACCCTTATAAAACAAACTTCTGTTGTTTAAGATTTCTTTTTTTAAGTTTGGGCTTTTACAGACAATGAAAATGAAATTTTCAGCAGTGATAGTGGTACTTATCTAGTCTTTGTAGAGGCCTTGGATCCATTCCACAATATCCTTTACTGATTGCCCTATTCTGCCCCAGTGAACATAGAGGCCATGAGTTTTACAATGCATCCCCAAACCATCTGTATAGATATTTTTGATGTCTATCAATGCCCTCTTCTCTTGTGCTTCCAAAGTTTGATGACACCCTGGGCTAATTCATGGATTTGATCACTAGGTTCTGGGGTTTGCTTGATCACAAATTGTTACTAGATCCTTACTTTTCCCATGAGTGTATGGAGCTGAATTGTCAGATTTAGGGTTCTTGGAGATTTGCCCTTGGTAGGGTGCTCTGAAGTTCGCCCTATTACCTGTATGGGGATTTGCCTTTGCATATGTGATTCTGGGGGCCGGTTTTAAAAAACCCTCTGCATATCTTTATCTTGGATTAGCAAGGTAGGGGGCAGCAGGAGGTTGTCGAGCATTGCAACTTCTTTCCTCCTGACCTAGACTGGTGCGGTTTGCTCCTATTGCAAATGTTGGAGTGGTTGTGGTGATTGGGATAGCCCAAATTCCTGACCCTTTGGCTTGAGCTATTCCTCTAAATGATGCCTTTGTCCTAACTCCCCTCTGCTGCCTTCTACTCTTCACCATTTGCCAACCCTGTTCGTCAGGAAGATGCAGAGGGGGAGCCCAACCCCCATAGACCATTTTCTCCTTATCTGCATTTATTCATATTTTCGCAGCCTGCTTTTTATTATTAATTTTATTGTTAGAGTCCACTACAAGGAGGCGAACCTCTACAACTCAGATCTGCTATTAAGATATCTTCAAAGTGATGTTAAAATGATGGCAAGGGAGTCTTCAATGATGGATAATGATATGATTGATTGTAGACTTCTCTCCAATGCTAATCACTGGCCATCAATGTTGGTCGCTCACTATATTGATGGAAAATTCAATCACAATAATGTTGCCGCTCACAAACACTATAGATCCAATGAAATAACGAAGTGACGGCCTTCACAAGTGGGGATACAAGTCTATTTTGCAGATCAGCCTTCCTCCAATGTTTATGTATACCCTCAAGGTGGCGGCGTCTACGGTTACAGGATTGCAGCAAAGCTGATATGGAACTGAGCTAGCAGGATCTCATACATGTGATAATTTGCTCCAAAATTGTCCTCAAAGGTGGCGCTCTTTTATTATTATTATTATTATTATTATTATTATTATTATTATTATTATTATTATTATTTTGCAAGAAGAATAAATTTAAGAAAACATTGTTTAAAACTTAATAGATAAATAATATGCATGTTATGTTTCTTGTAATGTCAGATCTAATATTTGGCCTTGCACTATATTTAAAGAAATAAATTAGTTTTTGACTTTAGCTAGGAAACCCATACATTAGATATTTTGTTTCAACATTAAGTGTAGAGGACTTAAGGTTAGTCACCTTTGAAGGCGTGACCTCTCCTTTGTCTTGTGGAGGCCCTCAAATGAGTTGAGAGTGTGCCTTAGATGCTTGATCAGCATAGACCTCCATCACTTGCTAGATATTTTCAAACACAAAAAAAATTAGTTTTCATGTCATGTTTGTAACATTTATTTGTCGGCATTACTTTAGGTAAGTATAATTATTTATTTTATTTTGCCTTGAGTTATCATGAAGACTAGGATATAGTTCCAGACACTATGCTCAAAGCCCCGTTATCATTGTTCTCTAGTCAAATAAAAAACAAATGTTGTACTTTTTATGTATGCACGTATGTTTTAGGATTGTCTTGCGATGAGGTGTTACAACTTCAATTTTTATTCTATGCTAAAGCCATTTAACATAAAATTAAAGGTTTAAAAATTTGGCGCCCAAGTTTAGGTGGTCAAATATTCTTGTTTATGACATATGACAACATGTTAAGAATATGCTAAAAATACCTTGGAAGACCAAGACCTAGGGGGTATTGGCATTTGTACCTTAACCATTTGGGTTCCATAAATCTTTTAGCCTTGTTAATGTTTTTCCAAAACTATGCAATGATTTCTAGTTTCTTCTTCCCTATAAATTGGTGCTTCGAGTTAGAGCATATATACATTGTTTTGTAGATTATGTGAGTACCATTGTTCTACTAGATATTATAGGATAAGTTGTTGTATTAATGTAATAATTTTTAGGATTAATACAAGCTTAGATCTCTTTTGGTGTGGAGATTTTTTCTCATAAGGGTTTATGTACATAAACATTGTAGTATGGTTCACATTTTCTATTGTAGTTGATTTCTATTTCCATATGATCTATCATTGTTAATGTATTTAGATGCATTAAAGTTGAACATATCTTTCTATTTGATTACACTCCATGTTTTCAATACCTAGGTCTCACATGGTATTGTACATCCCTTGAATCCTTAGACAATATTATCAATGTTAATGTTTTTAAATGCATTAAGTTCAACATATCTTTCTATTTGGTTACACTCCATGTTTTTAATGCCTAGGTCTCACATGGTATTGCATATCTCTTGAATGTTTAGAAAATCTCACATTCTATTTACAAACATATTCATTTTGATCTCTATGAACTCTATGTGAATCTACTACTTAACACATTGAGATATACCTTTTCACCATAGTACTCTATGAATGCTACTTCAAATTTAGCCCATATAAAAATAGAGTAACTAGGCAAATTAACATGTCATTCTCTCGAATCACCTTGCAATGACTAAATAAACAAATTCTTCATCACATCCTCATCCTCTGAATCATAGTCATCTATCACATGTTGATTAAGGCTTTAAGATGCTTATCACTAAATTAAACACTATCCCTGTACAACTTTGGTAACTAATTTCACATAGGTCACTACGTATAGGATTTGGAAAGTTAGGAATGACATTGGAGTTCAACAACCTATACCTCCCAACACTCTAAAAAGTTGCAAATTAAACATTCTTCACATTTGTAAATCTCATAGTACCAAAAATATTCAAACTAAAAAATAGAGTTGCCACCTCAAAGACTTAAGTAAACAACCTTGAAGACCACATCTAATCTGCAATGGTAGAATATGGCTAGGTTTGGTCACTACTAGCAAAGACTAATTGAAACAAATGGCACAAAGAAAATATAACAACCACAAAATTCTCTCATGGGATAGTGTCATTTTATTGGTTCTTAAAAATTGTAGCTCCATAAATCTTATAGACTAGACTCAAAACCAAAGCTTGGGATGCATGTTGACCCAAGTAAAGAGATGACACTTATGATTAGATAGCAAATAATCATGGACCAACTCAAGGAAGGGCTACTCTCCTATATTTTTGGCTCTTCAAAAAAGAGGGCGATCCTAGAGGTCGAAACATGACAATTAAAGAGAAATAAAAATAACACGTTAAAGGCCTCAAAAACCCAAGCCCTATGCACACTGTCATCTAAAATATTTGTCACAAATTATTTAAGTGTGCTCACTTATAGATAACAAGATGACATACCTCTAAATAGGTAAAGATATAAGCAATAGAGTGCATATGGAACTTAAAATTTGACATTGGTTATTTCCCATGATACTAATCCCCTTTAACACTACTTATGGCACATAAAATTTAGATTTCTAACAAGAACAACCCACTAAGGATGTTTATCAAACATAAGCTCTCTACAGGTTTAGCAAGGTTTATTATAGTGAACTATACATGTTGGTTTGATCCATTCTTTAAGAAAACTACTAGGAAGGACAAAGAGGATATTTAAAATATATAATTGATCCTTAAGCCCCTAAAAATCGATACTTATCACTTGGAAATAGAGTCAAAAACAAAAAGAGAGAGAAAATCGTGTTCAAGTATAATAAATGAAACTAGACATGTGAAATGCAAATTAGAGAGACCAGAAACATCTATCCATGAATATATACATGTAAAAATTGATATAGTTACATAAAAATAGATCAGGACTAGAGCTAGAAAAATACATTCACACAAGACTCTACAACTTGTCAATATATGCAGATGCGTGTAACAAAACATTTCACCAAAAATCCACACGTTTGTCATAGATGCGATTAAGACTAGACTATGATGGGAATCATTTTAGAATTGTTTAAACTGGATTAACTTTCATGTGTCGATGATGATACATGTTAAAGAATACGAAACGGGAAGTCTCTCTCCTTCCACAGAAAAAAGCACGCCAACAAAACGAACCAATGGCTAGAAAGTTTCGTGGGTGTAATGAATAACACGTCCGTCCTCCTCGGCTTTCCAAATTAATTATATTTAATTCTACTCACCATAAATAATTGCAAATTACGGACTTGTGGGGAAAAATACTTTTGCAAAGACTAATCTAGGTTAATTAACTTCATTGATGAATACAAATATGTCAACCACCCTTTTAGATTCATACTACTTTCTTGTGAAGACCTCAGCGACACCACACCATCCGTGGGGAATATAGCACACATCATGCCATGACAATGAGTCAACATACATTAAGGCTTGATTACCATAATCACAAGCAATTTCAATCAAGAATTGTTGTCTAAGCACCCAAGATAAAGGTTTAATAATACAAATATGTTGAGATTAAAAAGTTCCACTTATGAAAGTCTAATATTCGCATCTATGCAAATAGTAAGATTGTAAGCTTGCTAATGATTTATAGGGTTCTTTATCTCTCAAAGTTAGACTTAATTTAAGATTAAATTCCTCAACATATAAAAAGCATATGCTCCTTAGTTTTTTGAAAAGATGTCTCAACCTTACATTCCTAATGTTCATATTTAACAACTTAATTGTATTTACTATTTCATATTTAGTGTCATTTGTTGTCACTTGAGAAAGTTGGCATCTCATTTTGACCTTGCATTACTTTCATCTTTAGTGTATTTTATGAATCTCAAATTGAGTCAAAATGTTTGGCCACGTGTCAGCATCTTCAAAAGTGTGTAAGAGCACCTTGACATATCATGATAGGTGTTTGTTATGACAGATTCTTATTATGCATAAGAACATATAAGAGGGAGCTTATATTGGTATATTGACCAACATTATGACAAGTCTAGACACATGCCATGGAGAATCTTTATGCATTCAAAATGAAGACAAATTGTGGTGGTCAAATTTCGGTAGTCAATTATTCTTGTTTATGACATATGACAACATGTAAGGAATATGCTAAAAATAGCTCGAAAAACCAATACCAAGGCAGACATTGGGATTTCTACCTTGACAATTAAGGTGTCATACCTATTTTGGCCTTGACAGTGGTTTCCTCAAATCATGCGATGGTTTTTATTTGTTACTTCTCTATAAATTGGTGCTTGGAGTTAGCAAATATATAGGTTGTTTTGTAGGTTACACATGAGTACCATTATGCTACCAAAATTCAAGGGGATAAAGGAAATGGCCAATGCTAATCCAACTTTTAAACTTGAATAACTAAAAAGTGACATATATGTTTTGAATTTTGAAATGATGTAAACTAATAAAATATTATTTTTTAGTATATTTTATGTTTGTATTTTTTGAAAAAATTTAAAAGATTATTTGAATATAATTTTTAATAAATTGACACTATAATTTAGTTGTTGATAAAATGCTGAAACATGAAGTTACATGAGACGTCAATGTTTATATAGTAAATTTTATTTTTTTCTTCAATTTTTTTATGTGTATTTATAACTTGAAACTTTAGTGCATGGATTTTTTTTCCAATTTTGATAAATATATATTTTTAAATAAATAATAAAATATGCGTATATTAAAATGTAGTTGTTTCCATTCGACGTCAACTTTCATATTAACTATTTATCTAAAATAGAAAACAATTTCTACCATCTTGATATAGATTCTTTTATCTAGTAAATCATATTTTTTTCAATTTTTTTAATAAGTTTTACTATTTTTCCTTGACATGGTAATTGACCTAATGTTTTGTGCTGATAACCTACTTTTAGTAAAAATAGAAAGGAAAATATAAACAATAATTAAAAAATTAAAATATATATTTTTGAAAATTAAACTTATAGATCTACAAAAGGGTATTTTTATATTTTTTTAAAAATGTTATTTACACGAGTAAAAGTTGTTGAAATATCAGGGTTTTCAAATAATTTTATTTTCTTTGGTAAATTGGCATCATAGTGGTACTACATATGTATTTAGCCAACTATTTTAGTTGGAAAAGTTGTGGACATATCTAAATTAGCTAGAGTGAATTAAGTACAAGATCATATGTTTGACCAAAATTAATTTTTTGTTAGAAATACTAGCCTTGTTAATGCTTTTCCAAAACTATGCAATGATTTTTAATTTGTTCTTCCCTATAAATTGGTGCTTCCAATTAGAGCATATATACATTGTTTTGTAGATTATGTGAGTACAATTGTTCTACTAGATATTATAGGATAAGTTGTATTGATGTAACAATTTTTAGGATTAATACAAGCTTAGATCTCTTTTGGTGTGGAGTTTTTTTCTCACAAGGGTTTATGTACATAAACATTGTAGTATGGTTCACAGTTTATATTGTAGTTGATTTCTATTTCCATATGATCTATCATTGTTAATGTATTTAGATGCATTAAAGTTGCACATTTCTTTCTATTTGATTACAGTCCATATTTTCAATACCTAGGTCTCACATGGTATTGTACATCCCTTGAATCCTTAGAAAATATTATCAATGTTAATGTATTTAAATGCATTAAGTTCAACATATCTTTCTATTTGGTTACACTCCATGTTTTTAATGCCTAGGTCTCACATGGTATTGTATATCTCTTGAATGTTTAGAAAATATCACATTCTATTTACAAACATATTCATTTTGATCTCTATGAACTCTATGTGAATCTACTGGTTAACACATTGAGATATGCCTTTTCACCATAGTACTCTATGAATGCTACTTCAAATTTAGCCCATATAAAAATAGAGTAACTAGGCAAATTAACATGTCATTCTCTCGAATCACCTTGCAATGACTAAATAAACAAATTCATCATCACATCCTCATTCTTTGAATCATAGTCATCTATCACATGTTGAGTAAGGCTTTAAGATGCTTATCACTAGATTAAACACTCTTCCCGTACAACTTTGGTAACTAATTTCACATAGATCACTAGGTATAGGATTTGGAAAGTTAGTAATGACATTGGAGTTCAACAACTTATACCTCCCAACACTCTAAAAAGTTGCAAAATAAACATTCTTCACATTTGTAAATCTCATAGTACCAAAAATATTCAACACTAAAAATTAGAGTTGCCACCTCAAAGACTTAAGTAAACAACCTTGAAGAGCACATCTAACCTGCAATGGTCGAATATGGCTAGGTTTGGTCACTACTAGCAAAGCCTAATGGAAACAAATGGCACAAAGAAAATATAACAACCACAAAATTCTCTCATGGGATAGTGTCATTTTATTGGTTCTTAAAAATTGTAGCTCCATAAATCTTATAGACTAGACTCAAAACCAAAGCTTGAGATGCATGTTGACCCAAGTAAAGAGATGACACTTATGATTAGATAGAAAATAATCATGGACCAACTTAAGGAAGGGCTAATCTCCTATATTTTTGGCTCTTCAAAAAAGAGGGTGATCGTAGAGGTCGAAATAGGACAATTAAAGAGAAATAAAAATAACATGTTAAAGGCCTCAAAAACCCAAGCCATATGCACACTGTCACCCAAAATATTTGTCACAAATTATTTAAGTGTGCTCACTTATAGATAACAAGAAGACATACCTCTAAATAGATAAAGATATAAGAAATAGAATGCATATGGAACTTAAAATTTGACATTGGTTATCTCCCATGATACTAATCCCCTTTAACACTACTTATGGCACATGAAATTTAGATTTCTAACAAGAACAACTCACTAACGATGTTTATCAAACATAAGCTCTCTAGAGATTTGGCAAGGTTTATTATAGTGAACTATACATGTTGGCTTGATCCATTCTTTAAGAAAACTACTAAGAAGGACAAAGAGTATATTTAAAATATATAATTGATCCTTAAGCCCCTAGAAATCGATGCTTATCACTTAGAAATAGAGTCAAAAACAAAAAGAGAGAAAAAATCATGTTCAAGTATAATAAATGGAACTAGATACGTGAAATGCAAATTAGAGAGACCAGAAACATCTATCCATGAATATATACATGTAAGAATCGATATAGTTACATAAAAATAGATCAGGACTAGAGCTAGAAAAATACATCCATACAAGACTCTACAACTTGTCAATATCTGCAGATGCGTGTAACAAAACATTTCTCCAAAAATCCACATGTTTGTCATAGATGCGATAAGACTAGACTATGATGGGAATCATTTTAGAATTGTTTAAACTGGATTAACTTTCATGTGTCGATGATGATACATGTTAAAGAATACGAAACGGGAAGTCTCTCTCCTTCCACAGAAAAAAGCACGCCAACAAAATGAGCCAATGGCTAGAAAGTTTCGTGGTTGTAATGAATAACACGTCCGTCCTCCTCGGCTTTCCAAATTAATTACATTTAATTCTACTCACCATAAATAATTGCAAATTACGGACTTGTGGGGAAAAATACTTTTGCAAAGACTAATCTAGGTTAATTAACTTCATTGATGAATACAAATATGTCAACCTCCCGTTTAGATTCATACTACTTTCTTGTGAAGGCCTCAGCGACACCACACCATCCGTGGGGAATATAGCACACATCATGCCATGACAATGAGTCAACATACATTAAGGCTTGATTACCATAATCACAAGCAATTTCAATCAAGAATTGTGGTCTAAGCATCCAAGATAAAAGTTTAATCATGCAAATATGTTTAGATTAAAAACTTTGATCTATGAAAGTCTAATATTCGCATCTATGCAAATAGTAGGATTGTAAGCTTGCTAATGATTTATAGGGTTCTTTATCTCTCAAAAGTAGACTTGATTCAAGATTAAATTCCTCAACATATAGGATAAAAAGCATATGCTCCTTAGTTTTTTGAAAAGATGTCTCAACCTTACATTTCTAATGTTCATATTTAACAACTTAATTGTATTTACTATTTCATATTTAGTGTCATTTGTTCTCACTTGAGAAAGTTGGCATCCCATTTTGAGCTAGCATTACTTTCATCTTTAGTGTATTTTATGAATCTCAAATTGAGTCAAAATGTTTGGCCACGTGTCAGCATCTTCAAAAGTGTGTAAGAGCATCTTGACATATCATGATAGGTGTTTGTTATGACAGATTCTTATGATGCATAAGAAGATATAAGAGGGAGCTTATATTGGTATATTGACCAACATTATGACAAGTCTACACACATGCCATGGAGAATCTTTATCCATTCAAAATGAAGACAAATTGTGGTGGTCATATTTGGGTAGTCAATTATTCTTGTTTGACATATGACACCATGTAAGGAATATCCTAAAAATAGCTCGGACACCAAGACCAAGGCAGACATTGGGATTTCTACCTTGACAATTAAGGTGTCATACTTATTTTGGCCTTGACAGTGGTTTCATAAAATCATGTGATGATTTTTATTTATTACTTCTCTATAAATTGGTGCTTGGAGTTAGCAAATATATAGGTTGTTTTGCATGTTACACATGAGTACCATTATGCTACCAAAATTCAAGGGGATAAAGGAAATGGCCAATGTTGATTCAACTTTTATACTTGAATAACTAAAAAGTGACATATATGTTTTGAATTTTAAAATTATGTAAACTAATAATATATTTACTTTTTAGTATATTTTATGTTTGTATTTTTTAAAAAAATTTAAAAAAATTTTGAATATAATTTTTAATAAATTGACACTATAATTTCATTGCTGATAAAATGCTGAAACATGAAGTTACATGAGACGTCAATGTTTATATAGTAAATTTTAATTTTTTTTCTTTAATTTTCTTGTGTGTATTTATAACTTGAAATTTTAGTGCATGGATTTTTTTTTTCCAATTTTGATAAATATATATTTTTAAATAAATAATAAAATATGCGTATATTAAAATGTAGTTGTTTCCATTCGACGTCAACTTTCATATTAACTATTTATCTAAAATAGAAAAAAAATTCTACCATCTTGATTTAGATTCTTTTATCTAGTAAATCATATTTTTTTCAATTTTTTTTAATAAGTTTTACTATTTTTCCTTGACATGGTAATCAACCTAATGTTTTGTGCTGATAACCTACTTTTAGTAAAAATAGAAAGGAAAATATAAACAATAATTAAAAATTAAAATGTATATTTTTGAAAACTAAGCTTATAGATCTACAAAAGGGTATTTTTATATTTTTGTAAAAATGTTACTTACATGAGTAGAAGTTGTTAAAATATAAAGTTTTTCAAATAATTTTATTTTCTTTGGTAAATTTTCATCATAGTGGTACTACATATGTATTTAGCCAACAATTTTAGTTGGAAAAGTTGTGGACATATCTAAATTAGCTATAGTGAATCAAGTACAAGATCATATGTTTGACCAAAATTAATTTTTAGTTAGAAATACTTAAATTCACTTGTGCTGATAAGTTGGCTGAAAGTGTGACACAACTTTGTGCTTTTACCCTAACATATTGATTTAACTATCCTATGGATTAATACAATCTTGGGTCTCTTTGGATGTAGATTTTTTTCCTTCAAGTGTCTCTCCATGACATAAATCTTGTGTTATGGTTTTCATTTTCTTTCATGGATGATTTTTATTTGTATATGATCTATCACTATTAATATATTTGGATGCATTAAAGTTCAATTTATATTGCTATTTAGTTAGACTCTATGTTTTAAACATTTAACATTAGAGCTTATTATTATATGATGAGGTAAAATAAATTCTTAATTATATTCGATAGCCTCTTCTCGTAGGAACTTCCAGGAGGAAGTCCAAACCTAGGGGGGAGGATGTAGGCCCCTCCTTGGTACCTTCTATTATGGCAGGAAGTGATCTTACATTTTTTCTACTATAGTTTTGTGATGAGACATCTTATATGTGGTTTCCGTATTCTGATTAGACTACGTCTATGGTTACACTTTTCTTTTGGACATATGATTCTAGTTTAGACCATGTTTGATACATATTCAATAAATATGCTCATGTACTTTTGTTGTTTTACATGATACTTAGGATGATGACTAGTATCTTATGTTAGTGGACTACATTCCTCATTTGTGTATAGTAATATATCACTCAATGAGTTGTGTTGTGTAAATTCATATGTTGTGACTGTGGATCATGTCATTAAATGATATATATAGCATCACATATACTCCATGAAAATATTGGTAAGTATCTTTGAGTGTCTTGATTATAGAAAGATTTCTAATGCCATTATCTAGTTAATGCAGTATGTTCATAAGTGCACAAATGATTTAAATGATTTACAAATGTTTTAGTTAGTTGCTATTATATTGTTTCTTTGGCTATGATATTCATGATAACTGATGACATCAAAATGAGTGTGCAGGTATGTACTAGCCAGTGGAAATGGGGAAAATACAAGGGGACCCTATTGTGTGAAACCAGTAAAGCCGACGAAGTCTTTAGAAGAGACTTAGGTCCATTGTATTATGGTTGTACTATCATGTGATTTGTTAAAATACAAGGTGGCCCTATTTTGTAAAACCTGTAAAGCTGACCAAGTCTTGAAGAGAGACTTAGGTCCTTCGTATTGTGGTTGTACTATCATGTGATGTGTTCTTCCTTGTGTTGTATTAAGTGTTGTCATACGTCATGATTGTTCTTTGTGTTGTAACTTATATTGTTTTGTGACGATAACCTGAAAATTAATTAAATTTCCCTTCAACTCCCTATAAGGGTGCAAAATAACTAAGAAGACACTTTTGGCTTAATAATAAATCATTGGGACCTAGGACTATGGTCTAGGCACTTTTGGAAGGGAAAAATAACAAAAAAAGTAATTTTTGAAAATCGTCATTTTTACCGTAAATAGAGTGATGAAATTTAAGAAAAGATGAGGAAAAAAAAGAGGGTGTGTGTTGTGAGGACCTGAGGATAGATAAGTGGAGCCCTCATTTTAAGGACAAGTGTTGCATCTCAAGAAGAGAGGTCTCAAAAAAAAGGCTATTATTTATTTTACTTTTGGGGGAGCAGTAACAAAATTATATATTTTTTTCAGCTATAATCCTTCATCTGGGGGGATTACCTTTTTACCTATTTACTAGAGGGCTATTAGAGAAAAGAGGGAGAAAAAAATTAGGGAGAAGGTAGGAGAAGGGAAACTCAATATGGAGGAACATGACATGTTTGTGGAGCTTAATAGTTTTACAGAGAATTTCAGGTAGGGTCTTGAACCCAATTAATTTTGAACTTAACAGGAAAACCAAAAAAAAAAGAATAAAAGCTAATTAGCATTCTACTGTTATTGTACTTCAAGTCATACTCTTTGTGTTATGTGTTGTTGAAATACATTGTTAAATAGTCATGTTGTGTGTGCTATGTGTTGTTGAAATCCAATGTTAAATGGTCTAAGATGGATTTGTCTTGCTACTTAAACTTATGTGTGATGTGTGGGAGTAGAAAAGAGAAGGTCTTGTAGGAGTCTACAATGGGTAAGAGTAACCTGACTATGCTTATTTAAATTAAAATTTGGAGTAAATTTGGGGTAAGAGTACCCCTTGTAATTCCTGAGAATAAAAGGATATGAGTACCGAGATAATAATGACAAGGTAGTAGCTCTGAACAATTAAAGGGTATGAGTACCCATGAAGAGAGAAATCCTTTTGAAGAAAGGTTAACTCTGTCCTATAGACTGTAGGCTTTCTCTACCCCCCCTCCATTGTGGAGGTTTTTAAACCAAGCCTTCTGGTGGACTGTGTGTGAACAACTAGTAAATGTTGAATGTTTTCTATGTCCGTGTAAATGGGTGTGCTCTTGTACCTGGGTCCCCCTGTGTTTTCCCCAAGCTTGGGGGTGGGCAATTATTGCCCTAGGTTGGGAGGTGAGCATCCATTGGCTATGCAAAGGAGTTGTTTAGTTTTTCTTATAGGTCCCTTAAAGGCTGGAATGAGACAAGAATAATTGTTTTGACCAAAAAAAGAGAGTCTACATCATGGGTGGAAAGGAAAAACAAGTGTTATCCATGTTAAGAAAAGCTAACTAAATGTTATGTGCAAGTTGTGTTTAAATCTGAATATTGTTATTATTATGTTGGACTTTAAAAAAAAACATTATGATGAACACACCAAGGGTTAGTATTACAATGTACAAATTATTAAATTGAATCACTGAAGACATAATGTACAAAAAAAAAAGAGAAAACTATCTATATGTTTTATTTGATCTTTAGTCCAAATCTGAGAAGAAAACAATCTCCATATTTGTTTAGATCTGTAAAAATACAATCCTAAAAAGTATTTTTCCTTTTTTGCATATGTTCTAGAGAGAGAGAATCTTTAAGTGGGTATTGTTGGAAAATAAAAGGAAACGTATTAGACAAAAGTTTTATTGCATGAAAATATCATAGATCCTCTCTCCTTGAGGCTGTGCTCTTGCTAGTAGTTTATGTTGCTTCGAGGCACAAGGGTGTTCATGAGTGCATTTGCCTACTAGACAAAACAATCACATAGAAAGGAATCAATGATAGGTATAGGATTTAAGTGGAGTCTTTGTGGGGGTTCAGGTTGCTAGAGCAACCCACATGCCCAAGATAAATAAGAAATTTCTCAGATTTAAGATTGTAGATAAAGAATTTTTTTTTAAAAAGTAAACAAACCTATTCTAATCCCTCATTCGACGCTGGTGTGGCGTTGACCCTCTAGCTGGAAGTTGTTCTAGGTCCACAATGCCACTTGAGTCTATTTCTTCTTGAATGCTACCTATGCATAGATATCAAAACCCAATAGAACAAGGATGCAGCATCACCTTGATGTATTGATCAGCCTAGAGGAAAACACTCCTGTATGTCTGCAGAGAATCATTTGCCATGTTGGCTTCCTATGCCATGGTGTATGGTGGAAGCCCTGCCTCATGAAAGAAGATAGAAACTAAGGCAAATAGAAAGAAAAATAAAAACCAAGGAGCATATGTTACTTTTTTTCTTTTGTGTGCCCTTCCTTTAGGGTTAGGGTTATGCCGACCAATGAATCCCTTTCCACTTCCCCTGAAAATAACTTTAGAAAAAATAAAGAAAAAAAAACTATTTGTGTGGCACGGAACTTCATTCTATTGACAACAAATAAAATGGTAAAGTTAATGATGTATGTGTTGGTAGCTTTTATTATTATTATTTGGCAACGTAAACTATGCAAATCAAGGTTTAACCAACTAAGTGTCTCAGATAATACAATTTAACCATCTTTTAAAATGGCTCCTTATCGCTGCATGATAGCTGTAGGAATTCAGATTTAAATCAGTATGATAATATCTTAAATTCAATTTTTTTTATATATATAGTTTTTTTTTTTTTCCCACATTACTATAGCGGCTTAGTTCTTTCAGCGCATTTATATTTATTGTTGTTAGGGATTTATATAACTATAACCATATCCTTGGATTTATGATATATGTTTATTGATTTTATTCTCAAAAGGAATCATGTCTTAAAATTCATATAAGGGTCCATAAGGTCATTCAATGTTCCAAATGAATAAGTAGAAAATTTTATATTCTCATCAAAGCAATTTCTCTTAATATTATTTCTCTCTCATTGTTTTAAGAGGAAACTGGCTTAATTCAACAAGTAAGAAAATGATTCCTTAGTTATGTGCCGATTAGCAAAAGAAAAAGAGAAGGAGATATTATTTCCTAAAATAAAAAATTTAATTAATACCTTCTTTAAGATGATAAAATTTTACCATCCTTAAATTTAAAAATAAAAAAAATAAAAACTTACATAATGTTTGATATAGAACAAAATACACACACACACACACACACACACACACACACACACACACACACACACACACACATATAAGGGTAATTAATGTGGTAATAATTTATCCCTCCTAAATAAATGGAAACTATTTATTTCCCAAGGGTAATTAATATGGTAATAATTTATCCCTACGAAATAAATGGGAATTATTATTATTATTATAATTATTATTTTGCAGGAAGAAAAAATTTAAGAAAACATTCTTTAAAACTTAATAGATAAAGAATATGCATGTTATGTTTCTTGTAATGTCAAATCCAATATTTTGCCTTGCACTATATTTAAAGAAATAAATTAGTTTTTGACTTTAGCTAGGAAACCCATACATTAGATATTTTTTTTCAACATTAAGTGTAGAGGACCTAAAGTTAGTCGCCCTTGAAGGCGTGACTTCTCCTTTGTCTTGTGGAGGCCCTCGAGTGAGTTGAGAGTGTGCCTTAGATGCTTGATCAGGGTAGACCTCCATCACTTGCTAGATATTTTCAAACACAAAAAAAATTTAGTTTTCATGTCATGTTTGTAACATTTCTTTGCGGGCATTACTTTAGGTAAGTATAATTATTTATTTTAGTTTTTCCTTGAGTTATCATGAAGAGTAGGATATAGTTCCAGACACTATGCTCAAAACCCCATTATCATTGTTCTCTAGTCAAATAAAAAAAAAATTATACTTTTTATGTATGTGCATATGTTTTAGGCTTGTCTTACGATGAGGTGTTACAACTTCAATTTATATTCTATTGTAAAGCCATTTAACATAAAATTAAAGGTTTAAAAAGTTGGCGCCGAAGTTTAGGTGGTCAAATATTCTTGTTTATGACATCTGACAACATGTTAAGAATATGCTAAGAATACCTTAGAAGACCAAGACCTAGGGGGGCATTGGGATTTGTACCTTAACCATTTGGGTGCCATAAATCTTTTAGCCTTGTTAATGTTTTTCCAAAACTATGCAATGATTTCTAGTTTGTTCTTCCCTATAAATTGGTGCTTCGAGTTAAAGCATATATACATTGTTCTGTAGATTATGTGAGTACCATTGTTCTACTAGATATTATAAGATAAGTAGTTGTATTAATGTAAAAAATTTTAGGATTAATACAAGCTTAGATCTCTTTTGGTGTGGAGCTTTTTTCTCACAAGGGTTTATGTACATGAACATTGTAGTATGGCTCACATTTTCTATTGTAGTTGATTTCTATTTCCATATGATATATGCATTAAAGTTGAACATATCTTTCTATTTGATTACACTCCATGTTTTCAATACCTAGGTCTCACATGGTATTGTACATCCCTTGAATCCTTGAAAATATTATCAATGTTAATGTATTTAAATGCATTAAGTTCAACATATCTTTCTATTTGGTTACACTCCATGTTTTTAATGCCTAGGTCTCACATGGTATTGTATATCTCTTGAATGTTTAGAAAATCTCACATTCTATTTACAAACATATTCATTTTGATCTCTATGAACTCTATGTGAATCTACTGGTTAACACATTGAGAGATACCTTTTCACCATAGTACTCTATGAATGCTACTTCAAATTTAGCCCATATAGAAATAGAGTAACTAGGCAAATTAACATGTCATTCTCTCAAATCACCTTGCAATGACTAAATAAACAAATTCATCATCACATCCTCATCCTCTGAATCATAGTCATCTATCACATGTTGAGTACAACTTTGGTAACTAATTTCACATAGATCACTAGGTATAGGATTTGGAAAGTTAGTAATGACATTAGAGTTTAACAACCTATACCTCCCAACACTCTAAAAAGTTGCAAACTAAACATTCTTCACATTTGTAAATCTCATAGTACCAAAAATATTCAAAACTAAAAATTAGAGTTGCCACCTCAAAGACTTAAGTAAACAACCTTGAAGAGCACATCTAATTTACAATGGTAGAATATGGCTAAGTTTGGTCACTACTAGCAAAGCCTAATAGAAATGAATGGCACAAAGAAAATATAACAACCACAAAATTCTCTCATGCGATAGTGTCATTTTATTGGTTCTTAAAAATTTTAGCTCCATAAATCTTATAGACTAGACTCAAAACCAAAGCTTGGGATGCATGTTGACCCAAGTAAAGAGATGAGACTTATGATTAGATAGAAAATAATCATGGACCAACTCAAGGAAGGGGTACTCTCCTATATGTTTGGCTCTTCAAAAAAGAGGGTGATCCTAGGGGTCAAAACAGGACAATTAAAGAGAAATAAAAATAACACGTTAAAGGCCTCAAAAACCCAAGCCCTATGCACACTGTCACCCAAAATATTTGTCACAAATTATTTAAGTGTGCTCACTTATAGATAACAAGAAGACATACCTCTAAATAGGTAAAGATATAAGCAATAGAGTGCATATGAAACTTAAAATTTAACATTGGTTATCTCCCATGATACTAATCCCCTTTAACACTACTTATAGCACATAAAATTTCGATTTCTAACAAGAACAACTCACTAAGGATGTTTATCGAACATAAGCTCTCTACAGATTTGGCAAGGTTTATTATAGTGAACTATACATGTTCGCTTGATCCATTCTTTAAGAAAACTACTAAGAAGGACAAAAGGACAAAGAGTATATTTAAAATATATAATTGATCCTTAAGCCCCTAAAAATCGATGCTTATCACTTGGAAATAGAGTCAAAAACAAAAAGAGAGAGAAAATCATGTTCAAGTATAATAAATGGAACTAGATACGTGAAATGCAAATTAGAGAGACCAGAAACATCTATCCATGAATATATACATGTAAAAATCGATATAGTTACATAAAAATAGATCAGGACTAGAGCTAGAAAAATACTTTCATGCAAGACTCTACAACTTGTCAATATATGCAGATGCGTGTAACAAAGCATTTCTCCAAAAATCCACACGTTTGTCATAGATGCGACAAGACTAGACTACGATGGGAATCATTTTAGAATTGTTTAAACTGGATTAACTTTCATGTGTCGATGATGATACATGTTAAAGAATACGAAACGGGAAGTCTCTCTCCTTCCACAGAAAAAAGCACGCCAACAAAACGAGCCAATGGCTAGAAAGTTTCATGGGTGTAATGAATAACACGTCCGTCCTCCTTGGCTTTCCAAATTAATTACATTTAATTCTAGTCACCATAAATAATTGCAAATTACGGACTTGTGGGGAAAAATACTTTTGCAAAGACTAATCTAGGTTAAGTAACTTCATTGATGAATACAAATATGTCAACCTTCCTTTGAGATTCATACTAATTTCTTGTGAAGGCCTCAGCGACACCACACCATCCGTGGGGAATATAGCACACATCATGCCATGACAATGAGTCAACATAGATTATGGCTCGATTACCATAATCACAAGCAATTTCAATCAAGAATTGTGGTCTAAGCATCCAAGATAAAAGTTTAATAATACAAATATGTTTAGATTAAAAACTTCTACCTATGAAAGCCTAATTTTCACACCTATGCAAATAGTAGAATTGTAAGCTTGCTAATGATTTATAGGGTTCTTTATCTCTCAAAAGTAGACTTAATTTTAGATTAAATTCCTCAACATATAGGATAAAAAGCATATGCTCCTTAGTTTTTTGAAAAGATGTCTCAACCTTACATTTCTAATGTTCATATTTAACAACTTAATTGTATTTACTATTTCATATTTAGTGTCATTTGTTCTCACTTGAGAAAGTTGGCATCCCATTTTAAGCTAGCATTACTTTTATCTTTAGTGTATTTTATGAATCTCAAATTGAGTCAAAATGTTTGGCCACGTGTCAGCATCTTCAAAAGTGTGTAAGAGCATCTTGACACATCATGATAGGTGTTTGTTATGAAAGATTCTTATGATGCATAAGAAGATATAAGAGGGAGCTTATATTGGTATATTGACCAACATTATGACAAGTCTAGACACATGCCATGGAGAATCTTTATGCATTCAAAATGAAGACAAACTGCGGTGGTCAAATTTGGGTAGTCAATTATTCTTGTTTATGACATATGACAACATGTAAGGAATATGCTAAAAATAGCTCAGAAAACCAAGACCAAGGCAGACATTGGGATTTCTACCTTGACAATTAAGGTGTCATACCTATTTTGGCCTTGACAGTGGTTTCCTAAAATCATGTGATGGTTTTTATTTATTACTTCTCTATAAATTGGTGCTTGGAGTTACAAATATATAGGTTGTTTTGTAGGTTACACATGAGTACCATTATGCTACCAAAATTCAAGGGGATAAAGGAAACGGCCAATGTTGATCCAATTTTTAAACTTGAATAAATAAAAAGTGACATATATGTTTTGAATTTTGAAATGATGTAAACTAATAAATTTTTTATTTTTTAGTATATTTTATGTTTGTATTTTTTCAAAAAATTTAAAAAATTATTTGAATATAATTTTTAATAAATTGACACTATAATTTAGTTGCTGATAAAATGCTAAAACATGAAGTTACATCAGACGTCAATCTTTATATAGTAAATTTTATTTTTTTCTTCAATTTTTCTTATATTTATAACTTGAAACTTTAGTGCATGGATTTTTTTTCCCAATTTTGATAAATATATATTTTTAAATAAATAATAAAATCTGCGTATATTAAAATGTAGTCATTTCCATTCAACGTCAACTTTCATATTAACTATTTATTTAAAATGGAAAAAAAATTCTACCATCTTGATATAGATTCTTTTATCTAGTGCATCATATTTTTTTCAATTTTTTTTTAATAAGTTTTACTATTTTTCCTTGACATGGTAATCAACCTAATGTTTTGCGCTGATAACCTACTTTTAGTAAAAATAGAAAGGAAAATATAAACAATGATTAAAATATTAAAATATATATTTTTGAAAACTAAACTTATAGATCTACAAAAGGGTATTTTTATATTTTTTTAAAAATGTTATTTGCACGAGTAGAAGTTGTTGAAATATCAAGTTTTTCAAATAATTTTATTTTCTTTGGTAAATTGGTATCATAGTGGTACTACATATGCATTTATCTAACAATTTTAGTTTGAAAAGTTGTGGACATATCTAACTTAGCTAGATTGAATCAAGTACAAGATCATATGTTTGACCAAAATTAATTTTTTGTTAGAAATACTTAAAGTCACTTGTGTTGATAAGTTGGCTGAAAGTGTGACAAAACTTTGTGCTTTTACCCTGACATATTGATGTAACTCTCTTATGGATTAATACAATCTTGTGTCTCTTTGGATGTAGATTTTTTTCCTTCAAGTGTCTCTCCATGACATAAATCTTGTGTTATGGTTTTCATTTTCTTATATGGATGATTTTTATTTGTATATGATCTATCACTAAATTAATGTATTTGGATGCATTAAAGTTCAACATATATTGCTATTTAGTTACACTCTATGTTTTAAACATTTGACATTAGAGCTTATTATTATATGATGAGGTAACATAAATTCTTAATTATATTCGATAGCCTTTTCTCTTAGGAACTTCTAGGAGGAAGTCCAAACCTAGGGGGGAGGATGTAGGGCCCCTCCTTGGTACCTGCTATTATGACGGGAAGTGATCTTACTTTTTTCTACTATAGTTTTGTTATGAGACATCGTATATGTGGTTTCAGTGTTCTAATTAGACTACGTCTATGGTTACACTTTTCTTTTGAACATATGATTCTAGATTAGACCATGTTTGATACATATTCGATAAATATGCTCATGTACTTTTGTTGTTTTACATGATACTTAGGATGATGACTAGTATCCTATGTTAGTAGACTACATTCCTCATTTGTGTATAGTAATATATCACTCCATGAGTTGTGTTGTGTAAATTCGTATGCTGTGACTGTGGATCATGTCATTAAATGATATATATAGCATCGCATATGCTCCATGAAAATATTGTTAAGTATCTTTGAGTGTCTTGATTATAGAAAGATTTCTAATACCATTATCTAGTGGATGCAGTATGCTCATAAGTGCACAAATGATTTACAAATGTTTTAGTTAGTTACTATTATATTGTTGCTTTGGCTATGATATTTGTGATAACTGCTGACATCAAAATGAGTGTGCAGGTATGTACTAGCCAGTGGATATGGGGAAAATAGAAGGGGACCCTATTGTGTGAAACCAGTAAAGCTGACCAAGTCTTGAGAAGAGACTTAGGTCCTTTGTATTGTGGTTGTACTATCATGTGATGTGTTAAAATACAAGGGGACCCTATTGTGTGAAACTAGTAAAGTTGACCATGTCTTGAAAAGAGACTACGGTCCATTGTATTGTGATTGTACTATCATGTGATGTGTTCTTCCTTATGTTGTATTAAGTGTTGTCATATGTCATGATTGTTCTTTGTGTTGTAACTTGTATTGTTTTGTGACGATAACCTAAAAATTAATTTAATTTCCCTTCAACTCCCTATAAGGGTGCAAAATAACTAAGAAGACACTTTTGGCTTAATAATAAATCATTGGGACCTAGCACTATGGTCTAGGCACTTTTGGAAGGGAAAAATAACAAAAAAAGTAATTTTTGAAAATCTTCATTTTTACCGTAAATAGAGTGATGAAATTTAAGAAAAGATGAGGAAAAAAAAGATTGTGTGTGTTGTGAGGACTTGAGGATAGATAAGTGGAGCCCTCATTTTAAGGACAAGTGTTGCATCTCAAGAAGAGAGGTGAAAAAAAAGGCTATTATTCATTTTACTTTTGGGGGAGTAGTAACAAAATTGTATTTTTTTCAGCTATAATCCTTCATCCAGGGGGGATTACCTTTTTACCTATTTACTAGAGGGCTGTAAGAAAAAAGAGGGAGAAAAAAAATTAGGGAGAAGGTAGGAGAAGGGAAACACAAGCTAGAGGAACAGGAGATGTTTGTGGATCTTAATAGTTTTACAGAGAATTTTAGGTAGGGTCTTGAACCCAATTAATTTTGAACTTATCAAGAAAACAAAAAAATAGAATAAAATCTAATTAGCGTTGTACTGTTATTTTACTTCAATTCATACTATGTGTGTTATGTGTTGTTGAAATAAATTGTTAAAAAGTCATGTTGTGTGTGCTATGTGTTGTTAAAATCCAATGTTAAATGGTCTGAGATGGATTTGTCTTGCTACTTTAACTTATGTGTGATGTGTGGGGGTAGAAAAGAGGAGGTCCTGTAGGAGTCTACAATGGGTAAGAGCAACCTGACTATGCTTATGCAAAATAAAATTTGGAGTAAATTTGGGGTAAGAGTACCCCTTGTAATTCCTGAGAATAAAAGGATATGAGTACCGAGAGAATAATGACAAGGTAGCAACTCTGAACAATTAAAGGGTATGAGTACCTATGAGGAGAGAAATCTTTTTAAGAAAGGTTAAATTTGTCCTACAGACTGTAGGCTTTCTCTACCATGCCCCCCATTGTGAAGGTTTTTACACCAAGCCTTCTAGTGGACTGTGTATGAGCAACTAGTAAATACTAAATGTTTTGTGTTTTTGTTACTTGTGAGTGAGTTTCTATGGCTGTTTAAATGGGTGTGTTCTTGTACCTGGGTCCCCCTATATTTTCCCCTGGCTCGGGGGTGGGTAGCTATTGCCCTAGGTTTGGAGGTGAGCATCTAAGGGCTATGCAAAGGAGTTTTTTAGTTTTTGTTACAGGTCCCTTAAAGGCTGGAAGGAGACAAGAATAAATGTTGTGACAAAAAAAATGAGAGTTTACATCATGGGTGGAAGGGAAAAACAAGTGTTATCCATGTTAAGAAAAGGGAACTAAATGTTTTGTGCAAGTTGTGTTTAAATCTTAATATTGTTATTATTATGTTGGACTTTAAAAAAAAGCATTGTGATGAACACACCAAGGGTTAGTTTTATAATGTACAAATTATTAAATTGAATAACTGAAGACATAATGTATAAACAAAAAGAGAAAACTATCTATATGTTTTATTTGATCTTTAGTGCAAATCTGAGAAGAAAACAATCTCCATATTTGTTTAGATCTATAAAAATGCAATTCTGAAAAGTATTTTTCTTTTTTCTGCATATGTTGTAGAGAGAGAATCTTTAAGTGGGTATTGTTGGAAAATAAAAAGAAACTTATTAGACAAAAAAATTTATTACATGAAAATATTGTAGACACTCTCTCCTTTAGGCTGTGTTCTTTCTAGTAGTATATGTTGCTTGGAGGCACAATGGTGTTCATGAGATCGTTTGCCTTCTAATGAAAACAATGACATAGAAAGGAATCAATGATAGGTATAGGATTTAAGTGGAGTCTTTGGGGGGGTTCAGGTTGCCAGAGCAACCCACATGCTTGAGATAAATAAGAAATTTCTTAGATTTACGACTATAGATAAAGAAAAAAATAAAAAAAACTTAAACAAACCTATTCTAATCCCTCATTCAACACTGGTGTGGTGTTGACCCTCTAGCTGGACGATGTTCTAGGTGCGCAAGGCTGCTTGTGTCTATTTCTTCCTGAATGTTACCTATGCATATACATCGAAACCCAATTAAACAAGGATGCAACATCGCCCTGATGTATTGATCAGCCTAGAGGAAAACACTCCTCTAAGTCTGTTGAGAATCATTTGCCATGTTGGCTTCCTATGCCATGGTAGCTGGTGGAAGACCTGCCTCATGAAAGAAGATAGAAATTAGGGCAAATAGCAAGAGAAATAAAAACCAAAGAGCATATGTTACTTTTTTTCTTTTATGTGCCCTTCCTTTAGGGTTAGGGTTATGCTGACCAATGAATGCCTTTCCACGGCCCCTAAAAGTAACTTTAGAAAAAACAAAGAAAAAAAAAACCTATTTGTGTGGCACAGAACTTCATTCTCTTGACAACAAACAAAATAGTAAAGTTAATGATGTATGTGTTGGTAGCTTTTATTATTATTATTTGGCAACGTAAACTATGCAAATCAAGGGTTTAACAAACTAATTGTCTCCAATAATACAATTTAAACATCTTTTAAAATGGCTCCTTATCACTGCGTGATAGCTATAGGAATTCAGATTAAAATCAGTATGATAATATCTTAAATTCAATTTTTTATATATCTATATAGTTTCTTATTTTTTTTCCCGCATTACTATAGCGACTTAGTTCTTTTAGCTCATTTATATTTATTGTTGTTAGGGATTTATATAACTATAACCATATCCTTGGATTTATGATATATGTTTATTGATTTTATTCTCAAAAGGAATCATGTCTTAAAATTCATATAAGGGTCCATAAGCTCATTCAATGTTTCAAATGAATAAGTAGAAAATTTTATGTTCTCATCAAAGCAATTTCTCCCTCTCTCTCTCTCTCTCATTGTTTTAAGAGGAAACTAGCTTTAATTCAACAAGTAAGAAAATGATTCCTTAGTTATGTGCCGATTAACAAAAGAAAAAGAGAATATATATATATATATATATATATATATATATATATATATATATATATATATATATATATATATATATATATATATATATATATAAGGGTAATTAATATGATAACAATTTATTCCTCCTAAATAAATGGAAATCATTTCTTGCCCAGAAATTATTTTCTTTCCCATCAGGTAATTAATGTGGTAATAATTTATCCCTCCTAAATAAACAGAAACTATTTATTTCCCAAAGGGTAATTAATATGCTAAAAATTTATCCCTACGAAATAAATGGGAATTATTATTATTATTATTATTATTATTATTAGTATTATTATTATTATTATTATTATTATTATTTTGCAGGAAGAAAAAATATAAGAAAACATTGTTTAAAACTTAATAGATAAATAATATGCATGTTATGTTTTTTGTAATGTCAGATCCAATATTTTGCCTTGCACTATATTTAAAGAAATAAATTAGTTTTTGATTTTAACTAGGAAACCCATACATTAGATATTTTGTTTCAACATTAAGTGTAGAGGACTTAAGGTTAGTCACCCTTGAAGGCGTGACTTGTCCTTTGTCTTCTGGGGTGTAATGCCCTGCCATGAACACCTTAGAGAAATTCACATTTATGCTATATGAAATAGGAATTTTTTTTTTAAAAAAAAGTAAATAAGATAACAAAGTAATGTTAACATATTTAATGACTTGTTCTCTAAGGTTTCAAGGTTCCATTACATTATAAATCAACTAACATAGTTTAACATACATTACTAACATCAGTAACTCAATCTAAATCTAATGCATAGTTTGAATAACATATTCATCTTCATTGCATGTCATCAAATAAAATAATCTACATGATCAAATACACAATCATAATGTTTTCCTTACACATAAGTACATCATTGCGTTATTTACATTGCCATCTTCTGACTACATCAAATTACATACATTATGAATGAACTGATACACCAGTCTAGTACAAGATTATACACAATCATCTTCCTCAACTGGTACAAGATCATTTGTCTGAAAACTGAGATAAATCTTTTCTGCACACGAACTTCGACAAGGGATAACTAATGGATATGAAAGCTCTTCCACCTGACCTTGTGGAATCCTAAGGTCCACCCCCTGAGCTAGGAGTTAACACGAGGTCCTCAAAACAACAACAATCAAGTAGGCAAAAGATTAACATGAATAAAGAATATCCAAAACTCCAATACAACTCATCACAATATCTCAAACAACACAACACAACTACCAGAGGCAACACATAACATATGGGGAGAGACCATACAAGGAATGCTAGGTTGTAGTAGGGAGAGTGTCATCGCATGGTCATAGCATGGGTTATCCTGGCAACCTCTCACTAGGCATCAGTCCCCATCTATGGTTATCCTGATAGCCTCACACTAGGTGTCGGCCCCATAGGGTGATACATACGGAATCGACCTTCCTTTCGTGAGGACAAGGAAGTCAATTATGCCGACTAGGCCTTCTCAACCCATCCTTAGTCTAAATAAACACTATAGGCCTAGGAGAGGAATCCATTTATCTTGTTTAATGTATAATCTACCCCTTTACCCCCTAGTTCTTTTTAGGTTATCACTTAATTAACTACTTTCAACGAGTTATCCTGACAACCACTTTGGGTGCCGGCCCTACATTGAAAGCCACTCTCCTTGCTAGCACCTAGTAAACCTTAACCATCATACAGGGCATTATAACAATAAACATTCATGTTCACTACAAGGCATAGACCCTCTTGCATTCCAAACATAATCATAATAACACCATTTGTTAAACAATGCATATAGCATCACGATTCATTGCTCTTTTTACAAATTTCAAGACTCCCCATAAGACAATTCCGACTAAACGCATACAAAAAAATCACAAGTAGTTAAATATCTCATCCAGAGAATATTACTTCCACAAAATACATTATCAACTTAGATAATTCTTCACTCGTAATATATTGTGCTTCATACTAAATTAGAACCACATGTTCATTATAACATCACAATACTAGAACACCTATCCACATGTTACATGTACTGAAAATACGACATACTAAGCCTCTAGAATTAGAGTTTGACCACTCAGAATCTGCCTCCTTATGACAACAAGAATACTTAACTCATACAGTTCAATTCAAGTTCTAGATTTAATACTAAAAGTCCTTCTCATTACAATGTAAATAACTTTCATAATAAAATCAATATCGGATTACATTAACTCTTTAACTAAACTGATTGATTTTAAATTAAATGCGACAATTATATTAATACATTACAACTAAATTATCTAAATATTATTCATTTTGTTTCTAAAGATAAATTACAAAATACAAATATAACAATTATTTCACTGATTAATTTACCTTTCCAACGATGGATTGAATAATAACACTAAGACAATACCTTATAACTATACAACAACACAACGAGGAAAAAGGCTCAAGAATCGAAGATGAACTTATATCTTTGTTTTCCTTAGGGTTCTACCTTGAGATGGTCTTTCAAATATTCCATTGACCTCGACTAGATAAGACATTTTAATATGCTTTTAATTTTTGTGATAAAAATGTCTCTAGAAATGATTTTATCAAAGGTGATTTAGTTCTATCAAAAGTAAAAGTTCGGAATGGCCATTTCTCAAGTAGTCAACACTTGATAGTTGCATATATTACTTTTGTTCCCAAGGAATTCCAGTTCTCATATAGATGCTTCCACTACAAATATTTCAAGTGTTATAACCTATTGTATTGTAGGAAAATCGTAAATGCCCTGATTTGAATGGAACGTGTAACGGTTTGGTATATGTCGTAGATGAGGTGTAAAATTGTTATTGACTATTTTACCATTGAAATGGATAATATTTATTTAGACTAATAACTTCTGGCAGCGTCCCATTCAGCTCCCTCAAACTTGTAAATTTGATATATTTAACGGTATCAAACTTTAAACATTTTTTTTCTCTCTCCATTAAAATATCTCATAGAAGGCAATGTTAATAGAAAACAATCTAGGTTTGTTGAATAAACTATCTATGTTTTCCAAAGTTATTCTATCTGGTTAATATTTCTTACTCCTGTGTAGATTACAATCTCTTTTAGCAGATTACAAACAGCTGATTGCTGTGTGTGCATGATCGACCTCCTTGGCAGTGCTGGCCTTCTAGAGGAAGTGCTAAACTTTATCATTGAGGTACCTGTTATGTCTGTGCTAGTTGTGTGGATTGTTTTGAAGTCCGTTGAATTGGAATAAAGGTGCAAACTACCTGATTGCATCTAATCTAATTTGAGTGCCCTATTAAGGCAAATGTCTCTAGAAATGGAATGATTGTAGGTTATAAACAATGTGAATACAAATACCACATAACAAATTTTCAAGCAAGATTTTGTTAGGTAACATGTCCACAATATTGGAACCTAGGTTTTGTCATTACAAGTGCACCCAAGTTACCACTCAAACATAGGACTGCGCACCTGTAAGTTATGACTATTAGAGGGTAGCGACTTGTTGGAGTAAAACGGGGACCAATTTTTCAGCCAATTTACCCCAAAATATTAGTTCCAAGATTATTGATTTTTGGACGATTTGGTTAAAACTTTGCAGAACTATTCCAACATGCTTGTTAGACTTTAATTAAGATTTGGTAACAATGAGGCATTGGAGTGTCTACATCGTCACTACTTACCAATTGCCCAAGACTATTATGCAGAAATCCAATGACAGCAAGCTATCCAAAATGGATTAGTTGAGATGATTCAAACAAAAACTAACAGACAAGCCTTTCCTTTGTATTCTATTCGAGATCCATTCAACTCGCCTCACATCTTGCATTTTAATGTATTCGCCTACGTTATTGGCTTTCAAACAGTAATTTACAATCACTCGATTCACAATCTATTTCTATTCTCTTTCTAGATGCAAGGTTTCAGTGACACTCCAAAAGTGTTCCACACAACATGGAATTGTTATTACATATTAAGTCGATTGCACATAAACTGTTATAAGGTTGCAGTGCAGAGTTAAAACTATTCTTTGATGTATAAGTTTAATGGCTAAGAGAGGAAGAGAATTGTAGAAAAATACACCTGATGCCATGTTGAAGTCTGCTATAGATAAATACGGCTGAGAGTAGTTGTTATTGCAAAAGAATTCATTGTTATACAAATGAAGGAAGACCAATTACCATAGAGATCTGTGGCGATCTGATCTGAAAGTAACCCAGAGATAGAAAACACTATTTAGTTTAAGAGTTTGAAGGAAGGTGGGAGGAATGTAAGAATTCTATCTATCTTCTACAGACCCAACGATCCACATATAAATCTGTCCTTTGAAAATGAATAATTGTAGAAGTGATAGAATGATCTGGCAAATGGAGTGGGAAGAAGACAATTAAACAAGAAATTCATTGAGTAGAATTTTATTTAAAGACCTAAGATTGTATTGCCTAAACGTAGAGGAGACAAACTACAGAAATGAGCACCCAGTTTATGCATCGGTAGAGGAAACTTAGAATACAGATTGATTGCAAATTGGAGTAAATCTTGAAGCAGAAATTCAAGCAAAACAATCCATTTGGAATAAAATAAACAATCAACACCAACATATACAGATTCATAATCAGAGGAAAGAGATTAAGCATTTTAATGGAACTTGGTTGCGATGTCAATCTGACAAAATATGTTTCAAACACTGTAGTTCCAAGCTTTATTTTCCAGCCTTCTTCTTTGCTCTCCTACCTGTAATCCTCTCTCCCCCGTCCTCTGCAATATCCCCCTTCATAAAACACACCCTTCCACCTTCGTAGTGATTCGACACGTGATCCTATGCCTCTCCCATCCTTAAATTATAATTTTTTATTCTTTTAATGATCCATATAAGTTAATTATTATCAAAATTTATAATTTTATTAATATATATATGATTCCAACCAAATTTAACCTTTTTATGACCATCTATACTTTTTTTTTTATTAATTAAATTGTAACATTGCAACTACCTAAAACTTTACAACTCTATTACAATTTATTTTATTAATTAAATCGTAAATTATGAATTACAATTTAATTTACAACTAATTTTACTTATTTAAATATTCATTGCGAATAATTATTATATACAACAACTCAAAGTTTCTTATAACTATTATTTAACAAATTTATTTCCCATATAACTATAATTTATTTACAACAATTATATTCAATTATCAACATTATATTCTCCATCTATTAATTCTATTTAATGCAACAGTTCTACCTCACACACATAAACACTTTTTGACCTAGTTAGACCTCATAGTGTAACATTACCTAACGAATAGTCATGATCAGATGACAAGACAATGACCATGAAGGTAAATTGACAACCAGACAACAATGACAAGGGAACCCATGTTAATTCCATTCAACCATTCCATTGGTGAAGGCATGCTCAGACCTGGTAAATCAGGTGGAGTCAATGCCTAGTACCTGCATCCTGCAATAACCACACAGTCAAACATAACAATATATATCCACATGCAGTCATATAGTGAATGGAAATCGCAGTGTGGCAGGGTACTTGAATACGAGTAATGCGACACTATTCCATTCACGTACATGTATAAACAAATACTATATTGAACATAATTTCTAGTTACTTATGAACAACATAAAACAATCAATTATCGTATAATCAAATATAACAATTAACATTAAAACATCCATAACATCTAATATATTTATCAAATTGTAAAGCATAAAACAACGAAATTCAACATCATCAACTGTTATCATGATGATTAGGTCCTTAATCAATTAACAAAATAACAAAGAATCCATCATCAAACAATCTAAGATAATGTCATAATGTCCAATTCTACTAAGCAACCATCAACCTGACAGTAGACAAGGTGAGGGGCACTACATCCTCCCCCTAGGATCAGGCTTACTCCTGGAAGCCTGCAAACAAATATGGATATAACTCTCGCATTCGAGATGTATCTTCCCAGGTAGTTGAAGTCTCATCACTAGGATCCCACTGGACCCTTACCTACTCTATGACTCTGCCCCTAAGAGCGAGTCTCTTGTGCTGCAAAATGCCTACAAGCTCCAACGCTAGCTGCCCATCCTCTACCTGTAAGGCATTCCAATCAAGAACATGAGAAATATCTAGATGATAGGGTCTAAGAACAGAAACATGAAATACGTCATGGATGCACGACAAGTTAGGCGGTAAAGCAAGATGATATGTAATAGGACTAATTCTCTCTAAAACCTCGAATGGCCCCACAACCCACAGTGCGAGCTTAGAGCCTTTTCCATAACGGATCAGACTCTTTCGCAGAAGTACCTGCAAGAACACCCTATCACCAACTGAGAATTGACGATCAAGCCTATGAGCATTTGCATATTTCTTCTGTCTATCCTGTGCTGCCACTAAATGCTCTCTAATACGATCAACCTGTTGCTCCATCTCTTGGAGCATCTATGGTCCTAGGAGAACTCTATCCTCAAGATGATCCCAACTCAGTGGGGTACAACAAGGACAACCATATAGAGCCTGAAAAGGAGACATGCCAATAGAACTATGGTACCCATTATTGTACGCAAACTCCACCAAATACAAATAATCTTCCCAATAGTTTTGTTGATCCATAACATACATTCTGAGCATATCCTCGAGGACCTGATTGACCCTCTCGGTTTGCCCATCAGTCTCTGGATGATAAGCTGAACTGAAATTCAATTGAGTCCCTAATGCATGCTGAAGGGATTTCCAAAGAGCTAAAGTGAACACTAGATCTCTATCGGAGATGATCTTGCGAGGAATTCCATGCAATCTAACTATGTCTTCCATAAAAATTCTAGCCACCGATGAAGCATTATATGAAGATTAGACAGGAGAAAAGTGTGCTACTTTCGTAAGCCTATCTACAGTGACCATTATTGCATCATGACGATGAGACGACATGGGTAAACTGACTATAAAATCTATTGAAATGATATCCCATTTCCATTCCAGAATAAGATGTGGCTGGAGAAGACCTGCGGGATGCTGATGTTCCGCCTTAACCCTCTGACATTCTAGACATCTCGAAACAAAATCAGCAATATCCCTCTTCATTCCAGCCAAAAAATATATCTGACAGAGGTCTGTATACATCTTCTTGACACCCGGATGAGTAGAATAAGGTACCCGATGTGCCTCAAACATGATTAGGGTGTAGAGACCCTCTATAGAAGGAACATAAATGCGACCTAAATGCCGCAAGAGACCATTTGACTCGATAGAATATCTGGCATAGCTACCCTCTAAGGTTCTACTAGACTCGACTTCTATTTTCACTTCCTGATACCATCTATCTGCAGGGAGTGCAGTGAGAATCTATCCTCTCAACTCCACTCCAAGAGTGATTGATGAAAGTTCATGTCTTCGCCGACTAAGAGCATCTGCCACCACATTCTCCTTACCTTGGATATATTTAACCTCAAAATTGTACTCACATAGAAACTCCATCCACCGCCTCTATCTAGCATTCAAGTTTGGCTATGTAAAAATGTACTGTAAACTTTGGTGATCACTGTGTAGCTCAAACCAATGCCCCTATAAAAAGTGGCTCCATCTTACTAATGCATGCACAACAGCAGCTAACTCTACGTCATGTGTAGGATAGTTCAACTTGTGATCTTTGAGTTTGCGGGACTCATAGGCTATCACATGACCCTCCTGCATTAAAACTGCTCCTAACCCTTCCAAGGATGCATTAGTACATACGACAAAATCTCTAGTAGGATCAGGCACTGCTAGAATGGGTGCACTAGTCAACCATTCCTTAAGAGTCTAAAAGGCTGCTTGACACTATTCTGACCAAATGAATTTGTTTTCTTTTCTCTAAAGAGAAGTTATGGGGTGAGCTGTCTTTAAAAATCCTTGCACAAATCATCGATAATACCCTACTAAACCCATGAAACTATGAACCTCTGAAACATTGGTGGGGGCAAGCCAGTCCATGATCAGTTGAATCTTTGAAGGATCCATTGCAATACCCCTATTAGAAATAACATGTCCCAAATGTTTCATTTCTATTTGAAAGAAATCGCATTTAGCCAGATTTGCATATAACTAATTTTCTCTTAAACACTACAAAACCTGTCGCAAATGTTGTTCATGCTCCTCCATAGACCTTGAGTAAATCAATATATCATCTAAGAATACAAGAACAAATCTATCAAGATAGGTGCAAAATACACCATTCATCAGACTCATAAACACAGACGGTGCATTCGTCAACCCAAATGGCACAAGTAAACTCATATTGCCCGTAATGGGTACGAAATGTTGTCTTGTGGATGTCAGCCTCAAAGATGCGCAACTGAAGATATCTTGACTTTAGGTCTATCTTTGAAAACACCTTAGCCCCCTTGATTTGATCAAAGAGGTCATCAATTCATGGCAAGGGGTATCTATTCTTCACAGTCACCTTATTAAGTTGTCGATAGTCGATACACAACTGAAGAGATCCATCCTTTTTCTTCACAAAAATAACTGGTGCTTCCCACGGAAAAACACTAGGATGAATGAACCCCTTTTCTAACAACTCCTCTAGCTACAACCGAAGCTCCTTAAGCTCCTAAGTAGTCATCCAATATGGAGCTCGTGAAATAGGTTCTGCTCTAGTAACAAGGTCTATCTTAAAATCAATATCACACTTAGGTGGCATTCCCAGGATCTCACTAGGAACGACATCTGCATACTCCTTGGAAATAGGATGATCATCAAGGGATGCCTCCCTATTCTCCCCAAAAGCCAAGTCATTAACCATTACGACAAACAACTTGCATCCTTGACGCATACATCTCTTCAACTGCATGGCAGAAATCATACGCAAAGAGATGGGTCTCTGAATACCAACCACTTCTACCTCACTACCTGATTTATCAACACACCTCACTAACTTGTCGCGATAATCTATCACTGCTCGATGAGCATTCAACCAATCCCTACCCAACACTATGTCATAGGATCCTAGGGGTATAATGTGAAGATCCACCATGGTAGATAAATGACCTATCCTCAACTCGCAACCATACACAAGAGAGTCTACTATTACCCTAGATCCAGAGGCCAATTCCACCTGCCACTTAACATCTTGCTTTGCTGCCACTAATCTGCAATGCTCCACTATAGAAGGGGAAATGAAAGAATCTGAAGCACTAGAGTCAAAAAGAATAGAAATAGTAATACCTTGCAAGACACCCGTCGTCTCCACAATGGTGCCTTGATGCTCTTCTTGGCGATTATCTACCGGCTCAAACACCCTATGTGACCTACCTGCATCTCCCACAGTTGGCTCTGAAGCTATGGGCCTCTGACCAAATCCTGTAGTATTCTTACGCAGACACTGTCTAGCAATATGGCCCTGCTGGCCGCAAGAGAAACATCCTGTTCCCCTACCAAAACTTCCACCACCTATAGGATCATTCGACTACTGAAAACTTCCTCTACTAGTTGTAGACTATGTGCTCTATGCCGACTGACTAGCAGGATCATGCCTAACTCTCTACCAACTTTGATCTTTTCTGGAATGAAATCTACTACCTTGCTAATATTGAGAGTTTCTCATTTTCATCTGGGAATACTACTATTGTTGCTATCCACTCTTAGAAGGTACATGATGACTCCTTGAGTTACCTGTTGTCTGAGACTAACCAACTCAAAAAATAGAACCTGCTCGAGATGCACTACTGATCTGCACACCTGTATGACCCCCTAAAGCCCTGGTCAAATTCTCCTCCACCAGTCGAGCCTTCTCAACTGCTACCTCCATGGTCTTCGACTCAAAAACATGAACTCCTCCACTGATGTGTGCATTTAGACCTCTAATAAAATGCTGTAGCAACATGGCCTCATTGTTTCCAATGCCTGCATACTACTTGAGTTCATAGAACCTACGCTCGTACTGTTCCACTGTCATGGCCATCTGTCTCAACCCATGGAACTCGTTAACTCGATGTTGCCTCCAGTGGTCTGACAGAAATCGAGCTCTGAACCTTTCTAGTAATAGTTCCCAAGATACTGTGCCAATATCTAGATGCAACTTTTGTTCCTCTAGTTGCCACCATGTAGAGGCGAAACCTCTAAGATGCATGATGGCACATCTTGCCTTAGTGTTGCTACCATATGGATGCATGGCAAAACACCTCTCCAAATCAATTAGCCATGTCTCTACTTCCATACCGCTACCAGAACCATCAAATTTAGGAGGACGGCTCTCATAAGGTCCCTCATGTGGCCTACAAGAATAGCTTCTTGTTCAACTATGATTTCTCTCCTTCTAGGAGATCATTCTCTTTCTCTCACTTTTGGCTGGTCAATCTCCTGCCTAGGACCTAGACGAGCAAGGA
The DNA here is from genome assembly GCA_027924645.1 of Cunninghamia lanceolata. Classification (NCBI taxonomy): domain Eukaryota; kingdom Viridiplantae; phylum Streptophyta; class Pinopsida; order Cupressales; family Cupressaceae; genus Cunninghamia; species Cunninghamia lanceolata. The sequence goes on from BSBN01000195.1 coordinate 357,106, forward strand.
CCTCCTCAAGTAGCTGGCGTAGCTGAGCACCCTCTGGTTGACCCTGATTCTCACCCCCACCTTCTTGTGTACTCTCATGAGGGGAACTAGGAGGAGGTCTATTGTCACCACCTCTCCCACATCCCCTACCTCATCCACGTTCTTGACCTCGTACCCTAGGCATCTTCCTAGACAATACACCCAAGAATAACTTCAGATTGCTAGGTGAGCATTACGAATGAATATATTCTTCAGAGTTTAAGCAACTACTATAGCTTAATGGGCTAATATAAAACTAGAGTACCCAGTGTTAGAAAATTGGCTCCGATACCAAATGTAACACCCCGCCATGAACACCTTAGAGAAATTCACATTTATGCTATATGAAATGGGAATTTTTTTATTTAAAAAAGTGAATAAGATAACAAAGTAATGTTAACATAGCTAACGACTTGTTCTCTAAGGTTTCAAGGTTGCATTACTTTACAAATCAACTAACATAATTTAACATACATTACTAACATCAGTAACTCAATCTAAATCTAATGCACAGTTTGAATAACATATGAACATCTTCATTGCATGTCATCAAATAAAATAATCTACATGATCAAATACACAATCATAATGTTTTCCTTTCACATAAGTACATTGCGTTATTTACATTGCCATCTTCTGACTACAACAAATTACATACATTATGAATGAATTGATACACCAGTCTAGTACAAGATTATACACAATCATCTTCCTCAACTGGTACAAGATCAATTGTCTAAAAACTAAGATAAATCTTTTTTGCACATGAAATTTGACAAGGGATAACCAATGGATATGAAAGCTCTTCCACCCGACCATGTGGAACCCTAAGGTCCACCCCCCGAGCTAGGAGTTAACATGAGGTCCCCAAAACAACAACGGTTAGGTAGGCAAAAGATTAACATGAACAAAGAATATACAAAACTCCAATACAACTCATTACAATATCTCAAACAACACAACACCACTACCAGAGGCAACACATAACATATGGGGAGAGACCATACAATGAATGCTAGGTTGTAGTAGGGAGAGTGTCATCGCATGGTCCTACCATGGGTTATCCTGACAGATTCTCACTAGGTGTCGGCCCCCATCTATGGTTATCCAAACAGCCTCACACTAGACGCCGGCCCCCATCTATGGTTATCCTAACAGCCTCACACTAGGCGCCAGTCCCATAGGGTGACACATGGAGAATCAACCTTCCTTTCGTGAGGACAAGGAAGTCAATTATGCCGACTAGGCCTTCTCAACCTATCCTTAGTCTAAACAAGCACTATAGGCCTGGAAGAGGAATCCATTTATCTTGTTTAATGTATAATCTACCCCTTTACCCCTAGTTCTTTTTAGGTTATCACTTAATTAATTACTTTCAATGGGTTATCTTGACAGCCACTTTGGGCGCCGACCCCACATTGAAAGCCACTCTCCTTGCTAGCACCTAGTAAACCTTAACCATCATATAGGGCATTATAATAATAAACATTCATGTTCACTGCAAGGCATAAACCCTCTTGCATTCCAAACATAATTATAATAACACCATTTGTTAAATAATGCCTATAACATCACGATTCATTGCTCTTTTTACAAATTTCAAGACTCCCCATAAGACAATTATGACTAAATGGATACAAAACATTCACAAGTGGTTAAATATCTCATCCAGAGAATATTACTTCCACAAAATACATTATCAACTTAGACAATTCTTCATTTGTAATATATTGTGCTTCATACTAAATTAGAACCACATGTTCATTATAACATCACAATACTAGAACACCTATCCACATGTTGCATGTACTCAAAATATGACATACTAAGCCTCTGGAATTAGAGTTTGACCACTCACAATCCGCCTCCTTACAACAACAAGAATACTTAACTCATATAGTTCAACTCAAGTTCTAGATTTAATACTAAAACTCCTTCTCATTACAATGTAAATAACTTTCGTAATAAAATCAATATCAGATTACATTAACTCTTTAACCAAACTGATGGATTTTAAATTAAATGCACCAATTATATTAATACATTACAACTAAATTATCTAAATATTCTTCATTTTATTTCTAAAGATAAATTACAAAATACAATATAACAATTATTTCACGAATTAATTTACCTTTCCAACGATGGATTGAATAATAACACTAAGACAATACCTTATAACTATATAGCATTACAATGAGGAAAAAGGCTCAACAATCGAAGATGAACTTATATCTTTGTTTTCCTTAGGGTTCTACCTTGGGATGGTCTTTCAAATATTCCATTGACCTCGACCAGATAAGATATTTTAATATGCTTTGAATTTTCATGATAAAAATGTCTCTGGAAATGATTTAATCAAAGCTGATTTAGTTCTATCAAAAGTAAAAGTTCAGAATGGCCATTTCTCAAGTAGTCAACACTTGATAGTTGCATATATTAGTTTTGTTCCCAAGGTTCCAGTTCTCATACAGATGCTTCCACTACAACTGTTTCAAGTGTTATAACCTATTGTATTGTAGGAAAATAGTAAATGCCCCCATTTGAATGGAACGTGTAATGGTTTGGTATATATTGCAGATGAGGTGTAAAATTGTTTTTGACTGTTTTACCATTGAAATGGATAATATTTATCTAGACTAATAAATTCTGGCAGTGCCCCATTCAGCTCCTTGAATCTTGTAAATTTGATATATTTGACGGTATCAAACTTTAAACTTTTGTTTCTCTCTCCATTAAAATATCTCATAGAAGGCAATGTTAATAGAAAACAATCTAGGTCTATTGAATAAACTATCTTTGTTTTCCAGAGGTGTTCTATCTGGTTAATATTTCTTACTGCTGTGCAGATTACAAACTCTTTTAGTAGATTGCAAACAGTTGATTGTTGTGTGTGCATGATCGACCTCCTTAGCAGCACTGGCCTTCCAGAGGAAGTGCTAAACTTTATCATTGAGGTACCTGTTATGTCTGTGCTGGTTGTGTGGACTGTTTTGAAGTCCGTTGAACTAGAATAAAGGTACGAACTACCTGATTGCATCCAATCTAGTTTGAGTGCCCTATTAAGGCAAACGTCTCTGGAAATGGAATGATTGCAAGTTATAAACAATGTGAATACAAATACCGCATAACAGATTTTCAAGCAAGATTTTGTCAGGTAACATGTCCACAATATTGGAACCTAGGTTTCATCATTGCAAGTGCACCCTAGTTACCACTCAAACATAGGACTGCACACCTATAAGTTATGATTATTAGAGGGTAGCGACTTGTTGGAGTAAAACGAGGACCAATTTTTCAACCAATTTACCTGAAAATATTAGTTCCAAGATTATTGATTTCTGGACGATTTGGTTGAAACTTTACAGAGCTATTCCAACGTGCTTGTTAGACTTTTATTAAGATTTGGTAATGATGAAGCATTGGAGTGTCTACATCATCACTACTTACCAATTGCCCAAGACTATTATACAAAAATCCAATCACAACAAGCTATCCAAAATGGATTAGTTGAGACGATTCAAACAAAAACTAACAGACAAGCCTTTCCTCTGTGTTCTGTTTGTGCTCCATTCAACTCGCCTCACATCTTGCATTTTAATGTATTCGCCTATGTTATTAGCTTTCAAACAATAATTTACAATCACTCGATTCACAGTCTATTTCCTTTCTCTTTCCAGATGCAATGTTTCGGTGACACTCCAAAAGTGTTCCACATAACATGGAATTGTTATTACATATCAAGTCGATTGTGTAGAAACTGTTATAAGGTTGCAGTGCAGAGTTGAAAATTGTTGTTTGATGTATAAGTTTAATGGCTGAGAGAGGAAGAGAATTGCAGAAAAACACACCCGATGCCATGTTGAAGTCTGTTGTAGATAAATATAGCTAAGAGTAGTTGTTATTGCAAAAGAATTCCTTGTTATACAAATGAAGGAAGACCAGTTACCATAGAGATCTGTTCCGATCTCATCTAAAAGTAACCCAGAGATAGAAAACACTATTCAATTTAAGAGTTTGAAGGAAGGTGGGAGGAATGTAAGAATTCTATCTATCTTCTACAGACCCAATGATCCACATATAAATCTGTCCTTTGAAAATGAATAATTGCAGAAGTGACAGAATGATTCAGCAAATGGAGTGGGAGGAAGACAATTAAACAACAAATTCGTTAAGCAGAATTTGATTTAAAGACCTAAGATTGTACTACCTAAACGTAGAGGAGATAGACTACATAAATGAGCACCTGGTTTATGCATCGGTAGAGGAAACTCAGAATATAGATTGATTGCAAATTGGAGTAAATCTTGAAGTAGAAATTCAACCAAAACAATCCATTTGGAATAAAACAAACAATCAACACCAACATATACAGATTCAGAATCAGAGGAAAGAGATTAAGCATTTTAATGGAACTTGGCTGCGATGTCGATCTGACAAAATCAGTTTCAAATACTGTAGTTCCAAGCTTTATTTTCTAGCCTTCTTCTCTGCTCTCCTACCTACAATCCTCTCTCCCCATCCTCTGCAATATCCCCCCTTCATAAAACACATCCTTCCACCTTCGTAGTGATTCGACACGTGATCCTATGCCTCTCCCATCCTTAAATTATAATTTTTTATTCTTTTAATGATCCCTATAAGTTAATTATTATCAAAATTTATAATTTTATTAATATATATATGATTCCAACCAAATTTAACCTTTTTATGACCATCCTTACTTTTTTTTTTATTAATTCAATTGTAACATTGCAACTACCTAAAACTAATTTTACTTATTTTATTAATTAAATCATAAATTACGAATTACAATTTAATTTACAACTAATTTTACTTATTTATGTATTCATTGCGAATAATTATTATATACAACAACTTAAAGTTTCTTATAACTATTATTTAACAAATTTATTTCCCATATAACTATAATTTATTTACAACAATTATATTCAATTATCGATATTATATTCTCCATCTATTAATTCTATTTAATGCAACAATTCTACCTCACACACATAAACACTTTCCGACCTAGTTAGACCTCATGGTGTAACATTACCTAACGGATAGTCATGATCAGATGACAAGACAATGACCACGAAGGTAAACTGACAACCAAATAACAATGACAAGGGACCCTATGTTAACTCCATTCAACCATTCCATTTGCAAAGGCATGCTTAGAGCTGGTAAATTAGGTGGAGTCAGTGCCTAGTACCTGCATCCTGCATCAACCACACGGTCAAACATAACAATATATATCTCCACATGTGGTCATATAGTGAATGGAAATCACAGTGTGGCAGGGTACTCGAATACGAGTAATGTGACACTGTTCCATTCATGTACACGTATAAACAAATACTATATTGAACATAATTTCTGGTTACTTATCAACAACATAAAACAATCAATTATCTCACAATCAAATATAACAATTAACATTAAAACATCCATAACATCTAATATATTTATCAAATTGTAAAGCATAAAACAACAGAATTCAAAATCATCAATTGTTATCATGACGATTAGGTCCATAATCAATTAACAAAATAACAAAGAATCTATCATCAAACAATCTAAGATAATGTCATAATGTCCAATTCTACTAAGCAACCATCAACCTGACAGAAGACAAGGTGAGGGGCACTACATGGAGGCCCTCAAATGAGTTGAGAGTGTGCCTTAGATGCTTGATCAGGGTAGACCTCCATCACTTGCTATATATTTTTAGACACAAAAAAAAATAGTTTTCATGTCATGTTTGTAATATTTATTTGTGGCCATTACTTAGGTAAGTATAATTATTTATTTTATTTTTCCTTGAGTTATCATGAAGACTAGGATATAGTTCCAAACACTATGCTCAAAACCCCGTTATGATTGTTCTCTAGTCAAATAAAAAAAATGTTGTACTTTTTATGTATGTGCATATGTTTTAGGCTTGTCTTGGGATGAGGTGTTACAACTTCAATTTTTATTCTATGCTAAAACCATTTAACATAAAATTAAAGGTTTAAAAATTTGGCACCCAAGTTTAGGTGGTCAAATATTCTTGTTTATGACATATGACATATTAAGAATATGCTAAAAATACCTTGGAAGACCAAGACCTAGGGGGCATTGGGATTTGTACCTTAACCATTTCGGTGCCATAAATGTTTTAGCCTTGTTAATGTTTTTCCAAAACCATGCAACAATTTCTAGTTTGTTCTTCCCTATAAATTGGTGCTTCGAGTTAGAGCATATATACATTGTTTTGTAGATTATGTGAGTACCATTGTTCTAGTATATATTATAGGATAAGTTGTATTAATGTTACAATTTTTAGGATTAATACAATCTTAGATCTCTTTTGGTCTGGATTTTTTTTCTCACAAGGGTTTATGTACATAAACATTGTAGTATGGTTCACATTTTCTATTGTAGTTGATTTCTATTTCCATATGATCTATCATTGTTAATTTATTTAGATGCATTAATGTTGAACATATCTTTCTATTTGATTACACTCCATGTTTTCAATACCTAGGTCTCACATGGTATTGTACATCCCTTGAATCCTTAGAAAATATTATCAATGTTAATGTATTTAAATGCATTAAATTCAACATATCTTTCTATTTGATAACACTCCATGTTTTTAATGCCTAGGTCTCTCATGGTGTTGTATATCTCTTGAATCTTTAGAAAATCTCACATTCTATTTACAAACATATTCATTTTGATCTTTATGAACTCTATGTGAATCTACTGGTTAACACATTGAGATATACCTTTTCACCATAGTACACTATGAATGCTACTTCAAATTTAGCCCATATAGAAATAGAGTAACTAGGCAAATTAACATGTCATTCTCTTGAATCACCTTGCAATGACTAAATAAACAAATTCATCATAACATCCTCATCCTCTGAATCATAGTCATCTATCACATGTTGAGCAAGGCTTTAAGATGGTTATCACTAGATTGAACACTCTTCCTGTACAACTTTGGTAACTAATCTCACATAGATCACTAAGTATAGGATTTGGAAAGTTGGGAATGAAATTGGAGTTCAACAACCTATACCTCCCAACACTCTAAAAAGTTGCAAACTAAACATTCTTCACATTTGTGAATCTCATAGTACCAAAAATATTCAAACTAAAAATTAGAGGTGCCACCTCAAAGACTTAAGTAAACAGCCTTGAAGAGCACATCTAATCTACAATGGTAGAATATGGCTAGGTTTGGTCACTACTAGCAAAGCCTAATGGAAACAAATGGTACAAAGAAAATATAACAACCACAAAATTCTCTCATGCAATAGTCTCATTTTATTGGTTCTTAAAAATTGTAGCTCCATAAATCTTATAGACTAGACTCAAAACCAAAGCTTGGGATGCATGTTGACCCAAGTAAAGAGATGACACTTATGATTAGATAGCAAATAATCATGGACCAACTCAAGGAAGGGCTACTCTCCTATATTTTTGGCTCTTCAAAAAGAGGGTGATCCTAGAGGTCAAAACATGACAATTAAAGAGAATTAAAAATAACACGTTAAAGGCCTCAAAAACCCAAGCCCTATGCACACTATCACCCAAAATATTTGTCACAAATTATTTAAGTGTGCTCACTTATAGATAACAAGAAGACATACGTCTAAATAGGTAAAGATATAAGCAATAGAGTGCATATGGAACTTAAAAATTGACATTGGCTATCTCCCATGATACTAATCCCCTTTTAACACTACTTATAACACATAAAATTTTGATTTCTAACAAGAACAACTCACTAAAGATGTTTATCAAACATAAGCTCTCTACGGATTTGGTTAGTAAGGTTTATTATATTGAACTATACATGTTGGCTTGATCCCTTCATTAAGAAAACTACTAGGAAGGACAAAGAGGATATTTGAAATATATAATTGATCCTTAAGCCCCTAAAAATCGATGGTTATCACTTGGAAATAGAGTCAAAAACAAAAAAGAGAGAAAATCATGTTCAAGTATAATAAATGGAACTAGACACGTGAAATGCAAATCAGAGAGACCAGAAACATCTATCCATGAATATATACATGTAAAAATCGATATAGTTACATAAAAATAGATCAGGACTAGAGCTAGAAAAAAACATTCATGCAAGACTCTACAACTTGTCAATATATGCAGATGCGTGTAACAAAGCATTTCTCCAAAAATCCACACGTTTGTCATAGATGCGACAAGACTAGACTACGATGGGAATCATTTTAGAATTGTTTAAACTGGATTAACTTTCATGTGTCGATGATGATACATGTTAAAGAATACGAAACAAAACGAACCAATGGCTAGAAAGATTCGTGGGTGTAATGGATAACAAGTCCGTCTTCCTCGGCTTTCCAAATTAATAACATTTAATTCTACTCACCATAAATAATTGCAAATTACGGACTTGTGGGGAAAAATACTTTTGCAAAGACAAATCTAGGTTAATTAACTTCATTGATGAATACAAATATGTCAACCCCCCTTTTAGATTCATACTACTTTCTTGTGAAGGCCTCAGCGACACCACACCATCCGTGGGGAATATAGCACACATAATGCCATGACAATGAGCAACATACATTAAGGCTTGATTACCATAATCACAAGCAATTTCAATCAAGGATTGTGGTCTAAACATCCAAGATAAAGGTTTAATAATACAAATATGTTTAGATTAAAAACTTCTACCTATGAAAGTCTAATATTCGCATCTATGAAAATAGTAAGATTGTAAGTTTGCTAATGATTTATAGGGTTCTTTATCTCTCAGAAGTAGACTTAATTTAAGATTAAATTCCTCAACATATAGGATAAAAAGCATATGCTCCTTAGTTTTTTGAAAAGATGTCTCAACCTTAGATTCCTAATGTTCATATTTAACAACTTAATTGTATTTACTATTTCATATTTAGTGTCATTTGTTCTCACTTGAGAAAGTTGGCATCCCATTTGAGCTTGCATTACTTTCATCTTTAATGTATTTTATGAATCTCAAATTGAGTCAAAATGTTTGGCCACATGTCAGCATCTTCAAAAGTGTGTAAGAGCATCTTGACATATCATGATAGGTGTTTGTTATGACAGATTCTTATGATGCATAAGAACATATAAGAGGGAGCTTACATTGGAATATTGACCAACATTATGACAAGTCTAGACACATGCCATGGAGAATCTTTATGCATTCAAAATGAAGACAAGTTGGGGTGGTCAAATTTGGGTGGTCAATTATTCTTGTTTATGACATATGACAACATGTAAGGAATATGCTAAAAATAGCTTGGAAGACCAAGACCAAGGCAGACATTGGGATTTGTACCTTGACAATTAAGGTGTCATACCTATTTTGCCCTTGTTAGTGGTTTCCTAAAATCATTTGATGGTTTTTATTTATTACTTCTCTATAAATTGGTGCTTGGAGTTAGCAAATATATAGGTTGTTTTGCAGGTTACACATGAGTACCATTATGCTACCAAAATTCAAGGGGATAAAGGAAACGGCCAATGCTAATCCAACCTTTAAACTTGAATGACTAAAAAATGACATATATGTTTTGAATTTTGAAATGATGTAAACTAATAAAATATTTATTTTTTAGTATATTTTATGTTTGTATTTTTTGAAAAAATTTAAAAAATTATTTGAATATAATTTTTAATAAATTGACACTATAATTTAGTTGTTGATAAAATGCTGAAACATGAAGTTACATGAGACGTTAACTTGAAACTTTAGTGCATGGATATTTTTTTTTTCTAATTTTGATAAATACATATTTTTAAATAAATAATAAAATATGCGTATATTAAAATGTAGTTGTTTCCATTCAATGTCAACTTTCATATTAACTATTTATCTAAAATAGAAAAAAAATTCTACCATCTTGATATAGATTCTTTTATCTAGTGCATTGATCATATTTTTTTCAATTTTTTTTAATAAGTTTTACTATTTTTCCTTGACATGGTAATCGACCTAATGTTTTGTGCTGATAACCTACTTTTAGTAAAAATAAAAAGGAAAATATAAACAATAATTAAAATATATGTTTTTGAAAACTAAACTTATAGATCTACAAAAGGGTATTTTTATATTTTTAAAAAAATGTTATTTACACGAGTAGAAGTTGTTGAAATATCAAGTTTTTCAAATAATTTTATTTTGTTTGGTAAATTGACATCATAGTGGTACTACATATGTATTTAGCCAAGAATTTTAGTTGGAAAAGTTGTGGACGTATCTAACTTAGCTAGAGTGAATCAAGTACAAGATCATATGTTTGACCAAAATTAATTTTTAGTTAGAAATACTTAAATTCACATGTACTGATAAGTTGGCTGAAAGTGTGAGACAACTTTGTGCTTTTACCCTGACATATTGATGTAACTATCTTATGGATTAATACAATCTTGGGGCTCTTTGGATGTAGATTTTTTTCCTTCAAGTCTCTCCATGACATAAATCTTTTGTTATGGTTTTTATTTTCTTTCATGGATGATTTTTATTTGTATATGATCTATCACTATTAATGTATTTGGATGCATTAAAGTTCTACATATATTGCTATTTAGTTAAACTCTATGTTTTAAACATTTGACATTAGAGCCATGTTTGGCTTGATAGAGATAGGGATGCATCGATTGTTTGATTGGGGCTCTTTCTACAATGGGAGTACATGTTTTCTTGTCGTTTTAAGTTATGAGTGATAGTGATAATGGCTAGTTGATAGAAAAGTTTATTGGCAAAGTTTATGAGATTTGGAAGCTAAAGATAGATGATCTCTTGGAAGAAAAGGATCAATGGATTATAATTGTAAAAAATGAAAAGAAACCAAATAGTTTATTAGATGAAGATCAAGAGAATTTTTGTAAAAAGACTTATGGTGCTATATGATTGTATTTATTTGATTTTGTTTTGGTGAATGCTTCTAACAAAGCTATTGCATATAAGTTGTGGAATAGAACAAGAATGATTTATCAAACTAAGAGTCTCATGAATAAATTATTTTGGAAAATAAGTTATATTCTTTAAACATATAAGCTAGAGACTTAGTTACAGAGCACCTAGAAGCATTTAATATAATTAGTTATATTTGATAGATGTGAAGATGGAAAAGGATGATAAGTGTATTTTATGATAATGGTCATTGTCTAAATCTTGTGATAATATGGTTCTTCCTCTTAGTGGTTCTATAAAATATTGAAAGATGGATGATCTTATTCCTTCCTTGCTCTCAAATGAAATGAGGAGAAATTCTTTGGAGGATGGGTCTACGAATACATTGCATGTGGGGAAGATACAAATAGAGAGGGAAGGACATGAAGAAAGTTGGTAAGGACAAGTCTAAGGATAATTCTAAGTCCAAGGGAAGATATAAGATGTACCTACGAAGTGTAGATTGAGGTGTCAGAATTGAGGCAAATGGGAACATCTCAAGAAGGAATGCCAAAAATAAGAAAAAGAAAGATGAAGATCATCTATGGATAAATCGTCTAATGATGAAGCTACTAATTATTTTATTATTTTTTGTAACATCACTTTTGAGGACTCTTGGTTTAGCAATTGAAGTGCATCCTACCACATGCCTCCTCTAAAGGCATGGTTCTTAGGCTATACAATTATGATGGTTGGGAATTTTTCCTCAAGGACAACACACAAAAGATTGTAGATTGAGAGGAGGTAAAATTATTTTTTAGTGGTGGAAGGGTGAAAAATCTCTCAAATGTATTGCATATCCCTAATTTATCTAGAAACTTGATTTCTATAACTAAAATGACTCATTCATGTGTGCATGATACTTTTAATAAGAATGGTTGTAGGTTAAGGAGAGGGAACTTAGTGTTGGCTAGGGACACTTGGTGTGGTACCCTTTTTAGGTTGGAAAAATGTACATTTTGTAACTCTATGAATGTAACTAATGTTGGAATTAGTATTACATCTTAGTATAGGTTAGACTAATAAAATAATAATAAATAAATAAATGTCAGATTACTTGAGAGTTAGTAAATAAAATAAATGTCACTTAGTTTTAGGAAGTTATTTTCATGTAGGTGAGTTAGTTGGGAAAACAATGGCTTTATAAAGCCAATGTAATGCAATGTAAAAATTAGGTTGAGTGCATGAAATATCAGATAAATCAATATATCATTTTATTAGTTCGCCATGCAATACTGGTATAATCTATTTGCATTTTCTCTACCAAATTCAATATGGTATCAGAGCATCACCTATCTTTCTGCTTGTGAAAATCAATGGAGCCTCCTTTACGGAAAGAGATAGCCATCCTTGTTTTGTCCATGCTCAAGCCAATTGAGAAGAAATTATGTGGGAAGTAGGAGATAAGAGATGAGGAATGGAAACTCTGTGTTGGCACTCACCATTCCATTTTCATACATTGTGCTATTTTATGTGTTATAGAGTAAAACATGTACACTAGAATTTTACACTTAGTTTAGCACTTGGTTGGACCTATTTTGTTGCCTTTGTTAATCAGGACCTATTTCAACTCCTTTTTTAACTTAAAAAGATAAAATATCTATCTTGAGGAATAAACCTAATGTAATCAACATAGGATTGGACTAAGCCCACTATATTTGGCACTCCCTAGATTTTGTGGGCTAAAGGTCTAGGGTGCCCAAGTATCCTGGTCCAAGTAAGGACCTTTAGCCCCTCTTGTGTAGTGTCAGCTTAGGACACTTCCTTAGCTTGCATTTGTTAGCCTAAGTATGTTTTATTTGTCATAAGTGAGTGAGAATGCATATTTAAAAGAGTTTTGTATTTTATTTTACACCGAGGAGAATAGTGTCAAGTTTGCTATCATATTGTGTTTGATGGTGTTGGTACCCATTTTGGTCTGGATCTGAGCGCAGATGTTGGAGGGTTTTTTCTTTTGGGGCCCTAAGTTTCCTTGTTCATCGCTGTGACTTTCTCTATCGGCGAAACTTCTTTTTGAGTGCTCAGATTATGATTGAACCATCATTTTGAACCACCGCGTTGAACCCTTTTGGTTCATGGTTCAACGGTTCAAGGCTTTGTGTTTGTGTTCGGCAAATGTTCTTTTTGAAGTGCTCCGTTCGGCATTGAACTTCTCGGTTAAACCATCCGTTTGAACCGGTTCATGGTTCAAAGGTTCGGAGCTTTATGTTTTTGGTTCATTGGAGTGATTGGCATCATCGGTGAGCTTTTTATTGTTCCCTCCGATGTGTTTGGTTTGGCCGATGGAAATGCCATCGGTGTGATATTCATCGTCGACAGGCTTCATTTGTGTTTGGTCGATGGATGTTATCGGCATGTGTTGTATGTTGGCGAGGGAATTTTGGGCTAGCCCGATGGTTGTTGTCTGGCCAACAAAGGGTGTTTTGGTGGCCATCAAGGAGAGTTGGTCTATCGGCCAAGGAAGCTTTTGGGCTGGCCGATAGACTATGTCTGGCCAACAGGCGAGGAATGTGGAGACTTCATCAGTGAGAGTTTGGTCCATTGCCTGGGGAGCTTTGGGTTTGGCCAATAGTGTTGATATCATCGATGGAGGGATTTGGAACAAGCATCGGTGTGACTTTGTGTGATTGGCCAAAGAGTTTTTGACTTGCCCGATGGTGTATGTCACACCGATGGAAGGAGGAGGCCAGGGTCCATCAGCGTGATTTGTGTGGTCAACAAAGGTTTGGAGTGTTAGCCCGACGGGGTTAGTCTGGCCAACGAGAGTTTTGGGAAGTCATCGCCAACACTTTGGCTATCGGCGAAGTATTTTCTTGGGTTGTCGTTATGTAATGTTTGGCCGATGCGATGTCATCGGCGTGGGTCTCACCGACAAGGGATTTGAATAGGCATCGGGGTGATCGGCATCATCGGCCAAGTAGTTTTGTGTTGGGTCGATAGTGGGAGGTCTCACCGATGAAAGAGCAGAGTGTAATTCGTTGGTGCATCGGTGAGAGTGTGGTCTATCGGCAGAGGGATCTTTTGCTTGGTCGACGGTATTGGTCTGGCCGATAGGAGATTGCGATGGCTTCATCAGTGTAAATGATGAGATTGGAGAAGGTTTGGAAGGTTGGCCCAATGGTGCATCTCTGGCCGAAGGGGAAGTGTAGTGTAGCGGTCGGCGAGACAACTGAGGTCGGCAGGAGAATTATGGGATGAGCCGATGGTCTATGTCTTAGTGATGGGCTTTTGGCGAGGGCTTGTGTGTCGAGCGCGGAAAAATGCTCGACACCTAGTATGTTTGCAGCCTCGTTTATAAACTAATGAAGTGATCTCCTCACCATGCATGTGGGATTATTCCCCTGTGTAGTTTGAACCTGCGAAGAAGCGTTTTGGCAGGAAATTCCTTCTTGAGTGATGCAACTATTTTCTCGATGGTTGCGGGTGGTTGAGCCATCAATGGCGACTATGTTGAGGCATGGGCGACTTGTTGAACAGTCATGTACCTGATTTTTAGCATGAGGACTTCCAGATGGTGGCGCATGGCTCGAGGCCCCTCTTTGTCTACTGCATTAATAAATTTTGAGCACCATTCCTTTGAAGGATCTGTATCTAGCAGATTTTTGTAAAAGCCTTGTAATTAATTGCGGTGGTACACTTTCTGGTTGATATAAGCAGACTGTGTTACCATTGTTCAGGTTGTTGAAAGTTGAACATTTTGGCTCTGTAATACAATACAGTTGGTGTTGGTTGCTCTATACAGCAAAAACCTGCAAGTTTATGTATCTGTTGTTGTATGTTTTTGCATGAATCCACTGATTTCATGGTCAATCTTATATGAATAATGCTATGTTTGCATGTGTTATGCTGATTCTGTCTCCAGTTTTGCATGTATCTTTCGTCTGAGTCTAGGTATTCAAGGAATGTCTAAGATTCTAGAACATAGAATTCCTGTGTTGAATGTTTAATCTTTTAACTTCTGCTCAAGGGGTAGATTAAACTATTTTCAGATTGAATATTAGGAAGGGTATACTGCAATAGGGATGCCATAAGTATAGACAGCTTAACACTCTATATTGGGAGATATCTGTAAGGCAGGTATCATATGTGTCCCCCTAAAATCCAGTTTTAGTTGTTCATGCATATCATTCACAGGTGTATGTCTACTGACTCCAGGCCCTGGATAGGCACCAATCTTGCTTTGTGTTTGTGTTACAACCATGTCCAGCTTTGCATCCAAACTTAAAGTCAAAATCAAAATCTAGAACAATCTTTAGGACAGTAGAATTAGTTTTAGGATCCTTAGTCCTCTGTCTACAACTGCAAATAGGCCCAAATCTAGCCCCTTTGCTCTTATCTTTTAGTTTTGGTATACTTACAGGAGGACTCATCTTCTTTCTGTTAGCATCCTAGCCTTAGTATGCATATCCTCATGGCTGTTGAGTAGGGAATACCCCCCTAGGTTTTGTAGAGCCTGAAGAAGAAGAGGAGATAAAATATAGATTGGCCCCTAGCCCAGAGATCCTGTTGATCATTGATGGCTACCTTGTAGGGAAATCTGGGAATAAGCATCCAGTCTGGGAAAAAACCAACAAAAAATGGCGACTCCGCTGGGGAGATCAATGTCATATCCATGAAAGTTTGAGTCTACGAGATTGAAGAATTAGGCCTGGATGTGTTTGTTGCAGCAGAGAAAAAGGTTATATATATGACTCTGCTGGTGGATGACCCAAAAAGAAAGAAATCAATTTGCAGCTTCAGCTTGTTTGAAGCTCATTCCTCTTCAAGGAGGTGGCGACTCTACATCAAAGAACCTGATAAAAGAACAAAATCAGTCAGAGAAGAATTTGCAGCTCCTGCAACATATCCAGGTATTTCATATTGTTTGACAGACTCCCTATTTGGTGAGATAGCACTGGTTAAAAGGGAAACATTGGTGAAAGCAGAGCTTGCATGCTTTTATTAGAACTTATTATGTATTTCAAAGGGCATGCAATTTTGCTAAAAAGACTCATTTAAAGGACTTTAGGAAAGTTTGAAAAAATATTTTAAATTTTGAGTGCCTAAAGTCATTGTTTGTAGAAAATCTGAGTAGAGAGGAGGCTTGCAAAAACATAAAGGATGTATTATCAGCCTATGCACCCTTGTGAAGTGTCAAGTGCAAAAATGTATAGTAGTCAGTCCCAACAATGTAATAAAAAAAGTTTCAACATAGACAGATATAAGCCCATAAATTTTAGTGGCATTTGTGGCTATCCAAATGCTCTTCCACCTAAAATCAGAATTTTTTTGCCTAAATTTAATGGTATAAAGGATGAATCAGCTGAGAGACACTTGCAGCAGTTTATGAATGTGATAGATGACTTTGAGATTGACCATGAGGATGTGGTTATGAGATTATTTGTTCAATCTCTAGATGAAGATGCAAGGGACTGGTTTTCCTACCTTCCAGCTCACTCTGTCAGCTCTTGGCATGGTTTTAAATCTGTATTTCTAGTACAATATGGTCAAAGAATCTCTGAATATGCAGTTACTAGTAATTTTATGTACATCCATATTGAAGAAGGTGAGTTGATCCCAGCCTTTAATCTCAGATTTATGAGGGCATTGAATAGAATTCCAGAATGCATGAGACCTAATGATGCACTATGCTTAGTTGTCTATTTGGGAGCTTTTGATAAGAAAATGAGTTACAGATTAAGAGACAAGGAGCCCACCACATTACATCAGGCACATCAGTTTGCAATAGATATTGAAAATAATTAGAGGTATGGAATACAAAAGGGTTATTTTTCTGAAAATTTTTGTTGTCCTACAGCCCCCGATGTTAATGGAAGATTTAATTCAGGAGTTGACAATGAATGTCAAAGTATTCAAACCCCTGTTGTCCCAGTTTTTGCATCATTTCAAATTGATGATGTTTCTGTTATAAAGGAGGATGTCTTGTTTTGCCCAACAAATGAAGTTGAAAACAATGGTTTTTCAAGTAATATTTACATACCAGCCCTTATCAAAGAGCCATCATGTTTAAATGATCAAGTTGTGCAAGGTTGTGATCATGTGGATCAATAGTCAGTATCAGTTTCATCAGGAAGTATTAGAGGGATGGAGAATGATGCAGATAGCTCAACTTCATAATGCATTGAAACAATAGCAATCTTGTATATGGGGCAATCAGTTGATAGAAATGATATCCATGATCAATTCATGGATCAGGTTTGTTCTTCTTATGACTTTGGATCTGATAGTACTAAAGAAGAATTGGAGTATCATGAAGAAGAAGCAGAGGCCTTTGCGGTGAGTGTTAATCCCCTTTATGATGAGTCTACAGGTGCCTTTGATGCTGTGAATCTTGACTTTCAGTGGTGTAGGATTAATCCTCTTTTTGAGGATGATGATGAATATAAGGAGACTGTTGACCTTGGTGTTACATCAGTTTGTGAGTGGGGGGCATATGAATCAGATATCTTCAGTTCTTGTGAAGATACTATGGATTTGTAAACTGTGAATGATGGATGTTCATCATCACCTGGTTTAGATATGTGCAACATTGGGTGTGTGGATCAGGATTTGTTTTCAATATCAATAGATATTGGGGGTCTCATTTTTTCTAAGTATTTTGAGTTTTTGGATCAGCTGGATGAGTGCCTGATGGTATGCAGTAGCCAAATAAATGATGAAGACTGCCAAGAGCAGTATGATGTACTATCTGAAGAGTATAACATGCATATGTTGCTTAATGCTGAAGGATTTTTTAGCATGTATGGTTGCATGTTTGATTTTGAAATGCAGAGTGACAGAGGTAGTACTACAAGTGGCAAGCTGTCAAAGGTTGTGGAATATCTAATTGAGCAAATGACCTTATGGACAAACTATGCCAATTTTTTCAGTTGGGATTGGGATCTTTCAGTTTGGAATTAGGCATTTGGCAGGAAAAAATTTTGGTTCTTCCTTTTTGGCTACCCGAGGCCACCCAAGTGATGACTAAAAATATAGTTTTTGTGCAGGTTGGTGCAATGAGTGACTCTGTTGCCCAATAGATATGGCCCAATCTGTAAAACCAGAGATTCTGGGGTCCTCGCTGCAGTTTTGCACCTCCATGTCCCCAGACAGAGCCAGTGTTGGTACCCATTTTGGTCTGGATCTGAGCGCAGATGTTGGAGGGTTTTTTCTTTTTGGGCCCTAAGTTTCCTTGTTCATCGCTGTGACTTTCTCTATTGGCAAAACTTCTTTTTGAGTGCTCAGATTATGATTGAACCATCATTTTGAACCACCGTGTTGAACCCTTTTGGTTCATGGTTCAACGGTTCAAGGCTTTGTGTTTGTGTTCAGCAAATATTCTTTTTGAAGTGCTCCATTCGGCATTGAACTTCTTAGTTGAACCATCCGTTTGAACCGGTTCATGGTTCAAAGGTTCGGAACTTTATGTTTTTGGTTCATCGGAGTGATCGGCATCATCGGTGAGCTTTTTTTGTTCCCTCCGATGTGTTTGGTTTGGCCGATGGAAATGCCATCGGTGTGATATTCATCATCGGCAGGCTTCATTTATGTTTGGTCGATGGATGTTATCGGCGTGTGTTGTATGTCGGCAAGGGAATTTTGGGCTAGCCCGATGGTTGTTGTCTGGCCGACGAAGGGTGTTTTGGTGGCCATCAGGGAGAGTTGGTCTATCGGCCAAGGAAGCTTTTGGGCTGGCCGATAGACTATGTCTGGCTGACAGGCGAGGAATGTGGAGACTTCATCGGTGAGTGTTTGGTCCATCGGCTGGGGAGCTTTGGCTTTGGCCGATAGTGTTGATATCGCCGATGGAGGGATTTGGAACGAGCATCGGTGTGACTTTGTGTGATTGGCCGAAGAGTTTTTGACTTGCCCGATGGTGTATGTCACATCGACGGAAGGAGGAGGCCAGGGTCCATCAGTGTGATTTGTGTGGTCGGCGAACGTTTGGAGTGTTAGCCCGATGGGGTTAGTCTGGCCAACGAGAGTTTTGGGAAGTCATCGCCAACACTTTGGCTATCGGCGAAGTATTTTCTTGGGTTGCCGATATGTAATGTTTGGCCGATGCGATGTCATCGGCATGGGTCTCACTGACAAGGGATTTGAATAGGCATCGGGGTGATCGGCATCATCGGCCAAGTAGTTTTGTGTTGGGTCGATAGTGGGAGGTCTCGCTGATGAAAGAGAAGAGTGTAATTCATTGGTGCATCGGTGAGGGTGTGGTCTATCGGTAGAGGGATCTTTTGCTTGGCCGACGGTATTGGTCTGGCCGACAGGAGATTGCGGTGGCTTCATCAGTGTAACTGATGAGATCGGCAAAGGTTTGGAAGGTTGGCCTGATGGTGCATCTCTGGCCGATGGGGAAGTGTAGTGTAGCAGTCGGCGAGACAACTGAGGTCGGTAGGAGAATTATGGGATGAGCCGATGGTCTATGTCTTAGAGATGGGCTTTTGGCGAGGGCTTGTGTGTCGAGCGCGGAAAAACGCTCGACACCTAGTATGTTTGCAGCCCCGTTTATAAACTAATGAAGTGATCTCCTCACCATGCATGTGGGATTATTCCCCTGTGTAGTTTGAACCTGCGAAGAAGTGTTTTGGCGGGAAATTCCTTCTTGAGTGATGCGACTATTTTCTCGATGGTTGCGGGTGGTTGAGCCATCAATGGCCACTGTGTTGAGGCATGGGCGACTTGTTGAACAGTCATGTACCTGATTTTTAGCATGAGGACTTCTAGATGGTGGTGCATGGCTCGAAGCCCCTCTTTGTCTGCTACATTAATAAATTTTGAGCGCCATTCCTTTGAAGGATCTGTATCTAGCGGATTTTTGTAAAAGCCTTGTAATTAATTGCTGTGGTACACTTTCTAGCTGATATAAGTAGACTGTGTTACCATTGTTCAGGTTGTTGAAAGTTAAACATTTTGGCTCTGTAATACAATACAGTTGGTTTTGGTTGCTCTATACAGCAAAAACCTATGAGTTTATGTATCTCTTGTTGTATGTTTTTGCATGAATCCACTGATTTCATGGTCAATCTTATATGAATAATGCTATGTTTGCATGTGTTATGCTGATTTTGTCTCTAGTTTTTCATGTATCTTTCTTCTGAGTCTAGGTATTCAAGGAATGTCTAAGATTCTAGAACATAGAATTCCTGTGTTGAATGTTTAATCTTTTAACTTCTACTCAAGGGGTAGATTAAACTATTTTCAGATTGAATATTGGGAAGGGTATACTGCAATAGGGATGCCATAAGTATAGACAGCTTAACACTTTGTATTGGGAGATATCTGTAAGGTAGGTATCATATGTGTCCCCCTGAAATCCAGTTTTAGTTGTTCATGCATATCATTCACAGGTGTATGTCTACTGACTCTAGGCCTTGGATAGGCACCAATCTTGCTTTGTGTTTGTGTTACAACCATGTCCAGCTTTGCATCCAAACTTAAAGTTAAAATCAAAATCTAGAACAATCTTTAGGATAGTAGAATTAGTTTTAGGATCCTTAGTCCTCTGTCTACAACTGCAAATAGGCCCAAAGCTAGCCCCTTTGCTCTTATCTTTCAGTTTTGGTCTACTTATAGAAGGACTCATCTGCTTTCTGTCAGCATCCCAACCTTAGTATGCATATCCTCATGGATGTTGAGTAGGGAATACCCCCCTAGGTTTTGCAGAGCCTGAAGAAGAAGAGGAGATAAAATATAGAGTCTATCTCCTACACTGTTGGCCCCTGGCCTAGAGATCCTATTGATCATTGATGGCTACCTTGTAGGGAAATCTAGGAATAAGCATCCAGTCTGGGAATAAACCAACAGATGGTAACATGTTCTTAATGCTTGGATTTTTATCTACTTTTGGATGCTATTGAAGTTTTTTTGTAGGTGTTGAAAGGAGTTTCAAGCCTTATTCATCACTCTCCTTTATTGGTGTGGGATCTTGAGTCATCTTCATCAAGCAAGGTTATATCTGTTATGGCAATCATCATCATTATCATTCATATTTCTATCACATTATTACAGATCTAGCCTCTATCCTCCTAGGGCATACACTCTTTGATCTAATCAACACTTTAGTGTAGGTGGGAACACCAACACGAAATTTGACCAAGGAAATCCCTTATACATAGCATAACCTTTTCCTCTTTCCTTGTGTATAGGTCGAAGAAACATGTTTTTGGAGCTAATTTTTGGGAACAATGTAGAGAAGACATGTACAGGTTTGATGATACCCAAAATTCTACAAAACCCTAGAAAAGGCCTAGGATGCCCAAGTGCCCTAGTCCTGGGAATTTCTACTATAAAATTCAAGTTCTCAATCCTTCTCTAATTCTCATTGTACTTTCTATTTCTTGGTATCCGCTTCTGATAGTTAATTATAGTTTGATCTTTGTCTTCTAGAGTTTGACCATTTGTCCTGGCTTGCTTCCTTAACCTTGGTGAACTTTGTTGATCCATATATATTCAACAAAAGGGTAGAACCCCTATAGTTTGGCTCTCCTTCTTGCATAGAAGCCAAGCTTGGTTTGTGTGCTAATGTTTGTAGAAGAGGGTTTGACCTAGTTTAACTCCTTTGGCTAGATCACCCTTTTCTCCCAAACATTTTGGTGAAACCGTCATTTCTTGCACTTTGGCATCCTTCTTCTTTTAGATCTAACTTGTTTATCACTCTAGATCTGATTGGGAGTGAGTTCATTAATCATTTTGCATTCATACATAGTTAAATTTTGCATAGTTTCAATAGTAGGGTTTGAGAAAACCTTGCATTTATAGAAATCTTTCTAGTTTTGAACCTAGGGTTTATAGATTTGTGAGTTGTTTTAAATCTTGTTGCATTGGTAGGTTGTTTAAAGCATTTTCATTTGTTTTACCTCATCATTATTGTTGTTCAAAACATTCTTGCATCATTGCATTTGGAATTTGAAATTTAGAAAAACATCATTCTAGATTTGAAAAAAGCATAGTTGTCTATTTGGAAATGATAGATCATCATAGGATAATTTAAATTTCTAATTTTTGCATTAGATCTGATTGGAATTATAGAAGCTAATCATTTCATAGTGTTACATTGTGCATTTGAATCCTTTTTATTTCTAGAAATTGTCAAAAAAGTTGCATTTTGTGAAACCTAGTTAATGTTGCAATTTAGGGTTTATGATTGATAGTTTAATTTCATATTTTTCTTGTATCATTTGCATTCAAAATATGATTTTTCATTTCTCTACAACATTACAATTGTCATCTTGCATTGAAAATTAAAGAGGAATAATTTTGAATTGTTGCATTTTGAAAAAAGCATTGAGATTAGGGCTTGATTTAAGCATTGGTATTGTTGATATTTAAGTGGAATTGAATTTGATCAAGGGTATATTATTGCTTCATTTAAACAAAAATTCAAATATTTCTATAGCTTCATCAATCCTTTCTACTATTGGTGCATCTTGTATGTTACTAAAGCTTATAGATGCTTTATGAACTTTGTGACTCAATGTACCAATTCTAATGTTCTTTTGCAAAGAAGTCGTTGAATTATGGGTTCAAATGATTTGCATAACAATGATACCAATACATCAAAACCCTAAATTCCTAGGCGTATGACACAAGAAGGTCCATCAATTCTTCCTGATATCCCTACTTCACATCTTCCTGAAGCATCAAACTTCTATGAATCCATCAACATTGATGACCTTGTGGCTCATGTTCTTGAAGCTCAAATTTAGAGATTAGACAGTAAGTTGGCTAATTTCTAGAAATTTGTAAGTGAGAAACACATAGCTAAGGAGGTCATCCCTATTGTTGAGAGTCTAATAAGTCTTTTTCATGAAGATCAAGAAGGATTTGAAGTCTTGCATGACCTTGCTCTTATAGTGCATAACAATATTTTACCTGCATCTAGTTGCATTGAAATCATCCATAACATCACTTCTTCTAATCAAATAGGGACTCAAGTGTTGGCACACATACCTACACTCCCTATTCCTACTTATACTTCTACAATTCTCACCACTACTACACAACCAAGTAATAGTGCTACCACATGTGTTGGGTTATCCACTAGGAATCCTATTCACCATTATAGTCCCATTCCATATAGTTACACATCTAATGTTACTCCACCTACATCTAAACCTCCTATCACATTCCAAAAGGATAATCATACACCATCACCTAGTCCTTCCAATTTATTCCAATCTCAACCTAGTTCTGCTTCTAACCTTCTCATAAACTAATTGTTACAAAATATGACCTCCATCCAATAGCAATTGGCTAACATGAGTAATATTCCACCTAAACCTCTAGTATGGAAACACATTATATCCATAGCCCTTTGTCCTATTGCATCCTAAGGACTCCAATGCCTGATAAGTTTGAGATCCTGTGCTTTGAGAAATATAATGGGAAGGGAGACCCTAACAACCATGTGATAGCCTTTACCACTATGTGTAGGGATTTCTTCTTTGAGGATCTGATCTTAGCAATTTAACTTTGTCCTATGTCACTCAAAGACATAGCCTTAGATTGTTTTTTCTCGCTAACTCCTAATTCTATATAACTTATTTTTCACAATTAGTTAACAAGTTCCTCAAGCATTTTCAAGTGAACATTGGACCTCAATTCTCTTTGATGGACTTGGTTCATTGCAAACAAGAAATGAAAGAGAAAATAATAGATTTTATGGGTCATTATCAAGCCCTATTCTCACAAATCCAATATTTTATTCTAGATGTTGATGTGCAAAGAATATTTATAAGAAACTTACAACCTCACATTTGTGATAAGATATTGTTGATGTGATATGATTCATTCACTCATCTTTAGATGACTCTTTTTGATTATCAAATTTTTGTTAGTCAATATGAGCATAACCCCCCATCAGCTCCAGTTGGTCAATCCAAAGCCTCTCAAAATCATTTAGATTTCAAAAGAAAAAACAAAAACTTGATCAATATAAATGAGATTTCAGCTAGTAATATAAGAAAACATGTGGTGGCTGTTGAAAAATGAAGGTAGAACTACTTCTATAAACTTTAAAATTTTGTGTATGTAAAGCTGAAAATAAGATTAATCTGTAACAATTATTAAACACATGATTTTGCACTTTTAATCCAATGTAGAAGAGAAGAGAATGGAAGAGAAGAAGCTTGCAAAGTATTTACATGGAAAAATCCTTTCGGAAAAAAACTTCACACTCAAATATGTTTCATTCTTGTATTAAATCTCTTTGGAAAAGATTACATTCAATATAGAAATTCCCCTAAGTCCTTGATGCACTTCACAAAAATGTTTCTTGCTTTGTTCTCTAAGTCTTTACAAAATACTTTTTTTGTCAAATCAACTCTCTGGAAAATGTATGGGGCTCTTAATTAATTAATCTAAAGTTTCATAATTCAAGAGCTTCTTAATTCATAAGCTTAAAACTCAAAATACAATAAATTGTAGTTGATAACATATCTTCCAAAGCTCATGCAAAAACCAAACACTCTAAATTGAGAAGATTGAACTCAAACAATGTCCAAGCTTTCAGTTAACTGCCTTTTCATGATGTGGGTGCCCAAGATAGATAAATATAACTTTGCCAACATCAAACATATTTCTAAATAAAAGAAACAACAAAAATTCTTCCAAATGGGCATCCATATTTGCCCAATTACTTTTTGCTAACTGAAGTGAGATCAATACACATCCATTTCATGTAAACAACATGCAAGATTGATGTCCCCAAGGTTATTCTAAATTATTTTCTTCTATACATGCAAGTGACATGCAAACACTAGATTCAACATGCAACTGATACCCATTTCCTGAAACACTGAGAAGTACCATCCTGCAACTTTCTAGAGTTGGAGTGTTTTGCAAGTAATATCTTAAAATTCACATGCAACTGGCATGCAAACAATTGCAACAACATGCAACTGATACCCATTACCTGAAACACTCAGATGTACCATCTTGTAAGTTTCTAGAGTTGGAGTGTTCTGCAAGAAATCTCACAAAACTAACATGCAACTACATGCAAGGTCATACAAGTCCATAGGAGTGGTATGCAAGCACATGCAAGTGACATGCAACAACATGCAAGTCCATAGGAGTTCAACATGCAACAACATCCATCAATATGTAACAACATGCAAGTACATGCAAGCAACATGCAACAACATGCAACATCAAGCAAGTACATGCAAGCTACATACAAAAACATGCAAGTCCATGCAAGCTATATTGACCACATGCAAGCAATATCTAATTCATGCATCTCTAACACTATAGTTAACTCCAACATTATATCCATGCAAGGTGTCTCAACATTATCCACTCATGTACATAAAAAAGCACAACTCCAAGTCTAAATATAAGTCCCCATGAAAAGGGGATGCCCAAGTCTAACTCCCATTCACTAGGAGTTATCAATCTCTAAATTTAGACTTAGGAGAAGTCAACAAAATCTTCATGGCTCCCAACTCAAAGTGGGTGCCCAAGTTTGATTTTATCAAAGTTAGGAATTAATTGCAAAATTCAAAGTGATATAATTAATAAATAATTAATCTCTCAAAGTCCTAATGTGTTGGGGAACACATTCCATGAACTTTGGAGACACATGAATTGGTTAGGATTGCAAGTTAAATAGCAACTTATCCCAATAGTGGTAGCCTCATCTCCTGCTCCCACCCCTTACAAGTTAAAACCAAGAATAAGAAACTTCACACCATTATCAGAGTCTCTCTATTGTATCATGACACAAGTTTTGCAAAACAATCTCATCTTGAGCTTCCACCTATTAGACCTCTCAATCCAAGCAAGATGAAATCATCTTCCTTTGATGTGGAGGCCTTTTGCCAATTTCACTGCTTTGTTGGTCATGACACTGAAAGATGTATGTGTCTTAACATGAAGGTCAAGACCTCATCGACTCCAATGTCATCCAAGTTGCTAGTGTGAATGACAAAGGGAATAAATCGGTGGTGGCTCCTAATCAAAATCTTCAAATACATACTGGTCCTCTACCACCTCACGAGTCTAATGTTGTTGATATTAGCATGGTGGATGCTTTCCCTCACAAAGAGCAAGTGGATTTGGAACCTGCTATATCTTTTACTCCACATGACGCTACTATCGAAGCTCCTGATTGGCCTCTTTATATTACTATTCAAAGTAATGATAAACCTATTTGAGGTGCTATAATAGATCCTATATGTATGGCGAATGTAATAACTAAAGAGTTTCTCTACATGCATGGTTTACATCGAGATACCTATGACATATCAGAGATGGTTATTAAAGCACATGATGGGTCTATCCTTCCAACTCTTGGTGCTTTGACTCTTGAAGTTAAGGTTGGGCCAAGAGCTTTGGATGTTTATTTTGTCATCATTCCTACATCAGACTTATTTCATGTGAATTTGGGCTACCCATGGCTCTGCTCCATGAAGGTGATTCCCTCTCTGGTTCACAAGTGGTTAAAGTTTCCATTTGAGGGGTGAGTGCATGTTGTACATCATAGTCAGTACTAACCCATTGCTTGTAATGGACATTTTACACTTAACTAGTTCTAGATGACACAACAAGTTGTAGTCACTCAAGCTAGAGAGGATATATTCTTCTTATCATATCAAAAGTTTAAAGAAAGTTAAATAGTAGAGTTATTGCTTAGTAATATTCCTCCTTGTGATGTTCCAAAACCTCCTTGATATTCTAAGGTTGTGGCTGTAATTTTCCACAGGTAGTGAATGAAGCTAAGCTTGAATCAAAGGTTCTTCCCTGTCCTCAAGTATCTGGTATAGGTTCTCCCTCCACCATCCTTCCAAGGACAATGAGACAACCTTCATGTATAAAATTGACCTCCCCACAATTGCAATGTTATTTTTGTCCCACCTGCCTCCACAAAGACAAGTGGAAAGCAATCGGTTGCATGTGTTTTATTTCCTGAGGTTTGTCAACCGCTTGAGGATGCTCGTGTATGTGCACCTGTTTCATAAGTTGAGAGGGAAGAGAAACCCGCATTGAGGAACCCTTCCCCCATAATCTCTCAGCATTTGATGGTTCCACTTGTTTCTTCTAATGTTCTTGAAGCAAAGGAAGAAAAGGAACCCATGTTGGAAGATACTACAATTCCCCTAACAAACATCATGAATAAAACTAAGTGAAATAAAATTGTAAGAGAAAGAAAGAAGTGTTGTTGTGCTATGGATCGCCTTTCCACAAGAGAGGGGAATCTCCCTCCTCACAAAAGTTTATCATCGATGGATGCCAAAGAGACATCTACTACCATTGTGTCTCCTACAAAGAAAGAAGAAGCTTCACAAGCCACTATGGAACCTATTGTGCTATATTCTTATAGTGAATCAGAAGATAATACGGGTATGGCTCTTGTTCCTTATACCTCACGTGCTATAGTTCCTTTTGCATCTTGTCCACCTTTCCAAACAAATGATGAGCAAGATTGGGAGGAGGATGATTTTCTTTAGGTTGACTTGCATGTGAGGTACCTTATTTTTATGTTATGAGTGCATGTGATTGTTTTCCCCCGTGATGTGTTGCTTGATACTTAATTTATGTTGTTGTTGTTCTTAATCTCTCTTTGGACGATCCTTGTCACCCTTGTAGGTGCAATAATACAAAGGGCTCAAAATCCATTATGAAATCCTCTCTATTTGTATCATCATTCTTCCATATGTTGTAATTTGTATTGTTGTGGTATCCTTTGTGTTCAATACAAGGCGTAGAATGTTTTGGCATTCTCCCTTGTTGACCCAAGGGATGTTTATTTTTGATTTCATGTGACACTTCTTCCTTTGTATCTATAGTTCTACTAGATGGAGGATGATGATAGTTCCAAATTTATATAGTCTTGAGATATCTCCTATTATACAACCATTCATATACTAATTAAGTAGATCCCTTTGTGTTATTCCTTAGTGTTGTTACTTATGTCTTCTTTTATGTTTTGATTTATGTGGCACCTTGTTGCTATGCTTGACATCTTACCATGACTACACAAGCCATTGTGTATCATGCCTATAGCATCGCCTCAGTTTGGCTTTTGTGGGGGCAGCCCCTTTGGGCAATGTAGTTTTTGGGAACACATATCTTACAGGAATGTGCTTCCGGAAAGCTCTTGTTCTTGTTTTGTGGTTTTTTCTACCTTAAAGTGAATGCCCCATGATAGGAGTTACAAATCACTTTAAGGTGGGGGCATACATTGTGCTATGCTCTCTTTTAGTTGCATATTTACTTGTTGGTGTTGATCTCACCTAGTTATTTGGTAGTCTTTACTAGCCTATGAGGTTTCCTTTGGGTCCATGAGCCACTTAGTACAACATAGTTGGCTGGCCTATGTGCTTCATGTAACTTGTCTTGGCCACTTAGTAATTCGGCGGTCCTAGCTAGTGTGTGATCTACAGTGCCACTTTCTTTCCACATGAACCCTAGTGACAGAGAAAGCTAGCATCAGAGTCATGTGCCTTGTGTGTTTGCTCCTATGTGTGTTTTTATGTTTGTTTCTATGTTAGATCTTATGCATTATGTTTAGCTTATGTTTTAACTTGTGCTTGGCATGTCTTCATAATGTTTCCTATGTGTTCTCTATGTATTCTTTGTGTCTTATGTGTATGCTTCATGTCAAGTGTGTATGCACTATATTCGGCATGTATTACCTTAGTCTATTGCATGTCTTCCATGTGTATTCCTATGAGTACTTTTAGTACTCCTTGTATGTGTGAGTTATGTTGCAATGTCTTGTGTGTTTTAAATCTCTTTGCTTATGTGTTTGCAACCTTAGAATCCTAATCTTGGGGGTTGTTGGTGCCTACATAAATATTAAGATTTCAAAAAGTTAATTTCACAGGCACCTTCCCCAAAATCCAAAAAATTCTAAGTCCCTCAGCCCCCTGAATTACTTGCATGTATCTTTCTATATACTTGGCCGCTTGTATGTACATTTAAACATGCAGGTTCAAATGTACATTCGGGCATACAGAGCAATTTGTATGTTTAATCGGCTTCAAAAGGTACAAAAATGGTTGTTTGTATGTCATTGATTCTCAGAATATTCTATGCTTCTATGTTGGGTTGCATGTATGTTTTGTGTTGTATATTCAGTATACAACGGCTAGATACAATGGAAACATGCAAAGGAAAAGATGCAAAGGGTCTTGTACATTCGCCACATGCAAGCAAAAGGCACATTGGCGGCATACAAGCGAAATACGCAAGGGACAATATATATCGTGATAGATACAAAGGTGAATGTATGTCCGACATAGATTGGGAATGTACATTGTAAATATACAAGAGGCTGACATGCATTCACTACAGTGAAAGGGATCATCGGCATGACAAGATGCATCGGTAGCCAACTCCAAAGTTTCCCCAATGGCTGATGCATATACAAGGAAAACATGCAAAAAGGCTTTGTATCTTGTATATAAATCGCATTGTATATGCGATATGCATTCGCCATATACAAAGGAATTGTGCAAAGAGCTGATATACAATGGGTGGGGTCCACAGGTATACAAAGAGGTTTGTATGCATTAGACATACAAAGTAGAATGTATATTGAAATGTGCAAGTGCGATATACATTCTCGAAATGCGTTGGCTAGACCCAAAAAGGTATGCAATGTAGTTGATAAGGAAGGAGTCCGGGTGAATGTATGTTTTTGTTTGTATGTTTGCATTGCATATGCGATATACAAGGCGATATGCAAGGAAATATGAAGAGATACAAGGACTTGATAGCAGTTTTAAAGTGTTTTATAATATTTGAAGTCCACGGCTTGTATGTTAGGTGCTTGTATATGCTGATATACAAAGGAAAGGATACAAGCTGGACCCGATAATGATTGCAATTTGTTCTATAAAGGTTTGGGGTCCGCCTTGTATATTTGTGATTGTATGTATATACAATCTTATATACAAATGCATATGCACTGATTCGTAAGGCGAAAAAAGGCAACATAGATGGCAGAAAAGTCAGCGATAGAAGCATAGGGTTCCTACGTGGCACATTCTAATTGGTGGGTGACTTTTTAGCATGTTTTGATGCCATAGATTTTGGTAGTAGGAAGGGAGATCGATGGTTGGTTTTAAATTTCTGGAGGGTGATGGATTTTTTCTTTGTATTTGCAGCTATTTTTAGGTGGGAAACTTTTAGGAGCATGCAGCTGCTACATTTCAGAAGGCCATCGGTAGGTTGGCATTAATGGTAGAAGTTACAGAGGTTTGATCAATGGATTGATAGGTCAACTACCCGATTTAGGGAGAAAATCTTCAAGCGGCTACACACATCCTGATCTCACCTACTCTCCCTCTTTCTTCTCTCTCCTGCATTGAATGCTTTTGGGCACCATTTCTCACGGTGCGTTGTATCTGGCAGAATTTTGAATGACCCTATAATTATTGCTGAGTACACAGTCTTTCTATAAAATGCAAACTGTGTTATTCATTTGGGGTGGAAGACTTGGGCATTTTGGGGAAAAATAATGAAAACAAAGCCTTTCGTGGCTGTTCTATCTCATTTTGGAGTTTATGAGTTGCATTTTGAATGAATATTGCACATATTTTCAGCTTTATTGTTGTTTTAAATGAAAAATGCATTGTTGTATGTGCTTACTTGTTTGTTTCCATTTGCTGTGTGCATAGCTTCTTTTGAGTCTGGTTGCTAAGGGTTCCCTAGATTCTAGGATATAGATCTTTCTGTATTGCATGCTTGATCTTTTGACTTCCATTCAAGGAGTGGATTAAATTGTTTTAGGTTAAGTATGGGCAATAATGTATGTCAGCAGGGATGTTTGTAAGTAGAGGCAGCTAAATACTCAGTCGTGGGTGGTGTTTGTAAGGAAAGCACCAATATGACCCCTTGAAACTTGAATGCCAGGGCAAATCATTCACTTGTATACGTCTAGTTGACTCCTTGCCCTGAGATAGGCACCAGTCTGCTCCTTGTGTAGTAGTTATGATCCAAAGCCAACTGTCTTACATCCAAAAAATTAAACAAACCATTTCATATTGCTAACCTATTGGTCTGTAGGAGTAGAAGTAGGACCCTTGCATACTCTCATTCCTAACCAGTTAGATATGTCCAAGAACAATGCTGAACTTGTGATCTATCATGCATAATCTTGGTCCATACATGAGAGTATTATGCCTGTTATTGTAAAGCTAAATCTTTTTGTCATTGGGTGAGTGAAGTTTAAATACTTAGCTAATACGGATACCCCCCTTGGTGTGGCAGAACCAAAAATGGAGGGGAGGTAGCTCACGCAACCTCCTATATTAGTTAGCCGAATCTCCCTATGCATTGGAACTAGAAAACCCTCTGTCGATTTAGAGAGAAAGAACCAACAAAGTGGTGACTCCACTGGGGAATGTAATGTCATATCCATAAAAATAGGGGTCTAAAAGATTGAAGAATCAGATCTGGAAGTGCTTTTGTTGCAGCAAATTGAAAAAAATTATGTGTGACTTTGCTGTTGGGGAAACCAGAAAGAAAAGAAATGAATTTTTAGCTTCATGTTATTTGAAGCTCATTCCTCTACCAAGGAGGTGGTGACTCTGCACAAAAAGAACCTAAAAAGAACATCAGTTAGGAAAAGAATTTACACTAGCTGCAACATATCTAGGTATTTTTCTAAGTTTTAAAAGATTCTCTATTAGGTGAAAGAGCACTGGTTAAAGGGGAAATATTGGTGAGAAGCTTGCATGTTGTGTATTTGTTGAGAATCTAGTTTCTATTTTCAAAAGAAGTATGCAATATTGTTGAAAAAACTCATTTAGAGGACTTTTAGGAAATTTGAAATAGCAGTTTACATTGTAAAGGCCTAAGGTCATTATTGATTGAAAATTTAAGTTGAGAAGAGGGTTACAAAAACACATAAAGATGTATTATCAGCCCATGCACCCTTGTGAGGTGTCAAATGCAATAATGTATAATGACCAATCCCAACCATGTAATAAAAGAAGCTTTAGCATTGATAGATATAAGCCCATAAATTTCAATGGCATTTGTGGTTATCCAAATGTTTTTCCATCTAAGATTAGAAAGTATCTACCTAAATTCAGTGGTGTAAAGGATGAATTAGCTAAGAGCCACTTGCAGTAGTTTAGAAATGTTATAGATAACTTTGAGGTTGACCATGAAGATGTAGTTATGAGATTATTTGTTTAATCTCTAGATGAAGATGCAAGGGACTAGTTCTCCTATCTTCCAGCATACTCTGTCAGCTCTTGGCAAGAATTAAAATCTGCATTTCTAGATCAATATGGTGAAAGGATATATAAATTTGTAGTTATAAGTGATTTCATGTATATCCATATTGAAAAAGATGAGTTAGTTCCATCCTTTAACCTCAGATTTATGAAGGCATTGAAAAGAATTCTAGAATGCATGAGACCTAGTGATGCATTGTGCCTAGTGGTCTATTTGGGAGCATTTGATAGGAAAATGAGTTATAGATTGAGAGATAAGGAATCCACCACATTGCATCAGAGACATCAGTTTGCAATAAACATTGAAAACAATTGGAGGCATGGAATTCAAAAGGGTTATTTCTCTAAAAATTTCTGCTACCCTGTGGTCCCCAATGTTTGTTAAAGATATAATTTGTGTTGAAAATGAATGTCAAAGTACTCACATCCCTGCTATCCCTATTTATTCATCATTCCAAGTTAATGATAACTCTACCATAGAGGAGGATGCCCTGATTTACCCTGCAAATAAAGCTGATTATGATAATTTTTCAAGTAACATTTACATGCCAGTCCTCAGCAAAGAGCATTCATGTTTAAATGATCCAGTTATGCATAGTTGTGATCATATGGATCAACAGTCAATATCAGTTTCATCAGGAGGCATTAGAGGGCTGGAAAGTGATATAGATAGTTTAGCTTCAAAGTGCATTGAAGTTGCAGAAATCTTGTATGTGGGGCAATCAGATGATAAAGATGATATCCATGATCAGTTCATGGATCAGGTCTATTCTTCTTATGACTCTGGATTTGACAATGATGAAGAAGAGTTGGATTGTCATTAGGAAGAAGTAGAGACCTTTGCAATGAGTGTGAATCCCCTTTATGATAAGCCTTTAGATGCATTGAGCATTGGGAGTCATGACCTTCATTGATGCAGAATAAACCCTCTCTTTGAAGATGATGATGAATATGAGGAGATAGCTAAACTAGGTGCTACATAAGTTTGTGAAGAGAGGAAATATGAATCAGAATCAGAGATCTTCAGCTCTTGTGAAGATAATATGGATGTGCAAATTGTGGATAATGAATGTTCATCATTAGTTGGTTCATACATGTGCTATGATCGTTGTATGGATCAGGTTTTGTTTTGAATGTCAGTAAGTGATATGAGTGATATTCAAATACTCATATATTCTGAGTGTTTTGAGTTTCTAGATCAGCTGGATGAATGTCTGATAATGTACAATAGCTAGGTAGATAATGAGGGATGCCAAGAGCAATATGATATACTATTAGAGGAGCATAACATACATGTGTTATCTAATGTTGAAAGATATTCTAGTTTGTATGGTTATGTGTATGATTGTGAGATGCAGAATGATAGAGGTAACACTAACAGAGGTAAGCTTTCAAAAATGGTGAAGTATGTAACTAACAGGATCAACATATGGGCAGATTGTGTTAGTGTTTTTAGTTGTGGTTGAAGTTGTCTAGATCAGAATCAAGCATTTGACAAAGGAAAATTTTGGTTTTTCCTTTTTGGCTGCCCAGGGCCGCCAAAATAATCTTCAAAATGTATTTGTGATGCAGGTTGGTGTAGTGTTTGACTCTATGTGCCCAATGGATAAGGGACTAGTCTATATCCCAGAGATCTGAAGTTCTCACTATACCTCCAAGAGGTATGCATCCCCAAACAGAGCCAATGTTGGTGCCTGCATAAATATTCAAATTTCAAGCAGTTAATTTCGCAAGCACCTTCCCAAAAAATCCAAAAATTTCTAAGTCCCTCGGCCCCCTGAATTACTTGCATGTATCTTTGTATATACATGGCCACTTGTATGTACATTTAAAATTGCAGGTTCAAATGTACATTCGGGCATATAGGGCGGTTTGTATGTTCAATCAGCTTCAAAAGGTACAAAAATGGTTGTTTGTATGTCGCAGATTCTCTGAATATTCTATGCTTGTATGTTGGGTTGCATGTATGTTTTGTGTTGTATATTTAGTATACAACGGCTAGATACAATGGAAACATGCAAAGGAAAAGATGCAAAGGGTCTTGTACATTCACCACATGCAAGCAAAAGATACATAAGCGGCATACAAGCAAGATATGCAAGGGACAATATACATCGAGATAGATACAAAGGTGAATGTATGTCTGACATACATTGGGAATGTACATTACAAATATACAAGAGGCCGACATGCATTCTCTATAGTGAAAGTGATCATCGACATGACAAGATGCATCAGTAGCCAACTCCAAAGTTTCCCTGACGACCGATTCATATACAAGGAAAACATGCAAAAAGGCTTTGTATCTTGTATATAAATCACATTGTATATGTGATATGCATTTGCCATATACAAAGGAATTGTGCAAAGAGCTGATATACAATGGGTGGGGCCTGCAGGTATACAAAGAGGTTTGTATGCGTTCGACATACAAAGTAGAATGTACATATCGAAATGTGCAAGTGCGATATACATTCCTAAAATGCATTGGCCAGACCCGAAAAGGTATGCAATGTAGTTGATAAGGCAGGAGTCCGGGTGAATGTATGTTTTTGCTTGTATGTTTGCATTGAATATGTGATATACAAGGCGATATGCAAGGAAAGATGAAGAGATACAAGCCGGACTTGATAGCAGTTTCAAAGTGTTTTATAATATTTGAAGTCCGTGGCTTGTATGTTAGGTGCTTGTATATGCTGATATGCAAAGGAAAGGATACAAGCCAGACCTGATAATGATTGCAATTTGTTCTATAAAGGTTTAGGGTCCGCCTTGTATATTTGCGATTG
The DNA here is from genome assembly GCA_027924645.1 of Cunninghamia lanceolata. Classification (NCBI taxonomy): domain Eukaryota; kingdom Viridiplantae; phylum Streptophyta; class Pinopsida; order Cupressales; family Cupressaceae; genus Cunninghamia; species Cunninghamia lanceolata. The sequence continues at coordinate 392,061 of BSBN01000195.1, forward strand.
TATGTATATTTAATCTTATATACAAATGCATATGTAGTGATTCGTAAGGTGAAAAAGGCAAAATAGATGGTAGAAAAGTTAGCAATAGAAGCACAGGGTGCATATGTGGCACGTTCTAATTGGTGGGTGACTTTTCAGCATGTTTTGATGCTGTAAATTTTGGCGATAGGAAGGGAGATCGATGACCAGTTTTAAATTTCCAGAGGGTGATGGATTTTTTCTTTGTATTTGCAGCTGTTTTTAGGTGGGAAAATTTTAGGAGCACGCAACTGCTACATTTTAGAAGGCCATCAGTAGGTTGGCATTAATGGTAGAAGTTACAGAGGTTTGATCGATGGATTGACAGGTCAACTACCTGATTTAGGGAGAAAATCTTCAAGTGGCTGCACACATCCTGATCTCACCTGCTCTCCCTCTTTCTTCTCTCTACTACATTGAATGATTTTAGGTGCCATTTCTCATGGTACGTTATATCTAGCAGAATTTTGAATGACCCTGTAATTATTGCTGAGTACACAGTCTTGCTATAAAAAGAAAACTATGTTATTCATTTGGGGTGGAAGACTTGGGCATTTTTGGGGAAAAATAATGAAAACAAAGCCTTTCTTGGCTATTCTGTCTCATTTTGGAGTTTATGAGTTGCATTTTGAATGAATATTGCACAAATTTTCAGTTTCATTGTTGTTTTATATGAAAAATGCATTGTTGTATGTGCTTAGTTGTTTGTCTCCATTTGTTGTGTGCATAGCTTCTTTTGAATCTAATTGCTAAGGGTTCCTTAGATTCTAGGATATAGATCTTTTTGTATTGCATGCTTGATCTTTTGACTTCCATTCAAGGAGTGGATTAAACTGTTTTAAGTTAAGTATGGGGAAAACTGTATGTGAGCATGGATGTTTGTAAGTAGAGGCAGCTAAATACTCAGTCTTGGGTGGTGTTTGTAAAGCAAGCACCAATCTGACCCCTTGAAACTTGAATGCTAGGGCAAATCATTCACTTGTATATGTCTAGTTGACTCCTTGCCCTGAGATAGGCACCAATCTGCTCCTTGTGTAGTAGTTATGATCCAAAACCCCCTGTCTTGCATCCAAAACATTAAACAAACCATTTCATATTTCCAACCTATTAGTCTGTAGGAGTAGAAGTAGGACCCCTACATACTCTCATTCCTAACTAGTTAGATATGTCCAAGAATAGTGCTGAACTTGTGATCTATCATGCATAATCTTGGTCCATACATGAGAGTATTCTGCTTGTTATTGTAAAGCGAAATCTTTCTATCATTAGGTGAGTCAAGTTTAAATATTTAGCTAATAGGGATACCCCCCTTGGTGTGGTAGAACCAGAAGTGAAGGGGAGGCAGCTCAAGCAACCTCCTACATTAGTTGGTTAAATCTACCTATGCATTGGAACTGGCAAACACTCTACCGATTTGGAGAGAAAGAACCAACAGGGGCTACTATAGTCCACAACTCAGTGGAATTCTTTAGGCTTGTATGTTTGTTTGTTTGATCCATCCTTTAGTATGAGTTAGAATGTAAGTTCGCACGCACACTAAAGTGGGGGATAAATGTTATAGAGTAAAATGTGTACAGTAGCATTTTACACTTAGTTTAGCACCTAGTTGGACCTATTTTCTTGCCTTTGTTAATCAAGACCTATTTTAACACCTTTTTTAGCTTAAAATGATAAAATCTTGATCTCAATGAATAAACCCAATGGAATCAACTTAGGACTAGACTAATCCCACTATATTTGGTACTCCTCAAAGTTTTTTGGATAAAGGTCTAGGGTACCCAAGTGCCCTGGTCCCAGTAGGGACCTTTGGCCCCTCTTGTATAGTGTCAGCTTAGGACTCTTCCTTAGTTTGCATTTGTTGTCCTAATTGTGTTTTATTTGTTGTGAGTGGGAATGCATATTTAAAAGAGTTGTGTTTCATTTTACATCAAGGAGAATAATGTCAAGTTTTCTCTCATATTGTGTTCGATGCTAAAATATTCTTCATGCTTGGAGTGTTATCTACTTGTGGATTCTATTGAAGTTTGTTTGTACATTTTGAAAGGAGTTTCAAGCCTTCTTCGTCACTCTCCTTTGTTGGTGTGGGATCTCAAGTTATCTTCATCAACAAAGGTTATATCTCTTGTGGCAATCGTCATCATTATCATTCATATTTTTATCACATTATTACAGATATGGCCTCTAGCCGCATAGGGCATGCACTCTTGGATCTAATCAATGCTATAGTGGAGGTGGGAACACCAACATAGGGTTTGACTGAGGCAAACCCTTATACATAGTACAACCTTTTCCTCTTTCCCTGTGTGTAAGTAAGAGAAACATGTTTCTGGAGCTGATTTCTAGAAAGAAGGCAAGGAAGATATGTATGGGTCTGGTGATATCTGAGATTTTGCAAAACCCTAGAAAAGGCCTAGGGCACCCATGCGCCCTAGTCTTATGCATTTCTTCTATAAAATCCATGTTCTCAATCCTTCTCCGGTCCCCACTGTACTTTCTATTTCCTAGGATCTGCTTCCAACAGTTAATTATAGTTTGATCTCTATCTTCTAGAGTTTGACCATTTGTCCTAGCTTGCTTCCTTCACCTTGGTTTAACTTGGTTGATCCATCTATATACAACAAAAGGGTAGAACGCCTATAGTTTGGCTCTCCTTCTTGGGTAGAAGCCAATCTCAGTTTGTGTCCTAATGTTTGTAGAAGAGGGTTTGACCTAGTTTAACTTCTTAGGCTAGATCACTCTTTTCACCCAAACACTACAGATGGAGCTCGGTACAAGTTAACAACAAATTCCATGGTAACTAAGGAATTTCATTGTGTTGAGGAGTAACAATATTGCATATATTGTTGGAGGTGAAGCAAAGGAGAAATACAAAGAATCTACCAATTTCAATATGAACAAGTTTGTCCAAATTTATTTTTATTGCTTCATATATTCATAGAGATATTTTATTAGAGTTTATATTTCACATTTTTATCTAGAGTTGTATCGACATTGAGCATGGTGTTTGCAATTAGTTTGATGAGGTATTGGCATAACATATTTGGATTCTATAATTTATGCCTATCTTAATTTTTTAAACAACTTAAAAAAGAGTGAGATTAGCTATATATTTTAAGCCACAATGTGAATAAGGAGAGTATGATGTGGTAGAAATCTACATAGTGTATGCCCCACACATAGGAAATAATGTGCAACTATTTATTTTTTGCTACTACATTAAAGTTTCTATAGGGGCATTGATATTGGTTGGTATGCATTCTATAAACGTGTTAATATTGGTTGGTAAAAATTGCTCAAAGTGATTGTTACTTGCATTGGTAAAAGAATTTACTTTCAACTTATAGATGTAAAGTTCAAAACTCTTTAGTTCATCTTTTATGCACCATAAAAAATATTTATCTATCTATTTGGGAGGTATAAGGTTAAATTTTTACCATTTTAAAATATTCTATGATCAAATATATAAGGTGATTATTTTATAAAAGGTGCAATTTTTGTGGAATAGGGCACCTTGTCAATTTTTTTTTTATCATGCACACACATATTGCTTGTATTTTCAGGCACATGTGTGCTACACCTAACAGGGGTTTCAAGGCTATCAAAGACTCAAATGCTACATTTGGTAGATAGAGTGTAAAGATGACACATTGGAGGCTAGAGGCATTGAAGGCAAGAGGTACATTATCATATAAAGCTAACTTATCACTTAGAGATGATACTTTGCATGAGAAGCACCAATTTTAATCTGTCCTTTCATGGAGCAAGGGGGCTTAGAAAATTCTTGGTAGCACAAGTGTGGGTGGAGTTAGCATATCCACTTTAGGTAGTTTATTTTGTACATTAGAGAAGGAATTTAATTCTCATTGCATTGAAGGAGAGATATGGACACTTTCAGAGGAAAGTGGACTCTCAGAGGAGGAGAGTTGTTCTCTCATATGTAGGCACTAAAGGATGGATTTTGACACACTCTCATAACAACGTTTTTCTCTCGTTGTGCATGGAGGATAGGATGGTCTTTTCTCATGTGGTAAAGAGGATTTAAAGGTTTGACAGCTAGGACATCCATTGATGAGTTTAGTTTGGTGTGTCTTGGGTAAGCAATTAGATTTGGTGGCTTGATGCTTCGTCAAGTTTCCAAATGGGCTATTGTGTCCAATCCATGTACAATGTTCTGTCCTTTGTTCGGATTGATGGAATAAGGGGGGAATGTTGAAATTAGTATTACATATTAGTATAGGTTAGACTAATAAAATAATAATAAATAAATGTTTTTGATAATATAAGGCGGCTAAACAAGGGGCCGAACCCTTACAAAAAACAGAGAGGCCCGCAGACAGCAAGCATCAATAGTGCCTTAATCCAGAAACAACATATACAACCATAACAAAATACCAGCAAAACTAGCAAAACTAGCCACTAAGATGACAGTCAAAAAACTGAGAAATAGAGTATCAGCAGTATAACAACAAAGACGAAGGAGACAACAACTCTCCTTTCTAGACCATAGATTTAATAATATCATCTAGTCTTTTAGCCAGATCATCACTGTCAGTATTAACAGTAACCCCCAGATTCTTCAGCATAGAAAGGTTGAGGAGTATAGAGGTCCTAAGCACAATGGAGAAATTCTGCTCCAGCTTCGCAATGCGATTGCGCAGACCAGCAAGATCAGCCCCCAGACCATCATCAGTCTCCATAGCATCCTCTGCCTCTTTCACAAACATGGCACCCGCTGTGTCAGCATTTCCAGCAGAGTCAGCAGCATCCTTCGTGGCAGCCCCTGTATCATGCGTCTCCTGCTTGTCTTCATCATCACCAAAAATGTCTTGAATCTCCACATCCCTGTCGTCCTCTCCCTGGGTGGATTCATCCGAGCCACTCTCAGAATAGTCAATGAGCTTTGTTGAAGGAGCCGATTTGCCTGCAATACGCCCCGATCGCCGAACACCAGAGGAAAGCCCCTCCCTACAAATCTTCACTGAAGAATCCTTTCTCTATCCCACTGAGGTCCTACTAAGGGTTTTGGGGGTCCCAACCATTGCCTTCCCAGTGCTCATATCACCAGCAACCTTCCGCTTTTTACCCTTCTTAGAGGCAGTAGGGCCCGGGGTATCAACAGGATTTTCCGCAGGAGTGCAAGAGGAGACTTCAACAGTTTTGATAGGAACAGGGGAGGGCCCTGGTTCAGCAACATCAGGAATATTCTTAGGGTTTGAGGAGGGCTCCCCGTCCCCACTATTAGCAGGAATGGTTTTGGAGGGTTTGAGGGCAAGATGATGATTATACAAACAGAGAATGAGGCCCTGGTGAAGAGGGATAGGCTTCATAGCAGTGTATTTAGCCAATTTCGCCTGAACCCTAAGGACAGAATGCTCCAGGGAGGAAAGCAAATAAAACAGAAAACTAATTTTAGCATTGCAACAGAAATGATTTAACAAGGGGAGATGGTAGTTATAAAACCTGGTAAAGTGCCCCTCGAGGGTGAAGTACTTCATGAGGATAAAACACATAGCGTCCCACGGCTCCGGCAACTTGGCTCTGTCAAAACCGCCCTGGTAAGGGACTAATTCTTCGCCAACCCCAAGGAAGAGCTACTGATTGGAGAGGTCCGCGATTTTAGTTTTCCATTACAGCTTCAAGCCCTGAGTAGACATACCAGTGGCCAAAGCGATCACGCGTTCAGAAACTTCAAATCTGATTCCACCCACCGAAACCCATCTGTTCTGCCAAGACCATGCAAATTGTTTAGAAAGAGCTTCATTATACCCATTAAGCCTCTCCAAATAGGGGCTAATCCCGCCCTCTTTGTAGTAATTAGGTTAGATTAGTTGATAGTTAGTAAATAAAATAAATGTTAGTTTCAAGAAGTTGTATTCCCGTAGGTGAGTTATTTGGGAAAATAATGGCTTTATAAAGCCAATGTAATGCAACGTAAAAATTAGGTTTAAGTGGATGAAATCTTGGATAACTTAATATATCATTTTATTATTCTGATGTGCAATAATGGTATAATATTTTTACATTTGCTCTGCCAAATTCAATAATTAGTAATCGTATTTCTTGTAAATTATGGCACCACAAGATGGGTCGCACTGATGTGAAGCATCTTGAAACCATAATTAATAAAAATATGGTGATTTGTCTAGTTATTCTACCAAATTTGATTTCTCTTAATACTATGTGTATAGAAAACAACAGAGTTTCATTTAAATATGCTATGGCTAGAGCTAAACAAATTTTCAAAGCTATTCATAGTGATGTATTTGGTCTTGTGGATGTTCCTTATACTAAAAATATTGCTACTACATTACATTTATATCAATGACTTCTCTAGATTTACATGGTTTTACTTTTTGAATCATGGCTTTACTTTTTTAAGCATATGTTTATTAAATTCTCTAGATTTAAAGAGTTTAAAGCACTAGTTAAGAAATAAACAAATAGGAAAGTAATGTTCTAAGAAAAGATAATTATGGTGAGTTTTTCTCTAAATATTCTAATGATTATTGTAGGTGTGCAAGGATTATTATAAAAAATAACTTCATATACTCTACAACAAAATGGAGCGGTAGAATAGATGAAAAAGACATTGATGGACATTGCTAGAATTATGTTAAGTAGTGTTGAAGTTGTACACATTTCTTGTTATCTAATTATTGGGTCTCCCATTTCTACTCATTTCAACCTATGAGGTATCAATAGGTAAAAAAATATTAGTTTCTCATTTCAACATTTTTCATAGTGAGGCGTATGTTCAAGTTACAAAAGAGAAATGTTCTAAGCTTGATTTCAAGGCTAACAAGTGCTCTTTTGTGGGTTATGGTGAGAAAATTACTTGGGTTATATGATTTGGGATCTTATAGCATTACAAATATTATATTTTAAGGATGTTATTTTCAACAAGATTATGGTATTTTAAAATGATGAGCAATCTCATGAGAAACCTAAAAAAATAGTGCATTTGGATATTAATAATGACCTATAGGAAGATGCGTGCATAGAATAATTATAGGTTGGAAATAATGAGGAAGGAGAAGATCTAGATTTTAGTTTCAATCAAGACCTAAAAACACTATGTTTACACCTCTCTAAAGGTCCAATAGATAATGTAATAGTTGAATGGTATTGTATTTTTTATTAAACTTGTATATTTGCTTCATCACATATTGACAACAAACCTAGATCTTTGAAAGAAGCATTGTCTTCAAATGAGTATGAGCCTTGGTTAGAGGCCATGAAAAGTGAAATTAAGGATTTGGACAAATGTGACACATGGGGGGTATATGCAAAGAGATGGGGGACCACAAAGTCAAAACCATTGGACTTTTTGGTCTAAAGTAGAAAAAACATGAGCACGTTATAACACGCTCATGTTTTTCCTTTACTTAAAACTCAAAAAAACCTTATTTTCTTGTCATTCACCCATGACCAAAGGAATTAATCTACAAAAAAATAGTGTTGAAAGTGCGATCACATTCAAGGGAAGACTCTCCAAGCAAGTGCAAGAGAGAAAATGACAAATTCATGATGCCACCTCACCATCAAAGATGTCGTGAAGCAAATTTGGAGGGTCTGATAACCGAAGAAGGTAGGGCTTGATTGATTTTTGTTAGTTTGAGAAGAATTTTTGAATTTTGCAATGTTTGATTAGTTTTTATATTGCATTTATAGTAATTGAGGCAAGAGAAAACCAAAATCCAGCTAAAGAGGGTGAAAACAACTCCCAAAACCCTCCAAACCATCAAAACCCACCTTCACGTCCTCACAATGTAAGGGATAATCAAGAAAACTACCTACGGATAATAGAAGAAAACAAGGAACATCTTCAAACTCTTATTCAAACACTAAACAATCCAAGTGCAACCATTGATCATAGGAGAGCACTTGCGAAGTCACTAGAGGAGATTGTTTCCCACACTGATTCAGTGACAAAACAAATCACTGAATTTCAAGACTATAGGGAGAGGTGTTAGCAATAATATGCCGACAAATTGTCATATGAACACGTGAAGAATGAAAAAATTACAAAATCTCAATAATGTGCACACTTTATTAATCCTATAACTTGCCAAAAATTAGAAGAAACTTGCAAATGGTTCCGTATTCATTGGTGTAGGAATGAAGAAATATCCCAAAAAATTTGGGATTGATGGTACATGGTCTTAGATGAGTGCCCATGTAACAATGATGAGGTGCCATAATATTTCTTGAGGATACTCCATTGCAAGTTCGTCCTCAAGAAGATTCCCAATTATTTTGACATTCTTGAGTTCTACAATAGAGATAGTGGCTCTGCCTAAGATAGAGAGGGGGATCAGTGAGATGAAAACCATGTACCTAGACCCCTGTTCAGGCCAAAACGTAGGTCACTCCCTTTGACTTTGAAGGAGAGTGTTGAGGTGGAGACATTACATTCATTGACTACTCTCATGCAAGCTCTAGCACACAATGCCGATGATCTTACCTAGGCTGATGAGGGTGAGAGTAGTAGGCATCATTTGTCCCCACATTTGTGCAGTTCATATGGGAACTTGTGTGATTATGGGATGCAGGATGCACGTCAGGACTCCTGACAAGATGCTGCAACATAGGGGCATCATCCATTGGTGGAGGCATCCATATTCGATGAGATTATTCTCATTGACGAGCTCTTACAACATACATTTGGTATTGACTCTCAGGTAATTTTTTACAAGTTTCATCTTGATTCAATATATTGTTATTTGAAATTTGAAATTATTTTTATATGACTATCTATATTATAAGTCAAAAATAATGTATGTAAATATCTGCACAATGAAATTCTAGGGTCAGAGTCTTCATCCTACCTTCGTTAACCGTCCATTGGTAGGTTATGAGAGGAGGTCAAGTCAGTAGGTCTGGAATTTACTGCATGATCATAATTATTGTAGATATGTTAATGGTAATATTATTTTGTGACAATTTGATGATTTCAACAGTCACCAGCACCTCCACGGTTTTCTTGGTCCCCTAAACACAAATCCACCACTTATACAGAGGTAAATTTAACCATTTCTAATCATTATGCATTTTTAAAATAATGTTATGTATTTATTTTGGTTGAATAATGTTGAACTTGATTTTCAGATGTTGAATATGGAGACTCCTCCTCATCTTCGTGAGTCAGCATACGTAGGCATTGTTGTAACTATGATGTTTTCAAATCCTTTGACCGAGGTATGAGCTAATAACATTAAAATGTCATAATTTTGTATTTCTTGTTTTATCTCATGCCATTTGATGTACATAAATAATATTTATGTTTAGTCAATTTTGCTTCTTGATGCTTCTCACAAGAGGTCACAACTCTAGCTCATCTAACTATGGATGAAGAGAGAGACAAGATGATGGAGAGTGATCATCAGTTGGTGGTAAGTGATCAATTACATATGTGATATTATTTATTTCATACATTTTCTATACTAATGTGCATATTGTTTGATTATATTAACGGGTGGAATTAGATGAATGCTTGTCGACTAGGTCTACTCAATGGCAGAGAGAGGATGCCACTGATTGGCTCTCCATCTTCATGCGGTCAAGCAAGGGACGCTAATTATTTCATAAAAGTCCATAGGAAACTAGTTTTTGGGACATTTTTTGTATGCCTAGATGGCTTTGTATACATACTTTTGTATGTTACCGATGTATATTTTTATATATATGTCTATATGGCTTTGTATATAAACTAGATGTTATGTTCATGACATTATGTATATGAGAGTTTATATTAAATATTTAATATGATGATTAATTATCATTACAAGAATTTGGTTTTACACATGCCAATTGCATTTTCTTGAAAGTTTATAAATCATTTTCAAAAAATCCATTTTGTGGATATCTTGCAATCATTGCATTTTGTGGGACTCTGCATTTCTTTGAGGCATCATTTCAAACAGTTCACACACCTTGTCTATGCTTCCACACTTTCCATACATGTCTACAAGGGCAGCTGCAAATACAATACATTTGACAAATGTCCTACATCATTTATGCTTTGACGGTTGTCCACACCATGTTCCCCAGATCCCATTCTGGCATAGGCAAGGAGGAAGTTGGATAAGGTTGTACATTTTGGTTTTAGATGTGCCAAAATTTGTGTTTGGTTGAAATTTACTTTTATGCATTTGCTTGAGAGTTTTTAAAGCTTTACAAAAAATCCATTTCATGTATATCTTGCAATCATTGCATTCCATGAGACAACATTTCTTTGAGGCATCATGTCAAACAATTCATGTTCATTGTATATCCTTCCATACTTTGCACACATGTCTTGTAGGGTACTTACAACTACAACATTTGACAAAATTCCTATATCCTTTATGCTTTGATGGATGTCTATATTGTGTTCCAAAGATACCATTTCTAAGGTTTTGGAATTTGGATTTACACTTGCCAATTGCATTTTCTTGAAACTTTTTGAAGGCTTATCAAAAAATCCATTTTGTTCATATCTTGCAATCATTACATTCCATGAGGCAACATTTCTTTGATGCATCATGCCAAATAGTTCACATGCCTTGTCTATGCTTCAACAATTTGCATACATGTCTCTAAGGGTAGTTGCAACTACAACATCTAACAAAATTCCCATATGTTTTATCCTTTGGTGGATGTCCATTTTGGCATAGACAAGGAGGATACTAGCTAAGGTTGTTGAATTTTTCTTTGCACCCACCAATCACATTTGCTTGAAAGTTTTTGAAGGCTTATGAAAAAATCCATTTTGTTCATATCTTGCAATCATTACATTCAATGAGGTGACATTTATTTGGGACATCATGCCAAATAGTTCACATGCCTTGTCTATGCTTCCACACTTTGCATACATGTCTACAAGGGTAGCTGCAATTACAACACGTGAAAAATTTCCTACATCCTTTATGCTTTGGTGGCTGTCCATATACAATGTTTCAAACATTCTATTTTGCTATATAGATAGGGAGGATATTGGCAAAGGTTGTGGAATTTGGATTTACATGTGCCAATTGCATTTACTTGAAAGTTTCTAAAGTCTTTTCAACAAATCCATTTTTTTGAATATCTTGCAATCATTGCATCCCATGAGAGGACATTTCTTCGTGGTGTTGTATCAAACAATCTATATCCCTAGTCTATACTTCCACACTTTGCATACATGTCTCATAGGGTAGTTGCAACTACAACATTTGACAAAATTTCTATATCCTTTATGCTTTTATGGATGTCTATACCATGTTCCAAAGATACCATTTCGAAGGTTTTGGAATTTGGCTTTACACCCGCCAATTGCATTTGCTTGAAAGTTTCTAAAGCCTTATCAAAAAATCCATTTTGTTCATATCTTGCAATCATTGCATTCAATGAGGTGACATTTCTTTGGGGCATCATGGTAAACAATTCACGTGCCTTGTCTATGCTTCCACACTTTGCATACATATCTACAAGGGAAGCTCTAATTACAACATGTGACAAATTTACTATATCCTTTATGCTTTGATGGCTATCCATACGCTAATATCCAAACATTCTATTTTGGTGTACAAATTGGGAGGATGCTGACAAAGGTTGTAGAATTTGGCTTTACACGTGCCAATTGCATTTACTTGAAAGTTTCTAAAGTCTTTTCACTAAATGAATTTTTTGTATCTGGCAATCGTTGCATCCCATTAGAGGACATCTTTTTGTGGTATTGTATTGAACAGTCCACGCACCTTGTCTATGCTTCCACATTTTGCATACATGTCTCACAAGGTAGTTGCAACTACAACTTTTGACAAAATTTCTATATCCTTTATGCTTTGATGGATGTCTATACTGTGTTCCAAAGATACTATTTCAAAGGTTTTGGAATTTGGATTTACACCTGCCAATTGCATTTTCTTGAAAGTTTCTAAAGCCTTATCAAAAATCCATTTTGTTCATATCCTGCAATCATTGCATTCCATGAGGCAACATTTCTTTTGGGTGTCATGCCAAACAATTCACGTTCCTTGTCTATGCTTCCACACTTTGCATACATGTCTACAAGGGCACCTGCAATTATAGCATATGACAAATTTCCTATATCCTTTACGCTTTGATGGTTGCCCATACACTGTTCCAAACATCCTATTTTGGTGTACAGATAGGGAGGACCTTGGCAAAGGTTGTGAAATTTGGCTTTACACGTGCCAATTGTATTTACTTGAAAGTTTCTAAAATCTTTTCAACAAAGCCATCTTTTGCATATCTTGCAATCATTGCATCCCATGAGAGGACATCTCTTTGTGGTGTCGTATCAAATAGTCCACATGCCTTGTCTATGCTTCCACACTTTACATACATGTCTTCTAGGGTAGTTGCAACTACAACTTTTGACAAAATTGCTATATCCTTTATGCTTTTAATGCCATCCTAACTCAACCATACTCACATCAATTTGGCTCTTTACCTTGAAAACTTGCTTACAACATATCATGCCTTCATTATTCACATGAATTTTAACCTTAATGGTCCTTTAATATGACATATATCTTGTCTAGAATCGTGCAATAGAATATATGATCTCAACTTGAGATGTTCATGCAATGAACCGAGCAATTCAATCTCCCACTAGCTCACACTAGCTTCACTCTAGGTCTAGAACAAAACCAAATCTTGATTGGAAGACTTATAAAAATTCACCATGGTTTGAAAACACTCATAATGCTTAAATTCACTATACCAACCTTATCCATGCATGGGAAGAGCTCTGTGATCAGTATAACATGTACTTGCTCTGTAAGTGGTCTAGGAGCTTATAACCCTTCTCAGAGACCTTTTATGTAATAACCACCTTAATACACTTGATAATTGTGATCTGAGACTTGATATGGATACCCTTTTGGCCCTTATTAAACATATGTAAAACTTAGGTAGGAATGTTTTGTACGGAATAGATGAAACGTGGATTGTTACACTTAAATTAGGCTTATTTTAGGGACTGTTTTGTAACACCAGAAATGAAATAGATTGAATAGGAACTAATATATATAAGAAAGGTGTAAGTGGACATATCTAACATGTCTAAACACTCTCCTTTTAGCTATCACTCACCCAACACAAGAGAGCTCAAAAATACACTAAAATAGGGTCTTTTTAGGCCAAAAAGAGTAGGACTTTCTCAAAATGGAACTTACATGTGTGACCAACCTATGAAATCTTTTTTGTAGCTCTATTTATACATGAATATGGTGTCCACCAAGTTTTAGAGGATTTGAATGGTGGAATTGGGAGAAAATCAAAATTTTCTAAAACTGTCCCCTCACTAGCCGAGAGCACTTAGTTTGCTATAAAATGCAAATTAAATTATTCCAAAGGGTATAACTCATTAGATTTGGTATATGCACATGTATTACACCTCATAGAGTCATCATAGTGCTCAAGTTAAGGATCTAAGGGTCTGTATGGAGTTTTAGCCAAAAAAACAAGAAAAATAACAAGAAAACATGCAACAGAGTATACACAACTATAATTACTTTCTTATTCCTTAAATAAACTCTAAATATAATGCCTTCACACCTTCTCCACACCTGCTATACACATGCATACCTCTTATATTGTCTTCTTCAATGGATTATATACAAAAAACTAGTCTTTGCTATATTTGGCAACCTCTAAAGTTGCTCCTAAACAAACTCAACCTCTCCTAAAGTTATTCAACTACTTCCTTGAATAGAAACTATGTTTATCTCCTTAATACCACACAGAATTCATCTCGATAACTTTCTATTTCAAACTTATAAGGTTTATCCACTCATCCCTATCCACCTAGACCTAGTCAACTTACCTTTTTTTTACCTCTCACTACACTCATTCACCTTTTGACAACATGTCAAGGTGGTTTTACAATATAAAATAATATAAATATGTTCTATGTGACCTTCAAGGTCATTTTAACCTCTTCATACCTTTCGTGTTCATGTTTGAGGCCTCCAAAACTCCTTATACAACTTGAATTTTCAAATAGTCCATTTTGGAGGGAAAATGGTAAACCCTTATCCAAATGACCTAAATGGATATCTTGACTTGCAAGACCACTTGGAAACATGAAAATGTCCTCCTTTCCATATCATAAGGTCACTTGATTGGTTTTGAGCCTATGCTCTTGCATCATCTTTGATGGATGTCTATATTGTGTTCCAAAGATACCATTTCGAAGGTTTTGGAATTTGGCTTTACACCCACCAATGGCATTTGCTTGAAAGTTTCTAAATCCTTATCAAAAAATCCATTTTGTTCATATCTTGTAATCATTGCATTCCATGAGGTGATATTTCTTTGGGCTATCATGCCAAACAGTTCACGTGCGTTGTCTATGCTTCTACACTTTGCATACATGTCTATAAAGGCGACTGCAATTACAACATGTGACAAATTTCCTATATCCTTTATGCTTTGATGGCTATCTATACATTGTTCTAAACATCTTATCTTTGCGTACTGATAGGGAGAATACTGACAAAGGTTGTGGAATTTTTGTATTTTGACCTCTAATCATGGGTGTCACAGTCAAGACAACAATGGATCAGTCCATCTTATTTCTTTGTATTTTGCTGAGAAAACCTTATGAAATATAGGCTCTAGTTAGGTAGAATGAATAACATACACCTCTAATTGTTCTTCACACATGTGCAGGCATAGATTAAGGTTTTAGGCATTGAAATGTGTCCACCGGTGGCAATATGTGGTCATATTGTTCTTTGGTCATTTATAGAATTTTATCATATTGATGGAAACACATTGAAGATAGAAGCATTAAATGATCATTTATGTTTATTCTCTAACTTTAAGGAGCTGCTTATTATGTTTCCTTCTTTGTTAGATAGTTTTACTTCACTTCATGATTATCATAGCTTGCATCCTTCATTTATGAAGAGTGATTGTGTTGTGCATGTCTCTAATGAACTATTACCTTTGAGCACACATTATTTGCATGATATACCTATAGATGTTGAAATAGTTCATTGTGATTTGACATTGTTTATTCTTCTTCATATTCTATTTTTAATAGTGAGCCTAATGACAATCATATGGATAGTGGTGAGTACATATATACTAATGATCTAGACCTAGTGATGCACCTTGTAGGACGTGCATTGATGACATAATCTTACGTCCTACTAATGAAATTCCTATATTTTATATAATGATTCTCCTCTCACATGCATTGAGTGAGGTTCTAGCTTCTTAGAACATTCATGGTCTATTATTATAGTAAGCATCTTGTCTATGGTCCATCTCTTATCACTATTTTTACCTAGCTATTATGAGCATTTACAATCAAATATTGACATATTTTTCTATTTTAGAGAATTTACATCATTGATTCTATATTTTTATATCTTATATACCATGCCTTATGACATTACATTGCTATATCTTAAATATCATGATCTCATATTACTATATCTTGTCTTATAATCTCATCTTTTATTATGTACTATATAGAGTATACATATTATCATCCAACACTTTTTCATCTTATTTTGAGAGTTTAGTAGTGATCCTTATTGGTTATATCATTCTTGATCCTATGTCCATATTGGGAGACATCATGTTACCTCCCCTTATCTATTTGAGCTATCATTGATCTATCCCTTATTCACCATTAACTATTTAATCTATCATTGATCTATCATGGACACTAGGGTTAATCACCATGTAAATAGCATGAAATTATGTAATTGCAATGTATTTTGACCTCTAATCATGGCTGTCATAGTTAATACAACAATGGATGAATCCATTATCTCTTTATATTTTTCCCAGAAAACCTTATGAAATATGGGCTCTAGTCAGGTAGAATGAATAACATACATCTTTGAATGTTGTTTACACATGTGCAGGCATAGATTAAGGTTTTGGGCATTGAAACATGTCCTCCACCAGTTGCAATGTATGCATAAACTAGTCATGAACTTGGTGATATTATAGGAGATTCTTAGAGGTACTACAAGTAGCTATAATTAATTAGGTGTTTGTCATACAAAGATCAAAGACAACCCTAGGTTGACTATCATGTATCAAAGGCATTATTGTCTTCCTAGAGGATACTTATACTCTGGCATTATGAATGCGAAGTCTAGAAGAAGGGAGTGTAGAAGAGAGAAAGAAGAGGACTGTCATAATGAAGAGACAGTTGTGTTGGTAATCAGAGAGTAGAAATCCTAAATTAAAAAAGGGAAGATAGCCCCATCAAGTCAATCATGTCATTTCCACATAAGGACAACCCTAGCAAGGCCAATAGACTAACTATGACATAGTACACTTATGGACAAGCATGCAATCATTAATTAGCATGCAATATATGGAAAACTATATAACCATTTGATGAGAAAAGATTTTACTTGGGGGGATCTAGTAATTAAAAATATAGTCATATGATTGCTAGGACAATCATCAAGGTCCTAAGAGTATTTACTAATCATCATACCATTATTCATATTTTAGCATTGTCAACACATATTAGGATAGTGCTATCCTAGAAAAATAGAGAAGGTTGTTATAAAGATCTTAGAACACTCATTTTATAAATGTACAGTTATATGGAAATGGTAGTAGTCATATGTCAAGCTTAGAATGGTCATATCAACCTAAGGACTACTTGACTGAAACCTCAGGGCTAGGAGTGACATTTTGCATTCCATAGGTCATGGGGCAAAATGGACTTTGCCAATGCATCAGAGTGGGTGGTTAAATGACAGGGGAGGTCTCGTTTCATGTGCCAAGAACCCTAATCATTTAGGTTAGCAAGCTACTGGCAAAGTCCCTTAAGATCCCTAAGACGCAAAAATTGCCAAACTTTGACAGAGTAGTTCTTGAAATTCACAACAGATAGGGATGTTCCATTTTGAACTACAGGTACACATGGGGTCCATCCACAATAACCTCTCTTAGTTTTGGTCAACTCCAGTCTATTTGACCATGCCAAAATCAAATGCATTCTTGCAAAATGCTTTAGTTTCATGCAGTGGAAAGGTGTTAGGAGTGACATTTTTGCATTCCATACGTCGTGGGACCAAACAGAATTTGCCAACACATAAGGGTGGGTGGGTAAATTCCAAGGGAGGTCTTGTTTCATGCGCCAAGTGCCCGAGTCATTCGGGGAAATAGGCTACCAACAAAGTCTCTTAAGATCCCTAAGATGAAAAAACTGCCAAACTTTGATGGAGCAGTTCTCAGAAGTTGTAGTGGATGGGAAAATTGTATTTGAACCTACAGATACATGTGGGGTGTATCCACAATAATGTTTGTTGGTTTTATTCAAATCTAGTTTGTTTGACCATGTCGATTTCAAATGCATTCTTGCAAAATGCTTCATTTTTGTGCAATGGAAAGGTGCTAGGAGTGATAGTTTGCATTCCATAGGTCGTGGGGCTAAATAGACTTCACCAACACATCAAGGTGGGTGGTTGAATGCTATGGGAGGTCTCATTTTGTATTCCAAGTGCCCCAGTCATTCAGGGCAATAGGCTACCAGCAAAGTCCCTTAAGATCCTAAGAGCAAAAACTGCCAAACTTTAACGGAATAGTTCTAGGAATTTGTGCTAGTTGGAAATGTTTCATTTGGACCTATAGGTGCATGTGGAGTCCATCCACAATAGCCTCTCTCAGTTTTGGTCAACTCCACTCCGCTTAACTGTGCCAAAATCAAATGCATTGTTACAAAATGCTTTAGTTTCATGTAGCACAATGTTGCCAGGTGTCATATTTTTTGTTCTAGTCATCATGGGGCTGAACCAACTATGCCAACATGTCAAGGTGGATAGGTAAATATTTGGGGAGGTCTCATTTGGTGTGCCAAGCATCCTAGTTGTTACAGGTTGTAATCTACCGACAAACTAGAAAGTTGCTAAGACTAAAATTTTGCATTCCATAGGTTGTGGGGTTGAACCGACTATGCCAACACATCTAGGTCAGTAGGTAAATTCTAGGGGAGGTCTCATTTCATGTGCCATGTCTCTCAGTCATTCTAGGATTGAAGCTACCAGCAAACTTGAAAGGTACTACGAGTGACATTTTTCATTCCATAGCTCATAGGGCCAAACAGACTTTGCCAACACATCAGAGTGGGTGAGTAAATGCTATGGGAGCTCTCATTTGTGTACCAAGGGTCTGAGTTGTTCCAAGTTGTAAGCATCTAACAAAGTCACTTTACCAGTAGCTTACAGGCCAGAATGACTGGGACTCTTAGCACACGAAATGAAACCTTCCCTAACATTTACTTGCCCACCTCGACGCATTGGCATAGTTAATTTAGCCTGATGACAAGCATATCAAAAAATAAGGCACCTGGCAAGGTTGTGCTGCATGGAACTAAAGCATTTTGTAAGAATGCATTTGATTTCAACATGATCAAATAGACTAGATTTGACCAAAAGCAAGCGGGGTTATTGTGGACAAACCCCACATGCATTTATAGGCCCAAACAAAATGTTCCCAACTACCATGAATTCTAAGAACTACTTTGTCAAAGTTTGGCAGTTTTTGTGTCTTAGGGATCTTAAGAGACTTTGCCGGTAACTTGCTACCTCAAATGATTGGGGCACTTTGCACACAAAACGAGGCCTCCCTTAACATATCCATGCCCACCCTGATGTGTTGGCAAAGGCTATTCGGTCCCATGACCTATGGAATGCAAAATGTCACTCCTAGGACCTTTCCACTACATGAAACTAAAGCATTTTGCAAGAATGTGTTTGATTTCAGTATGGTGAAATGGATTGGATTTGACCAAAACCAAGAGAGGTTATTGTGGAAGGACCCCACATGTAGTTATAGGTCTAAATGGAAAATTCCTAGCTACTATGAATTCTGAGAACTACTCCATCAAAGTTTGGTAGTTTTTGCATCTTAGGGATCTTAAGGGACTTTGTTGGTATCCTATTACTCAAAATGATTGGGGCACTTGGCACACGAAATGAGACATCCTCTAGCATTTACCCACCCATCTTGATGTGTTGGAGAAGTTCGTTTTGCCCCACAACCTATGGAATACAAAATGTGACTCCTAACATCTTTTGACTTTGTCAGTGGCTTACAACTCTAAACGGCTGAGACACTTGGCACATGAAACGAGACAACCCACCTAGACGTGTTGACATAGTCGTTTCACCCCCAAGGCCTGTGGAATGCAAAATTTTAGTGTTAGCAACTTTCTACTTTATCGGTAGCTTACAATCTGGAATGATCAAGATGCTTGGCAGATGAAGGAGACCTCCCCTAGCATTTACCCACCCACACTAATGCATTGGTGAAGTCCATTTGGCCCCATGAGCTATGGAATGCCAAATGTTACTCCTAGCACCTTTCCACTACATGAAACTAAAGGATTTTACAAGAATGAGTTTGATTTCGGTATGGTCAAACAAACTGGAGTTGATCAAAATTGAGAGAGATTATTGTGGATGGACCCCACATGTACCTATAGGTCCAAAAAGAATGTTCCCATCTACCATAAATTCCAAGAACTGCTCCATCAAAGTTTGGCAGTTTTTGCATCTTAGGGATCTTAAGGGACTTTGCCTATAGCTTGCTGCCTGAAATGACTGGGGCACTTGGCACACAAAAAGAGACCTCCCCTGGAATTTACTTGCCCACCCCTGATGCATTGGTGAAGTCCATTCAGCCCAACAACCTATGGAATGCAAAATGACACTCCTAGCACCTTTCCATTGCATGAAACTAAAGAATTTTGGAACAATGTGTTTGTTTCTTCCATAGGAAAACAAAATTGATTATTGAAAAATTGAGGTAGGTGTTTGTAGGTGGACTTGAAATCCACCTATACATGCAAAGTGTTGGAGTACTTGACAACACTAAGAGGGGGGTGAATCAGTGTTGTAGACAAAACACTTTATTTACTTTTATTTCAAACTTTCAAAAATAGAAGAAAGATTGCAGATTAAAGCCTTATTAAGGCAAGTTATTGTGAACTAAGGAAATGAACATACAAGTGTAAAGAACAAATGAGAAATGCAACAAAGAGACCATAAGACAATGATTTCATGAGTGGAAAACCCTCATGGGGTAGAAAAACCACTCATTAAATACCTCACTGGCATAAACAATATGTGCTTCACTAGAAAATACATATGCCTCACTGGTTGTCTGTGCATCATTGGTTGTTTGTCCCTCACCAGATCTATGTACCTCACTAGATTTTATACAATCTTATGAATACAATATAGAATTTGAATCAATACAATGGATTACTATGTTTCCTTACAAATCAGTTCTTGACTATCTCATTATTTGAGACTCAAGAATACATAACTACAACTATGCACATCAACTCAAAATAGATATTGCATCAACACCCTGTTACAACCTCAATGATAGTGTAAGATACACACTCATCAATCTCATATCAGGTGTTTACATATCATGCCTTTTATCCATTTCACAATGCCTTCTTTCATGAAACAGTTTGAATCTATAACTGAAATAGTTAAACTACATTTGGTAGTTTTCCTTTGAGTAAATAATTATCAAGGTAATATGGTTGAGCAGACCCATCTAGAGAACCTTGTTATTAACCACTTTTAATAAAACCCTTGTTCACAGTATGTGGTTGTCACAAAACCAAAGTTTAAATAAATAAAAAATCCATTTAGATTTCAAGGTGCTAGATGTAACCACAAAAATAAAAAATGCCTTTCCAAATTGCAGTTTGCATTACTAAACCACAACTGAAGCAAAATTAGACAAGTGTCATCATAACTATTTCTGAAAACATTTCATAAAACCCTAACATTATTTAGGCAAGTGGGTAAAAACTCTCAACCTGGAAAGAATCCATTTGTTGTAGTTACAAACCCTAACCTCAAACAAAGAATGAATTTCTCAACTGCTAACTGTTCCTCAACAAAAAGTAAGTGAGGTAAATGACATAGCAAATCCCATTTTGAAAACATAGTCAACATAGCAATACAATGCTTATTTCCTTTTGCTCATGCATACATTTTAAGATTGTCACAAACATTCAAGAACTTTGCATTTTTATGTGACCACAGTTGAAGCAACAACAAATAGTTTACTAATCAACCCACTTCAACAGTAATAAAAAGGAAGATATCACTTGAGAATATGCCAACAACATAAAGCTTTTGTTGTGCCCTCAAGATCAAAATAATTGTCAACCTCTTTTATTCTATAGTGAGATGAGCTTTGTCACAACTAATCAATATTCACCTCATGATCACCAAATCTTTACAAACTTTGGCATGTTCAAACCCTAAGTCAAGAAATCATCATTTTGCAAAATTCAACCTTGTAAAATGAACAACAAAACTGTCTATTTTTTTATACAACCTTAACTGATAGTCGTGATGTGCCCTAAAGGGCCTAGTGACAAATGAACTATAAACAATAGCATTTACCTACTATGCAAGCCAAAAACATGTTAGCCAGGTTAAAAACTTAAGTGGACCGATAATATTCTTAACTTATTTGATATTTGCATAAAACAAATTTGATGATCATATGGTACCTTGCACTAACTTTGATGTTAGGAATTATAATCTCCTTCACATAACCTTAATATATTTTAACAATATGAAGGCTCCTTAAGCTACAAGAGATATATTAAGGAATGATAAATGAAATGATAAAAAAAATAACTCCATACCTTGGTGACATTGAATTGCAAAGTTAAGACACATGAAGATTACCAAGAATGAAATCCCCTCAATGATGTCATTAAAATAGTTTTTGTGCCACTTTGAAAAAAATGATCAAGACTTGGTAAGTGCAACATTAGAGAATCTGAATGTTGATCAAATTGAAGTAGGAAACCTTCCATATTAGAGATAACCTCAAAGAACATTACAAGTCTTGTGCTGATTACCTTAAGATGTGTCTTGTTGAAGAACCATGAACTATTTATGATAAAGACATCATGAACCCTGCTTGCATCTCATTTTGCACCTGATCATTAAATTCAAGGCATCCTGATGAGGTAAAAATCAATATGTCTAGCATACAAAACTCTTTTAGCCATGAGCAATAAACATCAAGATGAACAAGTTATCACATAAAATATAGCACCTATATATCATCACCTGTTGGATATCATTGCCACACAGTATCACATGGTTGATGTTTGCTTGATGTCTCTTCAAGATAGAACCCCATCAACACCCAAGTGAACAAGATTATGATCATTATCAACACAACATGAACATAATCAAGAACATCAACATGTCAAGAACATGAGCACATATCAAGAACATCAACATTGACATATCATTACCATCCTCAGATGAATAACATCATGAATACCAAGTCAACCAAATGTTGTTGACTACCAAGTACCAATGCCAACTATCATGATACAACTATCATTGTGCCACAAACTTGAGAGTTTGAGTATTTATCATCAAGGACAACAACTTGAGAGGGAAACAAACTCCCCCTTTGTCCTTGATGGCAAAACACAACACTCTCTCCCCCTTTTTGTATCAAAGACAAAGGGTGAAAGAATTGTGCAATTGCCTCAAAGATAGATAAAAACATCAGGAACCATAATCCAGTATGCTATAGAAAGAAATGATAAGAAAAGAAATATAAAACATACCATCACTGGCCAATGTAGCCCAAAGTATGGAGAATGTCCTGAAACAACACTGCACTACCAGTACTAAAGAATGAACACATAAAGAACATGTAGCAGGAGAGAGAAAGTACTATCAAGGATAGCAACATATGCCAATCATGTGAAACAATAGACCATGAAAGAGAAAAAAACATAGATGTTATCAACATAAGAATATACCATTAAAGTTTGAAAAACAACACTAAATTAAGCACTGTACCACTTGAAGATATCACAACACTGTTACTGCTCCCAATCCAAGCCAACCATAGCTATCATTTCTATCACAGTATAAGTTTTCATATAGCAAAAAAGCAACTTCCTCAATATATCCATGATAAAAAAAATTGAACCATCACAAAATAATGTCTAGGTTGTCATCACTACCTCATAAATGCATCACACATACACTGTAAAAATATCAAAAACTAATCACAATAGCTGAGTGTAATGTTGAACCATATAGTCATGATGCAAACAGATATGAGCAACCACATATTGAAAGAAGATGCTTAGAGTGTCATCACTATAGGAGCATGCCATATAATTCCACAAAACAAATGCCATCAAATGCATAAGAACAAACATGTGAAACACATTGTATGCATATATCAAAGCTATGCTTACCAAATCACCGAAAGAAATGTTGTCATAAAGCAAATATGCTGACATGCTATACACCATTATGAAAAATATGCTACTCCTTTATGACATCAACACCGTCATAACAATTATATCTCCATAATTGCAAATAAGGAGCTACTACTTATTGTCAACAAAAAGACAAATATTGCCACTACACTGTATATGTCAAAGTTTCACACCATTTGACTCTATTTGTTGCATGATGACTACCAACAGCTATTCAAAGTCATGAGTGTAGTAAGTGAAAACACATATACCTCTATTAACCACCTTCAAGAGCTGCCTTGCATCAAGAATACTCATACCCATCCAATGGAGCCAAGAGAGCAAAGTCTAAGATGATTGATTAATCTATGTTTCACTTAGCATCTGTCACCTCATTTGGAAGAATAAAGCTATCTACCATATTGTGATCAAATGTTTTTGTCCTTAGATCATAAGGAAATCACAATGATGATCAAACCACTCAATATTCTAAATCAAGCAATACAAAATAAAAGAACAACCACTTCGTGGAAACCTCATCCACATACTAATCAAGGAGTAGTGAAAGTATACATCTAATGAAAATCACTTGTTTTAGCACCAAATATTCAAGCACATGCACTATCATCCAAGCAATGTCAAATATTCAAAACACTTTCAAAGATAACTAGCTATCTAAAAGAACATCATTGCCAACTATAGTCTTCAAGTATTGAGGAGTGCTATAACTATCCATGCATGTACAAGTAAACATCATACTAGTAGATTGATCATCTCAATGCAAATACTGAATCACCAAGACAGCTCTGGGGAATAGTCATAGTTGCAAATAATGTAGTCATTGAAGATGAATACCTGTCACCATAACTAATGAAATGAAATGTGAACATTCTTGATATTGTCCATTTCCACTATATGTTTAGCAAAAAAATCATTGAACCTAGAAAAGAATCTTCCCATAAATACTAATCCTTGTATAACAAAGAAGATCTACACTTCTTTTATACTAGAGTACCACTGTCAGTTGCCAAGCATATGAGAAATATAACCATAAACACAAGCAAGTGAAGAGAACTCCACCTACCACCTTGACAATTATGAATCAACAACAATCTTTCATCTTGGACCATCATCATGAATTCTCCTCTTAACGAAAACTTTTAGCTAAGAACCATGGGGTTTGTGAAATATAACATAAGACCACTCCCCCTCAATGTATGCAATCCTCTAAACAGTTATGAGAGTTTCTTGTGCAACGTGCACAAGATTAGTTTTGCCTTCTTCTTGACTTTGTTTTCTTCTCCAAACTAGTATAGGATATTTGTTTTCCTTTCCCAAGGCATTCACTTGCTTGAACATGTAGCCACTATTTGGTTTTATCCTTCCTCTACACCATTGTGCTTTGTGCCCAAACATAATGCATTTATAACACAAAACATTGTAGTTTTGATCAAGAGAAGAATAGTTTCTTCTAGATGATCTGAGAGAGTCATACCTTGCATGCATCAAACAACTTTTTGCAAAATGGACAACTTTATTCCAGTTATAACAAGTATTATTGTAGTTCTGATTTGACCAGCCATAAAAACTTTTCTCTTTATTCCACCCAAAACCATTTCTTTTACAATCTTTGACCCTATGACCATAAACATGACAAGCATAGAAATAACCATGGAATTGTGAATAATTATACTTGATAGGTGGATATCTTGAAGATTTGTTATCAACAATATTACTTCTTGGATTCAACCTAAGGTGCAGCAGAGTGAAATGTTAGCTCTATCTTTTTCCTAGGAGCATCTCTTGTCTTGGAACATTCTCCTTTCTCATAACCCAAGCCTATAGTATCCCTGTAATACCTTTGCTTGCTCAACATATCATTCAGGTAGTCAATACTCTTTTCAAATAGAATATTCTTTTACAATTTTGAAGATGCTTCTTCCAAATCCTTTCTCAAAGAGAGTATTTCTTTCTCTAACTTTAGAAATTCTATTCTTTTTACTTCAAGATCAGATTTAGTCATATCTATTATTCTTTTGGCTTCTACAACTTCAATTTTTAGACTGATAATCTATTCGTCAGATTCACCAACTTGACTTCTTAAATCTACAATCAACTTTCTTGCCTCTTCAAATTCAACAGAAACTTTTACAAGATCAGAGAGTACCTTATCCTTAGAATCCTTCTCTTGTTGAAGTTGAACCTTTAATCCTTGGTTCTCTTTTTCAAGATACTTGTTCATTTCTAGAGCACATAAAAGTTCTGCTTCAATATCCACTTCATAGTCATCTTCATCCATAAAAGAAGTCTCCTTCTGCATCATCAATCTTAACAAGAAAGTCATTTTCTTTATCACACTTTGTGTCAACTTTCTAAGGAAACTTAAGAAACAACTCATCACATAACTTAACTAGGACTTGCTATATAACCTTTTGTTTGTCCTCTTTCTTTTCTCTATTTCTTCTACTCTTTCCCATGGTACTCCACTATCAAGACCTTCCCAAGCCTATTAGACTTTAATAGGGAACCTATACTTTGATACCACTTGTTGGAGTACTTGACAACACTGAGAGGGGGGGTGAATCCATGTTGTAGACAAAACACTTTGTTTACTTTTATTTTAGACTTTCAAAAATAGAAGAAAGATTGACGATTAAAGTATTATTAATGCAAGTTATTGTGAACTAAGGAAATGAACATACAAGTGTGATGAACAAATGAGCCATGCAACAAAGAGACCATAAGACAATGATTTCAGGAGTTGGAAAACCCTCATGGGGTTGCAAAACCACTCATTAAATGCCTCACTAGCTTAAAGAAAATGTGCTTCACTAGAAAATATAGATGTCTCACTGGCTTTTGCCTCACTAGCTTTTTGTGCCTCACTAGCTTTTTGTGCCTCATTGGTTGTTTGTGGCTCACTAGCTTTTATACAATCTCATGAATACAATACATAATTTGAATCAATATAGAGGGTTACTCTATTTCCTTACAAACTAGTTCTTGACTGTCTCATTATTTGAGACTCAAGAATACATAACTACAACTATGCACATCAACTTAGAATAGATTTGCATCAACACCCTGTTACAACCTCAATGATAGTGTAAGATACACACTCATCAATCTCATATCAGGTGTTTACATATAATCTATTTTATACATTTCACAATGCATTACTTCTTTCATGAAATAGTTTGAATCTATAACTAAAATAGTTAAACTGTGTGTGGCAGTTTTCCATTAAACAAATAACTATCAAGGTAATATGGTTGAATAGACCCATCTGGAGAACCTTGTTATTAACCACTTTTAATAAAACCCTTGTTCACGGTATGCAGTTGTCACAAAACCAAAGTTTAAATTAAAAAAATCCATTTAGATTTCACGCTACTAGATGTAACCACAAAAATAAAAAAATGCCTTTCCAAACTCTAATTTGCATTACTTAACCACAACTGAAGGAAGATTAGAAAAGTGTCATCATAACTATTTTCGAACACATTTCACAAAACCATAACATTATTTAGGCAAGTGGGTAAAAAATCTCAACCAGGTAAGCCTCCATTTGTTGTAGTTACAAACCCTAACCACAGCCAAAGAATGAATTTCTTAACTGCTAAGTGTTCCTCAATAAAAAGTGAGGTAAATGACACACCAAATCCCATTTCAAAAACACAGTCAACAAAGAAATACAAATCTTATCTCCTTTTGCTCATGCATACATTCTAAGACTATCATAAACATTCTGGAACTTTGCATTTTTATGTGACCACAGTAGAAGCAACAACAAATAGTTTTCTAATCAACCCACTTCAATAGTTATAAAAAATGAAGATATCACCTAAGAATTTGCCAACAACATAAAGTTTTTGTTGTGCCCTCAAGATCATAATAACTTTCAAGCTCCTTTATTCTATAGTGAGTTGAGCTTTATCATAGCTAATCAATATTTACCTTATGATCACTGAATCTTTACAAACTTTGGCACGTTCAAATCCTAAGTTAAGAAATAATCATTTTTCAAAATTCAACCTTGTAAAATAAACAACAAAAGTGCCTTTTTTTTGTATACAACCTTAACTGATAGTCCCAGTGTTCCCTAAAGGGCCTAGTGACAAATGAACTCTAAACAATAGCATTTACCTACTATGCAAGTTGGAAACCTGTTGGATAGGTTAAAAACTTAAGTGGCCTCATAACATTCTTAACTTATTTGATATTTGTATAAAACAAATCTGATTATCATATGGTGCCTTGCACTAACTTTGAAGTTAAGGTTTATAATCTCCTTCACATAGCCTTAATATCTTTTAACAATATGAAGGCTTCTTAAGATACAAGAGAGATATTAAGGAATGATTAACATTGACTTGAAAATTTAAGAGACATGAGGATTACCAAGAATGAAATCCCCTCAATGATGTCATCAAAATAATTTTTGTGCCACTTTGAAAAAAATGATCAAGACTTGGTAAGTGCAACATTAGAGAATCTGAATGTTGATCAAACTGAATCAAGAAACCGTCCATATCAAAGATAACCTAAAAGAACATTACAAGTCTTGTGTTGATTACCTTAAGATGTGTCTTGTTGAATAACCATGAACTATTTATGAAAAAGACATCATAAACCCTGCTTGCATCCTATTTTGCACCTGATCATTAAGTTCAAGGCATCCTGATGGGGTAAAAATCAATATAAATAGCATTCAAACCTCTTTGAGGAATGATCCATAAACATCAAGATGATCCAACACTTCATCATATGTAGACAAGATGAAAAAGTTATCATATAAACTCTAGCACCTATATATCATCACCTATTGGATATCATTGCCACATAATATCACATGGTTGATGTCTGTTTGATGTCTCTTCAAGATAGAACCCCATCAACACCCAAGTGAACAACATTATGAGCATTATCAACACAACAAGAACATCATCAAGAACATCAACATGTCAAGAAGATGAGCACATATCAAGAACATCAACATCAACATATCAATACCATCCTTAGATGAATAATATCATTAATACCAAGTCAACCAAATGCTACCAAATACCAAGTACCAATGCCAACTATAATGATACAACTGTCATTGTGCCACAAACCTTAGACTTTGTGTATTTTTCATCAAGGACAACAACCTAAGAAGGCAACACAAAGATGATGTTCCT
The DNA here is from genome assembly GCA_027924645.1 of Cunninghamia lanceolata. Taxonomy (NCBI): domain Eukaryota; kingdom Viridiplantae; phylum Streptophyta; class Pinopsida; order Cupressales; family Cupressaceae; genus Cunninghamia; species Cunninghamia lanceolata. Next base: position 420,513 of record BSBN01000195.1, read on the forward strand.
AGGTATCATAGTTTGGTGGAACCATTGATCCAAAGTTTGTGGCATTTTTTTTCTTAGGTCTCTTGAGAGATTGTCTACATTCGATATAGCCAAGAATGACCATGAGGCTTTGCCATCAAAAGGACATGCCCCCTAGTATTTACCTTCCCACCTGAATGCTTTAGCACCATCTTTTTGGCCCTAGGAGATGTCTATCCTAAAAATTTAGTCATAATACCTTTTTGGTAGTTGGAAATTCAATACTATAAAGGTTTTCTCACTTCATCCAATGTCTTGTAGGGCATCAATTGAGGTTGCTCTTACTACTACTATCAATTGTTTATCATTAAAACTCATTATGAAATAGAAAATAAATGACATATCATCATGAAATAATCATGAAAAACTACCTTCCTTTCTGTCCAAAGCCAACTTCATAAGGATTATACCTACCTCCATCATACTAAAATCCTGAATGCAAATGCAATTGCACTATTTAGCTAAAATGAGTAGCTAGAATATATAGGGTGAAATGAGGATAGCAAACAAAACTAACATACCTTTCTATCATTCCACTAATTCAATCCAATGAACCATTAGTGTCTACTCTACAATTTATTGTGTCAAGTATTGCCTCATGATCAGACTCATGAACCTTCCACAAGGTCCTATTTAATGGTCTACCCCCATATTTGATCAAATGGACGTTTGAAGCCACAACAAGGTTAGAATAATGAAGAATCTTCCTATGTGTGTCAAATTCCTCAAACACCCACACATCAAACTTCTTCAGTGGGTACCTTCTAAGCCATGTTCTAGTAACAACCACTGATCTTGTAGGGTTTTTGATGCTTTCTCCATCTATAATAGGGGAATCTAATTTCTTTTTTTCCTCAACACAATGACACAAATAACAATCTGTTCCTTCTTAATTGTCTTCAGCTGCAATAACTACATAAACATGCCATGCATTGATACATGCATTCAGTTCGATGAATATAACTTCAACAATACAAGAAAAATACAAAATAAGATGCCATATTGAATTTTATTAAATTTGAATACTGATAATACCTAGTTGTACTAGATCTAAAACATGGCCAAAATCAACTGATGATTCAATCTCTATCATTTGTACATGAAGAAAAAAAGCAAGCCATATGTCGCATATGAATACTCCAGGAACCTGCATTAGAGCTTTTAAAAGAGTGTAGCTCACTCGATCTTATCAATGTACAACAGTCCTCATATTTTGTAATGTTAGTATCATCAACCAACTAAAAATATGTACAAACTATAGACTTAGGCTTTATTACTTGGACCCATTGTAGTGTTGCACCATTCGACAATAGATCTCACATTTGTCAACTTTGCATTATCTTTGTACTTCAACTCTTCTCATGCCAGTGTACAACAATCATCATATTTTTTAATGTTAGTATCATCAACCAATCAAAAATATCTACGAAATGTAGACTTAAGCTTCACTATGTACACCATCATGCTCTCTCTTTCCATGCCTGACCTCACAAAAATTCCACATATGTTGAACACCAATCATCTTATGCATCTTGCTCATTCAATAGAACATATGCGTGTTCTTAAATTGTGATGCACAATTATTTGACCATATGATACATGCTGATGAAATGATATGCTCATGCTGGCCAAATAATGGTAGAAAATTTGAAAGAAACCTTGCACAAACTCCATAGAATGTGTATGATTGTCATTAATATAAAAATGATATTCCCTCAAGATCTTCCTATCATCCTCTGTGCTATCTTCTGCATGCATGAATTCTATTTGCACAAATATAGCAACCTGCATAGAGTTGTAATACTATAATTGCACCTCATTTTGTGGTTGTAGTGTGTAGTTCTCTACAAAGTAAACAACTCAAATGATGCTACCAACTAGAAACATGTCCTTGAATAATTTGAATTGAATGTCCAACCATCAAGCGCTATGGGTATGCCTTGCATGCTTGTACACTATACTGTCAAGAAATGTAGAAATAAACTGATACACTGGAATCTTTTGAATAACCAAATCACACCTCCTTTCTTCTTTACTTGTTTTTGTATGGTAGGCCACTACTTTATACTTCCTAATCTCTATTAGTTCATTTCCAACTGCATGTGTGCTTTCCATATGTTCACATATTTGCATATGTTGCAAGCCACTGCAATGCTGACATGTGCCATCCAAGCATAATTTCCTGTAGAATATTTGACCTTCTTCTCTTTCACATAAAATTGTTGATATGAAGTCTCTTGAAGATGTTGGCGGGGCACATATGCCACAATCCTACAAAACATTGTTAGTATGCAAATCTAAAAATATAGACCGATAAACATCAAAATGGTTAGAAAATTCAATATGTAATCTACAACAAGTAGTGCATGTGTGATTTATTTTGACATAGAAAGGTTTTATGATTTTAAAATATCTTTGACAAAATTTAACTTGAGGATACATCTCTTGAAATTTCATGAAAATTGTGTTTGAGTCTCATCTGGAAAAAATGCTTTGGACGTGGCTCATGGTTTTGAAAACCAATTCTCCTTCTCACAACATCTCTTGCATTAGTAGATACCACTGTGTTGTTTTTCCAAAATTCTTTGATGAGAGATCTCAAGGCTTCAACGACAACTTTGTCTTTCTATGGAAGTCTCCCAGAGAATGCCCACAATTCATTGGTGTTTGGGTCCTCAACTCTTTTGCATTTTCCAATGACTCTCATTAGAGTTTTTCTACTTATTTTTAGTGCTTGACTTGTCTTTCTAATGAGACAAGATTTCTTTGTTTGTTGGCTTACTATTGTCAATGTAATGACACATTTTGTGACATTACTATGCACTCATTAGATTCTTGACAATTGGTTTTTCACTTGATGCATCTAATGTTCTTATTCCAAGAATATTCATAGTGGGCCTAAATTTTAGATTTCTCATCAATTTAACAAATAGTTGACATCTTCTAGTTTTCTTTAAATTCTCAAAGAATGATTTCCATATCTTATTCATATATCTCTGGTGAGTGTGCTTGGGATTCTTATCCTACATGGGCTTCCACACATTCTCATTGATATCAATTAGAAACTTAGGCTTCCTATGCAAAATTCTAGGAGGTGTTTTAATTGGTAAAGTTGACTCAACATTAGGAATATCTTCAATATTTACTTGAGATGGGATAGATGACATACCTTCAATTAGAGATGAAAAAGATGAAAAGGCTTGAAGTTGAGATCAAGAAGATGGTGTACCTTCAACTCGACATGTGAATGATGCTGTGCCACCAAGTTGAGAAGAAATTGAAGATGTACCTTCTACTTCACCTATGAAATATGGAATATCTCCAATTCGAGAAGATAATGATGGTGTTCCTTCAACTTGACCTATGGATGATGGAGTGCTTCCAACTTGGAGATTCACTTTCCTCATTGCATGGAGGTTTTGCATCTGTTCCCTTTGTGCTACCGATTCCATCTTTCTCGTAGCTTCATTAGATGTGTCATGTTCCTCTTCAATTGGCAATGGTGGAATGTCTTCTTGTATGGTTGACAATTTCCTACTATCTTGAATTCACCTCATTCTTTCTCTTTTCTCTCATTCTCAGCTTCATGCTCTTTTGGTGTTAGAGTCTTTGCTCATTTCCTTGGCATGATGACGATTTCTACTTGAGCATGATGAACAAAACAATGATAATTAGAAATTTTATGATGACTGATCAGCATTGATATAATAGTCATAAATGATATAACATTCATAAATGATTGATCAACATTGATGTAACAATCATAAGTGACTAATCAACATTGATATAACAGTCATAAATGGCTGATCAATAATGATATTACAATCATAAATCATTGATCAACATTGATAAAGTTCAGTCATAAATGATATAATAGTCATTAATGAATGATAAATGATTGATCAACAATGATATAGTAGTCATCAATGGCTGATCAACAATGATATAACAGTTGTAAATGACTGATCAACCTTGATACAACTTCTAAAAATTATGTTAAAATGACTAGATTATGATTGTAGAAGAATGCATGACCAAGGAGTGTTGAGATCCTAAGGAATAATGTGTTTTCCATTGCATTTAGGACTGTTAAGAGGACTGTATATAATTAGAGTATCATGAGATCGAATGGTCTGAAGATGGTTGATAAATGTATATATCCTAAACAAGGGCTATTGAGAAACCTATTGAAGTCAAAATCCATTGGTAGGTCACTCATAAAAGAGTGTAGGCTAGTCATGTGTGTGTTAGATTATCATTGGAAAAGAGTGAAGAACAGTCATACGTACATAAATATTTTATTTTTTTAAAGACTAATATGATTTGGTGCTGTTATGTGGATCTTTGATGATTATTATGTCACTCTAAATCCAAGACATGAAGTGATAATGAGGGAATAGACTGTCATACTGTATATGCTATGGGATGAAAATATTGGACCTTATTTGTATTGTCCTAGTTAGGAAGATTGACCTCTCAATATCATAGAAGTCATAAGAATAATTGGGTCTATCTTGATGTTATAAGGTTATCATGAACAACATTGAAATGGTGTCACATGAGATGTAATAACAATCATGAGTACTAAATGATTGCTATAGTAACCCTAAGGTTGTCCTTTACCAAAATATTTTATCACATTACCTATGAATATGATTGCCATGTTATTAAAAGGAGAAACAATGCTAGTATAGAGAATAAAACCTTCATCATTGAATATGGACGGTGTTGTTAATAAGAGGGTAAAAATGGTCTTTGCATTCAATGGGTATTTTAATAGTTGGAGAAGACTATTACAACAATTAGATGCTTACCAACCCATGCACAAAAGGATTGTTTTTCATCACAACACTCTATTCTTACATGATAGAGAAGTCAATTGGAACTAAAGAGTATCCAAATTATTGATAGGTACAAGATACAAGTTGGTTTCATGGTTGTGAGGTGCATAGAAGATCTAAGAAGGAGATCAAGAGGCTACATGAATGCAACAAAATAGTCGAATGGGTGGCAATAAGTAACCTTTATTATGGAAGGACATTGCAAGTAGTGTGGTTTATGACAAAGAGATTTCAAGGGCTATTTGGAGGCCATGATTGGACTGATTATATACATATTAGAATTTTCAAGCACCTTAAATGGACTATCAACACAACTAGGACTATCATGATAGTCAATAGGAACATCAAACAAGGTATAGAGATAATTTGTTATCTTGTCAAGGTGTAAAGGAAGGGTTTTCTAGGAATAACAAGGTGTAGAAATTCAGGGCAAAGTTCTATTTCATGATGACAAGATGTCCTAAAATATAATATTTTGACTATATCCCATATGTTTTTGATAAGTTCATTTGGAAACCAGGGTCTAGATCCCTTTAACAAAATAGCCCTAGGGGAATCAAGCCTTTAACATGCTAGAAACAATAGACCAAAACAATGGAACAAAACCCTACGAAATGACAAAGAAAATAGAAAATAGGAGAAACAGGAAACTAAGGGCTGTCAGTCACCCCAAACTTGGCCAGGAACTCCACCATCTCCTTATATTTGCCCAAGTTGTTGATTCCCACTTGTTTAACCTTGTCATCCAGATCCTTCACCATGACGAAGATGGAAGTTGCCAGTGTAAAGCTTTAGCCATGAATTCTGCCATGACCTTCCATTTCTTCTACATAGAGTACATTCTTTTCTGTAGGTTCTGGATACCCTCCGCATGTTTGACACAAAGAGCACATTTCCCCTTATTGGCTTGATGAATGCCTCCCCCCCTCCCCACATTGTCCTTCCCAATGGTAGCCTTATTCATGCCTTCCAAACTTTTTGAACTACTTTCATTCATTGAGGCAAAGTGGCTAGTGCCCTTGACTTCATGCATAGATTTAGTTGGAGTCTCCTCACCCTATTCATCCACTATCTCTTCCACAAACTCAAAGTCCTCAGAACCCTCCACCCCCAGAGAACTAACTAGAGGTTCCCTAGTAATCCTTTTAGAATGATGAATGCTTGAAAGAGCAGTCTCCCCACCTTCACTACTACCCTTAGTTTCCTTAACAGCATCCAATTCCACAATTTTCATAGGAGAATCCTCCATGGTAGTACCCTTCCCATCCTTCTTCTTTTTCATTAGAGTCCCCTCCATTTCCTCCGCTCTATCTCTCTATCCATTCTTCCTTCCTTGCACTAGAGTGGTATGTTTCTATTTTTTTCTTTTAGAAAAAATGGGGGCCTCAACAAGGTTCCCTTCCACTACACTAGGGCTGCCCTTAATTATAGGAGTCCCTATGCTAGTTTTCACTTTGCCCTTACCCCTATGTGAAATGCCCATCTGTGGGTCCTCTAGAATCTTAACTTGAATAGGTTTAGGCAGACATAGGGCAAGATGGAAATGATACAACTTCAATATAAGGCCTTGATGTATAGAATTAGAGCGTGACTAGCATTCCTAGCCCTAAGCTCCCTTACAGACTTAATGGAATTATCCAGTGAAGAGAGTAAAAAGAAGGAAAAGCTAATCTCAACCTTGTTCCTAAAATAATTTAAAAGAGAAAAGTGATAGTGATAATATACCTAGAACCTTCCTTCTAGCATGAAGAACTTAATTATCATGAGACAAATTTGTCCCCAAGGCTCCAGAAATTCCTCTCTCACGAACCCTCCATGGATTTTCATAGGAGCCTCACCCTTGTGGAAGAAGAGATTCATGTGCTCTGGGTCAGCCACTCTACTTCTCCTCCAATGAGTTTTGCCTTTCATGGGTAAACTAGTGGTTTGCCCAATGACCTCCTCAGAAACTTGGAATCTAATCTTCCCAATTCTGACCTCCCTGGTTTCCTCATCCCATGTCTCTAGAAACTTTCTTGATAGATTTTCATCGTGACTCATCATACCTTCAAGAAAAGGTACCACCTCACCCTCTTGGATTATATGCCAAACAATAGGATCTTGCTTGAATTACTCAGCTGAGCTGGGTTCAATTTTCACTGTCTCCTCCTGTCTTACTAGTCTGAGAATGGCTAAAGAGACTAGACTAGATTCATTCAGAATGGAAATAATCACAAGTGGAAGCCTTGAAATTAGGAAAGAGACTGCTAAAATAGCAATAATGCTGAGTTGTAGTAATGATGGTGGTGCAATTATTATTTTTAAAAGCCTTAAGATCGCCACCTATATACATCTCATTGGGGGGAATATTTAGCTGCCACCTCATGTTGAGATAGGCAACGCCAGATGCCATATTAAACCAACCATGATGGATCATGAAATTAGTTGTCACATATGTCCTCCATCTCCCAGCCACCTATCCGCTTATCATCCTTTTTGAGTTGTGAAATCCTAACTGTAGATATCCACCAATACTGAAGTCCTTGTGCCTTTTAGCATGCCAACCAAGCTTTCCCATCAATCTCCTCTTTGTACTATCATTGATGTCATCCCCTATGTCCCCATGGACCACCTTTCCCCGACTCCTCTTGATAGAACCCAGTTGACTCAACCACGGTCATGCCACCTCATTTTGCAGGAGATTCTTAATAATCCCACCAAAAATAATTTGAAAATTTGAACTGTTGGCCTTGCTTTCTTTGAAGTAAGGAACTCCAGCCCATCTCTCACCCTGGTGAAAGCAGAGGACAATAACCATCACACACCACTTATATTTCTTGTCCCTTTCCTTCTTGCTTGATCAAGTTATGAATCTCTTGGGATAAACTTGATATGCTTCTCCAACACCACCACCCATCCTTACCACTTCCTATGTTAGCCAAGGCATCAGCCACAATATTTCTTTCTCTATAGATATGAGAAATCTTATATTCCTCTAGACCATTAAGAACAATCTTGATGTCCCCCATGATATCCTCTAGGTTCCACCCCATTTGAGAATGACCAAGGGCAGCATTCACAATTAGCTGAGAGTCTCCTTTGATATGCAACCTTTCAATATTTATGGAGATAGATAACTTGATACCCCATAGCATAGCCATGGCTTTCGCTTCATTATTTCTTTTAATGTCAATCCCTCTAGCATAAGCAACAACACACTCTCCATTTTTTGTTCTTAAGATACCTCCACCACTAGCTAAATGAAAAATTGCTAAGTATGGAGGTCATGTTGAGGGAAAACACTATCAAATTGCACTATATGACTATTACAAATAGCCACATAGGTTGTCACATCATAAACATAGAAGACTATTGATCATGAAACTCTAGATCATTATTAAGGTCATATATTCAAAATATGCAATAGGCTTTCACTACCCTAAATGAATCATAAGGTAAGAGATGACAACTCACTGAAAAGGAGTCATCTTATATACAGATAAGAATTGTCAAGCACCTTAAATGGACTATCAACACAACTAGGACTATCATGACAGTCAATAGGAACATCAAACCAGGTATGAAGATGATTTGATATCTTGTCAAGGTGTAAACGAGGGTTTTTCTAGGAATCATAAATGTATAGGATAGTTATAGTAAAGTAGAGGCTACTTGCAACAAATTGAGGTCTACCCATGGAGTAAAATTGAATGTTCTTTATTGATGTAATATTTGCATAATTAATTAAATAGTAATTTGCATAGTAGTTTGAAAAGATGACTTGTGAGGTTTTATGAGAATGAGAAACTAAACCTCAATATTCTTTTGTCCTCAAGTATGGATTGAAATACGAATTTGTAGCAAAGATTGAAAAGATGTCAACATCATTTTAGTGGTTTAGATTTGTTTTGTATCATCATGTGGTTGTAAGTTCTTTGTTCTAAACACAAAGTCTCTGTGTTATGCATACATAGGCAAGGCCAACATGAGCCTTCAAGACATTAGGTCAGCCCCTTAGGGCCTTAGTCTTGTCATCTAGTGCAACTATTTTCTAATATGTTTAATTACTATCTATGTGGAGCTAATGTTTACATTTAGTTGTACAGATACAAGTCTGATAACTGTACAGGACACTGGAGCTGAGAAAGAAATTTCCATCTTGTGAAAGGATGCTCAGATTATGACATTTATTGTAAATGTGGATAATTGTATAAGAAGCATTTGTATCTTGAAAATTATTTACAATGAATATATGAAATATATTATTTAAAATTAGTAATTTTTCTCCTGTAATCATATTTTATTTTCATTATTTTTGACTAATTTACTAATTTGTTGTCAATTATTGATATTTTCATAAGTAGGAATTACAACAATGCTATCCTTTTATGTCCTTTATTTTGCACACAAGTACCCTACCCACTCTTTGTAGCTCCTCTTTCTTCTTTCTTCAAACTAGCAGATTCTACACTTCTCCTATTTCTACCACACTCTACACACTGATGTTCACCTATTACTTCAATGGATGAACTCTATAGATCCTTTTGTAATTATCACACTATAGTTTGTGGTATACCTCTCTATAGGTTGATCCCTAAACACTCCTTCATGTCCTTCTTCTTCTCTCTACTCTGTGCTTTTCCCCTAGCTGACCCCATTCCATATTCCCATTCATCTGCTTATATGCTTTTATTCAGATGAACATGAATGATCTTAGGGATATGAGGCGATGCCTCTCCCAACCACTGATGTTCTCTTTACATGAAACAATTCTCTCTATTTGTTGCCCTATTGGTAACACTTCATATTCTGGTGTTTCAACATGAAAGTTCTAAAGCCATGTTAACAAATGAATTTTGTGTATAACCTACAACTTGCACATTCCATGTGATGACACCCATTTTTTGTAATACAATAGTATCCTAAGTTTAGATGCCCCAAATAAGGTGTTTCATATGCCAAATTATGTGTTGGAATCTGCAGGTGTAAGTTTTTTTAGAAGACCCACCCAAATTGGATGCTTTACCTCCTATGCAGCCTTCTAATTTTACCACCTTTCCATATGTCCTATTTTTTTTTAATTACCTCTGAGAGGTATTACAACAAAGGAAGAAAATTTCAGCATATGGCTGCCACACAAATAATTAAAATGGCACACCTTTTCCATGTTTAATAAACAAGGAAAACATCAAGTTTGTATTGTAGATTCAAATTAAGTGGGAACCTTGCAATCTCTAAAGACATTAAGGCAATTCTTCATCATACCACCAAATCTGCGCCAAGCTTGCATTAATAAAACTCACCCAATATTGAAACAATTATAAAGGCAATTACATTAAATCATTAAATATAAACCAAGCCTTTTTTTCTCACTCTTGCACTGGACCTTGGTCATAACAAAGAAAACTATCAAATGTGTAATATAGACAACAACCAAATTAGCCATGCTCTTGAATAGAGCACATAAATACTAATCAACCACATATGAAAACTTGGATTCAATCTATTTAACAAATTCCCACCTCCATTCGCAACATCCTAACAAATCAATGGTGGCAATGATGATCAAACACCATCAAGCAATCACCATCAATACAAAAGAGTAATGATGTGCCAATTAATTTCCATAAATACCATTGTTAACATAAAAATCTCAAATGCATGAATTCCAATGTGTTCTAAAAATATTTTGATAATTCATTATTGAATGTCTTTGTCACCTTCAAAAGTTACATCCATGTTTGCTAGTGTCTTCACCTTGCGACATAAAATTGACTTTTGCAATAACTCCTCACTAGGGGCTCATAATCTCTTGAAAACTTGCAGAGACATGTATTTCAACATTTTTAAGCTTTCTACCAAACCATTCTATACCAAACCTCACGGAGCTCAAGATATTAAACATTCATGAATCTACCAACACAAGTCAGAAAATCATTAAATCTCAAAAACTAGAAAAAGGTTGACTTTGAAACCTTCTTCAATAATTTGGAGATGCTCCTAAAAATATGCTTGTATGAGGATTCATCATGAAACTTCATCAGTTTAACAAAATAATTGTTTCCATGAAGTCAATCTATTACACCTTAGAACCAAAAACTATGAAAAAAATGAAAATTGCAAATTTGCTCATTCCACCTATACTGCAAGGCTGAGAGATACCAACAAAAAATAACCAAAACTAAAATGAAACAAACTACAATTTTATTTGGTTGATGTCAATTGCTAGTCCGCCTGGATGCTCCTACATCACAAATAGAATTTTTAAAGAATTAAACATAGCATACCATAATATTGCACATATAGTTCATGCCCAAAACAAACTCTTCCATTCTAGCTCAATTAGCTATAGTTACAAATATTGAGTGGAAGAATCAAATTGAAAAAGAGTTTTTATTTGCATCTCCAATTTTCCATGTGTGAAATTCACATGGGAATTCATGCACCATTAGGGGTATTGATGTGTTAGTTGCTTTTGGAGGGGACTTTTGTTGGTTTGTAAGCTAGCTAGTTTTTTACAAGTAAGATCCTTGGGCTCATTGTTAAATTAGATTTGGCTTTTTAAACTCAAGTTCTATGAACCTTGTATGCACAATTAGTTTTTTGTTTTTTTTTTTCTATTTATGTGTTGAGATTTTTAAACTCTTTTCATAGAACCTAATTTTTAGACAGTAAAATATTTAAAATATATGAACTTTGGATTCTTGTTATTATTAGAAACAAGATCGAATAGAAGCCATTGTTGATTACAAAATGGAGTAATTTTATTATGAACAAAGATGTGTACAAATAGTGTAGAGAGGTTGAGTCGACTTTAACACTCAACTAGAGGTGGAAGGTTTCCACCAAGTGGCATAAAAGTGGAGACACATATCTTGGAGAGTTGTGACGAGCTCTCCAACTCACCACACAACCCACCTAAGTAGGCTTACAAGATGTGCATTTTAGCCATGTGAGCTAAAATAATACATGGGTAAATATTCACTTACACCCCCTTAAGCATAGCTTCAGTGGGCACAAATAAGGATGGGTCCCAAAAAATAGGCCTCATCAAGGACCCATATACAATAATTTAACCTCTCATGAAGTGGAGATGAGGTAGAAAACCTTGTGGGAAAAATATACCCTCCAAAAGAGAAAAAAGATGCATGAATCTCGAAGTTTCTTGTGTACCTCGATGTCGATGCTAAACTATGGTTGATATGACTCCATCCCACCTTATTTTAGTTGCAACCCCATTGAGTAAATTGTGTGACATAATCCTCTATAGTATTAGAGTTTCTTAGACTTATACATATGAGCTCATGACTTTTTTGTTCATTGACCTTTCCAAAGAGCTATAAAGACCTCATCGGGTGTTTTCAAGGTCCCAATATCAATAGAAGTTCTTGGAGATAGAATTGATAACACTTATAAAACCATGTAAATTAGATCTATGTTGTAGATATAGATATCTTAGAAGGAAAAAACTTCATGACACCCCCCTTAATTTGTGGCACTTTATAGTTGAGTGTGTGTATAACCCCTTTTGCTTGATTACCCCTCAGTTTTGGAACTTTATAGCTTAGTGTGTTTTACAATGAAGATAGAACCAATGTGTGGGAAATGAAAATCATTAACTTTTACAAAAAATGGAGCTCAATTTCAAGCTACCGATCATATGTTATAACATAAGCAATTTCCCGTAAATGGCCTAATTTAATACATGTGCACTAGAAATCAGAAAAAAAAATCCTATGGTGATAATGGACCTAGCCTTCCAAATACTCGTTGGAATCAGAAAAGAGAATAGAATACAATGGTTTTGATTGTGAGGGGTATTGGCCTCCTACACACCTGGGCCTCATCCTTCATCTTCATCAGGTGAAGATACAAGGTTGAAATAACCATTGTTTCTCACAAAGCAATTTCGCCCCTAATTTTTAAATACTCATATTTGTAAAAACATAATTTTAAATGTTTTACATGCCTATTTTGTTTAAAGGATAATTTTAAATGCATTAGAAAATAAAATTAAGGCACAAGTTTTGGGAAAGGGAAGAATTTAGGGAAAATGCCTAAAAATAATGTAGGGATGACCAAGGATAATGGTGACACCTTCAAAATGTAGGTCAAATGAGGGTCTATTCTGTAGAAAATAGAGGAAGTTAGCTCCTCATAGGTGTTTAATGTGGATGCCACATAGGTCAGTAGAGTTGGGTGCTTGGGCATTGGAATGAAAAGAGAGCATTTTTCCTCTATGAGGTTGAGCTGGTTCCTCTATTTTGTCTATGGGACTCTGATTTGAGGAGCCCAAAATGGCTAATAGATCCAAAAATCATAGACAAAATGTGACTTTTTATTGCAAAAAGAGATAATGAATAGAAAGCCATTGGAAGAAGCCACTGACTAGCTAGAAGAAGATTGCCACAAACAAAGATGTCCTCCAAACAATAGCCTAGAGAACCTTGTATGAAGTCTGTGTATGGCGTGAGATAAATGTGAGAAGATAGAATAAGATCATGTGTTTGCAGAATGACCTACAGAAGAATAAAGTGACTCGAATAGAGGTAGATTGACCCTAATATAAGATCACAATGCTAATAAATTAGCATGTGCCTCTAAAGTCATCCAAATTGGCCTTTTGGTCTTCCACACCATAGCTTGGCCCTTCCACAAACTAGTTTGACCCTTTTTACAAACTCAAAAAATAAAGGTTTTCCATGCTACCGACAAAACACACAAACAAGATCACAAGATTTCCAACTCAGTCAGTGGCTCCTAATGAACTAGCAAGCTACCTAGTGAATCTCTAATACCATATTAGAAACAAGATTGACTAAGCCATTATTTATTACAAAATAGAGTAATTTGATAATGAACAATGATGTGTACAAATAGTGTAGAGAGGTTGAATCAACTTAGAAGTCAACTTGAACACTCAACTAGAGGTGGAAGAAGGTTTCCACCAAGTTTCATAAGAGTGGTGACACATATGTTTGAGAGTTGTGTTGAACTCTCCAAGTCACCACACAACCCACCTATGTAGGCTTACAACACGTGTATTTTAACAATGTGAGGTAAAATATATGCTAACTTTTTTTGTGTTTTTTTTTGCAAAGGATTTTTTATGTTATGCACTATGAAATAAAAAATACAAAATAAGGTGGGTGTAAATATTTTTGGGGAAATTTTCTCACAAATAGGGGGTAATTAAACAAAACTTGGGGAAAATTGTTTTGGAGAGATTATGGTTTTTAAAAAACCTTGTATTTTTCCTAGTCAAAGATGAAGGGTGAGGCCTGGGTTAGTAGGAGTTGAATTCCCCCTCAAGAATCAAAACCATTGTATTCTTTAGTCTTTGCCAACACTAATGAGTGATTGGATGGCTAGGCTCATCTCGCTAGAAGGCATTTTTCACTATTTTTTAGTGCAAATGTATTAAAATAGGTCACTTATGGGAAATTAATTTTGTAATAACTTTTGCTTGGTGGTTCCAAATTAAGCACCAATTTTTTTGTAAAAGTTCATGTTTTTTCATTTCCCATGCATTGGACCTTGTTGCATTGTAAATCACACTAATTTATAAAGTGCCAAAATTTGGGGGGTCACCTAATTAGGGGGGTTGCCTAATGTGTTGATTTCTTTTGTCTAAAGGAATTCACCTATTTGTAATCACAGGATATGAAACTATGATGAAAAGGGAATCCTCTCCTTTCAAAATATTCTACATAAAAACTCACACAAGCCTATGCAAGAAGGCTAAAAATAAAATAGAACAACAGAAAATGAAGAGAAATTAGGGATTTTATTAAATCTGAAAATGCATTACAACCTCGTGAAGCTTATGAGCTTCCTTGTTCAATACATGAAAAATCTACAACAAAGTTCTTTTACAACATCCTTGACTCATTTCGGTAGCATTTGGGTATGCAACCACAACTTCTCCAAATGCCCCGTTCTCCAAATGAGCAAGCATCAATATATAGAAATTGCGTGAGAAGAAACCACTATTGGTTTCTCAAAACAACCTCCACTAAACCACCAAGAAAACCTGTCACTTTCATCCTATTACTGCTCCCTCATTTTTCCAAATTTTCTACAAATGTTTCTAGGTTTTGTGCACCTCATTTCTAGCTTTTGAGAACATTTTTAATTTTTCTATTTTGATCATAAATGAGAAAGTTACACCCATTTTACCAAGACTGGGCGTCATAATTACAACCAGAACATGCAACAACATGCAAATCTTGTGGCTAACATGCAGATGCATGCAAAGAGTACAATTGGACATGCAATAACATGCATACCAAGTGGTCCCACCTAGAAATGGGATGCCCAAATGGAAGATTCCACCATTTATGCCTTTGAAACATTTATGAGAGCATAATTCCTCAAAAATTACGTTTACCAATATGCCCCACGAAAATACGTTTGTTGTAAATTAAAATATTAATTTCTCAAAGCACACAATTAAAAACATACAACAAAAATTAATATATTTTTTTGGTGATGCAAGATTGCCCATACACCTTGGATGCTCCTACATCAAACACCTAGGGTAGATTGAAATGTTTCATGAGTGAAACTCATAAACATTTGTAAATCATGTTCTTGTTTTGAATCCACTTCTCTCTCTTATTTGCCTGAATGTGCTTCACTAGTTTTCTTTGGAGTTTAATGTCTCTTCTTTCTTTCATTTTTCCTCTCTTCCTCCTCCCTCTTTTCACATAATCCAACTCCCACCAATATGCACTAGTAAACTATGGAAAATCATAATCTTCAATGTCATCTTCTTCAATAAAATAATCAAATTTATACTTGGTCTCCTTCCTTGAAACTGCTACAACATTTTGTCCATCATATTCCTCCTTTGCAACATTGTATTCCTCTTTTACTATGTCTCTTGAAAGACAAGGTTCATCTGTAAACTTTCTCTCCTTTGCATTCACATCAATGTTAGTAAAACAACCAAGGGATTCATATTTCCCATCCTGCAAGAACAAGCTATTAGTTTTAAGATCTTCATCCTCCACAATCTCTTTATCAATTAAAAGATCATCAATCAACTCAACCTTCACCTGATCATCTTCTTCATCACTTCCACCTTCATTTTCTAGTGTATTTATTTCTACAATATCCATCTCTTTCCTGATCTTACTATCCCAACATAAATCAAATTCAACAAAATTCTCACACAAATCATATTTTACCTCTTTTTCTCTTTCCACTGAAACTTCTTTTCTATCCCTCTTTAATGTAACCAACACTGCTGCAACTTGCATTATCAAATTAGAATCATCATCCTCACTCTCTTTCACTAACTCTTTAACTCCATATGTCAAACAATTACTAGTGTTATTACATACCTTAACCATTTCCTCTTTGAGTGGCTTCAACTTATGCTGAACTCCATCCTTCATTAGTGAGTATGTGTTAGAATACCCATCATATGTGACCTTCTTGTCAAATTTCCATGGTCTTCCAGTAACATATGACAACCATCCATAGGCATAATATCATACAAAATCTCATCATAATAATTTCCTATATTAAATTTTACCAAGCTTTGTTTGCTGACGAACTTTCTTCTCATCTTGTAGCTAGGCTATCCTATACAAGCGCGGGTGTTTTCTCTTGTCTAGCTGCAATTTACTTACCATCTCTTCAAAAACAAGATTGTTAGTACTACAACCATCAACAATCATGTTTGGAACAATGTTTGCCTTTGATCTGGTTCTTTTCCTTTGTTCATCATGGCTCTTCTTGTAATAAGTACTCCTTCGGCTTCTTCAGAGTGTGATGACTCTATATCTTCCTAATTCACATTTGCTACTTTTATCATGTTGCTCAGGTCTCATGTTGTTCCTTTCTTGAATTTGAAGACATTCATATGCTATATGTCCCTCTTCTTCACATCAATAACAGGTTCCTAGAAAGCCACCTCTTCTGGATCCTCTACCTGATCTTTCTTGACCTCTTGCATTTTGATCTCTCGGAAGGTATTTTTTATTTCTTATTTTTTACTGCTACTACCATGATCTTCAAATTTTTGATTTTTCTGGTTATTGTATTATTCCCCACAAGGCCTTTATCTAGTTCTTTCACCACGATCTGGTCCTCTCTATTTTCTCTCAAACTTTTTATTCGAGATCTTTCTTCAACTTTCAATGAAAATTGGTAAACATCCTCAATGGTGTTCATCCTCACCAATGCCAATTCATCTTGTATTCTTGGCCTTAACCCATTTAGGTAACGGGCTACTTTTTTCTTGTTTGCTTCAAAATGTCTTGTTCTGATAAGGATCTTGTGGAATTCTTCCATGTACTCTTTCACAGTTCTGGTTCCTTATTTCAGACTTTGCATTTTCTTTAGCAACTCCAACTCATAATCCGGTAGAATAAACTATCTTTTCATCTTATCTACCATCATATCCCATCTGGTAATTTTATCTTTTCCCCTTCTTCCTCTTTCTAGCTAAATTTCTCTCCACCAAATACTTGCATGTCCTTTTAACTTTGTCCTTGCAATTGTGAGGGTTTTCAATCTCCTCAAACTCAAAAAATTCTTCCATATCATTAATCCAGTCTATCAATTCTTCTAGATTTAGTCTTCCATTGAACTTTAAAACCTATACCTTTGGCTTCTTTCCAATCTACGAAATGGCTTTCAACAATCTACTTTCTCTAGGATCCATTGGTTCCTCTTCTTCCTCTTCAAATTCCCCTTCAATTTATTCTTCACTAACATCTGCTTCTCGATGTAAATCTCTTCTATGAAAATCTACTTGCAAAGCATCCAATTGTCTTTGGAGAGCTTTAATCTCCTCTCTACATGGATCTCTTCCTCCACCACCTCTGGCTCTTCCTCTACCACATTGGACAAGTCTAAGAGGCATGTTGATCTTCACTCACAACACATAGGTCCTATTATACCTCACACACATGCCCCATTTCATGAAATAGGGACCCTCTTCTTCAAAATTTTGGTCTATAGTATATGTTCAACTTTCACTTCCTAAGATGTCAAAAGGTGGTCAATTGCAGTTTTGCCATGCTAGAAAGATTGGTGTCAATAAGTCATAAAAAAATCAACTAAGTCTGACTGTTTGCCTTCATTGAATCAAGTCTAGTTGCCTTTTGCACCAAAAACCCTTGCAACAGACCTTTGCACTAAATCCTTGATCAATTAATTTTTGTGTTAAATGCTCATCCATCCGACTCAATGCTATTTCTATCACCAATTGTCTAAGCCCTAAAATCCTTGTTGTCTGACTCCTACGTTGAATCTCTATCCAACAGACCTTTGTGCCAAATTCTTCTTCATTCGACTTGCACTAAATCATTACCCATCCGACTTAAGTCAGTAGGAGACCCAATCTGTGTTTAGTTTGACAACTTCAAAACTAGTGCAAAGTGCTAAAAGAACCAAGGTCTGATCTCATGCTAAAATTCAATACAACTGACTAAGTCGGTAACCTTCAAAAATTGCACAAAGTCCATCATCCCGCTTTTTCATGCAAAATCACTAAATGACTCTACGGTATGACAAGATGCTCACCATACTTTCCTACATTTATGGAAATCAATAGGGGGGATAAAAGTGATTTTGTTTTCTCTTTGACCTCATTTTGCATTTTGAAATCAACTGGAGAGCTCTACAATCGAATTCAAAACTAGTTCACTACAAAAAATTGCCCATAGATTAAAACAAGAGCATCATCACCTGCTGTCTCATTACATTCCATCTATTCTAATCATGTGAGTACTCCATTTCTGAGCCTAGGGTTTTTCATTTTCAAGATAGGGTTTACAATTAGTAAAATGGGGGTTTTTGTGCTAAACTAAATTTTAATTTCTTTAAGAGTGGATTTGTAGATGATTAGTATTGTAAATAAAATGGGTGTTTCTCTATGATTTTTGGAAGTGTCTTTAAGGAAACCCTAGTTAAATAGTGAGTCAGGTAGTCAACTCTCAAAATGCAACCTTATTCAAAAACTCCCATCCATGTTGAGACCAAAACAATGTCCATGAAATCATATTAACATTTCCTTACACTTGTGAGCTAATCTTAAAGAAAAACAAAATCTATCACAATCACAAATAAATCTTACTAGCGTAGCATCAAAAAACCATCCGACCAACCTATAAATTTTCTAAACTAAATGAAATTTGGTCCACACTTTGAAAAACTCCACCAAAATCTTGAGTGCAGTTAGTGCTTAAAATGTTGTCATCTGACCTAGCTCTAATTCCTCCCTTAACCGACTTTGGTTGGATGACACATAAAACCCCAGAAAATCTCAAAGCTCACGTAAAACATGATAATTCATCTAATGCTGAAAATTGCCTCTTCTGATTTGCACTGTAAATCCAACTAACTGACCTTTGAGACTTATTTGAGTCAGACACATCCAAATTGCATGCAAGGTCAGACGTTTCTAAAATCTACACCAAACACTGTAATTACTAAGTGACCAACCTCATATAACCTCAAATATCAAGCAAGGTTAGTTGGACTATGATCTGGTGCTTTATTAATGAGAGGTCAGATGACCTTCAAATCCACACTTTCCTCCCCACAGGTTGTATGACATCCAAATTAGCGCAAAACAAGTAAAATGATTGTTTCTGATGAAAATTTCAAAGGTAAAGGATCTATTTGATGGAAATAAGTGTTGCATTGATAGAAGTATGTTGTTTTGCATCTTTTTGATTCAAATTGTGAAGTATTCAAGCATTTATTGTGTGGATTAATATGAATTGTTGTGTTTTATCATTTCATCATGTAATAAATGTAGTAATTACTAAATTCCTAGAATTGTGCATTTTATTGATAAGAATTTGTGACTTAGTTGGATAGATTCTGATCTCATAGAGTATAACATGAATTAGTAATATGACATTCAACTTGAGAAACATGCATCTAAAACTTAGGAATTGTTAAAACCACTCAAAATCATCAAGACTTATGAGGTCCGGTCATGTAGGATAAATGACTGCAAGAAAACAAACCATGAAGTGTGAATTCAAGGGCATTCCACCCGAAACCAAGATCTCCTTTGGATGGAAAAACATAGGAGACACTAATCTAGGTCATATTGACTTAGATGACTTTAGGACTTGGATATTTGGATGCAATGCATCTCCAAGAGCTAAGAAAGTAAAAGATAGTGGGATTGTAGAGGTTGTTGCCTTCCTGACTTCAGCTCAATGTGCATAGTTATTAGTAGCCTATGCTAACAGATATGACATAATGACTAGGACAATATAAACTCCTAATGGAGATGTACTAGTAGATCTAAGTCCATTGTCCTTAGCAGAAATCTTTAATATTCTATGGTACCCAGTAATGGCTATGCCAGAAAAAACAAGTACAGAAGCAACATATAAGAAAGATATGGACATGTGTAAGAAACACATAAATGAACACTCGATGAAAAGAAAAATGTTTGCTCTTATCAAACTTCCTCAGGTCCTATACAAAAGTGATTTTCATGATGAGAAGGGAGATTTGATGACCCTACTCAATAGGATATATGGACTACCTGCTGCATCAACCTTCGATGGATGGATGTTCCTGGTGATTGAAGAGATAATTACTAAAGAAACCAAATTCCACTGGGCTCAAATATTGAGTGACAACATACATGAGGCATTTAGGAATTTTAGAGATAAGCAAGTATTCAGATGGACCTCTTATGTGGTGTATGCATTGGCAAGAAGGAATGAATATGTTGGATTGTCAAAAGTAGGAGAAGTTGGAAATGATGAACAACAACAAATAAAGGTTTATGAATTTCCTACAATTAGCTGACACTATCCCAATCCCTCATCCATTACAAAAGGGTGAATGATGCCTTTACATTGCATATCACTAGATTGTTGCAAGGAGCTATGACCCTCAAGATATCCACTAAAGCCATGAATGAAGGTAAGAAATATGGAAGGTGATACATACAATTCATGAAATTCACTTATCTAATGATTCAAGGCTTCACCAGAATGGCCTAAAGATTGCCTCGTTATCCCACAAAAAAATTTGTCCTCTTGGAGCTATCAAGGCAATTGATTACTTGTGCAGAGAAGTTGAAACATCTTCATAGGACAAATGTCAAGTTTCCTATCTTGTTGGGCAAGGGTAATTATGTATGTGCCTCCTTAGGGGTAGCTAAGCATTCAGATACTGAACTCTAATGGCTTAACCTCCATTATCACACAAAGAGAAATCATTTTGATCCATTTGAATAGAGTAATGGAGAGATATGTGAGTAAGAAGGTATTCCACAAAATGCACCTAGGAGATTTTTGGGCCAACTATGTAGATGACTATGAAGTGTTAAAGAGGGCTCATTCAAGATTGTCCTTGGGGTTTACAAGGAAATTCCACATCAAAGCAATCCCAAATCAACTTGAAGATGATGAGAATGTAATGCATAGAGGAACTTGGGAAGCCTAGTATCATCAACCAATTCCACTACAAAACTGGGCCAATGCAGAAGAAAGCTCCTTGGATGAAGTGATGAAAGAACCCATAAGATTGAGTAAGTCATGGGTTAGAAGCCAAGTTGCTATATTGGAGAGACAAGGAGTGTAGCTCACATGTACACAACTTGAATCTAAGAAGGAGTCTGGAGATGAAGAAGATACACATATAGAGATAACAGATGAAGTAGAACAAACTCAAAAGCCTGCCATGAAATTAGAAAATGAGGAACATGTACCCCTGGTAGAGAAAGCTAAAGAAAAAGGATACTCCAAAAGAACAGAAGAAAGATATGTCTCATGCAACAAGAATAAGGGCACCAAAGAAGAGGGACATGCCTAATGGACTAGGGGAAGGTTCTAAAACAAAGAAAACTAAAGTGAAGACCATTGGCATAACTATAGAAACCTCTACTGTTGAAACACCTGATAACACAGACTTTCTAGCAACCTCTTCACCCCCTGCGACTACAATTGTAAAAACTGCTACACCTTCTCTTGCGGCTTCGACTACTACTCTTGTTGCCCCTATTACAATTATCCAAGAAGATACCTCTGCTGCCTCCTCACAAGTGATTACTATCTCAACTACCTTGTGCCCATTAACAATAGATTCAAACACCCCAAGTAGCCCCATTTCTTCCATTGCTTCTTCTTTACTCTCTTCCATTTCTACCATGTCTATGCCTTGCATATCCTTTGTTTCACTCTCCACTTCCTTTTCCTTGCCACCTATTTCCTCCATTCTTTAAACATCTTTCCCCATGCCTTCTTCTTCCATTACCTCACCTATTGTCATTTCCTCTATTCTACCAATCACTTCCATTCCACCTACCTTGGGGTTTTCTTTGTTTTCAAACTTGGCACAAGTCAGATTGTCCTCACTTGTAGCAATCCAATTATCTTCTGCCCCTAGTTCCCAAGCTACAATAACATAGGGTCCAGGTCCTTTGGTCATACCAATGCTACTAGGTATAGAAAAGGTATGTGTAGAATTGGGCCTTTAAGAACAATAAATCGACAAGGACACATCTAAAAAGCCCCTTTCTGAAGTAGTGAATGTTGAAGTGATATAAGTTTTTGATAGTCTTGGGGATTTCTCAAGAAGAGATGTTAGAAATCTTGAGAAATGTTGAAGATGAAGAAGAGAATGTAGATAAGGAATCTGAGCAAGAGAAAAAGTTGCTCAAGGGGCCACCAAGCACAAATGATGAAAATCCAAACGTTTCTAAAGAGTCCTCCTCTACAGTACCTACTTGGCTACATAGCGGACTGGCTTATCAAGAGCCTCAAGTTAAAATAATGAAATTATATTTAGATGCTATCTTAGCCAAAGAAGAGAAACAAAAGAAGTAGAACAAGGCTAAAATTCAATCAAGAATTTATAAAGATGCTATAGGGTCTCGAATAGCTAAAGTAGTTGTTCCACCAGCTAACAAGGACAAGAGACAAGTCAGAGCTAAAGATTATACTATAATGGCTATTGACTTGGGGCCAACAAAAAGAGGTCATAGGATTGATGAATTCAAAGGCTTAGTCTCTTCCATTTTGGAAAAGTTGAATAAGGATGAACTTACTAAGGAGTTGAAACAACAAAATGAAGAACTCAGAGCATGTCTATAGTTTCTGATGAAGCCTTTGGATTCTGAGGGTGACCCAAGGTCAGTCCCAACTCTATTATCAAAATATGAACTAAAAAAGTTTAATGACATCAAGACAATGGTAGTTGGAACTCAAAAATGGTTTGACAAAATATACCAGGAAGGATGCGATGCAATCACCTTTGCAGCAGAACTCCACAAAAAATTTTGTAAATTACGGGACTTATGGGAAGAATTACATGAAGAGTGTGACACTTATGATGAATATCATTCTCACATGTTTCCAGAGGTACAAGCATTTAATTTGTAAGTTAGCCTAGGATTTAATTTGTGCTGTGTAAAGTTAGCCTGGGATTTAATTTGTCTTGAATTCAATTGCATTACAATAGTTAAATCATGCCAAAACTAGATATTCAATGAATGTATGCAATCTAAAAATCTTAAGAATCCATAGAAGATAGCATCATTTTCTGTAGTGTTGTAGCAATTAGCTCTCTTGGTTACTCAAGAAATTGGTGTGAAATTTAGAACATTTGTCTACCATAAATCTGTTGCAAGTATGGGTCTAACCAGTGTTTTCATTGATGTCAACATATTCATATTACATTGATGTCAAGGATTGGATGAGTTGTATGTTGAGGATATTGAGAAAATTAGTCTTATCAGAAATAGAGAAGAACAGTGAAGATAATAAAGCTCTATATCCCAGCTAAGATGAAGATCAGAGGATGTGCATCAAAGGGTTTGTAGATATGTGTCTAAAGGTGATCTAGTAAAGATTTGAGAGGTTTACATGAAGATTTGAAGAAGTTATGGCCATATGAGTAAAACTGGTTCTAGCAGATGTTCAGAGGTGACAGAATGACTCAAATTGGTCTGGTGAGATCCAAAAATGTAATATCTTATTCTGCAGATTTGGTAGAATGTTTAGGAACTCAATGTGAATTGACAACTCAATTGGTTCTTGGTCTAGAGGTCCGCAAGCATCTATTCCAATATGACAATGATGACAGACTATGTTCTTGAGGTTCTGGATGAAGAAGAGAATGATTTTAGTAAGTAGAAGTAGTGTGCATGTTCTCGGTGATTTAGGCAAGCTTGTGGAGGTCTTTGGATTGTGTCCAATTTGTGTTGGTGGTCTGCATTGAAGACGGAGCTTGTAATTGAAGAATTACTTCTAGATGATGATGTTCTTCCTAAACTTTTCCAACTGGATGATTTACACATCTTGCAGATGATCTTGAAGATGTTCTACAAAGCATGGCATGTTCCTCAATGAAGATTTAAGTCCCAGATCTGTGTGGCTGATAGTGTGCTGATTCGTATGAAGTCTTTTGTAATAAGTCAAGTTGTACTTGTGTATTTTTTCTTTAAAGTTTTCTAACTTTGATGATTATCCCAAAGTCGATGTCTTGTATAAATAAGACTTGTGAAGTCATTTCAAATGCATCTTGGTAGAGATGAGAGTGTGGTAGAGAGGAGAAGTGTAAAAGGTAGAGCAGAAGTATTGAGCTTAAATGGAACTGACTCAAGCATGGTGAAGATGCTATTCTTCAGTTCAAGTATGTAATATATATCATTCTGTAGACAATGTGTCTCCTATAGGCAGTGGGCCTCTTGTGAGCAATGTGCTCGGGCAGTGAGCCCTAATTGGCATGTGCCATTTGTTCTTCTTATTCTTTTAATAGAGAATACAATCTTGGGTTAGTCACCCCATGGTTTTTCCCTTAACTGGGTTTTCCACGTTAAAATCTTGGTGTCATATATGTTAATATGTTTCTGCTCTTGAATTGTTGCATTGTGTTTCCATGATTGATTTATTATTATGCTGCTAGATTACAAGAAGAATTTAAGTGGTTAATAAGAGAATTTTTAGGACAACTGATTCACCCCCCCTCTTAGTTGTCTGTCTTGAAACTAACAATTGGTATCAAAGCCAAGTTCCTCTATAAGAGCTTAACCACCCGACGAGATCTAGGATGTCTTCCTTCAAGAAGGATAGTCTGAGGTTTGATGGAACAAATTACACTCTTTCAAAAATCCCAATGGAATGTGACTTGCAATGTATGGGAATGCAATATTTGATCATGGCTTCAAAGAAGTATGTTCCTCCAAAGGATGGTCTGACAAGTATAGATGAGCTAGAAGATGTTGAAGACAATCTTTGGGCTAAACAAGCTTTACTAAGTGCCTTATCTGATTCAGAGCTAACAAATGTTATAGATTTAAGAACTACATATGAGATTTGGGAAAAACTGGAACTTCTACATGAAGGAGACAAATATGTTAAATGTGCCAAGCTATAGAGTCTGAAAGGAAAATTTAAAAACCTGAAGATGAATGAAGATGAAAATATCACTACATTCATGCCAAAAGTAAATGAACTTGTTTGTGGTATTAGGTGTGCTGGTAGAATCTTGGATGAAGATGAGATTGTTGCCAAAGTTATCAAATCCCTACCTCCTTACAAATACAAGGTTGCTACTATTGAAGAATTCAAATCTTTTTCAAATATCACAAGGGATCAATTGGTTGGAAAATTAGCTGCATTTGAATTGGTCAAGTTTGGCGATGCACCCCCCAAGACTGAATCTGCATTCAAAGCTAGTGCCTCTATAAAAGGCAAACAAAAGTTTGATCTAGGAGAGAACTGCTTAGAGAAACTATCATGGTATGAAAAAGCAAGAAAAGATATGGAAGAAGATGAAGCAGAAGCTACTCAACTTGAAGACCTTATTGAAAAAAGACTACCAAGAGGATCCGGTAAGTATGAAGAAAAATTGCCCTTAAAATGTTTCAACTGCAATAAGATTGGTCATTTTGCCTCAAGGTGTTCGGAAAGATTTTCAAGGACAAATCCAAATAGATCAAGATTCCAAAAGAAGTGTTACTATGTTCATAAAGATGATGATGATGAAGGAGTAAAAGACGATGAATCAGAGAAAGGAAACAAATCTAGAAGTGACTGAGTGTTTATTGCCATCAAGGAAGAAGATCCAATGTCCTTTGAATCTATCAATCATAAAATCATAAAAAGAACTCTAGCTGCCCAAGTTGAAGAAAAGGATGACTGGGTCATTGACAATGGATGCTCCCACCATATGACAGGTGACAAAAATAGGTTCATAGATTTGGAAAGATATGAAGGAGTGATAAAAATTGGTGATAATTCTGCTAGCAGAATCAGAGGTAGAGGAACTATTTCTTTTGATGGAAAGAACAAAACTAGTAATGTACTATATGTTGAAGGTCTAAACCACAATATTCTCAGTGTTGGACAGTTGGTGGACAAAGGATATGATCACCAATTCAAAAATGGAAAATGTAAGATCTTTGAAAGTTTTGGAACAGAGATTGCATCTGGTACTCAAACAAAAGGTAACATCTTCCACTTGGTTGGTACTGGCAAAAGTTGTTTATTTGTTCAAATTGATCAGAGTTGGTTGTGACATAGGAGAATGTGTCATGCAAATTTTGATAATATCATCAAGACAAGCAACACTCAGGCTGTAAGAGATCTTCCAAGATTGGTGAAACCTACCAATAGTTTGTGCAAAGAATATCAGTTCGGTAAGCAGAGCAAAGTCACATTTAAAAGTAAGGAACAATCTTCTACTAGGTTGTTGGACTTAGTACATACTTATCTATGTGGACCGGCAAGAATCAGGAGTTTGCAAGGTGATAGATACTTTATTTTATTATTTGATGACCACTCCCAGATGATGTGGGTGACTTTTTTGAAAGAGAAATCTGAGGCTCTTGAGAAATTCAAAATATTCAAGGCTATGGTACAGAATGAAACTGGATTAAACATAAAATGTCTCAGGTCTGATAGAGGTGGAGAATTCACATCCGGAGAGTTCATAAAATTCTATGAGAAACATGGGATAAAAAGATAGTTATCTACTCCAAGGACTCCACAGTAGAATGGAGTAGTGGAGAGAAAGAACTAGACCATCCAAGAAGCAAATGTTCCTCAGATCTACTAGAAATAAGTTGTAAGCACTGCTATCTATAATCTTAGTTGAGTATAAATCAGAAGCAATAGTGGTAAGACCTCTTATGAACTCTGGTTTGGCATCACTCCCACTATGAAGTATTTTAGAGTCTTTGGTAGCAAATGTTACATTGAAAGAGATGAAGGAATATTCTGGGGTTATTCTACTCAAAGAAAAGCATATCGGTGTTACAACAAGAGATTGATAAATATTATAGAAAGTACAAATGTGAAGGTTGATGAAGGTATTGAAAAACCCACAAGGTTTTATGAATATGAAGAAGATTATCAGAATGATGTTTTGGTCCAAGAAGTCCAAGTTCCTTCTAAAATTTAGATCCAGACTAATCCAGAGAATCAGGAAGTAGAGATAAGTTTGAATGAACCTCTTCAAGAAATAGAAGTGAAAGAAATTCCCAAAACTCCTAGGTATGTAAACCTAAATCACTCTAAAGATCAGATCATAGGTGATAAAAGAAAAGGTGTTCAAACAAGAAGAAAGATTGTTCAAGACTTTGAAAAGTATTATCTGATTTCAAAGATTGAACCAAAAATAGTGAGTGAAGCATGCAATGATGAAAGCTAGACTAAAGCAATGAAGGAAGAGTTAATATAGATTGAGAAAAATCACACTTTGGATCTTGTTCCTAGACCTAGAAACAAAACTATGATTTCAACCAAATGGGTCTTCTGGAATAAACTGAATGAAGATGGTGAAGTAGTTAGAAACAAAGCCAGATTGGTTTGCAAGGGTTATTCTCAAGTAGAAGGAGTTGATTTTGAAGAAACTTTTGCTCTGGTGGCAAGAATTGAAGCAGTCAAATTATTTCTTGCCCTTCCTACCTTCAAGGACTTCAAAGTATATCAGATGGATGTCAAGTCTGCCTTCCTGAATGGTGACTTGGAAGAAGAAGTATACATTGAGCAACTGGATGGATTTCAATTGTCTAATCATGGTTATATGGTCTGCAAGTTGAAGAAAGCACTATATGGAATCAAAGAAGCCCCAAGAGCCTGGTATAAAAGATTAGATAAGCATCTTTTGAAGATTGGTTTCAACTAAGGTATTGCTGACAGTAACTTGTACTTCAAAATTGATCATGAAAATATCTTGATTGTTGAAGTATTTGTTGATGATATCATTTTTGGAGGAAGAGATAGTATGTACAAAACTTTTCCAAATCAAATGCAAAGTGAATTTGAGATGTCCATGTTTGGGGAAATAAATTTCTTCTTGGGTCTGCAAATCATTCAAACAAAGAAAGGAATCTTCATTTCACAGACCAAATATGTGAATGAATTGTTGAAGAAATTTGGGATGGAAGACTCAAAACCAATGAATACTCCCATGGCAACTGGATGTAAATTGAGAAAAGATGATGACTCTCCTAAGGCTGATTAGAAAAAGTATAGGTCAATGATTGGAGGACTAATGTATCTTACTCAAACTAGACCTGACATTATGAATGTTGTTGGTCTTGTTGCTAGATTCCAAGCTGATCCTAGAGAATCTCATGTCATGGAAATCAAGAGGATTCTTAGATATCGAAAAGGAATAGTTGAGTATGGTTTATAGTATCCTAGAGATCATGATTTCTCTCTTCATGCATATACAGATGCGGATTAGGTAGGAGATGTGGATGACTGAAAGAGTACCAGTGGTGGAGCATTCCTTTTAGGGAAAAGATTGGTTTCTTGGCTGAGCAAAAAATAAGAGGCAATATCTCTGTCCACTGCAAAAGCATAATATATTGTTGTAGCAGGTAGTTGCACTCAAGTATTGTGGATGAAGCAAATACTAAGAGACATCAGAGTGGAGTATGAAAAACCTATCACAATCTTCTATGATAATTCAAGTGCAATAAATATATCAAAAAATTCAATGTTGCATTCAAAGACAAAACATACATCCATCAAGTTTCACTTTTTGAGAGAGAAGGTCAACAACAATGAAGTCGGATTGGAATTTGTTCCCTCCAAGGATTAGATTGCAAACATTTTTACTAAACCTCTACCTAAGGACTCTTTTGAGTATCTCAAGGAGAAGTTAGGGGTTATTACCCCTCCAATTCTAAATTAAGGTGCACTAATGAGCATCAGTTTGGTGGATCTCACAGTCATATCTTGTGGTCCAGATTGATGATAGGAAGCTGCTACTCAGGGGGGCAGTCTATATGATTCTATGTGATGCAAGTATGTGCCCTTTGCCATTGATGTCAAAGGGGTAGAGAAGACATGTGAATGGTTGTTGTTGATAGGGGGAGTTATGTCAGTCGGTAAGGAGAAGTTCTTGTCTTGATTGTTAAAATAGTTTTTCACATCATATGTTGCCATCAATGACAAAGAGGGAGATTGTTGCAAGTACAGGCCTAACCGGTGTTGTCATTGATGTCAACATATTCCTGCTACATTGATGTCAAGGATTTGATGAATTGTGTGTTGAGGATCTTGAGAAAACTAGTCCTATCAGAAATAGAGAAGAATAGTGAAGCCAGTGAAGCTCTATATCCCAGCTAAGCTGAAGATCAGAGGATGCACATCAAAGGGTTTGTAGATATCTCTCTAAAGGTGATCCAGTAAAGATTTGAGATTTTTGAATGAAGATTTGAAGAAGTTATGGGCATATGAGTAAAACTAGTTCTGGCAGATGTTCATAGGTGACAAAGTGACTCAAATAGTTCCAATGAGATCTAGAAATGCAATATCTTGTTCTGTGGATTTCGTGGATTATTTAGGAAGTCAATGTGAATTGACCACTCAATTGGTTCATATTCTAGAGGTCCACAGGCATCTATTCAATTATGACAGTGATGATAGACTATGTTCTTGAGGTTCCAGATGAAGAAGAGAATGATTTCAGTAAGAAGAAGTAGTCTGGATGTTCTTGGTGATTCAGGAAATCTTGTGGAGGTCTCTGGACTGTGTCTAATTTGTGTTGGTGGTCCGTACTGAAGACAGAGCTTGTAATTGAAGAATTACTTCCGGATGATGATGTTCTTCCTAAACTTGGCCGACTGGATGATTTACACATCTTGCAGATGATCTTGAAGATGTTCTACGATGCATGGTGTGTTCCTCAAAGAAGATTTAAGTCCTAGATCTGTGTGGCTGACAGTGTGGTGATTCACATGAAGTCTTTTGTAACAAGTCAAGTTGTATTTGTGTATTTTCTCTGTAAAGTTTGTTGACTTTGATGATTATCCCAAAGTCAATGTCTTGTATAAATAAGAGTTGTGAAGTCATTTCAAATGCATCTTGATGGAGATGAGAGTGTGGCAGAGAGGAGAAGTGTGAAAGGCAGAGCAGAAGTATTGAGCTTAAATGGAACCGACTCAAGCATGGTGAAGATGCTATTCTTCAGTTTAAGTATGTAATATTTATCATTCTGTAGACAATGTGTCTCCTATAGGCAGTGGGCCTCTTGTGAGCAGTGTGCTCGGGTAGTGAGCCCTAATTGGCATGTGCCATTTGTTCTTCTTATTATTTTAATAGAGAATACAATCTTGGGTTAGTGACCCCATTTTTTAAACTTAACTAGGTTTTCCACATTAAAATCTTGGTGTCATATGTGTTAATGTGTTTCTACTCTTGAATTGTTGCATTGTGTTTCCATGAATGATTTATTATTATGCTGTTGAATTACAAGAAGAATTTAAGTGGTTAATAAGAAAGTTTTGGGACAACTGATTCACCCCCCTCTCAGTTGTCTATCTTGAAACTAACAAAATCAACTATTCATTGTGAATGTCACTTAGGAACTTTTAAAACCCTACTCCTTTAGCATCTTCTTTTTAATCCACTGTTAGATTTAGGTTTTTTAGTAGCATTCTTATAGTGTCATATCAACTAAAATTATAAGGGTTTGCATGAGCTGTTGTCTTAATCCATCAAATCTACCACTTTGCATGTAAGACCCCTTATATGAACAACTGGTACATTCCAACTAAAAAATTCCAAGCAAGCTAAGACCTAGCTGTATTATCCTTGGAGTAGTCTTACCTAAGGTAGGATACTTTTCAAGAGAGGTATGATACCAATAATCATACCTGTATTGTTGTGTGCTAAAAACACCATCAATAGAATTGGCTCTAGAAGGAGGGCAAAACCAGGTTGAAATTCTCCTCCACAAAATTTGCAAGTCTGGTGACTAGAAAGAGACATACTAGGTCTAGCTCATCTAGAGAGGGATTTCTATCTTTGCCAGAGTTTAGAAGGACAAGAAGGGATCAGGGCATACCAAGAGCACCAAGAGCTTGATCAGCCCCAAGAAACCCAACTGCAGCCCCAATCAATCCTCCCAGCATGGCTTTCTTCATGGGCAATAACCAGTCCTAATTCCAGCTTGCCAACTATCATGACATGCCAAAAAAACCCAACAAGTTTTGCTCCAAGTTTCATGTGAATGATCTAGACAGGACTGTGGATGAACACATCAAAATATTTGAAAGTAACATATTTATGCTTTAGGTTCAGTATGAAGATGTGGTCTGCAGGTTATTCCTTTATTCACTACAAGATGAAGCTTATTACTAGTTTGCCAATCTCCCTCCAACATCCATAACCTCATGGTGAGCTTTGAAGGCTACATTTCTTAATCATTTTAGGATGCCTACCACTTTAGAAGACCTTTATAGGTCCTTTGTAGAAATTTGGCGAGGTGAAGGTGAGTTAATAAATTCCTTTAACAATTGATTTCAAAAGGCTTTTAGTCATTTGCAAGCTCCTTATGCTATATGTCAAGTTGTAGCATTGCCTATTTATTATGCAACCCTAGATAGGATCACTTCCATGTTCATAAGAAGAGTCAATCCACCTCCTAATAACCTAGCTCAAGCATACAGTGAGGCTATTACTATAAAACACCCAGCTAGGAAAAACAACAAAAGGTCTGTTCAATCACATGGGTCCCGTAGCAATGCCCAATCAAATACCCATGATCAACCAAGATCTAGCTAATTATACCCCTATAATGAACCCAATTCCAACTCCCTCTACAACACAAGCCCTAGTGGTTCACCTAGGAGACCTTATAGTTGAATTACCTCCAGCCCAAATGCCCTTTCTTCAATCTGCTAAAATAGCTAAGGCAAGAGATGATAGGGATGATATTAGAGAGTTGGCTAACCAAATGAAAAAGCACACTACCGAGGTTACCCATCTGAGAGATCAAAATGCATATCTACAACTGAGGAATCAAAATTAGAATCAGTACCAGAATCAAAATCAGTATCAGAATCAGAATTTTCAGTGATCAAACCAGTCTTGGAACAGTAGGCCCAACAATAGAGGAGTACCATCACCATTGGAGAATCAAAATAAAGATACTCATACACCTGGTCACGTGATGCTGGTTGAGGCAACATTGTCTACTTGGTGCAGATTGCACAATACAAATGCTCATTCCAAGCTAGACTGTCCAAAATTTCAAATAGCCTCCAACATTTTCCAAATGGACATCCAAAATGCTAAAACACAAGAGAATCTACTAAAAGGGTATGAATTAGTTCCTTCTCATAGGTATGATACTGTCCTGGTACTTGACAGTTACACATTTCCATTTCAAGATGATAACCAACCTAAGGAATAAGAGCTTGATGAAGTAAATCCTTATTAGCAATACAACTAAACTCAATACAACTTGAGAAGTAATAAGCCCAAGGGCCCATACACCACCTCAAACCCTCCAAATAACTATCAAATCCCACCTAATCCAAAAGCCTCCAACAATCCTAAACCTCGAAAGGCCACACCTCAGTTGATGCATCAGGAAGCTACTGCTAAAAGTTCCCAAAGGTTTGAGATAGCTCAAATGAGACAACAGATTATAGATGAGCTTAAGAAAATGAAGGTAAGCTTGTCCGTCTTTGAGTTGTTGAAAGTACCAAAAATTAGGACAACCTTCATTCAAGATATGGGGGAAAATGTTAAGATAGACTCTTCTCAAAAGAAGATTCCACCAAAGGATAACATAGATAAAGGGAAAGAGAGTTCATGTGACAGATGTTGAACAAAAGGTTACATTGTAGAAGGATAAAAGGGAAAGTCCTCCTTTCCTTTTAACACTCAAAATATTTGGAAAGAATCGTCACAACTATTTAGTAGACTCCGGAGCTTCCACAAATGTGATGCCTTTGTCAGTCTGCAAGGCACTAGGTCTCACCTCAACAAAGTCTTCTAGGAAGGTCACGCAGTTGGACAAGACTGAGGTAAATGTAATGGGTGAGTTGAACAAAATACATATGCAATTGGCCTATGACCCCAGAGTGCAGCAATACATAGACATTCAGGTATTGGATAATCTAGACCAATATGGTATGCTCTTAAGTTGGGACTAGTCTAGGACTTTGAACGGTTACATGGCAATGGACTTTTCTCACATGTGTGTGCCTTGGAATGGATTAGCAAATCAAATCTGCATTGAGAGGGAGCCAAAAATGAAGCACATTATTACATAATATAATCAGACCAATGAAATCTTGTTTTCAGAAGTAGACTTGGGAGTCTACCTCCCCTATGTTGATCAGGCAGAAGAGATATTTATGTTGAATTGTAGCCAATTTCCTGATCCTCCGCTTACAGAATGTCAGGAGAGTACAGAAGCATACATATAGTCAGATCAGGGGAATTCCTTTGAAGATGAAGAAACAAGAATATTCGAAGCATTCATAAGTTTTGTAGCTAAGTTTATGAATGATCAATTAGTTGTTGGAGGGAAAATACAAATAGGTCAACTGTTGCTACCAAATTGGTGCCACCTCCATGATGCCTCTCATTCAAAATTTTCATGTTCACTCTGCCAAGAGATGGTCAAACAAGTACAGAGGCATTTGAAGATCTCCATAAGCTGAAAGGAAGGTTCAACCATCTCAAAGAAGATTGATTAGGAACCCCAATTAGATGAAAAAAGGCAAGTAAGGTAGGATGACAACAATAAGGATTTCTACCTCTAGACCCTGAGATTAGATGGATCTAGGTTTAGATAATGATCTAGAGTAGGCTTTGAGCTAATTAGCCCCACAAGAAATTTGTATTTGGCATCACATAGGTTATAGTTCCGTTGCATAAATAACGTGACAGAATATGAAGTCTTAGTGCAAGGATTGTTGATGTCCCTCCAAAAGAAGGTTTGGGTTATCCAAGTGTTTGGCGACTTAGAATTGGTTGTCAAACAAGTGAGAAGGTAATAATTTTGTAATGACAAGAGGTTAAATCAATATAGGAACCATGTATGGGATCTGATCGAGTGCTTTGATAATTTCAACATTCAACTAATCCCACGAAGGCAGAATCATGTTGCTGATGCCTTGGCTCAAATAGCAAGCTCATTGGAACCAACATCTATGTTAGGCTTAAAGAAGTTCACTGTCAAGTTTGTTTCCACTCCATCGCTACCAGATAACATCATGAATTTTCAAGTCTTCGAGGATGACAAGAACATAATTGATTTTCTCACTTCATCGGATGTTTTTATTGTGCAAATAATAGACAAAGAAGAGATGGAACCTACTGAAATGGATCTGGAAGGAGTTCTTAATTTAAAGACAAATACTATTCCTTGGGGAATGGTAGAATTGGAATGACTGTTTGACTAAGACAAGCTTGGAACCTAGAGGAATGAAGGAGAATCTCCTAGTGGGCAATGTGACCCTTTTAATTTGGGGACATCTGAAGAAGTTAAGAATTTGTTCATTGGGAAAGCCAACACTGAGGAAGAGAAAGCAGATATTATCAATGCATGAAGAGATTATCATGAAGTCATAGCATGGAGTTATGAAGACCTCAAGACATATGATACTTCAATCATTACTCACACTATACCACTCAAACTAGGCGTAACGCTGTTAGACAAAGGCAGTGGCTGGTGAATGCTTTGTTAGAACCATTAATTTTCAAAGAAGTGCAGAAATTGCTATCTGCTAGGATTATATTACCCATTAGACATTCAGCCTGGGTGGCAAATTTAGTCTCAGTCCAAAAGAAAAATGGAGAAATCAGACTTTGTGTTGACTTTCAGAATTTGAACCAAGCCTCCGAGAAGGATAATTATCTACTACCATCATTAGACGGAGTGGTTCAAATTGTCAATGAATCTCAGATGATGTCTTTCCTATATGGTTATTCAGGTTATAATCAAGTGATGGTTGACTATGAGGATAGATTAAAGACATCTTTCACATGTAAATGGGGAATTTACGTGTACCGCAGGATGCCATTTGGGCTGATTAACACTGGTGCCACATTCCAATGTGCAATGGATGTAGCCTTCAAAGGACTGGTCAAGAAATGTATTATCATTTATATGGACGACCTTACTGTGTTTTTAAAGAGATGAGTAGATCATGTGGCAAACCTAAGGAAAGTTTTGCAATAGTGTAAAGATTATGGGATCTCACTCAATCCCAAAAAAGTGTATATTTGGAGTGACTGAAGGAAAATTGCTAGGACATGTAGTCTCTGAGTAAGGCATATCTATTGATCCCAACTGAGTTCAAGATACCGCCTCCAACCAGAAAGAAGGAACTCAAGTCATACTTCAGTAAGATTAACTTTGTCCATAAATTTATTATTGGGTTTACTGAAATTTTCTGTCCATTGAATGCCATGTTGAAACAAGACACAAAGATAGAGTGGACTCTAGAAGATAAGGCTGATTTTGTAGAAATCAAACAAGCAATAGCCAATGCTCTAGTATTGGTGATTCTAGATTACATGTTGCCATTTTGTATCTATTCTTTTACTTCTAAGCATACTTGTGCCACAATGTTGACGTAGAAAAGAGTTGTTGATGATGAAAGACCCATCACTTTTATGAGCACTCTGTTAAAAGATGCATAACTGAGGTATCCAAATGTATAAAAACAAGGATACACCATGGTAAAGGCTGTCAAAAAGTTCCATCATTACATCTTGAGAAGCCAAGTAATTGCCATAGTGCTAGATGCAGTAGTTAAAGCATTATTGATGCAAAGTGAACTAGGTGAAAGAAGAGGAAAATGGCTCACCATTCTGCAAGAATTTGACATAGAGACACAACCTATGAAACTGGTACAAGGATAGGCGTTGATGAAAACAATGGCATAAGTTGGTCCAGGCTTAGTCTCCCAGCAGTATATGTTAGAAGACATTTTTAAAGATGAATGGTATGGAGACATTGTGTTTTATCTTCTTAATCAACACTATCCACCTTAGTTGAATTCAGTTCAGAGAAGAGCACTTAGATTAAAAAGTAATAGCTACATGATAAAGGGATTAGTGTTATACAAGAAAAATCATGAGGGAATCTATCTAAGGTGCTTGGGTAATTAAACAGAGGTAGCACAAGTCCTAACAAATTTTCACAAGAGGTTTGGGATGGGTCATGGATCGGCTCATTCCACTGCCAATCAGATTCTCCAGGTAGGGTATTACTGGCCCACTTTGTTCAAAGATGCTCATTCACACGTAAAAACTTGTCACACATGTTAGACAACTGCCACAAGAGAACGAAACGTTACTATGCTATTACAACTAGTCTTGGTATGATCATTCACATAGTGGGGACTTAACTTTATTGATATGGTCAACCCATCTTCCTCTACAAGCCACAGGTATATTCTGATCACTACTGACTATTGTACCCGATGGTTTGAAGCTATAGCATGCAAACAATGTACCACAGAGGTAGTTATTGAATTTGTTGAAAATAATATTATTACCAAGTTTGGTTGTCCTTTCTCCTTGGTTTGTGATAATCACCCTACCTTTTCTTCATTACGTTTTTTCTAATTGGGCATTTGATTATGGAATCGTTCTTAAGTTTTCCTCTAATTACTATCCTCAAGGGAATGGGGTAGCTGAATCCACAAATGAAAATTTGCTTGAGGTAATTAAGAAACTTCTAGACAAGAACCCCAAAGACTAGCATACTTAGCTTAGGTTCACCTTATGGGCTAACAGAATTAGACATAAGGCTGCATTGGGAACATCACCTTATCACTTGGTTTATGAAATGAAGCCTATTTTCCCCATCCATTTGAGAATCCTTGTGCTACAATTTATGCAAGATTGTCTTAAACCAGATGATCAGCTATCTTCCTGATTAGCCCAATTACTACACTCAAAGAGAAATGTGACGCTGCTATAGAAAACTTTATAAAACACCAAGGGCTAGTGTAATGATGGTTCGACAAGAGAGCCAAAGTCAAATCCTTTTGCATTTTTGACTTAGTACTGTACTGGGATAAAGCCCATGAGAAGAAAGGTGAACATGGTAAGTTTGACAAACTTTGGCTAGGTCCATATCATATTTATGAGATTCTTGGTGACAACATGTATCTACTGAAGAGATTTACTACTGAGGAGCTTCCATTTCTCATCAATGGATAGTTCCTGAAGCACTACTTTCAAGGTTAGGAGGTAGCATTGCCATCTGTTAGTGTATATAGTTAGGTTTCTTGTTGTTAGGTTAGGTTAGGTTGTTTCTTAGATTAGGTCTTTGCTTTCCACTTTCACTTTTTGTAGTTGTTAGGTGTTTCCTTTCACTTAGTTGAGTTGTCTTTTCTTGCTTTGCTTTTCTTGCTATGCTTGCTTTGCCAAGATCCTTGTTTTGACAATGTGGTGGCAGTTGTGTAGTCCTACAAGTGCTTCTTGGTTGAGTAAATAATTTGGAACTTTTCTTTGAGAAGTCAAAGTTTCTCACTGAGGTCTTCATATGGGTTCCATTGTTACACCTGGCGGTATGATGTTTGTTCACTAGAAAGGAGTCATTAGTTGGTGCACTTGAAGTATTTTCTAGCCATATATCTCTCACACTCTTAAGTATTCCTAAGGTACCTAAGAGAGTCTTGGTGAGCTTGCATTAAGTGAAAAATATAAGGTCCACCTTTGCTGCCATTGGAAGTTCACACCCAGCTAGCTGAGTTATCAATGTAACTAATGCCGTCAAAAGCATGTGTTGTAAGGGCAGTTGTATCGCATTGTACTTTGCCAAATTTAAGCTCAATAAAATGTTAATCAGATCAAAGCAAAGAAATACAAAGAAAATCATACTCATACACACCATAACTCAGCTGGATGGACAATCAAGTAAACTCTACCAAGGCTATGGATGCCTAACTAGTAGTGGGGATCTACTTGAGTGGAATTCTAAGACAAACATGTTGGGGCTATAGATGCTTGCTGGTAGCAGGGGCAATGTCCAGGTAGTTCAAAAGGTGTGTACTAATCACATAGCTTAATGTAAAGGATCTAAGATGGGCTTAGTTGCCAAGGGATGGGAATTAACACAATCGCACACACTCAGGTTTTCAGCATATGGATGGTTGCACTGATTATTAAGCTTTGCTTCTTTGATAAGATATCATGTGCTTTATTGTCTAACATGAGGGAAACACAAAAGTTTTGGGTTTGAAACTAAGGTTTATATTAGAAATTATCTAGAGTTTTTCCCTAGCAGAGTCACTAGTTGTTGTGCCTCACACACATGCCCCATTTTGCAAAATAGGGACTCCCTTCTTCAAAATTTTGCTCTAGAGTATTAGTTCAGCTTTCACTTCCTAAGATGTCAAAAGGTGGTCAATTGCATTTTTCCCATGTTAGAAAGATTGGTGTCGATAAGTGATCCAAAAGTCAACTAAGTCTGAGTGTTTGCCTTCATTGAAATCAAGTCTGATTGCCTTTTGTGCCAAAAACCCTTGCAACAAACCTATGCATTGAATCCTTGATCAGCTGACTTTTGTACTAAATGCTCGTCTATCCCACTTAGTGCTATTTCTATCTCCAACTACCTAAGTGTTAAAATCCTTGTTGTCTGACTCCTATGCTAAATCTCCATCCAACAGACCTTTGCGCCAAATTCTTCTTCATCTAACTTGTGTTGAATCATTACCCATTGGACTTAAGTCAGTAGAAGACCCAATCCGCACTTAGTTTGACAACTTCAAAACTGGTGCAAAGTGCTCAAAGAACTGAGGTCTGATCTCATGCTAAAATTCAATACAACCGACTAAGTCTGTAACCTTCAAAAATCGTGCAAAGTCCATCAGCCCACTTTTTTGCGCAAAATCCCTAAATGACTCTACGGTATGACAAGATGATCACTGTACTTCCCTACATTTATGGAAATCAATAGGGGACGATAAAAGTGATTTTGTTTCACTTTGAGCTCATTTTGCATTTTGAAATCAACTGGACAGCTCTGTGATTGGATTTGAAACCAGTCCACTACAAAAAAAATTGCTCGTGGATTCAAATGAGAGCATCATCACCTGTGGTCTCATTACATTCCATCTCTACTAATCATGTGAGTACTCTATTTCTGGGCCTAGGGTTTTTCATTTTCAAGCTAGGGTTTACAATTAGTAAAATGAGGGTTTTTTGTACTAAACCAAATTTCAATTTCTTTAAGAGTGGACTTGCAGACGATTAGTATTGTAAAGAAAATGGAGGTTTCTCTGTGATTTTTGGAAATGTCTTTAAGGAAACCCTAGTTAAATAGTGAGTCAGGTAGTTAATTGTCGAAATGCAACCTTATTCAAAAATTCCTATTCGCGTTGAGACCAAAACATCCATGAAATCATGTTAACATCTCCTTAGACTCGCAAGATAAATCTTCAAGCAAAACAAAATCTATCATAGTCAGAAATCAACCCTACTAGTGTAGCATCAAAAAACCATCTAACCAACCTACAAATTTTCTAAACTAAATGAAACTCGGTCAGACACTTTGAAAAACTTTGCCAAAATCCTAAAAGTAGTCAGTGCTAAAAACGTTGTCATATGACCTAGTGCTAATTCCTCCCTTAACCGAATTTGGTCAGATGACACTTAAAACCCTAAAAAATCTCAAAGATTGCATTGTGCTTAAAACGTTATTGTCCAACTAAGTGCTAAATCTTGCTTTCTTTGACTTAGGTCAGAGATCTCCCAAAAGCCCGCTAAGTTGATCAATCTCAAAACTCGCACAAAACATGATAATTGGTCTAACACTAAAAATTGCCTCTTCTGACTTGCACTGCAAATCCAACTTACCAATCTTTGAGACTGATTTGAGTCAAACACATCAAAATTATGTGCAAGGTTGGACATTTCTAAAATCTATGCCAAACACCATAATGAATAAATGACCAAGCTCGGATGACCTCAAATATTGCACAAGGTTGGTTGGACTATGATTTGGTACTTTATTCATGAGAGGTCGGATGACTCCCAAACTCGCGCAAGGTCAGATGACCTTCAAATCCGCACTTTCCTCATCACAGGTTGGATGACCTCCAAATTAGTGCAAAACAAGTAAAATGATTATTTCTGATGAAAATTTCAAAGCTAAAGGATCTGTCTAATGGAAATAAGTGCTGCATTGATAGAAGTATGTTGTTTTGCACCTTTTTTATTCAAATTGTGGAGTATTCAAGCATTTATTACATGGATTAATATGAATTATTGTGTTTTATCATTTCATCATGTAATAAATGGAGTAATTAGTAAATTCCCAGACTTGTGCATTTTATTGATAAGCATTTGTGACTTAGTTGGATAGATTCTAATCTCATAGAGTATAACATGACTTAGTAATATGACATTCAACTTGATAAACATGCATCTAAAAATTAGGATTTGGGAAAACCACTCAATATCATCAAGACTTATAAGATCCGGTCATGCAGGATAAATGACTGCTAGAGCCCAAACCATGAAGTATGAATTCAAGGGCATTCCTCCTGAAACTAAGATCTCCTTTGGATGGAAAAACATAGGAGACACTAATCTAGGTCACATTCACTTAGATGACTTTAGGACTCAGATATTTGGACCTAATGCAACTCCAAGAGAAAAGAAAGTAAAAGACAGTGAGATTGCAGAGGCTGTTGCCTTCTCGACTTCAACTCAATGTGCAGAGTTAATAGTAGCCTGTGCTGACAGATATGACATAATGATGAGGACCATACAAAATCCCAATGGAGATGTACTAGTAGATCTAAGTCCACCATCCTTAGTAGAAATCTTTGGTATTCTATGGTACCCAGTAATGACTATGCCAGACAAAATAGATGCAGAAGCAACATATAAGGAAGATATGGACACATGTAAGAAACACATAAATGAACACTAGATGAAAAGAAAAAGGTGTTCTCTTATCAAACTTCCTCAGGTCCTATATAGAAGTGATTTTCATGATGAGATAGGATATTTGGTTACCCTACTCAGTAGGATGTATGGACTGCCTGATGCATCAACCTTCCGTGGATGGATGTTCCTAGTGATTGAAGAGATAATTATTAAACAAACCAAATTCCACTGGGCTCAAATATTGAGTGATAACATCCATGAGGTATTTAGAAATTCTAGAGATAAGAAAGTATTCAGATGGACCTTTTATGTGGTGTATGCATTGGCAAGAAGGAATGAATACACTAGATTGTCAAATGTAGGAGAATTTGGAAATGATGAAGAAGAACGAATAAAGGTTTATGAATCCTACACTCAGCTAACACTGTCTCAATCCCTCATCCATTAAAAAAGG
The DNA here is from genome assembly GCA_027924645.1 of Cunninghamia lanceolata. NCBI lineage: Eukaryota > Viridiplantae > Streptophyta > Pinopsida > Cupressales > Cupressaceae > Cunninghamia > Cunninghamia lanceolata. Next base: position 461,912 of record BSBN01000195.1, read on the forward strand.
GTGAATGATGCCTTTCCAATGCATATCACCAGATTGTTGCAAGGAACTACCCTCAAGATATCCACTGAAGCCATGAATGAAGTTATGAAATATGGAAGGTGGTACATACAATTTGAGAAATTCACTTATCTAAGGATTCAGGGCTTCACTAGAATGGCCTACAGATTGCCCCATTATCCCATAGACAAAGTAGTCCTCTTGGAGCTATCAAGGTAGTTGATTACTTGTGTAGAGAAGTTAAAACATCTTCATAGGACAAATCCGAAGTTTCCTATCTTGTTGGGAAAGTGTAATTATGCATGTGCCTCCTTATGGGCAGCTGAACATTCACATAATGAACTCCAATGGTTTAACCTCCATTATCACAAAAAGAGAAATCATTTTGATCCAAATAGAGTAATGAAGAGATATGTGAGTAAGAAGCTATTCCACAAAATGCATCTAGAATATTTTTGGGTCAACTATGTGGATGACCATGAAGTGTTGAAGAGGGCTCATTCAAGATTGTCCTTAGGGTTTATAAGGAAATTCCACATCATAGCAGTCTCAGATCAACTTAAAGATGATGAGAATGTAATGCATAGAGGACCTTGCAAAGCCTAGTATCATCAACCAATTCCCCTGCCAAACTTGATCAATGCAAAAGAAAGCTCCTTGGATGAAGTGATGAATGAACCAATAAGATTGAGTAAGTCATGGGTTAGAAGTTAGGTTACTATATTGGAGAGACAAGGAGTGCAACTCACATATACAAAACTTGAATCTGAGGAGTCTAGAGATGAAGAAGATACACCTATAGAGATAACAAATGAAGGAGAACAAACTCAAGAGCCTGCCATGAAATCAGACAGTGAGGAACATGTACCCTTGGTAGAGAAAGCTAAAGCAAAGAAAGTGAAAAAGGCTGCTCCAAAGGCACAAAAGAAAGATATGCCTCCTACAACAAGAACAAGGCCATCAAAGAAGAGGGACATGCCTAGTTGACCAGGGGAAGGTTCTAAAACAAAGAAAACTAAAGTGAAGACCACTGGCATAACTATAGAAGCCTCTATTGCTGCAACACCTAATAAAATAGACTTACCAGTAAGCTCTTCACCCCCTGCTGCTCCAATTGTAAATACTGCTACACCTTCTCTTGCAGCTTTGATTGCTACTCCTATTGCCCCTATTACAATTATCCAAGAATATACCTCTGATGCCTCTCACTGGTGATTACCATCTCAACCGTCTCATGCCCATTAACAATAGATTCAAACACCCCAAGTAGCCCCATTTCTTCCATTGCTACTTCTTCACTCTCTTCCATTTATACCATGTCTATGCCTTCCATATCCTTTGTTTCACTCTCCACTTCCTTTTCCTTGCCACCTATTTCCTCCATTCTTTCACCATCTTTCCCCATGCCTTCTCCTTCCATTACCTCACCTATTGTCATTTCTTCTATTCTACCAACCACTTCCATTCCACCTACCTTGGGATTTTCTTCATTTGCAAACTTGGCACAGGTCAGCTTGTCCTCACTACAGCAGTCCCATTATCTTCTACCCCTAGTTCCCAAGCTACAATAATATAGGTTTCAACTCCTTTGACCATACCATTGTTGCCGGGTATAGAAAAGCCATGTGCAAAATTGGGCCTTCAAGAACCAGAAATTGAGAAGGACACATAGGAAGAGCCCCTTTCTAAAGTAGTGAATGCTAAAGTGATAGAAGTTTCTGAGAGTCCTATAGAAAAGAACATAATAGAAACAGTCTTGAGGATTTCTTAGGAAGAGATGTTAGAAACTTGAGAAATGTTGAAGATGAAGAAGAGAATACATATAAGGAATCTGAGAAAGAGCAGAAGTTACTCAAGGGGCCACCAAGCACAAATGATGAAAATCCTAATGTTTATAAATATTCCTCCTGTACAGCACCTGATTGGCTACATAGCAGACTATCTTATCAAGAGCCTCTGGTTGAAGTGATGAAATTAGATTTAGATGCTATCTTAGCCAAAGCAGAGAAACCAAAGAAGCATAAAAAGGCTAAAATTGAATCGAGAATTTATAAAGATGCTATAGGGGCCCAAATAGCTGAAGTAGCTATTCCACCACCTGACATGGATAGGCTACATGTCAGGATTGGGGATTATACTATAATAGCTATTGATTTGGGACCAACAAAAATAGGTCAGAGGATTGATGAATTCAAAGGCTTAGTCTCTTCCATTTTGGAATAGTTGAATAAGGATGAACTTACTAAGAAGGAGTTGAAACAGCAAAACGAAGAACTTCGAGCGTGTCTGTAGTTTTTTATGAATACTCTGGATTCTGAGGGTGAGACAAGGTCAGTGCCAACTTTGTTATCAACATATGAGCTAACAAAGTTTGATGAGATCAAGACAGTGGCAATTGTAACTCAGAAATGGTTCGACAAAATATACCAGGAAGGATGAGATGCAATCACCTTTGCAGCAAAACTCCACAAATACTTTTGTAAGTTACAGGACTTATGGGAAGAATTACATGAAGAGTGTTACACTTATGATGAATATCATTCTCACATGCTTCCACAAGTACAAGAAATAAGGGATCTACCTGTAGAAATGTTATTATCAGAAAATATTTGGACAACTGATAGATTGCATAAAAAGGTGAAATGGTACTAGAAGTTGAAATTAACAAAAGAACTCTTCGGTAATGTCACAGAAGTCTATAAGGTGGCTGATGAAAATATATTATCTTTTATCTATGAAATAAATGACTCTCTGAAGGACTGCTGGGTAATCAATTTTGATGATCTAGCTCTATATGATGTGTGAGCTTGTAAGGACAAGCTACATTAGATAATCTTTAAGCAAATTTCACAAACTATCATGAGCGGATTGGATAAAGTCAGCGATCTTTGGACTACCTTCATCACATTTTAGTAGAGTAGGAAGGCACTAGAGAAAATGTACATTCAATACAACGAAGAATTGGAGATGTTCAGATATAGAGTGGATCACATCGAAAACCCAGACCCCACAGACATAAATCCAGCATTATGAGCTTTGCTCAAGTATAGCAATAAAAAGGAAGAAGAAGACAAATTTGAGTTAGATGAAGAGTAATAGAATATTTTTGAATATTTTGAAATATAATCCCATCATGAATATATATATTGCTATATTTGGAAGGTTATGTGACACTATTTTTTCCTTATTATGTCTTGAAAATCATCTTTTCACTATGTATAGCCGAATGGGTATCTGATTTGTCCAGGTTTGATGTATTTGGAGGTCATTTTTTGTCCTTTAGCTAATAGACAAATTGTAATCTAGGAATGCAATGAGCTTTTTAATATGTATTTAATGTTGTTAAATCTAGACTGTCGGTGTTGAGACAATCTCCACTGTTCATTTAAAAGCTTAGTATGGCAGCTCTCCTATATAAAGCGCTATCATTTCTCTCATTTGTAAGACTCATGATGCTAAATTGTTGATGCTTTGCCATTTGAGATTAATACAAAGCAAGTTTCTGCAGTGATTCTGACAATTTGTCTACTTGTGTTATCTATTTGATTTCATGGTTCACTTCATGATCTGGATTAGTTAGATTGTGCTTTTACAATGTTAATGGTTTATTGAAGGTATCTGATGAATGTTCTAAGTCCATACTTTTAGTTGCTTGCTGAGTGTAAGTGGATGTGTAAAGTTAGCCTAGGCTTTAATTTGTGATGTGTTTAATTGCATTACAATAGTTAAATCATTCCAAAACTGGGTATTTAATGAATGTATGAAATCTTAAAATCTTAAGAATCCATAGAAGATATCCTCATTTTCTGTAGTGCTATAGTAATTAGCTTGCTTGGTTACTCAGGAAATTGGTTTGAAATTTAGAACATTTGTCTACCATAAATCAACTATGCATTGTGAATGTCACTTAGAAACTTTCTAAACTGTGCTCCTTTTGCATCTTCTTTTTAATCTACTGCTAGATTTGTTGGAAACAAGGCAGATAACTGAGAGGGGGGGTGAATCAGTTATCTCAAATTTCTTAACTTTCTTTTCTTCTTTAATAATTCGTGTAGCATCAAAACATATAAGCATATGTGATCATGAGGACATAAATAAAATCAACACACATAACACAAGGATTTTTGTGGAAAACCCTGTTAAGGGAAAAACCATGGGGTGACTAACCCAAGATTGTATTCTCTGTTAAAAGAATAAGAAGTACAAAATGGCACATGCCAATTAGGTCTCACTGCCTGAGCACACTACTCACAAGAGACACACTACCTACAACAGACTCACTGTCTACAGAACTTATTGAAGGTAATCAGGTGTTTGAACTAATGAGAGGCATCTACAAATGCAAGAGTTTAGTTCTAGTTAGGCACAATACACTGATTTGATGCACTTCATTCTTCCTCTGTTTTGGTACTGTTGCTCTGTCACATACCAGACTTGAATTGTTGCTTTCACACTTGTCCTTGCTTATCATCACACTTTATTTCATTACTTGTATATTCCACTCAACTACATACTAGAATCCATCTGGTATATATATCCACATCAAGGATTTCATCAACTTTCTAGTCGGCAACAAGAACACTCAAGATATTTACAAATTACTGATCTGTTGGCTAAATCCATGCTTGATTTGTGATGCATATCAAAAGCATAGGCATAGAAGTCATTAATCATGTCGACCAATAATGTATAATCCCCCAAATAGCTTGATCAATGCCTTTTACTCATACGGATTGAAGTTTGATGCTTTGCTGGTCAGTTCTTTCTCTGTCTACTCTACCTGTCTAGAACCCAACACTTAGATGCTCATATCTTTTTCATGATTTATCACCAGAGGCTAAATCTATGGAATATAGTAGTCATGATAGTCCTCTTGACTTATCCAAGTCTGTAGCTTAATGAGTTACACCATTTGAGATATCTGGACCTGGTTGTCGGACCTTGTTGCATACTCTATTCTTGTTCACCAGACCAAAACAATCTTCAATCTAACTTCTGGTATAAGCATACTATGTACTATGGATGTGTGGAATAGACTTTGTTGCCATCAATGACAACACTCATGAAGCCATATAGTGTCTCTTGCCAACAATCTCCCCATTTGGCATTGATGGCAACACTTAGTGAAAAATGGCTGAGTGTCGCAGTAGACTCCCCCTTGGTTGATGCTCTGTGTTTTGCACTATTTTATCAGAACTCCCCATTAGCTGGATTCTACATTTTGCACTACTTCTCACTCCCCCTTTGACATCAATGGCAAAGGGCAGAATCTGCATACCAAAATTTTGTAAAAATTTGTCATATACATGGCCGCATAAGCATATATATGTTATACTTACATATACTTAAGTATATCCGCAAAAGTGGCCTTGAACTGTATAAACTCTATGGCCCAGCTTTGCTTCATCCTGTCCAAAATGGAGATGTGACCACTCAACAAAAATGCATATGCTTCTGTCCTTCTTAAATCTGCCAAATCACTGGTCCGGGCTGTGGTCTGAGCATCTGTCAAGGCCTCATGCATTGCCTCTAACTTAGGGATAATTATCCCTCTAAGTTCACTCATTCTGTTTATTATATCCTTCTTTGCTTTGTTTATCCTCTTTATATCATTTATAATGACAATGGCCTAGCATTCTTGATTCATTAAAGATGTAGTAAGGGGATCAAAATTCTGAGATAAACTTGACAGTTTACCTTATTGTTCTTTCACCTTCTTTTCAATATCCTCTATCACTTTGGGCCAAGATAGACACAATTTGTACATTTCCCCACCATCTTTAAGTGCATTTTCAAGGCTCTTTATTCCAATGTCTAGGGTCCTCCTATCATTAGCAATGAGTCCCTGTACTTTAGTAAATCTTTTTCCCAAAAACTCCTTTTAGACCTTAGCTTCTACTGATTTTTCTAGAGATTCAAAGTGAGTGGTAACAAAATTTACCAAAGATTTCAAGTTATGGGATGGTGAGGCTGAAAGATCCTTTTGGAATGATGGCATGATCTTCTCTAGCATCACATATGCCATCTCCAACAGCTCATAGTCTTCCATGTGAGATTTTAGGAGTTTTTTCTTTTGCTTTGGATTGAGCAAAAGATGCTATTTTCATTGTCTGGACTAGAGAGAGAGAGAGAGTCAAAATTTAGTGGCCCTTGAAATATCTCAGGTTCATCTATCTCCATCATTTCTTTGTTCAATAAATTTTTCACTGCATCTGTAGTGTCTCTTGCTGGTGATTGAGTCTTCTTTTCTTTTGGGATCTCAGAATTGTCATCATAGGTCTTCTCTGCTTGTTCTTCTTCTTTTCTCTTAACCTCCTCTTGTTGACTCACTTTCTCCTCTTTTCTTCCTTCTCCTTCAGCTTCAGAAGTAGGAGTGTCTACAGTGGGATTCAGAGGAGAGATGTTACTTGTGTTTACTACTTCATGAACTTCCTCTTTTGAAATAGAGGAATCCAAGTCCTTAGACTTCTCTTCTTCTGTCTCTTTTGATCCTTCTACATCTTTGTCATAAGATTCTTTGTTGGTTACATTTAATCCTTCAACATCCATGGTAGAAGGTTGTTCATCTATTTACTTTACAATAGGAAGATTGAGTCTTTTGAAAGCATTCCAGAGGATGTCTTTTGTTTCTCTTGCTACTTGGTCAGTTTCTCTAAGCATAAGTTTATTCATTCATGCTTTACTCCGGAATTCATCCTTACAATCCTTAAAGATCATGTCAATTTGTTTTCGAGTGATAGAAGGATAGAGCTGAATTGCTATTTGTTCCTGAATCTCTAAGTCTTTTGCATTTGCATTTTCTTTTCTTAGTTCAAGTACTTTTTATAGACTCTTAGGAATTAAGGATATAATTTCAATGAATGCTTTATTGTAGATGTTCAGGTACTTGACTATAGCTTCTTCCAAAATCCTCTTGTCAGTATCACTGTATTCATCATAGAACTCTGTTACTGGCTGTAGGTTCCCATCCATAGTAACTGCCTCGATGATGTCATCAATGGAAAGAGTAAGCTTTTCAACAAATTCTTCTGCCTTTTCTTCATTATTCTTACTGGCAAAGAATTCTTCAGATGTTTTCTTCTTCTTCATTTTCTTGATTTCCTCATCGGATTTTGTTTCTTCATCATCTTTGAGGCTTGTATATGACCTTGTGGCTTTGGTATTCATCCTCTTTTCTCCTTTTCTGAGTGTCTTGACTTCCGGTTTGGTGGCTCTTGAGCTTTTAGGAGTGGCAGGTGTAGAGCTCTTGGAGGATCTAGTCTGGGAGGAGGCTTGTACCAGAACATCTCCTTTCTTTCCTTCTTGTTTCTCTTTCTCAGCCTTCTCCATTTTCTCTCTATTTGCATCTACTTCCTCTTTAGATAAACCAAATATTTTGGCAATTTCCTCTCCTTCCCTTCTTACTTTCCTTTTTATCTCCAGTTGTCTTAACTCAACATGTATTTTTACACTTAGTTCTTGAAAGGTTCCAAACCTTTCTACCTTAGGCTCCTTGGGTGGGCCCAATAGCTGTTGAATATGTAGCTCCAAGATTTTCTCATCGACCTTGTATCCCATAGGCATTATCCACACTATTCTGGGCTCAACTACCTCCATTAGGCATTGATCAGTATCAACCATGAAGCACATTGTATCCTTGTATTTCTCAACTATGGACTGAGGTATTCTCTCTGGCTTGCATCATGCTTTGAAAGTTCTTAAAGTAACCCAATAGAGCTGTGTTTTGAGCTTTAGCATCACCAAGTCCATATATATAGTCTCTAATCTGGATTGTAATTAGTTTGTCATTTTGCCATACCCAACCACTTGATTTGGGTAGCTCATTCATGTAATAAAAGATCAGACACAGTATTAGACAACCATATTTGCAGGAATTCTCCTTATCCTTTTTGGTCTTCTGTAGGGTTTCTAATAGTTGATATAGGAGAAGATCACATAGGTCATAATCTACATTTTCCCTTAACATCTGATATGCTACATATATTGTGGTCCCACACACAGAATTGTCCATGCTAGAATGATAGATATTGTACCCAATTATCATTGAGGCAAACTTCACATCCAGATCGGTGATGTCATCTATGGTCATTGCTCTTTTGTCAAACTTAGATCTGGTGGCTTCAGTTATTGTCTGGTTCTTGACAAGTTTAAGTGCAGGTAATCCATCGGAAGAATGCAGTCTAGTTACTTCCCTGATGGCATCTTTAGTTATATTAAAGGGCCTCATTAAACACATGAAATTATCATGCATCTTACTTAGGACATATCAGACCCAATCATCCTCTAGAAAATAGGGGAAGTGTACGCAATGTTCGAAGTGTTTATCTTGGAGGGCCTTGTATTGAGGTGTGAGTTGAAAACTCTCATCTATTAGCTATTTGTGATAGATGTCCATCAATTTAGAGTCTCCAAATTCCTCAATGTTGGCATGCATATATACCCTAACATCTTCTACGTGTAATACCCCATACGGAATGCTAGAAAATACGCCTAAAGGATCAACTTCTAGAGATTTATAGGGATGTTTCTTTGAATTTAGGACAGCCTATTAGTGATCTTTACAACCATTGGAGTAGCCATCTTGAAAAAGATTTAGAGAGAGATTTTCAAAGTGGAAATACCTTTTTAACACTTTTAGGGTTTGAAATAGGAGGCAGAACAAATCGCTAATTGAATTCGATTCTCTAGTTGATCGTTGAGTGAATTGTAGAAAATTCATTGCAGAGCTCTTCTTATCTTCTTTGCGAATGTAAGTGTTCAAATGAAGAGTGAAAGAACCCTTTTATTCTTGCTCAAACCCTAATTTCCTTTTGTAATAAATGCACAACTTAAGTTATCCAGTTACCCTGTTTTAGGAGAGATCTTCTTGAATCATTGTGCTGATCTTAGAATCATTGTTAGTGAGGATTGACAATGTATCTTCTTTTCTTCAATCATGCCATGGGTCCACAAATCAAAGTATTTAAATTCTGAATCATATCAGATCTATCTGTGAAAATCTTGCTTTACCAGACGACTGTCAACTGGATCAACTTGAGTGGTTAAACTCATGCAAAATTCCATGTGGATCTTTCCTATTTTTACTGAGGGTTATTTAGATATTTTTCTAAGAACCGTTTAATCCACAACATTCCATGTGCCAAATTTAGGCACTAATTGACTAGCTGGGGGAATTTGTTTTTCTCTATGACTCCCCCTAAGCCAGAGCTCATCTGTTTAGTTTCTGAAAGGAATGTCAGCACCAGATTCCAGTGCAGATCCATCCCCAATATTTTTGTACTCTTCTTCACCCAAATCTTGCTCATCTCCCTTTGAACTTCATCCATGTTCACTTTACCTTTACCCTTATCTTGTTTTTGATTATGATGCACCAGACCCTTTTTATCCTAATTTTTACTTCTATAGAATTTGGCAATGTGACTGGATCTATTGTAATTGTAACAAACAACATATCTTTGCATATTTGATTAATATCCTCTTGATCTGCATTGATTAGCCATATGTCCCATTCTATTGCATGCAAAGCATCTACCATTGAATGAATTGTTTATTTGCATATTTCTAGATTCATGAGATTTGTGACCATACCTTTTGCAGTTGAAACATTGTCCGATGAAGGATGGATTAATCTGATTCATTCTCCTTCTACACTAAGTTGCTTTATGACTAAAATTATTACAATTGAAGCAGTATCCATTAAAGGATGGATATGTTTGAAAATTCGGTTGACTTATCGAAGGTCTTCTAGGCCTATTTCTTTGATTTCTTGATCCAAATTTCTTTTGACCAGATCTGGAGCTTTCACCTTTCTCATGTCCCAAGCCACGCTTATCATCTACCCTCTTTTGGATTTCAAGAACTTCAAGTTGGGCTAAGCTTATCTTGAATTTCTCTTTGTATTGATTTGTTGTTTGAAGATCTTGTTTAAGAGTGTCTATCTGATTCTCAAGTTGTTCTTCATTATCTCTAGCTTCTTCAAGATTAGATTCAAGATGACTAATTATTCTGTCCATTTTGTGGCAGTCCTCTATCTTCTCCTTAAGGGATTGAAATTTAGATTATCTTCAATTTCCCTTTTTTCTCTAATTTATTGGGTGAATCTCATAACCCCTGATTCCATCTCATGCCTAACCATAATGACCTCTTTTGACAGCTTCTCACATATCTTGTTTTTCTCATCTAGATCTTCATTAGTACAAAATGGAACATGCCAATTAGGGCTCACTGCCCAAGCACACTGCTCACAAGAGGCACACTGCCTACAAGAGACTCACTATCTACAAAACTTACTAAAGGTAATCAGGTGTTTGAACTAATGAGAGGCATCTACAAATGCAAGAGTTTAGTTCCAATTAGGCACAATACACTGATTTGATGCACTTCATTCTTCCTCTATTTTGATACTGTTGCTCTGTCACATACCGGACTTGATTTGCTGCTTTCACACTTGTCCCTTCTTTTCTTTGCACTTTATTTCATTACTTGTATATTCCACACACCTATATATTGGAATCCATCTAGTATATATATCTGCATCAAGGATTTCATTAACTTTCTAGTCGGCAACAAGAACACTCAAGATATTTACAAATTACTGATCTGTCAGTTGAATCCATGATTGATTTGTGATGCGTATCAAAAGCATAAGCATAAAAGTCATTAATCATGTCGGCCAACAATGTATAATCCCCCAAATAGCTTGATCAACACCTTTTACTCATCAGATTGAAGTCTGATGCTCTGCTAGTCAATTCTTTCTCCGTCTTCTTTGCTTGTTTGGAACCCAACACTTAGATGCTCATATATTTTTCATGCTTTATCACCGGAGGCTAAATATTTGGAATATAGTAGTCATGATACTCCTATTGACTTACCCAAGTCCACAGCTTGCTAAGTTACACCATCTGAGAGATCCAGACTTGATTGTCAGACCTTGTTGCATACTCTGTTCTTGTTCACCAGACCAAAACAATCTTCAATTTGACTTCTGGTATAGGCATACTATATACTACGGATGTGTGGAATAGACTTTGTTTCCATCAATGACAACCCTCATGAAGCCACACAGTGTCTCTTGCCAACAAGATTTAGGTTTTTTAGTAGTATTCTTGCATTGTCATATCAGCTGAAATTATAAGGGTTTGAATGAGTTGATGTCCTAATCCGTCAAATCTATTGCTTTGCATGTAAGACCCCTTGTAGGAATAGCTAATACATTCCAACTAAGAAATTCCAAGCAAGCCAAGACCTAGTTGTGTTATCCTTGGAGTAGTCTTACCTAGGGTAGGATACTTTTCAAGAGAGGTGTGATACCAGCAATCATACTTGTGTTGTTGTGTGCTAAAAACACCATCAATAGGTCCTGCTACAAGCTACCTCATGTTTGGCGATCTACCTATAGACTCAGCAACAACCTGCTTTGATACCACTAATGAAAAGGGAATCCTCTCCATTCCAAATCTACAACACAAATACTCACACAAGCCTATGCAAGAATGCTGAAAATAAAATAGAACAACAAAAAATGAAGTGAAATCTACAATAAGGATTGTATTAAATCTAAAAATGCATTAGAACCTCGTGAAGCATATGAGCTTCCTTGTTTCATACATGAAAAATTTGCAACAAATTCTTTTACAACCTCCTGGACTCATTCTGGCAGCATCTGGGTATGTAACCACAACTTCTCCAAAAGCCCCTCTTCCCCAAATGAGAAAGCATCAATATATAGAAATTGCGTGAGAAGAAACCTCTATTGGTTTCTTGAAACAACCTCCACTAAACCACCAAGAAAACTTCTTACTTTCAGCCTATCACTGCTCTGTCATTTTTCTAAATTTTCAAAAAACATTTCTGGGTCTTATGCATCTCATTCTAAAATTTTTATAACATTTTGAATTTTTTCTATTTTGACCTGAAATGGGAAAGTTATGCCTATTTTATCTAGACTGGGTCTCATAATTATGACCTAGACATGCAACAACATGTAAGGCTTGTGGCCAACATGCAAATGCATGCAAAGAATGAAATTGAACATGTAATAACATGCATACTAAGTGGTCTCACCTAGAAATAGGATGCCCAAATGGAAGATTCCACCATTTATGCCTTTGTAACATTTATGAGAGCATAATTCCTAAAAAAATGCATTTACCAATATGCCCCAAGAAAATACATTTGTTGCAAATTAAAATATTACTTTCTCAAAGCCCACAAACAATTATTGAAAATATACAACAGAAATTAAAATATTTTTTTGGTGATACAAGATTGCCCATATGCCTTGTATGCTCCTGCATCAAACTCACTCTTATGTAGTCAACCTGAATAAGGGTAATTATAAGTCCTATTATGATGGAATCCTACAACACTTTAGATACCATAATCTCATGCCATAATTGTATGGACTTATCCCTAAACCACACAACCAATCGCATAAGGATAAGTGGTTTTATAATTGTGATCATATTTATGGATTAATCAATTTACACATCCTAGATGCTGCTTTGTATGCCATCATGGATATCAAATGTCCACATGCATTATGGATCAAAATTTTAGAAATACATGGAGACTCAAATATTTCTCCATTCCTACATGATCCTGTTATGATCACAACACACATCCCACATCATGATATAGATATAGAATGTCTAGTTGACATTGATGAAATCATCATTCCTCCACCATCTCCTATTGCCTCATCAAATTTTAGAGCCACTTCTTTGAAAAAATTGAGTACATCTTTATAGCAAGAGCACATTTTTCTTCCTAGCATTACTGATTATGATATAATTCTACTCAACATTGCTTGTCTATCTATTTAATCCCACATTGCTAACATGGAAGCACACATTGAGGATAGTTATCTTCATTTCAATGATAATTTTGATGAAGTTGCATCTCCATTATCCTCTTTGAATATTCATGCTTTACATCTATCTACACATGGTTCTAGATTGTCATCATTTTCATCTATTAGGCATGCAGCTAATTTGATTATGGCATCCTTCAGCATTGACATAGGGACACCTCAGCATTCTTTGAAGACATTACAATGGGCATCATCATCTTTCGACTAGCTTCAGTATGATTTAGGATCATACACACATCTTCCAACATGGGAAGATATCCTAAATCTTCAGTTGAGCTTTGATTTCTTCACAAGGGAAGGAACATTGTTTGACATTCTTGGATCTACATCTACATCCTTTATTGACTATCTAACCTCACTATAGTAGGAAATGTATTATAGGGGGGTCTCGTAAACCTTCTATCATTTTCTCTCTTATTGGGAGAAACATATATTGTACTTAGTGAATGAAGTAGTACTTCTTCAACTAGAGGTGGAAAAAGGTTTCCAGCAAGTGGCATAAGAGTACCAACACATATCTTGGAGAGTTGTGTCAAACTCTCTAAGTCACCACACAACCCACCTAAGTAGGCTTATGACACATGTATTCTACCTATGTGAGGTAAAATGATACATAGGTAAAATATACACCAATAGTTATCATTCTTCTACAATTATTTATAAATGATAAAATTATTTTTTACATTCTACTGATCATGGTTAAAATTAGTTTTGGCTAACTACAACTCATTGTGTTAATGCTCTATGAGAGACTAACACTAAAATATATGTTTTGGTGCATCGTGTTACTTTTAGTATCTCTTCACCATCTTCCATGTCAAGTTTGTTGAAATACGCCAGACAACTGAAAGGGGGGGTGAATTAGTTGTCACAAAAACTTAGCTTCATATGAACATCAAACCATCAACAACTTAATTGCTTATAATTAGATTTAATCATGAAAGCATAAAATCATAAGCTTAATCATAAACATACATCCAACACAACATATACTAGATTTTTACATGGAAACCCCTAAAAGGGAAAAACCATGGTGGGTGTTAGCCCACATAAATATGAGTTCTAACAATACCAAAAAATAGAGGCACACTACCTATGGGGCTCACTGCCTAAATTGCTCACTACAAAGAATCGCTCACTACCAGAGGGTGCTTCATTGCCAAGGGGTGGCTCACTGCTAAAGAGGTGAACTGATTAAATAGCATCTACTCCATGCTAGGATTCAGTTCCATTGAAGCACAATATTACTTCTCTGCTCTAATCCTTCACACCTTCACACTTATCTCTTCATATTCAAACACTCACACTTTTTCACAACTCTATTACATGCTTTCATAGAACTCATCAACCTCAGAATGTGCATCAAGGTTGCCATTACATTCATCAACCATTGAAACATTCTCTAAGGTTGGCATTACAAAACATACATAGAATTAGGTCTAGATCTATTAAAAAATTTAGCTAAGGAAAGATGAAGAAAAGTATGATGAACAGGCCACACCTTAGTTGGGACTCAAACACAATCCTCCACACCACAACATGCTTCTACAATCTTCAATGCATCTCCGTAAATAGTGAAAACAACCAAGTCAGCCAAGATTGGAGTTAACACTAGGTTTTCTAACAACATTCTTATTTCACGATCCAAACTTGTCTTTGCGGACAAATCCAAAGGTAGGAACATGATTAGGAGACATCCACAAGCACAATGTAATCACCAAGAACAACCGTACGATCTCTAATCACTTTATCAAGAAGATTCTTCAAATCGGAGCACAAGAAGAACACTTTTAGCTACTGTCATAAAGAAAAGATAGCTTGCAAACTGCTAAATCATGAACTGTTGGATTTGAAGGCACTTAACATTATCTCAAACTTATCTCTAGAACTGCATATCAAAACACTTTAATGCAGAGGAATGCAGAGCATAACACTTTCTCCTTGTCTTTGTCAAACATATAGAAAAAGTTGTTTTCACTCTAGTGAACATAACTCACTCAATTCTTCATATCAGAGGCTCAAACTCAGAACATAGCATCTTTAGATGGACTTTTCAGTAACTTCCAATCTACAGACAAAAACATTCATTCTATAGAAAATGTAGAGCATTCTTCTCGACTGTTCTTCTGTATGCAATACACTATTTCCACTGCAACTCATTGTTTCTACTGGAGAGGCTAATTTTCTCAAAATCCTCAACATCAATATAAATTAAATAAGTAAATACAAAGTATCTTACTCATTACAAGTAGAGAATAAGATAGCAGCATAGTTGACACCAATTACAACATAGATATGTTGACATCAATGAAAACACCGATTAGGCACATACTTACAACAATCTTCCCCTTTGTCATTGATGGAAACATATGATGTGAAAAACTATAAAGACCATCAAGACATGATTCTCCTACTTTCTCTTTACATATCTGTACTTCTTTTTTTCTTTTGATTTTTTCACATGATTTCTCTCCCCCTTTGACATCAATTGCAAAAGACACATACTTGCACTCTGCTGCTCTGATCAAATTTGAACTTCTGCAACCAACTCTTTTGTCATCATTTAGCTACTCCCCCTAAGAGGTAGCTCTTAGAACATCAATCTAGATAAAGGAATGAATCATTGGGCACCATTGGACTAATGCATTTCTTTGCCTCTTAGTTCAGAGTTGGAGGGGTAATGACCCCTAATGTTTTCTTGAAATACTTCAAAATATCTTTAGGCAAAGGCTTAGTGAAGATATCTACAATCTAATCCTTTGTGGACACATATTCCAACTTAACTTCATTCTCTATCACCCTTTCCCTCAAAAAATGACACCTTATAGATATATGCTTTGTTCTTTAGTGCATCACTAGATTCTTGGAAATATTTATGGCACTTGTATTGTCACACAAGATTGCAATTGGATCTTCATAAACAAATTTTATATCCTTCAAAATCTACTTCATCCATAACACTTGAGTACAACAACATGTTGCAATATACTCTACTTCTATAGTTGACAAAGAGATTGAATCTTGTTTGTAGTGCCTCTCACCTTATCTTCTATCAAATTGATAGTTTTTCCTAGTGGGATAGAGCTATGACATTCTGTTTAATGATGGACTCTCTGTTATCATGCTAGTTGATTATGGGCCTATTGTTATGATGATGTTTGATTATTGGTACTTTATGCTTTCACAGTTTGATAAACATATCAGATGTTATAGATTAATTTAATTTTGAGTTCAATGTGTTATTTGATCATGGTTATGATGTTACCATTGATGACTGCTTGTATAAGATCATATGTAACTAATTGTCCAATCTTGATTGTTCAATAGATAGTTGTTATGCATAACGTAGTGACTTGTCGATGTGCTTATGTGAATGGAACAGTGCCGCATTACTCATGTTTGAGTACCCTACCACACTGCGACTTCCATTCACTATATGATATATATATATATATATATATATATATATATATATATATATATTTTCATGTTTGACTGTGTGGTTTGCTATAGGATGTAGGTATTGGGCATCGACTCCACCTGAACTAGCAGGTCTGAGAGTGTCCTAACCAATGGAATCATTGATCAAAGTTAGCATAAGGTTCCCTACTCAGTCAACATCCTTGAAGAGGATGAGTATTCTGTATCTTGTCCAGTCGTCACTATCAGTTGGACAATTTGTTTCCATTGTTGTCATCATGTCTTGTAGTCTTGCATGATGGTCAGGTATCAGTTGGGTTAGAAATGTTTGATTAAGTCTTGGTCTGTGCTTCACTAAAACAATGATAATCTCAAGTTAGAGTTAAATAAATACTTTAAAGGGGGAATAATGTGTCGATTGCTAATTATAAACAATGTAATTGTTTTATAATTGATAAAATTAAAATGAAAATAAATAAATATATATAATGCATAAATAAGTATATTGTTGACTCAAAGGTTATAAAATAAAAGTTATAAATAATTATAATAGAGAATAAAATAAAATAAATAAATAAATATATATATAGATATCTGTCTGTGGTAATACTAAAATAAATAAGTAAAATAAAATCATATTGAACTGTTGTAAAATTAAATTATAAGTGATATAAATTTAATTAAATAGAATTTAATGGTTGAAAACAACATCCTAGTTGTATAAATATAATAAAAATTGCAAATTGATGGGGTTCACTAAAAGAGAGGCATTGGATGTGT
Organism: Cunninghamia lanceolata; assembly: GCA_027924645.1. Classification (NCBI taxonomy): domain Eukaryota; kingdom Viridiplantae; phylum Streptophyta; class Pinopsida; order Cupressales; family Cupressaceae; genus Cunninghamia; species Cunninghamia lanceolata. The sequence goes on from BSBN01000195.1 coordinate 478,983, forward strand.
GTCAAGCCCCTATGAAGGTGGAGGAAGGCTTTGGAAGAAAGAGGGGGAAATCACTCTACATTGGGGGGATTTTTGGAAAGAGGAAATTGTAGATTTTGGGCATAGAAGAGGTGGTTGGTTGGATTTGAGGTGCAATTCCAATCTTCTACGTTCGGAATCTAGGTGCATTCTTTTCTAAATTGTATCTCTGTCTTTTTGAAGTCCTTTTAACAAATCTGTCAACGGATTGTTACTTCCTGTATTCATCCAGCCATTTGTATTAGCCCCATGTAATGGCCATCGATGCACTTGATAATGGTTTTAGGCATTTCTGTATAGTAACAATTTAATATCCATCAAACCTATTCTGTGTGTAGCCTGCAATTATTGTAAAAACCATGAGAAGATGGTTCTTGTGGCATTTGTTAAATGATTTACATTTTCTGTCTTGCAACACCATGATACCTGCAAAATCGCTCCTCTGAGAGTGTTAATGAGTGCCCATAACCTGACCCAAAGCTTTTACCGGGTGAATGTTCTTGCTGTTTCTGCATAGATGTTGATAGAAGAATAAATGTAGTGTAATGTTTTAGGATCCAAATCATAAAGCATCATCGCTGATATACTTCTAAGCCTATATTCATTTGTGATCTACATTAACCAAGAAAGCACATCCATACAACCAGCACAGATTTAACAAGTATGTCAATGATAAAATTTAGGGCTTCCAGATTTGCAAGGAACACACCACTTGTTTCCTATCCATGCTTGTTTGTATTCAGATAGGGTTTTGTCAAGTTGAGCCTTCTATTCTCTCTTAGCGCTGGTAGCTAGAGGATCCTCAGCAAGAGAACGCTGAGCGGTGGTATGGTTCCACAATGTATGCTTCAGCTCTGTCATGAAATCCTGCGACAACTTTTTCACCTTGGACAACGCCTCAGACTTGAATTCCTGTGAAAATTACCTCAACCGTCTAGAAGCACTTCTTCTCAAGAAAGAACTATGAGAGCTTCTCCACTTGAAGCCATCCACAGCTAGGATTCCACAGTCGGGGTCCTCACTCATAGTCGGAACCACTATATTCGAATTAGATTGGATGATTTCTTCTTTTGTCCTTGGCCAATAACCTAGCATCAAGTTATTAGATTGCAAGCCACTATATTCAAAACTTTTCATATTATTTGATTGTAACCCTGAGTAGTAAACTTCTAGGGGTAAGTTTAAGTAACAAAGGGGACTAATTACAGCGTACATCTTGGCCGCGAAAGTTAGTGCCAAATCTAGACTGGAAAATAGTTTTGAAAATCTCTTATATGATGCAACGACAATATGCTTCTGCACTAATTATTAAAGTAACCTACAAGTGATGCAAAAGTATTCGAATAGAGGTTTTTGAAAGAAAATTTGTCACTAAGAAAACACATCGCTACAACCAACATAGATTTAATAGTTATCTCAATGACAAAGTTTAGGGCATCCTCTAGTTGACCAGCGTGGCCAAGAAGCTCAATCATGCACTGTAAGTGTAATGTAATGAAGTTACAGAGCTAATCAGATTTGATACCTATTCCAGATCTCCCATTTTGGCATAGGAAGGACACTTGTAGGCTAGCGGATTTATTCCTACAAACGCAATTGCTTGAATGTTTTTAGAGTCTTGTACTAAATCATGCTGTATATATCCTAAAATCATTTAAACAACCTGATATAAAAGTTGTCATAGTTGCTCTCATCATAGCTTTATATCTGATATTTGTTTCTAGCTACCATTATATATTAGGCGTTGATGTTTGTAGTGTAGCAGAAATGCTTATAGTGGGAGTACTATAAGCTATTTTAAAATTTTATTTAAGAACTTATCAAATTGCCTTCCTTATAATTTGCTTGTTTGATGGACAATGACATGATCAAATTAAAAAAAAATTGAATATACTATGGCGTGCATGGCTAAGTTGACATTGAAGATAGAATGCTTTTCAAACGAATCCATTTTTGTCCATATCCTGCAATCGTTGCATGCTAAGGGATGATTTCTTCCTAATGCATTTTATATAATAGCTCACTGCCCGTCAATGCCTTCACCTTTATTTCTATTTGAAAGTTTCTAAAACATTTTTCAGCAGATCTATTTTTTGTGCTAGGGTTAAGAAGATTATCAGTATCCGAATAAAGTTCATCTAGATTGCCATTTAATGATTCTGTCATGCATTTATTATAATCTGTTTTCTCAATTCATCTCATATTAGTAATGAGGATTGCTTTCCATCTATGTGTTTTATTCCAGGATAAGATAAAGCATGTTAATGCCTTAAGAAATCATATTTCTTGTACTTAGTGGACATTAAAAATCTAAAATTTGGTCAATTTAAATTAAAACGCCTCTGTAGTAAACGCCCAACAAGAAAGAAGAGTAACGTATATTCATGTGGGCTGTTCTAAATAGGTTTGCAGAAAATAACGTATTTATATGATAGTTTAATAGCTGTATATATACATAGCTATTGATGGGCATTTTAGCTGTAAAATACAACTAAAATTTCAAAGGACTGTATCATATAAAAAATAATAATTTTGAACAATCTGTTAAAATTTATATAGGTTAAGATGATATGCAAATTAAGTTGTAAATAATTTATTCATATTAAAGTAGGTTATAGAAATTTTAAGGGCACAAATGAATAATTAACTGTCATGTAAAGGAATATATATAATAATAATAATAATACCCTAGATTAATTTCAATGATCTATGGTTTTTAATATTATTATTGTTATTATTAATATTATAATTAATACTATTATTTACCATAGTAGTTGAGTAAATAGATGCATTAATCATTTAGAAATTTAAAATAATGTTACTGGTGAAATTGTTGGGTAATTTAAATTATTAGGGTATGGAGTTATAAAATATGTATCTTGAGTTGAATTAATAATTAAAGGTAGTTATGAAATGAGTTGGTAATATGTTTAAACAAAATTTAGTGTGTGTAAAGTTGGTGAGTTAAATTTAGAGGTGATTTTGTTAAGATGGTTTTGGTTAACTAGATTAAAATTAGGATTATAGACATTACATTTAGATTTTCATCTTGATAATTGGGTAATTCTCTTTGGATGAAAAATATTTACTATCCAATGACCCATGTAAATTATTATTATTATTATTATTATTATTATTATTATTCATCCTCAACCAACTAAATATGTGCATTAAGAAACATAATCCATTTTTGTAATATAAAAATATCTTTATGTTTTTGAGTAAATAAAGAAATACATATAAGTAGTATTTTTAGGATTAAGGTTTAAATTTAATTTAGCAACTATTGGCATTATTTATTTTCTATTGTTTTAATTAAGAATTTTATGACTAATAGTAAGGATGCCTCTTGTGTTGATTAAAAGAATGTTAATATTATTATAAATGTAGTGTCGGGTATAATGAATTACAAGTATTAGGTTAAGATGGAAATTAGGTTTTTTTTTAGAGTAAATATTGGGATTTTTGTTGTGAATGAGATGTAAATAGTTATTGGTTGTTTGACATAGAAGGAATGTTTTTTATGTAGAGTAATTAAAGTTGTTTCTTCTTTTACTTTTAAGTCAAATATGTTATTAGGAGATTTAGGGTTTATATATGTTTATAAAATAAATAGGAACCCTCAAATTTATCCTCAAGAGTTAAATTTAAATTACATTGTAATTATTTAATTAACTTTCTATATAAAAAATGACAAATAATGGTTTACTTTACTTATGTTGATGATATATAAATATATTTATATATTTAAAAATCAATTAAATAAATATTTTAATAAATATTTACATCTAGTTAACTTTTATTGTAGTTATAGATTTATTCCTTAATAAGAATACAATAAAATGATAAGCTATATTTTAGTGTTAATATACTATTGTAATAACTTAGTCAATTGTAATATGCTATAGTGGATTAGCTATAAAGAAGGCATAATTTAATTATAAGTGTGTTAATTTTGAGAAAATGTAAATTGCTAAGTAATAGGCTTAGGAAATTCAATTTGTGGGTCATGAACTAGTTCATATAATTTTTTTGATTTTGCATATACCTGTGTGGTTAGTTTTCCAAAGGCTTATAATGTCATGTCTTGATTTCATGTATTGTGTTGATAGATGTCTTGAGATCATGATGTTTTAAGAAGCATGTTGTCTGTAGTTATGTATGGATTAAAAGACAATGTGAATGATAAATGTACTTCTCTGTGGATGCATTGTTGTCCATTTAGTTGTATTTGTCTTGTATCGAGTTTTGTGGTGAGATGTGGAATGGGGAGACATAGAAATCATAAAGATGTAATGAATATGTGTTGTTATAGGAAATGGTTTAGGAGTTTTGCCCTTATAATTATGTTTTGAGGGTCAATGCCTTGCATTGTTATATATACATCTTTATATAAGGATAATTTTTATGCAAGATGGTTAATGCCTTGCATTGTTAATGTATTCTTGTTGCCATGATGATGTTTGCTATGCTTGATGGATAGGGTCTTCTAGTTGCAGGTAGGGGAGTGGCTTTCAATGTGGGGCCAGCACCCAAAGTGGCTGTCAAGATAATCCATTGAAGGTTGTTAACTAAGTGAAAACCTAAAAATGAACTAGGGGAAAAAAGGTAGATTACACATTAACAAGATAATTGGATTTCCTCTCCCATGTTTGTAGTGCTCATTTAGATTGAGGATGGGTAGAGAAGGCCTAGTTGGCAAGATCAACTTCCTTGTCCTCATGAAAGGAAGTTTGATTCCGCATGAGTCACCCTATGGGGTCGGCGCCTACTGAGAGGCTGTCAGGATAACCATAGATGGGGGTTGATGCCTAGTGAGAGGCTATCAGGATAACCCATGTTAGGACCATACGATGACACTCTACCTACTGCAGCCTAGAATTCCCTAGTTGTACTCTCCCCATTTGTTAAGTGTTTACCTTTGGAAGTGATGTTGAGTTGTTTGTGATATTGACTTGTGTTGTTGGAGTCATGTGTTGTCTTTGTTCTTATAGTCTTCTATCTACTTGACTGTATGTTGTAGTGGGGACCTTATGTTAACTCCTCAGGGTTCCACATGGTCGGGTGGAAGAGCTTTTATCCATTGGTTTTTCCCTTGCCGAGGTTCATCTGCGAGGAGGATATATCTTGTATATCAACTATATCACATTGTATATAATCAGATGTAATTAGGATGGTGATAGTGTAAACTATATAATGATGTACTTATATGTATAGGCTTTTGAATATGTACATGTAATCTTGACCAAGTTGATTATCTAATCGATGTCATGAAATGGAGAAGTATATGTGTATTCATTAGTGCAATAGATTTAGAATGATCTGCTGATGTTAGTTAATAATGTATGTTAAATTATGTTAATTGATTTCTCAAGTAATGCAACCATGGAACCTTAGAGTAACAAGTTGATAGTATAATGATGTGTAATGATGTGTTAAACATTACTTTGTTATCTTATTCATTTTTTAAAAGAAATATTATGTATTACATAGCATAAATGTGTTGTTCTCTAATGTATTCATGGCGGGGTGTTACATTGTTTCTTGCTCAATCATGAAACCAATCTATTTCCCAAGAAGAAAGCACCTCCACTTATACTTTTTCTATCATCAACATCTCCTGCCCAATCAGCATCTGTATAAGCACTGAGAGTAAAATCATTATTATTTGGATACCATAAGCCATGATCTGGAGTGCCTTTTAAATACCTTAGGATTCTCTTTACTGCTATCACATGTGATTCTCTTGGATCAACTTGAAATCTTGCAACAAGTCAAACTACATGCATAATATCAGGTCTGGTTTAAGTTAGATAAAGTAATCCTCTAATCATGGATCTGTACTTTTTTAATCAATCTTGGGTGATTCATCAGTTTGGCTCAATTTGTAGCCAGTCATCATGGGAGTACATATTGGTTTAGAGTCTTCCATCTTGAACTTCTTTAACAACTCTTTTACATACTTAGACTGAGATATGAAGATTCCTTTATCTGATTGATCGATTTGCAAACCCAAAAAGAAATTCAGTTCACCAAACATAGACATCTCAAACTATTTATGCATTTCACCAGCAAATTTCATACACATACCTTCATTTCCACCGAAGATGATATCATCAACAAAGACTTCAACATTCAAAATTTGATTACCATTAATCTTGGAATAAAAATTACTGTCAGCAGTGCCTTTACTAAATCCTAACTACAATAAGTACTCACCAACCTCACATACGATGCTCTGGGACCTTGCTTGAGTCCATATAATGCTTTCTTCAACCTGCATACCATATCACCTTGATTCAAGATAGTTGGAATCCTTCTGGTTGCTCAATGTAGACTTCCTCTTCTAACTCCTCATTCAAGAATGCATACTTCACATCCATCTGATATACTTTGAAATCTTTGTGAGATGCAAATGCCAGAAATGTTCTATTTGCTTCAATCCGAGCTACTGGAGTAAAAGTCTCTTCAAAATCTATCCCTTTAATTTGAGAATATCTTTTGCACACAAGCCTTGCTTTATTCCTTACAACTTCTCCATTTTCATTTAGCTTATTCCTGAAGACCCATTTGGTTCCAATGATATTCTTGTTAGTAGGTCTAGAAACTAATTACCAAGTTTCATTCTCCTCTATCTACATTAGTTCTTCTTCCATTGCCTTAACTAAATTATCATCATTGTAGGCTTCATTCATAGTTTTTGGTTCAACTATAGAGAGTAGATAGTAATTCACTTGTTCTTTTGCAGATGTTTTCCTTGTTAGCACTCCTTTATCTTTGTCTCCAATAATTTGATCTTCAAATTGATTGATTCTTACATATCTGAGAGTTTTAGCAATTTCTGGAGCCTTTTCTTCTTCACTTTGATTGTCTTCTTGTTCAACTTTTTCTTCATGAGTTATATCAATAGGTTCATCCGACCCATAACTACTCTGAATTGATGTTTTTCCTTGGCCTTCATCCACTTTCACCTTTGCACTTTCCACAATCTTCATCAACCTTTTGTTGTAGCACTAGTAGGCTTTACTCTTGGTAGAGTATCTAAGGAAGATTCCTTCATCACATTTTGCATGAAATTTCCCTAGGTCTTCATCTCTTCTAATATATAGCATTTGCTTCCAAAGACATTGAAGTATCTTACTATTTGAAGTCTTCCATACCATAATTCATAGGGGGTTTTAGTGCCATTATGTTTCACTTGAACTCTATTTTGAATATAGACAACAATATGTATGGCTTCTTTCCAAAAGACTTCTAGTAAGCCTCCCTCCTTCATCATTGTTCTAGTATCTTGTTGAACTATTCTGTTCTTCCTTTCCACAACTCCATTTTTTTGAGTCCAGTTATAGGTGCAGACAACTGTCTTTTTATTCAATGCTCTTCACAAAAAATGTTGAATTCATTTGATGTGAACTCACCTCCTCTATAAGACCTCAAGCATTTAATTTTTAGTTTTATTTCATTTTCAACCATTGCTTTGAAGGATTTTAACTTCTCTAGGGCTTTTGATTTGTCTCTTAGAAAAGTAACCCAAGTTATTCTAGAAGAATCATCAATAAACAACATGAAGTACTGGTTACCTTGCAAACTTCTTATCCTTATAGGACCACATAGTTCTGTATGAACTAGATCCAGTAAACTGGTAGAGAATTACTCTTTACTCTTGAAACTTGTTCTTGTCTACTTCCCCAACTGACATTCCTTCCAAATAGTATTGGAGGGTTTCACAAGTTTTGGTAGATCTCTTACATTTTGTCCTGAACTTATCTTTACCAGATTATCAGAATTTATATGACACAACCTTCTATGCCACAACCAACTTTCATCTACTTGGGCTAATAAACAGTAATCATTAGTTCCCCTTAATTGACAGATGTTACCTCTGGTCTTTTTACTAGTAGCAATCACAGTTCTAGAGCTTTCCATTATCTTGCATCCATTGTCTTTGAATCTTAGATCAAAACCTTTGCCACGCATCTAACTAACACTCAAAAGATTATGCTTTAAACCCTTCACATAGAGAACATTGTAAGTGTTATGCTTTCCACCAAATGAAATAGATCCTTTTCCACAAATCTTACCAATTGCATTGTCTCCAAACCTAACCAGTGCTTCATCATATTTTTCCAAACTTAGAAACTTACTTTTGTCACCAGTCATGTGATGTGAGCATCCACTATCAATAATCCATTCATCCTTATCTTTCTCAACCTAAACAGCCAATGCACTTTCTTCCACTAGTTTTTCTTCCTTTACATAGATAGTATGATTAGTCGACATAGGTTCTTCTTTAATAGAAATAAACGAGTATTCATTTGCACTAGTACTATCATCATCAGATTCATCATCTATGACACCTTCATCATCAAAATCTCTAGCATAGTAGCATTTCTTTGGAGCTCTAGGCCTGTTCTCAAATCTTTTTGCTATTTCTTTCAATTGTTTCAGGACATATGGAAACATAATGACCTACTTTACCACATGAGAAACATTTGAAAGTTAATTTGCCTTTGAACTTACTGAAACCTCTTTGCAATCTATCAACAAAGTTGGCTTCAATTTCATCAAGCTCATCATCAGGTTCTACCTTGTATTTTTCTATTCTAAGGATCTTTTCTGAACCATTGTCTTTGAAAGAATTTTCTACTTTTTGTAGAGCATCACCAAACCCTCTCATTTCAAAAGTAGTAATATTACCAAGCAACTAATCCTTATTGATCTTTTTCACAGTCATTATTTCTTCAATTGTAGCTACCTTGTGTGCATAGGATTTAGGTAATGACCTAAGAATTTTCATCACAACTTTATTTCCATCAAGAGTTCCTCCCATATGTTTGATTCTAGTAAAAAGTTTGTCAACCTTTTGCATGAAGGATGTTATGTTTTCATCTTCTCCCATTTTAAGACCTTCATATTTGGCTTTCAGTCCATACAATTTGGCAATCTTTACAGAATTGTCTCCTTCATACAGATTACTCAGCTTATCCTAGACTTATTTAGCATACTCATAATCCATGACCTTTATTAAATAAGAGTTAGTCAATGCACTCAACACAACATCTCTAGCTTTTATATTTACCTCATGTATTCTTTGACTTCATCTTTAGTTGTCAGACCATTCTCCGGTATGGCATATTCAATCTATGTTGCTTTCCATACTTTATAACCAATGCAAAGAAGATGGCTTTTCATGCAAATCTTCAAAGTTTCATAATTCGTCCCATCAAATCGTAGAGCTTCCTTCTTGTAAGACATCTTGGATCTTCCTCAAGCTATTAAGCTTACCACTGAGGAACCTAGATCTGATACCAATTGTTGAAATAAACCGAACAACTAAGAGAGGGGTGAATCAATTGTCACAAAAACCTAGCTTCATATGAACATCAAACTATCAAGAACTTAATTGCATATAATCACATTTAATCATGAAAGCATAAAACCATAAACTTAATCATAAACATACATCCAACACAGTAGATACTAGATTCTTAAGTGGAAAACCCTAAAAGAGAAAACCATGGTGGGTGTTATCCCATAGAAATATATGAGTTATAACATATAAAAAAATAAAGGCCCGATGCCTATGGGGCTCACTGCCAGAGGGTGGCTCACTACCAAAGAGGTGAACTGATTAAGTAGCATCTACTCCATGCCATGATTTAGTTCCGTTGAAGCATAATATTACTTCTCTGCTCTGATCTTTCACACCTTCACACTTATCTCTTCATATTCACAAACTCATAATTTTTTGCAACTCTATTACATCTTTTTAGGCAGTTCATCAACCATGGTATGCACATCAAGGTTGGCATTACATTCACCAACCATAGGAACATTCTCCAACGTCGGCATTACAAAATATACATAGAATTAGGTCTAGACCTATAACAAAATTTAGCTAAGGAAAGATGAAGAGAAGTATGATGAACACACCATGCCTTAGCTAGGACTCAAATGCAATCATCCACACCACATCACAGTTCTACAATCATCAATACATCTCTACAAATAGTGAAAACAACCAACTAGGCCAAGACTAGAATTAACACTAGGTTTTCTAAGAACATTCTCTTTCATGATCCACACTTCTCTTTGCGGACCAATCCAAAGGTAGGAACACAATTAGGAGACATCCATAAGCACAATGTAATCAGCAGAAACAACCCCACTATCTCTATCCACTATGTCAAGAAGATCCTTCAAATTGGAGCATAAGAACAACACTGCCAGCTACTGTCATAAAGAAAAGATACATTGTGGACTGCCAAATCATGAACCATTGGAGTTGAAGGAACTTAACATTATCTTAGACTTATCTCTAGAACTGCAGATCAAAATACTTTAATGCAAAGGAATGCAGAGCATAACACTTTCTCCCTGTCTTTGCCAAACATACAGAAAAAGTTGTTTTCACTTTGGTGAACATAACTCACTCAATTCTTCATACTGGAGGCTGAAACTCAAAACATAGCATCTTTGTATGGACTTCTAAATAACTTCCAATCTGTAGACAAAGATATTCATTCTACAGAAAATGCAGAGCATTCTTCTGGACTATTCTTCTATATGCAATACATTGTTTCCACTGCAACTCACTGTTTCTACCAGAGGCTAATTTTCTCAATATCCTCAACATAAAGATTACTTACATAAGTAAATACAAAGTATATTACTCATTACAAGCAAACAACAAGACATGAGCTCACAATTGACACCAATGACAACATAGATATGCTGCCATTAATGACAACACCGATTAGGCACATACTTGCAACAAAGTTACAATAGCTAGAATAGATAAATAACTGTCCTCCTAACCTTGGAGACTATTTAGTATTTAATGTCCCACAACTTGTAAGACTTTTCATGTTGATGCTTTGCAAAGGCAAGATTTTTATAATGGAAAATATAGTAAACAAATATAATTTTTTTTGAAATAAATCCCAATACAAACTAGAGTCTACAAAATAACAAGAGAAATTGTTTTTACTTATGAAGAAATCAAGTAGTGTTCTATGATGACATGTCATAAAAGTCCTAAGTAATATCTTTGATATTTTAAAAATACTGGGGACTTGGGAATGTGAGATTGGACTATCTCAATTTTTATGAATAGATATCCAAGTCTATTTGGTGCATACTTATGCAATGGACAAGTAGCATTCTATAGTGATGTGTCCTCAAAATTTTGGGTGGCATCCTTAATGTTCCAGAAATTTTGAAAACTTAGGACTTGGGGATTCATATCACATTAGACTATTCGGCACATAAAAAATTAAAGGCAATGTCTTAGGGAAAATAATGTTTAAAAACATAAAAACTAAAGAAACTTTTAATAATGCATACACATTATAATTACTAGAACCCAATTTTTCTTTAAATTTCTACCCAAGCCTTAGTGTTGGGCTTCCATTTTGTCTAACAAATACATTCTTTTAACATAAAATAACATGTTTAAACTTCATCATTCTTAGCTCTACATGTTTCATAATGAAATTTCACAAAACCATGACCAAAATATTAAGCTATTTCTCATCTTTCTAGTTGTATAATTTATTTAGTATTTTGAATAACCTAAGGTAATTATTTTTATTTTCTTTTAATATTCTCTTAATTTTTCTTAATTACATGTGCATTACTTTTGCCTCATAATTTCTAATCGATTCGAAAAAAAATATTTTTTATTATTTTTCTTGATGTTATGCAATGTGCACACTCAATGATACTATTTTTAGAATGCATCTATTTATAAATACTACAAAAGAAAAAATATTCAATAAAAATGTCAGAATATATATGACTTGAACTATATACTCTTAGCTATATATTTTTTTATAATACGCCTGGTAAACTTTTTAACGTGACTGGTGACATTGTTGTGACACGCCCTCTGGCTCCATGGTAACACTTTTTCCTAAAGCTATGAACCGGTGAGACCACAACATGGGGGACCTCATCCCCTAGTAAGAACACTTCAAACCTGTGAGCTCGTTGGCCCAGAGAAGGCGTAAAGCCTATGAGTTCATTGGCCCAGCGGGGTTTGAACTCTAGTGGCCACCACTACAACCGAGTGAATTAACCACCGAACCATGCCCTTAATGGCACCCTTAGCTATATTTTCAAATATTGGTTTTGAAAAATATTTAATGTATGAAAATGATGGGGAGTGCACACCAAATGCTATATTGCATTTTAGTGATAAAAACATGAACACTTTTGTGTGCACTAAATGTTTCACCCTCTTAATCTTAAATACTCTTTAAAATCCATAGTAGGTTTAAAACTAGATTTAGAGTACTACAATTCTTATTTTTATTACATTTTCAAATTTTGAATGAAAGCATTTCAATTTTTTTTCTTTTTGATAAGGGTAAAAGTGACATTTTTGAAAGGGCCCTAAACCTTTATTACAAAACTAGAAAGAAATGACACTGAAGCCCAACCAACATCAATGTGTAATAAGAAAATATATGCAACACAAAGTTTGCATTACATTAGCATACATACAACTACAAGAGAGAACAACAAGGAACATGCAACACATAGGCTATACTACATAAAAAATATACAACTCTAAGAGTGTAGGCTAAACTATTACTAGATAATCCCTAAACCTAATCTAGCTCACTTAATTCACCTCAAGAGGTCAAGTAAGAAAGTTTTGGGTGTTCAAAACAACTTTTAGAGGACCTTTCCTCCTTTTATGCACAATTATCCCATTAAATGTTATTGCTCTCATCCACAAGGCATTCAAGACTAAAGAAGGAGATTTTGCAACTTGTCAATAAGAGGCTTCATGGAATATGGAGGGAGAGTGACATTCTAGGATGGAGGCATCCGACACGAGCACCAAAGAGGCATTCAAAGCTAGTATGACATAAGTTATATGATCATCTCTAGCATGGGTGTGTACAATGGGATTAAAATGAGCTATCATTCTAATCAAATCTTTTAGCAATATAGAAGTATGCAAAAACAATCTAGAAGGAGAAACAAGTAAATTTGCATCATGAAGAAAAGGGTTATTAATGGTTAGATGGTTCTAAAGAGAATCCAACCACCAAGAAGCTACACTAACTAGAAAGAGCAAAATAAATCTATAATTATCCTAGAAATATTTTTAAATTGAAAAATAATATTTTTCACTAAATTAAAATAGAGGAAAATGATAAAATGTTGTTTTGCTGGAAATTAAAACACAAGTTCATAAAATTGGATTGGAATAGAAAACAAAAAATGAAAAGAACCTGACACCAGAATCTAGAGAATGATGTACAGGATGCTAGTGCATCATCTAAATGTCTACGCATCATGTTTCCATTAGTACGGCCTATATACTATCCAAACTCTAGAAAAACCTACATCTCCTCACCAATCTCCTACCCAATTGCATGGCAAGAAATAGGGAAAACTAAAGTAATATTCTAGGTGTTAAACAATGATATGAAAATGAAAGGAAATGTCATGTTTTATGTATTTAATATAGAGATAGATAAAGATAGATATAGAGAGAGGGAGAGATATAGATAGAGATAGAGAGATATAGAGCCAAGGGAAGATATATAGAAATATATATAGAAAGAGGGAGAGATGGAAATAGCGAGATAACATTAGAGAAAGAGAGAGATAGAGGAGAGAGAGTGGGATATAGAGCTAGAGGGATGGAAATATAGAGAGGAGAAGGAGAAATAGAGACAAGGAGATGTAGACTGATAGAGAGGGAGAGGGAGAGGGAGAGGGAGAGGTAGAGGTAGAGGTAGAGAGTCTAAGGAGAGATAGAGAGGTTGAGAGATAGAGAGGGGGGATACACACACACACACACACACACACACACACAGAGAGAGAGAGAGAGAGAGAGAGAGAGAGAGAGAGAGAGAGAGAGAGAGAGAGAGAGAGAGAGAGAGAGAGAGAGAGAGAGAGAGAGAGAGAGAGAGAGAGAGAGAGAGAGAGAGAGAGAGAGAGAGAGAGAGAGAGAGAGAGAGAGAGAGAGAGAGAGAGAGAGAGAGAGAGAGAGAGAGATGCATATAGATAAAAAGGGAGAGAGATAAAGAGTGAGGGAGGATAGGAGAAATAGATAAAGAGAGATAGATAGAGATATGGAGAGGGAGAGAACCTTCCATTTTTGCATGAGCAATATTCTTCACAAATTCAATTCATTCTTTTAGATGATGTAAAAGGCATCCCACTAAAATTATAAAGTGGTCCGCAATTTTTGCATGTATTTTGCATGAGAGTATTAGAATATGTAGCATGGATTGAATCCAAAAAATAGGAAATCCTTCTCCTAGTTTTGCATTTCACATGCGTGAAAGATGAAGAAAAAATTGCATGGATCCTTAAAGAAGTTTTCTGCTTTTTATTGGCTCTATATAAATGGAAGAGGTCTATTTTGTATATAAGGGGTTCACTATTTCAATAGCTTAGAGATTTTTGCATTCTAGTTGAATTTTTAATAAGTTAGATTTGATTTTCAATAGTTAAGAGGTGACACTTTGGAGAAAAGAACCATAATTATAGTGTAATATCTTGCTGCATTTGTACCTATAGTTTCAAGAAAATCAATATAATAGTTTTTGCTTCTTCAATTTATTCTCTAATATGTGTTGTAGTTCCTTAACTCTCTTTCTTAATTATTTGATTGCTTGAAAAAACTATTGTGTTTCACTTATAAATCTTGAAGTGAGTTTTGGATTTATATTTTAACTTAAGTGTGCAATACAACAGTTAAATGTTATTCTCTACTTCTTCATTGAAACTTTCATAGAATCTTGCATTGTTAATGTGAAATATAGGGTTAATAATGATCTCAACATTATAGTTATTTTAATTCTTAGGTTCTTATTGATTAAGAATTGATTTAAGGACACTGACTAACTTTCTTTCATAATGTTTAAATATTTTTGATCCTTTTTTATAAATTGATAGAATAGGATCTAGATTAGACATAACACAAGTTTATCCAAATTAAACCAGACCCCTTGACCAAATAGACCACATTGACCACTTAGTTTGCACAGTATGGTAAATACATAGCTCCCAATACCTTGGAGGTAATTGTTTCTAAGATCAAATATCCTTTCAGGAGTGGTAAGGTGATCATCACCCTACCTATGTTGCATGTGTCAATTTGGCCATGAATAGGATTTATGGGCTTTCTAATGCATTATTAAGGCATATTTAAGTAGATGTTCTATAATTTTAGGATATATAAAAGCAAGAAGAACCGGGTCCACATATAGGGGAAGTGTAGGGAAAAAAATGTTACAGATATGGTTCTTAATGTTGTCATTGATGTCAACACTGTCACAAGGTTTTCATTGATATCAACACTATCTTGAATTTGTGATGGTGTTCATGGTTGGATGTCATGTCCTATCCAACAGAGAAGATATAGTTCATGGTTGGATGTCATGTTGAATATAATGTGGTTACTGAAGTTCATGTTGGATGTCATGCCTTGATTAGTGTAGAGTTGAGTATGAAGCTATATTAAGATGTGAATTAGAAGCACTAAGAAGATCATATGTGATGCTGATGTTGGAAGATGTTACTGGTGGCCTATAGTATATTGTATGATCTCTCCCACTATTCCTTAGAATTCATGTGTTGATACAAAGAAGGTTTGGCCTCTGGAAGTTGATGACAATCTCTGCTACATGATGACTACCTTCAAAGACTCTCTAGGAGATTCCTCTACATTCCTCCACATTAGCAGTTATGGTTATGTGGTTCTAGGACTATGTTTAGGATGAAGTGAATGTGATAATTCCAATGTTTCAGATCATTTGTCCTTCTAGTGTGAAAGTCATGCATGATAAAGTACCAACGTGTTCTGGCAGAGTGAGGTAGTGTTGAAGGCCTATTGGAATGCTCTGCATTCCTCTGGAAGTGAATGTTTGCCTTTGAAATTATGTGGACATGTTTATGGATGTGCATTGCATGGTTCCTTGCAGTTTCAAGTTTCTTGATTGTTCATAAGCTTAGTTTTTCAATTATAGTATGTTGCAGTGTGTTTTGGATGATTAGTTGTTCTCAGAACTCATGGTTGAAGATGTACGCCACAAAATCTTTAATGTGTAGAGATAAAGGAGTGTTTAAAGATGTTGCATGAATGTTGTAAACTCATATAGAATAGTTTTCATGAAGACCTTTCTTGTTTCTAGTACCGCATAAGGTTTTCAAGTTGCTATGGTTGTTATGCTTCAAGCTTCTTATGTTTTGCTTAAGGTTGTCCTATTTTCAAATGAATGGAGTATGCAGATGTAATTCCTTGGTGTTTGAAGCTATGAAGGATGTTTTAGACCTGGTTAATGTTGTAATTATGTGCTGAACTGGTGTTGTCATTGATGTCAACATATCTGTCTTCTCATTAGTGTCAATTGTGCTCTTGTTCTGATGCTTGCTTGTAATAAGTTAAGTGTTGAAGAAAATAAGTATTCCTGATATAGTGGAACAATCCAGTAGATTGTTCTACATTTCTTGTAGAATGAATATCCTTGTCTATGGATTGGAATTTATTTAAATGCATGTTTTAAGATTCTATGTTCCAAGTTTGAGCCCTCGGTATGAAGATTTGAGCGAGTTATGTTCACCAAAGTGAAAACTACTTTTTCTATATATTTCGTGATGATAGAGAGAATGTATTATGATCTTTATCCCTCTGCATTTAGGTATTAAGGTGTATGGTTCTAGAATCAAGTTTGTAATGATGATAAGTTCCTTCAACTCCAATGGTTCATGATTTGATTATCCGCAAGAGATCTTTTCCTTATGACAATAGCTGACAGTGTTGTTTATATGTTCTGGTTTAAAGAACCTTCTTGGCAGAGTGGTTATAGATTGTGCAGTTGTTCCTAGTGATTACAATGTGCTTGTGGATACCTCCCGATCATGTTCCTACATTTGAACTAGTTTGCAAAGAGAAATATGGATCGTAGATGAAGACTATTATTAGAAGACTTAGTGATAACACTAGTCTTGACTGACCTGGTTGTCTTCACTACTTGCGGAGATGCATTAAAGATTGTGGAAACATGTTGTGGCATAGAAGATTGCATTTGAGTCTCAGCTAAGGTATAACATGATCTATATACATCTTTCCTTTACCTAATCTTGTTTAGGTCTAGAACTATTTCTATGTATGTTTCTATTGCCAACCTTGATGTACATTCCAATGTTGATGAATTGTATAAAGCATGTAATTTAGTTGTGAAAAATATGTCCTTGTGTGAAATTGAAAACATAAATGTTAAGGTGTAAGAAGAGAAGAGTAGAGGTGTTATATTGTGCTTCAATGGAACTGAACCTAGGCATGAAGTAGATTCTATCAAATTAGTTCACGAATCCTTGGCAGTGAGTTGATCTTGGTAGTGAGCCCTAAGATTTGTAGTGAGCATCTTGGGTAGTGAGCCCTAAGGTAGCGAGCCTCTAATTTTTGGTATTTCTATAACTTATTTATTTTTGTGGGCTAACACCCATCGTAGTTTTTCCCTTATAGGGTTTTCCACGTAAAAATTCTTGTGTCCCATGTGTTATTGTGTTGAGCTTCTTATTTCATGCTTTCATGATTAATCTTAATAACAACAATTAAGAATTTGATGTGTTGATATTCATAAGTGGTTAAAGTTTTGTGACAACTAATTCACCCCCCTCTTAGTTGTCCTATGCATTTCAACAATTGGTATCAGAGCGAGGTTCCTCGGAGGAAAGCCTAATTGCTTGAGGAAGGTGCAGGATGTCTTACAGGAAGGAGGCTCCATAGTTTGATGGAACGAATTACACTCTCTAGAAGGTATGAATGAAAAGCCACCTTCTTTGTCTTGGTTATAAAGTGTGGAAAGTGACAGAGACAAAGTATACCTTGCCTCAGAATGGTTTACAAACTAAAGATGAAATCAAAGAATATGAGTTAAACATAAAAGGTAGAGATGCTCTATTGAGTGCCTTGTCTAACACTGAGTTGATAAAGGTCATCAATCTAGAATTTGCTCATGAAGTCTATTAAAAGTTGGAATAACTATATGAAGGAGACGATTCTATAAAGAGTGCCAAATTGCAGGGCCTAAAAGAGAAATATGAGGGTTTAAAAATCAACGAAGATGAAAACATAACTACCTTCATGCAAAAGGTTGATGAAATTGTCAATGTAATAAAAGGTATGGGAGGAACAATTGATGAGAAGGAATTTGTGATGAAAATTCTTAGGTCAATACCTAAGTCCTATAGTCACAAGCTAGCTACAATTGAAGAAGTAATGATAGTGCAAGATGTCACTAAGGATCAGTTGCTTGGAAAGCTTACAACCTTTGAGATGAGAGAGTTTGTTGATACCTGCCAAAAGTTGAAACTGCTTTCAAAGCTAGTACTTCAAACAAGATCTCCAAAGCAGAGAAGTACAAGGTAGAACCTGATGATGAGATTAATGAAATTGAAGCCAACTTTGTTGACAAACTGCAAAGAGGTTCTAGTAAGTTTAAAGGAAATTACCTTTCAAACTTTTTACATGTGGTAAGGTTGGTCACTATGCTTCTAGATGTCCTGAGAGGATTGAAAGAAATAGAAAAAGATTTGAGAGTAGACCTAGGGTTCCAAAGAAATGCTACTATATTATAGATCTTGATGATGAAGGTGTGATAGATGATGAATCTAATGATGCTAGTACTAGTGCAAATGAATTCTTGTTTATTGAAACTAAAGAACAACCTCTCTTTACTAATCCTACTAGCTGTGTGAACAAAGAAAAACTAGTGGAAGAAAGTGCTTTGAATATTCAGGTTGAAAGAGATAAGGATGGATGGATTATTGACAGTGGGTGCTCTCATCACATGACCAATGACAAAAGTAAGTTTGTGAGTTTGGAAAAGTATGATGGAGGACTAGTTAGGTTTGGAGATAATGTAGCTGGTAAGATCTGTGGAAAAGGATTTATTTCTTTAGATGGAAAGAACAACACTAATAATGTCCTATATGTGAAGGGTTTGAAGAATAATATTTTGAGTGTTGGTTAGATGTGTGACAAATTTTTTGATATGAGATTCAAAGACAATGGATGCAAGATAATGGAAAGCTCCAAAACAGTGATTGCTACTGGTAAGAAGACTAGAGCTAACAATTACCAATTAAGAGGAACTAATGATTATTGTTGATTGGTTTAGTCAAATGAGATTTGGTTGTGGCGTAGAAGTCAAAATTAAATAAAATCCTTTATTTAATTAAATTCTTCCAAGCAATTAAATAATTTTAAATTATTTAATTAAGTCAAAGTCTATTCCTCCAAATTTAAATAAATCATTTAAATTTATTTAAATCCTCTGACTCTCCAAAAATAAAATATAATTAAATATTTTATTTATTCATCGAGATCATGTGCAAGTAATTAAATAAATTTATTTATTTAATTTGCTTTTGTATCTTCCAAAATCTTCTAAAAATAAATCTTTCTTGTCATGCAAAAGAAAAAATTGAGTTTTTTGATTTGAAACAATCTTGTTTTTATCAATAACTCTTAAATTAGAATAAAACATTCTAATTTGTGAAAAGCAAATCTTATCTTTATCATGAAAGAAGTTAAGTCAAAGAGAATAGCTTTTTCTATGACAGATGTCCTATTTGTGCATGTTCTCTCAACCATTCTCAACCATTGATTTTCGTATTTCTTCTGAACTGTTGATCTTCTCCTTCTCAAGTCTATAAATATAGCCCTATTCTTCCAATTCTAAGATCTAAGCTTTCCATATCAGTACTTTGCAGAATTCATATCATTCCATACCAATCTATAGCTTGTGACCATCCTCATTTATATTTGAAGTTCATCTTGAATGCAAAAAGTATCCTAGCCACCTCTCTACTGCCATCTTGAAGAAGTTCAAGGAATCATGTTTCTTGAGGGCCATATTCTTCACAACAAAGATCGATCGAGACTAGGCAAGCAATGAAAACTGCAGGGTAACAGAGGTTATATGATTCATTCTTACTTTAAAGATTTTTTATCTGCATGTTCTACTGTGTTTTTGGGTTTGATATTAATTTATGATATTATCCACTTTTACCCATAACAGAAGCAATTAGAATATTTCTGGAGTTTGCAGCTCACAAAGATTTCAAAGTTTATCAGATGGATGTGAAGTCTGCATTCTTTAATGGTAAGTTGGAAGAGGAAGTTTACATTGAGTAGTTTGAAGGGTTTCAAATAACAAACCAAGGTGATATGTTATGCAGATTGAAGAAAGACCTGTATGGACTAAAACAAGCCCCCAGAACTTGGTATGCAAGGCTAGAGAAGTATTTGCTACAATTAGGGTTTAATAAAGGCATTATTGACAACAATCTCTATTTCAAAATCAAGGATAATCAAATCCTGATTGTTGTATTTTTTCTTGATGACATTATCTTTGGAGGAAATGAAGGTATGTGCATGAATTTTACAGGAGAAATGCAAAATGAATTTGAGATGTCTATGTTTGGTGAAAAGGATTTCTTTCTAGGTCTGCAAATTACTCAATCAGATAAAGGAATCTTCATTTCTTAGTCTAAGTATGTGAAAGAGTTGTTGAAGAATTTTGGGCTAGAGGACTCCAAACTAGTATGTACTCCCATGGCGACTAGTTGCAAGTTGAGCAAAATTGATGAAGCACCTAAGACTGGTCAAAAAAAGTACAGATCTATGATTAGAGGATTACCTTATCCAACTCAAACTAGACATGATATAATGCATCCAATATGTCTTGTGGAAAGATTTCAAAAAGATCATAAAGAATCACATGTGATGGCAGTCAAGAGAATCTTAAGGTATTTGAAAGAAACATCAGATCATGGTTTATGGTATCTAAAGGATAATGGTTTCACTCTCAATGCTTATACAAATGCAGATTGGGACAGAGATGTTGATGACAGAAAGAGTACAAGTGGAGGTTCTTTCTTCTTTGGTAATAGATTGGTTTCATGGCTGAGTAAGAAATACGATTCGATCTCCTTGTCTACTACAGAAACAGAGTATTTGTTGCACTCAAGTGTTGTGGATGAAGCAGGCTTTGAAGGATATAAGAGTTGTGTATTAAGATCTAATTGTAATCTTTTGTGACAATACAAGTTCCATAAACATTTCAAAGAATCTAGTGGTGCACTCAAGAACAAAGCACATATCAATAAGGTATCACTTTTTAAGAGAGAAGGTGATAGATTTTTTATAGTAAAGATGGAATATGTGTCCACAAAGGATCAAATTGCAAATATTTTCACTAAGCCTCTACCTAAGGATACCTTTGAGTATCTTAGAGAAAAGTTAGGGGTTATTACCCCTCCTACTCTGAACTAAGATGCATAAGAATGCATCAATCCAATAATGTCCAAAGCCTCATTCTTTGATCTAGATTGATGTTTTGAGGGCTACCTCTCAGGGGGAATAGCAAGTATTCCTGACAAAGCACAATAAGTGTTACAGTGGTCATGAAAGAGCAATTTAATTAGAGCAATAGAGTGCAAGTATGTGCCCTTTTCCATTGATGTCAAAGGGGAGATAAATCATGTGAAAAACTAAGGGGGAGAAAGAGTGCAGATGTGTAAAGAGAAAGGGGGAATATCTTGTCTTAATGGTCATTATAGTTTTTCACATCATGTGTTTCCATCAATGACAAAGAGGGAGATTTTTGCAAGTATGTACCTAACCAATGTTGTATTGGTGTCAACATATTTGTGTTGTCATTGGTGTCAATTGTGTTCTTGTTATGATGCTTTCTTGTAATAAGTTAAGTGTTGAAGAAAATAAGTATTCCTAATACAGTAGAACAGTCTAGTAGATTGATCCACATTTCTTGTAGAATGAATATCCTTGTCTATGGATTGGAATTTTTTTAGATGCATGTCTGAAGATGCTATGTTCCAAGTTTGAGCCCTCGATATGAAGATTTGAGTGAGTTATGTTCACCAGAGTGAAAATTGTTTTTTCTGTATATTTGGTGATGACAGGAAGAATGTATTATGCTCCACATCCCTCCGCATTTAGGTATTTAAGTTTGCCATTCTGGAATCAAGTTTGTAATGATGATAAGTGCCTTCAACTACAAAGGTTCATGATTTGGTGGTCTACAAGTGATCTTTTCCTTATGACAGTAGCTGATAGTGTTGTTTATGTGGTCTAATTTGAAGAATCTTCTTGACATAGTGGTTATAGATTGTGTGGTTGTCCCTGGTGATTACAATGTGCTTGTGGGTGTCTCCTAATCATGTTCCTACCTTTGAAATGGTCCGCAAAAAGAATTATGGATTATAGATGAAGACTCGTCTTATAAGACTTAGTGATAACACCAGTCTTGGCTGACTTGGCTGTCTTCACTACTTGTGGAGATGCATTGAAGATTGTGGAAGCTTGTTGTGGTGTGGAATATTGAATTTGACTCCCAGCTAAGGCATAACATGATCCACATGCATCTTTCCTTTAGCTAATCTTGTTTAGGTCTAGACCTATTTCTATGTATGTTTGTATTGTTGACCTTGGATATTGTTCCAGTGGTTGATGAATGTAACGGCCACCTTCATGTACATTCCAATGTTGATGAATTATATAAAATCATGTAATGTAGTTGTGAAAAAGATGTCCT
This sequence comes from Cunninghamia lanceolata, assembly GCA_027924645.1. Classification (NCBI taxonomy): domain Eukaryota; kingdom Viridiplantae; phylum Streptophyta; class Pinopsida; order Cupressales; family Cupressaceae; genus Cunninghamia; species Cunninghamia lanceolata. Next base: position 501,596 of record BSBN01000195.1, read on the forward strand.
TGTGTGAAAATGAAAAGAAAAGTGCAAAGGTGGAAGAAGTGAAGATTAGAGGTGTTATATTGTGCTTTAATGGAATTGAACCCAGGCATGATTAAGATGCTATCAAATCAGTTCACCAATCCTTGGCAGTGAGCCCTACCATTTGTAGTGAGCATCTTGGGCAATGAGACCTAAGGTAGTGAGCCCTAAGGTATTGAGCCTCTGATTTTTTATATTTCTATAACTTATTTATTTTTGTGGGCTAACACCCACCATGGTTTTTCGCTTATAAGTTTTTCCACGTAAAAATTTTGGTGTCCCATGTATTATTGCGTTGAGCTTCTTATTTCATGCTTTCATTTTTAATCTTAATAACAATGATTAAGAATTTGATGTGTTGATATTCATAACTGGTTAAAGTTTTGTGACAACTAATTCACCCCCCCTCTGAGTTGTCCTATGCATTTCAACAGTTAAGTAAGTATTGATGTCCACAAGGCATGGGTCTTCTGCTAGTGTAGCGTGTAGTCTTTTTTAGGACTTGTCCTATACACGTTTCATGTTGTACACTATATGGCTGACTTATAAATGTATTTTTAATATTGTCTCTAGCCAATAAATAATGTAATCAATGTAATATCATGTATAAATTTGATAACAAATTGAGTTAGGCGAGGTATGATTGCAAAGTGATTAAGCAGGCTCACATGCAAAATAAGGAGCATAATGAATGTATTATGATGTACAACTGAAGGAGAAAGAGTAGAAGTTGTAAATGATGTCCTAATTCATCTTGAAGACATTTTTGTGACAGTGATCAAGTGTAGAGTGTGCCTAACTAATTTAATCACTAGAAGGAAGTGTGAAGAGGCAAAATTGCAATCATCAAAGGTGTGAGTTTCAATGTCAGCTTTCTGATAGTAGAAGGACTATCATACTCTAATATTTTGTAAGTTTGTTCTCAATTCATGGAGTAGTAGATTCCTTAGGAGTGACCCTAAAATAAAGTCTTCAGGGAGTAGTAGCTTCTTTAGGAGTGACCCTAAATCAAAATTTGAGGGAGTACTAGCTTCCTTGGGTTATAGCCCTAAAACAAAGTTGTTATTTTGAGCTTCATATATTGTGATTTAATCCTCATCATGGTTTTTCCTTTCTTGGGTTGTCCGTAGATATCTGGTGTTCTATGTTGATGTGCATTGTGTTAATCTTTCATGTTTATGTCAATGTTGTAATTGTTAAATTTTAATCTTCTCAGGAGGGCTTGAAGTTTAATTAGATACTAATTCACCCCCCCTCTCAGTATCTTGGTGTGTTCAACAACTGGTATCAAATCCAATTTCCTCTGAAGGAAGGTTAACTACTTGAGGAAGGTCTGAGATGGCACTTAATGGATCCAACAAGACACCTAGGTTTGATGGAGTAAATTATGCTTGTTGGAAGCTAAGGATGGAAGCCTATATCAATTCACTAGGTTGTGGTGTTTGGAACTTTGTCAAGACTAGTTACAAAGTTCCTACTACTATTCCTATAGACACAAATGAAGTTAAGAAGTATGATAACAATGTTGAGGCAAAGTTTTCTATCTTGAGTGGGTTAGATGATTTAAAATTTTCAAAGGTAATGAGTTGCATCTCTAGTAAAGAAGTTTGGGTTAAACTTGAAACCATTTATGGAGATAAGAATGTAAAGAAAACAAAGGTGCAAATCTTCCAGAGTAGGTTTGAGAGCCTAAAAATGTGATGAAGACATTTTTGGATATATGTGTCAGGTGAATGAAGTGGTCAATGGCATCACAGGTGGTGGTGGCGAAGTGAAAGAAGATGAGATTTGTGAAAAAGGTTCTGAGATCCCTTCCCAAATCTTATATTCATAAGGTATCTTCTATTGAGGAGGATGTAGACTTGGATACATACATTGTAGACAAATTGTTTGGGTCCCTTACTACCTTTGAAATGAGAGAGTTTGGCAGTGATGTTCCAAAGAAAGAAGTTGCTCTCAAAGCCAGTATGAAGACAAAGGATGAAGTTGTTGATGAAGATGATAGATCTAATGAATTTGAAGCAATTTTTGTGGGAAGATTGAAGAAAGGCACTAGAAAATACAAAGGTAAGTTACGTTTCAAATATTTCAATTGTTGAAATGTTGGTCACTTTTCTTCTAAATGTCCTTTTAAAGAATCAAGGGGTAGTAACAAGAGAGACAAGTTCAAGAGAAGTATGTATTCCATAGAGAGTAGTTGTTCTTCAGAAGATGAGGATCATGATGATTCAAAAGATCAAACACTTTTCATGGCCTTGAGTGTTGGTGACAAAAAGGATGATGTTGGGAAAATGTGAGAAAACTAATGCCTTGCAAATAGACTAAAATAATGAAAGATCAATGGTTGTATGGACTGTCTTTCGTGCAAGAGAAGAAATGAAGGCTTGGATAATTGATAGTGGTTGCTCAAATCATATGACTGGTGATAAGGAGAAGTTTATCATCCTTAAGAAGTTGGATGGTGGTGCTATCAAGTTTGGTGGTGATGAGTCAACACAAATCTCTAGAAAAGGTACTATACCTATTGATGGGAAGAATAGGATTGAGGATGTCCTCTATGTCAAAGGGATAAAACACAATCTTCTCAGTGTTAGTCATATGTAGCAAGGGTTATAATATCACCTTTCATGCCTAAGGCTATACAAATTAGGAAGGCAGGGTCTGAAAAACTAGTTGCAGAAGGTATCAAGACATATGGTGATATATATCATCTGAAGGAGGTAAATGGAAGAACATGTTTGTTGGCTCAATCTAGTGAGTTTTGGATGTGGTACAAGAGAATGAGACACAACAATTTTGAAAATATGGTAAGGATTAGTTCTACTCATGTAGTGAGAGACATGCAGAAGATAATCAAGCCTACAAACACAGTATGCAGAGAAATGTCAAATGGGAAGACGAACAAAGACAAGTTTCAAAAGCAAGGAGTATTCTTCTTCAATGCCATTTGAGCTGATTCACACTGATCTATGTGGCCCTACAAGATTAAAGAGTCAACAAGGTGAGATGTATTTTATGTTACTCATTGATGATTATTCTAGAATGACTTGGATTACTTTCTTAAGAGAAAAATTAGATACCCTTGATAAATTTAAGGTGTTCAAAGCTATGGTTGAAAATGAAGTGAATGCTAAGATCAAGTGCTTAAGGTCTAATAAAGGAGGTGAGTTTACTTCAAATGAATTTGAAAAGTTTTGTGAAGATCATGGTATTAGGAGACATCTATTAGCTCCTAGGACCCCTTGGAAAAATGGGGTAGTTGAAAAGAAGAATAGGACTGTACAAGAGATATCTAGGGCAATGATGAAATATGTAGATCTGCCTGACATGTACTGGAAGGAGGTAGCTCACACTACTGTCTATCTAATTAATAGAGTGCAACTAAGGGTCAATAATAGTAAGACCCCTTATGATCTTTGGTATGAAAGACCTCCCACTATCAGATACTTTAGGATCTTTGGCAGGAAATGCTACATCAGAAGAGATGAAGAAGACCTAGGAAATTATGATTCAAGAAGTGATGAAGGAATCTTTCTTGGTTACTCAACTAGAAGCAAGGTTTATAGATGCTACAACAAGAGGTTGGGAAAGATGATTGAAAGCATAAATGTCAAGGTAGATGGATACCTATATTAGATCTTACAAGAATCAGATGACTTCAAATTTGATATCTTTCCATGCATTGAAGATGAAGGAGAAGAAGTGAAAGAAGGAAAGGAACAAGAACCAAAGAAGATGCCTAAGACTCCAATAAAGTATGTTAAGAAGAACCACTTAGTAGATTAGATCTTTGGAGATAAGGATGAAGGTGTGCAGACAAAGAGAAGGCTTGCTAAGACACATGAGCAAGTAAATTTATGTTTGTTATCAAAAGTTGAACCTAAAACCTTTGTTGATGCTAGCAAAGATAATGGATTGATAAATGAAATGGAAGAAGAATTGGATCATATTGAGAAGAATTAGACATGGGAATTGGTTCCCAGACTAGCCAATAAAAATGTTATAGGAACAAAGTGAGTGTTTCAAAAAAAGATGAATGAAGAAGGTGAAGTTGTAAGGAACAAAGCAACATTGGAATGCAAAGGATGCACACAATTTGAAGGCATTGCCTTTGAGGAGAATTTTTCTCTGGTAGCTAGGATGGAAGCAATCAGAATGTTCCTTGCTCTTGCTACTCATAAGAACTTCAAGGTATATCAGATGGATGTTAAGTCAACATTTTTGAATGGTGATCTAGAGGAAGATGTTTATATTGGGAAACTAGATGGTTTCTAGATATTATAAGATCTAAACATGGTATGCAGACTCAAGAAGGCTTTGTATGGTCTCAAGAAAGTACCTAGGGCTTGGTATGCTAGGTTAGACAAGTGATTATTTAAATAGGGCTTCAAGAATGGTGCTACAGATAGCAATCTTTACATCAAGGAAGAAGGAGACATGATTTTTACAGTTGTAGTATATGTCAATGACATCATCTATGGTGGAGATGATGATATGTGTGAGAAGTTTTCATAGGAGATGCAAAAAGAGTTTGAGATGTCTATGATTGGTGAGATGTCTATCTTCCTTGGACTTCAAATTTCATAGCTAGAAGGTAGTGTTGGCAAGAGACACTATATGGCTTCATGAATGTTGTCATTGATGGAAACAAAGCTCATCCCACCCATCCGCAGGGCATGATATGTCTATACCAGAAGTCAGGTTGAAGAATGTTGTGGTCTGGTAAACAAGAACAAAGAATGTGGCAAGGTCTGACAGTCAGGTCCGGATCTCTCAGAGGAAGTATCTCAGTAAAGTGCAGATTTGGGGAAGTCAAGAGGAATACCTTGACTAATAGATTCCAAGAATTGACCCTCTAGTGATGGAAGAGTGAAGAGACATGAGCACTTGAGTGTTGGGTTCCTATTTGGCAGAGTAGACAGAGGAAGAACTAACCGGTAGAGCATCAGACCTAAAGACGGATGAGATATTTGTGGTGATCAAGCTTCTTGAGGTATCATTCATGATTGTCTGACATAATTGATGACTTCTATAAGCATCTCCTTGATACGCATGACTTGGCAAGCAAGGATTCAGCTAACAGATCAAAGTTTGGGATAATATTGACTATTTCAGATGCCGACTAGAAAGGTGTTGAAATCATTTGTGTGGATATATATACCAGATGGATTTAGATGTGAAGGTGGGTGTTTTGTTGTGCAAAGAAAAGTAGAAGAATAGTATGAGGGCAGTAAGACAGGTTTGAAATGTGACAGGACAGCAGCACCAAAGAAAGAGGTAGAATGAAGTGTAGCAGATCAGAATTTTGAACTTAACCGGAACTGAACCTCAACATGTGTGGATGCTTCTCATGAATTCAAGTATCTTATCACCTTATACCTTGTAGATAGTGAGTCTCTTGTAGGCAGTGAGCCTCTTGTGAGCAATGTGCTCAGGCAGTGAGCCCCAATTGGCAAGTGCCATTTTGTACTATCTTATTCTTCTAACAGATAATACAATCTTGGGTTAATCACCACGTGGTTTTTCCCTTAACAGGGTTTTCCACGTCAAAATCATTGTGTCATGTGTATTGATGTTATTTCTACTTCATGGTTATGTTTGCTTATTTGATTTAATGCTACATTAATTCTTAAGGAAGATCAGAAAGCTAGAATAATTAAGATAACTGATTCACCCCCCTCTTAGTTATCAACAATTGGTATCAGAGCTAAGTTCCTCCAAACAAAGCCTAACATCTTGAGGAAGATCTAGGAATCTCAATGGATATGTATGGTATGAAGGAACAACTTTAGTCTACCCTAGATGATGTTGAGCAATCTCATTAAGAAGTCAACAACTTGAAGGAAAGACTCCAACAGGCTGATGATTTAATAAATGAGCTAAAAGAGAAACTGAGTATCTCTATGAAAAAGAGAAAGGAACTACTTTAGCAATTCGCAAATCAAGGTGAAGCCAATGATACAAATGAAGATCTGAAGGAGAAAACCAAGTTATGTGAAAAGTTATCAAAAGAGGTCACTATGATAAGACATGAAATGGAATCAGGAGTTATGAAATTCACCCAAGAAATTGAAGAGAAAAGAAAATTGAAGATGATCTAAGACAATCTCTCAAGGAGAAGTCAGAAGACTACCACAAAATGGATAGAATAATCAGGTATCTAGAATTTGATCTTGAAGAAGCTAGAGACAATGAAGAACAACTTGAGATTCAAATTGACACTCTTAAAAGGGATATTCAAACATCAAATGAATACAAACAAAAATTCAAGATAAGCTCTCCTCAACTTGAAGTTCTTCTTCAAAGCCAAAAGAGGGTAGATGACAAGCAAGGCTTGGGGTATGAAAAAGATGAAAGCTCCAGATCTGGTTAGAAGAACTCCAAATCAGAAAATCCAAGAAATAGGCCTAGAAGACCTCCGGTAAGGCAACCAAATGCTCAAAGATATCCATCTTTCAACGGATACTACCACAACTGCAATAACTTTGCTCATAAATCAAATCAGTGTAGAAGAAGAATGAATCAAAGTAATACATCCTTCTCCGGATAGTGCTTCAATTCCAAAAGGTATGGTAACAAATCCCATGAATGTAAAAATATGCAAATGAACAATTCATTCAATGGTAGAAGCTTTGCATGCAATAGAATGGGACATATGGTTAATCACTGTAGATCAAAAGGATATCAGTCAAATATGCAAAGAAATGTTGTTTTCTACAATTGCAATAGATCTGGTCATATTGCCAAATTCTGTAGAAGTAAGAATCAAGACAAAAGGGGTCCGGAATACCATAATCATAACCAAGACAAAGGAAAAGGAAAAGTGAACATGGATGAAATTCAAAGGGAGATGAATAAGATTTGGGTGAAGAGAAGCATAGAGAATGTTGGGGATGGATCTGCACCAGAATCTAGTGCTAGTAATCCTTTCAAAAATTGAATAGATGAGCTCTGGCTCAAGGGGAGTCACTAAGAAAAACCAATTCCCCCAACCAGTCATTTGGTGCCTAAAATTGGCACATGGGAAGTTGCGGAATAAAGGGTTCTTAGAGAAACATCTAAAGTAGGTTTGGTAAAGATATGAAAGATCCACAAGAAGATTTGAAGAGTCTAATCTACCAAAATTGATCCAGTTTAACAGTCATCTGGTAAAAATAGGGTTCTCACAGTTAGATCCAGCTTGATTTAAAAATTGTGGAATCTTGATCTGTGGATAGATCAAATGATTAGGGAAAGCAAGATAGATTGTCACTATTCACTGAGAATAACTCTAAGTGTATCTCAGTGATCTGAAAAGAAAAGGAGCTTTGCAACAAATTGTTTTAAATTTCTCAAAGATCAACCGTTGAAGTCAATTCATCCAGCAAATTAATCCGGCTCATGCGATGAACCCTAGAAGCGTAAAAGGTATTTTCTGTTGTTGAATATCTCTCTGTAAATCTTTTGAAGATGGATACTCCAAATGTTGTAAAGATTTCTGATAGACCTCACCCTAAATTTATGAAACATCCCTATAAATCTTTAGAAGTGGATCCCTTAGGTGCATTTTTCAGCATTCTGCATGGGGTTTTACATGTTGACGACATTAGAGCATATATTCATGCAAACATTAAGGAATTTGGAGACTCCAAACTAATGGATATTTACCACAAGGAACTGATAGATGACTCATTTGATATCAAACCCCAATAAAAGGTCATTAGGGATAAACATTTCAGTCAGTGCATTCATTTCCCCCATTTTACTGAAGATGAATGGGTCCGGTATGTTTTAAGCAAAATGCATGACGACTTCATGTGGTTGAACAGGTCGTTTAAGATCACTATGGATGCCATTAGGGCAGTAACAAGATTACACTCAACCGGTGGGTTACCTACTCTAAAATCAGTCAAAAATCAAACTATGAGTGAGGCTACCAGATCTAAATTTGATAAAAGAGCAATGAAAGTTGAGGATATCACAGATCCGGACATCAAGTTTGCCTCCATGATTATTGGCTACAAGATATATCACTCCAGCAAAGAAAATTCTATATCCGGAACAGTAATCTACACTACTTATGAAATGTTGAGAAAGAATGCAAATTATGATCTTTGTGAACTCCTTTTGAACCAACTAGTGGAGAACCTACAAAAGATCAAGAAGGACAAGAAGAACTCTTTCAAGTATGGTGGGCTAATACTATGTTTGTTCTTCTACTTTATGAATGAGCTGCCCAGATCCAGTGGTTGGGTATGAAAAAATGACAGACCTATTGCAATTCCAATCAGAGATTACTTGCATGGACTTGGTTATGCCAAGGGATAAAACACAACACTTTGGGGCTACTTCAAGAACTTTTAGAATTTGATGCAAGCCAGAGAGAATCCCCCAATCTCTAGTTGAAAAGTATAAGGATACAATTTGCTTTATGGTAGAAACTGATCAGTGCCTAATAGAGGCAGTGGAGCCAAGGGTAGTCTAGATCATGCTAATGGGGTATGAAGTAGATGAGAAAATAGTAGAGCTACATGTTCAACACATGCTAAGTCAACCCAAGGATCCTAAGGCAGAAAGGTTTGGAACCTTTGAAGAGTTGAGTGTGAAGATTCATATGGAGCTAAGGCAACTAGAGATGAAGAGAAGAGTGAGAAAAGAAGTAGAGAATGTTGCCAAAAGGTATGGCATCTCAAAAGAGGCACTTGATGCAAATAGAGAAAAGATGGAAAGGGAAGAAAAAGAAAAGGAAGAGGTAGAAAAAGAAAGTGCTCTAGTAGAAGCCCCCTCCCAGACCAGATCCTCTAGGAGCTCTGCATCTGCCACTAGTAAGAGCTCAAAGGCATCAAAACTAGAAGCAAAATCATCTGGTAAAGGAGAAAAGAGAACAAAGACAAAGGCAACAAGGTCTTATATTAGTCAGAAGGATGAAGAAGAGATAGAATCTGATGAAGAGATCAAGAAGATGATGAAGAAGAAGAAAGTATCTAGTGAAGACAAGGAGGTAGAGGCAGAAGAGTTTGTTGAAAGGCCCACTCCATCCTTAGATGATGTAGTTAAAGAAGTTATTGTGGATGGGAACCTACAACCAATAACATAATTCTATGATGCATATAATGATGCAGATAGAAAGATCTTGAAGGAAGCCACAGTCAAGTACATGAACATATACAATAAAGCATTTATTGAAATAGTTTCTCTAATTCCTAAAAGTTTAGAGAAGGAACTTGAAATGAGAAAAGAAATACCAAGGATAAGGACTTAGAAATTAAAGAACAGATAGCTATTCAGCTCTATCATTCAATTACTCCAAAACAAATGGATATGATCTTCAAAGATTGCAAGGATGAGTTCCAGAGTAAGGCTAGAATGAATCAGCTCATGCTTGGAGAAACTAATAAAGTGGCAAAAGAAATAGAAGAAATCCTGTAGAATGCCTATAAAAGATTTAATATTTCTATTATAGAGGATTTAGGTGATGACCCCTCGAGAAAGGATAACAAAGAAGAATCTACTGAGACTGTAATAGAAGAGGTAAAGGAGATAGGTGAAGAAAAAGATAAGGACTTAGAATCCTCTACTCCGGAAGAGGAGGTCCATGAAGAAGCAAACATCTCTCCTCCAGTTTTCCCTGCAGACTCTTGATCTAAAGAAGAAAGAAGAGTAGAAGAGAAGATCAGTCAAGAAGAAGAGGAGAAGGAAAAAGAAGATGACAGTAGTAAGGTTGCGGAAGGAGAGAAAAATCCAATAGAAAAGACCACAGATGATAGTGGTAAGGCTGCAAAAGGGGAGAAAACCCTGTCACCGGCAAGAGACACAGCAGAAGCAATCAAAGAATTCTTAACCAAGGAGATGATGGAATTTGATGAACTGGAACTTCTTCAAGGACCGTTCAATTTTGACTCCCTCTCCCCGGTTCAAACCATGAAGCTAGCATCCTTTACTTCAGCAAAGGCAAAAGAAAAACTTTTGAAGTCTCACATGGAAGACTGCAAGCTCATAGAAACTGTATCCGGTGTATTGGAGAAGATCATGCCATCTTTTTAGAAGGATCCCTCAGCCTCTTCATCTAGTAATCTCAAATCTCTAGTTAATAGTGTTAGCACACATTTTGATTCCTTAGAGATGTTAGCAAAAGATAAAGTCCGGAAGGAGTTTTTAGAAAAGAGATTCTCCAAAGTACAAGGACTAATAACCAATGATAGGAGAAATATGGATATAGGGATAAAGAGCTTAGAAAATGCTCTTAAAGATGGCAGGGAAATGTATAAATTTTTTCTATCATGGTCCAATGTAACAGTGGAGATTGAGAAGAAAGTGAAAGAATAGGAGGATAAACTAACAAGACTATCTCAAAATTTTGATCCTCTTACCACTTCCATAATAAATCAATAATGTTAGACTATTGTAGTCTTGAATGAAATTAAGAAGCTTGAGAAGGAGAAGAAAAATAGAATAAGTAGGTTGAGTGAACTTAGAGGGATAATTATCCCTAAGTTAGAGGCCATACATGAAGCCCAGAATGATGCTCAAACCACAGCCTAGACCAGTGATCCGATAGATCTGAAGAGGGCAGAAGCTTTTGCAGTGGTCATATCTTAATTTTGGATAGGATGAAGCTAAGTTGGGCAACCGAAGTTGTACAATTAAAGAATACTTTTGTAGATATACTAAAATATATGTAAAGTATAACCGGATAATATACTTATGCGATAAGTATAGATTGAGTTTTGCAAATTTTGGCATGCGGACCCCACCCCTTGCCATTGATGTCAAAGGGGGAGTGAGGAGTAGTGAAAAATGAGGAATCCAGCCAAGGGGGTGCTCCAAAAAATGTACATAAGAATAGAACATTAGCCAAGGGGTATAGTGTGACACTTAGTCATTTTTCACTGAGTGTTGCCATCAATGCCAAAGGGGGAGATTCTTGGCAAGATACACTATATGGCTTCATGAATGTTGTCATTGATGGCAACAAAGCTCATCCCACCCATCTGTAGGGCATGATATGTCTATACCAGAAGTCAAGTTGAAGAATGTTGTGGTCTGGTAAACAAGAAAATAGCATGTGGAAAGGTCTGACAGTTAGGTCCGGATCTCTCAGAGGAAGTATCTCAGTAAAGTATGGATTTGGGGAAGTCAAGAGGAGTACTTGACTGATAGATTCTAGGAATTGAGCCTCTAGTGATGGAAGAGTGAAGAGACATGAGCACTTGAGTGTTGGGTTCCTGTTTGGCAGAATAGAAAGAGGAAGAACTGACCGGTAGAGCATCAGACCTAAATCTGGATGAGATATTGGTGGTGATCAAGCTTCCTGAGGTATCACTCATGATTGGCTAACATAATTGATGACTTCTATAAGCATTTCCTTGATACGCATGACTTGGCAAGCAAGGATTCAGCTGACAGATCAAAGTTTGGGATAATATTGACTATTCCGTATGCCGACTAGAAAGGTGTTGAAATCATTTGCATGGATATATATACCAGATGGATTTATATGTGAAGGTGGGTGTTGTGCAAAGAAGAGCATAAGAGTAGTGTGAAGGCAGTAAGATAGGTCCGGAATGTGACAGGACAACAGCACCAAAGAAAGAGGTAGAATGAAGTGCAGCAGATCAGTATTTTGAACTTAACCAGAATTGAACCTCAGCATGTGTGGATGCTTCTCATTAGTTCAAGTATCTTATCACCTTATACCTTGTAGACAATGAGTCTCTTGTAGGCAATTAGCCTCTTATGAATAGTGTGCTCAGGCAGTGAGCCCCAATTGGCAAGTGCCATTTTGTATTATCTTATTCTTCTAATAGAGAATAGAATCTTGGGTTAATCACCCTATGGTTTTTCGCTTAACATGGTTTTCCATGTCAAAATCATTGTATCATGTGTATTGATGTTATTTCCACTTCATGGTTATGTTTGGTTATTTGATTGAATACTGCATTAATTTTTAAGGAAGATCAAAAGGCTATAATAATTAAGATAACTAATTCACCCCCCCTCTCAGTTATCAATAGGTAGTATCTTTATTTCTCAAGCTAAGTATGTCAAGGAGTTGTTGAAGATGTTTGGTATGGAGGATTCAAAGACAATATGTACTCCCATGGTCATTAGATGTCACTTGAGCAAGGCAGATGAGTCTTTGGAGGTGGATCAAACTGTCTATAGATCTATGATTGGAGGATTGTTTTATCTAACTTCTTATAGACCTAATATTATGCATGTAGTATGTGTGGTTGCTAGTTATCAAGCTAATCCCAAGAAAACAAATGAGAAGGCAGTAAAAAGGACATTTAGATCCTTGAAAGGAACTCTAGATTATGGCTTATGGTATCCAAGAGGTAATGACTTTGATTTAAATGCCTACATTGATGTTGATTGGGTTGGTTATGTTGATGATAGAAGAACTACAAGTGGTCATATTTTCTTCTTAGGAAGCATATTGGTTTCATGGTAGAGAAAGAAGCAAGATTCAATGTCCTTATCTACTGCAGAGGTAGAGTACATTACAAAAACATCCTACTATACACAAGTGTTGTGGATGAAGCAAACCCTAAAGGATATCAATGTATTGTATGACGAGCCTATTCCTATTTTGTGTGACAATACAATTGCTATTAATATTTCCAAGAATCTAGGGGTGCATTCTAGAACTAAGCATATAGCAATCAGGTATCACTTTTTGAGAGAGAAGGTGATAGAAAAGGAAGTAAGGTTGGAATATGTTCCAACAAAGGATCAAATTGCGGACATTTTCACAAAGGCTCTTGCAAAAGACACCTTTGAGGATCTTCAGTCAAGCTAAGGGGTAATTGTCCCTCCTTCTTTCTAGATGCATAGTGGTACATCTATCTAGGGAGAGTTCATATTATATCTTTTTCTTGGACCGATGGTGGCTACCTCTCAAGGGGAGCAAGTAGTGGTTGTTGGTGATAGGGGGAGTTTGGTTACTGCCAGAAGAAGTCATGTCCAAAGAGAGAAGAAGTTTACCTTTGTCCTTGATATCAAAGGGGGAGAAGGTATAGGTATGTGTTTCCATCAATGCCAAAGGAAGAGATTGTTACACATATGGTTATTAAGGTTGTCATTGATGTCAACATTGTCACAAGGTTGTCTTTGAAATTAACACTATCTTACATGTGTGATGGTGTTCTAGTGCAGGGGCACCTAGACTTCAAGGCTAATTTTGAATTTTTGGGTTTAATAAAGAACATAGGTGGGGTTTTCTTATTCAATGTTCTGATAAAGCCCACTAGAGGCATCTTCTTAGTGGAGGATTTAAAACCTAATTTTTTGCCTAAGTTTAGGACTATCTAATTTGGACGTGGTAGTGGACAGTCAGTTTTTATGCTTTCTTTTTTATTTTTCCCACAATGGGGAGTTATACAAATGTGGAGGTTTATTGTAGGAATGTTATTTATGCCTCAGACATGTCAAGGAAGCAAGAGAAGGTAATTTGAAGTGAAGCAAATACAAGATTTTGCCCTATTTTCTATATTTTTCTATCTTTTTGTTGTTTCCAACGTCTTGAGTAAAGTCGTACAATACTGTCGTACAACAAAATGTTTGAAATCATGTTGGGAATAGTATTATCTTTCATTTCAATCAAGTTTAGAGGATTTTCATTGTAGTTAAGGCATTTTATCAATCATTTTCTCGAACTAGCTCTTAAACCCTAGGTTTAAGGGTTTTAGTGAAATCAATGGGTTTTTGGCCCATTCCACCTACACCATAGCCTCAAAATGGGTGGAATGGAGTTGGTTAGTTTTATTTTCAATTGGGTTTTCATTGCAAGAGTAGGGGATGTGTTTAAGGTGACTGTTGCAGCATTTGAAGCCTAATATCTTCATGTATTAGGACTTTTGGTTTTGTTAGAGAGATGAGTTGATGTATATGTGACTTGAGATGACTCAAGAACCCTAATATTAGCATATTCAGACCATTTTCCATCTTATTGATGCCCTAGAGTAGGTTAGAGGAGTTAATAATAAGTTTACACCATACTTGCCTTGTTAAAAAGGCCTAATTAGGCCTAAGAGTAGTAGAGACAGTCAATTTTTGAGACACATGTTCCAAAGAAACCCATGCTACATGCTAGATATGTTATGAAGGAGCTTAATGGGTATCTAGAAATCCAAATAGTTTGTGGGTTTGGAAAGTATTTTGCAAGGTCTGACTGAAAAAATGCCATTCCAAGGGCTATAAGCAAATAGGGTTGACTTCAAGCAAGTGACTAGCAGGGCATGGTATCATGGATCTTTGTGACCTTGAATGGTTTTAGTCTACCAAAATAGAGTGTGTCAGGGTGTGATAGAAGTGTAGTAGGTTGGTTAACTAGTTTGTGTTGTAAGTATGGGCCTAACCGGTGTTGTGATTGATGTCAAGGATTGGATGAGTTGTATGCTGAGGATATTGAGAAAATTAGTCCTATCAGAAATAGAGAAGAATAGTGAAGACAGTGAAGTGAAAATACCAGGTAAGGTGAAGATTAGAAGATGCACATTAAAGGGTTTGTAGATATGTGTCTTAAGGTGATCCTGTAAAGTTTTGAGAGGTCCGCATGAAGATTTGAAGAAGTTATGGCCATATGAGTAAAACTAAATTTGGCAAATGTTCAGAGGTGACAGAGTGACACAAATAGGTTTGGTGAGATCTGGAAATGCAATATCTTGTTCTGCGGATTATGTGGAGTGTTTAGGAAGTCAATTTGAATCGACAACTCAATTGGTTCATGGTTTAGAGGTCCTCAAGCATCTATTCTAATGTGATAGTGATGACAGACTATGTTCTTGAGGTTCCAGATGAAGAAGAGAATGATTTCAGTAAGCAGAAGTAGTGTGGATGTTCTTGGTGATTCAGGCAAGCTTATGGGGGTCTTTGGATTGTGTCCAGTTTGTGTTGGTGGTCTGCATTGAAGATGGAGCTCATAATTGAAGAGTTACTTCCGGATGATGATGTTCTTCCTAAAATTGGCCGACCGGATGATTTACACATCTTGTGGATGATCTTGAAGATATTTTATGAAGCATGGCATGTTCCTGAAAGAATATTTAAATCCTAGATCTATGTGGCTGATAGTGTGGTGATTCACATGAAGTCTTTTGTAATAAGTCAAGTTGTATTTGTTTATTTGCTCTGTAAAGTATGCCAACTTTGATGATTATCCCAAAGTCAATGTCTTGTATAAATAAGAGTTGTGAAGTCATTTCAAAAGTATCTTGGTGGAAATGAGACTGTTGTAGAGAGGAGAAGAGCAAAAGGTAGAGCAGAAGTGTTGAGCTTAAATGGAACTGACTCAAGCATGGTGAAGATGCTATTCTTTAGTTCAAGTATGTAATATTTATTATTCTTTAGATAGTGTGTCTCCTGTAGGTAGTGGGCCTCTTATGAATAGTGTGCTCGAGTAGTGAGCCCTAATTGGCATGTGCCATTTTGTTCTTCTTATTCTTTTAATAGAGAATATAATCTTAGGTTTGTCACCCCATGGTTTTTCCCTTAACTGAGTTTTTCACGTTAAAATATTGGTGTCATATGTGTTTATATGTTTCTCCTCTTGAATTTTTGCATTGTGTTTCCATGATTGATTTATTATTATGCTGCTGAATTATAAGAAGGATTTAAGTGAGTACTAAGAGAAAGTTTTGGGACAACTTATTCACCCCCACTCTCAATTATCTATTTTGAAACTAACAATTGGTATCAGAGCCAAGTTCCTCTAAAAGAGCTTAAAAACCTAAGGAGATCCAGGATGTCTTCCTACAAGAAGGATAGTTTGAGGGTTGATGGAACCAATTATAGTCTTTGTAAAAGCCACATGGAATGTCACTTGCATTGTATGGGAATGCAATATTGGATCATGGCTTCAAAGAAGTATGTTCCTCAAAAGGATGGTCTAACAAGTATAGATGAGATAAAAGATGCTGAAGACAATCTTCAGGCTAAAGAAGCTTTAGTAAGTGTCTTATTTGATTTAGAGATGACAAATGTTATAGATTTAAAAATTGGATATGAGATTTGGGAAAAATTGGAACTTCTGCATGAAGGAGACAATTATGCTAAATGTGCCAAGCTACAGAGTCTGAAAGGAAAATTTGAAAACCTAAAGATGAATGAAGATGAAAATATTACTACATTTATGCCAAAAGTAAATAAGCTTGTTTGTGGTATTAGGTGTGCTGGTGGAATCTTGGATGAAGATGAGATTGTTGCCAAAGTTTTCAGATCCCTATCTCCTTACAAATACAAGGTTGTTGCTATTGAAGAATTCAGATCTTTTTCAAATATCACAAGGGATCAATTGGTTGGAAAATTAGTTGCATTTGAATTGGCTAAGTTTGGAGATACACCTCCCAAGACTGAATCTACATTCAAATCTAGTGCCTCTGTAAAAGGCAAACAAAAGTTTGATCTATGAGAGAACTCCTCAAAGAAACTATCATGGTATGAAAAAGAAAGAAAAGATCTAGAAGAAGATGAAGCAGAAGCTGCTCAACTTGAAGCCCTTATTGTAAAACGATTACAAAGAGGATCTGGTAAGTATGAAGGAAAATCACCCTTCAAATGTTTCAACTGCAATAATATTGGTCATTCTGCTTCAAGGTGTCTGGAAAGATTTTCAAGGGCAAATCCAAACAGATCAAGATTCCAAAAGAAGTGTTACTATGTTCATGAAGATGATGATGAATCAGAGATAGGAAACAAATCCAAAAGTGACTAGGTGTTTATTGCTATCAAGGAAGAAGATCCAATTCCCTCTAAATCTATCAATCATAAAATGATAGATTTGGCTACCCAAGTTGAAGAAATGGATGACTAGGTCATTGACAGTGGATGCTCCCACTATATGATAGGTGACAAAAATAAGTTCATAGATTTGGAAAGATATGAAGGAGGGGTAAAATTTGGTGATAATTTTGCTGGTAGAATCAGGGGCAGAGGAACTATTTCTTTTGATGGAAAGAATAAAACTAGTAATGTACTATATGTTGAAGGTCTGAAGCACAATCTTCTTAGTGTTGGACAGTTGGTGAACAAAGGCTATGATCTCCTATTCAAAAATGATAAATGTAAGATCTTTGAAAGTTCTAGAACAGAGATTGCATCCGGTACACAAATAAAAGGTAACATCTTCCACTTGGTTGGTACTGGAAAAAGTTGTTTATTTGTTCAAATTGATTAGAGTTGGTTGTGGCATAGGAGAATGTGTCATGTGAATTTTGATAATATCATCAAGATAAGCAACACTCAGGCTTTAAGAGATCTTCCAAAACTAGTGAAACCTACTAATAGTTTGTGCAAATAATGTAAGTTAGTTAAGCAGAGCAGAGTCACATTCAAAAGTAAGG
The DNA here is from genome assembly GCA_027924645.1 of Cunninghamia lanceolata. Classification (NCBI taxonomy): domain Eukaryota; kingdom Viridiplantae; phylum Streptophyta; class Pinopsida; order Cupressales; family Cupressaceae; genus Cunninghamia; species Cunninghamia lanceolata. Next base: position 518,935 of record BSBN01000195.1, read on the forward strand.
AATAGTCTTCTACCAGATTGTTGGACTTAGTACATACGATTATGTGGACCAGCAAGAATCAGGAGTTTGCAAGATGATAGATACTTCATGTTATTAATTGATGACCACTCCTAGATGATGTGGGTGACTTTTCTAAAAGAGAAATCTGAGGCTCTTGAGAAATTCAAAATATTCAAGACTATGGTAGAGAATGAAACTGGATTAAACATAAAATGTCTCAGGTCAGGTAGAGGTGGAGAATTCACATCTGGAGAATTCATGGAATTCTATGAGAAACATGGGACAAAAAGACTGTTATCTACTCCAAGGACTCCACAATAGAATGGAGTAGTGGAGAGAAAGAACTAGACCATCCAGGAAGCATCTAGAACCATGATGATGGAAGAAAATGTTCCTAAGATCTACTAGAGAGAAGCTGTAAGCACTATTATCTATACTCTTAATCGAGTACAGATCAGAAGCAATACTGTTAGGACCTCTTATGAACTCTGGTTTGGTATTACTCCCACTATGAAGTATTTCAGAGTCTTTGGTAGCAAATGTTACATTAAAAGATATGAAGACCTTGGAAAATTTGATGCTAGAAGTGATGAAGGAATATTCTTGGGTTATTCTACTCAAAGCAAAGCATATCGGTGTTACAACAAGAGATTGAGAAAGATTATAGAAAGTACAAATGTGAAGGTTGATGAATGTATTGAAAAGCCCTCAAGGTTTTATGAATATGAAGAAGATGATCAGAATGATGTTTTTGTCCAAGAAGCCCAAGCCCCTTCTGAAATTCAGATCCAGACTGATCCAGAGAATCAGGAAGAAGAGATAAGTTTGAATGAACCTGTTCAAGAAATAAAAGTACAATAAATTCCCAAAACTCCCAGGTATGTAAGACTGAATCACTCTGAAGATTAGATCATAGGTTATAAAAGAAAAGGTGTTCAAACAAGAAGAAAGATTGATCGAGACTCAGAAAAGTAGTGTCTGATTTCAAAATTTGAACCAAAAATAGTAAGTGAAGCATGCAATGAAGGAAGATTTGATGCAGATTGAGAAAAATCACACTTGGGATCTTGTTCCCAGACCTAGAAATAAAAATGTGATTGGAACCAAATGGGTCTTCTAGAATAAACTAAATGAAGATGATGAAGTAGTAAAAAACAAAGCTAGATTGGTTTGCAAGGGTTATTCTCAAGTATAAGGAGTTGATTTTGAAGAAACTTTTGATCCGGTGGCAAGAATTGAAGCAGTCAAATTATTTCTTGCTTTTTACAGCCTTCAAGGACTTCAAAGTATATTAGATGGATGTCAAGTCTGCCTTGCTGAATGGTGACTTGGAAGAAGTATACATTGAGTAACCAGATGGATTTCAATTATCTGATCATGGTGATATGGTCTGCAAGTTGAAGAAAGTGTTGTATGGACACAAACAAGCCCCAAGAGCCTAGGATGAAACATTGGATAAGCATCTTTTGAAGATTGGTTTCAATAAAGGTACTGCTGATAGTAACTTGTACTTCAAAATTGATCATGAAAATATCTTGATTGTTGAAGTATTTGTTGATGATATCATTTTTGGAGGAAGAAATAGTATGTGCAAAAATTTTGCAAATCAAATGAAAAGTGAATTTGAAATGTCCATGTTTGGGGAAATGAATTTCTTCTTGGAACTGGAAATCATTCAAACAAAGAAAGGAATATTCATTTCATAGACCAAATATGTGAAAGAACTATTGAAGAAATTTGGGATGGAAGACTCAAAACCAATGAATACTCCCATGACAATTGAATGTAAATTGAGCAAAGATGATGACTCTCCTAAGGCTGATTAGAAAAGGTACAGGTCAATGATTGGAGGACTACTGTATCTTACTCAAACTAGACCTGATATTATGAATGTTGTTGGTCTTGTTGCTATATTCCAAGCTGATCCTAGAGAATCTCATGTCATGGAAATCAAGAGGATTCTCATATATCTAAAAGGAATAGTTGAGTATGGTTTATGGTATCCTAGAGATCATGATTTCTCTCTTCATGCATATACAGTTGCAAATTGGGCAAGAGATGTGGATGACCAGAAGAGTACTAGTGGTGGAGCATTCTTTTTAGGGGAAAGATTGGTTTCTTAGCTGAGCATGAAACAAGAGACAATATCTCTTTCCACTGCAGAAGCAGAATATATTGCAGCAATAGGTAGTTGCACTCAAGTATTGTGGATGAAGCAAATGCTAAGAGACATCAGAGCAGAATATGAAGAACCTATCACAATCTTCTGTGATAATTCAAGTGTAATAAATATATCAAAAAATCCAGTGTTGCATTCAAAGACAAAACATATATCTATCAAGTTTCACTTTTTAAGAGAGGAGGTGAACAAGAATGAAGTTAGATTGGAGTTGGTGCCCTCCAAGGATCAGATTGCATACGTTTTTACTAAACCTCTACCTAAGGATTATTTTGAGTATCTCAGGGAGAATTTAGGGGTTATTACCCCTCTAATTTTGAATTAAGGTGCACTAATGTGCATTAGTTTGGTGGATCTCATAGTCATATCTTATGGTCTAGATTGATGACAAGAAGTTGCTAGTCAGGGGGAGCAGTCTGTATGATTTTGAAGTATGATGCAAGTATGTGCCCTTTTCCATTGATGTCAAAGGGGGAGTGAAGACATGTGAAACACAAAAAGTGGTTGTTAATCAAAGGGGGAGTAGTAAAGGAAGAGAAGAAATGTGAATGGTTGTTGTTAATAGGGGGAGTTACGTCAGTCAGTGGGGAGAAGTCCTTGTCTTGATGGTTAAAACAATTTTTCACATCATATGTTGTCATCAATGACAAAGGGGGAGATTGTTGCAAGTATGGGCCTAACCATTGTTATCATTGATGTCAACATACTCCTATTGCATTGATGTCAAGGATTGGATGAGTTGTATGCTGAGGATATTGAGAAAATTAGTCCTATCAGAAACAAAGAAGAACAATGAAGACAATGAAGTGAAAATCCTACCTAAATTGAAGATCAAATGATGAGCATAAAAGGGTTTGTAGATATGTGTCTAAAGGTGATCCAATAAAGATTTGAGAGGTCCACATGAAGATTTGAAGAAGTTATGGCCATATGAGTAAAACTAGCTCTGGCATATGTTCAGAGGTGACAGAGTGACACAAATAGGTCCGGTGAGATCCAAAAATGCAATATCTTGTTGTGTAGATTAGGTGGAGTGTTTAGGAATTCAATGTGAATTGACAACTCAATTGGTTCATGGTATGGATTTCCGCAAGTATCTATTCCAATATGATAGTGATGACAGATTGTGTTCTTGAGGTTCCAGATGAGAAGAGAATGATTTTAGTAAGTAGAAGTAGTGTGGATGTTCTTGGTGATTTAGGCAAGCTTGTGGTGGTCTCTGGATTGTGTCTAATTTGTGTTGTTGGTCTGCATTGAAGATGGAGCTCGTAATTGAAGAATTACTTTCAGATGATGATGTTCTTCCTAAACGTGGCTGACCAGATGATTAACACATCTTGCAGATGATCTTTAATATGTTCTACGAAGAATGGCATGTTCCTCAAAGAGGATTTAATTCCCAGATCTATGTGGCTTACAGTGTAGTGATTCACATGAAGTCTTTTTTAATAAGTCAAGTTGTATTTGTTTATTTTCTCTGTAAAGTATACTGACTTTGATGCTTATCCCAAAGTCGATGTCTTGTATAAATAAGCATTTTGAAGTCATTTCAAAAGTATCTTGGTGGAGATGAGAGTGTGGTAGAGAGGAGAAGAGCGAAATGTAGAGTAGAAGAGTTGAGCTTACATGGAACTGACTCAAGCATGGTGAAGATGCTATTCTTAAGTTTAAGTATGTAATATTTATTATTCTTTAGACAGTGTGTCTCCTGTAGGCAGTGGGCCTCTTGTGAGCAGTGTGCTCAGGCAGTGAGCCCTAATTGGCATGTGCCATTTTGTTCTTCTTATTCTTTTAAGAGAGAATACAATCTTGGGTTAGTCACCCCGTGGTTTTTCCCTTAACTAGGCTTTCGACGTTAAAATCTTGGTGTCATATGTGTTTGTGTTTCTGCTCTTGAATTGTTGCATTTTGTTTCCATGATTGATTTATTATTATGCTACTAAATTATAGGAAGAATTTAAGTGAGTAATAAGAGAAAGTTTTGGGACAACTGATTCACCCCCCTCTCGGTTGTTTGTTTTGAAGCTAACAGTTTGGCCTTCATTTATACATGTTTCACCCTTTGGCAACCATGCTAGGTGGAGAAGGAACTTTTCAAGTTGGGACAGTCAACTTAGTGAGTCTTAAGAACATTTTGAATGTCTTTGAGAAGCCTCCCCTGCTCTGCATCATGTTGATGCTTGGATGTCATGTCCTATCCAGTAGAGAAGATATAGTTCATGGTTATATGTCATGTTAAATATAATGTGGTTACTAAAGTTCATTGTTGGATGTCATGCCTCTATCAATGCAAAGTTGAGTATGCAGTTATATTAAGATGGGAATTACAAGCACTAAGAAGATTGGATGTGTTGCTAATGTTGGAAGATATTACTAGTGGCTTGAATAATATTTTATGATCTCTCCCACTATTCCTCAGAATGCATGTGTTGATATGAAGAAGGTTTGGCCTTTGGAAGTTGATGACAATCTCTACTACAAGATGACTACCTTTGAAGACTATTTGGGAGATTTCGCTATATTCCTCCACATTAGTAGTTATGGCTATGCAGTTATGGAAATATGTTCAGGGTGCAGTGAAGGTGATAATTCCAAAGTTTCAGATCAATTGCCCTTCGGCTGTGAAAGTTATGCATGATAGAGTACCAACATGTGTTCTCATAGAGTGAGGTAGTGTTGAAGGCCTGTTGGAATGCTTTGCATTCCTCTCGAAATGAATGTTTGTCTTTTTGGTTTTGTGGACATGTTTATGGATATGCATTACATGCTTCCTTGTAGTTTCAAGTTTCTTGGTTGTCTACAAGCTTAGTTTTTCAATGACAATATGTTGTAGTGTGTTCTGGATGACTGGTTGTTCTCAGAGTTCACAGTTGAAGATGTACAACACAAAATATTTAATGTGTGGAGATAAAAGAGTCTTTGGAGATGTTGCATGAGTCCTCTAGACTCATTAGGAAGAGTTTTCATGAAGATATTTCTTGTTTCTAGTACCACACAAGGTTTTCAAGTTATTATTGTTGTTATCCTTCAAGTTTCATATGTTTTACTTAAGGTTGTCCTATTTCTAAATGAGTGGAGTATGTGGATGTAATTGCTTGATGTTTGAAGCTGTGAAGGATGTTTTGGACCTAGTTAAAAAAGTATTAATGTCCGCAAAGCATGAGTCTTTTGCTCGTGTAGTGTGTAGTCTTGTTTAGGACATGTCCTCTACATTTTCATGTTGTATGCTATCTGGCTAACTTGTAAATGTATTTTTGATATTGTCTATGGCTGACAAGTAATGTAATGAATGTAATATCCTTTATAAATTGTAAATCAAATTAATTTAGATGAGGTGTGATTGCAAAGTGATTAAGAGGGCTCACATACAAAATAAGGAGAAAAATGAATGCATTATGATGTGTAACTGAAGGTTAAAGAGAAGAAGTTGTAGATGATGTCCTGATTCATCTTGAAGACATATTTGTGACAATGATCAAGTGTAGAGTGTTCCTAATTGATATGATCATCAGAAGGAAGTGTGAAGAGGTAGAAGTGAAATCATCAAAGGTGTGATTTTCAATATCAGTTTTCAGATAGCAGAAGGACTATCATACTGTAATCTTTTGTAAGTTTGTTATCAATTCAGGGTGTAGTAGCTTCCTTGGAGGTGACCCTAAAACAAATTCTTTAGAGAGTAGTAGCTTCCTTAGGAGTGCCCCTAAATCAAAGTTTTCAAGGAGTAGTAGCTTCCTTGGGTTGTAGTCCTAAAATATTTTTTTTTATTTTGAGCTCCATATATTGTGAGTTAATCCTCACTGTCACTTTTCCCTTCTTGGGTTTTCCACGTATATCTGGTGTTATGTGTTGATGTGTTTTGTGTTAATCTTTCAGGTTTATGTTGAGGTTGTAATTCTGAAATTTTAATTTGCTCCAGAGGGCTTGAAGTTTAATTAGATACTAATTCACCCCCCTCTCAGTATCCTGGTGTGTTAAAAAAAAGTCTCGATAGGAATGGGTGCTCGAGCCTAAACAAGTACCCTCTTATGAATGGGTACCCATTTAGGAACAAGTACCCAAGCCTAAACAGGTACCCATTTAGGAATGGGTACCTATTTCTAAACATGTATTTAAATTTTTAAAGAAGACCTGCATGCTTATTTTTTCCCATATAAAAGGAATAGGTACCCATTCATAATGGGTACTCATTCCTAAAAGCTTAATCTCGGTAAATGAATGGTAAGTTGACCCCTAGCCTTAGACTTGCAAGTATAAGTTCATGTTCATTTACCAATATGGCTGACAATTTTTTTTCTAAATTTTTTTATGAAATTAAAACCCATTATAGATGATGATGTGTAGTTTTCAAATATGTAATTTTTTTATTCAACTTGTTTTTCTATTTATTAATTAATTTATTAGCAAACTAGTCCATAAACATGAAATGACAGGTGTTTGCATTTTTTAAAAACTTTTAAATTTAAAAATTAAAAAAATATATATGTTAGCAATCTTTGCACCATTCTTTATAAAATGAAAAAAAATCATTTTATGATTAGTTTAGCTCAAATTATGTTGGTCGTACATGAAGGGTTTTCAAAAACAACAAATAGGGCCAATAAAAAAATTAATTAAAAAAATATATTTGGAAAAAAGTTATAAAAAAAATCCTCATCAAACTTCACTATAATACACATCTTTCCCCAAAAGGATTTAGAAAAATACTTTTTTTAGGTCAAATTATGCTGGTCATACATGTGCATGGTATAGTCCTAAAAAAGTGACTTTTAAAAAGTAGTTTTTTACAATCCTATGAAAACTTAATTTGTATCATCTGGTTATTAGAATAAATTACATATTTGAAAACTAGATTCAAAATATTACATTTCATATTACTGGACTTTCTTAAGATTCTTTGTGTAAGTGCTTCAAATTTTGACTCCAGCTGTGATAAAATTTAATTTCTAGGGAAAACACTTCCACTTTTTAGTAAAAAAGTGGGCCTAACTTTTTTCAATCACAAACCATAGCCAGCTTGTTTGTATGCATAGAGCCTAGCTTATGTGTGAAACCTCTAAGTGTATTCCTTTCTGGTATCTTCATTAATGTGTCATAATGTGAGTTAAATTGGTGTCCCCCTTGGTTTATAAGATCTAGACCCTATTTTCCTCACTAGATAAAGGCACCCACCTACTTTGAGTTTAACCTTCCATCCCACCATCACACTAAAAGTTACAAAATTTGGTCTTTATGTTTATATTGTGTTGTTTGTTTTCTCCACTTCCATATCTAGATTTATGCAATTTCATTAGGTGCTAGTAAAGGAACATTTTAGCACTTTACATGATTGTACATCTACTTTGTTGTTTCATTAAACTAGCATTTAGTAGCTTAGCGATAGTAGATTGGAGTTTCTTATGCATTGGGTATGATTTGCTTCAAGGTTTTGTTTTATATTATTGTCTGTATTAATCTTTAGTTTAACACCTTATGGAATACCTACCTTGGCCTAGTAAAGCCTAAAGTTGAAGAAGAAATTAGGGACATTATCAAGTTGGTCCTTAGTTTCCAAACTTGACCATAAGTTGAAAGTATTTATCTTGAGTATGACACCATTGACACTTGGGAATAGTTTTGATTTAATGATTTGGGAGCATCAAATTTGAGCACCAACACTATCATCATAATTCTTGGATATTTTCCTTCTTCATATCACTTAGAATCACATTTGTCCCTCTTACTACATCTAAATGAAAATATTTCCTCTAATTCATACATAATTTTTTTATTTATATGCTTTTCCTCATAGTGACTCTTACATGGACAATCTGAGACACTAACACCTATTTTGTAGAGCTTCATCTCACTAACATACTTATGTTTTGAGATCTAAACTACCCAAAATATGAGTTATCTAGAATGCTATTAGCTACCTTGTTTATTTTGTAGGTTGTTCTTGTCTAACATAGCTATTTTGTAGGCTATATGTTCTTGATAGAATTATCTTGTAGGTCTTGTATTTGAATAAATATATATATCACATGTCTAGACACACTATATTATGTATCCTTTTACACCTATTGGGAAACTTCATATAAATATAATTTAATTAATACATCTAGTTTTCTATACTTTAGGGTAGCAAAATAATCTAATGACACCAACCAACTAAACATAGGGAAAATGCACTTTTAGAAATTATAGGGTCTACAATTTATTTCCTGTGTTGTACTCTATTTATTTTCCATCTACATCACATAATCATTGATTATAGGTAGCTAATTACCTGATCCTTTTTGTCTATGAAGTCCTGAAGAGTCAATGTCAACTCCATACTAGGCCCATTTTTATGACTTTATACTATCCTATATGCTCATGGATGTTAATAAGATCACATTGACATTAGTGTGGCCATGATAGTTTTCCTATTTAATATAAAGACTTAAAAACCTTTTACTTCCTTTCCCAACACTTAAAACCCTAATCAAAAACCTCTTTGGATCCATTTTTTAGGGTTAATAACTCAAATGTTTTTCACTACTTGTTCTCTTCTCTCTCTCTCTCTCTCTCTGAAGATTCTTCTTCCTCCTATATTCTTCTAAGGTCACCATTTTTTCCCCCAAAATATTCTTGTAGGTTTAGCAAATATATGGGTAGATTTGTAAATAAACAAATATTTGGGTTTTCTTTGCAAGCATCAAATACCATTCCATTCTTCATAGACCTTCTAGTACCTCATAGACCATTTATTTGTTTTGAAATTTTATTAATTAAATTTATGTATACTAACAATATTTTATCCTAGCCTCCATCATTTTTGGGTTGAGGCTCCTCCTCTTAGACTTCCCTTGGCCACATAGGAATTCTTTCTTTGTTTCCCCCTTTATTACTTCTATGAAAATGAAATATATCCCATTTACTATATAAATCCATGTGATTGGTTTGTAGTGACTCTCTGGACTTCCCAATAACTATTGGGTTTTTCCATTTTTTCTCCCCCTCTCTTTGTAGAAATAATAATTAATTTCCTATTTATTTTAATAAAAAGTCACCTTTATTTAAGCCTCCCCTATGCTTGATTCTATCTCTCTACTTCTTGAAAATATCATAAAGACTATTTACCCTCTTTCAAGGGCACTTGGGATTTTCCCTTTAATCATTCCAAGTATCCTTCATAAGGGAAATCATTCTACCTTTCTCTCATTTTTTGTTATGTGTAAAATTTTATTGTTTATTTCAAAATAAATCTATAAGAATCCCTATTTCCCTTTTTATCTTGGCAATATTATTGATTCTATTTCCTTAAATTTTCTTCTATACACATAGTATTACTAATTTTTATTTTTATTGCAAGTTCATTTTATGATCTTAGTCATAGACATACTTAGGCTAACTACATGTGTTCAAGCGCGCGCGCGCACACACACACACACACACACAATTGTTTGGCTACCCGTGAAGGTCAAAAGACTAAAATAGGGGCTTGACCACCTTGGCAAGCTCCTCTATAGCCATTACCTTTATCTTTGCTTCAAATGCAAGTGAGGCACTTGTTACATTCTAGTATATTGAAGGATTTTAATCCTATTTGATAGTTTGAATTATTAGACTATTCAATTCAATTAAAATTAGATTATCATAATCTTTTTATTTATCTCTACATCATTTAAGCTTTATTTTCTATGTTCTAATATTTTAGATGTTTATATTTGTTGTTTTAATTTTTCTACACATAGAGGACTTGAGGATGGTCATCTTGTTGTCTACATGGGTGCAGTTGTGTCTTGATACCATAATTTATCATTTTTCTACCTCACAACTTCCTAAGTGTCACACATAACCTTTCAACAATTTTACTTTATCTAAGTTCCATATCTATGGAAATATTCCATCTTGCCTTGGAACTGTCGAAACCCATTCAACCAAACATTGATGAAACCCATGTGGATAACCCCTCCATGGCCGATACCACTTATGAGAAACCCAGTGATTCTACCCCTACCACCTAGAAACTAAAAGGGGTTTCCTTTTCTCAATCCCTGGAATAGACTACTATGAAGGACATTCATACTCCTACTTCCAAAGGTAGTGAGTCAAAGAAACATCTTAAGGAAGTGGAGTCTACTATAGAGATCACTGACTTGGGGGGGATATGGGGGCCCTAAAGAATAAAAAAAGTGAAAGTGAGGGACCACTGAAAAAGGACAAAACTAAAATGGCTAGAGCTACAACTGAGGATAACACTTCAGGTGCTATAAGATCTGACAGAATTGCAGGCAAGCCAGTTCCTCAAGCTAAATTGATAGAATACTCTGAAAGTGACTCGGATACGTCTACCCAGGAGGGAGACCTATCTAAAGGTGAAGACATCAAAGTGTAGGAGATCTCAGAGGAGACTGAAGGGGTAGAGGAAAAGGATATGCAATCAGAGGACATTGATGGTGGGGATTCTGTGCCTAGAGATCATACTCAAGATGGGGAGGGGATAACTATTGAGAAGTTTGAGGAAGATGCTATGGAGGAAGATGCTATGGAGGAAGATGCCAATCAGGAGGATGAAATGTCTTCATTAAGAAACCATGTGGAATCCCTTGAGCAGAAGCTTCTCTCCCTTGAATGCTTCATAAACAAAATGCTTTGCTGATTGGCTATGGTGAATTTGACTCTTTTGTAGGAGTAGGATACCCTTGCACATGGCGTGGATGAAGAGAAGACTAAAGAGTTTGATAAAATTTATGACTTCCTATCCAAAGGCTGGGAGGATATTTCTTCCTAGCTTTGTCTCTATGCTTTCTATTTCTTTCTGCTATTAAACTGCTACTATTTACTATTTTTTGTTAATTGACTGTCAATGATTTCATTGTTGTTAGTGGCTCCTTTTTTTCTGAGCCTTTGTTGTTACTTTTTTGGGTTGTGTTGTAAGGGTTTGACCCCTTGTTTTTTCCACCTTATTATATCAAAAACATTCCACTTGTATAGATGTTACTATCTTTTAAACACTTAATTTAAAAAACATAAATCATGTTCCTACTTTGTTTCCATTTGCTAGCTCAGTCCTATTTAGATTAGGATTCTAACTTCCATATGACACTTTTAGTAGTCAAAATAAAAGAATAAATAACATTATTTGGTTGGGAAAAAAGCTTTTTTGTTTAGTTAAGTTTAAGTGGACTCTTATATAGGATTTCTAGTGGAACAATAAAATAGGTGATTTGAAAGAAGTCATCCTATTAATCTATGTATGATAACTATTTCGTATCCATAATCACATCAGTTGTTTTTTCTAGATGCATCAACTCTATTTTTATATAGAGTTTATATAATTTATTTCATTTACACATAACATTTCCCAACTATTCTACTTAATATTTTGAATCATATTAGAGTAGTTTTATTTATTTGTTTTCTATTCTAATCTAATTTATCTTTAAGTCTATACAAGAATAAACAAATTAGCTATTTTCTAGGTAAAACACTTACTGGTAGGGTTAGTTTTTCAATCTTTAAAGACATAAATATGAAAGGAAGGAAGATATCATCCTTATGTTCCGAATAAAAATGTTCAAGAAACTAAATTTTGGTAGAAATACATCTATATGGGTCCTACAGAAAAATAAATATATTCAAAAGGCACAACTTGATCCCTCTCAGGCTGGATGAAAGTTCAAAGTTGTGCCACACTTTCATAAATGAAATGGCCAATGTTGATCTAACTTTTTAACTTGAATCACTATAAAATGATGTATATGTTGTGAATTTTAAAATGGTGTAGACTAAAAATGTGTATATTTTTTAGTTTACTTTATGTTGTTATTTTTAAAAAGAAATTAAAATAATGTTTGAATTTAGCATATTATAAAATTGACACTATAACTTAGTTGCTAATAAAATGTTGAAAAGTAAGGTTAAATGGGACATTGCACCTTGTATAGTAAATTTCATTTTTTCCTTCAATTTTTTTTTGAGTATTCATAACTTGAAACGTTAGTGCACGAATTCATTTTTTCCCATTTTGATATATATATTTTGCAATAAATCTTGGAAGTTGTATGTAATGAAAACATGACTATTTCAATGGGATGCAACCTTTTGTCTTAACTATTTATCCAAAATAGGAAAAACTTAATCATCTGACATGAAATCTCTCCTCTTGTGCATCATATATTTTTGATAAATTGTAATAAACTTTACTATTTTTTTCTTGAGAGAACAATCAAAATTATATTTTTGGTGTTGATGACCTAGTTTTACTAAAAATAAGAAAGAAAATATAAACACTAATTGAAATTTAAAAAAAAAAAAAAATTTACAAACTATACTTATAGATCTATAAAATTATATTTTTAGATTTTTTTAAAGGATTATTTGCATGAGTAGAAGTTGTTAGAACATCAAACTTTTTAAATAATTTTATTTTTTTGGTAAATTAGCCCCAAAGTGATGCTACGTGTATTTAGTGGATGTTTCTAGTTGGAAAAGTTGTCACCTATATCTAATTTATCTAGAATGAATATAGCTAGAACATATATTTCACCAAAAGTAACTTTTAGTTAGAAATACTTAAATTCATTTATGTTGATAAGTTGGCATGAAGTGACATATCTTTGAACTTTTACCCTCCCCTAATATAATATCAATGGATTACAAAAGTTCCATCTCCTATTCCACATATATCAAGCACTTTTACAAAGCACAACATCTTAATATCATTCTAAAATGTAAATAATTGAAGATAGTTGCAAACCACATAATTGGGATGAGAATGATCTATTAGATGATGATACATCTAATATGTTTACTTAGATTTTCAGATTCCATTCTCTACCTACATATTTATATAAATATTACATTATTTAGATGTCTTTGCTTCTTGAGGGACATATTTTATGAAATTCTCGTGTTATACTATATTCATAATATATTTCTAGGAAAAAAAAAATTCTCATAATAATTATTACATTTAGCATTTTCTCTTAAACACATGTTACTAGCATCATGATCTTATTTATTTTGAAAAAGGTGATAAACAAGGTCTAAATGTTGTATTAAAATATTTGCCAAGATTACATTAGAGAGAGCCCTAAGAGTCCAAGGGCATACATCCTTATAGTCTAGGAATATTTACAAAAAACTATGCAACTAAATCCACCATTATAGATTTCCTTTACAGTGGCCAATAGACCTGGATAAGAGCTATAAAATCATAGGAGAAACTAAAAAAACTAAAAAAGAATACCATAGAACAATGAACCATCAATCCCTGAACTAAGAATCAAAGGAATTGACATTATGCAAAGGCAAGGGAGCCGGAAAAAATAGGATGATTGGTGACCTTGGACTGAGGGGCTTCGTTAGAAGCATGTAGATATAAGAAATGAATAGCATTAAACATATTTATTATTTTAACATCAAATCCACTTGGCAATTAAAAATGATGCATCTCCAACATAGATCCATGTTAGCTACGTGTGAAGCCAAGTCAGGGAATAAGCATTGGTGAAGAATGCAAATTCCCTTCTTGTTCCAATGACTTCATATTCCTCTTCCTTGAGTAATGGTTGCTTTTTAAATAACGTTTGTCTCTTCCATGCTGCATGCTAGGCATTTGGCATCTTCTTTGTAAGAAGGATAAAATATGAAGATGCTCTAGTATTGTCATTTGGTGTGTGAGATATACTGAGTCTTTGTACTGTGTAAAAACTAGTGATAAATAAAAGGAGAGTCCCCTACTATTGATGGTGGATGTAGCCATTTATTTTGTGAACCACTTTAAATCTTTGGTGTCCTCTATTTGTTCTTTTTGTATTTTGTTTTATTGTTCTGTTATTTATTTTGTCTGCATATTTTTTTAATCAACAATTGGTATTAGAGCAATGGTGAAAAAGTTGTTTTGGATATCATGAAGAGTTTCCAGGAAAATGGATGTAGTAGCTTTGGATGATTGCGCTCAAGTTCTCATGTCTTGGTTGTGTGGGTCTAGAGAGAGTGTTGATGAAGTGGGAGTTGTGGTGACAATTGTAGATAGTGACATGGAGCTAGATGAAATTGTGCCAATGGAAGTAGATGACTCTCCTATCTATTTGGCTACTAATTTTCCCACTAAAGTTCTTATGGGTGATGTTGATCCTAATTCCCTGAGCACTACCCAGGTGAGGTATGTATGGGAAAGGCCCTCGCAGGATTTGGGAGGTGAGAATTTTGACATGACAGAAGAATTGGAGAGCCTATAGAGGCTGAAGGAAATAGAGGATATAGCAGCAATGGATGTTAATGTGAAAGCTAAAATGAAACGCTGTGTATTTTGGTGGGATGGCTAGAAAAATAAGGAGGATTTAGCTGAAGAAGAGAAGGATTCTAGATTTCAAATTACATTTGCACCAAAAGAGTTTTTAGAAGATCTCAAAATTGAGCTTAGAGCCAACACAGGAAAGCCATCGTGGTAGAGTTGCAGAAGAGGGCAGAGGTAGATAAGAGTGGTAAGTATGTAAAGGACTTGGTATTGATTATCTATGAAATGGTTTCTCTCACTTCTGCCTTCTGCCTCAATGATCCAAATGCCTTTGCTTCTAGTATTCATAGGATGTTGAAGATGGGTCTCAACATTCATGAGGAAAAAGATGTGTAGGCAGAGATCCTAGTTCAAACCCTGAATGAGGAGGTGAAAGGGATTTTAAAGGCTCAAAGAATAAAGTGAAAGCATGGTGGCGATGAGACTATTGATAAAAAATCTATGAGTGGGAAGGAAATGAAATAGGACAGTAATCCTCCACAAGTTTTGATGGAGCAAGTTGATTAGCCATGAAAAGGAAGAAAGTAGTGGGGCAAAGGTTTTCCAGATGAAGTGGCTTCTTATTTGCACACTATTGATGAAATTCATCACTTGACAGAGAGCGTCACCGTGCTATCACTTCCTAAAAATGTGAGTAATAATGATAATGTTGGATATGATCTGCTAGGTTGTGCTCATAATGTTCTATGCATTGCTATGTCAAGGCTGGAGTAGGAGTTTCAAAATATTTTGGATCAGGAGAGTGGAGTTTTTGAGGTTGAGCAGCTATACGAGAAAAATTAGGGTCCTATGTCTAGGGTTTTGTTTTTCTCTTCTTCTACACATGAGGAGGACTTGCCAAACAATGCATCCATCAGTTCTCCTAGAAATGGAAATGGCAATGGCAATCATGAGAATGTCAATGTCATCTTGGATTTAATCTCTCCTGAGGTAATTCCTACCCTGAAAGAGATTGTTGTAGATGGATAATGGAGACCTTGTCTTGAAAATGGTGGACCAATCTAGTTTCTTGGCTTCAATGGGGAGTAATTTTACCCTCCTTACCATGAGTTTTGTCAGGACGTATCTTTAGATTTACATGGTCAATGTCTCAATTCCTGTAATTTTAATGGGGATTGTATTCATGGGAAATGTCACGGTGTTCTTGGATTTGATGGGGATGACTGTGCTAGACAAACTTGTCCTATGGGTTGTAGTGGTCATGGTATGTGTATTTCAACTGGCACTTGTGACTATGAACCTGGATGAGAAAGCCAAAAGAGATCACCAAGGAGGAGTATACTGCATTTTATAAGAGTCTAACCAATGATTGGGAAAAGCATTTGGTAGTGAAACATTTCTCTATTGAGGGGCAACTTGAGTTCAAGGTTGTTCTCTTTGTCCCTAAGAGGGCACCATTTGACCTCTTTGACACAAAAAAGAAGCTTAACAATATAAAGTTATATGTCAGAAGAGTTTTTATTACGGACAACTATGAAGATTTGATTCTTGAATATTTTAGCTTTGTTAAAGGAGTTGTTGACTCTGAAGATCTATCCTTGAATATTTCTCGAGAGATACTTCAACAAAACAAGATATTGAAAGTCATTACAAAGAACCTTGTTAAAAAATGCATAGAGATGTTCTTTAAGATTGCAAAAAACAACGAGGAGTACAACAAGTTTTACGAGGCATTCTCGAAGAACATTAAGCTTGGTATCCATGAAGATAGCTAGAACCAATCAAAGCTTGCTGACTTGCTTAGGTATCATTCTATGAAGAGTGGTGATGAGATGACTAGCTTGAAGGATTATGTTACTCGAATGAAGGATGGGCAGAATGATATTTACTACATTGCCGGTGAAAGCAAGAAAGCTGTTCAAAATTCTCCATTCCTAGAGCACTTAAAGAAGAAGGGCTATGAGGTTCTCTTCATGGTGGATGCAATTGACGAATATTCTTTTGGCCAATTGAAGGAGTATGAAGGCAAAAAATTAGTGTCTACAACTAAGGATGGATTGAACTTGGAGGCGGAGTAGAGGTTCGTGTGCTAGGATTTCCTATGTTCCAACCAGCTCATGGATCTTCTTCATCCTTTTACCAAGGTGTGTAGGGACTAGAATTAGGCTGTGAAAGAAGATAATTTTTATTTTAATCCCATAGAAGAGACCGCTAGTAAAGAAACTTCGTCTCTCTTAAGAGATTTTGTTCTTGATAATGAAGAATGCATCAGTAGTATAAAACTGTCAATGAACCACTATAAGTAGAGTGTTGTCATGGACCCTTTTGGTGAAAAGAAGCCAAATATTGGCCTTGGTGATCGGATCACTAATTTTCCTTTCATGTATCTATGAAAGGAAGCATATATTGTGCCCTCAGAAAAAAGTTTGGATGTTGTGCCAAGGAAGAAGTACTTGAAGCCATTGATTAAGCATGTCCATGTTTTAGAGGTTATTAAAATTGACATGCTTTGGAGGAGATTCATCTAGAGCTTTCTTGAATAGAATTTGGTGATGTTAAAATCTTCATTGTGGCTGATGTAACATTACAAATGGAAATACAGGGGGTATTTTTGAGCATCTCTCTCTGATATTTCTTGTCTTCAAGTGGGATTTTGTTGGCTACGTGTGAAGCCAAGTCAAGGAATAACCATTGGTGAAGACTACAGATTCCTCTTCCTTGAGTAACAGTTGCTTAACAGTTGCTTCTTGAATAACCTTTGTCTCATCCACACTGCATGCTAGGTGTTTGGCATCTTCTTTGTAAGAAGGATAAAATATGAAGATGGTGTAGTATTGTCATTTGTTGTGTGAGATATACTAAGTCTTTGTACTGTGTAAAAACTAGTGATAAATAAAAGGAGAGTCCCCTGCTGTTGATAGTGGATGTAGCAATTTATTTGGTGAACCAATTTAAATCTTTGGTGTCCTCTATTTGTTCTTTTTGTATTCTATTTTATTATTCTGCTCTTTATTTTGTCTGCATATTTTTTTAATCAGCAATCTGAGGGCATTAGCACAACCATTTTGTAGGATTTTCTGCAAAGCATTGAAAACACATGCTACCATAGGAGAATGTTGAAGGAGTTCAACTGAGAACAAACCCCCAACTTTCTATGGCTGGTTTAATTTTTTTTGTACTCACAAGAAACTCATGAATATATGAGAAGGCTAGTGTCTCCATAAACTCTTCATCCTAGATGAGGTCCATATTGTTTGAAAGAAATATAGATACCTCCTCAGAGTAAAATAGTACCCTTAATTTTTCTTGCAATAATACATCCCAACAACACAACATATAGCAAATTCCACACATGAGCAATCAAAATCAAATACATGAGCCAATTTAACAAAATCACATGCCCCTACTTCCATGGGTTCCCATTTTAGAGGCTGAATGAGGACGCAATAATTTTTGCTAATAGGTTTCATGATGAATGGAAAGGAATAGTAATAACTCCAGATAAAGAGGGCAAATTTAATGGTAGATGCCAATGGAGATGAGGGATTTACTAGAGGCAATGTAATAATTATACAAATGGAAGCCAATTCATCAGAATGCAAAGTGACTACAAGAATCAAGATACAATAGATATGTTCAAAATTTTGTAGAGATGGCATGAGTGTACTATGATAGGTGAATAGGACACACCATCAAGGAGGAGTGATATGAAGAATTGACATCTATTTTTTCTATGCAAGGTGGTGATCAAAGATCATTTACCCTTTCCAATAGGTATGAACTACCATTAGTTGATAACATGAAGATCTCCATCTTAATAAAATTCTAAATTAATGAAGGACCTTACACAATGGTGCATCCAACTAAATGACATCACACAAGGCTGGGAATGACATGCGAAAAATTGAGTCAAGGGAGGTAGTGGTGACGTGATTGTCAATTGTCACATTAGCAAGTAGATAGGCCATTATATTTTCTCATGAAATTAGTGAGATATTGAATATTGATTGGGTTGGAAAATATATTTGATTTTCTAGTTGCTAAGCTCCTTTCCTTAGAAAAAAAAAATTATAATGCTCAACGAATCTCCTTTAATATTTATGTTTGAGATGTGATCTTGTTTTGCCAATTATAGACCTTGCAATAGTGGTGAGGCTTCTACCTCATTGTTGGTTCCATTGGGTAACTTTATTGACTTGGTTACAATAAGATTTCCATTTGTATCTCTGATCACACAACCTTCACCCAATGGACCTAGATTAGTCATTTAAGTACCATTGAAATTAATTTAATGAAAGGAGGAAGAGCGGGGCCACTAGATTTTTTTCTATCAATTTTCTTGGCCTCTTAATTCATTGAACCATTCAAATTTAGTGCCTGAATCAAGGATCAGTGCTTCAATACCACTTGTCTTAGTTTGTAAATTGATCTCCCTACCTTGATTTCTTGTTGACTATGGGCATAACCATTTCAGAGATGAATGTTTTCATTTTCCTAATAATTTGATTTATCAGGAGGAATGACTTCTTGAAGGTCCTGTAATTACATTCTATCTAGATGCACCATATGAGAATAGAATGGATAATATCCCATAGGCAAGCAAACATGGAATCCTTATGTAATCACAACCAACTTTAGAAGTGTTGCAATAGAGAATTAGGGCATAGACCATACCACTCTAGTCTCCCACAAATCCATTGCCAATATTTACTACTAAAAGGGCGATGAAGAAGCAAATGTTCCATATCTTCTTCCATTTCTCCACATAATAGACAATTGAAGGTATTTGATATACCCATTTTTTCAGGCCCTTTTCCAATGAGCATTTTATTATCTAATGCTAACTAGGCAAATGCTCTCACTTTGGGAAGATATGCTTCACTCTAGCAAAGTTTGGAGGGGTAGGACCTACCATTTAGATTTGAAACTAATCTATATTTTTGATTAACTATATAAGAGATAGTTTTGTAGCCCATCCACATGATATCATCCTCATTTTAAGAAGCATAAATAGACCAGTTTGATAAGATTTCTTCCAGGATTTCTTTGATCTTCAAGAAAGTTACAATTATCAAAGTTCTTCCATGTTCTTTTTCACTCATGGTTATTGACCTAGCATCTAATTATAGTGGAACCCCAAGCCTATTTGAGATAATTTCTAGCTTCATTCAAATCAACTTATAAAGAAAATGCTTGGAAACTATTCCATGAGTCCTTCCAGAAGAGTGTTTTTTCTCCATTATGAACTACTCAAGATAATTGGGGAACAATCACTTGTCTCCTTTGAAGAATAAATTTCCACATTGGAGATCCATTTGGGGGATTAGCAATAGAGTACATTTTGTCTCTATCATGGTTATCCAAGTACTTATCTTACAACAAATGAACCCATTTTGTAACTTTGCATTTGAGTACATTTTCCTAGCTAACTTTGCTCCCAAAGCAAGGTTTTGTTTTGTGAGGTCATTGATCCTCATCCCTCCATAAATCTTTGGTTGACATTTTTTTCCTAGGAAATAAGATGAATCCACTTCTTTTTTACACTACCTTGCCATAGAAATCTTCTAATACATTTTCTCTCTGATGAAACGACTTTTGGAATTTGAAGAATTGACATTGTTGGGATTGCTTAGAGGACTGCCTTACCCATTCTAATTCTACCTACCAGTGTTAGCCACTTTCCTTTCTAGGTGGATATTTTGTGACTAATTGATGTTATCATATTCTACCACATCTCCCTTTTATGGGTTGTGAAGAGGGGTATACCTAAATATTTTCTTGGGAGTGATTCTAATTGAAAGCTAAGAATTCTAGAAATTCTTTATTGAACCTATGTATACATTTTAAAGAAGAATGTCTTAGACTGAGATGCATTTATCGACTATTTATATAAGTAGAAATATGATGAAATAACTTTCTTAATGATATCATCTTTATTTTTTGTGGATTTTCCAAACATTATATCATCTACAAAGAGGGAATGTGTTATTGGTTCATTAAAATACTCAGTAAACTTAGTTGATTAGGGAGTGATGAAGCAATGATAACTTAGCACTAAAGAAGAAATAGAGTTAGAAGAATGCATGGGAGTGCATGAATTATTAACTAAATATGAAATGGAGCTAATTATGCATGTGTGGGTGCATGAAATAGTAAACTCCATATTAGGCTCAAAAATCCATGCAAACAGGAAGAAAAAGGGCAAAAACAAAGCTATTTTGAGTTAAAAACTTGAGTTTTTCCATGACTGGAAATGCGATACAGTCACCCCCTTCACCAGTAAGGCCACCCATGGGTTGCCTAGGGGGTGACCTTGGGTCTCCTAGGTGGAGCTCCTATTTTATGAGCGTCACCTGGTGGGAGATCCGGGAAGAAAGGGGTTTGGCTGAAAATGCATGATGGGAGATGGTAGAGGAGATGAAAAGGAGGGGATCTGCATCTAGAAATAGTTCAATCATGTGCAAGAATCCAAATCTCTAGTTGCAAATTAGGATCTCCCGGTGGGAGATCTAGAAATAATAGGGGGAGATTTGGATTTGTTGAGTGAAACTGAAAACTGAGAGTGGGAGATGGCTCTAGGGGACCTCTAGAAGGCTTCTAGGGAGTGGAAAAGATGAAAAACATAGGGGAAAGGTGAAAAATCATCTACAAGATACTTACAAGGCCTAGGAATAGGGTTGCAAGCTCAAAAAAATGCAAATTGACAAGTGTCGCAAAGTGTCGAAAAGCGTCGACAACAAAGAGAGAGGGAAAATAACAAAGAGGAAACAACACAAGATGGAAGAAAAAGACACATCACCAAGAGGATTTCTCCAGAGAGGATGTTATTTCATGCTTACATGTACATGACAAGGATTATATATCATCATAGGGGTCCTCATGGAGGTTGTGCGTGATTTTTATGCTTACATATTTGCCCCCTCAGGGATGGTAGTCTACATGAAAGGTAGGTACCATTCCCAAACTAGGCCTTACCTCTTGTCAATTTCTTGCAATTGTACCTACAATAACTAGCATTAGTCTAGAATCTGAATATATCAAAACGAATAATGAAAACTGAAATGACGAACTTACCATGGATCGTTAGAGTTCGACTAGTTGTTTGCCTTTGTCAGTGAGACCTGTAGGAATGAATGCATGCAAAATGAACACATGAGAGATGCATAGAATAAATAGAGCACATGCTAACCTAGAGAGGAGGAGAAATATTTTCCTTTTATTGCAGATTTTGAAGAACATATTCAATTTTTAGAGAATTTTTAGGTTTTACATTTTCTTTAGGTTTTTCAATTTTCTAATTTTTAAGTTTTTTGTAAAGATTTTGCAAAGATTTGATCTTGATGTTCCTTGAGGTCTTTGGAAGGCCTATATTTATTGAAGGGATCTCTACCCTTTCCCTCTTGCATGGGGAGACTTGTGTACTTGACTACATAGTTATTCTCTTTTGACTTGTTGGAGTGACTTGTGCTCAGACATTGTTTTACAAATGAGACCTCATTGGTTGAGATCTATACATAGCTTTAGTCGACATCTTGTACTTGACTTTCCCTCTTGTGCATATGGTTGTCTAGAGCTTTTATTTTTCTTATGAGAATGCACCCCTAAGATGATCACATATGGATGATGCAATTTGTTTGTCTATTTTAGAATATATATATTAATACAGGTGATGATATGCATATGCAATAACACAAGGAATGCTTGAAAAGGAACTTTTACTTCTATGGAATGTCACGAGTTATGACATAGACTTTATTGCTTTAGACTCTTTTTATGATTTTGGTATGAATGCAATGTAGAACAAACAATATGATTTCTCTTTAATATGATTTTCAATCCAGGGGATTATAGGTTTTTCTGGTATAAGAGACCTATTGTAGGGGATTCCAGGAATGTTGGTAGTTAGTCTATTACATAATTATAACCACATGTTCAATAATGATGTCATAAACAATTATTTCTTACATATATATTAGTATAAAACAAATGCATTTCCCATCATTACTATAATCATAATATTTTCTCTGACTAACTATCTGTCTCCTTGAAAATAATGAAAATAAATACATTAGTTTTTGAAAACAGGGTGTGACAGTTTTGTTTCGGATATTATAGCCCATAGATCTCTATCCATGAGCATATCCTCTATCTTCAACTTCCATAACTTGGAGTTACCACCATTAAAATTCTCCATTTTGATCCTACTAGATGTGCTTGCCATATTTTGCATTCAACAAGGTCGTGAAAATATACTTATGCAAAAACTCCCACTAAAACTAAGATTAGTACAAAAAACCCTTCTACTCAACAAAGGAAACAAATCTGCCCAAGCTTTGATACCAACTAAAAGGAGGTTGAGTGCATGGAAGATGCTTCCTACACCAATCTTAGAAGGAGAGGGTTGTAAAAAAATTAAAATGTTTGAGTTTAGTTATAGATTCAATCTCAAAAGAACATTCAAAATTTATAAAATAGATTAACAATAAAACCATAACACCTTACATGGGGAAAACCCTTATGGGAGAAAAAACCCCACACTCCAAAAAACAACTCAATTATTTTATTCAATAAAAATAAACAAGTTACAATATAATTGCAAAGCTATGCTCTTGCAAGAGTCTTCACAATTCTTCAAGATTAAAAAGAAATTGAATGGCAGCAAAATGATACTTCAACAAAAAGAATGAATAATCTCCAATATACAAGTGCTTAATTTATAGGAGCTTCGAATGCATTAATTAGACACTTTCTAAATCCAAGGCCCAAGATTGATGATGCATCATGGAAGGTGCCAAAACATTGAACATGCAAAATGGTAATATTCCAAGTGTCAACACATGCAAACATGGAACTAACAATTGTTACCAAACCTACACATGCAAAACTACACGAAACCACCAACATGCATAACTCCACCTGTAATAGAAATTTCAAAACTTGACTCCTCCTTGGAAATAGAAATTGCATGGCATAACCCACAATGCAACATGAAATAACTATAAAATATGACTCAATCCAACTCACACAAAATGGGATGCCTACCTCTTAAAAATAGGAGCCATCTCACCCTTGCCACTTTACATAACTCAACTTACCACTCAAACAAGTGACATCTTCAACTACACATAAAATTAATTATTGTAGGCAAACAGAACTTAGAATAAATTAAGTTAATAATCAGCGAAGAAAAAATGCTAGGACTTCCAAATCTTGAGACACCTTAATCCCAACACTTATGGCTACCTTATGTTTTAGGTTGATAGTAATGTTTCGAAGCAGTGAAGTGGCATGGTCGACATCATCCACAGGGATCTCAATACAACATCCACTTGCTCAAATAATATTCAAGTGAAGCCTTCTTTGTGGTCTAGAAGTGATGTGGTCACTTTTTATTGGTGATGATGAAACAATAAGAGGTATGAGTTCATGCTTTAGGTTTTGTTGTTGCCAAGGATTTAGAAGTAGTTGATGCATCTGATTCTTACCAGTAATGGAAAAATGGCTAAACAATGAGCATGCATCTTTGGTCATTATATTTGAGCAATCTTATTTGTGTAATTTTTAGCTACCTTACAAAAATGATAAAAGGATGAAGTGGCCAGTTGTGCATGTTTTATTTAGTTGTTGTGTAACAATCCCATTGGTTTATGGGT
The DNA here is from genome assembly GCA_027924645.1 of Cunninghamia lanceolata. Classification (NCBI taxonomy): domain Eukaryota; kingdom Viridiplantae; phylum Streptophyta; class Pinopsida; order Cupressales; family Cupressaceae; genus Cunninghamia; species Cunninghamia lanceolata. Next base: position 542,975 of record BSBN01000195.1, read on the forward strand.
GACTGTGTGGAAAACTCATGGGGAACTGCCACATGGCCCTGTGATCAATTATGATGGGATCATTGAGATGTTTACTATAATCTGTGCTTGCTAATGTTTTATGAATGTACAAAGATCTAGTGGGTTTGCTATAACATTGTACACTAAGACTTCTTATCTACATGTTTGATTTTCAATAGTGGCCACATAATGTGGAAGCCCTTATTTTTGCTTTCAAATAATGTCCTCGTCAATAAATCAAATGTAGATATATCGCCACCATGGATATTTGGTGGGCATGTTACCATGATGGATTAGGTGACCAATGTGTGGGTGAATATAACAAAGTCATATCTCAAAGGCATTAAAGTGTGGTGGGCCTATTTATCTATTTTTCAAATTCCAATGTTTGTTCTATGTATTCACAATGTTGGAGCAAGTGAAATTTCTAGTTTCTATTGGTAACAATAGAATGGAAAAATCCTTAAAACCTTCCTATATGTTTCTTTGGTTTGCTTGGGTATTTGAGTAATGATACAGTGGTACGATGGACATGCAACAATGTGAGCACTTTTTATTGGTCTAGATATCAATGCACATAGTTCCAAAGGGATGCATGTACACAACATCAATTAAGGTCCAGTGCCACATGCTCCTAGCAAGCATCTTTGGCAGCACATTTGGTTAGCCCACAATTCATACCAACAAAGATCAACTATCTTTTCAAGGACTACTTTATAATATGTAAAGGATGTGACATGCATGTTTCCTATTAGAAATGGTAGAATGAGAAAATAGTTCATGCATAGGTTCACCCTCAGCATCAAAGTCTCAAACATTGATTATCTAGAAATAAATGAAAGATGTTTATCTCATGCCAAAGATCAAAAGAATTAACCAAATGCTTGCATCTCTGAGGTTTTAAAAATATAAAATGTCATCATATGAAGGTTTACATTATAAAAATTAATGATATGAAAAAGTAAATAGTGTAGGTAGGTGGCTAAAGGTTTAATGGCATCCCACAAATCCAATAAGGAGATTCGAGAGTTAGAGCGTCTAGTTGGTGACATGAAAGCTAACTATAGGAGCAAATAAAATCTTGTGTTATGTGCACAAGGTTTTAGCTATGGAATTACTACAATTGGTAAAGCTTATGTCATGCTATTAACAGTATAGAATTAGGTATTAATGCATGGGCAATGGTGTAAGAAATTATTTGGCTCTAGGAATTGGTGAAATTAGCTGCTACAAGAAGCTTGTGTGCATGATTAAAAATGATTATTCCCCTTTTCTTGCACAAAATCAAACCCAAGGTATATTTTTTCCTACCAACACAAGAATATCAATTTGATTGAGTACATAAAATGCTAAATGAATTAAGTTTCTAAATAGAGAGGTTGTCCCTAGTTGCAATAGAGGATTGCAACAATTGTCAGATTAGTAAGAATAAATTTAGGGCATGATGGCTATTTATAAATATTGCAATAACCTCCAAATTTTGTCCTTCAATTTTTTGAAATGCAAGACTTATAGTTAAAGCACATACTATTGTTAAAACAAGGTAAACTACTACAAATATTAGCCCTTCAAAAGGTATTCTAATTTATTTTTTATTAATGCAACATTGGATTACCCATTAAGAGACTATATGGAAGAAAATCTAGAAATAAATAAAACATGATAAACACACACATGGAACCATATGTATGTGGAGAAACCCTTGCAATAAAAAATTCACCATCAAGGAGAGGCACAAGTATGTATTAATCTTCAATACAATATTTCATATGCAATACACTTTCTCTCTTCAATCTAAAATCTTTCTAGTAGTCCCTATGTACCTATGAAATCTCTATAAAACTCATAACTACAACCCCTCATACATGTTCAAGTATTAATAGGAATATAAAAAAGGTAGTTTTAAAATACCATGCACCAAGAAAAAACATAAAAAGGGCCCAAATAGAGGAAAACAGATAAGCAAAGATTTTTTTGGGATAGGTGGGTGGGATGGTCTCAAAGCCCCATTAGGGTGGGGCTACACCCCCCAACATAGCCTTTGGCCACATGATTGTAGCCTTTAACTTTGGCCAATGAGGATGACGGTGTCCTTTAGGCCCACTTGTCATATATATAGGATTACAATTAAATATCACATCATCCTAACATTCTCCCACTTAATATTATACATTGAAATGACATCCGTAGGAACCATAAAAGGAATCAACTACAAGATTGCCCTTCTTCACCAAGAGAACTTCTTTGTGCTTACTAACTTTATGAAGGAATTTGTAACCTTATCCTAAGTGTGAACCTTTTGCAACATCACCTTCCCATTCTTGACCATCTTCACAAAAAATGATATTGAACATCAACTTGCTTGGTATGAGTATGGTACATGTATTTCTTAACCAAACAAATAGCACTTTGATTTTCACAACTAATTATGACCACTTTGCAATTAAAAACAATACCTAAACATAGTCTCTGTAATTATAATGCCTCTTAAGAGACATGTGTATAGCCATATACTCTAGTTTGGTGGTGGATAAAGAAACTATAAGTTGCCTCTTACTCACCCAACCAATGACACTACTAAACAAAGAAAACACATAGTTCGTAGAGTACTTTTGACTATCCAAGTGACCTACCCAATCTACATCAACAAACACATATATCCAATATCTTATTGACATAAGTCAAACCATTATAACACAAAAAATAATTATAAGTCCTTCACAAATATACATACACCATCATAACGTAAGTCCAATTCTCCTTAATAGGGTTAGACATAAACCTACTCAAACTTCCCACTGGTTAGGAAATATCTAGTCTAATGCAAACCATTGCATTGATTAGGCCACCAATAGGACTAACATAAAATATTTTTAGACATATCCTCAAAATCATCATGTTATTTGGGACACATACTTGATAAGAGCTTACTACCGATAGGAAAAGGAATACTCACATATTTACAATCATGCATACTAAACCACTGCATAATGGTATCAACATACTTACTCAAACTTAACTAAATCATTTTGTGTATCCAATCCCTGGGTACATGCATAAAGATGAGGGACCAAAAATTGCCACATGACTTTTTGGTCCCATACAAGTTATAACTCGAGCATGTTATAATGCGCTAGTGTTATGGTTCGATATTACCGAGCCTAAGGCTAAATAATATAGATCCATAATGTGACTTGCATTATAATGCAAGTGTGTTATAACACTAGCATGTTTCTACAAAAGAAACTCTCTCTCTCTCTCTCTCCATTTCTCTCATTCTCACTCTTTCTCTCTCTCTCTCTCCATCCCTCCCTTTCCCTATCTCTCTCTCTCTCATTAGAGTTTGAATCACCCATGTCATTTCTAAGAGAGGGAGAGAGAGAGGGTTTAGGGCTTAGGTATCAGGGTTTAGGGGCATTATTTAGGGTTTATTTGTCTAGGGTTACTCAAGTTTATGATTTAGGGGAATTGTTTAGGGTTTAGGGGTTAGGGTTTAGGGTTTAGAAAGAGATAGAGAGAAGGGACCAATAGAGATTGGGAGAGATAGAGGAGACATAGGGTGAGAGATTGAGAGGTAGAGGGATGATAGAGATAGGAAGATAGGGGAGACATATGGAGATAGAGGTTTAGGCTAAATTAGATTTAGGGTTTAGGGTTTAGGGTTTAGGGGAATTATTTCAAGTTTATGGTTTAGGGGTTAGGTGTCAAGGTTTATAGGTTTAGGTTTTAGGGGAGGGAGAGAGAGAGAGAGAGAGAGAGAGAGAGAGAGAGAGAGAGAGAGAGAGAGAGAGAGAGAGAGAGAGAGAGAGAGAGAGAGAGAGAGAGAGAGAGAGAGAGAGAGAGAGAGATGGCAAGAGACATAGGGAGAGAGATTTAGAGGTAGAGGGATGATAGAGATAGGGAGCTTATGGAGAGATACAGAGATAGAGGTTTAGGTTTAGGGGTTAGGGTTTAGAGGCATTATTTAAGGTTTAGGGGAATTACTTATGTTTTATGAGTTTAGGGTTGCTCGGGTTTAGGGTTTAGGGTTTATGAGTTAGGGGTTGGGGTTTAGGGGAATTATTTAGGGTTGAGCGTTACATGTGAAAAACAATCTCTCTATATTTATCTATCTCCCTCCTCTATCTCTCTCCTAGGTTTACTCAAGTTTAGGGTTTATGGTTTAGGGGTTAGGGGTTGGGGTTTAGGGTTTATGGTTTAGAGGTTTAGGTTTTAGGGTTTAGAGAGAGTACCAATAGGGAGATATAGAGGAGACCTAGGGTAGAGATACAAAGATAGAGGTTTAGGTTTAGGGGTTAGGGTTTAGAGGCATTATTTAGAGTTTATGGGAATTACTTATGTTTTATGAGTTTAGGGTTGCTCATGTTTAGGGTTAGGGGAATTATTTAGGTTTTAGGGTTACATGTGAAAAACAATCTCTCTATCTTTATCTATCTCCCTCCTCTCTCTCTCTCTCTCTCTCCTAGGTTTACTTAAGTTTAGGGTTTATGGTTTATAGGTTAGGGTTGGGGTTTAGGGTTTATGATTTAGAGGTTAGGGGCTAATGTTTAGAGGTTTAGGTTTTAGGGTTTAGAGAGAGTACCGATAGGGAGATATAGAGGAGACCTAGGGTAGAGATAGGGATATAGAGAGTGAGGGACATGACCAGAGACATAGGGAGAGAGATTGAGAGGTAAAGGGATGATAGAGATAGGGAGATAAAGGTTTAGGGTTGCCTGGGTTTAGTGTTAAGGGTTTAGGGGTTTGGGGTTTAGGGGCATTATTTAGGGTTTCTCAAGTTTAGTGTTTGGGGTTTAGGGTTTAGGGATTAGGGTGTAGGGCTTAGGGGTATTATTGAAGGGTTAGGGTTTATGGTTTAGGGGATAGAGTTAGGGTTTAGGGTTGCATGTAAAAGTAATCTCTCTGTCTCTCTAAACCCCTAAACCCTAAATAATGCTCCTGATCCCTAACCTGTAACCCATAAACCTTTATCTCCCTATTTCTCTGAACCTCTCACTCACTCTCTATCTCCTATCTCTCTTCTTTATCTCCTCTCTCTCTCTATCTCTACCTATCTACCTCTCCCTATCTCTTGCCTCTCTCTCCACTATCATTCCTCTATCTCCCTATCTCTACACATTATCTCTCCCTCTCCAATCTAGTTTTCTTGTTTCCATTTCCTCTATCGATAAGGGAGAGGGAGAGGGAGAGATAGAGGGGAGAGATAGGGAGATAGAGGAGTGATAAGGGAGAGAGACAAGCTTGATATGGAGAGATAGATAGGTAGAGAGAGAGGAAATATAGGGAGAGATAGAGGAGACAGAGGGGAGATGTAGGGAGATAGAGATTGAGTGATATGTCCAAAGAGATAGGGAGAGAGATTTAGAGGTTGAGGGTCATTAGAGATAGGGAGATAGGGTTTCTTGGTTTTAGGGTTTAGGGGTTAGAGGTTAGGGATTAGGGGTTAGGGGTTAGGGTTTAGGGGCATTATTGAGGGATTAGAAACCGTTTAGGATTGTATGTCAAAATAACACTCTTTATATCTCTCAAAAACCCTAAACCCTAAATAATTCCACTAATCCCTAACCCCTAACCATTAACCCCTAAACCCTAAACCCAAGCAACCCTAAACCTCTATCTCCCTATCTCTCCCTTATCTCCCTCTCTCTTCATCCTTCTACCTCTCAATCTCTCTCCCTATCTCTCTATGCATCTTGCTCACTTTCTATCTCCTTATTTATCGCCTCTATTTCCTTTATCTCTCCCTATTTGTCTCCTCTCTCTCTCTCCCCCTATCTATCTCTCCCTATCTCCCTATCTCTTGCCTCTCTCCCCCTATCATTCCTCTATCTCTCTATCTCTCCCATTTATCTCTCCCTCTCCCTTATTGACTAAGGAAATGGAAACAAGAAAACTAGGAATCTCTCTCTCTATCTCTCTGACTCCCTATCACTCCCCTATCTCTCCCCTCCATCTCCCTCATCAAAAAAGCAAGTGGAAATAAGAAAACTAGGACATGCAATGAGGGATGAGGATATAAATTGCAAGGATGAAATGGAAACAAGATAAAATGAAAGTTGATTGGATGGGAATAATGATGAGAGGAGAGGTGGAAAATAGTAAAATAGGGAAAATTTAGTGGGATCTAAAGGGAAATTGAAAAGGAAAAGGAAAACTAGGAGGTAGATAGGTGAGAGAGAGAGAGAGGGTAGTATGTAAAGAGGGGAGGGATAGGGAGGTAGAGAGAGAGGGAGAGGGAGGTAGAGAGAAGAGAGAGAGGGAGGGAGGGAGCAAGGGAGGGAGGGAGGGAGATATGTTTTAATTCATCATAACACAAGCACATACCATAACACGAGCACATTATAACACACTCGCATTATGTGAATGCACATATTCACATAATGCGAGTGTGTTATAACATGCTCACATTATGCTTAGGTTTGGTAACTATCAAGCCTAAGGCTTGGATTTGCCTTGGGATTCCAAACCAAAGGCTTGGACTATGTTTAGGTTGTCCAAGGATGTATTTTTCCAAACTCTAAGAAAATTCAGATAATCTGGAGCGTGCTCCGCATCAAGATTGCACTTTTTTCAATTAAAAGTAAAAAAATACAACTATAATCTTAGTCTCTCTATTAGCTATCTAACCATATAATTTTTTTTCACATTTTCAGTACATTAAGGGTTTCATCTTTAATTTCTTTTGTTAGTGTATCTATTTTAAAAAAAAAAAACTAGTGCCTAGTATTTTTGACTTTTTTTGAACCATTCATCGAAATTTCAAATATGTTACATTTTTATAAACTAGACTTCATTCTACACGTATTCAAAAAAAATAATTGATTTTCAATTAGTTTTCAAAAATTTTAGGTGGGAGCATGCTCAATTTTCTATTTTTTAAGATGTGTCCACTTTGAAAATTAATAAAAAATTAATTATTCACAAAAAAATTATCAAAAAAATCAGGGATAAACTAAATAGTGTTAGCTAATTTCTCACTGAAGTGATTTTTGAAATACTAAAAAAAGTTAACATTTTAGGGGGAGCACACTAGATGCTATGTTATGTTTTTTTTGCGAAAAAATAGGACCAATTTGTGTGCTCCCCCTTTTTGAACCCCATAATCTCAACCATTTTAGAAAAAAAATTAGTAGTTTAGAAACTAGATTTGGAGCACTACGACTCTTATTTTTCTTGTATCTTCAAATTTTGAGTGTAACTGTCTTCAATTTCTCATCGAACATCAATCTTTCCTAATTTTAGGAAAAAAGTTGCATCTTAAGACCCCCTTTTGGTCCCTCATATTTGTGCACCTACCCCCCTTCTTATCTCCATACCAAGAATGTATTTTTCATATCCCAAATCCTTTATATCAAAGGTGCCAAAAAACTAATTTTTTAGCTCTCTAATTATCATCTTGTTGTTACAAATAAACATGTCATCCACATACAAGACAATGATTAGAACCTAATCATCAATAATTTTAACATAAACACAATGACCTTCCTCACTTGTAACAAAAGTCAAACTCAATGCAAAGGCATCAAACTTATGGTATCACATACTAGGTGACTATTCGAAACCATATAATAAATGTTTCAACCTACAAAATAAATGTTCATTTCCCTTTATAACAAAATCATTAGGATTTCCAATATAAATATCATCCTAAAGACCATCACATGCAAGAAATAAATCTTAACATCCATTTGTTCAATCTCAAAATCACAATCTACAATAATTTAGATAATAGGAATCTAATTTAGAAAATAACTTAGCAATAGGAGAGAAATTTTCATTGAAACAAACTCCCTCTCTCTAGGAGTAGCACTTTGTCATGAGTCTATCCTTGTGCCACTCTAATGGTTCATCATCTATGAGGGTGTGTACAAGAAGTTGAGTCCACTTTTTGGCCAAAAAGTGGAAGTGTTTTCCCCGATTCTAAGAATATGTTAGATTTCACCTAAAAATTTAAAGCACTTAAAGGTTGAATCTTGAAACAAGTTAGTAATATGAAATGTAGTACTTAGAGTCTAGTTTCCAAATATGTAATTTATTTTAATGCCCAGATGATACAAATTGACTTTTAATAGGCATGTCTAAAAACCACTATTTAAAAGTCACTTTTTTTTACATACCATGCACCTGTACATCAATCATATTTTGACCTAAATAATTATATTTTTCTGAATCCTTTTGGAAAAATATTTGAATGTCAATGAAGATTTCTCATAATATTTTTTGTAATTTTTTTTAATATATTTTTTATTAATTTTTTATTGGCAGTAATTGTTGTTTTAAAAATCCCTCATGTATGTCATTCATAAGATGACCTAAACTTATCATTTTTTGATTTTTTTTTACAAATTAAAAATAATTGTCTAAAGATTGCTCACATATAATTTCTTTTTTTTAAACATTATTTTAATAAAAAGTTATTAAAATAATAAGAAAACCTAATATTTCAAGGTTATGGACCAATTTCATCAAAAATTATTTGAAAAATAGAAAAAATAATCAAATTAAAATTACATATTTAGAATCTACACAATCTCATTGATAATGGGTTTTAATTTCCTCAAAAAAATTTGTAAAAAATTTCTTTAGATATGTCAAAAGTCACTTTTTTTTAGTGACACTGGCATGACCTTCTAGTTGCAGGTCAAAGTAGGTCCAATGGTTAGGGTCTAGTCTGCAAGCCTTTTCCCTATCCAAAACCCATAGCAGAAACGATGCCTAGATTTTGGATTTCAAGTAATGAGATCCCATTTTGTTTTTTTATTATTTTAGTGGTACGAAAACAAAACAGGATCACATTTTATAAATAGGATCATGTTTTTGTTTTATCCATTTTAAAAATAATAATAATAAAAAATTTCTATCTTCTGCAACTTGACTTCTTGCAAGACTATGTATGGCCAACAGTGACTAATTCTGCAATTTTTTTATCAAATCTTGTCTTCTACATGCTCTTGAAATTGTAATTTCATTTTAATTTTGGGATCTTACATTAGGACAATTTTGGAGAGGAATTGTGTTCATTTTCTATGCATTTGAAGGAGGAATAAAAAGGAAATACTTTTACTATATTGAAATTCATTTGTACTTTAGAATTTTGTAATCATGGGATCACAATGTCATCAAAGAGGAAAGATAGGAAGGTATTGATCCCTAAATAAATTCAAGCAAAGTGAGAGGAGGAAAAACACAAAAGCGATAGAAGAATGAGGATTCGAGCAATGAATAATGTTGAAGCATTTAGTTCCATGAGTATTGAAGATAAAAACATTGAAGAGACCGTAGATGTAGATGATACAAATTTGCAAGAGGTGAATGTGGAAGATAATTCGATTATATAAACTAATCCTAGTCTGTCTTCAAACTAACCTTTCAATGCTATGGAGAATGTGACAATAGGCACAAATCTAGGTACATCTTTAAATCCACCTTTAAATGATATGGAAAATGTGATTCTAGATGATATTCATATTGATGATTTGGAGGAAGCTAGCTATAACAATGTTGAGATCAATTTTATTCATAGACAAGGTATAGAAGTGGATATTGAAAATAAAATCCCTTTTGTTGGTCAAAATGAAAATCCTTTTGTTGGTGAAAATGAAAATCCTTATGTTGGTGAAAATGAAAATACTTTTGTTGTTGAAAATGAAAATCCTAGTGTTGGTGAAAATGAAAATCCTTTTGTTGTTGAAAGTGAGAATTCTTGTGTTGGTAAAAATGAAAATCCTTGTGTTGTTGAAAACAAAAATATTTTTTAAAAAAATTGAAAGTACTATTTTAGATAATCTTCCTCGTAAGATTTCTTGGAGACAAATAAGAATGCATGCCTTGATAGATTATACAAACAATTTTTTTAACAAAAAAACTATCATTTCAATGTCAACTCATGATGCAATTGATGAGAATGTAGAAAATGAGAAAAGTGATGAAAAGTTAGGCATTTTTGTGAAACCAAAAATAAAAGATGAATCATTTAAACATGCTATATGTACTATCGCTAGTTCCATTGAGTCTATTGGAAAGAAGAGTAGATATAAAGATAAGAATGCTGCATGATGAGCTATAACAATTGCTATAGTTAATAAAACAACTTTGGATAAAAGATTGTTAAGCAACATTAGTGGAATTCTAAACATACATCCTAAAACATTGGTAAGAGATGAAAAGGGAAGAGAAAGTATAGAAAATGATCTAGTCAATCAATGTTGGAGTTTTAATGGTTGACTCCCAAGGTATGACATGAAATTGAAAATTGAAATCAAATATTTGGTTGAAAAATACTGGCATGATAATACTAGGGTATCATCTAATGCTAGAGATGTTTGAAAATTAAGAGTGGGGTCCAAAATTTTTGATCCTCATCCAAAAAACCTATTAGACACAAATCAAACTAAATTTTATAGAAATTTTTTAGATGATTCAATGTTACCTAGAAATATTAGCATAAGTCAAATATCATTTGAAAAATGTAAACCTTAGTATGTAAAATTTAATAAGCAACGAATCTTTTGTTGTTGTAAAATGCATGTGCGATTTCATTATTATTATGAAGTTTTTCGATATATATGTTGTACTTTACATACAAACATGATTATGCAAGAATTTTCTATTAATATGCCACCTGAAACAATCAAGGAGTTTATAGTAGGTTTATTTTTTGAAAGATCTAATGGACATTTATTTTATTTAAGTTCATGTATTTCTGGATGATGCACTAGTTGTGGCAATCTTTCATTCTAAGGAGTTTGTATGCATGAAAGTTTTGAAAATGATTTTAGACAACAATTAACTTGGATGTTAAAAGATTTAAGAATGTTGAGTGTTCTTTAAAGGATGGAAAATTTGGAAAACATTGTGATTCAATCACATAAAAAATCAATGTACATGCATTCATATCAGAGTTTAAGAGTAAGATTGTACCAAAATATGTCAAACACCCTCAACATGCTTAATGGCTTGATGGACATTTCCATAGATGTAGAAACACATTTCTATTTGGAACTATACTATTACTAGTTGATTTTGTAAAAAACTAGACTCTTGCTCCACAAGAGGAAATCCAATCAAATTATTACAATTTAATGTAGGTGGCTATGTTTGTTCGTATTGTATACAAGCATGCAAATGATAGTATAGAGGATGATAGAAATTTTTTGAGGGAATATCATTTCTATTTGAGTAACAATCAGTTACACTCGTCAGAGTTGTTCAATATCGTTTCAATATATTTTATACAAATTTAATAGAAAGAGGAATCCAGATGATAGAACATCTCATATGGTTAGATAATTGTATGGGGCAGTTCAAGAATGCTCAAATGTTTTATTGGTTAAGTAGGGTTCACAAGGAAAATAATGTTCAACATATGTGGAGTTTTTTTGAAGTTGGACATGGTAAAGGAGAACATGATGGAGCTAGTGCATGTGTTAAAAGAATTTTTGCTAGAGAGCAATTAAAATTTAAGGATGCAGTAAAATTCAAATATGCACGTGCAATTGTGGATTGGTGCCATACAAAATTATCTACAGGATCAAGTGAGTACTCTACAGTTTGACAATTTTTTTGGTTGGTTAAAGAAGAGAAAATTCTACCTAGACTTGATTGTGAGAAAATCAGTGGATATACTAAATGGCATTCATTTAAGAGTTCAAATGCAAGCACATGGACTATATGGACAAGGGAACTTGCATGTTTTTGTTAGTTTTGTATTTCAGGAGATTATGAAGCATGTGAGAATATAGAATGGGTTGAAGAGTGGAAGAAAAGATTGTTGACACCTACACAAACACATGATCAATATGAAACAACAATTGAAGACAATGATTAAGTGTTTGTATCAGATGACTATGACCATATTTTAGACCTTGTACAAGAATGTAATTTAATTCAATTTATTTCATTTTATTTAACTTTATTAATAGTTTGTAATTTTTTATTTATATATGGATGCATGTATGTAGAAATTGGTCAAATTATATTTCACACAATTTATTGAATTAAATTTTATTTGCAAGACATTTGTATGTTGTTGTTGCACCTAAAGAGAATGAAGAGGAAACCAAATATTGGTTGGCTCAATGTGTGGAGACTAAAGATAGGTTAATGGCACCTCGAGAAGATGATGATGGCTTTCATTATCCAATAGGTTTGGTGGTAGTTCTTGGCACTTGGCTATGAAAATACCTAACAAGGACAAATGGTTTTCTTGCATTCAAAGACTATGAAACACATAAGAAGATTATACACTACTCGTATTTGGTGGTGGAAACAAATATAAAACTAGTCAGGTATCATCAAAGACCTACTAATAAAGAGCTATGGACAATTACTATGGAAGAGCATGAGATAATCATAGATGCATTGTAAAAAATAGAGGATGCAGATGGTACAATGGAATAAACTTTTAGGTATGTATATATTTAATCAATAGTTAATATAGTTGTATTAATTCATCCCCTTAGCTCCCCTTAAGACATCCTCTTACCTACCCTTAATCAATTTCCTATAAATATGGAACTAATTTTCTCACATGACACATAATTTTCTCCCCTTACACCTCCTCTCTTACATCCCCTTAAGTCATCCTCTTACATCCCCTTAAGCCATCATATTACATCTGAAAGGAAATGAGGGCATCTCAGAACGTATTTCTAAGAACAGTGGTGTCTTCAACAGATTTAAATTCTTTTCAACTGCTTCAAAAACACACACAACTATGCCATTAAAGTGGAAACTAACATAGAACATTTCCAACATTAACCCTTAAAGGAAAGTACAAGCAAACATTAACCAGTTTCAACAGTAGAGACATTAAACATGAAAGACAGAACAAGAACACAGATTTACGTGGGGAAAACCCTTACGGGTAAAACACCCCACACTCTGAAACACCGAGCCATTGTATTATTCAGCAACAAAAGTTACAATACATTTACAGGCTCATAGCCTTTTCAGGAGATTAACATCTTGTTCCTTCTGAAGAATATCTAACAATATAACCTTTCTCAACCAAAACCCTCTTCACACGAACTCTATTTTCACTCTCTCCTTAGTCCCTTCACATATTGTTAACATCCTGCATACAGCATACAGTATAGGACTTCACTGAAGAAGAAATCCAGAGTTTAGCAGATTGAACTACGCAACCTTAGACTCACTCCCTCTTTTTGGTCTATCGATTTTATCATTGCTTTAGCAATCCAATCGACACATGCAACTGACCATTCATTCCAACTGCCCAGCATTGTTGACATCCAACTATCCAAACCATTTGCATAACTATCTAACCGTTCACATTCTCATAGGAAACTTTAGTCCCACATGTACTAGGCATTGGACAATTTCTAGTTTAAATACCTGATGACTTGGTAAGACTATCGTCGGCACTTTTGCCAATGATAATAGTCAACAACCCATCGGTGTAACCACAACTATCAGTGAAGCAAATAACACTTACACTGAAGACCAATGTCTCACCGACGCCAAAGATCCACAGTCTTCCATCGGGGTGACAACAACTATCGGTGAAGCAAACATTACTTACGCCGAAGACAAATGTCTCACCAATACTACCGATATGATACATCAATCGGGGTGACACACAACCATCAGAGCATCCTCAACATCCTTTGCTGATCGTCAAACTCAGGCCGATGGCAAGTTCTCCAACCTTTACCACTTCATTGGGGTAACACCAAGCGATCGCAGACACAACCACAGGCTCCGCCGATGGACTTCTAATATGTCATCGATGAAACACCATCAAGGTGACGAGTAACATTGGAGGGACTTCTAAATGCTAAGCTGACAATAGTTCTCGCACTGATATATTCATATCGGTGAAACCTTGCATATCACTCAACAACTTCTCACTCCCACCGATAATGCTCTGTCAAGCCGATAACAAAGGTCAACACAATATGAACAACGAGATCGATCACTGTAAATCTGAGACACATGTACTCAACATTCTCTCACTTGACGAAGGATTTATAGAAACCCATCAATGCTTCATATCACAGAACCAAAGCTGATACTGCCACCACTCCACTATGCTCACAAGCTCCACAGAAGCTTTAACATAACAACTTCAAAGCTTCCAGAACACAGTCATGAAAACATCCTCCAGAAACAAGATAGAACATCAGCTAGAACAACAATCAGAAAACTAATTGCACCCATTCAACTGAAACAAAAAACCCATGTGACTGAAAATAGCACACACAACCAGTGCTAAAACATCCAATCACTCATACCTTGAAGGTATGAACATCAGTAGACTCATGCCATCTACACATACACCCATCAACTACAGATACAAGCTCCATGTGTCAACCAGTCTAAGAAGACCAAACACATCAAGAACTCCCACTGCATGGATAATTCAGATCTAAAAAAGATCATTACATACAAAATCCACCAATTGCATTACATAGAAAATTTAAACATCATGTAGTACCAAGGAAACATCCACCATGATATGTAAATCAATAACCTGCAAGAACAACTCCTCACCACCAGTCCAAAGTTCTCCCAAGTTCTCCACATCCAACAAAGAAAGAGATAAGAAAACAAAACCTTCATGCTATCACCCAACAACATAAGTGAAAGCACATGACCACAAACTAGTGATCACTTCAGCTCCAAACAAAACCTCAAAACAATGTAATGTGAAACACACCATCAGAGAAAATAACTGAGACCAAGAGAAACACTGCACATCATATACCTATAGACAATCATTCTACATACACCTCTGAATGCCAACTATACCAAGTATGATCTCCTTCAAACCACCCGAAAGTGAATAGCATAACAACACCAAAACAACCATTCAATCTCAAGAGATCAAATACAATATATATATATCATATATCTAACATGGATGTAAGCCACACAAACCAAAGCAGATCAAACTAATTCATTTCCCATTTCAGGAAATCAGCCCATAAACCATCTCCTAAGAAACCTCGTCAATGAATGATATCTTAAACTCAAATGCAAAAGGAGATAAACATGCTATCCATCTCTCACAATGAATCCTCTAGAACCATCTATGAGTAGTTCAAGATCCATATCTATGAAAGAAAGGCAAAAACACTTGAGAGAAACAATGGGCAATACCTCTCAAGTAATAAAATGCTGAGTAGACCAAGAGTGGGAATGAGATTGTTCTTCCAAGATATCCAAGTCCCACAGACTTTCTCCAACAACAATCTCCTCTAGATCTTTTGTTGAACTCACATTCAACCAAGGTAAAGACTCCTCGAACTTCCACCTGTAAACTCTGATTAAGCACAGCAAATACAGTCGCACCTTATTCTCCATGTATCCATAAGTACCTACGAACAATCACCTCATGCTGAACTCCAACTGCATCACTACAACACTATGAAGTAATCAAGCAAATGATAAATGTACCCAAACATAGAGAAGTTACTAGACCACTGTCAAAGCTCCAATCAGCTGAATCAAGAACTTATCATGACATCATGATCTTACCATCTCCCTTAGGAGATCCCATGCTCTAGGTGAACATAACCATGGTCTCTAGATCAATGTATCATACCAAAATTCAAATGCAAAAATCATGATATGAAACAAACGAAAACTCTAAACCAACATCACCTGTCAAGCACTACCAACACCTTAGCCAAGAATTTCATGAATCCTCCATGATTTCAAGATGTTACTCATCCTCAAATAGTGCCCCTACAAATGCAAAAGAACCCTTCTGTAGCAACAGGATCAAAGAGCTCCTCCTAGTAACATCTGCCACACTAAAGAAGATCATTCACCACAAAGTGACGAACACACAGTCAATGCTAAAGCTCCCACTGAACTATAACAATAGAGCTTTCTAAGCATCCTAACCAAACATCTCCTAATCTAAAAATCTTCCAGGTCCACACATTAACATGTCCATGTGCCTATAAAACCAAGTGACACCAAGATCTCCAAACCAAGGAAATAAACTATCACTGTCAATAGCTTACACAAACCTGTGTATTCAAGCTATACATGACATCATGATAAACATACTACAAGTCTCCATAACCAACTATTCAGATACTCTACAACATCCATTCTCTCATCCTGAAATAGTCACACTAATGCACAAGTGACCAGAGACAAGGCCAGCTAACAAATCTGCATAAACACTGAAGCAATCTTGTGGATAAAGACAGTCCACATCTGAGTCATCTCACTGTAGCGTAATAGGTGGTCAGCCCACAAAACTACATAACTTGTAGATCCAACCAATGTACCATGCAAATTCACTATCACACTGGAAACTGCAAAACTGAGATTTCAAGGAATAGATAAACCATGTAGACAATATGACTTAAAGATCAGATTACTTACAAATCTGATTCGCCAAACATGTCCACAACTTGAGCACCATAGTAGAGAAACCAGAAACATTACCACAGAAATACTGAGTGTCAAATCACATACCAGCACTCCCATGTAGAGAAAGCATTTCACCCATGCACATAGCATGCATGCAAAATTGCAACTATATCATCCAGCAACATCCCAAAAGCCAGGGTCTAGAAATAGCTTAACTGCAGCTTCACAAAACCACAAGTTTTTCTTTTGACCATGTAAAATCTACAAAACCACTGTGTTTGAAAAACACCCATGCACATCCATACCCACTTCACATCTAGAAGACCCAAAAGTCTGCAACAAAACTCTATAACAGTTAAACCAGAATAATGGATCATCATGAATATGCATAACCATAGATTTTAAGGAAAAACTATAAAACCCCTCAAATCCAATAAACATGAATCTGAGTCATGCAAGTACAAAAATATCCAATTAAGGAAACAACAGTTCAAGAGCTTTAGGCCCACTTGTAGACCAACCCCTCAACCACCAACATGTACATGCATCCGAGAGAATCAGGCTATTACAAAAGCTCTTAGACCATCCAATGATCAACTCCATAGCCTACATGCAATCAGGGTAACAGAAAATTATGCCTTCTAATACTAGGAACAGAACACCTAGCATAAGCACAATACTCCATGGCTGAGCAGTAACACAAACTTCTTCATATCATTAGAGAGCCTCTCACACAGACACCCAATATGAAAGTTACTGCAGCAACACAACCACAAAGCAAACCCCATGCAACAGGATTAAATACTGTCAATTAAGAACCTCAGGCCACATCATGACCAGCTCCAGTCTCTTCAGTTTCACCATCCTTCAAGAACTGCTGAAACAAAAAGACAAGATTAATTGCAAGACTTCCACTCAAACAAGGATCAAACAAACAGATGTTTCCTTCAGATTTCCTCAAGCCTGTCACACTAAGAAACATCACAGAAGGAATACCTAGTCCTTATACACCAGGAACTCTTACATGCAAACACATACAGCACATAAATGTACAAATGTGAGCAACAAAGTATATCCTAGTAGAAGGCTCTAATACCACTTGAAAGTAAATGAGGGCATCTTAGAACATATTTCTAAGAATAGTGGTGTCTTCAACAGATTTAAATTCTTTTCAACTGCTTCAAAAACATGCACAACTATGTCATTAAAGCAGAAACTGACATAGAACATTTCCAACATTGACCCTTAGAGGAAAGTACAAGCGAACATTAACCAGTTTCAATAGTAAAGACATTAAACATGAAAGACAAAACAAGAACATAGATTTACATGGGGAAAACCCTTACGGGTAAAAAACCCCACACTCCAAAACACCGAGCCATTGTATTATTCAGCAAGAAAAGTTACAATACATTTACAGGCTCATAGCCTTTACAGGAGATTAACATCTTGTTCCTTCTGAAGAATATCTGACAATATAACCTTTCTCAGCCAGAACCCTCTTCCCACGAACTCTGTTTTCAATCTCTCCTCAGTCCCTTCACATACCGTTAACATGCTGCATACAACATACAGTATAGGACTTCACTAAAGAAGAAATCCAGAGTTCAGCGGATTGAACTATGCAACCTTAGACTCACTTCCTCTTTTTGGTCTATCGATTTCATCATTGCTTTAGCAATCCAATTGACACATGCAACTGACCATTCATTCCAACTACCCAGCATCACTAACATCCAACTGTCCAAACTATTTGCATAACTATCTAACCGTTCACATTCTCGCAGGAAACTTTAGTCCCACATGTACCAGACATTGGACAATTTCCAGTTTAAATACCTGATGACTTGGTAAGACTATCGTCGGCACTTTTGTCGGTGATAACAGTCAACAACCCATCGGTGTAACCACAACTATCGGTGATACAAATAACACTTACACCAAAGACCAATGTCTCACCGATGCCAAAGCTTCACAGTCTTCCATCGGGGTGACAACAACTATCGGCGAAGCAAACAATACTTACTCTGAAGACAAATGTCTCACCGATACTGCCGATAGGATACATCCATCGGGCTGACACACAACCATCGAAGCATTCTCAACATCCTTTGCTGATTGTCAAACTCAGGCCGATGGCAACTTCTTTGACCTTTACCACTTCATCGGGGTAACATCAAGCGATCAGAGACACAACCATAGGCTCCGCCGATGACCACCCTCATGCCGATGGACTTCTCATATGTCATCGATGAAACACCATTGGGGTGATGAGTAACATTGGAGGGACTTCTGAATGCTAAGCCAACAATAGTTCTCAAACTGATATATTCATATCGGTGAAACCTTGCATATCGCTCAACAACTTCTCACTCTCCCCGATAGTGCTCTGTCAAGCCGATAACAAAGGTCAACACACTATGAACAACGAGATCGATCACTGTAAATCTGAGACACATGTACTCAACAACATCCCCTTAATTCATCATCATATCTACCTTTAATCCATCCTCTTACCTCCCCTTACATTCATTATTTTTGGAGGTCCCCTACAAATCTAGAAATCCTGCATGATAGTATCGATGAACATTTGTATATTTTTTCATTCTTATTTCACCTTCTACAAATTATCTCTTTATCTTAAAATTTCTATCGACTCATGTATATATAGTTTATTTACTTACATTCATTATTTTGCAACTTTACACTACAAGTAGATTTTTGCATGATTGTCAGTACAAGTTTTGATCATACAAATTTTTTAAATCAAATTTGTAGTCTTCAACTTAAAATGAATGTATTAGGTAATTGTATATATACTCATATATCTTTCATATCACATGTTATCTAGTTACATTGTGCATCACTATTTTGTGTTTTTGATATATTCTTTCATTCTCATTTCATATTCTATATTATTCACTTTATCTTAAAATTTGTATCAACTCATGTATTTTATGCTTATATACAAAGGTAAATTTATTTATTGTCATTTTGTATCCTTAAGCCATCATCACATTCATCACATACTTTGAGAAAAAAAAGAGAGGATGCAAATTCAACCTACAACATGGAATACTTGTAAATATAGGTAAGTATATATATAGTGGTTGTATGTCATCTTGTTGATTATATCGATGAACATTTGTATATTATTTCATTCTTATTTCACTTTCTATATTATTCTCTTTAACTTAAAATTTGTATCAACTCATGTATATATAATTGATTTACTTACATTCACTATATTTGTGAGTGTACCCTACAAGTAGATTTTTGCATGCTTGTCACAAGTTTTCACCATACAATTTTTTTAGATCAATTTTGTAGTCTTCAACTAAAAGTGAATGCATTAGGTAATTGTGTATGTACTCATATCTTTCATATCACATGTTTTCTAGTTACATATTGCATTAATGTTTTGTGTTTTTGATATATTCTTTCATTCTAATTTCACCTTCTATATTATTCCTTTTATCTTAAAATTTGTATCAATTCATGCATGTTATGCTTATATACACAGTTAAAATTTATTATTGTCATTTTGTATCCTCAAGCCATCATCATGTATTCATCACATACTTTGAGACAAAAAACAAAGGATGCAGATTCAACCTACAACATGGAATACTTGTAAATATAGGTAAGTATATATATAGTTTCATATAAATTTAAATACATGTTTTGATGATATATTGATATTGGTTATATACATAGTTAGAATTGATTTATTGTCATTTTGATATCAGGTGGCATGAAGAGGCTACATTTTTATGATCTACCACAAGTTTTGGATTTTTGAGATGGCATAGCCACATTTTGTAAATATTGTTTTGAGTTGGCATATGTGCCAAATTTGTATATGTACATGCACAATTACTCTACACTTATATATATATATATATATATATATATATATATATATATATATATATATATATATATATATATATATATATTTGATATATTTTGTTCATTATGTGCATGTTTTCCTACTTTGAAACTTTTTAAAATTTGAATGTATAATATATTTGTCATGTATATTATAGATAACTTTGGTTGGCTTGGGCAACTTCACCAAATTTATATATATTCTAATTATTTATATCAATTGTGATAGAATGTGAGACATACTTTGAATTCTTTGATCCCCTTAATACATCCTATTAGGACCCCTTAAGCCATCCTGTACGAGGACCCTTAAGCAATCATTTCTCCTAGGAACCCTTAATTCATGTATATCCTAATTAATTATATCAATTGCGATTGAACATGAGACATACTTTGAATCCTTTTATCCCCTTAAGAAAATTTTCAATTCTTTGATCCCCTTAAGCAAATTTTGAATTCTTCTATATTGTTGATTTTCATGATCTTGAATAGTGTCAAAAGTAATACATGTATAGCATCAAAAGTAATGATATATAATATCTGCTTCATATTTGTATAATTCCCTATTCCTCTTCTAATACTATCGAATGTTTTGGCTACATGAATAAAATTTGTAAAGTAAAAATATAGTTTGAAATAATTATGTTTTTGATAACTTGTGAATATTTTATTATTGTTATCACTACTATAAGTAATTAAATATAAAAAATCTAACTATAAGAACCTTAGATAACACTAGTGTAGATACAATATGGTGTCAGAAGGATAACTAATTTGTTCAAGTTAAAAATGTATAAATGTATATGTGTAAATCTACAACAATATTCCATAAAATACTGAAATTAATAAAGTCCATGAAAATATTAACACACATATATAGATCTAGTCCACAAGTGAAATATTGAAATATAGAAACATGTACATATAGAGTCCATGAAATACTGAAACATATATAGGTCTAGTCCATGAAATACTAAAAGATTGAAACATGTACTAAAACATATAATATAGAGTCCATGGAATGGACTAAAACATGAAATATACTAAAACATATGTATTTAATTCCTATCATCCCTATAATCAAGAGACCACTTCACTCCACGTGGACTAGGATGATTTGAATTAGTCTAAACAAGAGAAAGAAACTTGAAATCAGATTTAAAATATTTTAAAATGATAATTTAATTCATTTTAATTTATAAAATCATAAAAATACTATATCAGGCTACTCATCTCCTCTAATGACCTGTTCTACATGCTCTACTACATCACATGTCTCATGCTATAGAAGAAAAAGAATTTAACTCATGTCAACATATTTTCTATTGAAATTTACTTTAAGTTTGCAATGTATATTATAATTGAATTTAAATATAATCTAAATTTTAAATTATACCATATGAGGCTACTCATCTCCTCTGTTGTCCTACTATGCATGTGTTGTTGTAGGTGGTATGGCATCAGCAAGATAAAACGTGTCACTAACAAGGTCGTTTATAAAGCACATGTGTACAAATTAGGTTAAAACATATATATTCACTTGTGTACCCAATTTTTGTTTTAATCTATTTAAATGACCTACATATTGCACATACACATAGATAATTTTTTCAATAACCTGAAATGTAGCTGACTCTTGAAATTGACTTAGATCATCTAGGTGTCTTGCAATACCCATTCTCATTGTTGTGTCAACCTACATAGACATATATTTTTAATATAAGTACATACACGTTTGATATAGTGAATTCAAAATACAAAAATCTAAGTATAGTTTTTTAAAATAGTATACATACAAGTGGCTCATGTGAGATGTCAAACAATGGAGGAAAACTCGACACACCCTCTGGAGGATCCAATGTGGAAGTTGGATTACATCCATGTAGCAACATAGATACTTAAAACTTGTTCAGGAATGAATTACAAATTAAAATCAAGTTATAATTATTTAATATATATTTAAAAAATTAATCAAAATACCCCAAATGGGTGGCTAACATAAATAGGTGTCGACACAAAACAAAATTGATCAAAAGAACTCATTGTGCCCGTGGCTATCATCTAGACCAAACAATTTTATTGTTAAAGTTCTATAATGTAATTGACCTATATATTCATTAAAAACACATGCTTAAATTGTTATAAATTTAACATGTGTACCTATATATATACATGTGTCAAATGACCAATGGGGTGATCCTTAGCATTTAGAAAATCAACAAATGAATAGATATCATTAGATGCTTGACATGCAACTGAAGTGGGTGCTGCCTGATTAGGTGGATAACACAATTGATTAGAACTCATACACATATTAGGTGACACATGTGGAGTGGTACTAGGACCAGCTCCACCGTCATCTCCTCCATGGTCTTGCCCACTAACCCAAACTACCATCTCAGAAGTCTACTCATCAAGGCTATCCCAAAGCACACTCAATGGTCCTAGTGCGGATACCACCACATGATGCTATATGGGTGTAGGAATGGAAAAAAATGGAGGGTTGACAAGAGGTTGAGTAGGCATGGGTCATTGGGGATCAACTCATGCCCCTAACCTTTGTTGTGGCATGTCGCCACCAACACCCTAGAATGATCTAAAATCAAAATAATTGGGTTTCTTATTCATCACAAAATCTACATATAATTTTCTCAAAAATTATAGAGGAACTTCACAATTTACATGAGGTGGATAATGAAATACCATCCACCATTGACACCTAAAATTGGTAGACATCTCTACATGTCTACACCACCTAATTGATATTCTTTTCTTGTTTGGGGGAACTGATTCATTGATGATGGGGTGCCTAAAATATTGAGCTAAATGGGATTCTGTGATTTTTAAATCTAGGATATCCCTATAAGAGAGGCCATTAGAATAAAACTGACACCTCTCCTCTCTCTGTAATCTAAAATTGTCTAAGTTAAAATCAATGGACCTAACAAAATCTACAATGTTTTGCATCAAAGATGCAAAACACATCAAGTGAGGTGGCATATATTGGTCATTTCAAATGGCATTGATATTTTTTCCAATGGAACTGATATTTTCATTAATTCTAGCTCACAACTGAGCTTGATTAGATCCAGGTGGGGGTGGAGGTGGGGGATTTTGAGTTGGAGATGGAGGTCACTTAGGGTGTTCAGGTGATGGGGGTGGAGGTGGTGCATTGAGGAAATCCTCAATATCAAAGTGAATATCCATGATATAAAAACTATGAACTTGCATATACATAAATATACAAACAAGTACAAAATTAACTTTCAAGAAGCTATATATATAAATTATAAATAAACATATTAAAAATACTAGATATTATACATGTTGAGAAATTTTACAAGAAATATTTAAATTAAACTTACATGACCACATTTAAAAGAAAAATTAGGATCTACATACACATACCTACATCATTCAACTTCAGCATACATACAAATTTCAAAATTCAAGAGATTCTAACTATGTAATTTTAATACATGTGCATACTAAAAAATAAACTAAAAACATACACAAAAAAGGGTAAATTTCTAACAAAATGTGTAAGGCTCATTTATCTCTAAGGCATATAAAATTTTGTGGCTTGATACATACTTTAAAGTGTTTACAAGGAATAGTGAAGTTTCCCCTTAAATCCTATTTTATTAAATCCCCTTAATCCACATGTCATCTTTCCTAGGTCCATAAACCATGCTAATGGAATAATTTTGTCCATAGTTGACCAAGTTTAACATATATATCTTTAACAAGTTTATAAAAACTTCAAGCATCTAGCATTATACAAATTGATCAAATGTGAATGATCAATTTGACTATTACTAGTTGATTAAGGGGATTAATGAGTAGATTTCAAGTTTTACCATCTACATCCTCTTAGGATGGGCCTTAAGAAATTTTATTAAATCCCCTTAATCCACATGTCATCTTTCCTACATCCATAAACCCTAAACCCTAAACCCTATTTAACCCTATTACCCTTAACCCTAAACCCTAAACCCTAAATCCTTAACCATCTACATCTTCTTAGGATGGGCCTTAAGGAATTTTCTTAAATCCCCTTAATCCATGTCATCTTTCCTAGGTTCAAAAACCATGCTAATGGAATGATTTTGTCTTAAGTTGACCAAGTTTAAGATATATGTCTTTAACAAGTTTGCAAAAACTTCAAGTATCTAACATTATACAAATTGATCAAATGTGAATGATCAATTTGACTATTATTAGTGGCTTAAGAGGATTAATGAGAATTTTTCAAGTTGTAGAACATCTACATCCTCTTAGATCATCCCTTGAAAATGAGTAGATTTCAAGGGGAATAGTTTTATTATTAGTGCCTTAAGGGGATTTTATGATCATACCTTGACAATGACATGTGGTTTGTCTACCTTTGAAAAAAAAAATTGTTAATGTGATGTGAAATCTAGTTTTCTAGGGCCACATTTTGATGAACTATTGTCATAGGTTAATTATTGGTTGTTTTAACCCCCTACCTAGAATTAATTGATACTCACACTTTTCATTTTACATATCCTACTTTTTAAAATGTATTTAGGAGGTAATTAATAACATATGATGGCCTCCTATTGTTAGTTAATAACTATAAACTTACCATTTTGATGAGATATTATTCAATTCTATTTATTTATGTCTAAGACATATAAAATTGTGTGGCTTGATATAAAATGAGTAGATTTCAAGTTGTACCATCTACACCATTTTAGGATAGGCCTTAAGCATTGTTTTAAATCCCCTTAATCCACATGTCATCTTTCCTAGGTCCATAAACCCTAAACCCTAAATCCTAAACCCTTAACTCTAAACCCTAAAACCTAATCCTTAAACCCTAAACCCTTAACCCTTAACCCTAAACCCTAAACCCTTAACCCTCAACCCTTAACCCTAAACTATAAACCCTAAACATTTAACTCTAAACCCTTAACCCTTAACCCTAAACCCTAAACCCTAAACCGCAAAACCTAAACCCTAAACCCTAAACCCTTAATCCTTAACCCTAAACACTAAAACCTACACCCTAAACCCTAAACCCTTAATCCTTAAGCCTAAATCCTAAACCCTAAACCTTAAACCCTAAACCTGAAACCCTAAATCCTTAACCATCTACATTGTCTTAGGATAGGCCTTAAGCAATTTTTTGAAATCCCCTTAATCCATGTCATCTTTCCTAGGTCCATAAACCATGCTAATGGAATGATTTTATCTTAAGTTGACCAAGTTTTATATATATATATATATATATATATATATATATATATATATATATATATATATATATACCAGGTTTGTAAAAACTTCAAGCATCTAACATTATACAAATTGATCAAATGTAAACAATCAATTTGACTATTATTAGTGGCTTAAGGTGATTAATGATTAGATTTCAAGTTGTAGGTCATCTACATCCTCTTAGATCATCCCTTGACAATGAATAGATCATCCCTTAACCCTTTAGCCTAAACCCTAAACCTTAAACATTTAACCATAAACCCTTAACCCTTAACCCTAAAACCTAAACCCTAAACTGTAAACCTTAAACCCTAAACCCTAAACCCTAAAACTTAAACCCTAAACCCTTAACCATTAACCCTTAACCCTTAACCCTAAACCCTTAACATTTAACCCTAAACTTTGAACCCTTAACCCTCAACCCTAAGCCCCATACCCTAAACCCTTAACCCTAAAGCCTAATCCCTAAACTGTAAACCCCAAACCCTTAACCCTATACCCTAAACCGTAAACCCTTAAACCTAAACCCTAAACCCTAAATGCTAAACCCTAAATCCTGAACCATCTACATCCTCTTAGCATGAGCCTTAACCAATTTTCTTAAATCCCC
The DNA here is from genome assembly GCA_027924645.1 of Cunninghamia lanceolata. Taxonomy (NCBI): domain Eukaryota; kingdom Viridiplantae; phylum Streptophyta; class Pinopsida; order Cupressales; family Cupressaceae; genus Cunninghamia; species Cunninghamia lanceolata. The sequence continues at coordinate 569,073 of BSBN01000195.1, forward strand.
TTAATCCATGTCATCATTCCTAGGTCCATAAACCATGCTAATAGAATGATTTTGTCTTAAGTTGACCAAGTTTAATATATATAAGTTTAACAGGTTTGTAAAAACTTGAAGCATCTAACATTATAAAAATTAATCAAATGTGAATGATCAATTTGACTATTGTTAGTGGCTTAAGGGGATTAACGAGTAGATTTCAAGTTGTAGGTCATCTACATCCTCTTATATTATCCCTTGACAATGAGTAGATTTCAAGGGGATTAGTGATATTATTAGTGGCTTACGGGGATTTTATGATTAACCCCTGACAATGAGATGTGGTTTGTCTACCTTTTAAAAACAAATAATTTTTAATGTGATTTGAAATCTAGTTTTGTAGGGCCACATTATGATGAAATATTGTTGTAGGTTAATTATTGGTTGTTTATACCCCCTACCTATAATTAATTGATAGTACACTTTTCATTTTACATATCCTATTTTTCAAAATGTATTTAGGAGGTAATTAATAACATATGATGACCTCCTACTATTAACTAATAACTATAAAATTACCATTCTGATGAGATATTATTGATTTCTATTGATACTTGTGTATGGACTCCTATTGATAAATTTTATAGAAAGATTTAAGAATAATTGATACTTCTTCCTTAATCTCTATAGCCATTTAAAGAACTATTCTAAATGATTCTCTACTTACGTGCACTACCAAATTTAAAGCCTCCTTACTGTCCTTTTAAATTCTTACTCAATTTATCTATGAGATAAATTATATGATGAGAATTAAATTTATAGATATGCCCTAAGAATTAAATCACTCAAATCAATTGTGGATTTTGTAAAGAGGATAGATATATTTTGAATGTTTACTCTTAGTCAAAACAATTTTTTATTTGAGGATAGCTATATTTTGAATGTTCACTCTTAGTCAAAGTTATTAATATCTAGTATTATTTTGTTAGTTTTTGCATATTTAGGATGAATGTTTCCTTATCTAGTAATTACAATTATAGGTAGAAATATTTAATTATAAAAAGATATGAATCCTTCTACTGCCACAATAATAGGTTAGACTTTATGGGACATCCTAATTTTTACTGAAATCACATTTTTTTAGAAAATATAATGATTTAAGCCTTGAAAGGTTCCATTCAAAGGATTTTAATTGAAGAGGGTTTGATCAAACCCCCTTGGCTAGAACCTTGCTAGTTTTAAACCATACTTATAATGGAGTCTCCTCTACACCTATCAAAATGTGGATAAAAAACCACTTTTGATTTACCTTTCGGGGGATCAAATGAATTCATTTAAAATTTATCTTTTGTAAGTATGTAGTCCTTATTAAAAGCTTCCCAAAAAGTATAATTTTAAATATATTTAATTTGATTTTTATATTCATTTTTATTTCTTGTGAATGTAGGTTTTTTAATGAACATCAAGGTATTTGTTTCATACATATGAAAAAATAGGAAAATATAGAAAAAAAAACTAAAAAATACATGTCCTCTAGGTATTGATGTCCTTATTCCAGCAAAAACAAATTGAATTTCGATACATATAAAAAATGTTATGCTCTTTATAGTACACCTATGTCTAAATTGTAATTGGTTTGACTTCAAAACTTAATTAAAACAAATATTCAATAAAACATTATCAAAACAAATGCATCCTCTAGATATTGTAGTTACAAATCTATGTTAAAAAAAAAATTATCCTTCATATAAAAAAAGCTATCTGGTTTATAGTACACATCACTCTTTAAAAATTGTGTTTACTGTTAAAAACTAATTATGGAAGGAGATGGAAAAAGAAATGCAATTTGATTCCAATTTTTTTTTTTAAATATATATTTAGAATCTATAGACAAAATGTCAAAAATCACTAGTTTGCATCATCTTCAAATTCCTCACGGTTTAGCAAGTATAGGTGTCTGAAAGTGAAGATTTAGTTCAAAATGTTCATTTCAATGTCAAGTTTGGCCAAAAAGTTCCTCATTTAATATGAAATTTCATTAGCCATGGATTGACATTTTATTTCTATAATTCAAATTGAACCACATGGATATATTGCATTAAAGACACGGAATAAAATATCTCACATGAACATTAAATGTGTATATTTATAGGTAACCTTATTCCCCTTAAGCCATTTGAGGAGGATAAACTCAATGAACAATCATATTTTAGGAGGGGGTATTAGATTCTCCATTATCAATATGATTGAATGCTAACATACTCCTAGATCATTATTTCCATAAATTTTATTCTTCTATCTTGGATCTAATGTGTGATCCTAATGATATAAACTAGGTATATGTAGGGAACAATAAGATTATGGCAATGTGTGCTTCGAATTTTATATTTTAATGTGAAACTAAGTAATTAGTTTATAGGTTTGACTAATTTGTATCTTATTCGTAATTCAACATATCTAGAAACCTCGCAGGGATTATGATTATAAAAAAATAATATATACTAGCACTTGCACCTAAAGGAGGTTCAAGGATTATGTCTATAGAAAACTATATGTACATGTTAATATGTTAGAGAGTAGGTGTTTGTGCATGGGTACATATGGATGCCATGTGCTGAAAAGTCTAATTATCTATGGCTAAATTAAACAATTAATAAGAAGTGCTCAATAATGCAATGAAATAAACTTAGAAAAATCTAGATTTGTTTCTCAAAGAAATTAAGTATTATCTAATTTTGAAATATTTTCATGTACAAATTTAAAACATAAAATATTTTGCAAATGAAAAAACTTGTTTTTCTCTTTACCATTAAATGGTAACTAAAACATATTTTTCAGTTTGTAGGTATGATTGAATCTCATTTTAGGGTTCATATTTTTGTTTCAAAGGTAAATATTTTTGTTTCAATTTAGTTTATGGTTATTTTTTTGTGTGTAGGGTAATTGTTTTTAGTTTCAATCGAATGTAGGATTTTTACAGTTTTGCAGGAAGATTTAAACCAAATTTAAAACCTAATTTAAAGAAATACAAAAATTAAACTTAAAATACAAATTACAAAATATAGAAAATGAAAAAAAGGGGAAAAAATAACTGACCTAGACTTTTGGATGGCTAGAAATAGTGCTTTGTAACTCAAGATTCCATTCTAGTTGTCCTTTGGCTATCATTAAAAATGAGCTCGTAGGCCTTTTTAAGGAAAAAAAAAAAACTTTTCTGAAACGGGATCCCATTCTAAATGGGATCTCATTCTAAATGAGATCCCACTTAGAATAGGATCCCATTTTGTAAAACATGATCATGTTTCATGGTCCTAGGCTCAGGAGCCCTCTATAGAATGAGATCCTATTTTGAATTTAGGCTCGGGATCCCGATCTATAATGGAATCCTATTTTCTAAATAATGGGATCCCATTTTGTTTAGCCCAATTTCAGGTTTTTAGCTAGGTCTAAAACTTCCTTGAGAAGTGGACTCAACTTCGTGCTTTTACCCATGATCTTCTTTTTATACACACACTAGCAACTAATGGGCTTTCTTCCCTCAAGCAAGCTAATAGGATCTTAGGTGTCACTTTTTTATAAAGCCACCATCTCCTCCTACATGTCTTGCATCAAAGACTTACTATGCTTGAAAGGGAGATCCTTCCTAAAAGAGCTCTATTCATTTTTAGTACATAACAAAGCAAATATAGAACAAAAATCTAGTGGGCTATACATATTAACTAGATTTTATTGTCTTTTTAACCATCTCAAGGAAGGAGTAAGGGATCTTCCTATTTTTCTATAATATCATCCTACACATCCTTCTTAGAACTTTTATTTGAACCTTTTTATTCCTCTCCATCCTCTAATCCATCATCTTGTTCTTAAAAATGTGAATCTTATTTATTTTTAACTTTTATCTCAGAATGCATTTTTTTATGTCCTTTCTTTTACATTGGGTGTACAAAATCTAAAAATGCTCTAAAATCCCTATAAATCACATCTTTTGGAGAGATCATTTTTTAGGTTAGTGGATTCCAAAGATTATAACCTTTTATATTCTCATCGTAAGAAAAATAGATGCATTTATATATTTTTTGATCTAATTTAGATTAGTTTTTCTTAGGAATGTGAACATAAGTCTCATAGATACTCCTAAATGTGAAATAGAAGGTTCCTTACCTATCCACAATGCATAAGGATTTTTACCAACAACAGTTTAATAATGGGATATGTTATCCAAATAGCTAGAAATACTTAAAACCTCTCCCCAAAAGCACCCACCTAGCTACATATCACTTAACATACTTCTAACTCTTTCTAGTAATGTTTAGTTCATTCTATCTACTATCATATTTTGTTGAGGTGTTTATGGAGTAGTTTACTTCTAAACAATACATGCACATATAAAGAACTTGTCAAATTCCTTAGAACAATATTCACTACTATTGTTAGATCTCAACACCCTTATTTTACAATCTATTTTCTTTCCAATCAAGGTTTTAAATTCCTAAACTCAGTGAAAACATTATATTTTGAATGCATTAAAATAAATCTATGTTTATCTAGAGGCATCAGCAGTGAAATTAACAAAGTAAGGAGATTTTTTCATAAATTCAGCATCCACTAAACCAAACACATATGAATTAATAATCTCTAACAATCTCTTAGCTTTGTAACTGCCTAGAGGAAAAGATACTTTATTCTATTTGCACAAAGCATGGACCATAGGGATGTGATGGGGGAGATATGTGGGAGATGAGAGAGAAGATGGAGGGATAGAGTTATGTTGAAATATCAAGAGCTAGAGGAGAACCAAGACCAATGGTTGCACACACCATAATGTATTTTGAATCTTTTGATGTGGAGAGGGTGTGTGTAGTAATGGGGATTTTTTATTTTTCTGATTTGGGGACTTAGGGACCCAAATGGACTTAGGATTTGTAGAAGTTCTAGATGGGGAGAGAGATTTGTGGGATTTTTGTGATTTAGCATTTTTTATATAGTGGGATTTGGATGCTTCAATTGGAATGACTTCTTTGTTCTTGGGGACGCACACCATTTTTATTTTTGATGTTGGGGGTGTGGGTGATTGTAGTCTTTTGGATTCTTCTTTTTGCTTATATTTTGTGTATCAATGCTCTTCGCATGATAATCTTGAGGATTTTGTGAATTATTTTCTTTAGGTAAGGAGGCATCCAAATTTGTATTTTTAATCCCTTCAGTTTAGTGGTAGCTTCATGTTTGGGCGATGTGTGTATTCATTAACCTTGATTAGGAATTTTAGTGGATTTAGGGGAGCCGGATGTGTGGATGGATGGATTAGGGGATTTACGGATGGAGATATTAGGAGTTGGGAAGAGGGGAGGTAGAGTGGATGGAGGGAGATGTATGGTCACTGTTGAACACCCAAGATACTAAGAGGGTAGGAGGTGAATCCATATCCTATTAAATCTTTTACTTGTTAATCTAACAATCCATTTATTGCATACAATAATTAAATAGATTAGGCATAGAAGAGACAACCACAATCCATCACACATTAACACAAGGATTTTTAAGTGGAAAACCCAAAATAGGGAAAACCCATAGTGAGTGTTAGCTCACAATATATTATGTAAGAACAATACCGAATTACAATAAAGGATCACTACCTAGAAAAAGAAAGGAGGAAGGGTGGTTCACTACCAATTTGAACTATTCTGATTTCATCTACACATGCATGATTGCAATTCCAATGAAGTTCAAAAATACTCTCTCAAAGCTCTTCATATTTGACTACCCTATTTCACTGTTCTGCTTCTACATCAAACAAGATCTCTCCATTTCTACTCTTTTCACACTTAATATTCTTCACACATCAAAATCACAACTATATTGACACATTCATCACCCTAACAATGAATTTTACCTCATATATATCTGTATTGCTTGAGATCTTCATATCAGGTCGGCACACCAAGATGTAACATGTGGTCATGCCTCAAGCACTCTGTCAGCCAAGATCATACACTATAAAGCACTGCAGACCAAAATACCATTTGGGATACTTTCACATGTTTTCCTCAACTATTCCACCACTTAGAATTAAGTTCTAAACTATAGAACTTACCGCATAGAGATCAGACTTGTCATGTCGGCCATTATCACTGGTTCACTTCCTTTGTCAGATAACAACTTTCACTGCAGACCACAAGATACTTCCAAAATCATTTCAAACACTCTTCATACATCACAAATCATACCTTTAGAACAACAAAGAAAAATATTCTTTTGTGGTAGAATGTGGACCTCAAGAACTTGTGCTATGTCACAGTCAAACTACACCATACCAAGGAGCACTACTTGAGCATTCATGACTGATTCTCTGGTGGGACTCATTACTTGTAACTCTAGGTATAGATACTTCATATGTGTGTTTAAAAAAATTTAAATACACATAAGACGATATGCCATAGCGGAGGAATGTAGACCAATCCAGTTAAGTGTTTTGTTCTAATTTCCTTTGTTCTCTTCACTGCTAGACTTAGACTTTTTGAAGATAGACTTTTGGTACTCATCAAGGACTTAAATCCTGGACTAATGATTCTTTGAGGACTATGAAAAACATACCTAAAATACATGATATGATCTTCTACTGTAGACCAATACCAGCTCAAATACTGTCTCCTTATTACTACTTCAGTATATTGCCAACACATAACTCAAAATGGATGTCTTCTTCTTCTCTGGACCAAAAGTACTTCTCCAATCTAGTTCCTCTTCTTGTTTCCATTAGTGATAAGACAAATCAAAACATCATTATCAGTAGTGTCTCCTTATGACATTTTCCAAGTTGCCAACGATCTTCCCCTTTGGCATTGATGGCAACACTTGATGTGAAAATTTGTTACAACTCCCCCTTTCTCTTTATACACTGCTCCCCCTATCTTCATGCTTTATTATTTCAAATGTTTTTCACATGCTTCATTTCTTCTCCCCCTTTGACATCAATGGAAAAGGTGTATGATACAAAGATATTTACAAGTTGCCAAAATTTCACAATTGTTTTTCAACTTTACAGCATATATACAAGTGCTATCAAAATGCTTAATGTTGTTGTTCTAAGAGAACATCTTTATAGATAATTTTCAGTTGCACCAATTCCTCATCCTATCTGGTTTTAACATCACTCAAAATTAGTATGTGCCTAATAATCTGGGACATCAGATCTTTTTTTTTCTTCATTGTATTAGGAGTTTCAGTGATTTGTCTTGTCTTGTCTCCAGCTACTATTAACTTGGTTAGGGATGCAATTTTGAAACTTGCTTCCTGCTGGAGCTGAATCATTCTATGTTTTATGATATCCCTCTAGGGCTGCAACTTATGTATATTAGAATGAGTTGTTTCAACTTGTGCCCTTTGATTGCCAATAACATCTTTTCCTGGGTCATATGTTTTGGATATCTTCATTATCTGAGCTTCCCATCTTTTAATCTTATATTTTATATCCTTAGTCTTAACCACCCATGTGAGACAAAATTGATATAGTTCACTAGCTTCTTTAAGGGATAATTGAGTATATTCTATACTTTTGTCTAACAAAATTTTGTCTTGAGTAGCTTTATCTTTCATCTCAACTAATCTTCTATTGTGTATTTCAGCTCTTACCTTTTTGTCAGTAGCTTGCTCAAAGGACTCAAAATGGGAATTCATGGACTCCATAAGCCTTTTCATTTGTGTTGTAGGAGTGAGTGTTCTATCTCTCTAAACTTTGGATATGATCTTTTAAAAAATGTTAATTGCTTCACCAAGAAGCTCATTGTCTTCCATGTGAGACTTTATTATTTCTTCTTGGTCAGTTGGTTGGAACATTGTACCCAACTTCAAGTTTTAGAGGGAAGACATGGTTGCCAAGTTTATTTGTCCTTGCAATAGTTTAGATGTTTCTACAATTTGTGCTTCTTTCTGCTTTAACAAAAAATTTCTTAAAGAATTAGTAGTGTCTATTTTTATTTCTTCTTGAGACAATTCAATATCTTGACTCTTCGGAGGGAGATCTTGAATGTTTTCTTGTCCACTTCCTTCAAGTTCCAGAGTAGGAATGTCCATTATTTGTTCTTCTACCTCATTTTCTTTCATTTCTTCAACTTGTTCTATATTCCTTTCTTCTTCATTTCTTGTGTCTACCGGAGGAGTAGCTATGCTTTGTTCCATGTTTTGTTCCACATTTGTCTCTACAATTGTATTGTTACCACCAGTATTTTGTTCCTCTTCCTTAGTATCAACAATAGTTAATACTTGTAGCTCATGTAACACTTTTAGTGTTATTGCCTCTGTCTCCTTGACCAATTTCTCAATTTCACTAGACATTAAGGCATTAACTCTCTTCATGGTTCTAAATTCCTCACTGAACTTTTTAGAGACTTTGGTTCTCCCCACAAGAGTGATGTTTGGGTAGACTTTCAACAAAACATATTCTTTTATCTTAACATCTTTTTCCATGGTCCCTTCTTTTCTTACTAACATTATGCTTGCCAAACTATCTGGTAACTCATCTATAACTTAATCAATGTTTTGCAAAACATGTCTAAATATATTACAACTGTAGTTTCAATGAATACCTTGTCAGCATCAGTTCTCTCATCATAGAAGTCAACAATGGGTTACAAGGTACCAATGTTGAGCAAAAACATTGACCATGGATTCTAGAGATATAGTCGCTTCTTCTTCTCAGTTCATAGTCTTTTCCTCTTCAATTTTCTTCTTGCTCTTGACTCTTTAGAAGAGCTTCTCAGTGGTGGATTTATCTATTTTTGCCTATTTTTCCTTAACTTCCTCATCTGTTTCTATTTCCTCTTCTTCTTCTCTTTCACCAAGGCTCACATATACTCTTCTGGTGGCCTTTTCTTTCTTTCTTTTCTTTTTCTCTTTAATTTTCTCTATCGGTACTTGTTTACTAGGCTTGGTCTTCTCTTTCTCACCCTTTTTCTTAGGTGTCTCTATCTGAGAACTTGCAGCCTTTGTCTTTTCAACAAAGGGTCCGAAACTCTTTGAAGAAGCTATAGAGGTGGAGGCTCTTGTTCTTCTTGCAGGGTCAAATACAACCTTCTCTTTTTCAATTTTCTCCTCTCCCATCCTCTCCAAGGATTTTGATGTTTTCCCTTCTAGAGCACTTGCATCCCTTAATGTCTACATCTTTGCCCTTGCTTTACTTATTTCCTCATCTATAAACCTATGGCTCTTGGCAAATTCCTCGGCCATTTTCTTTACATTCTTCTTTATTTTTGGTTGTTTGTGCTCAAGATACACTTTGAGGGATATCTCCTCATAAGTGTCAAACCTTTCTTCCTTAGGATCCCTAGGTTTGCTCAACATTAGTTGTGCCAAACCAATCAGGACTTCTTCTGTCACGTCATAGCGCATGGGTGGAACCCAAACTGTTCTTGGTTCAATAGCCTCCATGAGGCATTTGTCCTTATCCACCATGAACACAATATCCTTCTCATACTTCTATACAACCTTTTCATGGATTCTGGCCCTATCCTGCATTTTCTTTGGAAAGTTCTTGAAGAATCCCCATAATGTTGTATTTTGTTTGTCAGCATTTCCCAAATTTTGCAAATGGTTTCTTATTTGTATAGCTACAAGTGCATGACCTAGCCAATCGACATTACCTATACCTGGTACCTCTCTTGGAAAATAGAAGAATAGAAAGCTGATCAAGGTTCCATACTTGAAAGGATACTTTGTGTCTTTTATTCTTTTCTAGTTTTTCATCAGTTGTTCCCGAAGCAACCACATATATCATAATCAGTATTATTCTTAACCATATCATAAGCACTATGTATTGTTGTTGTAGAAACAAAGTTCTTCTTGTTGGAGAAATAGATCTCATAACCAATGACTTGTGATACAAATCTCACAGTTAGATCCACTATGTCATTTACAGTTAATACCCTCTTATCAAATTTTGCACCTGTTAACTGCATTACTACATGGTTCTTCATGGTTTTTATGGTTGGAACTTTACTAGTAGAGCTCATGTAAGTTATTGCTTTGATATCTTCCTTTGTTATCATATGGGGCACATCAAACTAGAAGAATTCATCATGAATTTTGTTCAAAACTTATCTAATCCATGCATCATCTGTGAATATCAAAAAATCTTACCAGGTATCCAGATTTTTCTCATGCAAAACATTGTATTATTCTTTCAACACAAAATTGTCATCAGTAAGTTCCTTTAGATAAATATGCTCTAATTTCCCATGATCATATTCTTCTAGGTTTGTATGTATATAGGCCCTAATATCTTCTGTGTGCATAACACCGTACTGGAACTTCAGAAAATATGCCATCTGGAATAGTCATTGTCAATTTAAAAGGATGTTTCTTGAATTTAGGGTGGATCCTTTTAGTAATCTCAACTACTTGAGGGGTATCCATCTTTGAAAATTCAATAGAAAAGTTTTGAGAGAGATATCGATAAATACTTTCTGCCTCTGTTAGGGTTTGTTCGTCGAGTGCTTGAATTTTTCCTAGCTTGCTTCTTAGGTCTTTTTAGTCACTTGAGGGTTTGAAAGTAGAATGATTTTTCTTTCAAATGCATCCCTTATATTCTCTTTTCATCAAGATTCAATTTCAATAAATGCTTTATTCAAAAAGTTGTCAAACCCTTTCTCTACTAACCCTAGTTGATCAAGATTACTCTACAATTTACTGCATTAGATTATTTTCTAGCAAAATCTTCTTCATAAGATCTATAATTCAATATTATAACTCATGTCCTTGTGTTGGATGTCAGAACCACTTTTCTAGCTGGAGTTTTAAGAGTTCTCACTAAAGTTCCTCCTAAGCTAGAGCTCTTAATTTACTTCCCGGAGGAAGTATCTACACTAGTGACTAATGTGGACCCATCCTTGACCTCTTGTACTTCCTTCTTAATACACATCTAGGTCATCTCCTTCTTGATTTCTGCCAGATCAACCTTTTTCTCTAGTTTCTTCAAGTCTACCTAATTATCCTTGTTCATGTTCTTACTTTTGCAATACCTTGCAATATGTCCAATCTAGTTTTAGTTGAAGCATACAACATTTCTCTGATTATTGTTCCTCCCATTTATCCTTGACGTGCATTGGTCAGCCTTATGCCCAAATCTGTTACATGCAAAACAATTCCCTTTGAAAGATTAAGCGTTCCTTCCATTATTGTAGTTGATCGTTATCTGACTTCCGCATTCACTAGATTTGTGACCAAACTTCTTACATGTAAATAAATTACCTTTAAAGGTTTGAGCATTCCTTTTGTTGTTATAACCATTCCTTATCTGACTTCTACAATCTTTAGCCTTGCAACCTACTTTATTACAAGTGAAACATTGACCAAAGAATGATGGAACTTTTTGATTCACTCTGCTCTAACATTGACTAGCCTTATGACCAAATTTATTGCATGTATTACAATAATCATTGAAAGAAGGGTACCTTTGAGTATTTGGTTGCCTGATTGGTGATCTTCTAGGTCTGTTCCTTTGATTTTGAATATGTTTTCCTTTGTCCTTCAACTCAACATTCTTTTCTTCACCAATTCTAGAGCTTTCACCGTTCTCAAATCCCAAGCCTTCTTTGCCATTAGGACTCTTCTAACTTGCAAGTATTCTATCATGTTAGGAATTTATCTTGTTAAATCAATGCATGTTTTAGATCAGCATTCAAATCTAAAACATCTTCAATTTTTTCATGATCTTTAGTTTGGATCTTTACTAGTTGATTTAGGTCTTCTTCTTCTTTTTTTCTTTTTACCACTTCCACTTTTAGATCACTAAAGGTATCATTTGCTAACATAAATTATTCATTGACTTCCTTATATTTTTCTTTGAATCTCTTGACTTTCTCCCTCAATTTCTTGATACACTCATCTGCTTCCTTGACATTATCTTTCAGATCCCTCTTTTTCAATTTAGCCTTTTCAAGATCTTCAAGAGAAACCCTTAATTCATCTTCACTAACAAGCACGCATTCTTCTTCTGTGGTTTCAAATGAATCAATTTCCTTAGGAAGAATAGCACACCTCTTTCATGCCATGTGTTCAATCTCTAAGATCTTCCTAAAGCTATTAAACTTCTTTCTAGGAACCAGGCTCTGATACCAATTGTTGAACACCCAAGATACTGAGAGGGGGGTGAATCAGTGTCCTATTAAATCTTTTACTTATTAATCTAACAGTCCATTTATGACATGCAATAATTAAATAGATTAAGCATAGAAGAGACAAGCACAATCCATCACACAAGAACACAAGGATTTTTACGAGGAAAACCCAAAATAGGGAAAAACCATGGTGAGTGTTAGCTCACAATAAATTATGTAACAAAAATACCAAATTATAATGAAGGCTCATTGCCTTAGGGCTCATTGCCCAAAGAAGTGCTCACTGCCTAGAAAAAGAAAGGAGGAGGAAGGGTGGCTCACTACCAATTTGAACTACTATGATTGCATCTACATATGCATGATTGCAATTCCAATGAAGTTCAAAAATATTGTCTCAAAGCTCTTCATATTTGACTACCTTGTTTGACTATCCTGCTTCTACATCAAACAAGATCTCTCCCTTTCTGCTCTTGTTGCACTCAATATTCTTCACACATCAAACTCACAACTATATTTGTGCATTCAACACCCATAGAAATGAATTTTACCTCATATATATCCACATTGCATGATATCTTCATATTAGGTTAGCACACCAAGATGTAATGTGTAGTCATGCCTCAAGCACTCTGTCGGCCAAGATCATACACTATAATGCACCACAAACCAAAATACCATTTGAAATACTTTCTCAGATGTCGGCCTCAACTATTCCACCACTTAGAATTAAATTATAAATAATAGAGATTACCACATACAAATCAAAATTGTCATGTTGGCCATTACCACTGGTTCATTTCCTCTGTCAAACATCAACTTTCACTGCGTACCACAAGATACTTCCAAAATCATGTAAAACACTCTTCATACATCACAAATCATACCTTTAGAACTGTAAAGCAAAATATTCTTTTGTGGTAGAATGCGGACCTCAATAACTTGTGCTCTATCATAGTCAAACTACACCATACCAAGTAGCAATACTTGAACATTCATGACTAATTCTCCAATGGGACTCAGAACTTGTAACTCTAGATATAGATACTTCATTTGTGTGTTTATAACACTTTAAAACCACATAACAATAAATGCCACAGTAGGGGAATGCAGACCAATTAAGTTAAGTGTTTTGTTTTGATTTCCTCTGTTCTCTGCACTACCGGACTTAGACTTTTTGAAGATAGACTTCTGGTACTCATCAAGGGATAAAATCTTGGACAAATGATTATTTGAGGACTGTGAACAACATACCTAAACTACATGATATGATCTACTGCAGACCAATACCAACTCAAATATTGTCTTCTTTTTACTACTTCAGTATACTGCCAACACTTAACTCAAAATGGCTAAGTGTTCTTCTTCTCCAGACCAAAAACACTATTCCAATCTTGTTCCTTTCCTTATTGCCATCAGTGACAACACAAATCAAAACTTTGTTATCATCAATGTCACATTATGATGTTTTCCAAATTACCAATAGTCACATGCTTTTGAGAATGGTATGACGATGGAAGTGGGATAGTGGCATATGATTTGGAGGTGTCATGAGGTGAACTAGGTTTGTCATTGGAAAAAGATGCCATGTGAGGTGTGTGGGTGGTACAAACATTTTTGGATTATTTTCCTTGGTATATATAGCCAACATCATACAATCATGGATGGATTTGGACATGGATGGGCTCTAAGATACATTGTTCAAGAAGGCCTAGACCTTTTCTTTGATAGTTCATTTCTTGGAGCATGTACTGTGCGATGGGATGTTTATTGCTTTGGAAACAAGAAACAAGTCTATTATTAGATGGTGAAGGTGTGGTGGTGGATAGAAGTTGTTCCTCTCCTATGAGAGTACCACCATCGATGAGGGTAGCGAGACCAAGAGGATAGGATGATGGATTTGGTATAGGTTTGATAGGGTATGGTGAAGGATAAATGGGGGATAATGAGGGATCAATAGGAAATGATGGTGTGGGATTGAAAAAGGGATGATTTGGGACCCTTCAATCTTGATTATCATTATGCTCATTGGGATATGGTGTAATAGGATCCAAGTTATTTGTTTGATTATCCATGTTTTCTTGGGCACCAAGTGTCTCATGATGGGATGTTGATGCATAATCAATAGGACTAGTAGGATGATGGATAGGGCTAGTTTAGGTTTCTTGATTTCAAGTGATTGCGAGATCATGGATAGGAGGAGTTTGAAGCTCTTGATCATGGATGCTGGTGGCATGAGTAGTTGGATCTTAGGTAGCTTGGGTAATATGATCTTGAGGAGTTTTCATAGTTTGAACTTGACTTTGTAAGGAGTGAAGTTGAACATGCTTTGGATTTGACTCTTGATATAGCTATTGGGTGTGGATAGGACTGAAAGATTTATGGATAGGTTTAATAGGATCTAGATGGTTGTCAACATGAGTGCATGATGGATCTTGTCTTGGACTTATGGTAAGGGACTCTTCAATGGATACATAGGAATAGGATTGGATGGTGGTGTTTGTATAGGGCTAGGAACCTCTTTGATAGGCTCAAAAATAGGCACTAGATTGCAATATGATAATAGATTCCATGCTGATTGTCCTTGGATAACATCTGAAAAGGATAAGTTGTTGCATGGATTATAAATCACAATATTACAACAATTGGTGAGTTCTTGGATCAAATTCTTAAGTCTCACACATTAGGATGTTTTATGGCCTTTTTCTCTATGGTATTGACAATATTCATTATCCTTAAACTAGAAGCCCTTGATTTGGTTTTTATCATATGGAGTTGTCATTGGTAGCTCAATGAAGTTTTCGTGGACCAATTTTTATAAGGATTACTCAATGGGCTCCTCTGATGGAGGATTGGAGGAATGTGGTGATCAAGGGATTGAATGGATTGATGAGTTAGTAGGTATGTTGGCTAATAGACTAGGATTAGGAATATTGGAGGGAGATTGTGATGGAAGGATTGAAGGGATTGATGGGTTGTGATTGGATATAGTTTGTTGAGGTGACATGGGTAAAGGTATTGTAGATGGGTATGCGGTTATGGGATTGACTTGTTAAGTGGATTGGGGTGATATATATGGATAAGTGAAGATTTGATAAATTTGAGGTATGAATAAATTGGATTGGTATAATGGCATGATCAAATGGGATGATGAAGGTTGATATGATAGTGATATTGGTTGGATTGGAGACATGGTTTGAGATCCATACTTATGTTTAAGTTCTTGTATTTTTGCATCAAGATGGGTGATATCATGTGTTTGAGGAATGTGATTTGATATATTTTTTAACTTATATTACCATTTTGTCAAACCAGATCATGATGTTTGTAGATGTGTTTTGGATTGGATGTGGATTTTTGAAATGGATGATTGTGGATTAGGGATATGATCCTTTAGATTAAGGATTTTGATGATTGATTTGGATGGATTGTGATTAGGATTTGGATGATAGTGGATGGGTTTGAAGAAGGCTAAGTCCTTAACCAAATTTTTATTTTCAAAGGATTGATTTTGATTAAGGATTGGATACTTGATAAAAATGGATAATAGATGATTAGCTTAGCATGAGGGATCAATGGATTAGATTAGTATATGGTTGAAAGGGGATTAGGTGGATAGAATGGATTAGGGTTAGGACCTTGATGGGATTTGGATAACTTGATTAGGATTAGGGTCTTAGATGATGGATTAGGGATGGATTGGAGATAGGTTGGGATAATGTGATTAGATGATTAAGATGATTGGGATAAGGTGACAAGATGTTTAAGGGATGATTTGGATAGGTGATGAGGATGATTTAGATAAGGTGATGATATGATTAGGATGTAATTCATTGGATTAGGATGATGATGAAGTGGATTTGATAATTAGGGATATGAGATGGATAAGAGGGATGATTAGGTTGATTTGGGTGGATAATTAGGATTATTATGGATAATTAGAATAGTTGGGATGAAGTGACTAGATGAGATACAGATGGTTAGGATGAAGTGATAAGATGATGAGGATGATTAGGATGGGATTGGATGAGACTGGAGGATTAGGATAAAGTCAATTAGATTTGGATGAGGTGGATAAGGTGATTAGGATGAAGTTGCATTAGATTGGATAAAAAAGGTGATTCAGAATGGTATAAAGCTTGACTTAGGCAAATTGGAAAATAATACAGTTCACACATATATGCATAGGTTTGCAAAAGATATGAATTTTGGATTGGAATTATGCAAATGATCACACACAATATGCAACAACACCCTAGATTATTCAAGTAGGATTGCCTTCATAGTGTAGGCCCACACTCAATTCCTCTCAATATTCCTACATAACTAGGATTACCTTTTAGTGGGAGTACCTAGCCTCGATAAAGATGTTGCACCAATTATCCCTTTCCCTTGGAAGTTTTCAGACCTTATCCAAGGAATAATTCTACATCCCCTCTACAAGGAACATGGTGAGTAACTTCAGGCTTGATCAGTTGAACCCTGCACCACACTAGAATTTGGTTCAAAGGTCTTATCTAAGTTATTACAAGGTCTCTAGAGGAGTCCTCAATATACACAAAGTACTATAAGGCACATGTTTGTGAACATTAGTCCATTGAAGGCATTTGACATAAGTGATCAAGCAAATGTCATTTCACCTTGTTTCTAGAATCACCTGAGTCCTAAAGGCTATGCCAATAATTACATGACTAGATTGAGGTATAGCTTTCAGTCTTACCCCTTTGATATACCCCATCAAAATATGTAGTTGAAGTCATCCCTAGGGGTGATAAAACCACCTAGAAGGCCTCCTAAAGGGAAGGAACACTATTCAATTTTGATCCACAAGATCACACAAAGCGTAAGGGGAGAGCATACATGAGATATTGTTCCTAGGATTGAACAAATCAACACGAAGATAATGAAGGGATTTTTGATCTCCAAGATCGCCAAAAGGTGTAAGCATAGAACATACACCCTTTCAAAAATTGAAAGACTTAGAATACAATGTTCAATTATTATCCCCATATATTATACTAAGTGCCTAGATTAGTGATAAAAAGATGTCTTGGCCATGTAAATCTGCAACAACTTGTTTGTAGTTTTGATGATTTGATCTTCAACTAGTAAAAAAGATACAAGACAAGGTTTAGACCAAAATGATGCAATTATGGAAAATTAAAAAAATAAAGGAATGATAGAGAAGAATAGGTTAGATGAGAAAATTCTACATGAAATTCTAAGTACTTTCAAAAATATTTGTGAAATTTTGTTAAATTTTGTAAAAGTTATAAGCAAATGAAGTTTGAAAATAAAGGCTGACTTTGACTAATTGTATCTAATATTATGCATTGAATCTACTAATGAAGCCTACACCATTATGAAGTTGGGTCAATTAGGGTTCTAGCACCTATAAAAACTTAAAAATTTCATATGATATGCAAAAGTTATAGCATTTTTATATAGAAAACTATTTTAAGCCTTAAAAACACTATTCACAACCTAAAAACACTGTTCACTATCAGAGAACACTTTTAATCACTAGAAACATTGTTTACCACTAGAAACACTATTCACCACCAAAAATACTATTCACTATTGGAAGCACTGTTCACTGCTAGAAGCAGTGTTTGTCACCCTACAAACATATGTTCAAATTTAACCTGCATCCAAAAGAGTCAAATTATATGTTTTTCTTCACCTCTTGGCCCTTTTGGATGCAACTATGAGGTCTATTTTGTTCTATGAGACTCTTTGTGAAAGTATACCTGTAAATTTTCTTGAAAATAGCATAAACCTACAACAAAAACCTAACAAATCTTACAAAAAGAAAGATAGATCAAGGGATGAGGGTCCCACCAAGCATGCCAAAATGAAGACAAGAAAAATGAAAGGTAAATAACAAGAAGATAAACAATAAACATGAAATACATTCACCTTAGACTTTCCTTTCTCCTCTGGTAGAGTGGATTGAAGTTGCACCCACTACCTCAATGGCTATGCTCAATGATTTTGATAGATAGAGATATATTGATTGCTCTATAAACCTGTAGCAAAACATTACTTTCTTTTGTGATAATAATGGCTTGGTTGAGGATAGATTTATAGATTTTTTATGATGGAGAGATATAGATTTGCTTTGAAGATAATGATTTGATTTTTTGCTTTAAAAGGAAATAAATCAAGAAGATAAGATGAGATATGAGAGGATAGTTGATAAGATTATCTAATTAATTTAATTAATTAAAGATAAACATGATTTAGAAATAGAAAGAAATCAAGAAGATATGATTTAGATATGAGAGAATAATTGATAAGATTATATAATTAATTTAAATAATTATATACACTTGAGTTATAAATGGAAAGAAATCAAGAAGAAGATATAATTTAAATTTATTAATTAAATAAATATTTGATTTATTTAATTAATTTTGGAACTTGATTTAATTAATTAAATAATTATAAATTATTTAATTAACATTAGAAAAAATGAACTTGGATTAATTATGTAATTGTAAATTATTTAATTAATACCAGGAACTATGAAAATTAACTTAATTAAATAATTAAGAAGTATTTAATTAATGTGGAAGAATAAGTTGGAATTCTTTTAATAAAGATAGATGAATTTAATTAAATAGTTAATAATTACTTAATTAATGTGAAAGTATGGAAAATGAATAATTAAGTCGAGAAGTGAGGTGAATTTTAGGTGTCTACAAGGCCCTTCATGTAAAATTCACACAATCATCATTTATAAGAGTCAATTGCACTCACTCATGGTGCATGATGTAACTTTCAAATAAAATCCATACAACTTGATGGCATAATCATAATTAGATGCTTCATGCAAAAGCCATAGAATCATCATGCATGAGAGTCAATGTCACTTAACCATAATTAAAATCCATACAACTTGATGGCATAATCATAATTAGATGCTTCATGCAAAAGCCATAGAATTATCATGCATGAGAGTCAATGTCACTTAACCATAATGCATCAACAAGAACACTGGGCACGTTATAAGAGTTTGAATCAAGCTTCAAAAAAACCCATATAACAAAATGACATATATATGCCATCAAAACCTTCAAACAAAATCCATGTAATGTAATGACATATATTTCATTATAGCCTTCATATAAATGTCATGATCATGCATAAGCTTGAAAGTTAGTAAACATGATGTATGAATAACAAGATAATGCACATAGTCATAGGAGTTTGATGTACACTAGCCTTGATGCATGCATGACACTTTTATGATAGTATTCTATGTATGACATTCAACCCATAAGCACACCATATACATATTTCATATGTCATTCAGTCCCTATGCACATCATCCCACATATGAGAGAGATAGTGGTAGAGAGGGAGACGGAGGGAAAGATAGAGATAAAATACATACAAACCATTAAAACATTTAAGCTATGAATATGCATAAACTATTTATAGGTATTTTCAACTCAATTTATCTATTTTCATAGTTGTGAGAGCTTTAGAAATTTTAACTGTAGAAACCACATCATCAAACTTGGGAATCAATCTTCGTATGTTTTTTCCATATTACATTCTTGTCAACACCTAAAGCCTTCATTTGAATAATTAGTTCTTCAAATTTTGTTATAAAATATTTCACATATTCACTATTAGTCATTTTTACATTGAAAAAAATAGTGTTTGAAACTTTGTTGTTTATGCATCTTGTTATGCATTATTGAGTATTTCCCATAGTTTCTTAGTATCAATAACATCACTTATCCTAAGAAATATTGCTTGATTATTTGCACCTTGAATCAAAAACAAAATTTTATTTTATTTTTTACATTTTTTTATATTCCCTTTCTTCTAATCACTCAAGGTATTAAATATATATAAATTAGCTAGTTCTACTTACCCTAGTCATACAATTTACAAAAAAACCTTAAAATCTTAGTAGAGTTTGCATCCTAGTGCATTAATACATAATGTTGTTTTCTTTGAAACCTTAAGTTTTGGTGTTACCTTTAGGGGGTAAGTGCAGGAAGATGGGGGGCCAAAAAGGGGTCTTAAGTGGCCACTTTTTTTCTGAATCAGGAAATACTGGCCTTGGATGAGAAATTGAGCATAGTTACACTCAATATTTGGAGATGCAACCAAAACAATGTTTGTAGTGCTCCGAGTCTACTTTCTAAACTACTATTTTGTTTCTAAAATGGCATAGATTAAGGGGTTCAAAAGAGGGAGCCATAGAAATTGGTGTTGTTTCTGTCAAAAAGACATAACATAGCATGTTTTGTGGCTCCCTCAAAAGGTCAACTTTTTTTTGGTATTTTAAAAATCACTTCAGTGAGAAATTAGCTAATAGCATGTAGTTTATGCCTGATTTTTCTGATAATTTTTTGATGAATATTTGATTTTTTACTAATTTTCAAAGTGGACACATCCTAAAAAATAGAATTTTGGCCGTGCTACCCCTATAAATTTTGAAAACTAATTGAAAATCCTTTTTTTTTAATATTTGTAGAATGGAGTCTAGTTTCTAGATATGTAATTTTTTTGAAATTTGAATGAATAGTTATTTTACAATGAAAAAAAGACCAAACAGTGGTTTTTGCCTAAAAACAGACACACAAACAAAAGAAATTAAAGATGAAAGGCTTAACATTGTTAAAATGTGAAAAAAATCACATCGTCAAATAGCTAAGAGAAAGCCTAACATTACCCATGTGTTTGATTTGTTTGACCTTGAAACACATGCAAATCTGAGGGTTAGCACGAACGAAATTATGTGAAATTTTGAAGAATATAGAAAAACACGTCTGTGACGGTTCATAAGGCACTCCAAGCCTTTGGGTTGGAAATCCAAAGAAAATCCCAAGCCCAAGGCTTGGGATTCCCAAAGTAAGAAATAACGCGAGCGCGTTATAACGCGCTCGCGTTATGTTTTGGCTTGCATTTTTCTCTCCCGCAAGTCTATTTTTTATCATGTTTGACATAATGCGAGCGCGTTATAATGCGCTCGCGTTATGTTCCCCTCAAATTTTTTTACGTTTAAGGCTATTAATCATGAGGGTTAAGGGATAAGGGATAGAGTTGGAGGGTTTACAGATAAGGGATTAGCGTTTAAGGTATAGTATCGAGCCCGTTGAGGGTCTAGGAATAGGGATAGCATTTAAGGTTTAGGGATGAGGGATGACAGATTAGGGTTTAGGGTTTAGGGATAGGGTTGAGGGTCGAGGGATCAGAGTTAAGGGTTTAGGGATAGGGTTGAGGGTCGAGGGATCAAAGTTAAGGGTTGAGGGATTAGGGTTTGACATTGAGGGTTGAGGGTTGAGGTTCAAGGGTCAAGGGTTTAGGGATAGGGTTTAGGGTCGAGGGATTAGGGTTAAAATAGAGTGTGGAGGGTGTAAGGATTAGGGATAGGGTTGGAGGGTTTAGGGATAAGGGATTAGGGTTTAAGGTATAGTATTGAGTCTGTTGAGGGTCTAGGAACAGGGATAGCATTTAGGGTTTAGGGATGAGGGATTATAGTTGAGGGATGATGGATTAGGGTTGAGGGTTGAGGGATTAGGGTTTAGGGATAAGGTTTAGGGTTGAGGGTTGAGGGATTAGGATTTAAGGTATAGTGTTGAGGGTTGAGGGTTGAGGATTTAGGATTAGGGTTTAGGGCTGATGGATTAGCATTTAATGTCGAGGTTAGGGTTAGAGTGTCGAGGGTAGAGGGATTAGGGATAGGGTTTAGGGTTGAAGGTTTAAGGATTGAGGGTTGAGACTTTAGGGATGAGGGTTTAAGGCTTAAGATATAGTGTCAAGTGTTGAGGGTGTAGGGATAGGGTTTAAGTTTTAAGGGTTAAGGGTTGAGGGATAGGGATTAGGGTTTAAGGTATAGTGTTGAGGGTTGAGGGATCAGAGTTAAGGGTTGAGGGATTAGGGTTTGATGTTGAGGGTTGAGGGTTGAGGTTCGAGGATCAAGGGTTTAGGGATAGGATCGAGGGTCGAGGAATTAGGGTTAAAGTAGAGTGTGGAGGGTATAAGGATTAGGGATAGCGTTGGAGGGTTTAGCGATAAGGGATTAGGGTTTAAGGTATAGTATCGATTCTGTTGAGGGTGTAGGAATAGGGATAGCATTTAGGGTTTAGGGATTAGGGATTAGAGTTGAGGGATGACGGATTAGGGTTGAGGGTTGAGGGATTAGGGTTTAGGGATAAGGTTTCAGGTTGAGGGATGAGGGATTAGGGTTTAAGGTATAGTGTTGAGGGTTTAGGGATAGGGTTTAGGGTTGATGGACTACAGTGAAGGGTTGAGGGATTAGGATTTGACGTTGAGGGTTGAGGGTTTAGGGTTTAGGGTTTAGGGTTAAGGTTAAGAGATGAGGGATCAGAGTTAAGGGTTGAGGGATTAGGGTTTGACATCGAGGGTTGAGGGTTGAGGTTCTAGGGTCAAGGGTTTAGGGATAGGGTTGAGGTTGAAGGGATTAGGGTTAAAGTAGAGTGTGGAGGGTGTTTAAGGTATAGGGATAAGGGATTAGAGTTTAAGGTATAGTATCGAGTCTGTTGAGGGTTTAGGAATAGGGATAGCATTTAGGGTTTAGGGATGAGGGATTAGAGTTGAGGGATTAGGGTTGAGGGTTGGGGGATTAGGGTTTAGGGATAAGGTTTAGGGTTGAGGGTTGAGCGATTAGGGTTTAAGGTATAGTGTTGAGGGTTGAGGGTTTAGGATTAGGGTTTAGGGTTGAGGGATTAGGGTTTAGGGATAAGGTTTAGGGTTGAGGGCTGAGGGATTAGGGTTTAAGGTATAGTGTTGAGGGTTTAGGGATAGGGTTTAGGGTTGAGGGATTAGAGTGAACAGTTGAGGGTTGAGGGTTTATGATGCAGAGTAGTGCCCAGTTGAAGCGTATAAACCAGTTCAAGACCCTTTGGAGCCCATAAGACAGCCAATAGAGAATATATCAGCAAGACAGTCCACCGTCGGTCAAGCTAAAAACTCCCTCTCTGATGCATATTTCTCCCCGATGAGCCTTCCATCGGCAAGACCACAGCAATGTCTCACTGAAATATACAAACCCATTGAACCAATGAACCGGTTCAATCCGATGGTTCAATGGCGAGGTTCAACACCGAGATTCAACCATCTCCTTCAGCGCGACTTCTATCCATCAGGTTGAACCATTGGTTCAACGGCTAGGTTCAATGGCGAGGTTCAATGGTGAGGTTCAACCTTCTCCTTCGGTGAGACTTCTATCTGTCGAGTTGAACCATTGGTTCAATGACTAGGTTCAACGGAGAGGTTCAACACCGAGGTTCAACGCCGAGGTTCAATGGCGAGGTTCAAATGAGACTAAAAATACACTCTTTCCTTACTGTTGACAAGACATTTCCTTTTGACTCACCGAAGTAGTTTTCCCCAATCAGTAGGACCTTTAGGGTTTAGGGTTAGGGTTGAGAGATGAGGGATCAGAGTTAAGGGTTGAGGGATTAGGGTTTGACGTCGAGGGTCGAGGGTTGAGGTTTGAGGGTCAAGGGTTTAGGGATAGGATTGAGGTTGAAGGGATTAGGGTTTAAGGTATAGTGTTGAGGGTTGATGGATCAAAGTTAAGGGTTGAGGGATTAGGGTTTGACATTGAGGGTTGAGGGTTGAGGTTCGAGGGTCAAGGGTTTAGGGATAGGGTTGAGGTTCAAGGGATTAGTGTTAAAGTAGAGTGTGGAGGGTGTAAGGATTAGGGATAGGGTTGGAGGGTTTAGGGATAAGGGATTAGAGTTTAAGGTATAGTATCAAGTTTGTTGAGGGTTTAGGGATGAGGGATTAGAGTTGAGGGATGAGGGATTAGGGTTGAGGGTTGAGGGATTAGGGTTTAGGGATAAGGTTTAGGGTTGAGGGTTGAGGGATTAGGGTTTAAGGTATAGTGTTCAGGGTTGAGGGTTTAGGATTAGGGTTTAGGGTTGAGGGATTAGGGTTTAGGGATAAGGTTTAGGGTTGAGGGATGAGGGATTAGGGTTTAAGGTATAGTGTTGAGGGTTTAGGGATAGGGTTTAGGGTTGAGGGATTAGACTGAAGGGTTGAGGGATTAGGATTTGATGTTGAGGGTTGAGGGTTTATGATGCAGAGTAGTGCCCAGTTGAAGCGTATAAACTGGTTCAAGACCCTTTGAAGCCCATAAGATAGCCAATAGAGAATATATCAGCAAGACAGTCCACCATCGGTCAAGCTAAAAACTCCCTCACTGATGCATATTTCTCCTCGATGAGCCTTCCATCGGCAGGACCACAGCAATGTCTCACCAAAATATACAAACCCATTGAACCGATGAACCGGTTCAATCCAATGGTTCAATGGTGAGGTTCAACGCTAAGGTTCAACTGGCGAGGTTCAACCTTCTCCTTCGGCGTGACTTCTATCTGTCAGGTTGAACCATTGGTTCAATGGCTAGGTTCAACGGTGAGGTTCAACCTTCTCCTTCGGTGAGACTTTTATCTGTCGGGTTGAACCATTGGTTCAATGACTAGGTTCAACGGCAAGGTTCAACACCGAGGTTCAACGCTGAGGTTCAACGGTGAGGTTCAAATGAGACTGAAAATACACTCTTTCCTTACTGTTGGCAAGACATTTCCTTTTGACTCGCCGAAGTAGTTTTCCCTGATCGGTATGACCTTTAGGGTTTAGGGTTAGGGTTGAGAGATGAGGGATCAGAGTTAAGGGTTAAGGGATTAGGGTTTGATGTCGAGGGTCGAGGGTTTAGGTTCAAGGGTCAAGGGTTTAGGGATAGGGTTGAGGTTTAAGGGATTAGGGTTTAAGGTATAGTGTTGAGGGTTGATGGATCAGAGTTAAGGGTTGAGGGATTAGGGTTTGACGTTGAGGGTTGAGGGTTGAGGTTCGAGGGTCAAGGGTTTAGGGATAGGGTTGGAGGGTTTAGGGATAAGGGATTAGAGTTTAAGGTATAGTATCGAGTCTGTTGAGGGTGTAGGATTAGGGATAGCATTTAGGGTTTAGGGATTAGGGATTAGAGTTGAGGGATGACGGATTAGGGTTGAGGGATTAGGATTTAACATTGAGGGTTGAGGGATTAGGATTTGACGTTGAGGGTTGAGGGTTTAGGGATAGGGTTGAGGGTTGAGGGATTAGGATTTGACATTGAGGGTTGAGGGTCGAGGGTCGAGGGATCAGAGTTGAGGGTTTAGGGATTAGGGTTTGACGTTGAGGGTTGAGGGCATTTTCTATCAAGAACTTGATTATGAGGGCTTGCCCCTTCATTATTATGCCTATCATATGGTGGAGCATCTGGCAAGCCCTTGTAGGAAAAAGATGTGATCAATGCAAAGGATGTGAAGAATCTATAGCAGGACAAAATGTGAGCGCGTTATAGCGCGAGCGTGGTATAACATGCTCGCGCTTTGTATTTCTATTGAAACAGTAAAAAAGTGGTTACCCCTGTGATCTAGGCCCACATGCTCTATTTTCTTACTGATTTTGTGCGTGCTCTGACAAAAAAGAAGTGCTTTCATGCTATTGGGAAGTTCACATGCACATTTGATACATTGTACCACCTTTGCATGATCTTTCCACCACCTTTTCTGCTTTGCCAACTTGAGAAGGAGGAAATAACATAGTTTTCACACCAAGTTTGATATATATCTATTCAAGTTTCAATTTTTGTAGTGTTGCAATGTTAATTGTGATTCAATTTTAGGAATTTAACATTGAAAAGGAAGCAAGTGGTGAAAAACTCAAATTGTTGAGGAGTTTGATGCAAGAAGATAAAAACACTACATAATTGGGTACTCTCTCCATTCAAATCTTCATTTTTTAGGTATGTCAAGTCTTTACATGCATGTTCTTTACATTTTCCTTATTTCGGATTGAATTAGTTTATCATGCTTTATCATACATGTTTAAAATAGACACATTCCCAATCAAGAAAGCAGCCTACAATCTCACATGATGCCATGTATATTTTCTACACTTGGGCTCTTTAATAATTATGTGTAATAAACAAACCTTAGTTCATACCATGATGTCAAACTATACAAGAATAAATCCTTACAACATAAAAAAAATACAATCCCACTATTATCTTGTATTCATTTCTTAGGAACTAATATTGGTCTCTTTATCATGCTACACACAAATTCTTTGTCATGCCGAGGAAACGATCAAGAATTAAACCAACACAGGAAGAGATAGAAGCTAAGAATGCAAAGAAAGCAATGGCTATGAGAGAACTTTGTGAGAAGAGGAAATTGGACATGATAAATGAAGACATACCAATTGAAGAGGAACCACAACCATCACAAAGAGATATGGTATTGGTGGCACAAAGAGAATGAATGCAAAAACTTTGTGGTATGAGAGATTTGAATACCATAGTTGGAGACACATCCTTTATCGCAAGTCAACATGTAGGGACACCATCTACCACATCCCAAGTTGAGAGTACATCATCACTCACAAGTGATGAAGGAGGTATGCCATCATTCCCACCTCAACCTCAAGGTATGTCATCTATTCCATCTTCGATCAAAGGTATGCCATCTAACCCATCTCATTTAAATATTGATGAAATTCCTAATGTTGAGATGAATTTACCTAACTTGACACCACCTAGAATTTTGTATAGAAAGCCAAAGTATTTGATTGATATTGATGAGAATATTTTGTAGCCAATGGAAGGTAAGATTCCAAAACGCACTTGTAGAAGATATGCTAATAAGATTTAGAGATTGTTCTTTGAAAAGTTAAATGAGACTGCAAGATGTCAACTATTCGTTGAAATGATGTGAAGTATAAAGTATAGGTCTATCATGAAGATTCTTGAGTTGAGAACATCAGAGGCTTCAAGTGAAAAATCTATTGTCAAGAATCTAATGAGTACATATGAGAGTGTGGGTAACACCTCACGCACAAAAGATAGTAATGCAACACGGTGTGTGATTACATCGACTATAGTAAGTAGTCAAACGAGGAAAGCTCGTCTCATTACAAAGACAAGTCAAGAATTGAGAATTAATGGGAAAACTTTATCAAGAGTCGTTGGAAGATGCCAAAGAATTGAGGACACTAATGCCAATGAATTATGGGCGTTCTCGGGGAGACTACCATGAAAAGATAAACCAATTGTTGAAGCATTGAGATCACTAATTGAAGACTTTTGGAAGAATTACACAAGGGTATCTCTGAATCAAAGGGATGTGGTAAGAAGGAGAATCGGTAGTCAGAACCGCGAGCCACATCCAAAGCATTTATTGGATGAGACTCAAACACAGTTTTATGGTAAATTTCTAGAGAAGTATCCTCAAATTAAAATTTGTCAAAGATATTTTGAATTGCTAAAACCTTTCTATGTTAAGATAAATCACACACGCACTACTTGTTGTTGTAGATTACATATTGAATTTTCTAACCATTTTGATGCTTATAGGTCTATATGTTTAGATATGCATACTAATAATGATTTGCAGGGTTGTGCCATATGTGCCCCACCAACATCTTCAAGAGACTTCATATCAAAAATTTTATGTGAAAGAGAGGAAGGTCAAATATTCTACAAAAAATTATGCTTGGATGGCACATGTAATCATTGCGGTGGCTTGCAACATTTGCCAATATGTGAACATATGGAAATAACCCATGCGGTTAGAAATGAACTAGTAGAGTTTGGCAAGTATAAAATAGTGGCATACAATACAAAAGATGGTAAAGAAGCAAAGAGGTGTGAATTAGTTATTGAAAAGATTCTAGTGTATCAGTTTATGCCTATATTTTGTGACAGCATAGTGTATGAGTATGCAAGACATGCCCATATAGCTTGATGGTTGGACTTGCAATTCAAGTTATGCAAGGACACATTTCCAGTTGGTAGCATTGTTTCAGTCATCAACTTTGCAGAGAACTACAGTCTACAGCCACAGCATGAGGTGCAATCACAATATTACAACTCCACACAGGTTTCTATATTTGTGCACATCGCATTCATTCATGCGAATGATAGTATAGAGGATGACAAAAAGATCATAAGGGAGTATAATTTCTATATTAGTGATGATCGCACGCATTCTACAGAGTTCGTGCAAGGTTGCTTTCAGGTGTTCTACAATGATTTGGCTAGAAGGGGCATATCGTTCAGTCAGCATATCATATGGTCGGATAATTGTATGTCACAATTCAAGAACTTGCAAAATTTCTATTGGCTGAGTAGGAGGCATAATTTTATAGGTATTCAACATATATGGAACTTTTGTGAGGCCGGGCATCGAAAGGGGGAGCATGATGGTGCAGGAGCATGTATCAAAAGAGCCATGGCACGAGAAGAGTTAAAGTATAAAGACAATGCAAAGTTGACAAATACAAAATCAATTGTTGAGTGGTGTAATGCTTCCATGGGTCCAGGTAATGAAGGTAAGTCTTCAGTTCGTAGATTTTTTGGTTGATAGATGATACTAACATTGCACCATATGAGGATTGTTGTACACTGACAGGATCAAATGAGATGCACTCTTTCAGAAGCTCAATTGTAGGTTCATGGAGTACTATTGTACACTGATAGGATCAAGTGAGATGCACTCTTTTAGAAGCTCAATTACAGGTTCATGGAGTATCCATATGTGAAAGATGTTATGCTTTTGTTCTTCCTGTACAATTCAAGCCTGGGATGAGTGTGAGTCAAAGGAGTGGGTTGACGAATGGCAGTTAAGTTATCTTAGCCCACTTGACACGTATCGACCCCCAACGGCACTGGAACTAACACAGATGGAATCGTCAGTTGACTTTGACCACATATCAAATTTAGTTCAACTAGGTAATATAGGGCACGTATATGCATCTAATTTCATCTAGTTCAAAAGGTAATGTCATCTTATTTTGTAGTGTTTTTGTAATGTTGACTAATTTCATCTAATTTGCTACACATATCAATGTAGGGCACGTATATGCAGTTATTGCAGATGAAGATAATGAAGAGGGAATAGATTATTACTTACGTCGTTGTATTGAGGCCAAAAATAAATTGGAGGCACCTATTACAGATGGAGAAAACATCGAATACCCTACAGGATCAGTGGTTATTACTGGAACATGGCTTAGAAGGTACCCACATAAGAGTGTTAATATTTGGTTATTTCAGGACTTTGACATGCATCGAAAGATTCTTCATTACTCAAACCTTGTCGTGGCATCCAATGTTCATTTGATAAAGTATCAGGGTAGACCTTTGAACAAAATATTGTGGAAGGTGCGTGAGTCTGACCATGAAGCAATACTTTACACAATAAAGAGTAGAGCAGACCCGGATGGTTCATTGGATTAATTTGTAAGTATTCACATTGATTTTGTAAAGTTATGTTACATTGAGTTGTAAGTATGCACATTAATTTGTATGTTTTGTCTTTTTTTATTTCCTCCTGCATTTTTACACATATGTACACATTTTTACATCATCATGTTATGCATTTTTGGTGTCCTGCTCCTGATGCGACCAAACTCATAACTCACCCTACTAGACACCATTTGATGATCTATCCAACACTCTGGATCCAGGGCGCCCAATCATGATGATGACCTATATACCATTCTCCCAAGGTGCTCATAATGAATGAAAAGAAGACCAAGGGCGCTCAAGCTTAATAGACTTATTTCTTTCAATTTTGATAATCCAAACTCTTGCAATATGACATCCACTTTTATGCCTTTAGATATTCCTTCACATATAGGGCACCAAATCAAGTTAAAAAATCTACATAAGGGTGTCAAACTGGATGAAAGGAGACATGAAATGCGCCTTAGGACTCCATGCTAAGGTTTGAGCCATTAAAGTCTCTTGATATTAGGTGCTCATGATGATTAAACTTAGAGCTTTTTCCTTTCCTATGCGCTCATCTAAGATGTTTTAATGATAAGGAGCACCTTGACCTCTATAATGTACATTGGGCACCAAATCAAGGTGATTTTAAGTCACTTTCAGTCATTTGGGGTCAGTTTGAGTCTTTGAGTCATGTTACAAAAAAATGTTAATGTTGTCAAGTTGCACAAAGCAACTTTTGTATTTTTGGTGTCCTGCTCATGATGTGACCAAACTAACTATTCCAATGCGTCCGGATGGGTACATTTACGCTAGGTATGGTCCTTTTTTTCACCCAAACATGTCGAAATAGTCTGAGCTACATTGTACCGACGATATCCCTGAAGAGCCCAAAGTGCAAAAAAGCTGCAATCTTTGACGAAATGTTACTCAAAAATTGTGTCACTTAGAAATATTTTGTCTAAGGCAACATGATCACGTAGAGTGCCTCTACAATAACCTCTCTCAGTTTTTTATAACTCTAAGGCATTTGCCCGTGGTGAAAGGTTTTCTGCTGCCCCAAAAATCGTTAGAAGGAGGCAGTGTAAAGTTGGAAAGGGGTGTAACTTTTGTCCTGCTCCTAATGCGACCAAACTGACTATTCCAATGCATCCGAATGGGTACATTTACACTAGTTATGGTCCTATTTTTCACCCAAACATGTCAAAACAGTCAGAGCTACATTGTACCGACGATATCCCTGAAGAGTCCAAAGTGCAAAAAGGTAGCAATCTTTGACGAGATGTTACTCAAAAATTGTGTCACTTAGAAACATTCTATCTAAGGCAACGTGATCATGTAGAGTGCCTCTACAATAACGTCTCTCAGTTTTTTATAGTTCTAAGGCATTTGCTCGTGGTGAAAGGTTTTCTACTGCCCCAAAAATCGTCAGAAGGAGGCAGTGTAAAGTTGCAAAGGGGTGTAACTTTCGTCCTGCTCCTGATGCGACCAAACTGACTATTCCAACGAGTCCGAATGGGTACATTTACACTAGGCATGGTCCTTTTTTTCACCCAAACATGTCGAAACAGTCAGAGCTACATTGTACCGAAGATATCCCTGAAGAGTCCAAAGTGCAAAAAGGTAGCAATTTTTTGACAAGATGTTACTCAAAAATTGTGTCACTTAGAAACATTCTGTTTAAGGTAACACGATCACATAGAGTGCCTCTACAATAACCTCTCTCAGTTTTTTATAGCTCTGAGGCATTTACCCGTGGTGAAAGGTTTTCTGCTGCCCCAAAAATCGTCAGAAGGAGGCAGCGTAAAGTTGCAAAGGGGTGTAACTTTCGTCCTGCTCCTGATGCAACCAAACTGACTATTCCAACGCATCCAAATGGGTATATTTACGCTAGGCATGGTCCTATTTTTCACCCAAACATGTCGAAACAGTCGGAGCTACATTGTACCGACAATATCCCTGAAGAGTCCAAAGTGCAAAAAGGCAGCAATCTTTGACGAGATGTTACTCAAAAATTGTGTCACTTAGAAACATTCCATCTAAGGCAACACAATCACGTAGAGTGCCTCTACAATAACCTCTCTCAATTTTTTATGGCTCTGAGGCATTTGCCCGTGGTGAAAAGTTTTCTGCTGCCCCAAAAATCGTCAGAAGGAGGCAGTGTAAAGTTGCAAAGGGGTGTAACTTTCATCCTGCTCATGATGCGACCAAACTAACTATTCCAACGCGTCCAAATGGGTACATTTATGCTAGGCATGGTCCTATTTTTCACCCAAACGTGTCGAAACAGTTGGATCTACATTGTACCAACGATATCCTTGAAGAGTCCAAAGTGCAAAAAGGCAGCAATCTTTGACGAGATGTTACTCAAAAACTGTGTCACTTAGAAACATTCCGTCTAAGGCAAAACGATCTCTTAGAGTGCCTCTACAATAACCTCTCTGAGTTTTTTATAGCTCTGAGGCATTTGCCCGTGGTGAAAGGTTTTCTGCTGCCCCAAAAATCGTCAGAAGGAGGCAGTGTAAAGTTGCAAAGGGGTGTAACTTTTGTCCTGCTCCTTATGCGACCAAACTGACTATTCCAATGCATCTGAATGGGTAGATTTACGCTAGGCATGGTCCTATTTTTCACCCAAATATGTCGAAACAGTCAGATCTACATTGTACCGACGATATCCCTAAAGAGTCCAAAGTGTAAAAAGACAGCAATCTTTGACGAGATGTTACTTAAAAACTATTTCACTTAGAAACACTCCATCTAAGGTAACACGATCATGTAGAGTGCCTCTACAATAACCTCTCTTAGTTTTTTATAGCTCTGAGCCATTTGCCCGTGGTGAAAGGTTTTCTGCTGCCCCAAAAATCGTCAGAAGGAGGCAGTGTAAAGTTGCAAAGGGGTGTAACTTTCGTCCTGCTCCTGATGCGACCAAAATGACTATTCCAATGCATCTAAATGGGTACATTTATGCTAGGCATGGTCCTATTTTTCACCCAAACATGTCGAAACAGTCGGAGCTACATTGTACCGACGATATCCCTGAAGAGTCCAAAGTGCAAAAAGGCAGCAATCTTTGACGAGATGTTACTCAAAAACTGTGTCACTTAGAAACATTTCGTCTAAGGCAACACGATCATGTAGAGTGCCTCTACAATAACCTCTCTCAATTTTTTATAGCTTTGAGGTATTTGCCCGTGGTGAAAGGTTTTCTGCTGCCCCAAAAATCATCAGAAGGAGGAAGTGTAAAGTTGCAAAGGGGTGTAACTTTCGTCCTGCTCCTGATGCGACCAAACCGACTATTCCAACGCATCTGAATGGGTACATTTAAACTAGGCATGGTCCTATTTTTCACCCAAACATGTCAAAACAGTCGGAGCTACATTGTATCGACGATATCCTTGAAGAGTCCAAAGTGCAAAAAGGCAGCAATCTTTGACGAGATGTTACTCGAAAACTGTGTCACCTAGAAACATTATGTCTGAGGTAACGCAATCACATAGAGTCCCTCTACAATAACCTCTTGCGGTTTTTTATAGCTTTGAGACATTTACCCATGGTGAAAGGTTTTCTACTGCCCTAAAAATCATCAGAAGGAGGCAGTGTATTAAGTCAGGATGAAAGTCTATTCACTCTAGGCACCTATTTTTCACCAAATCACACATGCGCCTTGAACAAGTGATGATACAAGTGGTGAACAAAATGGGCGCCTTGAAGAATTGAGCCCTCCAAGACATCTTACAATTGCCTAAAAGTCCAAAATTTACATAAGTGAGTTAAGGCACCATTTTCCATCTCCAGAGCCTCCTTTGAGTGCCTTAACATGGAGTGAATGTTTTAGTCTATGAAAGATTGCGCCTAAAGAATATAACAACCCCTTGAGTCACTAGGATGAACTAAGTTAACAAAATGAACTTCATTGAGGGAGGTGCACTTGTGCATCTAGACAACTCTAGTTTAGCACCTGAGAAAAAGCATGTTTAGAGACACACCTCGAATGAACCCTCTAGAACCAATAACCATAGCTCAAGATCCATAACCATGAGAAGATAAAGCATTAAAAAAATTCATATAAAGGATGGGAAATACCTCTTAGATGACAGTCTGCTGAGTAGAGAAGTCTCAAGGCCTGGTCTGGCACCCTCACTTGCCTACCCCACCCTCAGAATGCGCCTAACCTTCATAAGGTGTTAACACTCTATTTTGAGCGCCTAGTAGGGGGTAATGGATAGATTGAAGGCTTGGGAGCTAAGGAAAGTCACTTAGATGAATAATCAAGATTGAAATGAGAAACTCCTAGCCAAGGCGCAAAATTCCTCAATTTTGGCATCCAAAAATCAAATCTAAGTAAGGCGCTCTTTCCATTTGCCAAAGGCTCTATTAGCGCCCTTGGTTGATGATCTCTCTAGACACCTGAAATGGCCCCCAGTGGATCTTTCAACTTGTATCAGGAAGAAGGGAAGCATTCTCAGTGTTGTTCAAATAATCTAAGTTGTAAAGTTAACAAGGAATAGAGCTAGAGGACAAGGCGCACTTATTGGTCTCCATCACCTCAGAAATGCGCCTAATGCAGTTGGTGTCAACTTCCCTCTTTCTAGCCTCCAAATGGCACCTAGAGTCAAAAAAGGATTTCACTGAATAATGTTAATGTTTTGAGCATCAAACTCTGCTTGGTGTATACCTATGCTCTTGCAACCTCAAATTGGTGCCTAGGGTTCAGTCATCCTCCTAAGGCGTGGTTCTGCTCCTCCATAACCCTGTTTTGGTGCCTAAACTTGGAAGTACCTTGAAGACTTGGATTAAGATGGAATTCACCTCCAAAATGTTAGGTGCTTGATAGAAGATAAAGGCACTAGGATAAAAGAGCTTCAAAAGTTTGATGTCAAGTGTGAATTGAGATAATAGGCACTGATACTGATGCGGAGGAAATTCCACAGTCTGCCCAAAATGGCGATTTCAGCCTGTATCAGCTAGACCCTTCTGTTATTCCCCTGAAAAACCCCTATCAGTTACCAATTTGATAGGGAGCACACTTTTGAACTCTTGAACCTTGCGCTTGAACCTTTCACTTCAACCGTTTGGTTGAACTGCTCGCTTGAACCTTGCGCTTGAACTGTTCGATTGAACTGCTCGCTTGAACCTTGCGCTTGAACCATTCGGTTGAACCTTCTTGATGCAGAGGTGTCAGGTCTCCAATGGTAATCTAACAAGATCAAAAGATTCAAATACCTTGTGGCTTCAACCAATAAGGCTTCTCTAGTCTTCTCCTTCCCTTAAACTCTACCAAAGGGCTCAAATTTGGATTCCAACTTCTCAGATGAATTATTGTACCTTCTGGGGTCTCAACCTACCCCAACCAACAAGATTCAATAGGTTTCATGCACCTTTTTAACCGGTTCTTGACAACTCCCCTTAACCAGGCCTAATCCTTGTAGCCCTGTTCAGCGACTAATTTGCACTTTTATCCAAACTTTCCCAAAGAACACCAAAAAATAATGACTGATTTGAGTACCCTATATTGATTTCTATAACATAATTCAAAATCATATACTATTGTTTTGGATGAAATATGACTGTCCTAACAACCTGGCTGTCTTCCTATAGGGCCTAATCCAGCCACTTTACAAAGGAACCTTATTAAATATTTATCCCCCTCACTCCAAACCTTAAAAAAATGTTAGGAAAGGATTAAAAACAAAGGATTTTCAAGGTTTCAACCAGTGGTTTGCTCATTTGCATGTTTAAATACAAAACCCCCTTTCTAGGCCCTAAAAAACCTAGTTAACAGAGCAGTTTTAGAAAAAATATGATATCTTCCTCTAGGAATCGAGTTAAGACCTCCTACCAGATGCATTTGAAAGGTAACTCAATCCTCTTTCCAAAAATATATGGCTTGACCCTATATCTATCCGTACAGAACCGTACCAAACGCTGCAATAGGACTGTTATAGGAGAATTCTAGAAATTGCAGTCACTAAAACGGTCATAACTTCCTCAATATTGCACCAAATTCAATGAGACAAAAATTAAAGGGAGGGTGATTGAATATAATTTCATTTGAAATCAAAAATAAATGTCCTCCTACCCTTACCGAGCCGTACCATGCAAGAAAACAGCAAATTTCTGTAGAAATACCTAAAAAAAACAGTCTTCTTTATTGTTCCAATTCTTGAATTCAATCACCCACGAGTTTCTAAAGGTTACAAGGCCTTTTTTAAGGCATTAAACATGTCTTTTCAGTTTCTAACTTCCTAGGAATGAATCAAGAGCCACAAGACTCTTCACCTTCCAAGTTTTTACATTGTTGCATTTTTGAAAGATAACTTTTTCCATTTTGCAAAAGAAGACAAAACTTGAACATTTAACCTTCCTAATGACTTCATCAAATGAAATATGACATAATTTATCTTATTACAATATTGAACCATTCAAATTTAATCCAACTCCTATGGAAGTCTTAATTTGTCAAGGTGCTCTTGCACCATACAACCAACCAACAAAATTTCTAAGTCCCTTGGAAATGTAACAACAACAAAGGTCTTTCTCTGCATCTCTGTCTTCATCTTCTTCAGCTTCAGGCTTCAAATCTTCTCATTCATAGAAAGGTGACCAACCAACCAACAAATCAAACTATCAACTTCACAGAGCATCCTCAGGCTCCTTCTACTCCCATCAGTGGAGTATTCTTTAGGCTGCAACATCAAGTGCTTCTTCAGTCAGGTATCCATCTCTCTCACTGCTTCCCAACAATCCAACTCACCAAACCATTCATCTCACCCAACAGCAGATCCTGGTGATGCACCTACCACTCTCTCCTCAGTGGTTTCTCTATGCATCCTTCTCCAGCCAAATCTCCATTGGAGAATGGTCATGACAGACCTCATCTTGTCTGCCCACACACAATCTCAGAAAACATCCTTCTTGCAGCTAGATGGAACAAGCACCTGCAACCAAACAACTGAGCAACACAAAATTTAAAAGGTGTAGATTGCCTCCCTCGGTGATCTATCTACACAATCAAGATCTTCTCGCTCTTCACCTGCCTTCTCAGTGACAGAAAAAAAATACACACCACCCAAATCTTTCGCCAGCTCTAATACCAAAATGATGCAGAGGTGTCAGGTCTCCAATGGTAATCTAACAAGATCAAAAGATTCAAATACCTTGTGGCTTCAACCAATAAGGCTTCTCTAGTCTTCTCCTTCCCTTAAACTCTACCAAAGGGCTCAAATTTGGATTCCAACTTCTCAGATGAATTATTGTACCTTCTAGGGTCTCAACCTACCCCAACCAACAAGATTCAATAGGTTTCATGCACTTTTCTAACCGGTTCTTGACAACTCCCCTTAACCAGGCCTAATCCTTGTAGCCCTGTTCAGCGACTAATTTGCACTTTTATCCAAACTTTCCCAAAGAACACCAAAAATTAATGACTGATTTGAGTACCCTCTATTGATTTCTATAACATACTTCAAAATCATATACTATTGTTTTGGATGAAATATGACTGTCCTAACAACCCGGCTGTCTTCCTATAGGGCCTAATCCACCCACTTTACAAAGGAACCTTATTAAATATTTATCCCCCTCACTCTAAACCTTAAAAAAGTCTTAGGAAAGGATTAAAAACAAAGGATTTTCAAGGTTTCAACCAGTGGTTTTCTCATTTGCATGTTTAAATACAAAACCCCCTTTCTAGGCCCCAAAAAACCTAGTTAACAGAGCAGTTTTAGAAAAAATGTGATATCTTCCTCTAGGAATCGATTTAAGACCTCCTACTAGATGCATTTGAAAGGTAACTCAATCCTCTTTCTAAACATATATGGCTTGACCCTATGTCTATCTGTACAGAACTGTACCAAACGCTGCAACAGGAATGTTATAGGAGAATTCTAGAAATTGTAGTCACTAAAACGGTCATAACTTCCTCAACATTGCACCAAATTCAATGAGACAAAAAGGAAAGGGAGGGTGATTGAATATAATTTCATTTAAAATCAAAAATAAATGTCCTCCTACCCTTACTAGGCCGTACCATGCAAGAAAATAGCTAATTTCTGTAGAAATACCTAAAAAAAACAGTCTTCTTTATTGTTCCAATTCTTGAATTCAATCACCCACGAGTTTCTAAAGGTTACAAGGAATTTTTAAAGGCATTAAACATGTCTTTTCAGTTTCTAACTTCCTAGGAATGAATCACGAGCCACAAGGCTCTTCACCTTCCAAGTTTTTACATTGTTGCATTTTTGAAAGATAACTTTTCCCATTTTGCAAAAGAAGACAAAACTTGAACATTTAACCTTCCTAATGACTTCATCAAATGAAATATGACATAATTTATCTTATTACAATATTGAACCGTTCAAATTTAATCCAACTCCTATGGAAGTCTCAATTTGTCAAGGTGCTCCTGCACCACTTCTCTTGAACTGTTTGTCGGCAATACTTCTCTTATCAGCTTGATCATACACACACCATCGCATAGATTTTATCGATTGAACCAAATGAACCTACGAGTTCATTAAACTGTTGAACCCGTGAACCTGTTGAACCGTTGAACTGATTCAATCCATCAGTTCAACATACACTACCAGCAAAACAACACTATCAGTTAACTCAAAAATTCTCTTACCGACACATTCGGTCGCTCTGATGACTCTTCGAACTGCCTTCGTTGATGCACCGAAGCATGTTTTCCTTCCCACTCAAGTTTGCCACAAATCTGATGCTCGCCTTCAACATGAAAATCTTCTGCACAGTTTTCCTCCTCGACTCCGTTCTATACCAATCTCTCCTCATGGCTCAAAGTCCACATTCCATTTGGTGATCACCTCACAGCTTCATATCTCCTCTGCATTGTTAGAGTTAGTCAAATATGGTACAGATTACTGCGGACCGCTCCATGAGAACCAGACTCTTACATCCATGGAAGGGTCTGTTCAGGCATGGTTACACACAGAAGCAAAAAGGAAAATATCTACTTTGATGCCAGTCAGAAGCTATACACAAGATTATAGAACTGGAAGTAAAACTCACTGTCAAAAGGGAAATTTTTATTGCTTCAACCTGAAATCTGATTGTTACTCTTCCTACACACCTCTCCCTATCCGTCTAATCACAAAAGACGCTTAAAACATACTCTCCATGGGTGGCGGTTGCAGCGGTGGGAATGCCAACTATTCTGTAACCGCTCACCTCACAGTTACATCCTGATTCTTGCCAGCTAATCACATTCTTGGCCACTTGGACCTTAGGAAACACATCACACCAAAATTAACTGTAAAACAAAATTAAACTACCTAGGTGTTTATTACATTCATTTTGGTCCTAGGGTCCTTATCAGGCCCCTTAGGACATTTTACCCCTGCATTTCTATGATCATCTCTCCGTACCCTTCCTAGGTCTCTTTTCCAAAGTGGCCCCTTGGATGCTCCCGCATCAGATACTAGTTGACATTACTCCAAACATGTGCCTAAGAGAGATGCAAGTCCCCAAGACCAATTTTGGAATAAGGCGCTCCATCAGAGGGTAAGATGATAATCCTTGGAAGTCAAGTGTTTCAAAGATTCTTTGAGAAATTGACAAGTTGTAACCTAGACGCCAAAACCCCTGAGAATCCTCCTATCTGGTGCCTAGTCAAAAGAACACTAATATTGCACCTAAGTGAATTTGAGTGTCAATATAGAGTCATCAAACCCCACCAGACATTCATCCATGTCTCTACCACCTCAAGGAAGCACCGAGCTTAGGATGGCACCTAGTCTAGTCTCTACTACCTTCAGTTGGCGCCTAATGCTAGGAGTCTTGCAACTATGACGTTCATCTATGCAACAAGCAAGGTGATGCTCCCTTGTGATATTGTGAGGTGTTGACATTCAGTTGACATCATTGAGTTTGATTGAGTTGATCAAGTGTAGACGCCATTGTAAACATCAAGGCTTCAAGGCCTTTCTTTTGTATCTCCATTAAATAAGTTGTAACTTCATGCTATTCAAAGCATTATCCATGTAATAAGACATTGCAAGTTGATTGAGTCAAATAACTAGACAAGTACCCAACTCTAAGGTTGATTCATTCAAGTAGTTATCTTTGATGTATATCTTTGTGTTGTTGAAGTAGTTGATGAATTGATAGCAAGTAAAATTGTTTAAGTAAGAAAAAATTTTCATAGAACTAGTTGGGTATCTTACACCATGCCTATCCATCAAACATCACAATGCAATCAAAATCCTAACAATATGCCCATGATCCAAGATAAAGTGCAATCATGCAAAGATATTATCAATCACAAGCCTATTAAGAATGAACTAGAGTCTTCTAGTACCATACTTTTTGTGAGGGTAGAATAGTGCATCAATCAAATGAATAACAGATGACCCAAACATCAACAGAATAGAGAAACAAAGAAGATTCAAATGAACAAAGCAATGAACAAGCACAGCAAACC
This sequence comes from Cunninghamia lanceolata, assembly GCA_027924645.1. Classification (NCBI taxonomy): domain Eukaryota; kingdom Viridiplantae; phylum Streptophyta; class Pinopsida; order Cupressales; family Cupressaceae; genus Cunninghamia; species Cunninghamia lanceolata. Next base: position 608,854 of record BSBN01000195.1, read on the forward strand.
TCTTCCGTTTCAAAACTTCTGTTGTTCGCCTATCACGAATCGTCCTTTCGCAGATGAGATGAGCCCTCAGAGAGTGCAATCTTTTAAAAGCTGTTGGAGGAAGTCGATGGTGAACGGCTATGGTGTGATATGCAATGAAGGTGAGCTCCAATGCAACAATGGTGATCTCAAGCTTGTGGATGACAAATGGGTGCCAAAGGCGCGCTGGTGATATTTCTGCAGAGTAACGATGTCAAAAGCCTGGATGATTAGAATGAAGGGATGAAGCTTCATTTATAGACCCGGAGGAATAGGAATCAACGGTTGAGAGAAGATATGAAGATCAACGGTTGAGGATGGTTGAGGAATGTGCAACCAGTGGAAATGTGACAAGTGTCCCAGCTCCATCATGAAAGGTGGGATGTGACAAAACTGATTGGAGAGTTAACTCCATTGACTGGTCTGTTAACAGAATTGATTGATCAGTTAGAAGAGTGGATTGTGGAACTGACTGGATTGATTGAGGATTTGACTCAACTGACAGGTTAGTTAACAGACTTGATTGATTGGTTAACTGACCTCTGATTGGAGAAGAAATAGGCCATGTGGGTGAGGGAAAATAAGATAATTAAATATTAAATATATTTAATTACATGTGCAACCTGATGAGGTGGACAAGGTGAGGTGGAAAGGTGACATGGAATTTTGAATTTAGAACTTTAGGATGGAGGAAATAGGATTAATTAAATAATTTATGATTATTTAATTGTGAAGGACAAATGGAAGGATTTTAATTAAATAAATTGAATTTATTTAATTATGGAACAGTGAATCGATTAAATAAATTTAGAATATTTATTTAATTAATAGAAGAAGGGAATAAATATTTAGAATATTTATTTAGGATGATTTGTGTCACTTTTAGGCGTATACATGTTGCCCCTCTTTGATGCAATGCAGTTTACAGCGTTGCTTCAAAGAAATTGATAGTCTGAATGATGATACATGCCCCAGTTTGCCCCTGGTATAGGTTAAATGACGATAGGATGCCCCCTCGGGAGATTAGACAGGAAAAACGGTGAAAGTTTTGGAGACGGACGATCTCACGACGAGGAAGGGGTTAGGATAGGTTGGAGGAAAAGGGACGCGGTCAGGGATGCGGGAAGAAAACTGGAGGAAAAACGGACACGGGAAGTAGTCACAGTCATCACCTAGCCAGAATTAGGGTTTTGGAGGCTATAAATAGGAGCTGGGTCCACAAGAATAGTCATTTGCACACTTGGTTGATCTGGATTGGAGAAGGAGAGCTCAGAGCAAACCTAGAGCAGCATGGCGGCCAGAGCAGCAGACATTCCACGCGAGGAGCACCGATTCGAGCGAGTCCGACGATTCAGGCGGCCAGCAGAGGCAGGACCCCCGGTATGTGCTTCGAAAAAATTCCCCTAGGGTCGAGTTTAGGTGTCATAAATGCTCGGAGAAAATAGGTGAAATGAATGCACCGAAACGCAGAACGGCGCATATGCCTTGCGAAGCTGCGCTTTTGTGATTTCACGGCGCATATGCCTGTTTCGGCGGCGCATGCGTGAAAGCTGCGCATGTGTTCATTTTGGCGGCGCTTTCGTAATTAAGCGGCGCTTTTGTATTTTCGCCGCGCATGCGTGAAATGTAGCAGCGCATTTGCTGAAGTTGCGCATATGTGACTTCCTGCGGCGCATCCATAATTTAGCGGCGCATACGTGGCTTTATGCGGCGCATGCGTTAGAACGGCGCATATGTGGCTTGTAGCGGCGCATATGCATTTTTGCGGCGCATATGTCGATTGTTGCGGCGCATATACCAGAAATGGCGCATTTACCACCTGTAGTGGCGCATTGGTTTGGGATGGCAAATTACTTAGCCAAACTGATTCGATTAGCATCCTGTTTGACGCAGGAATCGATGAGCTATCTCTGAGATTGCAGGAATCTAGTCGAGAGATGTAGTGTGCTGTTTTGATCAATTTGAAATGCTAAGTTTAGTTGATATAGTCCAATAGATATGTTGAGTATGGTATATGCGGCTTGAGACTGATGCCTTGCTTTGCGTGCTTGCAGGAGGAGATACGAGAGACATTGCAGTCGAGGGAGACGTTCCCTATGCCTCTATTGCAAAGACATATGTTGACGGAGGCTGACAGGGTGGCGCTTGGTGCCATGGGCCTAGATTATGTTTGCTTTATGCCCAAGGTGCAGGCGAACTGAGGACTGCTGACAGCTGCCGTGGAGAGATTCCACAGCGAGGACGGGACCTTCCACTTCCCCACTGGAGAGATGACGGTGACGTTGGAGGACGTCTATAGGATACTGCACTTGCCCGTGGTAGGCGAGTTAGTGGAGTATGATGCACAGCGGGATGCGGGACTCACCAAGTGTCAGCGAGTATTTGACGATCCCGAGCTGGTGGGACAGGTCATCCCGTGGCAGGACATATATGACTGTTACGACTACTTCCCTGGGATTGTGGCTGGACTGATTGCGGGCGTTGTATGCTCGGACAGGAGATCGCACGGGTTCCCTATTGGATGGGGCAGGATCATGGAGCGGATGGTGACTGAGGGCACTCGATACGCGTGGGGACCTTGCGTGCTAGCTCACCTATACCATTACATGCATCAGGTGGTGTACCACCGCAGCACGAGTCTATCGGCTAGGGTGTTGCTGTTACAGTTTTGGCTGTGGGAGCACATAGCGGTGACCCGGCCGATATGCGTCTTTGCTAGGCAGAGGGGAGAGCCGTACAGCTATGGCTAGGCAGGAGTGATTTCCCAGCACAGGCTGGGGAAGCTAGAGTATTGGCGGCATACGTTGGACGGGATAGATGTGGTCGTCTGGCGACCATATCTGGACTGTGAGCCTTGGGATGATGAGGGAGATGAGCTGCCTTTCTGCTTTCAGACCAGGTGGTTGATAGGCCGGACACGGCACATCTTGGAGAGGCAGACGGTGGGCCGAGTACTGAGACAGTTCGGCAGGAGACAGGGCATGCCGCAGGGACAGGCCATGTTTGCACGGACACATGCAGAGAGGGTCCGATGGGGGCCGATGGCTTCTTATGAGGAGGCTCTGGCAGAGTTCCAGCAGTTGCCTTATGTGGCATGGGATATGAGGCGAGAGATTGCAGATGCGGGGGTTACACAGGAGTATGAGGATTAGATTACTACACATCCATTCCCGAGATATTCAGGACCTGGCATGCTGGTGCCTCGCATTGACGAGGTGGATTCGGAGGAGGAGGGAGAGGCTGGCCTCGGGCGGAGGGCCGCTAGAGGAGGACGAGGACGGGGTGGCCGAGCTGCAGAGAGGCCGAGGCAGCGGAGGAGGATAGACCGGGCTGGGCAGGCAGTGCCAGGACAGGGGGAGGGACAGCAGCAGGCACAGATGCCACCACCCCAGCAGGTACCATAGCAGCAGGTGCCCCAGCAGCAGGTGCCCCAGCAGCAGGGGCTAGGACAGGCAGAGGCAGCACAGGGGCCAGTGCAGGGTGAGGCACATGACAGGACTATAGCCAGTTTGAGGGGACAGGTGCAAGAGCTGCAAGCACAGCTGAGGAGAGTGGAGAGGAGGCGAGATACAGATGCAGCGGTGATTGCTGGTTTGACTCGCGAGCGAGACATGGCCGATGCCCGGGTACGCCTTATCCGAGTAGAGAGGGACACAGCAGTGGCTGCCATGGGTACAGATGTAGCGAGCTCTTTTCTAGTTGGGCAGGTGCAGCAGGCGCAGGCACAGGTAGGCCAGTTGCAGACGCAGTTGGCACAGGCGCAGACAGACTTAGCCAGAGCGCAGCAGCAGGCACAGTACTACCGAGGCTTGTACCATGGTGCCGTGTCATCGAGCCAGAGGGCGGGGAGTTTCAGGACTCAGTCTGGGGTGGCCCACGGAGCAGGTCCATCCCAGTCAGGGGCATCTGTCATGGGACCTCAGCAGTCAGGAGCCGGCAGTGGTGGCCCACAGCAGCAGGGGTAGTCAGAGACCAGATTTTGTACATTTTGGGACATGTATCACCGTCTATTTAGACGTACATTGTATATGACACTTTGATTTTGAGAGAGATGGTGATATTGTATATTTGGACATCTTTGTATATGATAGTATGGATGATGATGCAGCTTTGTGTATCTATTGCATGCATTTATGAGATGATTACTTCTATTGCATGATGTGGTTCTATTGCATAGTTAGATGGTTTATATGATGTTATATGAGAAATACTTTGATATGCTGCTATATGATGTCTATATGATTTAATGTGACAAATGAATGCAAAGTTAATATGATGTTCTTGTGATGATGCAAATGTATGTATATGAAACATGATTTCTATGTTATGATGCTGTATATGTGGTGTGTAAATGAGCTAATGCAGATGTGTGTATGGAACATGATTTCTATGTTATGATGTTGTATAGATATGTGAGATGCTATTGGATATTTATATGATGTAATGCTTTGAATGTATGCATTTGTAACATGAGTAATACAGGGTGATGTGACTATATATGTGATGCACTTAGCTATGTTGTTTGATTTTCTGGGCTTTTAAGATTAAGATGTGATGCAAATGTATTGGTGACTTAATGCCTTGGATGGTGCATTCTACTGACCTAATCATGTGCATGACTAGTTTCTACGAATGATATGATATGCTCCTATATGCCTTGTTTTTGTGATGTCCAAATGTACGCTATCGACAGAAGAGTGACATGATGGATAGAGGGATGGTTGCGAAAGAATGACTTAGGAATTTTTCTTGATATCGTTACTCTGCATAGTTTGAATAATGAGGATTGTATGGATGGGTGTATGGATATAGGACGGATGCTTTGCTTTTAGATTGCTTTATTTCATCATTGGGCATTTTGTGTTTTTTTTTTTTGGTACTTTTCTGAAATGTTGTAAGTGAATACAAGCACCGAGGTATAATTGAACCAAGATGACCTGAGTATCGCTTACATGGATTGTGATTGAGCAAGTTAATACAAGCATCTAGTCAAAATTTGAATCTAGATGACCTGAGTACCTCTTGCGTTTCAACAAGCAAGGATTGCCCCCGTTCGTGTTAGACCTTTGATGTCCTCGATGATCTTTTGCTGATCACGTCCTAAGACAAGGCTTCACATTACTAAAGTTTAATCCCAAAATAGCAAACAAAGAAAGTAATCATGCCCCCATCATAGCATCTCTAGCTGTGGGCATCCTCGAGTAGCATAGGAAGGTATGATAGCAAAATCTAGACTCTGTAACTTAACCCTAGGTTCCAATCTACAAAAGCACATTTGTGTTGATAAGTGTTTATTTCTTGCCTTAATTTGCATAAAATCATTTAGAAGACCTTGGGTATTTGCTTTGTATTGGATAGGTTAAGATGCTCATTGTCGGGATTTTTGCTTGAAGTGCGGGTGTTTGCTTGCATTTGCTTACCTGACGAGAAGGTTGCACTATCCTTATTGAGAAGACGGACCCTAAGGGACTGACCTAGTGCCTCGGGGGCTCATTGCTAAATGGCCTTGCCTACGTGACGACGCAGAGGCAACGTAGTTCGGGGTAAACCCTAATGGACCATGGATGGACTAGAAGAAAGACGACAAGAATGAAGACAAGAGGGGAGACAAATGGGACTTTGGGAGAGATGGAAGCCTCGGGGGCGCATTAGAATAATGGCCTTGCCTACGTGACGGCGCAGAGGCAACGTAGTTCATGGATTCAGACCACAGACACTGACGAGAGACACTACGCTAGGCTCACTTCGAGGAGACGATATGGGACAAAACCTTGGTTGACAAGGCCACAAGCTGAGTATCAAGCCATGATAGGTAACTGTCAAGTGTTTACTGTGGGATGGATATGGGTCGAATGGGGAAAATAGAGAGAGAATGGGCTCAAGGTGATTGGATTCCCAAAGATGGAGAATACGGTTTGTCACAAGTAATGCCTGTTTACCAGGTTTTCATCACTTGCTTTTATTTGCACGAGAAGCTAGAAAGTAACATGACGCCTGATTGCCAGGTTTTCATTAGGCTACCTATCCAAGGCGCCTGTTTGCCAGGTTTTCACCAAAGGACGATTTTTTTGTATGCTTTCTATTTTTTTTTTTATTTTTTTTTTGATTTTATTGTGCCCCCTTGCATTGGGGTTCTCTTAGGTATAGAACCTGCGAAGGTGCATGCTGTTGATGGGATCATCAAACAACTCACCTTCTGATGTGGCCAACTGATATGCCCCCGATCCGTAAGCTGCTACAATTACATAGGGTCCAAGCCAGTTAGGCTCGAACTTACCTTTCTTTTCTCTGTCCTGCTGGTTGCGAGGGTTCTCTTTTAGGACGAGGTCCCCAATTTTGAAGCATCTTGGTCTAACCTTGTGGTTGTAGCTTCTTGACATCATCTGTTGATAGGCTTTGAGATGGTCAAAAGCTTTCTGGCGTCGTTCCTCTAGCAGTTCTAGCTCTTGCAGTCTGGAGACTCTGTACTCTTCGTCTGAGATGAGACCTTTCAACGACACCCGAAGGGAGGGGAGTTCGACCTCAATAGGAAGGATGGCTTCGGAACCATAGACGAGGGCGTAGGGTGTAGCACCTGTGGGAGTGCGTATGCTGGTTCGATAGGCCCACAGAGCGGGATTGAGCTGGACGTGCCAATCACGACCGGCTTCATTGACAGTCTTCTTTAGGAGTTTCAGAATGGTTTTGTTTGATGCCTCAGCTTGGCCGTTACCTTGGGGGTAATATGGGGTGGAGAAGCGATGTTGGATCTTGAACCGTTCACAAAGTTCCTGGACATCTTGATTTTTGAAAGGTCTCCCGTTATCCGTTATGATGGATGAAGGGATGCCATATCGGCAGATAATGTAATTCAGAATGAAAGAGGAAATTTGCTTTCCTGTGACGGTTGATAAGGGAACGGCTTCAATCCACTTTGTAAAGTATTCAGTAGCGGTTATGATGAATTTATGGCCGTTGGAAGAAGGCGGATGGATCTTTCCTACGAGGTCTAGTCCCCACTGGCAAAAGGGCCAGGGTGTCGTTAGAGGTCGCAACTCCTAAGCAGGTGCATGAATCAGGTTCCCATGTATCTGGCACTGTTTGCACTTTTTGACGAACTGATACGAATCCATTTCCATATTGGGCCAGTAATAACCCAAACGCATGAGTTTCTTAGCTAAGGAAGGACCGCTGGAGTGTGTTCCGCAGATCCCTTCATGCACGTCTCGCAAGGCAGTTATAGATTCTTCCTGTTCTAGACAACGGAGTAAAGTACCATCCAGACCACGTCGGTAAAGGGTATTGGCGATGATGGTGTAACGGGAGGCTTGTCGGATGAAGGTTCGTTTTTGGTTGGAAGAGAGGTCCAAAGGAAGGATATAGTCCTTGAGGTAAGTGTAGGTCTTACCGTACCAAGGTGAATCAGATCCCACTAGGTGGCAGATGGAATGGGTTTCAAGGAGATCATAAGCCGGCTGTCGAATTGTTTCTACTAGGAACTCATACCGTGACTCCTGTTCAGGTATCTCAAGAAGAGAGGCTATGGTCGCCATTGCGTCGGCTGCTTTGTTCTCTATCCTGGGTATTTGCTCAAACGAGATGGTCCCAAAGTGTTCTTTGAGATCGTCGACCATTCGCTTGTATGGGATGAGCTTCTCATCTTTGGTCTGATACTCGTCGTTGACCTGGTTTATGACAAGCTGAGAATCACCATAGACATGTAGTGCTTGAATTTTCCACTCAGTGGCCATCTTGAGACCAATTACCAAAGCCTCATACTCTGCTATATTGTTAGTGCATGGAAATAACAACCTGTAGGACTTTGGAATTGTGTCGCCTTGGGTAGTGATAAACAAGATACCTGCCCCCGATCCATGGTTGGTGTAAGACCCGTCGAAGTAGAGTTTCCAAGGAGATGTGGACAGAGTGAATAGAGATTCATCGGGGAACTCAAACTGCATTGGTGAAGTGTCCTGTAATGGTGCCTCAGCTAGTTGGTCTGCGATGATTTGCCCCTTGATGGCTTTTCTATCCACATACTCTATATCATATTCGCTAAGAAGCATAACCCATTTGGCTAGGCGTCTTGTGAGAGCTGCCTTGCTGAGAAGATATTTTAGTGGGTCGATCTTGGCAATGAGTTTGACAGGATGTGCCAACATGTAGTGTCGGAGTTTTTGTGAGGCAAAAACCACCGCAAGGCATGAACGTTCCACCTGTGAGTACTGCAGCTCGTAGCCCACTAAGGTTCGACTGATATAGTACACAGCTCTTTCCTTGTTCTCATAGTCTTGCTGCGCTAGGAGAGCCCCAAGAGCAGTAGGTGTAGCGGATATGTAGAGGATCAAAGGTTTTCCTTGGATTGGAGGCATGAGTATAGGAGGATTCGTGAGGTACTCCTTGAGCTTGTTGAATGCCTCTTCGCATTGCTCATCCCATTTAAATGGAACGTTCTTATGTAGAAGGTGGCTGAAAGGATGGCACTTGTCGGCCAACTGTGAGATGAACCTGCGGATGGCCTGTAGCTTGCCCTGTAAGGATCTCAACTGTGTTAGAGTTTTGGGCGGAGGCATGTCCATGATTGCCTTGACCTTGGCCGGGTCTACCTCTATGCCGTTTGCTGACACGATGAAGCCTAGCAGCTTGCCTGATGTGACCCCAAACACACATTTCTTCAGGTTCAATTTTACTTGGAATTGGTCCAGCCGTTGGAAGACTTTTCCTAATGTGTCCAGGTGTGAGTCCCTGGTGAGTGATTTTGCCAAGATGTCGTCAACATAATCTTCCATGGTCACATGCATCATGTCGTGGAATATAGTTGTCATGGCCCGCTGGTATGTAGCACCTGCATTTTTCAGCCCAAACGGCATGACATTCCAGCAAAAGGTACCCCATGGACAAGTGAAAGCGGTTTTGTGCTGATCCTCTGGTGCTATTTTGATCTGGTTGTACCCTGAGAATCCATCCATAAGTGACAACATTGTATGTCCCGCCGTGAGGTCGACTATGATATCGATGTTAGGCAAGGGAAAGTCATCCTTGCGGCATGCTTTGTTTAAGTCTCTAAAATCGTTGCATAGTCGAACTCTGCCGTCTGGTTTAGACACTGGTACGATGTTTGATATCCATTCGGGGTAATCAATGGCCCTGATGAACCCCACGTCTAACAATTTCTTGAGTTCTTCCTTGACCAGGAGGGCAATATGGGGATGCATTTTTCTCAGTTTTTGCTTTACGGGTTTCACCCCTGGATCCAATGGCAAGTGATGTAGAATCAGGTTTGGGTCCAAACCTGGCATGTCGGCATATGACCAAGCAAAACTGCCTCTCTTCTTTTTAAAGAATGGTACAAACCTGGTTTTCTCAGGTGGCGTGAGAGATTTTGCAAAGTGGATTATCTTAGGCTGCTCTTCAGATCCAATGTTCACTGGCTCTGTTGGCTCTACCACGATCTGTGACCTTTCTTGATACATGTCACTTGGGAGGGTGTCAAGCAATCCATCGTCAGGTGCCACAGTTGGGTTTTCACCTTCAGATACGTCCTTTCTTTTTACTGTTTTATGATCTGACACTGCCGCATGGCGGTTTTCACCGTCAGATCCCTTTTTGATCTTTACATTTTTGCGACTAGAAGGCTTGGCACCCTCCCCAAAGTATGCTACAGTATTGAGTTCGATAGTGAAACTGGCTTTATGATCTCCTTTTGGTAAATGATCTCGAAGTCCCATATAGTCAATGTAGGCATCATCGTTCTGGAACACATCTAATTGAGGGGTCCCTTTCAGGTCCCAGTCAATAAGCTCAGGGTGTAAGAGGGGAAGGGAGTCGGATGAAAGACCTGATTCGTTGATAGTGTGGATGGAAATACTAGGAGCATAGGTGGGGGTAGTGTTCTGGGTGGTACTTTCTTCCAGGTTGTTTATCGCAATGGAATCGATACTTTCCTCGAAAGCCATAACTTCAGGGAGGGGCAAATCAGACTCCAGTGGTCTGTCCCGTTGCGTTTGTCTCTCATGATATGGGCTAAGGGTTTGGATGGTATCAATCTCCTTGTCATCGTAGGAGTGTTCTGTCAGCTCGTCCCATTCATACTGATTGGAATCATCTGAATCTGCGTCACTATCCCCTTGGAGTGTTTGAATTGTCTCCACTAGGCAGGCATTTTCTTTGGCTTTACCTTTACCTTTGTAGCCTAGGCCAGTCGTGTTTCTAGCCGAAGAGGAGGAAGAGGGTTGTATAGGTTTGATGATCCCCTCTTTTCTGAGGCCGATGGGGCCCTGTCCTTCATATCCCATCCTATGCAAGATGGTTTCACCTCGCCCATAGAGCTCTGTAGGGAGTTTGGGTGGATCTTGGGATGTGTTTTCTTCTTCGGCATAGAGCCATTGTAAGAGATCTCGCTCCTCTGATTCATCAGATAAGGTCCCCCATTTTACAAAGGGATTTGCGGGAGTTGTAGGAGGAGCAGAGGGCTTTGGAAAATGCCTGGGTTGATGTTTGGGCTGGCCAAAGGAGCGAGGAGACAAGGGCATTTTTGCAAGGTTGAGGCTGTGCTCAATCTGGTATTCCCCCACGCCATTTTCTTTTATGGTGATTTTCATTGGTTTGGGCTGTGAAGAGGAAGCTTCAGCAGTATGGTCTTGTGGCGGAGTAGGGGAGATATAGGCTCGGTTGTTGGGAATGACACATTCCGGTTTGGCTTGGAATGAGTTGCAATGCTGGTAGGGGTCGGGGTCGCCGTGTATGGTGACCTGCTTGCCATCGTGTGGGAACTTTATGCATTGATGGTAGGTGGAGGGGACAGCTTTCATGGCATGGATCCATGGTCTCCCTAGTAGAATATTGTAAGCAAGCTCCCGATCAAGGACTTGGCACACCACATCTTTAATAACCGGTCCTACTTGAATCGGTAGGACAACCGTGCCCTTCGTGGTGCACTCCTCCTCGTCATAGGCCTTTATGGTAATCTTTCTCCGTGGATCCACTGCCTGTTCAGAGAACCCCAATGCAAGGACTAGCTTCAAAGTGCAAATATTCAAACCGGCACCCCCATCAATGAGGACCCTCTTGATGCGGTGCCTGTGTATGAATGCGACAATGTGTAGAGGAGTGTTGTGGGGTTGAGACATGGAAAGGTCATCTTGTTCTGTGAATGATATGGAAGGGGAGGATGTCAAATTACCCACCATGGTTTGAAACTTTTCTTGGGCTAGGTTAGTGGGGACAGTAGTCTCCACTAAGGCTTTCTCAAGAATCTCCTTATGAGAAGGAGATAGACGCAGGAGCTCCAATATAGAAATATGAGCCGGAGTCTTTTGCAATTGGTCGATGACATTATATGGGCGGGGGTTGGACGGAGATGGCGACGACCTTGGAGGAGTGGTGTTGATCGTGACTCTACCACTGCGGGTAATGATACTACAACCAGTGCCGTTAGGTTCTAGTTGTTGGTTGGGGGATATGACGTTGACTTGTGGAACATGCTCAGAAATGCAGTTAATGGTGTACTCAAAGGGAACGCTTGCATAGTTAGCATTACTTGACCCACTGTTCTGGTTTGGCCTGTTACGATTGTTGTCATTATTGTTATGACCATTGGAGTTGTTGCCATTGTGACCATTGTTGTGGTTGTAACCATTGTTGTTGTGGCCACCGTTGTGATTGTTGTTATATGGCCGGTTGTGGTTTAGGAGAGGATCTCGGTAGGCCACATGAGATTCATTGGAGGTATGCTGTTGTGTTCCTCCCTGATTTTGGTCCAGTATATCTTGTATGACGTTCTTAAGACGGATGCAATTATTGGTTGTGTGCCCCCTTCCTCGATGATACTCACAATAGTCTGTGTCCTTCCAATAGGGAGGTTTGACTATAGGCTCATAGTCACTTGTTGGCGGTAGAGAAATTTCATTGTTAGCCAACAACTTCCTGAGAGCAGACTCTTGAGATTCTCCTAACGGCGTGAATTTTCTCCTTGGGTTCGAATTGAACCAAGGTCTAGATTCCCGAGGGGGTGGCTTGTTGAGTGCACCGTTATTTACTTCTTCCTTAAGAGTGAATATGGGTTGTTGTTTAGGGGCTGCCGCCTTGGCATCCACTACTCCATCGTTGACCACATTCTTGTTCTTGGTCCAAAACTTTGACTTGTCGGTTGTGTAATTGGAAGGAGGCGTGTCCTTGTAGAGCTTGAGAGTTCCTTTAGCGATCATAGCTTTCTCAATGAATAGCCCCATTTCGATGACTTTGGTGAATGAGGTAGGGCATTGTATCTGAATTTGATAGCTAAGATCGGGATTCAAATTGTGAACAAACATTTCCAATAGTTGTTTCTCAGGCATGTCGTAAGAACACTTGCTAGCTAGCTGTCGCCATCATTGTAAGAAGGTGGCGAAAGACTCTCCACCTTTTTGTTTGGTGTTGCATAGGTCGAGCATAGATACTTCGTGTTCTATGTTGTAAGAGAAGTGCGTTATGAATTTATTGACAAGTTCATCAAAAGTTTTGATTCCAGGGGGAAGACGCGAGAACCACTCCATAGCCTGACCCCCTAAAGATCTTGGGAATAGTCTCATTAAGTAGGTCTCGTTGTGAGCTACTTCTAAACATGCTGCAGTGAATTCCCTGATATGATCTCTAGGATCCCCCTTCCCTTTGTATTTGTCAAATTTTGGGATTCCGAACTGAAAGGGGAAAGGTTTCATGACCACACTTCTGTCAAAGGGGTATGGTGCTATATCTTCAAAGGAGTAGTTCTTGGAACTGGTGCCAATCTTAAGGTTGGAGATTTCTCACTGGAGACTCTCAATTTGTTGTCTCACATCCGCTATAGGAGCATTTTGATCTATGTGTTGTTTTCCGCTTTCATTGGCCTGGGGGACCGTGTCATTTGTGCCTCTCTCATGTGCTTTTGGGACTGTGTCATTTGTGTCCCTCTCATGTTCATTGTCTGCATTTTCCATGATGGAGCTAATGTCAAAGTCTGCGGGGAGTTTGAGTCTGAGACTAGCAAGATGATGGAAATATTTGGTGGGATCCTCAAGGAGTACTCGCTCCACTAGGCGTTGGAATTTGCTATCTTGCATGTGTGCCACTAATTCTTCACAAGAAAATTCTTCATCATCATCGCGTGGTGGGGCGATGTGATCGGAAGGGTCGGCCATTTCAGTTAGCTTGTTGTACTGGGATCGAGTAAGGACCATGCAAGGTGGGGTGGGACGAAATGGACAAGGATTAGAAATTTTGGCAAGGTACCGACTAAGACTGTAATGAATGGGATATCTAGGACAAGACTTGGACAAAGGGTTCTCTCGCTCAATGACTTCAGGTAAGACGGTTGACACAAGACTCCAGCCACTAGCAAGGGTAGTCGATACCAGTCTCACTGTGTAGGGCTTAGTCGTTCAACAAGACTACTAGCAAAAGGTACTGTGACCTACTAGGCTTACGTGAACTCACTAAAGAAGGACCTATGTCGAATCGGTATGGGACAGAATGACGATGGGGTAAGAGTGACCAGGACAGAAGGTGACGGGGACGACCGTCGAAAGAGAGAGAAACGGGTGAAATGGGTGAAAGTTGACTGCAAGGTTGATTCTGACCTTAGAAAATGGAACTAGGCTTAAATGGGTACTCCGAACAGCTGACGAAAATTTCTCAAAAATAGAGCAGATGCTCACTGTCACACATGCGTAGAAACAGATGCGCAGCAAGAATAGGTAAATGCGCAGTAAGTCGTTGTATAAGCGCCGCTCTGGTGAGGTATGTATGCGCGGTAACAGTATGCAAATGCGCAGCAGAAAAGTATATGCGCAGCAGGTCGGCGTATATGCGCAGCAAGTCTCTGTAAAAGCGCAGCAGAACAGAGTATATGCGCAGCAGAAAGTACAAAAGCACCGTAAGTCAGTACAAAAGCGCAGTAAGTCGCCGTATATGCACCGCAGAAATGGATATATGCGCAGTTCTGGTATTTTTGGGCAAATTTTTGGGATTTTTCTCTGTTTTTGGGTAATTTTTGGCTGGAATAAGTCTTCCTGATCTGATTTTATGAATTAATTTAGCAAGAAAACACAGCAAGCACAAAGAATGTTTTGTAGTTTTTCATTGTTTTTGTAGTTTTTCGACTCTATTTTGGACAAAAGCAAGTACAAAATCCTAGGCGAGAAATGGATTATAAGGGATTTGGGCCACTAAAACAAGAGGTTTGTAATTCAGGCAACCGTTCAAGTGGTTACACGTGCGGCGGCGCTACTCTCCGTTATGGAGTCTCCCAGCCTCACAGGGTTGCGCCTGAGAGGGTTTTGGGGGAGGTTGGCCGTCGGTGTAACATAACAGCACTCGTTGCAGGAGGTTTTCACCTCAAGCACAATTTATTTTAAGTGGCTCGGTAGGGCTTGGCGTTAGCCTGTTACCACTCAGGGTCGTTCCCGCTTGGACAAGCGTGCATCCAAGGGCAGGCCCCTCCTAAAGGTTAAACAAGTAGAATGACAAGTCTGGCACTCTGATCACCCAGAAGAGGGGAGAGCATAAGCCTATTGTCATTCGCAAACACAGAATACACTAATTTAATCCACCCTAGTTAAAAAGATAAAAACTAAATGGGCTAAGCTAGTCAAACAAAACTTTGAAGTGATTTTGACAATATTGCAGTGGTTCAATTTTAAGTCCCAGAAAGTAGTTGTGAGTTCAATTTTAAATCCACGTTGCGCGAGATTGTTAACTTTGAAATTCAGGTCTCACGATATAGCAATGGTTCATTTTAACTCCAGAATGCAGTTGTGAGTTCAATTTTAAGTCCACGTTGCACGAGATTGTTAACTTTGAAATTCAGGTCTCACGATATAGCAATGGTTCATTTTAACTTCAGAATGCAGTTGTGAGTTCAATTTTAAGTCTTAGATAGCAATAACTTGGAAGTTTGTTTGCAATGCAAGCATGAAATAAACCAGTTACTTCCTCCCTAATTAAGACTAGATGAAGATTTGTAATGAACAGCCATTTTACTCTTTCCCAGAAAATGAAAGGTGAGCTAGTTAGATGCAACTACATGTAACTGAACCCAAGCCTAACCTGCAAAACCGCTCCAGCAAACACCTGCAAAAGGGTTAGCGTTAGCAAAATACCCTAGAAAAGTACCAAAACCTGAGCCAGTTACAAATGCGCAGCTTCAGTGATCAGATGCGCAGAAGTAATCGACAGAAGCGCAACATTAACGAATGCGCCGTAAAAATGAACAGATGCGCCGTTAAAATGAACAGATGCGCAGTTTTAACGTATGCGCAGCAACAGTCGTCATAAGTGCCATAACAGACAACGGATGCGCCGTTTTAACGTATGCGCAGCAATATTATATGAAAGCGCAGCAAAAATCAACAAATGCGCAGTTTCAACAAAAGCGCAGCAACAGTCTATAAAAGCGCTGTTACAGTCAACAAATGCGCAGTTTTACAAAAGCACCGTAACAGTCTTCAAAAGCGCCGTAAAAATGAACAGATGCACCGAAAGAACCTGTGCGTGACTCTGCGGGGTCTGTACGGAACCTACCTTCAAAAAAGCTCAAAAACGGTAAAATAAAGGGGCAGCGGCCCCACGGTGGGCGCCAAAAATGTGAGGGTAAAATAGTGCATCAATCAAATGAATAACAGATGACCCAAACATCAACAGAATAGAGAAACAAAGAAGATTCAAATGAACAAAGCAATGAACAAGCACAGCAAACCTCTTCCGTTTCGAAACTTCTGTTGTTTGCCTATCACGAATCGTCCTTTCACAGATGAGATGAGCCCTCAGAGAGTGCAATCTTTTAAAAGCTGTTGGAGGAAGTCGATGGTGAACGGCTATGGTGTGATATGCAATGAAGGTGAGCTCCAATGCAACAATGGTGATCTCAAGCTTGTGGATGACAAATGGGTGCCAAAGGCGCGCTGGTGATATTTCTGCAGAGTAACGATGTCAAAAGCCTGGATGATTAGAATGAAGGGATGAAGCTTCATTTATAGACCCGGAGGAATAGGAATCAACGGTTGAGAGAAGATATGAAGATCAACGGTTGAGGATGGTTGAGGAATGTGCAACCAGTGGAAATGTGACAAGTGTCCCAGCTCCATCATGAAAGGTGGGATGTGACAAAACTGATTGGAGAGTTAACTCCATTGACTGGTCTGTTAACAGAATTGATTGATCAGTTAGAAGAGTGGATTGTGGAACTGACTGGATTGATTGAGGATTTGACTCAACTGACAGGTTAGTTAACAGACTTGATTGATTGGTTAACTGACCTCTGATTGGAGAAGAAATAGGCCATGTGGGTGAGGGAAAATAAGATAATTAAATATTAAATATATTTAATTACATGTGCAACCTGATGAGGTGGACAAGGTGAGGTGGAAAGGTGACATGGAATTTTGAATTTAGAACTTTAGGATGGAGGAAATAGGATTAATTAAATAATTTATGATTATTTAATTGTGAAGGACAAATGGAAGGATTTTAATTAAATAAATTGAATTTATTTAATTATGGAACAGTGAATCGATTAAATAAATTTAGAATATTTATTTAATTAATAGAAGAAGGGAATAAATATTTAGAATATTTATTTAGGATGATTTGTGTCACTTTTAGGCGTATACACTTTTCCATCAAACACCATCATGTAATCCATGGCCTATCAAGCCTATCAAAGAAAATCCAAACATCCTATGTAATACAATCGGACTTTAAATATTTGAAGTAGCCATCTACAAATATCCATTCAAAAGTGGATTTATAATGCAAGTATGGACGCCATCAATAAAAAAGATTTGTATTAACCAAATATCCATATAGGCATACATCAATATCTGCCAATATAAGTATAACATATATACAAAATAGCCATATAGGCTTACAAGAATGCCATATAGGCATACAATGTCAACTATGTACAATACAAAATATATGTCCACAAATGCCATATAGGCATACAACAAAGGAACACAATAAAAAGTCATTCCCCTCTGGCTGGTGAAGAGAATAAATCACGAGCAGCCTTTGATCTTCTAGGGGATGGAGACATGCATGTGGGTGGTCTACTATGAACCCGAGGGCTACTCCTATTTAGTTCTTCCTGCACCTTTACCTGTTACAATGAAAAGTATAGACATTAATATATAGAAATTACATGTTATAAAAAAGTGAAACATTTAACAAAATAATCACTTACCGCTAACATATAATCTGTCTCCTCGCTTGCCTCAGTAGCAGGAATAGGCCCTGGTGATATCATGTCCTATAGAAACCATCTAAATAGAAATTAAACTTCAAATCAATAATCTTTTGATTTTTCAAACATAGACAACTATAACAATGAATGTAAATTGAAATTTACTAATCTGCCTCATACCCCTATCAATGCCATGGAGTTATGAATCACAGAGGCCACACCCTGCTCCATTACCCTATGAACATGGGGAGGTGTCTCCGCAGCCTGCATCATCTAGAAATAAAACAACATTATTCAATTACGAAAACTATAATAGTGATGCAAATCATGGCTCCTAACATACACACATGTTCATCTAAACATGGAAGTACACACAATAAAACACACAAATCACATACAAAAATTTAGTAAGTACAATTCATTCATTAAACTATTTATTTTATTACCTCCGTAAAGCTTTGAAGTCCACCACCGCTGGCAGGTGTTGCCATGAAATCTACAGTATTAACCTATTCAACATCCAAAATTAGAAATTAGAATACCATTCATTTAACGATGCTATTCACATGTAATATTTATAATTGTTTACTAGTTACATACCTCGACAATAGATGATCTAGTGAAAAATGCAGGTGGAGAACCACTGAAAACTGCATCAACGCTATGACCCTGAAATTTCATTAAAATCATCAATTTAAATTAGTTAATCTTGTATTTCAAAAATGAAATTTAATAAATTAAATTCAATAAACTTGCTAATATTTACTTGAGTATCAAGGCCGAAAGTCTCACTCAGGAGGGTATCTGTCATCACCATCTGCTCAGCTGCAGATGTAGCCTGTGCACCTGCATCCTGACTGTCCATGGGGTCATAACCACAGGCTGACCCACAAGCCTGGCAAGTATGCGGTGGGACCCTACTCCTCGCACTATCTCCCAACCCACTCTATGTTGCAGGACCGGCATGCTCTATGATGCTCTGGGTCAAGGCACTAATCGACCTCAGTGTATCGACCTCAACACTCTCCCTCACAATGGAAAGGATAGAAACATGCTCGTGGGCTGGTCTGCTGATTACTCGTCTCACTACCCGCTATGGGTCAAGACGTGCCCCTGGTCTATCCTGTGCTGAGCCCCCACCTCTACCCTCGAAGTCCCGCATATCAAAATAGTTTGGCACTTTATTGAGGACAAACTCGCAGTAGAGTTTCCTCAAAAAGTATTGTGGGACCTCATTATTATTGCATGGAGGATGGTCAAAAACCATCCACCACCTCTGCCTGAAATTGTCCCTTATCACTTGGTTGTTGCACCAATGGATAGGGAACCTCTTGCATGTAATGGGTGGAGGTTGATTTGTTTGTGGGTTTGTGAAAATTGAACACAAGTCTAATTTTGTAATTTGTAATTTTTTGACATCTTGGTATAACAACTTGTCTGCATAGTAATCTCTAAACTCTCTCTTTTTATCGGTCCAACTAGTTATCTTCTTGCTAATTGAATTTACATTTGATAACATAGACTCAAGAGATTCAGCAAGCGTGGACCTATGCAAGGTTGAAGTGGAAGGATCTTTCAACCTTGCAATTATATCTTCAATTTCTTTTTTGTTGTTTTCAATTTGCCCCATTATATTATCTTGTGTTCCAGGGGCATGTCAAGGAATGAATGGAGGAGGTTGTTGTTTTGCAGGTATTTCCTCCTCAGGATTTTGTGGATTTTGAGGAGGAGGAGGAGGAGGAGGAGGAGGAGGAGGTGCATTAACATTTCCTGACAATTAACGAAATATACATCAAAAATCAACAAAAACCTACCTACTTAGAAAGAAATTCAAACAAAAAAAACAAAGATAACTCACCCCTTTGGCATGCTCGACATCACGGCAGCATTTTGGTGACGAATTGATAAGCTTTTTGGGTTGATTGGTGTTTTAGAGAACGCGAGCGCATTTTTGAGGGTTTGGAAGCCGCGGGCAGAGGAGAAAATCAGAATGAAATGAAATCCAATTGCTTTTTTTAACTTATACTAGGTCATAACGCGAGCGCGTTATAACGTGCTCGCATTATGGCTCGGTAATGACGAGCTTGAGGCTTGTCATTACCAAGCCATAACGCGAGCGTGTTATAATGCGCTCGAGTTATGACTTAAATTTTTTTGAAATTATTATGGCCACTTTTTGGCCCCCCATCTTCTTACACTTACCCTAGGATATATGGAGCTACATGTTTGAGAGCCAATAAATTGGCACCATTACTAGGGAGATAATTTCAATTGTGATAAACATTTGTCTAATATTTTAAGTTCCAATCAAGAAATTTTTGTAGTAGTGTTACTTTCCTTTTGTGTAGTGTTCACATCCCATCAACTTGTGCTAAAACTAACACTATTGACAAGGACATACTAACCTATAAATTTCATTTAGAATCATTATAACCCTATTGATCGAGAATAGTGTCACTTTGTTCATCTCTTTAATAGTAGAAAAGTTAGTTGTTGATTTCTACTAAATTTTATTTCTCTTGTTTAGTGAAGACTAGTGTCTCTCATTAAAATCTAGTGGAGGAACGTATAGAATTCTTTGAAGATGAAAAGAATAAGATGTTCAAAATATCGTTAAGACTATAAAGAGACATCCATGCAAGAAAAAGACATGAGTAAGTCTACTCAGAATTATTATCAAGTGCTTTACACTTGTATTTATAGTAGGAAAAGGACTTTCATGGATTTGAGAGATCTATACTTATATACTTCTAATGATTATCCTAATGATGTTTTGAGAATAACTAAAATACCTTATAAGATAAATTATGACAACATAAGGCATATGCATAGTGGTAGTTATCATTATAGGCATGATCAAGATCTTGGTATTCCAAACACAAATTCATGAACTCCACAAGTTGAATCACCCCATCCTTCCCATCATACCTCATAGTAGCATGATGTTAATTTCAATGATTTAGATTAAATAAACCAACTATAAGGATATGAAAGGGAAAGAAACATTTAACAAGGGATTGACTCACTTTAACACCTGAGAGAGAGAATCTAAGCACTTCAAGAAGAAATATTAATGAATGAAGCTAGGATTTCTAGACAAGCTCAAAATTAGGCCCAACTAGTTTAAGTTGCTCAATAGAAAAATATAAATCAAAATTGATATAATTATAATAAGATAATGCATAAAAATAAATAGCATAACCTATGAACCAATAACCCCCATAATGTTAGAGCTCCATTTAAGATACAAGCTCAAAGATTCCTTCCACGATGTCAAGCCTTTGGATTGAATCAATATAGATAATTATACTTCAATATAATTCATTATTATCCTACTCAAACTCCCAATTATAACAAATAGGCAATATTTAAGTTTTAGAGGAACAATGCAATCATAGGAGAAGAACATTTTTTGCATATTACTAAATTAACTAGTGACTAAGAGATTCACCATGACAATGTCATAATGAAACTATTTGTGTAGTCTTTGAATGATAGTTAAAGATAATGGTATAGAAGTCTTCTACATAGTAGCATTGACTCATGGCAAGAATTTATGAGGGTATTTATATTGAAATATGTAGATAAAATAGACCTAATATTTTCTACACATAAACTAACAATCGTAAGAAAAGGCATCAATGACACAGTTGCAAATTTTAATAATAGGTTTATCATGAAAATGAGGAAGTTGAAACCAAAGTTAAAGCCTAAAGAATACATGTCTCTATTGTTATAATATGTGAATTTGATGCAAATTTGGGGTGTTATCTTATGGACAAGAATCCCCAAATTGTAAGAAAATTGTTACAACTATCAACATGGAAATTAACATAAGGGTGTTTTGTAAGAACACAAAAGGGTTGTTGTGAGGATTTCCCAATTAGATTTAAACCAACTATATTAGAAGGACATAGGAAATATAATCCCATTATAATTAAAATATGAAATTATAGCCTAATTGAGGTCAATGATGACAACCTACAAGGGCATTAAATGTTAGCATCGAGATAATACATCGTTATATAAAATAGAAAGAGTGAAAGCTACCATAGGCCAATTGAACAACAATGTGACACATTAAAACAACTTGCAACAACCTCATAAGATCACAACCATGAATAAATATGGATAGGGACATGCCACTATATATACGAATCTATGATAACAACATATATGGACTACACCTAGATAGGAGTTAGGATGTAGAGAGAAATAGAGAATAATATAAAAGAGAGGATAGATATGATAGAGTATAGGCAACTAGATAGAGAATGAAAGATATCAGAGAGAACTCTAATATATATTGTGGGATATATAAAGGAGATATGACAATGTATTGTATAATAATATGATGAATATATGAGAGGATTATGGAGAACTAATATATGTATGTTGAATCAATGTCTATAAATTTTCATTTTAAAATTGTATAATCTTACCACACATGTTTTAATTATGTTCCTTATCCCTCACACTATGGTAAAAAATAAAACTAACAAAGAAATATAACACTTGACAATAATATATTGCATTTTTAGGACCCTAGTTCTTGGTGGTAAGAACAATACTGAACCCAAAGAGTGTTGTAGGAATAAAAACTTTAGGGGCAAGAGATTATAAAAGATCATGGAAGGACTTGTGATGTTGTGTGGGAGCACAAACTACATCCTAGTGCTCAATGAGGGGTAGGAAATTATGGATGATGAGTGGACTAGAGTGGATCCTACAAGGATGTAACTACTGAGGTATATCTAGTTTGAGCCATTAAGGATGAATAAGAAGATTATTGTAAAACCAAATCAAAAACATGAATTGCAAAAGGAGATAACAAGAAACAAAGAGAGATTGTTGAATAGATTAAGATGACATATGGGATATGAATTGATAAAGAAAGGTAGTTAAAATATCTACTTAGTAAAGAGAGGAATACTATCACAAGAGGATTGATAAGGCTTTGGAACCCTCTTTGGGGTGCTCAAGAAGTAGTAGGAATAATCTGTTGAGTTGGATACAGGAGGATCTAGAAGTAGAAGTAGTCAACAATTTGATTTTATAACTCAATAAATAACATATACCCTAGATCTCGCAACTATAGGTCACATTCAATGAAGGGTTTTAGGTATTAGTAACCCCAATTAATTAATTAAAAGTATTGAGTTTCATTGTATAATATTTAAATGATGTTTTGAGTAGGAATGTGGGACAACATAATGATAGAATGTTATAAACCCTAGATTTTAAGGGAAAGAAGGAAGATGAAGGGAAAAAATATTTAAATGAAATCTTCAATAATCTAGAATTTTCCATAGACACAATAAACACCTTTGAGAATTGTTGTAATAAATCAAATTTATTTAATGAAAAACTTTCAACTAATGAGGAGTTATTATAAGACACATCCCCTAGACTAAAAGGACCTTATGAGGAGATGAGCCCCCAAACCAAGAGTCACCCCTTGTGTTGATTAAAGTGAAAAGAGTTTACTTAAAGGATATATATAATAAATCCTTCCAAATTGAGGAAGAGGTAGAAAGAAGATATTTTGTCAGAGTGTGTGAGGAAATCTTAAAGGTAAATATTTATGTGAGACTTAAATTACTTAGATAGAGTTAGGGAATTACTAAAGTATGAGGGTATTAAGATTGCTAAAATTATTAATATATCAAGGTAGAAGGGACCAATAACCATAGAACTAAAAAGGAAAATAGAAAGGAGTGTAGAGAAGAATCTTTAAGAAATAGAGACAAATAAAAAGAGCCTACTCCTCTAAAAAGGGAACATAATTAGATAAATCATAATAAACTACATATTTATGGAAAATTTATCAAACAAGAAAATCAAACAATATATTTATTCTATAGTTTTCTTAGAAAATATCATAGATAATAGATAATCAAACCAAACTTATAGCATTTTTTGAACACTAAGTGAGGAAGTACTTAAATGGTACATCAAAGAATACTCCCTACATAACAAGAAATGGATTGATCTAAAGGGGGAGTTCTTAAAAATTAAATAATTTTTAGATGTCTCCTTTAAGAGTGTGAATAAAATGCGCAAAATGATACAAAAGAAGGGTGAAACCATAAGATAGTATGACTAGATGTTCAAGGGTGTAAATAAAAACATAGAGGACACCCTTACAAAGAAGTAAAGAATTGAATAGTTTATCACTTGGTTATTACCTATGATTAATGTATCACAAGATGGTAGAAATATAAGTGGTGGAACTGGCATGAAAGATTGAAGTACAAAAATTGAGAAGGAAAATAAGAGAGGTGAAAGTGGAGAGATAAAATACTTGAAGTTAGAATTGGAACAATTAAGGATTAAGCAAGAGATACTAGGAAAAGGAGAAATCCATAGGAAGTCATCATCACCACATAGAAAAAATATTTGGTGGACTTATTTCTCTAATGAAGGACATCTCCAGAATGAGTAGCCTATAATGGAAGGGAAGAAATTAGTGGTTGCACTAAGAGTAGAGGCTCTAGAACCAGCTAAAATGTTTAATATTTTGTATTGTATTACTTGCAACGAGTGTGATGAACTCTCTCTTGACTCCATGGTTTCAAAAAAAAAAAAAATTTGATTTGATCTATATTTATTCTAACCTCTAGTATCTGACTCTATCACTTGATGTAGTTGCTACTTTAGTTTTCAACCAACCTCTTAAATTCTACAAACTTGTCCAATATCTATGAATTATCTCAAGATTTTGTTTAGCTCCTCTAGATTTAGAAATTTGAAAGTTGTCTCTACATGTTTTCCAACAATACATTCTTCACACAACTGTTTTATCTTCAATCAAAGATAGAAATTATGTCATTTTAAATCTCTTGATAAAAATTAACCCACTAACAAAAGATGAACATACGTTTAGTGCCAGATTATACTTTCATTCATTCAATTAGAACTTAATGCTTGAATTTCTGAGTGAAATAGAGATGAAAATTCATTTAACTAGAACTTAATTCTTGGTTTTTTGAGTGAAATGGAGATGAAACATCCTATCACCTATCATATTTTCTCATACAAAAACTTAATTCCTTTTTAATTTATCTCTTACTATGCACTCATGTTCATCAAAAGTCACTTGATAATTGTCTTCTACCATTTGTCCAATATACATCGAATGCTTCTTAATTATTGGAACACTAACCCTACTATCTAGGTAGGCCCATGAGATTAATTATGATACAAGAGCATCCTAGGTTGCAAAGAAATCTTGCATCATCCAAAAATATTTGCTTTCTTTTCATTTTCTTTCATTTCAGTTGCAATTTAGTGATTTACAGTTCAACATTTTCTACCACATTCTACCACATCTTCATATCAAAGTGAATGGAGTAGGATTTAGTCTCTGTGCCATGTTACTTACATCATACTAAGATTTTTGGAGGCTTGAATTAGTCTATAGAAAGTTGTTACTATCAGAAGATCATCATCTTTCATAGATCAAAGTAGTTAGGCAGTCAATTGAAGGAGAAGGTTCATGGAGCACTTCTGTGACTTGTGAAGTCTAATGGAACATCATACACAACACATAATGACCAGATAGAGCTTCCTTGAGATCTACACCAAGTTTCATTCATTTGTGAAGAAATACTAGATGTTGTAGGTTGACCTACATGTTTCTACATGTTTAATCATACATTGGCATTGTAACCTCTTCTGGCTAACATGAAGGATTCATTGAGGTTGAGTATAATATATATAGATCTCGTAGATGTATTAGGAAGTTAGTTAGTAGTTATGATAGTTGAGATACAAAATATGGTTTCAGGAGGTACTTGAATGCCATATCTTGCATATACATTGTAACCTGGAAAGCAGGCCTTTGAGCCCTATGATAGTAGCTCGCATGTTGTTGACATATAAGCATTGTGATTATCTGATATATTGAACATTTGAATCTTCCATTGCATTCTATATTTGATTTATTTCCGTTGTGTTTACTCTAGTTGCATGGTTTAGATAGTCCCTTCTTAGGACCCTCAATCCATGACTGTACCAAGTGGTATCAGAGCAAAGTTTTGCCCCTTTGGGAAGTGAAGGAATTCTAGAAGATCTTATGGTGAAAAGAGTGCTAACTTGAGGAAGTCTACTTGTGTTTGTAAATAGAGCACCAATTGTGAGGCAGTTGCAGCACTGTAGTTAGATCGTTGACTTGAGGCAATTGTACCAGATCCTAGGAAGAGATGCCACTAAGGAGGATTCTTTCTATGGCTAATGTTTCTAGAAGAATCGAAGAAATGACTGAGATTATTAGAACAATGAAGATTAGATCAAGGATGTTGTAGAAGAATATAGAAGAGGACTAAACCCTAGAAATGAAGATGAAAGTTATGATGATAAATTTCAATCAGCTAACCAAAATGAAGAAGCCCTAGAAGAAGAAGAATCTAATCTAGTAGAGATGTTGAAAAATATTTCTAAGATTGGTAAGAGACCTAGAGTGGATGTATCAAACTACACCGAAAACTTGAATCTTGAGGAATTGATTGACTGGATAAATGACCTAGAGGAATATTTTAAATATGAAGAAATTGAAGATCCAAAGAGAGTGAGATTTGCAAAAACTAAGTTGAAAGAATATGCTGCTATTTTGTGGAAAGAAGGTCAATTGGATAGGAATAGGAGATGAAAAGAGAAGATCATAAAATGGGATAGGATGGTGACAAAATTGAAGAATCAATTTATATCTGTTGACTATGAGTTGGAATTATTGAAGAGATTGCAAAACCTAAGACAAAAGGAGAAATATGTGAAGGACTACACTGAAGAATTTCATAAGATGATTATCAAGACTGGACATAGTGAGGAAAGCAAGGAGAAAGTGGCAAGATACATAAATGGATTAAGGATGAATATTCAAGAAGAACTAAGTTTGGTGGGGATGACAATAGTAGAGGAAGCATATCACTTTGCATTGAAAGTTGAAGACAAGTTCAATAAAAGGCATGAGCAAAGGCAGAAAGGTAGAGGAGGTAAATTTAAAAAAGGTATAACTTATTCCAAAGGTGAAAGACATTATGCAGAGAAAACTAATGAAAGTAGCCCATACAAGAAGGAAGATAAAGATAGCAATTCATATCAGAGAGATGACAAAAATTCCTACCGCAACAATAGAGGAAGCCATAATTCTTACTGCAATGAAGGATACATGAGAGATGAAAGATGATTTGACAAAAGATCATTTAGAGGAAATTGTTTTAAGTGTGGAGGTGAAGGACAAAGAATATTTGAATGTCATCAAGGAAGTACAAGAAAGAAGATAGAGAATAGTGCAAGAGTAGCTTAGGCGGAGGAAAACCCTATTGGATCATCTAGTTCAATTGGAAAACCATAGAAAGGGGAATCATTAGTCATGAGGAGAGCATTATTTCAAGAAAACACAACCTAGGAACCATAACAGAGGAAATTTTGTTCCAAACAAGATGAAAATCAAGAGGTAAATGTTGTAAAGTTATCATTGATAGTGGTAGCACTGATAATTTGGTTTCAGAAGAGATGGTGATGAAGTTGAACCTAGAGAGACTGAAATACCCTAAGCCCTAAAAGATAGCATGGATTCAAGATGAACACAAGGTACTAGTGCGTGAACAATGTTTGGTAAAATTTCATATAGGATCTTATAATGATGAGGTATTGTGTGATATTGTGTAGACGGATGTATTTCATATATTGTTGGGGAGACCATGGCAGTATGATAGAAAGGCAATACATGATGGAAGGAAGAATACTTCTATAACATCAAATGGAAAGAAACATATCTTGATACCTTTGGAAGATGAACCTAAGAGTGAAGTGTGGGAATGCTAGAATCTGTTTGGTTGATGGAAGGAAATTTTTGGATGGATTGAGAAATGAGGATATGTGTTTTTATTTGATTCCAAAGAAGTGTAGAACCCTAAGTACAGGAAACACCACAACAAAAGAAGAATAACCACTACAAGAGGAGATAACTGAATTATTGAAAAAATACCAAGATATCATATCAGATAAAGTGCCTGAAGGATTACCACCAATCCAGAGTATTAGTCATCATATGGACCTCATACATGGAGCTAGTTTGCCTAAGAAAGTAGCACATTGTATGTCACTAGAAGAGAATACAGAGCTAGATAGATAGATACAAGAGCTACTGAGGAAAGGATTGATCAGAGAAAGTTTAAGCCAATGTGTGGTACCTGCAGTACTAGTACCAAAGAAAGATGGAGAATGGAGGATATGTACAGACTCTAGAGAAATCAACAAGATCACTGTCTAGTATATATTTCTATTGCCAAGGATGGATGACATCATGGACTGTTTGAGTGGAGCAAAATATTTTACAATGATAGAATTGAAGAGTGGATACCATTCGATCAGAATTAAAGAGGGAGATGAGTGAAAGACTACATTCAATACAAATGAAGGATTGTATGAATGGTTAGCAATGCCTTTTGGATTGACTAATGCACCGAGTACTTTCATGAGATTGATTAATAAGGTTTTGAACAAATTCTTGGGTAAGTTTGTTATTGTATACTTGGATGATATTCTAATTTCTAGTACGATAAAGGAATAGCATTTGTGGCATATTAGACAAGCGTTGCAGAGGTTGAGAGAAGAAAATTTGTTGATAAACATTAAAAAATGTAGTTTCATGAAGGAAGAATTGGTCTTTTGGGATTTGTGATTTCTACAGAAGGAGTGAAGATGGACCTTGAGAAAGTCAGAGCAATTGTTAAGTGGCCAACACCTGTGAACATTGGAGAGGTAAGATCATTTCATGGGTTAGGAAGTTTTCCCTGAAGTTCATTAGAAGTTTTAGTACCATATGCACACCAATGATAGAGACAATAAGAGGTGATAAAAAGGATTTCAAGTGGACATCAGAAGGAAATAAGAGTTTTGAATTATTTAAGGAGAATGTGACAAAGCAATCAGTATTAGAATTACTACATCTTAACAAAGTATTTCAAGTAGATTGTGATGCCAGTGGAGATGCAATAGGAGTAGTGCTAAGTCAAGAAGGGAGGCTAGTAGCATATTTCAGTGAGAAGTTGAATGATGCAAGGAGAAGATATTAGTTTATGATCAAGAGTTCTATGCTGTAATTCAAACCTTGAAGAAGTTGAGACATTACTTGTCAAAGGAATTTGTGTTGTACACTGATCATCAGTCTTTGCAGTATTTGAACAATCAAGGAAAGTTGAATCATAGACATATGGCATTGGTAGAGTTCATATAGAGCTACACATTTGTATTGGAGTATAGGAGTGGGAAGTCAAATAAATTTGTAGATGCATTGAGCAAAAGAAGGAATTTATTGACAAAAATGAGAGTAGAAGTACTAGGATTTGAAGAACTGAAGTATATGTATGAAGATCTTGATTCTATAGAACCATGGAAAGCATGTAAGGAACCTGTTGTGATAGATAGAAGTAAGTGGTTGGACTATTTCATTCAGGGGGATATGTTATTTAAAGGAAATCAATTGTGTAGACCTAGGAGTTCAATGAGAGACAATTTGATCAAGGTGGAACATAGTGGTGGATTGGCAAGAAATTTTGGGATTGACAAGACAATAGCTTTGGTAAGTGAACATTATTTTTGGCCTTAGATATATAAGGATATAAGAAAGTTTGTGCAGAGTTACAGAATATGTCAAGTTGGAAAAGGGGGTAGTTAGAATATTGGATTGTACAAATCTTTGACAGTACCAGAAAGCCCTTGGGAAGATATGAGCATGAATTTCATATTGGGTTTTCCAAGAACACAGAGGGGATATGATTCTATATTTGTAGTAGTGGAAAGATTTTCAAAGATTTCACATTTCATTCCTTGTAAGAAGACAAATGATGATGTACATGTTGTTGACCTATTTTTCAAGGAGTTTGTGAGATTGCATGGATTACCTAAGAGTATAGATTGAAACAGGGATATAAGATTCATTGGATATTTTTGGAGGACATTGTGGAAGAAGATGAAGATAGACCTAAAGTTCAGTTCAAAATTTCACCCATAGATAGATGGACAAATAGAAGTGGTAAATATAAGTTTGGGTAACTTGTTAAGATGTTTAGTAGGAGACAATGAAGGAAGTTGGGATCTAATTTTACCACAAGTAGAGTTTGCATACAATAATTCAGTAAATAGAAGTATAGGGAAGACACCATTTGATGTTGTGATAGGAGTGAAACCTAGAGGAGTTGTAGAGCTAAGAGACATCAGTATGGAGAATAAGAGGAGTGTAGAAGAGGAAGAATTTGCAAGATATATGGAGACACTACATAATCAGGCTAGGAAGCATTTGGAGGAGATGAATAGTAAGTATAAGGAGCAAGCAGAGGAGAAGAGGAGACATAAAGAATTTTCAGTTGGAGTTAAAGTAATGGTATATCCAAGAAAGGAGAGATTTCTAGTGGGGACATACAACAAGCTAAAGATGAAGAAGTTTGGACCATGTAGGATACTTAAGAAATTTGATTCAAGAAATACCTATGAAGTAGAGTTACCAGAGACATTTGGTATATCACCTATATTCAACATTGTAGACCTATATCAGTATCATGAAGCAGAATCAAGTAACACCATTGAATATGGTTTGAATAATTAGTTACCATAGCAACAACTAGAGCAGATAAAGAACATTTTGTATAGTAGAGTTGGATGCAGTACCATAGAAAAATAGTATAAAGAATATTTGGTCAAGTGGAAAGGAAGACCGGAAGAAGATTCATCATGGATTTATCAGGCTTAGGTACATCGCCTTGGTTTTCCTTTAGCCTGAGCAAAGTGAGGGACTCACTTTTTCAACAACCCTGGGTGTCTGATGCAAGAGCATATCAAGTTGCAAAGAAATCTTGCATCAACCAAAAATATTTGTTTTCTTTTTCATTTTCTTTCATTTCAATTACAAATTAGTGATTTGCAGTTCAACATTTTCTACCACATCTTCATATCAAAGCATGCAAAGCAAGATTTAGCCTCTATTTCATGTCAATTACATCATACTAAGATTTCAGGACGTTTGGATTATTCTACAGAAAGTTATCGCTATCAGAAGATCACCATCTTTCACATTGTAGAGCAGTCAGGAAGTTAGTTAAAGGAGAAGGCTTATAGAGCACTTCCATGACTTGAAAAGCCTAATGGAACATCATACATGGTACATAAGGACTAAATAGACCTTCCATGATATTTGTACCAAGTTTCATTCATTTATGGAGCAATACTAGATGTCGTAGGTCAGCCTACGTGTTTCTACATGTTTCATCATACATTAGAGTTGTAACCTCTTGTGGATGATGTGGAGGATTTTTTGAGCTTGAGGGTGATATATGTAGATCTCTATCATGTCCCCTTTCTAAAATTAGCACTTACTATTTTTAGCAGGTCCAGTTTCCTTAAATAACAAGTTGAATCCTCCGGATGAACCGAGAAAGTTGGGATTTCAAAATAAAATAATTATAATAGTTTTGGTTGACAAGTTAATTTATATTTTGAAATAATACAAGGGACCAAACTAGTCACGGCTTTTGGGAAAAATAAAATGAGTTGTCTTTTGGAATCTTGAGTAGTGGAGTTTGTGGGTGAAAATTTCAAAATTAGTTTTGGCTTGATTTTTTGATGATTCTCCACTTGGTAAGGAAAGTTACAAATATTTGCATGCAATATTCCCTCATTTATTGCTATGATTTGTGTTGGTAAACTTGGCTAGAAACACACTTTGGTATTATATGCATATTCTTGCATGATTTTTGATATCGTTTGTAATTTTTCTCTCATAGGTTCCACTATTCTTTAGAAGCTGGAAAGCCAAAGAAGAATGCATCTGCAAGGTAGATAAACTAGGGAGATTGAGGCTCAAAGATAGTTGTTTAGAGGGTCTCCAAAGGTAATTTCACTCAGAAGTTGCAGCACTACTGAAGCTCTAGTTTGTAGTGTTGATTTCGTCAAATAGTTGATGAGTTTTTGGGCAATTTAGAGAGTTTAGAATAAATGTATCTTTTCAGCTGTAGCTTTCTGTTCATAACAGATTACATGGGTCTTGGTTTTCTATAGCTTAATTATTTCCTAATACATTTTGGGGTCTGCTGAAACTGAGAGGAGTGTGGTGATAAATTTGTAAGAAAACAATGCTATTTTGCTCATATTTGAGACTTAGAAATTGGGCTTATAAAGAAACTTATGTAGAAGAATTTTTTGATCATTCTTAGGTGTATTTAAATAGAAAAATTGACTTTTAAATCATAGTGAAATATGAAATAAACATGTCTTTTTGTTTGCATAGAAATCTGAATTGATTTTGGGTGAAAATGGGTAATTTCTTGCTATACCCAATTTCTCTATTTTTTAGTTTTTGAAATATATGGTAATGATAAGATTTGAAAGAAATGTCACATTTGATCATTGGCATATATATATATATATATATATATATATATATATATATATATATATATATATATATATATATATATATATATTGATGAATAGGCAACCATATCTATATTAATTAAAGATAAAAATACACATTCACAAAAAAAGGGTGGGGTACAAGGCCCTGAAAGTCAAATGGGTAGAGCCTAGAAAGTCATAGAGTTTTAGGCCAAGCCCAAAATTCAGAAAACATTACAAAAATAGTAAATAAAAAAGCCATTAAGTGGCCAGAGTATTGCCAGAGGATGGCAAATCCTTATCATCTGGATTACCCCATACAATAACGGGGTCCTAAATGACTTTAGGAGGAGCCCAACCATCATCATCTTTTTCTATTTCTATATTTTTATCTTCATGGTGAGGTGAAATTGCTAGATCCAAATGGTAGACCCATTTCAAATTATCAATGTGCCAACTAGAATCACCACTAGGAGTGGAGCCACTAGAAGGCCACCCAAAATCTCCAATTCCAACCCTCGACAATCCGCTAGAAGGCCACCCCAGACTAGCTCGTTGAGGGAGAGAGGACAACTACTGGTGAGGGCAAGAACCGCGATGAGGAGGACCCTGAGTATGGGGGCAAAAATCCCTAGAAAAGCCAATTTGCCACTAGCCCCATGAAGGTGACTGGCCTCGGGAGGAATTGGGAGAGGGAGGCACGTGATCCACAGTGCAAGGGGCATTGCCCCAATGGTCCAGAAGCTCCTGAAGGTGAGAAACCTCAAGTGCAACTTTGTTAGCTTGCACTTGGATCTGCAAAAGAATATTAGAGAAAATAATAGATTTAGAATGCAAAGAGACAAAAGTATCCATCTGGTTATGAGAAAATATGTATGAATTTCTATCTTTCCAAATACTAAAATGGATTTCCACCCTAAAAGTGTGCCATATATGATTATACTTTGTGGGGAGTCTTGGAGAATCTCCCAATAAAACTATATGCCAGGAGAAGGGCTCTGGGCAAAATGGCCAAAAGAAATTGTGGATCCAATTCCACAGCTACGAAGCTCTAGTATAGAAGAAGAAGAGATGTTGAAATGACTTAGCCTACCCACAGAAAGGGAAATGAGGGTCCTGAAGGCCCAACTAAAAAAGTTGAGACCCCACTGGTAAGGCTTGAAAAAGAATACAGTAGGTAAAGTGGGTGAGTTTTAGCTCCATAATTGTAGACCATGCAGTAGAAAATATTTTGTGCCAAATAGAGACCAAGAACTGGAGGTGCCATCACTGATTCAGGACATTAACCATGGGAAAATGATGTAAAATCCATTGATAACCAAGATGAGGCTTGTAATTTGTAAAAGGGGTTTTTGGATACTATTTCTAGTACTTTCACCAAGGCTTGGTGGAATGGATACCCACTTTATGAAGCATATTAGCTGGAATGGCACTCACCAGGCCATCATAAGTTTCATGGTCATCGTTTTGAAAATTGAACTAGGCATAGAAAGCTTCCCATGAAATAATACACATGGTGGGTCTATGAAATATATCTTGGAGGGTCTGGATACCCTTCTTGTGGAATCTCAGAGCCTTAATCCAAGGAAGCTTGGCCAAGGGCTGACTATTACTAGAAAAAAGAGGAGACCACTAAATATTATGCTGGTTAAATGAGATCCCATCGCAGAAACCATTCCCTGACCAATGGAGCTAGGGTCTGACCACCTCCTAGGCACACCAAATGCTTTTGGCAAGAAAAGTACCCAAAATCTGAACATGCCCCCTCATAATAAGAAGGGTTGGAAGGCTAATTCCCTTCCAAAAAGGTCTATGGGTGGGATAACCCACTTCAATACTATGCCAGAGGAGGATTTTCTAGGCCTCATTACCAGTAAGAGCACATATGATCCATTTGACACAAAGAGCAATCCCTTGCCACTGTGTAGAAAGAAGGCCAAGCCCACCAAAATTTGTAGGGAGACAACAAAACTCCTAGGCAACACGGTGAAAGCCGCGATGGGTCTCAAAAGATGCCTAAAGAAAATATCTGACTAATTTCTCCAAGTTACCATAAGAGGCCTTAGAAGGGGCCCAAGATGAAGATTAATACACATGAATCACTACTAAAACTTTGGAGCATTCTTTAAATTTCCTAGCCAAAGAGAGTGGTTTGGTAATCAAGTGAGCTCTTTTTTGTTCAATTCAAGAATGAACCACTTGTCAGAGATCAACAGAAGAGGCCTAAAAGGTAAAAGGGATGCCAAGAAATTGGATGATTTCTCCAAGAGCAATCCATTTCCACCCATATTGCTAAATCTAAAGAGGACTAGGAAGAATTGATTCTTAGTAACACAAGGTTTTGTGTTACTGAATGGCAGACCCAGAGGCCAAGAAAAAGGTCTCAAGACAATCAAGAGTGGCTTTGATAGTATTTTCTTCTTCCAGTAAGGTAAGGAAGGACTCATCAGCAAAGTGGCCATTGACAAGCTAAGGTGATGAGTTAGGAAAGGAGATCCCTTGAACAAGCCCTTGGGAAACGGAATGAGATAGTAAAACCCTTCAGTAGCCAACAAATAAAGTAAGGGGTCAAGTGGGTAGCCTTGACAAATGGAATGGAACAAAACAAAGGACTGGTATTGGTGGTCATTAATGATGATGCAAGTTGAAGCTTTGGAGAACAATATGTTTACAGACTGTATGTGTTTACAGACTGTATGAAATTTGGGCCAAATCCTAATGCAGAAAGCATGGCTAAAATGAAGGGCCATTCTATGCGGTCATAAGCTTTAGTAAAGTCAATTTTGAGGAAAATTACCTTTTTATTAGAGTGTCTCGCCCATTCCATGTCTTCCTAGACAACAATAATCTTATCCAAGATGAACCTAGATTTGATAAAACTAGTCTGTTCAGGGCACACAACCTGAGGAAAAAGGTGGCAGATTTTAAGAGCAAGGGCTTTGGCAATTATTTAATAGGAAACATTAAGGAGCCTAATGGGCCACCAGATATCCTAAAGATCACCAAATTTAGGTATGAATTTTATATTGCCTTTATTAAGAGTGGTGAAGAGTTGGCAAAAGACAAAAAATATTGAGCTAAGATCATAGCTCAATCAAGGTGTCTAAATATCCTATCAAACCCAACTCGATAATTGCACCAAGTGTGCTAGAGAGAATGAGAATGGCGGCAACCAATGTTGGGATCAAAAAGACCCAATTTATTATCCATGTAAAACCATGCCTCTCTTTCACTAGCTATCCATCAAAATGGTAGAATACCATCCTTGTCGTATGTCATCTCAACCATATTAAAATCCCCCAAAGCACCCAAGTGGCAACTAGCAATGATTTAGCAATCCACCACTACAGAAGAGATCTTTCAACAACATCATTCAAGGCATAAACATTAATAATCCCAAAGAAATGATTATCAATGTTCGGAAGAATGTAGATAAGTTCATGTGTGGGGTCAGACCCATGGACAACCACTGAAGTGTGCCACCATGGGGACAAAAGAATGACTGCTCTGCCATGCCCAACTTCATGATCTATACAAAACATTTGACTAGCTAGCCAAATAGAGTGGCAAGCTGAAGAAAGCATAAAACTAGCAACTTTCACTTCCTAAAGACACAAAACATCAGTACTCGCATACTTTTTAAGAGTGTCCCTAAAACTTAAAAATAGAGAAATCAGGTATAGCAAGAAATTACCCATTTTCACCCAAAATACTTTTAGATTTCTATGCAAACAAAAAGGCAAGTTTATTGCAGATTTCACAATGATTTAGAAGTCAATTTTTCTATCTAAATACACCTAAAAATAATCATAAAATTCTGCTACATAAGTTTCTATATAAGCCCAATTTATGAGTCTCAAATATGAGCAAAATAACATTGTTTTCTTACAAATTTATTACCAAACTCCTTTCAGTTTCACCACACCCCAAAATGAATTAGGAAATAATTAAGATATAGCAAACCAAGACCCATGTATGCTATTATGAACAGCAAGCTAAAGCTGAAAACATACATTTATTCTAAACACTCTAGATTGCCAAAAAGCTCATCAACTATTTGACCAAATCAACACTACAAACTAGAGCTTCAATACTACTGCAATTTATGAGTGAAATTGTCTCTAGAGACCCTCTAAACCATTGTATTTAAGCCTCAATCTCCCTACTTTATCAGCCTTGGAGATGCATTCTTCTTTGGTTTTCCAACCTCTGAAGAATAGTGAAACCTGTGAGAAGAATTGCGAAAGATATAAAAAATCATGCAAGAATATGCATATAATACCAAAGTGTTTCCAGCCAAGTATACCTGCCTAAATCCTAGAAATAAATGAGTGAATATTGCATGCAAAGATTTGTAACTTCCCTTTCCAAGTGGAGAATCACCAAAAATCAAGCCAAATCTAATTTTGGAATTTTCACCCACAAACTCCACTACTCAAGATTCTAAAAGACAACTCATTTGCTTTTTCCAAAAACCCATGCCTTGTTTGGTCCCTTGTATTATTTCAAAATATAAATTAACTTGTCACCCAAAATTATTATAAATATTTTATTTTGAAATCCCAACTTTCCTAGTTCATCCACAGGACCCAACTTGCTATTTGAGGAAACTGGACCTACTAAAAATAGGAAATGCTAAGTTTAAAAAGGGGACATGACAAGTCCTCCCTCCCAAAGATTGTTTTTCCTCAAGAAATGAAGGTTTGGATGGTTGATAACTTCTGACCCTTCCCATGTAGCATCCTCAATTGGTAGATCTTTCCACTTGATCAAATACTTAGTGATACTTTTATTTCTAAGCTTCCTCTTTCTAGTTTCCCAAATTTTCTCATGTATCAAAATCAACATCCCCCCATCATCTAATGGGGGCAGTTAAGGAGAAATCACAACTTTTTGTTCAACCACTTTATTGAGACATGAAACATGGAAAAAATTGTGTATTTTACAACCCTGTGGTAATTCTATCTTAGAGGCTAACTCCCCTAACTTTTTGATGACTCTATACGGTACATAGAATTTGGGATTGAGCTTTTCCGCTCCACTTTTTTTCAAGGAACTTTTCTTATATGGCTGCAACCTTACAAAAACTAGATCACCAACTTTGAAGTTCCTTTCTATCCTCTTTTCATCTGCATACAATTTTTGTTGATTTTGTGCATGATGCAAATTGTCTTTGAGTGACTTCAAAATATCTTGACTTTGTTTGACAAAGTCACTTGCGGCAGGAACTGTACTATCTGAAAACAATAAATTAGCAAAAGAAAGAGCTTTATACCCATAGAGAGCATGAAATGGAAACATTCTAATGGACATATGATAGGAGGTGTTATAACAATACTCCCCTACATGCAACCATTTCACCCAAGCACCCTACTGATTTGAAACATAATTTCTTAAATATCCTTCTATCCATTTATTGACAATTTTTGTTTGCCCATCTATTTGGGGATGGTAACTTGTGTTGGGTGTGAGTTATGTGTCTGTTAGATGGAACAACTCCTTCCAAAAAGAGCTAATAAACTTGTTGTCCCTATCACTAACAATGTTCCTTGGTAACCCATGTAATTTGAAAATTTCCCTAAAGAATAAATTTTCTATTTGAGGTGCTTTATGTTTAGATTTGATAGGGAAGAAATGTGCATATTTGGTTAATCTATCAACCACCACAAATATTCAATCTTTACCTTGTGTCCTCGGCATACCTATGATGAAGTCCATGGGTATGCTTCCCATTTGTGTTCAGGAATTGGAAGTGGCTGAAGTAATCTAGCTAGAAATATTTTCTCACCTTTGTTTTGTTGACAAACCATGCATTCTATGATGTGTTGGAGTATATCTTCTTTCATTCCTTTCCAATTAAACCTCTCATGTATCTTTTTATGTCTTATAATACCCTTGATGAACAGCCAACGGGGTATCACGATAAGCTCTCAATATCTTTGCCTTTCACTTTGGAACCTGCTGCCAAAAATATCCTATTCTAGTAATAGATTAGTATATCAATAATGTGTACATGTCATATTCCACTTTCTCATCTCATATGTTAGAGGCAAATAAATCTTTAACATATTCTGAAATTATGGAGATTTTCCAATCAGCCATGATACTAGAGATAGAACACAGAGATGGTTTTCTAGAAAGAGCATCAACAACACAATTGTTCTTCCCTTTAACATACTTAATCTCAAAATCGTAAGCTTGTAATTTACTTACCCATTTTTGTAGTCTATCATTCAAATATTTCTGATTTAAGAAGTATTTCAGACTATTGTGATTAGTCTTAACCATAAATTTCCCACATACAAGATATTGCCTAAACTTTTCTAGTGCATGCATGATTGCTAAAATCTCTTTGTCATAGATAGAGTACCCTTTCTCCACTTTTCTTAGTTTTATACTTTCAAAATCTATTGGGTGTCCCCTTCAAGTTAAAACAGTCCCAATACCTTCCCCAAATGCATCACATTCAACAACAAATGGAAGAGAAAAATCAGGTATTGCTAGTATTGGACATGAACTAATTATCTTTTTGAGGTTATCAAATATTATTTGAGCTTTTTCTGTCCAAGAAATGTGTGCCTTTTTGGTTAAACTAGTCAAGGGGGTAGAAAGATGAGAAAAACCTTTGACAAATCTTCTATAATAACTACATAATCCAAAGAACCCTCTCAACTGAGTAGGATTGGTGGGTGGGGGCCAATCTAAAATAGCCTGAATCTTCTATTGGTCAACCTAAACACCTTTAGAGTATGACATGTCCCAAGTACAAAATTTTAGTCATCCAAAATTCACATTTTGATAATTTAGTATAGAAGGATTGTTGCTTCAATATTCCCATAGTAGTATCTAGATGCTCCAAATGTTCTTTCCATGTTTTACTGTAGATCAAAATATCATCAAAGAACACTAAGACAAATTTCCTGAGGTGTCTGCTGAAAACATTATTCATGCAAGATTAGAAAGCTGCTGGTGCATTCGTAAGTCCAAATGGCATGACAACAAATTCAAAATGTCCATAGTGGCATCAAAAAGCAGTCTTCACCACATCCTCTTTTCTCATGCGGATTTGGTGATAACCTGATCTTAGATCAAATTTTGAAAAATATACTGCTCCATGCAATTCATCAATAAGTTCATCTATCCTTGGAATAGGATATTTGTTCCTAATATTCTTCTTGTTTAATGCTTTATAATCTATACACATTCTCATTGTACCATCCTTCTTTTTCACGAGGACTACAAATGAAGCAAATGGGCTCAAGGTTGGTCTTATGAGACCCATCTCAAGGAGTTCTCTAATAGCCTTCTCTATTTCCTCCTTATAACCCCTTGGATGATAGTAGGGAGTTGTAATAACTAGTTTGGCACCTTGTTCTAGTTCTATTACATGCTCATATCCTCTATCAAGAGGTAGTCCAAGAGGTAAATCATTGAAAATTATACTATGCTTATCAAAAATTGATTGAATTTCAAAATGATTTGTACCTTGTTTTCTAGAAGATCTCTTGGTATGAATTAGGATTGTTACTGCCCATGCTACTTGTTCTCTTTGAAAAGTCCTTTCCATCCTTTTAGCTGAAATGACTTTTAGATCTCCATTTGATAAAACCCTCAATTAAATCTTTTTCCCATTAGCATGAAACTTGAACTCCATGGTTTGGTGGTCTATATAGTATCCTCCAATAGAGTGCAGCCATTGAACACCCAAGACAATATCAATGTCTCCAATTCCTACCACATAGAAATCATCACATAACTTGTAGTCACCTAGAATCATTTTGAGTTGATGAACTACCCGAGTACAAAATAGGGGAAACCAATTAGCAACAGTAACATTGAAACCTTCAAGCTCGTCAGCCTTCAATCCTCTTTTAAGCACAATATCCTTCATATAGGAAGTTATGTGTTGCACTGCTATCAGTGAGGATGGTTGTTCTTTGACTGGCTATACCTCCCAGAACTGTAAAAGGATGATATATAGGTGCTCTTGATAGGGATGCTATGGTGACTCCCTTCCTAATTTCCCTTTCTTCCTCTACTTCCCCTTCTTCTTTAATGTCATGAAATTCTTTATTATCATTTGTATCAGAACCTAAAACAAATTCAATAGAATGCACTTGTCCTTTTGCTAAACATTTGTTCCCTAGAGCCCATGATTCTTTGCAGGAGAAACAAAGCTTCCTTTTAAGGAGTTCAGATCTTGTAACTTCATCTACCTTCTTACTAGTTGTGTTTGGTACATTCTTTTGCAGAGGAATGATCGGAGTCTTCTTTTGAAATTTTCCCTTAGGTTGCCAAAGATTTGGTGATTTGTACTGATGGGTAATAGGTTTCTTTGGCATAGCAGCCTTAATATCCAAACTTCTCTTTATGGCTTCTTAAAGGGTAGGGGGTGAAAAATCCTTGACAAGAACCCTTACTGATTCTTCAAGGCCCTAAAGGAAAAGGTGTACAATTCTCTTTTGGGACTCATATGGAACCATGATTGCAATTTTCTAAAAATTTTCAACGTACTCATTGACATAGTTTGTTTGCTTCAAATCAAACAACTCCATAATGTATCCCTCTTCATCTATAAGCTCGAATCTATCCAATAATCTTTCACTAAAATCATTGAAAGAATTTACTGGTTATGACCTTCTGTGTTCATGCCATGATACCACTAGTCATAAGCAGTCCCCTCAAGATGCAATGTTGCGAATTGAATGGCATCCTTCTCTTTCATGGGGTTGAGTGTGAGATAAGTCTGTAATTTTTGTAGCTAATCCCTAGCTGAGATCTTCTCTGTACCATCAAAGGTTGGGGTTGAAATTTTATTTATTTTACTCTTGATCTCTCATCCACTAATATCCTGATATTGCTTAAACCTCTTCATAGCCAATGTGCTTTGCATTTGAGCAACATAGTCATTGTAAGGTACTGAATTCTTAAATCCTTCATCTTGGTTGTCATAAGTGACTCTTATAGAAGCCAATTCTCTTGCTACCTCTTCTAGGGGCTTGGAAGGTGGATTTGATGTAGAAGAGTTATTTTCAGGCAAGAAAATTAATTTCAAAGTCTTAGGAAAAATTTAATTGGTGCTTTACTGAACTTTTGTAGTGCTACCTCTCTCTTTTGTGGCCACAAGGTTTTGAAGTTTTTTTGCCAATAATCTTATCACCTCTCTTATATCCACAAGACTATTAGTTGTTTTCTTTTGATTCCTCTATAATTCTTGAAGGAATTTCCTATGCATCTCTTCCATATCTCCCATATTTCCTTTCTTTTGAAAATCTACTTTAGTGTTTTGTGACCAAGAATTCTCAAGGAGCTCTTTATTTTTCTCCCGTTGTAAATATCTCTTTTACCTTTCACTTGGATGCATAAAATGACTCATAAACCCTCAAGATGGTAAGATCGTGGCTATGATACCACTATAATATCCCAATGTGATAAATCTTTCAAATCTAATCATTGCCATATATTTCAAAAACTTAAAAATAGAGAAATCAGGTATAGCAAGAAATTACCCATTTTCACCCAAAATCAATTCAGATTTCTATACAAACAAAAAGGCAAGATTATTGCACATTTCACTATGATTTAAAAGTCAAATTTTTTTCTCTAAATACACATCAAAATGAACAAAAAATTCTGTTGCATAAGTTTCTATATGAGCCCAATTTTTGAGTCTGAAATATGAGCAAAATAACATTATTTTCTTACAAATTTGTCACCAAACTCCTTCCAGTTTCACCACACCCCAAAATGCATTAGGAAATAATTAAGATACAACAAATAAACACCCATTTATCCTATTATGAACAACAAGCTATACCTAAAAACATAGATTTATTCTAAACACTATAAATTGCCCAAAAACTTATCAACTATTTGACCAAATCAACAATACAAACTAGAGCTTCAGTACTGCTACAATTTTTCAGTGAAATTTCCTCTAGAGACCCTCTAAACCACTAAATTGGAAATGTATTCTTCTTTGGTTTTCCGACCTCTGAAGAATAGTGAAACCAGTGAGAGAAAAATTGCAAAAGATATAAAAAATCATGAAAGAATATGCATATAATACCAAAGTGTGTTTACATCCAAGTTTACCCACCCAAATCCTAGCAATAAAT
The DNA here is from genome assembly GCA_027924645.1 of Cunninghamia lanceolata. Taxonomy (NCBI): domain Eukaryota; kingdom Viridiplantae; phylum Streptophyta; class Pinopsida; order Cupressales; family Cupressaceae; genus Cunninghamia; species Cunninghamia lanceolata. The sequence goes on from BSBN01000195.1 coordinate 650,560, forward strand.
GAGGGAATAGTGCATGCAAAGATTTTTAATTTCCCTTTCCAAGTGGAGAATCACCAAAAATCAAGCCAAATCTAATTTTGGAATTTTCACCCACAAACTCCACTGCTCAAGATTCCAAAAGACAACTCATTTTCTTTTTCCCAAAACCCATGCATAGTTTGGTCCCTTTTAGTATTTAAAAATATAAATTAACTTATCACTCAAAACAATTATAATTATTTTAGTTTGAAATCCTAACTTTCCCGGTTCATCTGTAGGACTCAACTTGCTATTTTAGGAGATTGGGCCTGCTAGAAATACTAAGTGCTAATTTTAGAAAGGGGACATGACAATATCTTAGATGTATTAGGAATTCAATTAGTAGTTATGATAGTTTAGATAAAGAATTTTGTTCCAGGAGGCACTTCAATGCCATATCTTGCATATACAGTGTAACCTATAAAGCAGGCCTCTGAGCCCTATGATTGTAGCACACATGTTGTTAGCATATAAGAATTGTGATTATCTAATATATCAAGAATTTGAATCTTCCATTGCATTCTATATTTGAGTTGTTTCCATTGTGTTTACTCTAGCTGCATGGTTTGGACAGTCCCTTCTTAAGACCCTCCATCCATGACTGCACATAATTACCTTCTAATACCACTATATTTTTATGTTTTTCATTTAAATTGATGAATATATTCTCATTAGATTTTATACGAAAGGAACATATAGAATTAATATACCATATGTTATTTTCATTTTTATTTGAATTAAAGTAGGAAATGAATAAATTTTGCTTATCTTCCATAGTATTATGATCATTTTTCTATATCAACTTGTTTACTCCAACATTTGATGGATAGTGTCCAAACTTATTCCAATGAAGGAATTGAACATTCATTTTAATGTTATCTCCCCCAATATTTCCACTTCTTTTGCTTCCTTTAAATTTTCTACTTCTATCTCTAACATAATTAACTCCTCCTTTGAAATTACTAGATTCATCTTATATTGATTTTTATAGATAGATTCACTTTTATTTTGATTCTTGATGAACATGTCTCTTTAACCTCTTAGGCTTTCTTTAGAGGAAAATTCTTGTTCTAATCTTTATTCATTAATTTTCAGCATTTCTTCCATAGTTAAAAATCAACTCAATTTATCTATTTTCATAGTTTTGAGAGATTTTGAAATTTTAACTATAAAAACCACACCGTCAAACTTAGGAATCAAGATCCTTAAGGTCTTCCCTATTGCCTTCTTGTCAAAACCTAAAACCTTTGTTTGAATAATTAGTGCTTCCACTTTTGTTAGAAAATCATTCACATACTAGTTATTAGTCATTTTTATATTTTAAAAAAACTAGTGTTTAAAACTTTGTAGTTTATGCATCTTGTTATGCATTATTGAGTATTTCTCATACTTTCCTAGAATCAATAACATCACTTATCCTAGGAAATATTATTGCCTGATTAATTGTATGTCGAATCAAAACTAAAATTCTATTATTTTCTTTACATTTGTTTTACATTCCTCTTCTTTTAACCACTCAGTGTATTAATTATATTTAAATTAGCTAGTTCCACATACTCTAGTCATACAATTTACCACAAACCTCTAGATCTTAGCAGAGTTTGCATCCTAGTGCATCAATACATAATGTTGTTTTTTTCAAATATGGGAATGAAGATGCTTGATATTATATTCTCTCATGTATTTTCCATCAAAAAATGTGCACAATAACCTAAAATATAGCACAATGTTTTGGAGAGATCCTTACAAATGAGTACACCCCTATCACCTAAAATAAGACACAAAATTTTTATATTACTTTACCTTGATGATAACCTTTTTAATAAAGCATAAATTTTTTGTAAAATCTCATAGAATTTTAAATAAGAACATTTTAAATCTATTAAAAAAAAGCTTTGGAATGAGAAACAAAAATCTCCTTGGAAAGACAAATTTAAATCTAAAAACGTTTTCTTACAAACACCCCCTCAACATATAACAGTAATTTTAAAGACCATACGTTTAAAATGGTGAGGAACCCACCATATATGTTAATAATAAATAGATGTTGAAATGTTTAAATGGAATCTTTCCCTTTACTTTATTGGAACAAAATATTAAAAAATTAATTATAAAATAATAATAAAAATATTTTAAAATGTTCAAATGGAATCTTTCTCTTTATTTTGGATGGGAACAAAAGATTAAAAATTTAATTTCAATTCACATTGGCTTAAAAAAAAAAAAGGAAAAAAGAGCTTTTGAAAGAAGATTTAAGGTCTAGGGCATTTTGTGTTGCTCATCTTTTAGTTTTCCTAATAGGACAAGAGTACGTACAATGGTCTGTAGATATTAACTTTTATGGGTTAACACATCACTAGTTTTTTCTTTCAATAGTAGTTATTTTTCAATCCTAACCAAATTATGATGTTAAAGTACACACAATATAACAATTCAAATTTGTAGTCAAAAGGAAAGATTGTTATAGAAATTGAGAAATATCTTGGTGTTGAAACACTCTACTTAAATATCATTTATTTTAAGGGTCAAACAACTAATAGCAATTTTACATCTCATTCACAACAAAAAGTGGTAAATATTTGTCTTTTTTTTTTTTGGTCAAAATTGACCTTTGACTATTGAAGTGGTTCATATTTAAGAATAAAGGGTGCTGAAATACAACAACAATTGACAATTTTCCTATAAGACTCACATTTACTCAAAGCATGGAAAGCTAAGAGAAAAAGACCCGCAATAGGCAAAAAAATTTTAATCAAAACCTTATAAAGTAACTATTAGTTTATTCGATTTTAAGGAGAGGATTAAACTAGCTTTGATAATACATGAAGTAAATAACAAATAATAATTAATAACAATAAATAAAGATGAAGGTAAAACAATAATTAAAATAACAATGTAAATAAAATAAAATAATTCTTAAATTACAGTTAGTTTTTTAGATTTTAAGAAGATGATTAAACTAGATGAAGTTGTTTTATTTTATTTTATTTAATTAAAAATTTACCATATACATTGCACAACAATGTTGACCTATATTATTATCATAAAATATTATTACACAACAATATTGGCCTATATTATTATCATAAAATACTACGTCTTGCCCCCACCCATGACATAGTCATTCGAACATTACCACATCTTTATCAAGGACAGAGACCAAAGTAGGCACCTGAACCACGGATGGCCTTATTATTACATAATCTTGAATAGACAAGCTATAAATTTTTGCTCGTCCCAGTAGTTGGTCCACAACATGACTCCTTCATAATTTGGGGAGTCCTTGATCTAAGGCAACATGTCAGAGATGAGTGCCTCTGGAGGAATATAACTATTGTTGGCATAACCAGGGGAAGCCAAAAGGCTGAGGAAGAAGCCCTATGTTTGAGTGGTGGTAACAGACGTGGTCCAGTTGTTCCATGAATATAGTAGATTGAGAGGGTTCCCATTTGCATATTCACATGGCGAGTTGTGGTTCCAATGCTGAGAGATGCCAATATAGACCCAAGCAAACCAAAATTGAAATAAACAACTAAAAATCTTTTTGGTCATTGCGGGACAACTCATTCACCTGAATGCTCCTACATCAGACACATCGGGTAGAAAGTTTGTGAGAATAGGCTTACAAAGGTGGAGTTGAGTGATAGAATCACTCTTTCAGATTGCAAGCGATCTATAGTGAACTCCATCACTGTGTGATGTGCAACAAACTACTTCCTCTTCCTCCAGTACCATGTCAAAGCAACTGTCATCTTCCTCCCACAACTCCATTCACCACTCTTCTCTCCTTGCATGGATTTGCATCCACCATGTATGGTCCTCCTCTACCAAATGCTCTCTACTCTCCTCTTCTCATTCATAGGATTCAACCCACCACAAACTGACCACCTCCACCAAGTTTCACCTACCATATTCTCTACAACCTCTACAAGAAAATATGCACTATCCGCACACCAATTTGCAACTACATTATCTCTTTTTCTTTCTACATGCATTAACTCCTTATTCACCTCAACAACATGGGAATTTATAAAAAAATTCTGATCACAAAATTTAGAAAAATTACACTCTACCTCTTCATTTTTTGCTATTAGAACTTGTGTTTCCTCTTCTATCATTGCGACGTGCATCTTCTGATCTTCATCGGTGATCTTCTCAAGATAGTCCTCTTCTATGACCAAAATTTGTGCCAACAAATCATTATCTTCTCCATTCGCTGCAACCACATCCACATGCTCTACTATTGCAACTGATTCCTCATCTTCATTCTTTTCTCTCATGCCTTTTTCATGGCATGCCTTTGCTGCAACCTCATACTTGTCTTCATCTCCATCATGCTTGACCAATTCTTCTCGCTGCCTCACTTCAATCCTATCCAATCTCGCATTAATTTCCACCATCATCTCAAGGGTCTTCCTCTTTAGATAATGCCTCCATCCATCCCATATCAAAGGCTTCTTCATCAATAATATCCCCATGTCATCTCCTACAATATTTCACAACTAGATAACCTCATGCTCTGCAATCTACAATCACACTTTCTTTTTTGGATCCATAGCTCTCGATTGCTTAGGCCCTCTCTCTACTTGCAAGAATCCACACATGAAATCTTCTCTTACTGCCTTCTATCATCTTCTCTACCCACAGGTCTTTGTATAGACTGCCTCGTGTTTGGTGCTATGCATATACACTCAAAACCTTGAGCTCTGACACCATATGATGCAGAGGGCACTCCCCACTCTTAATAAAAAATTCACAAACACAAAACCAAAACTCAATAAACCCTTAATTACAAGATTGCAACACAAGAGAATACTAAATTGTTATTGTTCTTCCAATTCAAAATACAATCTACAAACATATCTACACTTTTGGCCTCTCAGGCAATCTGTCCTTCTTCAATCTACATGTCAATCTCCTTTTCTTCTTGTGATTGACCTCTTCTTTATCTTCCCTATGCTCTTCTTTCTTAAGCACTCCTCCTAGCTTCTCCGCCTGCCAAATTTGTCACAAAAAAATTATTTTAAATGCTTCTATTCCTTTGCCCTGTCTTCCCTGATTTTGACGCTTCATCTGCAAAATAAAAATAATATTTATAGCCTCCAAAGAGGTGTCTCTCCCACTTCTAGCTAGAACCTCCTCCTATTTTCAAATTATAACCATTTGTTTATGTCTGGGTAGCAGGTTCATGTTGATTCCTTTTTGGTGTTCAACATCTCTAAATTTCATATTCCTTTGTCTTGAGTCGAACCTTCCAATTGACCTTCTCTTCTTGCCTTTTCTATTTTGATGTTCTCTACATAAGCCATTGAGTTCCTTCCTACTCTATCTTCCTTCTCTTTGGGCAATAACCTCTCATCCCCACACTGGTCTTAGCTATTAAAGATCAAAATATATTTATAGTCTTCCTCTAGAGGTGAAGAGATATGGTTTCTAGGAGATTTATATTTTAAACAAATTTAAAACATACAACTCTAGACTCTTGCGGCCTTGGTCTATTGATATGTGTTAAACAACTGAGAGGGGGGGTGAATCAATTGTCCCAAAAACTTAAACACTTTATGCAATTAAACATTCATTACTTATCCATAATTATTATGATTTAACAATTAGTGCATGAAAATAGAAACTTAACCACAAATACAACATCAAACACAAGAGACATTAGATTTACGTGGAAAACCCCAAGGTGGGGAAAAACCACAGAGATGATTAGCTCTCAATATATATTGCAATCTTGAAATAATGATGTTTAGGCTTGGTCACTCCATGGGCCTAAACATACTGACTCACTGCCTCAACCCTAAACCTAGCAAGATTACAATAAGGGCTGTTAAACCATGAGGGTTGTTAAACCCTACTGGCAGCTCACTGCCAGACTCACTTCCATGACCAACACCTTTCTATACTGTGACTGAAGTATAATAATTCCTATGCTGTGATCTTCCTCTACTCTATTCTTCATCTTCTTTCCTCTGCCTCTTTTTCTGCTCTACCTTTCAGACCTTTCTTAATATATTCTCATTTTCACTCAAGGAAACATTTTCAATGACTCAACTACAAGTATTTATACACTTCATCAACCTTGAATGATCATCAAGGTTGGCATCACAATCATTAACCATTGGAATATTCTCTAAGGTCAGCATTACAAACATTTACAAAATAGGTCCTGACCTATTACAACATTATACAAAGGAAATGAAATGTGGATCATGCCAATCCTTAGCTAGGACTCAAACACTATCTTCCATGCCGCAACATGCTTCCACAATCTTCCAGAGATCTCTGCAATAACTAGGATTAACTAGGTTGGCCAAAACTGCAACATCCTTGAACACGATCTCAATTCCTTAACACAACCAATATCAAGATAGGGACATGATTAGGAGACATCCACAAGCACATTATAATCGTCAGGAGAAACTGCACAACTTTAACCACTTCACACTAGAACATATGAACTTCATTGTCTTCAACTATCATAAAAGAAATATACCTTGTGGACCACCAAACCATGAACTATTACAATTGTAGGCACTTATCATTATCCTAGACTTCACTCTAGAACCACAGAGCAAAATACTTTATTGTGGAGGAATGCGGAACAGAATACTTTCTTCCTATCCCAACTGAACTTATAGAAAAAAGTAGATTTCACTCTGGTGAACACAACTCGCTTAGATATTCATGCAGAGGGCTCAAACCTAGAATTTAGCATCCTTAGTCATACCTCTAACTTACTTCCAATCCATAGACCATGACCTTCAAACTGAAATAAATGCAAAGCAGTTTGCCAGACTATTCTTTGGCATACAACTTACTGTCTGTACTGCACTTCTCTGTAGCTCACTAGTTTCTTCTAGAGAGGCTAATTTTCTCAATATCCTCAACGTACAAGTCTTCTAAACAAGTAATAGAATAAGATATAGTTGACACCAATGACAACAAGAATATGTTGACATCAACGAAAACACCGATTAGGCACATACTTGAAACAATCTCTCCTTTTATCATTGATGGCAACATATGATGTGAAAAATTGTAACAGCCATCAAGACAAGATTCTCCCCCTTTCTCTATACACACCTGCACTCTTTTTTTCTCCAAAATTCTCCCCCTTTCTCTTACACATCTACACTCTAAGTTTTTCACATGATTTCTCTCCCCCTTTGACATCAATGGCAAAGGGCACATACTTGCACTCTTCTACTCTGATCTAATCTTTCTTCTGAACTCTCTGACTACTCCCCCTGAGAAGTAGCTCTAAAAAGCATCAATCTAGACTTTTGAGCACCTCTAGACTGATGCACTATTATGCATCTTAGTTTAGAGAAGGAGGGGTGATAACCCCTAATTTTTCTCTGAGATACTCAAAAGCATCCTTAGGTAGAGGCTTGGTAAAAATGTCTACAATCCGGTCCTTGGTAGAAACATACTCCAACTTGACTTCATTCTTTGTCACCTTTTTCTCTCAGAAAATGATACCTGATGAATATGTGCTTTGTCCTTCAATGTATCACTGGATTCTTTGATATATTTATGGAACTTGTGTTATCACAAAAGATTGCAATGGGATTTTCATACACAATTCTAATGTCCTTCAAAGTCTACTTCATCCATAACACTTGAGTGTAGCTAAATGCTGCTGCAATGTATTCTGCTTCTGCAATAGATAGGGATATTGAATCCTATTTCTTGTTCAACCAAGATACTAATCTTTTTCCCAAGAAGAATGCACCTCCACTTGTACTTTTTATTTCATCCACATCTTCGGTCCAATCTACATCAGTATATGCACTAAGAGTAAAGTCACAGTCCCTAGGGTACCACAAACCATAATCTATTGTACCTTTTAAATATCTCATAATTCTCTTGACTGCCATCACATGTGATTCCTTGGGTTTTGCCTAAAATATTGCCACAAGACATACTGCATGCATTATGTTAGGTCTGGTTTGATTCAGATAAAGTAATCCTCCAATCATAGATCTATATCTTTTCTAGTCTTCCATGGGTGAGTTATCATCTTTGCTTAACTTACAACTAGTTATAATAGGTGTGCATACTAGTTTAGAGTCTTCCATCCCAAATTTCTTTAACAACTCTTTCACATACTTAGACTAAGAAATGAATATACCTTTATCTGATTGAATTATTTGAAGACCTAAAAATAAGTTTATCTCTCCAAACATAGACATTTCAAATTCACTTTTCATTTCTCTAGCAAAAAGTGAGCACATACCTTCATTGTCTCTAAAAATAATATCATCAACAAAAATTGCAACAATCAAAGTTTGTTCCTCATTGATCTTAAAGTAGAGATTTCTATCTGTAGTACCTTTACTAAACCCTATCTGTATTAGGTACCTATCCAACCATGCATACCATGCCCTGGGAGCTTGTTATAATCCATACAAGGTTTTCTTCAATCTACATACCATGTCACCCTAATGTGATGACTAAAATCCTTCAAGTTGTTCTATATAGACTTCCTCTTCCAACTCTCCATTTAAGAAGGTAGACAAGTCACATCCATTTGATAAACCTTGAAATCTTTGCATGCTACAAAATCCAAAATCAACCTTATTGCTTCAATCCTTGCCATTGGAGAAAAAGTTTCTTCAAAGTCTATTATTTCAACTTGAGTGTATCCTTTGCATACCAACTTTGCTTTGTTTCTTACCCCTTCACCATTCTCATTCATCTTGTTTCTAAAGACCCACTTTGTACCAATTACATTCTTGTCTTCTAGTCTGGGAATAAGATCCCAAGTCTAATTCTTCTCTATCAGCATCAATTCCTCCTCTAGAGCCTTTATCCAATTCTCATCTTTACAAACCTCATCCATAGTTTTAGGTTCAATTTCAGAAATCAGACAGAAATTTACTTGTTCCTCTGTAGCTTTTCTTTTGGTTAAGATCCCTTTGCTCTTATCTCCTATGGTTTGATCTTCAAATGATTGATTCTTACATATCTTGGAGTTTTGGTAGCACTTACCAAAACTTGTTCTTCACCTGTGTTGTCTTCATGTTGTGCCACTTCTGAAACACCTAGATCATTTGACTCATATCCACTTGATTCTGAAAACCTTTCCTTACATTCATCAACTTTAACATTTTTACTTTCAATGACCTTATTCAGCCTCTTGTTATAGCACCGATAGGCCTTGCTTTTAGTGGAGTAACCAAGGAAGATTCTTTCATCACATTTAGCATCAAACTTGCCTAAATATTTTTCTCTTTTGATATAACATTTGTTACCAAAAACTTTGAAATATTTCACAGTAGGAACTTTACCATGCCACAATTCATAAGGAGTCTTTGAACTGTTACCTTTTACTTGAACTCTGTTTAGGATATATACTATGGTGTGAATTGCCTCTCTCCAATATGCTTCCAGAAGATGAGCTTCCTTCATCATGGTTCTAGCAGCTTCTTGAACTCTTCTATTTTTCCTTTCAACAACTCCATTTTGTTGTGGAGTTCTAGGCGCAGATAGCTGTCTCTTTATTGCATGTTCTTCACTAAAGAAATTGAATTCATTTGATGTGAACTCTCATCATCTATCAGACCTCAAGCATTTGATTTTCAAATCCATCTCATTTTCAACCATTTTCTTAAATGCCTTGAACTTATCTAGAGGTTCAACTTTCTCTTTCAAAAAGGTGACCCAAGTCATTCTAGAATAATCATCAATGAGCAACATGAAATACCTGTCTCCTTGCAAACTTCTTACTTTAGTAAGTCCACACAAATCTATATGCACTAGCTCAAGTAGTCCTCCAACTAATTGGTCCTTGCTTTTGAAACTTGTTCTTGTCTGTTTCCCAAATTGACACCCCTTGCAAATAGGATGAGTAGGCTTCACAAGCTTAGGCAAATCTCTAACAGCCTGTGTAGTACTTACATTCATAATATTGTCAAAATTTACGTGACACAACCTCCTATTCCATAACCAACTCTCATCAGTCTAAGTCAACAAGCAATAGTTCTTAGTTCCTTTCAAGTGATAGATATTACCTCCGGTCTTCTTACCAGTTGCAATGACTATTCCAGAGCTTTCCCTAATCTTGCATCCATTATCCTTGAAGCTTAAATCATATCCCTTGTCACACATCTGAACCACACTTAAAATATTGTGCTTTAATCCTTTCACATACAAGACATCTTCAGTATTATGCTTTCCATCAAAAGAAATAGATCCTTTCCCACAAATCTTACCAGTTGTATAATCTCCAAACCTAACCAGTCCACCATCATATCTTTCCAAACTCACAAACTTACCTTTTTCACCAGTCATGTGGTGAGAGAAGCCAATATCAATAACCCATTCATCCTTGTCCTTAATGACCTAAGCAGCCAAAGCAATTTCCACTGGTTTTTCTTCTTTCACACAGCTAGTAGAATTAGTAGACATGGGATCTTCCTTAATAGAAATGAACAAGCATTCATTTACAGAGGAACTAACATTATATGGTTCACCATTATCTAATACTCCTTCATCATCATCAAAATATTCAACAAAATAACAGTTATGTTGGGTCGTAGGCATGTTCTCATATCTTCTTCTATTTATTTCAATTCTTTTAGACATCTGGAAGCAAAATGAGCTACTTTACCACAAGAAAAGCATTTGAAAGGTAAAATATGTTTGTACCTATCGGATCCTCCTTGCAATCTATCCATGAAGTTGGCTTCAACTTCATCAAACTCATCATCGGATTCTACCTTGTATTTTTTTGATCTGGAAGTACTTCCAAGAGTACTGGCTTTCAAGGCCGTCTCAACTTTTGGCAAAGTATCATCAAACTTTGTCATTTGAAAGGTGGTAACTTTACCAACTAATTGATCCCTATTAACCATTTTTACTTGCATGAACTCTTTAATGCAGCTACCTTTCATAACAACTTCCTTTTTGTCAGGAGTTCTGCCTATGGCTTTTATCCTTGTAATAAGTTCATCAACTCTTTGCATAAAGGTTGATATGTTTTCATCATCATTCATCTTCAAACTTTCATATTTCACTTTTAGAATTTATAACTTGGCTTCCTTCACAGAATCACCTTGTTCATACATATTTTTCAACTTTTCCCATACCTTATTTGTAGTTTCAATATCCACAACTTTCATCAATATTGAGTCAGTTAATGAGCTTAGCATAGCATCCTTTGCTTTGATATCTATCTCATATTCTTTGATTTCATCTTCAGTCATCAGACCATTTTGAGGTATGGTGTATTCTATTTTTGTTGCTTTCCATACTTTGTAACCAAGAGAAAGAAGATAGCTTTTCATCTAAGACTTCCAGAGAACATAATTTGTTCCATAAAAATGTGGTGCTTCCTTCTTGTAAGATACTTTTGGATCTTCCTTAAGCTGTTAAAATTTCTTCAGAAGAACTTGGCTCTGATACCAATTGTTGATATGCACCAGACAACTAGGAAGGGGGGTGAATCAGTTGTCACAAAAACTTAAACACTTTCTGCAATTAAACATTCATCACTTATCCACAATTATTATGATTTAACAATGAGTGCATGAAAATAGAAACTTAACCATAGATACAACATCAAACACAAGGGACACTAGATTTATGTGGAAAACCCTAAGGTGGGGAAAAACCATGGAGAGGATTAGATCTTAATATATATTGCAATCTTGGAATAATTATGTTTAGGCTTGGTCACTCCATGGGCCTAAACATACTAACTCACTGCTATGAAGAACAACTAGGTCTAGTAGGCTCACTGCCTCAACCCTAAACCTAGTAAGATTACAATAAGGGTTGTTAAACCCTGAGGGCTATTAAACCCTGAGGGTTGTTGAACCCTATTGGTGGCTCACTGCTAGACTCACTACCATGATCAACACATTTCTATATTGTGACTAAAGTATAATAATTTCTCTACTCTGCTCTTCCTCTACTTTGTTCTTCCTCTTCTTTCCTCTGCCTCTTTCTCTGCTCTGCCTTTTGGACCTTTCTTAATATATTCTCATTTTTTCTCAAGGATACCTTTTCTATGCCTCAACTACAAGTATTTATACACTTCATTAACCTTGGAATGATCATCAATGTTGGCATCACAATCATTAACCATTGGAACATTCTCCAAGGTCGGCATTACAAACATTTACAAAATAGGTCCTAACTTATTACAACATTATACAAAGAAAATGAAATGAAGATCACACCATACCTTAGCTAGGACTCAAATATGATCTTCCATGCCACAACACACTTCCAAAATCTTCTAGAGATCTCTGCAATCACTGGGATTAACCAGGTCAGCCAAAACTAGTTACACATTACACTATTTGGGAAAAATCTTCGAACACAATCTCAAATCCTTAATGTGGACCAATATCAAGATAGGAACATGATTAGGATACATCCACAAGAATGTTATAATCATCAGGAGTGACCGCACAACCTTTAACCACTTCACCCATAAAAATCTTCACACTAGAACATATGAACTTCACTGTCTTCAACTATCATAAAAGAAAGATAGCTTGCGGACCACCAAACCATGAACCATTGTAACTATAGGCACTTATCATCATCTCAAACTTCCCTCTAGAATTACAAAGCAAAATACTTTATTCCTGTCCCAACTAGACTTACAAAAAAAAATAGGTTTCACTCTGGTGAACACAACTCACTCAGATCTTCATGTGGAGGGCTCAAACCTAGAATGTAGCATCCTTAGTTATACCTATAACTTACTTCAACTCCGCAGACCATGACCTTCAAACTAAAAAAATTGCAGAGCAGTTTACCGAACTGTTCTTCAGCATACAACTTACTATTTGTATTGCACTTCTCTGTAGCTCACTAGTTTCTTCTAGAGAGCCTAATTTTCTCAATATCCTCAACATACAAGTCTTCTAAACAAGTAATAGAATAAGATACAGTTGACACCAATGACAACAAGAATATGTTGACATCAATGACAAAACCAATTAGGCACATACTTGCAACATGGTCAAGTTGCTCAAATAAGACAAACAAGCACATGCTTTATTACAAATCATCATGTGGAACAACGTATGGCCCCGTCCTTGCATGGAAAAGACACATGACAAAATTACCACTTCTCCAAGCTGTCTGTAACCTCATACCCCTGTGTTCACTTAAATGGAAAGCTCTTTAAAAGACTTTTTGTTGTATATACATCTATAGATATTGGTTCTCAATCTCCTATGTTTGAAGAGGTTTCTTGATGAAAGAACTCTAAAAGGAACATTTCAATCCTAAGTCTATGTAATCGCTCCAATGCTCGTCGAAGCTCCAAGGGATCAAAGGGAATATATAGTATATCTTATAAATACTAGGGAGGGTTATACCATCCTTGTATACTACCTTGTTTACTTGAAAACATATGTTCAAGAGGAAAGACTTCAAAACATTCATAATAATCATACAAGGCTTTCATTTCAGAGGAAAACCAGATTGATCCTTCAAAAGAATGATATGCTTCTATGAAAAAACTTGATTCATAGATGAGGGAGTATCAATCTCCTTAACCTCTTCTTCATGGGAACTATGCTAAAAAACTAGAGAAAACTCACTTACGCAGTTGTGATAGGACGGTCATGAAGCTGAAAGACGACTTCAACCATAACTTTTCACAAAGAGATTGAAATCACCTAAAAACTTTCAAATATGAATATGTCAACAATCCTAGCCTCTTCACCAAGCCATTATGTCTCAAACCTAACAGATTTCAAAAATTTAAAACTTTGCCAAATTGCCAACAAAAGTCATGAAACAATTAATTGTCAACAATCCTAAGGCGTATGACTATCAAACCTTTTGTATCAAATCTAAGATGGATTCAAAAATGTTCTTATAAAAGTATTTGTCTAGAAGCTTCATCAATCCACCTAAACAATTGTTTTTGTGAAGGCTTCACGTTGTGCATCGAAACCCAAATATGGCGAAAACTCAGTTTGATCAAATCAAATTATTCCACCTACACTTCAAGGTTGATAGATTCCAATATAAACTCAAGCAAACCAAAATTGAAAGAAACAACTTAAAATATTTTTGGTTGATGTGGGATAGCTCATTCACCTAAATGCTCCTACATCAGGTTTTAGGCATTAGTAACCCCAATTTCTTAATTAAAACTTTTGAGTTTCATTATGGAATATTTAAATGATGTTTTAAGTGTTGAATTTTCCATGGACCAATGAGGAGTAGAACCTAGGACCTTCCATTTTCATGGCTCTAATACCATGTTTGGGTTGGCTATGATTGGAGCCACCCAAGATCTAGGACTTAATGAAATCACAAGAGAGATCAAATGATAGAATAATTCTATTCTATCAATGAATGAAAAAGATTACAAGATTTTTGTTCAATGCATTAACATCTTAGAAAAAGATGTAAATGAAGGAATAGTATTTGTAGATCCCATTGTCAGCCTGTGAGTATGAAATCTAGACACAAAAGTAGCATATTTAGGACCAAGTTTGTTCAGTACATTATAGATTAATTGAATGTCCTTCTTCTCAACACCACAAGCCTTACATTGTGGTCTCAGATCATTAACCTTAGTTATATAATCCTAGATGTTGCCAAAGTTCTTAGTATCAAGGCTCATCAATTCATTGTCAATCAGATAGCCTCTGACTTCATTTGTTGTACCATACAAAGATTTTAACTTTTCCCAAGCATCATGTGAATTTGTACATGCTTCAATATGAAACAAGAGATCAAGGGAAACAAAGTTACAAAGACATCCAAGAGTTTTTGTTTGTTCAAGCATCTATTTTATTTTTTCCTTATCATCTGTAGGTTCAGCTACCTTTTGTTCAACATATGGAGCATACCTAAGTTTCATTAACGCATTCCATGCATGTTGATGCCAAGTTACATAGTTATAAGATGTTAGCAAAGGAACCTTGAAATGATCCATATGTGCAAGAAAACGAAGAAAACAAGTAACTAGATTAGAAAACATAGCAAGAGACCCCCCTTTTTCACTCAATAAAGAATCCCCCCCGCCAAAAAAAATGATTGGCACTTTATAGATCAGTGTATTTACAATGCTGGAATTGATTTCTAGAGTTTTACAAATGTCCAAAATGGACCCAAATATTGAAAGTACAATATGATCTTAGTATGAGAACCTCAAACTTACACGGATGTGTAGTGCTTGGAAAAATATCCACTTTCAAAAAAAGAATCACCTCAATCCGAGTTCGCATGTGAAAGTTATAGCCATTTGAAGTTTTTTAAAAAAAATTATCCTTCACATTTTGAAGATCAACAGAAAAAAAACAAAACTCCAATGGTGATTGGGGTATCAATTTCAAAAGTCACCTTTTGACGTCAGCACTATGTCACTACCAAGTTTGGTAGAACTGCCTCCAAATTTGGATGAAAAGCAAAAAATAGGACTCTGCTAGTTAAGTTAGAACCGCTGCTAAAAATAATGGATATCCAAATATTTGTAGAACTTCACTAGATCTAGCATAAATGCTAAAATCACTGCTAAATGTAGAGGACCTACCAAATTTCAGATGGCATAGAGGTCAAGGTGTTCGTATGGAGCAAGGCTTAAAGAATTTTTTTTATTATTAAAAAAATGTTTTGAAAGGCCTTAAAGGATAGTTGATATAGGTTGGGGGGGCTACGTGTGCCATGCCCCACCTCCAAAGGGGGCTACGACCACTTATGGGTGCGGGCTTGAGCCAAAAGGCTCTTGTAGGCCCTAGTACGGGGTCGACAGGTCCGCAGGACCTATCGGTACCCTACGTACCAATTTTTTTATTTTAAATTTTCAATATAAACTTTTACAAAGCCCTTTTAGATTTTTTTAAAAAATGTGATTAATGGATTGAAAAGAAATAATTTTTTAAATGAAAGAAAAAATAATGATTTTTTTTTTTTAAATTCATGCCACACTGTGCACAGGTGGGGTTGTACAGTGCTGCCTACAAAAAAAATTGCCCCTCCAAACAATTTTGTCAAAATTTGACAAATTATATATGAAAATAGGGATTTTTGGGCCTTCTGGACATGATGGCACAATTTGTTTTGCCTCAAAGTGGCCTAATTTTGAGCAGCACGCCAGATCTTCATTGAAAACCTCTATTATTCAAACCTTCATGGATTTCACCTCTGGTGTCTCATTTGGATGAAATAAAATCCTAATCTAACTTTTTTGACTGCTTTGAACTCAATTGTGAGCCCAAAACATCTCCAAGAAGCTCCTATATACCTGCAAATGGCAAGATTAGACACAAAACCCCCACAAAAACTAGAATTTCTCTCAAGCATTTTTTATTCTCCTGGTCATCATTGGATGCAAGAGAAGAGCATACTTTGCCTTCAAGAATGAAATAGGACCTAGATTTCCTAAAATACTGCTAACCCACAAATCACAACTAGCTCTAATACCATGTTGAATTTTCCATGGACCAGTTAGGAGTTGAACCTAGGACCTTCCATTTGCATGCTAGAGTGCTTTAACAGCTGAGCTACTGGCCCTTTGTTGACAAGTCCATCATCGGTCTAAGTGTGGATTATTTCCAACATTGAGGAGGAATGTGGGCCAACATAATGATAGGATGTTATAAATCCTATAATTGTAGGAAAAGAAGGAAGATGAAGGGAACAAATATTTAGATTAAATCTTCAATAATCTAGAATTTTCCATAGACACAATAAACACATTTGAACATTGTTGTAATAAATCAAATTTATTTAATGAAAATATTTTAACTCATGGGGAATTATTAAAAATACACATCCCCTAGACTAAAAGGACCTTATGAGGAGATGAACCCCCAAACCAACAGTCAGCCCTTGTGTTGATTAAAGTGAGAAGAGTTTCCTTAAAGCATATATATAATAAATCCTTCCAAATAGAGGAAGAAGTAGCAAGAAGAGATTTTGTAAGAGTGTTTGAGGAAATCCTAGGTGAATATTTTTGTGAGATTTAATTACTTAGAGACAAGGGTAGAGTTAGGGAATTACTAAATTAGGAGGCTATTAAGATTGATAAGAGTGTTAATATTGAACAAGGGAGAAGGGACCCAAGGGCCCTAGAACTAAAAAGGAAAATATAAAAGAGTACATAGAGAAGAAACTTTATGAAATAGAGACAAATAAGAAGAGCCTACTCCTTGAAAAATGGAACACAATTAGATAAATCATACTAAACTACATATTTATGGAAATTTTTTTAAAAAGGAATCAAAGAATATATTTATTCTATAGTTTTCTTGGAAAATATTGTGGATAAGATATAATCAAACAAAACTCTATAGCTATTTTGGAACACTAAGTGAAGAAGTGTTTAAATGGTACATCAAAGAATACTCCCTACATAAGAAGAAATGGATTCATCTAAAGGAGGAGTTCTTGAAAAAATTATAATCTTTATATGTCCCCTTTGAGAGTGCGAATAATATGAACAAAATGATACAAAAGAAGGGTGAAACCATAAGATAGTATGACTAGATGTTCAAGGGTGTGAATAAGAACTTAGAGGATACCCTTACAAAGAGGCATAGAATTGAATAGTTTATCCATAGGAGATTAGGTCTATGATTAATGTAGCACAAGATGGTAGATATATAAGTGGTGGAATTAGCATGAAAGGTTGAAGTGTAGAACAATGGAGAAGAGAAAATAAGAGAGGTGTAAGTGTAGAGATAGAAAACTTGAAGTTACCATTGGAACAATTAGTGATTAATCAAGAGATACTAGCGAAAGGAGAAATCCATAGGGAGTCATCATCACACCATAGAAAAAATATTTGGTAGACATATTTCTCTAATGAAGGAAATATCCAGGATGAGTAGCCTATAATGGAAGGAATGAAATTAGTGGTTACACTAAGAGTGGAGCTTCTAGAACCACATAAAAGGTTTAAGAGTTTGTATTGTGGTATTTGCAATGAGTGGGATGGACACTCTCTTATTCCATGGTTTATGTAGAAATTTAGAAATTGATTTGATTTATTCTAACCTCTAGTATCTAACATTATCACTTGATGTAGCTTCCACTTTAGTTTTCAACCAACCTCTTGAATTCTACAAACTTGTCAAAATACTTCTAATTTTGTACTCAATCAATATGCCCAAAATTTGCTTCAATAATCATCAATGGAGGTTAGAAAATACATTGACCTATTCAATTAAGGTGCTTCCATAGGACCACAAAAATATGTATGAATTATCTAAAGATTTTCTTTAGCTCTTCTAGATTTAGAAATTTGAAAGCTATCTCTACATGTTTTCCAACAATAAATTTTTCACACACATTTTTTGTATCTTAAATCAAAGGTAGAACTTATACCATTTTAAATCCCTTGTCAAAAATTAACCTGCTAAAACATAGATGAACATATATTTAGTGCTAGATTCTACTTTCATTCATTTCATTAGAAGTTAAGGTTTGGTTTTTTTAGTGAAATAGAGATGAAAATTGATTTAACTAGAACTTAATTCTTGGTTCTTTTAATGAAATGGAGATGAAATGTTATGTCACCTATCATATTTTCTCATACAAAAACATAATTCCTTTTTAATTTGTCTCTTACTATGCACTAATCTTCATTAAAATTCACTTGATAATTGTCCTCTACCATTTTTCCAATAGACATCAAATTCTTCTTAAGTGTCGGAACACCACCCCCTACTCCATCTTGGTGGTGGGCAGCCCTTCTATCTAGCTAGGCCCATTTCTATAGCAATAGTGGGGGAAAGGTTAGGTATATATGTTTTACCTAACCTACCTCATCAAGTTTAGTTGTAACTACAATATTGCCCTTGCCCTTGGTTCCATGAGATTAATTACCTTCCAATACCACTATATTTTTTTATGTTTTTCATTTAAATTGATGAACAAATTCTCATTAGATTTCATATGAAAGGAACATATATAATCAACCTATCATATGTTATTTTCATTTTTATTTGAATTGAAGTAGGAAATGAATAAATTTTGCTTATCTTCCATAGTATTATGAACATTTTTCTATATCAACTTGTTTACACTAACATTGTGATGGATAGTGTCTAAAACTATTGCAATGAAAGAATAGAACATTAATTTTAATGTTATGTCTCCCAGTATTTCCACTTCTTTTGCTTCCTTTCAATTTTCTACTTCTATCTCTAACATAATTAGCTCTTCCTTTGAAATTACTAGATTGACCTTTATATTAATCTTTATAGATAGATTCACTTTTATTTCGATTCTTGATGAAAGTGTTTCTTTGACCTCTTGGGCTTGCTTTAGAGGAAAATTCTTGTTCTAAGCTTTATTCATTAATTTTCCCCATTTCTTCCATAGTTAAATAATTAACTCAATTTATCTATTTTCATAGTTTTGAGAGATTTAGAAATTTTAACTATAGAAACCACACTGTCAAACTTGGGAATCAAACTCCTTAAGATTTTCCCTATTGCATGCTTCTCAAAACCTAAAACCTTCATTTGACTAATTAGTGCTTCCACTTTTGTTAGAAAATCATTCACATGTTCACTATTAGTCATTTTTAGATTTTAAATAGACTAATGTTTAAAACTTTGCAGTTTACGCATCTTGTTATGCATTATTAAGTAATTCCCATAATTTCCTAGAATCAATAATGTAAAAACTACCAAGATCATGGAATAACAAACAAGCACGAGATACAAATGAAATCGACCAAATGTATTCACAAATTAAGAAGTATAAATAGGAGTGTGTGGGTACCCAATTATCCACCAAATGAAGATAGGACTCCGTGGTAGTGAGTAACCACTCACAATG
The DNA here is from genome assembly GCA_027924645.1 of Cunninghamia lanceolata. Lineage (NCBI taxonomy): Eukaryota > Viridiplantae > Streptophyta > Pinopsida > Cupressales > Cupressaceae > Cunninghamia > Cunninghamia lanceolata. The sequence continues at coordinate 670,357 of BSBN01000195.1, forward strand.
ATAGCGCAAGGTGTTGATGCAAGTCGACACCTTTACAAAGTGACTACCAACTTTGACAAAATCAAAACACATGTGGATAATTCACGTAACTATGATCAAGTTAGTTTAAACACCTATGATTAGAGGTTTATACACCAACACCCCCCTTAAGCATAGCTTAGGTGAGTTTTATGAAAAATGGGTCCTAGCTATTAGCTTGGTGAGGTACCCATACATAATGCTAATCTCTTAGAAATGGAGAAAGATAGAAAACCTAGTGGGAAAAAACTATCCTCCAAAAAGAGAAATTATACAGGTGAAGAAGTACTACTTCTTTCACTAAGTACAATATAAGATTCCCCCCTAAAGGAGAGAATGAGAGAAGGTCAATGAGACCCCCCATAGTACATGTCCTACTACAGTAATGTTGAATAGTTGACGAAGGATGCAGATGTAGATTTATGAATGCTCAACAATGTTCCTTCCCTTGGGAAGAAACGAAACCACCTAAAGATGTAGGATATCTTCTCATGTGAGAAGATGTATGTATGATCTTGAATCAAGTTGAAGCTAATCCAAGGATGATGGTGCCCATGTTGATGCCTTCAAAGAGTGCTCAGGTGTCCCCATGTCGATGTTGAAGGATGCCATAATCAAATCAAGTGCATGTGCAATAGATGAGGATGATGATGATCCAGAACCATGTGTAGGATGGCGTAGAGCATGAATATCCAAAGAAAAAAATGAAGATGTAGTTTTATCAAAACTATCATCAAAGATAAGACATATGTCCTCAATGTGTGCTTCTATGTCAGCAATGCTAGACTCTACAAATAGACAAGTGATGTCAGGTAGAAATCTGTCCCAATCAGCAATGCTAGGAAGAATGATATCTTGTTGGAAAGAAGCACCAGAAGATTTCGACGAAGCAACTTTGGAATCTGATGAAGCAACAGTAGGAGTGATGACTTCTGCTATGCCACTGAAACATTTTGTTTCTGTATCATGATTAGGGATGTGAGTTGCATGATAAATGCAGAATCATGTGGGAATGGAGAAACATTTGAGTCTCCATATATCTCCCAAATTTTGATCCATAATGCATGTGGACAATCAATATCCATGATGGCATACAAAGTGGCATCTGGTATATATAAATCGATCAATCCAACAATGTAATCATGATGATTAAAGCACTTAGCCTTCTGAGATTATTTACTAGGTTCATGGACAAGTCCATACATATGGGGTATGAGATTATGGATCATGAGATGTTTTAGGATGCCTTCACACCAGGACTTATAGTTTCCCTTGGTTAGATTGATTACGGAAGAGTGAGTTTTATATCCCATGATTGGAACAAGTTAGTTTGACTAGACAATAAAAATCAACACATCAGGTAATCCAGATTAGTTAGATCCCTAATTGAACTTTATGTAAAGAGGCACTTTATAAGTTGAGTGTGTAGTTTTTCTTAATTTCCCCCCTTAAAGGGACACTTTTTTAAGTTAGTGCCTTATGGGAAATGAATACACAAGACCCCCCTTAATTACGTGTTTCCCCCCAACTTTGGCACTTTATAGAAGGAGTGCAATAGGTCATCATAAAATAGCTTAAATAGGCACTTTATAATTTTAGTGTGATTTTAGGTTAGTTAGATTTGCGATGAAAAACCATGCCCTTTTGCAAAAGGAATCACTCAATTTCAAGTTGATTTGTAAAAGTTATAGGCCTTTCAATTTTTTGCATTTAGAAAAAAAGTTCTTTCGAAAGAAAAAAATTTCTAATGTTTGAAAAAAAATTGCATGAAAATGTTCGAGAGAAAAAAAAATTGAAATAAGGAGAAGCCCCATTGGGTTGTGCATGACCAGGGGCTAAAACCCCTGAGATGACAAATGGCAAGTCGTAGCCTTCCTTGGGTGGCTGCACTGACAAAGATGCCTTTCAAGGCATGGGTTGTGTGAGCAAAGATGCCTTTGAAGGTGTGAGCATGGGTGGTGAGTAGAGATGCCTTAGTAGAGGCGTTGATAGTAGAGGTTTGGCCTATGTGGTGCCGCCTCTTAAAACCTTCCCACTTAGCCCTTCAAAGGGCTTCCACTGTGATGATTGCAGGCTCTTTCAAAAGGGCATATATCAGTCCTTGATCCTTCTTCTTGCACATTCAAATGAACACAAGATTAGAAGATAAAAGCCAAACAAAAAATGATAAATTGCTTATAGATAAAGGCTCGCCATCAATGGGTAGAGATGCACAACAAACAAATAGCTTGAGGCTAACCACGAAAGCTCTGATACCATGTAAAAATTGCCAAGATCGTGGAATAACAAACAAGCACGAGATGCAAATGAAATCAACCAAATATATTCACAAATGAAGAAGTATAAATAGGCGAGTGTGGTTACCTGATTATCCACCAAATGAGGATAGGACTATGTGGTGGTGAGTAACCACCCACAATGATAGTGTGAGGTGTCAATGCAAGTCAACACCTTTACAAAGTGACTAGCAACTTTGACAAAATCAAAACACATGTGGATAATTCACCTAACTATTATTAAGTTAGTGTAAACACCTACGATTAGAGGTTTATACACCAACAAATAACATCACTTATTCTAGGAAATATTGCTTGATTAATTGCATGTTGAATCAAAAATATAATTTTATTGTTTTCCTTACATTTGTTTTGTATTACTCTTCTTCTAACCACTCAAGGCATTAATTATAATTAAATTAGCTAGTTCCACATACTCTAGTCATACAATTTACCACAAACCTTTATATCTTAGGAGAGTTTGCATCCAAGTGCATCAATACATAATGTTGTTTTCTTTGAAGATAGGAATGAACATACCTGATATTATATTCTCTCATGTATTTTCCATCAAAAAAATGTGCACAATAACCTAAAAATATAGCACAAAATTTTGAGAGATCCTTAGAAATGAATACACCCCTATCTCTTGAATCAAGACCTACCCACAAATTTTTTACATTACTTTACCTTAATGATAACTATTTAATAAAGCATAAATAATTTGTAAAATCCCACAGAATTTTAAAATTTTAAACTAGAAGATTTACACTGTATTAAAAAAAAGGCTTTGGAATAAGCAACAAAAATCTCCCTGGAAAGACAAATTTAAATCTAAACAGTTTTTCTTACAAATAGCCACTTAACATATAACAATAGTTTTAAAGATCATACTCTTAAAATGGTGAGGAACCTACCCTATAAAGTAATAATAAAAAGATTTTAAAATTTTTAATTGGAATTTTTCTCTTTAATTTATGGGATCAAAAGATTAAAAAATTTAATTATAAAATAATAATAAAAAGATTTTAAAATGTTCAAATGGAATCTCTCTTTATTTTGGATGGGAACAAAAGATTAAAAATTTAATTTCAATTCACAAAGATTTTCAGAAACAAGATTAAGGTCTTGGGCATTCGGCGTTGCTCATCTTTTAGTTTGAGTCGTAGATATTAATTTTATTGGTTAATGCATCACTAGTTTTTTCTTTCAATTTTTCTGTGGTAGTGATTTTTCAATCCTAACCAAATAATGATATCAAAGTACACGTAATATAACTATTCAAATTTACAGTCAAAAGAAAAGATTGTTAGAGAAATTGAGAAAGAAAAGAAAAGATTGTTATAGAAATTGAGAAACATCTAGGTGCTAAATACAATAATAATTGACAGTTTTTCTGAAAGACTAGTGTCTCCTCAAAGCATGGAAATCTGAGAGAAAAACCCACACAATAGGGGAAAAAAAATTCAATCAAAATCTTATAAAGTAATTGTTAGTTTATTGGATTTTAAGAAGAGGATTAAATTTATAGTCAAAAGGAAAGATTGTTATAGAAATTGAGAAATATTTTGGTGCTGAAACACTCTATTTTAATATCATTTATTTTAATGGTCAAACAACTAATAGCAATTTTACATCTCATTCACAACAAAAAGTGGTAAATATTTGTCTTATTTTTATTGGCGAAAATTGATCTTTGACTGTTAAAGTGCATGATATTTAAGAATAACCGGTGCTGAAATACAACAAGAATTGACAATTTTCTTGAAAGATTCGCATTTGCCCAAAGCATGGAAATTGAGAGAAAAAGGCCCATAGAACAGACAAAATAAATTAAATCAAAATCTTATAAAGTAATTGTTAGTTTATTGGATTTTAACAAGAGGATTAAACTAGCTTTGATATTAGATAAAATAAATAACAAATAATAATTAGTAACAATAAAACAATAATTAAAATAACAATGTAAATAAAATAAAATAATTCTTAAATAACTGATAGTTTATTAGATTTTAAGAAGATTAATCTAACTTTGATATTAGATAAAGTTGTTTTATTTTATTTTATTTTATTAAAAGTTAAGTATACATTGCATAAGATATTGACCTATATTATTGTCATAATATATTACTAGCACTTGCAACCATAGCTTTTTTGATAGTTTTTTTTAATGGCGTGAGACCATTCCGAGCACTATAATGCTCACATAAAAAAGCCTATCGGCTGATTACACAACTATATTGGCCTATATGCCAAGTTTATTTAAAATTACTACATCTTGTCGCCACCCATGACATAAGTCATTCAAACGTTACTACACGTTTCTCAGGGACAGAGACCAAAGTAGGCACCTGAACCAGGGATGGCCTGGTTATTACAGAATGTTTAATGGACGAGCTATAATTTGTTTGCTCGTCCCAGTACTTGGTCCACAGCATGACTCCTCCATAATATAGGGAGTCCTTGATCTGAGGCAGCACGTCGGAGTTGAGTTTCTCTGGAGGAATGTAACCGCTGCTGGTATAATTAGGGGAAGCCGGAAGGCCGAGGAAGAAGCCCGGTGTTTGAGCAGTGGTTACAGACGTGGTCCACTTGTTCCATGAATTCAGCAGATTGGTAGCGTTTCCATTTTCATAATCGCATGGGGAGTTGTGGTAGAACTCGATCCACACGTAGTCGAACAACCCCGTGTTCAAAGCCGTTCCCAGCGCAGCGTCAGGATAGGGGCATTGCGGAGCGGCGCTGAGATAGACACCATAAGCAGACAGCGCCCTGGCCAGATCATCCAAATGATCAGTCGGGTATTCGATATCGAAGTCGATTCCGTCGAGAACGGCGTCTCCGAGAGGCCTGTCGCTCGAATTCCCTCCGAGAAAGTTGTTCCACAGATTGCTGGCCACCTCCTGCGCGTCACGGATAGAGGTGATGTTTATACCTTCGAAGAGAGAGAGAAACACCTTTACGCCGATGGAATGGCAGGAGTCAATTTCGGTGCTGAGCCTTTGGCAGTCTCCCGAGAAAGGGTCGCAGTGGCTTGCTAAATTGAGTTGCGGCTCCTGCCCGTTCCCAACGTTGATCAGATACGCGAGTATCACAATTCCATAGTTGTTGCTAGCGCAGGTCTCGGCAAGAGAGGCTTCTCTGCCATCTTGACCCCAGTATACGCCTATGCTTCCCGCCGATGCTCCGCTGCACAGCAGACAAACTAAAAACACAAATACGGCTCCTCTCATTGCACTACTCTCCATGCTTGGCAATGAATTGGAATGCTTTTGGTTGCCTAAGCCGGTGGGCTTGGCCTCCTTATATAGATCTCTGCCGGGTGGCCAAGTTAAACTCACATTGTATCCTCCACCGGCGAGTATTTTTCACGTGCGAATGTCCTTAAGGAATTTGCTTTAAAAAAAGGTGCTTTGAATTGGCCATGAAATGCCCGGACACATTTAGTATAGTCTGATTCTTCAAATGCAAACGTACCACATACCTAATAGAAAAGGTTTATTAATAGTCTATGCAATACAAGGTAAAATACTAATAAAGTGCTAAAGGGGAATATATACAAAAGAAACAAAGCGCTGAAAGGGGAATCAAAGCAAATAATCAGTTGTAAATTATCACCCACTGTGACCCTAAGGCTCAAAAAATCTATTTTATAATCTTGTTCTCAAAGGCCCAAAATCTAATGGAGCTAATGAAACTTGACAATAATGTCTCATTGTCCTCATCCACTCTCTAAGGTTCAACATTGTGAGCAAAACAATCAAATGATGTAATCAAGCCTAATAAAGTCCTCTTAGAAGGCCTTGAAGGATGAAGAAATAATAGTATGGGTGGAGAATAACTTATCAGATGATCATACAAGAACCAAGGCACAACAAATAAAGGCCAAGAATTTAAAGAAGTTTGTTGAAATGGAATCTTAAACAAGGACAATCTAAAATTCCATGCACTACTATATTCATGAAGTGAATGACAATTAGAACATGGTAAAATGAAATAGGATGCAATGACACTAAGCTAAAAAAAGTTTTTAAATGTTGAGAAATAATGGAGGAGGCAGCCATAAAAACACAAAAATAGGAAGCACTGGAAAAATTGTTCATCGAAAACTTGGCAAAGGAATAAGATGGCATACAATAGGAAGAATAATAAATAGAGCTTATGCCAACTAAGAAAATACTTACATCTACATCACTGCCACCAAACCCAATGCAATTTATCAAGTATTTCTTGGCACAACAAAAGAAAATCCAACCAATAACTTCAACCCCAACACATTACATAACCATCTTGGCTCCCACATAGATTTTTCACAAATTTCTCCTCTACAAAAGTTTTTGTTATGAGATATGTTACAAAATACTATCAAGGAGGACATCCTAAAGCATCATGAGGAGATAATAGAGTCCATTGAAAGTTCCATAACTCCATTTCACCATAGAGTACCACATCTAACTACGGATACGGTAGCCCAACTAGGCCAACAATTACAACAACTAATAAATGGGTTACTAAAAGAAATTCAAAACCAGGCTAATACAATTAGATAAAAGGTAATGGAAGAGGCATAAAAGAAGCAATTTTAAGAGTTAAGGAAGAAATGTACCAAAACCCACACAAATCTAGAAGTTTATAACCCTAATAATAGAACTAGTAAGGGGGAGGAAAGATAATCAAATAGAAGTGTTAGATTAGCGGTCAAAAATTAATGAAAATGTTTGAGGTTTAGTTTGTCCATCTCCACATTGATCCTAAAGATATGAACTCTTATAGGACAATAATGTTCCAAAAAAAAACTTGAATGACATACATGTCCATCCTTTTTTGCAACCCATTAAATTTTATGTTCACTTGAAGGCATTCAAGAGTGATACACCTAAATGTATGTAGCATGTTAGGCTTCATCTTTAGAAATGAGGATGACCAAAGTTTCTACCATAAACAACTTTATATAACTTATAAGCTAAATAAAAACTCAAAAAGTGAATCCATGAAGGTAGAATTTTCAAAGTAGTTTGAAGAACGGATGTGTTAACACTTTTCAAACCATTCTTGTAGTAAGTTCAGCAATGTTTTTTCCTACCTCCTCTATTTGATCCTTCATTAGTGTGTATATATCTACATAGGGCTCAATCCAAAGATAACACATACCATCAAGGGGTATGACCTAGTGAAACTTTGACTACCCAACCTACATAGAACCTACTCTTACTATGATTATGTTAAATAATTTATTTTATCAATCATTGTCCACATAATAGAGGAACATCTCCCAAGGCTCTTCAAAGAATTCATTATAATGATAAAGATAACTTGTAGAGACCTCTGATGTAGTTTTAAAACACTGGTCCAATAATAAGACCTTATGGTTTCTTTGGGAAATTCTTCAAGATCCTAAAGTTTGCATCAAATATAGTGTTTACCCTGGGGTTCATCAATTAGGTAAATATAATTTAGTTCTTATTTGACAATGGTAGAGAAAGATAAGCCAACTATTCAATTACATCTACCTACAACACAATCACTACTTTTATGTGGTGCTCTATAGAATAGCTAGAGGCTTAACAATGGGATATACAACTGGACATAGTGGAAGATAGATGGGGCTATGATCCTATGGGGTATTTCATTAAATGATTACAAGTATTACTAGTAGTGAGGTGGGGAAATTTTCTCATAAGCCCAAGCCTAAAGCTGAGGTGATGAATAATCCCAAGAGAGATGAAATTCCCAAACTAATAAATACATGGGAAGTTTCTACCCTATTCCATCAAGCCCTTAAGCCTTATGACACCTTTAATGCAAACCTAGTAAAATTTATACCTAATCTAAAAATGAATGGATAAAGATGTTAAAGATTCAAATTTGGGGAGAACACTAGATTGATATCTAGTGTACCACTATAGGTAAGATGTTGTAAATCTATCTATTCCTTCTAGATAATTTGCATGGGAGGACCAATATGAAAACTAAATGATGATGCTCATTGAACTCCACTCTTAGGATTCAATCCTAAATCTTCCAAAAGGATGAGTGGGACTAGAATTCCATTATTTGATGAAGAGCTATAGGTTTAATTACTTACCCATATCTACCATAATCAAGTTCATACAATAGCCCTACATACTTAGCAACCTTTAAAATATAAAAGTGGATTGGGCATGTAACAACAACAATAACAAAAAGTGCTAATACCTACTTATGCACAAGTCCCCCAATCAATGAATCATTAAGGGACAAGTCTACTTGAAACAACTACAAAATGGTAGTGCCTAGGGAGCACAAAAACTAGTTAGATAATATCCTATAAAAATTAACAATTAAAGTTGTCCATTCACTCCAACAAATACATACTAGAGTAAAAGTTCAAAGTTGTGTCACACTTCAGACCAATTTATCAGCATAAAGGAATTAAGTATTTCTAACTAAAACTCAATTTTGGTGAAACATATGTTTTATCTAAATTTATTGTAGCTAAATTAGGTCTATGCCACATCTTTTCTAACAAAAACTATCTACTAAAAACATATGTAGCATCACTTTGGGGCTAATTTACCAAAAAATTAAAATTATGTGAAAAACTTGATGCTCTAACAACTCCTATTTGTTCTTGAATAATCATTTCAAAAGAATCTAAACATACTCTTTTATAGATCTATAAGTCTACTTTGTAAAAATAGTTTTTTCAAACATTTCCATTAGTGTTTATATTTTATTTTTACTAAAAGTAGGTCATCAACACCAAAATATGATTTTGATTGTCCTCTCAAGAAAAAATAGTAAATTTTATAAAAAATTGAAAAAATATGATTCACTAGAGGATAGATTCCATGTCCAGATAATATATATTTTTTCCTATTTTTGATAAATATTCAAGACAGAGGTGGAAGTCCCATCGAAACAGTTGTGTTTTCATTACACCCAAGTTCCAAGATTTATTTCAAAATATATATATTAAAATGGGGAAAATTTAATCCATTTACTAAAGTTTTGAGGTATGAATACATAAAAAAATGGAAGGAAAATAAATGAAATTTACTATATAAAGTGCAATGTCTCATTCAACCCATTCTTCAACATTTTATTAGCAACTAAATTATAGTGTCAATTTTATCAAATGCTACATTTAAATAATTTTTTAAAATTTAAAAAAACATAAAATACACTAAAAAATATACATTTTATTAGTTTACATCATTTTAATATTCAAAACATATATGTCACTTTGTAGTGATTCAAGATAAAAAGTTGGACTAGTGATAATCATTTCCTTTATAAAAGTGTGACACAACTTTGAACTTTCACTCACTATTGAAGCATTTAAACTCAAACTATTGGAGGTGGTGATAAATAACATGAATAGAAAAAGAAAATGAATTTGCACAAAGTTGATGACCCACCAAAGAAATAGAAGAAGTATAAAAAAGAAGAAATAGTCAAAATCAAAAGGACCAACCACTAGAATCAGCGCATGTGTAGGGTACTTGTATACAATAGACAAAACATGATGCTAGAAACTAGTTTTCATCATGTTACTTTCCCAAGGAACCATAAGCATGGTTTTCACTTGTGGATAGATTTTCCTCCACAGTTTCCATTTTTTTCCTTTTTATTCTTTTGTATTTCAGTAGTAGAAGCTCCTTCATGTATGGAAGCATTTGAGATACATTCTCTTCATAGGTTTATCAAGATCCTATACATCTTCCATGGCCAAATTGTATTCTCATGACCTATATTTGGTGATGATAATGTAAGGACCTAGCCAATTAGACTCAAATTTACCTTTCTTCTCCTATTCCTAATTAGTGTGTCTCTAATTTTTTCGAAGAATAAGGTCATGCATTTTGAACCCTAGAGTAGATTTTATATTCTTGTTTTATCTTCTCTATGTAATGAGCCACACAAAATATTCTTGTTGATTTTCTTTAAGAATGAGGTCATGAATTTTGAACTCTATAGATTTTATATTCTTGTTGTAGCTTCACTCAATAAGGATTCACTAGCTGATATAGCGTGGCTATCAATTGAAGGAAGGGAGGTTTTTAAAGATGAGAAGGACAATGAAGAAGCCATACAATATTTTTTCAAGGGTGGTGAAAAGGACAAACTTGTGAAATTACATTCTAGTTATGAAAGAACTTCACTCAAACTAGTTTGGGTTGTAGTGATGGAATGCGTTATGAGGTATATGTCACTAGAAGGTAGGTTTAAGTCTATGTATGGTTACCATTTTTCCCTGCTTAACCATTTTAGACATAAATTTTTGGTGTCCTTCCCTTTCTTTCTTCTGCCTATCTAGAAAACTCTGTAAGGGATATAGGAAGGTGCCAAACATGGCTCCTATTCATGAGGGACTTATGTTCTTGATTGTAAATTATATGAAGGTCTAGAAACTTAGTCAAAAAGCCCTTGGAGGTATTGGTACTTTAATGAAGGAGAGAAATGTAGGTTAGTTGAGTATACTGATACCTTTTCTTTTGAGTTTTTGAACCTAGAGAATAATTCATAGGATGGTTGTAAGGGGGAGTGGAGTCTAGATATGATTCAAAGTAGTCTAATCCTGTGGATTTGGGGTCATCCTTGGATCTTGATTATAAAGGCTCTGAGGAGGTTGTTACTCTAAAGAAGAAGAGAAATATTACAGTTGATACCCCAAAGCCTAAGCTCCATTCTATAGAGAAGGGAAATAGGAAAAAAATCTTTATTTGGTCAAAAGAGTTTGAGATTGGGGGTGAGAGGTATAATATAGATGGTTTGGTGAAAGATTTGGAAGAAATTCAAGTTCAAGAGAAGAAAGAAACTAGAAAGGGAAAATCAATTATATTGGAACCATTATCTGAGATCTCATTCCCATGGATTTCAAATACCACTCTAGATATCCCCAGGGGCTTTCCTATCCTTATTGCTAATGCCTCTTCAAGGGAGGATATTTTTGAGATTTTAAGTACTACCAAGGAAGTTGTTTCTTCCCAGCATACCATGAAGAAATGGTTCTTTGTGGAAATTAATAGAATTAACATGAAAATAGTTGCATTGTAGAAGAGACTGAGGGTACAAACATAGCTTATGGGGGAGAATGATATGAATATTATTCAAAGATGGAAATCTCATCCTAAGATGGATATGATTGAAAAAGATGTATCCAATCTAAATAGTGATATTAAGTTTGAACTGATAGCTTAGGAAAAGTGGAAGCAAGATCTTAATGAGAGAGTTACCACTTTGAAGAAAGATCTTACATCCATAAAAGATAACCTTAATAATGTTGTCTAGGTCAACAAATGCATAATTCAAAATAGCGTTTCTAGGATCAAAATTGTCACAGATAAACTTAAGTCTTCATGAGAGTCAAATTATTTAGGTAACTGATGTTGCTACTATGGGGAAAAAAGTGGAAATGTTGGTCCAAGTACTAGAATCAGCGATAGCAAAAACAAGACCTTCAAAGAGGAGAAGAAATATTTTCTAGAGCTTGTCAAATTGCATGAGTATTTCTATCAGCAGGAGCTAGAGGTGGTAAGGATTTTGAAGCATATGTAATTGGGTTTTTATGTTGTCTTTCTTGTGCTTTTGTTTCCTATTGTTTTGTTTCTTCTTGGGTTTCTTTTTGTGGTGGGGTTCACTGATTTAAACATTTTTTTGTACTTTAGATGATCTTTTTATGCTCCTCAGCCTATTGTAAAGGGTTTCAAAGCCCCTTCAAAATCTATTTTACCTCTAATAAAAAATTGCCACCAAAAATAATAATTTAATGAGTAATTTAAAATAAAGTAACTCATGAATGGTATAATTTTTGAATTATTGTTTTTTAATAAGTATATAGATTTCACATTTCATAATAAAGATGCCAAAATTATTTCATTTCATAGATCACCATGATACATGTTTGCAAATAAAATAATAATATGATACAAATCTAGATTATGAATATTGTCCTACTAATTCACTAGTGTACATCAATTATACATATATTTGACTTTTCATTACAATTGGGTTGACCATCAATCATTTATATCTCATATAAGTGTAATAAATATGGTTGTCTAGCTATAGGAGGGAGAGCATCACTCAAGTAGTTTACCTTGAACCACATACTAGATAGTCCCCTACCCATCTTTCCACTGGGAGTAGCTTGACCCTTTAATGAGGGTGATAGATAGGGACAACTACAACATAACCGAATCTAAGAACTAAGTGCAAAGATTAATATCTACATACCCATCACATGTAGTCAATCATGAATTCCCTATATACCCTTTAGCAACCATGATTTTTGACTAACATAAAACATGTGGGTACAAAGAACTGACAATGATTTAGCTATACCATCACTTTAGTCAAAGAATTAAAATAACAGTCACATAAATGCATGTCATATGTTCACAACACTACTATCTCTTGCTTGACACTTCCCACTGACTATTAATTGGAAAAAAATTAAATTATAGACCAGAATATAAATAATCTTTTGGTTACCAAACTCTTAACATACCCTGCCCCTTAGTTGGTCGTACTATTTTTTTCTATATTATATGTATATTCATAAGTATAGCTTGACATATATTAAGTTTCGATTTCCAATATCTTGATATGCCCTACCCTAAGATGGTCTTGCATTTTTTAGTGAACAATATAATCAATAATACATTTGTATAGGTTAATAATTATTTACTAGTCACTCAGTATCCCTTACTCTAAGTTGGTTCAATTATAAAGTATATGAGTAAATATTGTTTCCAAACTCCTAGTATCCCTTACCCTTGAGTTTGCTCTATTTCTAATTGTCTACCAGATTGGACAAATGATTTCATTTATCCATCAACTCCATGCAATAGTCAAATACTTGTAGGTATTTACTTGGGTCAATATGTAGTTTGGGTCATCTTTAATCCCAACTGTAATAATGCATTCATATGCTAACATTTATTCCCAATATAGATATATATAGCCACATGATGTTGTAGGAATCAAGGGCAACACTGAGAGGGGGGGTGAATCAATGTTGTATGAATTTTCAAAACCTTTGTTTAAACTTCAACTTTAGAGCTCAAAAGAAAGATACCATTGATTTGTAAAATGCACATGACTGTGAATACAAAAAAGAACAAAACTTCATAAGTAAATCAAACACACACAAAGATGATCAATATGAATCATGACACAAGATATGCAAGAGTGGAAAACCCTCCAGGGGTAGAAAAACCACTCGAGAACTGCCTCACTGGCTTAAATGAAAAATCTTCTTACAAATGTCTCACTGACATAAGAGGTCTCACTGACCAAGGTCTCACTGACCACAAGCATACTGTGCCTCACTGGCAAACACAATCACTATAAACAAAACATCAAATTTTGTGTGCAAGACATGATTGCTGTTCAATTAGATTTGCACCATTGTATACAACCTTATACCTCCTGTTTGATTTTTAAATCAAGACCATTTTCTTTTACATACTTCTGCAAACAAGCTCCATATACAAACAACACTGCATATCAATCTTGTATTCTATTTCATTCAACAACACTGCGTATCAATCCTGTATTATAATCCATTCAAGAACACTGCATATCAATCCTATATTCTGATATTCTCAACAACACTACTTTACTCTGTATATTTCATCTCTGTCTTTCAAGTCATACATTAATGCACCTAAAAATCATTTTTATATAAGTTGAATGTCCTTCCACCTTCCATCTTCTGTATGTTTCATTTCTGTCAAATAAAATACAACTGCCCTTTCTAATTCACAAAACCCTTCAATCTGCAAATTTCTTCAACCAAATTTCCATTATAATTTCCTCTTAGAGATGAAAGAATATCTTTTCATATTTGAGACTTTTCATTTCAATTCTCTTCAATTTCCTGATCATTTGCCATTTTTAAGATCTCACACAAAAATTATTTTCTTCACCTACAAAATAATATCAAAATGAGCCTTCAATCAATCTGCAAAATAAGAGTCAGAAATCATATTTATTTTTGCACCAATCTGCCCTGAAAATATTATCTTTCTCTTGATATTCCTGCAAGAAAATTTAATCATCAAACTCTTAAACTTCATCCCAAAAGATAATCTCCTGCAAATAAAAAATCTTTTCAACTTCTTCCTTATAAAGAACCTGCAACAAATCCTGAACCAAACGAATTACATCTCTGAAAAAATCAATTTCTTTTCAATTTTCATTTTGAATATCCCTCCAATTTATCATCTCCTTCTCAAAAATTTCATTTATCTTCTCTTCAAACATGATCCTTCATATTCTTTTCAATAATATTCTTCAAATCCCAAAAAAAATCTCCTCAAAATTTTTTTATGTTTATCTCTTTTGTGACTTCCAATATACAAAAATATCTTCATAAAGATTTTTCCTTTTTAGAAAAAAACAATAAAAATCTCCTTAAAAAACAACTCCTCACATTTGTCACAAAAGGGACCGACCAAAAGGAAATTACTAAATTTTTAAAAAAAGAAACTATTTATATTTGATTCGGGCTTCAAAGAAATTCTAAACTCTTTACATATTTTCAAGAAAGAAAAAAAGCTTTTTCCTTAATGCCTCGGCCTCATACAAAATCGTGCCTTTTTACCCTTTTGGTGGTGACAAATTTAAATTCAAAAACATTGAAATCTTTTTAAAACAACCTGCGCATGTAGATGACTTGCACTATCGGTGGAAAGGGGGAAAGGGGGCCGGTTGCCTTGTGGTATTAAACCCTCCACCAGGTGACATTTAGTGAAATGACCTTCTGTCACAGGTCAGTTTGAAATTATAACATAAATATATGAAAAATAGAACTTTATAAACTCCTTTGTAAACCTTGAGCTTATAAACTTCAATAAAATAATTCCAATCTTGTTATGAGCTATAACAAGAACTAAACAAGCTTATTCCTCTAACTTTTTCAAGATAACAAACAATGCTTCTGATGTTCAATATAAACAACTTGATCAACATTACCAAGGAAAAGCAACAACTGGTTTAACTGAATTCCTTAGTATCTCAATACCACTCAAACTTCAACATGATAATAGAATAAAACCACTTTACTATCATACACAAGATGATGTCTCCTGCTCCTATTAACAACTTCACACAACTCTTGATGCAACAACCTTTTGCACTTACCTCCTGAAAGGTGACCTTTGAAGATATGAACCAATATACACACTAAACATGAGAATCCATCTTGAGAACATGTTAAAACCAACTAAAGGATATTATGGAGACCAATCTCCTTGATTTCAACATTTGTTTGTATGATGATCAACTCACAACTTTAATTGATATATGTATCTGTAAAGATCAATCATGACAATTTTAACAAGACACAAGATGATGTAATTCTGTAACAACACATTTGACATCAATGACAACCAACTACCATCAATCTCCCCCTTTGTCATTGATGGCAAAACTACCTGATGCAATTTCTCTTTCTCCCCCTTTTTGACATCTGATGACAAAGACACAAAAAACTATTTGCTCCCCCTGTGCTAAAGTACACAAACAAATCATTGCTCATAAAAATCACTTCCAAACACTGACAAGAGTAACTATCACTTCTTGACACAATACCAATATGAGGAGGAAGATGACATATCTCTTTTTGAACATTACCATCTGCTATTGCTGATTCAAAACATTTACTTGCCTCTGATTAATAGATGAACTTGAAGAAAAACAAGGCACCACCATCAATTTCATAAGCAACTCTAGATGTCACATATCTGATACCACTTTAAAACTAGAATCACACAACTTGAACATACCTCCCTGAAACATGTCAGATTATCACATCAAGAACACTTCCTCTGATGAAATGCAGGATATCACTATCCATGACATAGCTTGAAGAACTCTGTCTGAAACATATTAGTGAGGAAGATCATCAATGAAACAAGTGAAACACTATCTCCAAATCACCTGAAAGCTTTAATACTTATGCAAAACATATGCCATAAAACATTACTCAACAAGATAGTAGATATGAATATCAAATTATCATCCTGCAACCAAACTATTCTGACACCTTTTCTGACATGACAAAGAATGAAGACCATATGAACTATCCTCCTGTTCTGCACAAGACACCACATCTGAAACATACTGTCTTATACAAGAACTACTACCTCTTGACTTTGTCATTCAAACAAACAAACCACATCTGCAACAACACTTTGCACAAATCAAAAGCAGAAATAATTGCTATGAATTGAATTTTCATTTTTAGCCATCTCAGACAAATAGCTGATAAGAGCTCTTTGAAACAACCAAAGCTCTTTGTTATGATAACTAATACTTTTCAATAACAAGATCCCAATGGACTGCAACATCATAACAACTCAACCATTGTTAGTAACAACATGCTATGAACAAATATATGAATAGGTTCATTTATAAACCAAGACTCTCAACACTATCAAACTCTTTGCTTTGAACCCCTGACCATCCTTTTAACATCTTGTATGCATACAAAACTAAAGATCACCTGTATCATTGTCACATACTAAAAATCAACATTTGTTAGCAACATCATCATCAATAATTTCAAAGCATGGTAAGAATGATAGACAAGATCATCATATCAAATGATCTTCCTGAAACTTCTTGGGGTTAACTGATAGAACATTTGATACCTCCCCCTTACTTCATGCTATGTTATGCAACAGATGAAATGACTTGTGCAAGATGCACAAGCTTAGATTCTGACTTCTCTTTACTTTCTTTCTGCTTCCAAATTTTCACAGGCTCTTTCTTCCTCCAAACCTTTTCTATCTTTTTCTTTTCCCAACCTTTCAAATTAGGTGAAGCTCTCCTGCAACTGTGTGCTTTATGACCAAGAGAGTTGCAATTATAACAAATTATGTTGTAATCAAAATCAATTCACTGATAATACCTTTGAGCACTCATATTAAGCTTCCATGAAGGATCATACACTCTGTTCATTTTGCAGTTTCTTTGAATATGTCCAACATTATTGCACTTGTAACAAACAATATCAGTATTCCTTGTATTCCTTCTACAAACAACTAATTTGTGTCCAAATTGATTACAAGTATAACAAAAACCATTAAATGAATAGTTATACCTGTACATGTATGCTTGTCTAACAGGAGCACTTCTTCTGAAATTTCTTCTTCTTTGATTATGCATTTTGTTTTCAGTGGCAGTATTCAAATCAATCTTCTTTCTGGGAGTCTCTCTGACTTCTGAACATTCTCCTTCTTCAAATCCTAATCCAGTTGTGTCATTATGCTGCTTTTGTTTTCCCAACAACACATGTAACTTGCTTGTGCTTTCTTCAAACTCCTGATACTTCTTAGATAAAGTCTTGAGACTATCATAATCTTTTCTGAGTTTGATAATTTCACCCTCTAGTTTTAGATTCTCACTCCTTCTAACTTCAAGGTCAGATATTGAGACATCAGCTATCCTCTTAGCTTCTTCAATTTCTTTCTTCAATCTAGCAATTAGTTTGTCAGAATCATCAATATATGTCTTTAAACTAATAATCTGACATCTGGCCTCTTCAAGATCTGTAGAAACAATTTCAAGTTCTGAAAGTGCATTGACTTTTGATTCTCTTTCTTGTTGCAGTTGCAAGTTTAGTTTATGATTCTCTCTTTTATACTTCTTGAGCTCACTCAGAGCATATATAAGCTCTCCTTCCATGTCAATCTCACAATCTTCTTCATCATCATCACTTGTGATGCTGGCTTCTTCTAAATTAGATTGGGATTGAACTTCAACTTCTTCATTTGAAAGTTTCCTTTCATAGTTATTTTGTTTATCATTACCTTGATAAATTCTTATCAGTTCTTTCCAGATATCCTGAGCTGTTTCACACTGTACAACCTTACAAGAAATATCATTAGATAAACTAGATAAAATAACCCTCTTGGCTATATGATTGCATTTAAGAACCTCTTTGTTATTTGCAGAAATACCATTCTCAACAGACATTAAAACATCATATCCTAAGGAGGATAAATACACTTGCATTCTAACATACCAAACTGAAAAATTTGAACCATCAAACTGAGGAACATCTGAAACCTTTTCTTCTAAGACAATATTAGACTTAACATGGAGAACATCTTTATCAACTAAATTTATATCAACATCTGAATTTGATATGGATAATGTCTTTTGTGTCTTCTGACCAGAATGATGCTTAAGATTTCTCATGTTCTTATTTCTCCTGCACTTACCCATTGAACTCCACACACAGGACCTACCCAAGCTGATTAAGCTGTAGAAGGGAACCTGGCTCTGATACCAATTGTAGGAATCAAGGGCAACACTGAGAGGGGGGGTGAATCAGTGTTGTATGAATTTTCAAAACCTTTGTTTAAACTTCAACTTTAGAGCTCAAAAGAAAGATACCATTGATTTGTAAAATACACATGACTGTGAATACAAAAAAGAACAAAACTTCATAAGTAAATCAAACACACACAAAGATGATCAATATGAATCATGACACAAGATATGCATGAGTGGAAAACCCTCCAAGGGTAGAAAAACCACTCCAGAACTGCCTCACTGGCTTAAATGAAAAATCTTCTTACAAATGTCTCACTGACCAAGGTCTCACTGACCACAAGCATACTGTGCCTCACTGGCAAACACAATCACTATAAACAAAACATCAAATTTTGTGTGCAAGACATGATTGCTGTTCAATCAAATTTGCACCATTGTATACAACCTTATACCTCCTGTTTGATTTTTAAATTAAGACCATTTTCTTTTACATACTTCTGCAAACAAGCTCCATATACAAACAACACTGCATATCAATCTTGTATTCTATTTCATTCAACAACACTGCGTATCAATCTTGTATTATAATCCATTCAACAACACTGCATATCAATCCTGTATTCTGATATTCTCAACAACACTACTTTACTCTGTATATTTCATCTCTATCTTGCAAGTCATACATTAATGCACCTGAAAATCATTTTTATATAAGTTGAATATCCTTCCACCTTCCATCTTCTGTATGTTTCATTTCTGTCAAATAAAATACAACTGCCCTTTCTAATTCACAAAACCCTTCAATCTACAAATTTCTTCAACCAAATTTCCATTATAATTTCCTCTTAGAGATGAAAGAATATCTTTTCATATTTGAGACTTTTCATTTCAATTCTCTTCAATTTCTTGATCATTTGCCATTTTTAAGATCTCACACAAAAATTATTTTCTTCACCTACAAAATAATATCAAAATGAGCCTTCAATCAATCTGCAAAATAAGAGTCAGAAATCATATTTATTTTTGCACCAATCTACCCTGAAAATATTATCTTTCTCTTGATATTCCTGCAAGAAAATTTAATCATCAAACTCTTAAACTTCATCCCAAAAGATAATCTCCTGCAAATAAAAAATCTTTTCAACTTCTTCCTTATAAAGAACCTGCAACAAATCCTGAACCAAACAAATTACATCTCTGAAAAAATCAATTTCTTTTCAATTTTCATTTTGAATATCCCTCCAATCTATCATCTCCTTCTCAAAACTTTTGTTTATCTTCTCTGCAAACATGATCCTTCATATTCTTTTCAATAATATTCTTCAAATCCCAAAAAAAATCTCCTCAAAATTTTTTTATGTTTATCTCTTTTGTGACTTCCAATATACAAAAATATCTTCATAAAGATTTTTCCTTTTTAGAAAAAAACAATAAAAAACTCCTTAAAAAACAACTCCTCACATTTGTCACAAAAGGGACCGACCAAAAGGAAATTACTAAATTTTTAAAAAAAGAAACTATTTATATTTGATTCGGGCTTCAAAGAAATTCTAAACTCCTTACATATTTTCAAGAAAGAAAAAAAGCTTTTTCCTTAATGCCTCGGCCTCATACAAAACTGTGCCTTTTTACCCTTTTGGCGGTGACAAATTTAAATTCAAAAACATTGAAATCTTTTTAAAACAACCCGCGCATGTAGATGACTTGCACTATCGGTGGAAAGGGGGAAAGGGGGCGGTTGCCTTATGGTATTAAACCCTCCACCAGGTGACATTTAGTGAAATGACCTTCTGTCACAGGTCAGTTTGAAATTATAACATAAATATATGAAAAATAGAACTTTATAAACTCCTTTGTAAAGCTTGAGCTTATAAACTTCAATAAAATAATTCCAATCTTGTTATGAGCTACAACAAGAACTAAACAAGCTTATTCCTCTGACTTTTTCAAGATAACAAACAATGCTTCTGATGTTCAATATAAACAACTTGATCAACATTACCAAGGAAAAGCAACAACTGGTTTAACTGAATTCCTTAGTATCTCAATACCACTCAAACTTCAACATGATAACAGAATAAAACCACTTTACTATCATACACAAGATGATGTCTCCTGCTCCTATTAACAACTTCACACAACTCTTGATGCAACAACCTTTTGCACTTACCTCCTGAAAGGTGACCTTTGAAGATATGAACCAATATACACACTAAACATGAGAATCCATCCTGAGAACATGTTAAAACCAACTAAAGGATATTATGGAGACCAATCTCCTTGATTTCAACATCTGTTTGTATGATGATCAACTCACAACTTCAATTGATATATGTATCTGTAAAGATCAATCATGACAATTTTAACAAGACACAAGATGATGTAATTCTGTAACAACACATTTGACATCAATGACAACCAACTACCATCAGATGTTACATGTTTGCATAGCCACAATTAATATTGTATAGTTGCATGAGAATGGTTACTTTAATATGATAATCCCCCTGATCAATAATGATCAATTATGAAATTACATCAATGCATCATTGAAGCACTTAAAATCAACACCATATACAACCTAAAATCTATAACTTGAAATTTATAGAATAAGAGCTACAGAAAAACATTGAGGTTCAAACTTTTAAGCATAGATAGAGTGACTCAAGAGATTACCAACTTAAGGCCTACAAAACTCCATTATTAAGGACCAACTAATTGTGGTAAACATATAAAATCTAGGTAAGAGTTGGCAAAACCGGTGACAAGTGTCCTAAATAAAGAGTTTTTCACCATAAAATATGCGTTGACTTGGAGACCTTAGCAAAACAAATAAGTAAAATGCAATGATACATTTAATTTTTGTTCAATAGGACCTACACTATCCTTGTGGATCAAATAATGGACAATTTATTATGGTACATATGGGTCAGCTCACAACACTATGTCCCACTTTTTTGCCAAAGTGGGGCATTGAAATCAACATTTTTAACCAAATTTTCACTTTGTGACACTTATAGCAACTAATCCATTATGAATTTGAAGATGATGTGAACTAATCATTTTTGAGATTTTATGTGTAGATTCTAAATGTATTTTAAAAAAAACATATGAAATAATTTGTGAAATTTTTGTATGTAACTTTTATTAACTTATTTTTTTATAGTTAAAAACATTTTTTCAAAATGACATTTATACCATACAACATAACCTTTTTTTACAAATGAAAAAATTATAAATTTTTAAACATAGAGTTGTACCACCAATATCTAGTGTGCAAGTATTTTTTTATAATTTTTTGTTGCATATTTTTTAATTTATTTTTGAAGTGAGATTAATTATAATTCAGACCTACGTTTATGCCATACTTGACACAATTTTTTTTGTATGTATCCAAATTAACTTCATTTTTTTTCAAACAAGGACATCAGCACCTAGTGTAAAAAAAAATAGAATTTATTTTCTCTCTTTTTATTTTTCCACGTGTGTAGAATAGAAACCTTGATGTTTAGTGAAAAAATCTATGTTCACTAGAAAATAGAAAATAAATATAATAATCAAATGAAATATATTCAATGTCATACTTTTTAGAGAGATTATACTAAGGGATATATATTTACAACATAAAATTTCCAAATGATTTCATTTGATCCCAAAAGGTGAAGTAAAATAGGTTTTTTGTCAACATTTTGATAGGTGTGGTGGAGACTCCATTGAGGGTTTGATTTAAGACTAGGGGGTCATTCCCAAGGGGGTTTGATCTAAGGGGGTTTTTTATCTAACCCCATTCAATTAAACCCCTCAAGGCTTAAATCATTAATTTTTCTAAAAAATATGTGATTCCAGACAAAAATCAGGATATCCCATAAGTGGGACACACTATTGTGGCAGCACCCACTTTAAAATAATTTTAAATCCATAGAAAATGATGAATCTATCTTATAAATTTATCTTGTGAAACTAGGGGAAAAGTGTTAGATCTTATCCTTCATTGAAATTTACCACATACTAGGAAAGGTCCATTATTATCCATGAATAAGGTTCAACAATCCATGCAATAATCAAAATTATAATTTAAGAGTAAAATACTAATAAAATTAAACTCTTGATAGACTACTTGAACATTACTATTGTACAAATGGGTAAATGTAGATAAGATAACCTCTAAAGATAAAGGTAAAATCCATTCACAACCAATAATAGTAAATGATATATATGAAATCTTCATAAAATTATGAATACAAATGTATACAACTAGTACCAATGACACCAATGTACAAACTATCAATAATTAAGGCTAGTAATAGAACCTACAAAAACCTTCCCCATTTATAGGAAATAGAATCAAATTACGAAAACAAGAAAAACATCTTAATATGACTACCTTCAAAATTATACCATCAAGATATAGATAAGATTACAGATATATCACCATTAGGACTTTCCAAACTAAGAACACTACAAAACAAAATTTTGATTAGATGTGTGAATGGTGTGAGATTGAAACACTAACACATGTGGAATTCACAAGAAAAAATTAGAAACTTGTATTTTATTGTAAATTAGTTATAAAAGTGCAGCAGGCACCAAAAGGTGCAACACTTAACAATAAGAAGAACTGGTAGAAAACTAAGTAGTAGGTAGACACAATAAATGCAAAACACATCACAAAATATATTAAAGGAAGGGTATGTGCAGGATCATCGTGGGCCAAACAGTGGCAATAGGAAAAAAATCGTGTTTTTACTTAGCCAAATTCGCGACTTGGCAAAGGTTGACTTTCATATGTTTTGAAACAGATATCTGTTTCTAGAAATCCAAAATAGATATCCATTTCCAAAACGGATATCCATTTTCAAAACAGATATTCGTTTCCCTTGCCCCAATTCAGTGTGCGTATATATTACTTGCCCAATTCCACATGAGGTGTACCAAATGTAAACCACTTACACATGATTGAATGTTTATTGATTACTAATTTATCCTTTAATTATTAATTTATTTATTCTACCAAGCATGGTATTCATTCATGAAAAAATTTAAGAGTGTTTCAATTTGTGAAGGATTCTAATGATTGTTAATAACACCTCCCTATATAGAGAGGATATATATAACTATTTGAGCAGTAATATGAGATTTCATTATAACAATCTTCTTCTTCATACACTTCATATTAGCTAGGCCTAGAACTATGATATAAATTATATGAAAGGGAAGAGCTAGGAAAACCATTAGGCCAAGGACCCAAGTTTAAAAAGATTCAAAACACATTGAAACTAAGAAAGTGCACTTCATACAAATGTGCATTCCTGTATCAAAGCAACTTTATCTCACCAAGAGAAGAAAGAACATGTATGTTCCTTAAACCTCATGCCCTAAATTGCTTTATATGATTTGATTCATGATACATGGTTGGAGAAGTATACACATGATATACCCTTACCCTCTAGTGATAAAATTATGAATGATACTTTATGTGGTGAAGCTACACCTTCGGTAATCCTTCATGACATTGTTAATCCTTGTGACGATGATGATTCTTCATGTGATATGTTAGGACATAATGCAAAGTTAACATGGCATGAATTCTCTTGGAAGGGTAAGCATGGACTATAAGAACATTGAACTAGTTAGATCTGTTAATCTTGCCATTTATGAAAGAACCTTAAAGGTTAACCTTAATTAGGTAAGGTTATGTTTCAGTATGGTTGTTTGTGCAAGAATGTGTAAATTAATGTTACCTAAGGATAAATCTAACTATACTAACATTTTAATAACCATGAGAGCTAGGACTAACAATTAGACTAAAAACTTGACCAACAATAGAACTTGGACACATGTAGGACTTGGAAAATGGAAAAAAATATAATTGAATGTGGAAAACAATGAAAAAGTGGTATTAGTTGCACACCTATAGAGAAGTGGTTTAGAGGTTGGTTAGGGGAATTATTTAGGGTTTAGAGGTTTAGGGTTGCTTGGGTTTAGGGGTTTGGAGTTTATGATTTAAAGAGAGATAGAGAGAGGGGACTGATAGAGTTTGGGAGAGATAGAGGAGACAAAGGGGAGAGATAGGGAGATAGAGAGTGAGAGATATGTCCAAACATAGAGAGAGATTGAGAGGTAGAGGGATGATAGAGATAGGGAGATAGAGGTTTAGGGTTTCTTGGGTTTAGGGGCATTATTTAGGGTTTAGGGGCATTATTTAGGGTTTAGGGTTTATGGTTTTGGGGTTAGGGTTTAAGGTTTAGAGGTTTAGGGTTTAGGGTTTAGAGAGAGATAAAGGACCAATAGGGAGATATAGAGGAGTCCAAGGGGAGAGATAGGGAGATAAAGAGTGAGGGACATGGCAAGAGACATAGGGAGAGAGATTGAGGGGTAGAGGGACAAAGGTGATAGGGAGATTGGGGAGAGATAGGGAGATAGTGGTTTGTGGTTACTTGGGTTTAGGGTTTCTCAGGTTTAGGGGTTAGGGGTTAGGGTTTAGGTCCATTATAATTTAGGGTTTAGGATTTATTGTTTAGGGGTTAGGGGTTAGGTTTAGAGGTTTAGGGTTTATAGAGAGAGAGGAATGATAGGGAGATATAGAGGAGTCTTAGCGAAGAGATAGGGACATAAAGAGTGAGGGACATGGCTAGAGACATAGGGAGAGAGATTGAGAGGTAGAGGGATAGAGATGATAGGGAGATAGGGGAGAGATAGGGAGATAGTGGTTCAGGGTTACTTGGGTTTAGGGTTTAGGGGTTAGGGGTTAGGGTTTAGGGGCATTATTTAGGGTTTAGGATTTAAATTGTTTAGGGGATAGGGGTTAGGTTTAGAGGTTTAGGGTTTTGTATTTAGGGTTTATAGAGAGAGAGGAATGATAGGGAGATAGAGAGAGGAGACTGAGGAGAGAGATAAGGAGATAGAGAGTGAGGCATATGGCCAAGGACATAGGGAGAGAGATCAAAAGAGGTAGAGGGAAGATAGAGATAGGGACATAGAGGTCTAGAGTTGATTGGATTTAGGGTCTACCTAGGTTTAGGGTTTCTCAATTTTGGAGATAGCTAGATAGAAAGAGAGAGGAGACAGATAGGGAGAGATAGAGGAGACAAAGGGGAGAGATAGGGAGATAGAGAGTGAGCGAGATGTCCAGCGAAATAGGGAGGATGATTGAGAGGTAGAGGGACAATAGAGATAGGGAGATAAGGGAGAGATAGGAGATAGGGTTTAGGGTTGCTCGTGTTTAGGGTTTAGGGTTTAGGGGTTAGGGGTTAATGTTTAGGGGCATTATTTAGGGTTTAGGGTTTAGGGTTTAGGGTTTAGTGTTTAGAGAGAGGAGACCAATAGGGAGATATAGAGTCAGGGACATGGCCAAAGCATAGAGAGAGAGATTGAGAGGTAGAGGAATGATAGTGATGGGGAGATAGTGAGATAGGGAGATAGAGAGATACAGGTTTAGGGTTTCTTGGGTTTAGTGCTTAGGATTTAGGGGTTTAGGGTTTCTCAGGTATAGGGTTTAGGGGTTAGGAAATAGGGGTTAGGGGTTAGGGGTTAGGTTTAATCATGTGCTAATATAGGTTGTGGAGTGAGAAAGGGCTGGTATGGGTATGGTTGAATGGAGTAATGAGGTGATTTAATTGGTGATGACCTAGGTGAAGTGATGGGTAAGGTGTCTTATGTGGGATTGCTAGAAAGTGTGATTGGTAATGGTGGGGATAGCTAAATGTCCTAGTTTTACTAAATAAACCCTAGCCCCTAACCCCTAAACCATAAACTCTAAATAATACCCCTAAGCGCTAACCCCTAGACCCTCAACCTGAGAAACCATAAACCCCTAAATCCTAAACCCCAAACCCCTAAACCCTAAACACTAAAGCCAAGAAACCCTAAACCTCTATCTCACTATCTCCCTGTCTCTATCATTTATCTACCTCTCAATCTATCTCCCTATGTCTCCTGAGTAGCCCTAAACCCCTAAACCCTGACCCCTAACCCCAAGAAACCCTCTCTCTCTCTCTCTCTCTCTCTCTCTCTCTCTCTCTCTCTCTCTCTCTCTCTCTCTCCTCCCAAAACCCTAAATAATGCCCCTAACCCCTAAACCCTAAACCTCTCTCTCCCTTATATCCCTATCTCTATCATCCCTCTACCTCCCAATCCTTCTCCCTATCTCTCTACACATATCGGTCACTCTCTATCTCCCTACCTCTCCCCTCTATCTCCTCTCTCTCTCTCTCTATCTAGCTATCTCTCTATCTCTTGCCTCTCTCTCTCCCCTATCATTCCTTTATCTCCCTATCTCTCCCTTCTATCTCTCCCTCTCCCTTATTGACAAATGAAATGAAAACAAGGAAACTAGGACTCTCTTTCTATCTATCTACCTATCTATCTATCTATCTATCTATCTCCTAAGAAAATTGGAAAGGAAAAGGAAAACTAGGAATGCTAGGAATAGGATTTAATTAGGAGGTAGAGAGAGAGAGAGATCTAAAAAAGTAGAAGTGTAGAGTCAAGGTGCACTTTTGGCAACTTAATTTTATCTTAACATTCCCAAAGTCTTACATGATTAAAAGTAATATTAATCTATTTGGTGGAAAAGTGGAACCTTTGCAAATTTGTAGATGGAAAACATGACTCCACTTCCCAAAATCTCATAAGTATATAAATGAAGGTTTTAAAAATAATAATGTATCATCAATGAATAATCCTAATGCACTCATCCCCAAACTTGTAAATTGTAGTGAAGTTCAACATCCCCATGCCTCATAAAGTTCCACAATGTTCATTTACCAAAACACCAAATATTATGTGTAGACTTTTCTTATGTTTACATACATTTCAAAAAAGAACTTACAAAGTGCCAACATTACAATGCATAGTAACATAACAAAATTTGTTGAAAAAGTTAAAATAATCTTCAAACAAATGTAGTTGACTCATATATAGCCAAACTCCATGATCTTTTCTACTATCTTATTTACTTACACCAATGGAATGGTACATGGGCATCCATCAAAAGAATAATGATATGGGGGTTCTTATCAAATATTATATTTGGTAACTTTCTAGTAAATATTTATAAAAGGTATGGAAACATAGACAAGGCATTGCTAACTATTTGATAGAATGCCTCAAAAAAATGTGATCTCATAGATTACCATGATTATAAGAAATGCAAAAAAATTATCTAAAAATGAACATTACAATTTTATTATCAATGCTCTTTACAAAACTTAGAAAATAGACAATCCTTTTCGATCATAGATGAAATTAGATGCAATGGTCATAAGAATATGGTGGGATATCGATAGACCACCTTTTTAGCATTTTACACAAAGCTAAAGATGAATACTTATGACCATTGTGGGATATCGATAGACCACCTTGAGAGAGAGAGAGAGTAACATATAGGGTAAAGCAAAATGGATATCTGTTTTGAAAACAGATATCCATTTTCAAAACATATCCATTTTGTAAAACATAAAAAAAGGAAAAATGGTATTTTATCAAAGCAAAATGGATATCCATTAAAAATGGATATCCATTAAGAATGGATATCTGTTTTGTTTTGCTTTTTCCTTGTATGTAGCCTTGGGGTTGTCATAGTTGACTTTCCCTCAATTCTAACATTTTTACAGGTTTCACTCTCTTCTTCAAACTTCACCCTTCATGTTGATGACTTTTTTTATGTAAAATTGATAAAATAAAAAGGGTTTATAGAGGAAATTGTTAGCTTTCTAAAAATATAAGATTTTCTTGATTATCATTTTGTTAAATAATTATTAATAATTTTCTATATAGTGTGTGTCTAAAATCCTGATGGATACATGGATTGAAAAACATCAATAACTTTCAAACCATTTCACCTTTTTTAGATCTAAAAGATGCATCACACTCTATGCTCCATTGGCTACAGGGTATAAAAAAATTGAATTCTGATTTTTTTTATCGAGTTAGGTTGGCTAGAAAATTACTCTTTAGTTTTTAAAAAAGTTCATAGTAAAAAAATCATAACTAATTATTTTATTGGAAAAAAATTTCAAAAAAATATATGTCACATCCAGGCATAAGTCCTCTACTTATTTTGAAAGTTTCAAAAAAAAAAAAATTGTTCATAGTTAGGTTAGCTGGACAAACACCCACTTTTTATTTTTTTCTAAAAAATTTAATAGCTGTTCATTGAAATGTTCATTTTTCACTAAGTAAATTTAGTTTTTTTTTTTTAAATAGTAGCTCATAAACTAGATTCAATTCTCTACAAATTTTGTGTTTACATCTTTTTCAAATTGTGTAGATAATTCATTCAAATTTTCACATGAACTTGATTAAGTCTGATTTTTTGTATTTTCATTGCCACTTAGAGGTATAGTTTGGCCTATCATGATCTTGCACATACCCAGAACAAGAAAGGTAAAATAAATCACTTTGATATATTTTTTGAGTTCTTTATGCTACAAACCCTAAGACGAGAATGAGCTACCTATGAGTAATTTTGTGAGCTATAAGAGGAATCACAATGAGGAGAAGGGGTTTAAGGTGTGTAGGGAAGAAAAAATAATGGAGAAAAATAGCAACCACAATGCTAGTCATCAACACAACCCACAAGTAACGTATAATAAATACCCTTGCAAGGCTATGGAGGTTGACCCACAAGGTGTAGTTTCATTTGTACTAGCAGATTGTTTGTATGTTGAGGATGTGAGAAAATATATACACACATTACTCATAGAGATTGATCATAAGACATTTGAGCCACTCTCGAGGTCATTGCTTAAACTAGGGTAGGAAGATTACTTAACCCAATACCACCAAACCACTAATCTTAAGCTAAATGTATGAAAGGCCTTCAAAAATTTCACAATAGAAGAACCATGGGTGAGAATAACCTTCAGATACATACGTGATGATTACATGTATTTTGAAAAATACTATAAAATTACAAAAGAGGCCATCCATGTAGTCACAAGGTTATACAACAAGGGAGATCATACATTGAAGAATATAAACAATTGCAAGGTAACATAGTTGATGGGAGCCACCTCAGATGGTAAGAATTTGGATGTGAAAAAAATTGCAAACCTTGTAGTGTTATATGTCACTCTTGGCATTGCATATAAAATATACTATACAAACAAGGAAGGATCCACAAGAAATACTTGTATCTTAACAACATATCAAATGGTGATAAAATGGAAACAAACTAATTTTTATGAGGACTTATGAGATCAACTGCTAGAGAATATTCAACACACAATAATTAGAGATTGCTACCAATTTCGGTATGAGTCTTTAATCGTATTTCTTTCTTTCTATTTCATGAATGGGCCCTAGATTTATAGTGAAGATACATAAACAAGACACACTTATAGAAACACAAATTAATGCCCATGTTGAACATTTCAAGGATGCTACATCCTATACAAAAGTATATTGGGGATTCTTTAAGTCTTATCAAAGACAAATGGAACCCTTGATAGAGATGTAATATCATATAATATAGTAATGAATTATGCAGTGGAAATAACATTTGTAGTAGATAAAGACCATGTGTTCATGGAAGTGGTAGAACCTGGAATCTCATCGGTACCTCATCTAACATATCAAGTTAATGATGACCTAGTAAATGAAAATGAAAAAACACTCCCTATAATTTCCCACAAAAGTTATTTATGACAAAATTACTAATAATAAATGGCTTGCAAAGGCTAGCTCAAATTTAGCTTAATTTAATAAAAACTAGTCAACCACAATTAGCCATTTTTTCTCCAAACAACTCAACACTTATTGTATTTTTTATTTTATGGAATTTATATGATAATTACACAATATATTACTTTAGTAATAGTAGTCATAATAGATACAATATATATTTCAAATTGGATGTAAAATTAGAAAGGAAAACCCCACAAAATATACACATATTACACAATTTTACTACCCAACTTCAACTAAAGCTTCAAAAATTTTATGGAACTCTTATATTGGATAGAAATACATGTAAAAATATTGAAATTAAATTATCAACACCTGTTACATGAAATTAGCCCTAAAATTACCCAATATTATTCCAATTTGTTCCCAACCTATAATAACTCATAATTGATCACAAAATGAACCTATAACTTTTGGATGTACAATCACTAATATTAGAATACTAGAAAACACCATTAAATAAATTCAACAAAAACACCAACAATTAATGCAACAATAAAAACTGCCAATACTAAATCCATTTCTTTGTTTTGAAGAAGACCCACAATCTTATAAAGCACAAATGCAAACTCTAAAATAATTTTTCCTTTGAAATCAAAGGGGTTTTGACCTATGAACCTTGAAAACACTAGTTTTTCATCTAATTGTCTATAACACTCAAGAGTTTTCATCCTCAAATGCTAGTTTGAACAATGTTGAAGTTTTCATGAAATTAGTTTGGCAAAAGACCCCCAAATGAAAGAATTCTTCATATATAAAAAATTTTTAAAACACCAAAAAGTGGGGAATGAATGATAACTCCCCTCTTATGATAAAAAAAAAAAATAATTTTTATCCTTATCCGACACTTTCTATTTCTCATGCTTTAAAATTTTCATTTATTTGTTTTTTTCTTACCCTCAAGATTGTCATCTTTTTTCCTAATTTTTTCTTATGGATAAGATAATTTTCTTATTTTTAGTTAGAAGTTATCCAAATCATTTGTGTAAATCCATTTCTTGATTTGAGGAAATAAAATAATAATATTGATATTTAATTTTACCCTCATTTGGTTCACCAAATTTAGTCAACAATTTCCTTAATTGTTAATTGGGCATAAAATATTAATAATTAGTATATCAGTTATTTCTAATGACTTTCAACTTAGTCCAAATTGAATGAACTAATTAATGCCTTGATTGAAATAATTAGAAAGGGGACATTACAAGTCTTTCCTTACCAATATTTGTTTGTCCTCAAGAAAATACTAACTTGGATGCGCTATAAAATCATGCTAACATGATGTCATATGTGGTAATTCCCATTAAGTCTAGATCTTGTTCCTCTCAAGTGATGAATTTTAGGCCATCCAATGCAATATTTCCTAATTACATCCCCCATGATGATTTTTTTATATGGAACGTAATCAGACTCGGAGGTTAAATTTACCCCACTTTTATCGGCGCAGTTTCCCCCCAAATTATTTAACAGGGTCAAGGGGCAGTGCTCCTTGTGGGGGTTTGGGGATAGTGCCCCCAACACAAGGTCAAGGGATAGCACCCCCAAAAACTTCAAAGAAATTTTATTATTTTATAAAGGAATTGGGAGTTATTTTTTCTTATGGCTGACATAAAAAACCCTATTTTGTAACTGACATAAGGCTTGATAAAAGCGGCTAAGGGTTACGGTTTCCATTGATATTGTATTGTAGCATTGGTAGTGGTATTGAGTTGCAAGGATTGCTGGTTGTAATTGGTTTGATTTATTGGATAATAATATTGGACTCTCTGTTGGTGGATGTAGCCCAAGTTTGGGTGAACCACATTAAAACTTGTCTCTTGTTGTTATTATTTCTATGTATTTTCATTCCTCTATTTAATCTTTATTTGCATTTAATTTATATCTTCTACATGCAATCCATAACAAGTGGTATCAGAGTGGGTTGTGTTTGATTATCATTTGCAGGAAGGTCTCACAGTTGAGTGGGAACAATGGCAGATGAGAGTAAATTGAAGGTAGATAAATTTAATGGGCAGAACTATTAGTTATGGAAGATACAGATGGAGGATTCTCTCTATCAGAAGGATTTATGGAGGCCATTCGAAGGAATAGCCAAGAAACCAACAACAATGACTGATGAGGATTGTAATCTTGTAGCATAAAGGCACTAGGAACCATTCGGTTGTACCTAGCATGATCAGTGGCATTCAATATAATGAAAGCGAAGACAACAAATGGTCTAATGAAAGCTTTGGCTAAATTGTATGAAAAACCCTTAGCCTCAAATAATGTATTTCTCGTAAAGAGTTTATTTAATCTGAAAATGATTGAAGGTGGATTTGTGATAGATCATTTAAATGAGTTTAATATGATTATCAGTCAGTTAACTTCTATAAGTAAGTTTTGATGAAGAGGTGAGGGCACTCTCGATATTATATTCTTTGCTAAAAAGCTAGAATAGCTTGGTAATGGTTGTAAGTAACTCTATCTTTGGTTCAAATACTTTAAAATTTGATGATGTTGTCAGTGCTATCCTTAGTGAGGAAATGTGATGGAAAAGCTTAGGAGGGTCTGCATCAGATAGTGTTTTGAATGCAGAAAGTAGGGGCAGATCAAAGGAGAGCAGAAAATATTTTGGAGGTCATGGGAAGTCATGAGGAAAATCAAAGGACAAGAGGTCCCAATTCAGAGGACAGAAGGATTGCTCGTACTATGGGAAACTAGGTCATCTAAAGAAATATTGTTGGTCTCGAAAGAATAAAGGAGACAAATAAGAAGGCAATAAGGAGGCAAATGTGGTAAGTAATAAATCTGAAGATGATGCTTTGATTCTTTCCCTAGATAATCCTGATGATTCATAGGTTTTAGATTTAAGGTCCTCATTTCATGCTATGCCCCATAAAGTTATTTTCTTGATTATGTCCAAGGGGATTTTGGGCTAGTTTATTTGGGAAATAACAAACCTTGTCAGATTGTTGGAAAGGGAAGAATCAAGATTAAGTTGCAAAATGGGAATCATTGGCTACTACAAGAGGTAAGATACATTCCAAGGCTAAGTAGGAATTTAATTTTAGAAAGGCAACTAGCTGATGAAGGTTGCATTGTTACAATTACTGATAAAAATTGGAAGGTTTCAAGAGCTTCCTTAATAATAGAAAAAGGTGTGAAAGTAGGCACCTTATATCTTTGTATAGTTCATATTGTTCCTTCTACTTTAATTGTTGCAAAGAAAAATAAATAGGTTTAGGAACAGTTGTTGCAGGTTCACAGGAAGAGACCAAAATAGTTGTTGCAAGTTCTAAGACAATATTTTGGCATAACAAACTTGGGTATATGAGTGAAAAGGTATGAAGGTACTTCATTCTAAGAAAGTTTTACCAGGTCTGAAATGTATTAATATGGATTTCTGTGAAAGTTGTGTGTATAGCAAACAAAAGAGTCAGTTTTCTCAAGGATGAGAAGCAAAAGAAAGATGAAAAGTTAAAGCTTGTGCATACATATGTATGGGGACTAACTTAGGTATCTTCTCTTGGTGGCTCTTGGAGTGGTTAAATGCATCAATAGGACAATAATGGAGCATGCAAGGACCATGAGATTGCATGTTGGGCTTCCATTAAACATGTGGGTAGAGGTTGTCAATAGAGGTCCTTCAGGTACTTCAGGCTATGGTATTCCAAAGGAAGCATGGATAGGTAAGAAGGTGAGTTATTCTTTTCTCAAAACATTTAGATGTGAAGCATTTGCACATGTAGATTCTGAAAATAGAACCAAGCTAGATGCAAAATCAAAAAAGTGTATCTTTGTTGGATATGTCATTGATGAATTTGGTTATAGGCTTTGGGATGTTGAAAATCTAAAAATTGTGAGAAGCAAGGATGTTGTATTCAATGAGGTGATGTACAAAGATTAGTTACAACAACATGAGAAGAAAGAAAAGGATTATGTGGTGCTAGATGATACTCTAGATAAT
Organism: Cunninghamia lanceolata; assembly: GCA_027924645.1. Classification (NCBI taxonomy): domain Eukaryota; kingdom Viridiplantae; phylum Streptophyta; class Pinopsida; order Cupressales; family Cupressaceae; genus Cunninghamia; species Cunninghamia lanceolata. The sequence goes on from BSBN01000195.1 coordinate 704,560, forward strand.
GATGTTCTATTGCTTCCTCATGCTCTACAACAACGACAAGAAATACCACAAACTGGACAGTGAATGTTAGATGGACAACAAGGCTAAGTCCTTAAAGGCTTTCTCCCTCTCTGTATTCTATTTTCTTAACAGATGCTAGTGACCTAGAAGGGTATAATGAAGCTATGTAGGTGGATACAAAGGTTCAGTGCGATCTTGCAATGAAAGAAGAAATGGACTCCTTGCTGAAAAATTAGATTTGGGAATTATGTAAGCTGCCCGCAAGTAAAATAGCTTTACCAAACAAATGTGTTTATAGGATGAAAGAGGAAGATGGATGTAAGAAAAGATTTAAAGACAGGTTAGTTGTAAAAGTATTTGTATAAAAAAATGTATTGATTTTGATGAGATTTTTTCTCCGGTTGTTAAGATGACTTCTATTCAAACTATTTTAAGTATTGTGGCTATTGAAGATTTTGATTTGGAATAGCTAGATGTGAAAATTGCCTTTCTCCATGGTGATTTGGAGGAGATATATATGGAACATCCCCCATGGATTTAAGGTCAAAGGTAAGAAGAAACAGGTGTGCAGATTAAAGAAGAGTTTGTATGGCTTGAAGCAAGCACCTTGGCAATGGTATTTGAAATTTGATAGTTTTATGGTTAAACAAGGCTACAGCTGATGTAATTCTGACCATTGTGTTTATTTTAAGTGGTTGGATAATGATAGCTACATTATTTTATGTTTATATGTTGATGACATGCTTGTAGTAGTGTCTAACATGGATCACATAAGAGAGTTAAAATAACAGTTAGCACAATCATTTTCTATGAAGGATTTGGGGCCAATAAAATAAATCCTTGGTATGAAAATTTGTAGAGATAGGAAGAACAAAAAATTTACTCTATCTCAAGTTGATTATGTTAAAAAGGTGTTGCCGAGATTCCATATGCAGAATGCAAAAGCTCTCAGCACACCTTTGCCTAGTCATTTAAAATTAACTAAGGAGATGTGTCCAAACACATAGGAGGAGGAAGAAAAAATGTCCAAGGTACCATATGCTTTAGCTATAGGAAGCTTAATGTATGCTGTAATGCCCGCCTTGAACACCTTAAAGAATACACACTTATGCTATAAGAAACAGGGGAAATTTTTTTTAAAAGATTTAAATAACGATAACATAACTAATTATGACATAATCTCTAAGGGTTCAAGGCTGCATCACTTAACAAATCGACTAACACAATTTAACATACATCAGCAACTGATCCAAATCCATTCTCAATTAAATAACTTATTCACAATCATTGCATAATCAAATAACAGAATCTGCATGATTAAATACATTACTGAAATACTTTCATATAAGTACATCAAGACATCATTACATTGCCACTTTTAGTCTACATCAGAAGTTACATACATAAAGAATGTTCTGTTACATAAATTTGGTACAAGGTTATACACTTACATCATCATCATTGGAACAAGTGCAACTGGAACAAATCCTTTCTGCATATGATCTTGACAAGAGTAACCAATGGATAAAATAGCTCTTCCACCTGACCATGTGGAACCCTAAGGTCCACCCCCCAAGCTAGGAGTTAACATGAGGTCCCAAACAATGACAGTCAGGTAGATGAAAGACAAACAAGAACAAAGGACGACCAAACGCCAATACAACACATGGCAATAACAATACAACATAACTTAACTTCTAGAGGTGACACAAAACAAATGAGGAGAGACCGAACAAGAAATGCTAAGTTGTAGTGGGGAGAGTGTCATCGCACGGTCCTATCATGGGTTATCCTGACAGCCTCTCACTAGGCGCCGGCCCCCATCTATGGTTATCCTGACAGCCTCTCACTAGGCGCTGGCCCCATAGGGTGACACATGCGGAATCGACCTTCCTTTCATGAGGACAAGGAAGTCAATCATGCCGACCAGGCCTTCTCTACCCATCCTTAGTCTAAACAAGCACTACAGGTCATGGGAGAGGAATCCATTAATCTTATGAATGTGAAATCTACCCTTAACCCCCTTGTTAATTTTAGGTTATCACTTGATTAATCTACTTCCAACGGGTTATCCTGACTGCCACTTTGGGCGCCGGCCCCACGTTGAAAGCCACTCTCCTTCCTAACACCTAGTAACCTTAACATCATACAAGACTTATAACAATACATGTATATGTACACTACAAGGCATAAACCCTCTTGCATCAAAATAAAATCATAACATCAATTGTTATCCAACACTTTTAACATCGCAATACTTTATTCTTTCATAGATTTCAGGTCTCTCCATACGACAAAATGGTACAATAAGATCACAAGTGGTTTAACATCCTCACAAGAAAATATTACTTTCCATACACACAAACAACTTGACATTATCTCAATATACTTCATACTATGTTTGATCCACATACTCATTATTACATCGTAAACACAAAAAACAGCAATACACAAGTTGCAAATACTCAACAATGACAACTTAGCCTCTGGAAATTGAGTTTGAACAACCTCAATTTGACTCATTACAACAACTCAATCAATTCAATTCAGATTCAAGAGATGAAATACTACAATTCATTCTCGGCTTAATGTAAACAACTTCTGTAATAAAATCAACATTAAATTACAACAATTAAATTAATACCTTGCAACTAAATCTCTAACTAATCTTTATTTTGCTTCAAAAGATAAATCAATTGATTAACTAAATCATTACAATAATTGATAAAAGAACCACTTAATTCCTATTTACCATTCGACACTTCCATAACAATACGATCTTTATAATCTTTCCTTCAAACTTGTCCTATTAACTTTATTCTATCAAGGATAAAATGAATAATAACGCTAAGAGAGATGTCTTACGACTGAATGGCAATTACACGAGGTGAATTCAATCATGAAATGTTTGTTATCCTTCATACGGTCTTTCAAACATTCTAGTGAGCTCAACCAAATGAATTCTTTTATGATGATTTGAATATGTCTCTGAAATTGATCTTATCCATGGTGATGTAGTTTGGCAAGGAGAATGATCGTAAATGCGCCCTGTGCGAACAGCTTGGGATATTTTACTACTGAGATGTAAAATTACTATTAACTGTTTTACCACTAACGTGAATGATATGTTTCTAGTCTGGCGACTTCTGGCCATGTTCAATAAACTTGCAAATTTACTGTGTTGACAGTATCCACGTAAACAGTTTTCTCATTTTCTAACCAATAGCAATAATCACAAAAGTTGGTGAAAATCTGGAAAAGACAAATTGGAGTTGTTGCAAAGACTACTTACGGCTTCTAATAGTGTTCTTCTTATTTCCAAGCCAAAATGTTTCTTTCTACAGTTGTGCAGATTTCCAAACATAAAGGTATGATTACATTTCAAATACTAAAGAGGTGCCCTTTATTTTAATGGTCTGACAAAAGGTTACATGGTTTAATCTTACTTGTAGCTATGATCACAGAATGCTAACCATTTATTGCTGTTTTTGCTGAGTTGATCTCCTTACTGCACTGGATACGGTACTAAATGTTCAAGCCCCATTCCACTGAACTCCAATCTGGAAGAATGCTATGTTATAGCAATGGTTTCTAGAGATGATCTTGGGCAGTTTACACAATACAAGTACAAATTTCCTGGTGCAGCGATAGATCCTTGTTCACCAGATACATTGCTATATGTACAAGGATGATCGTCTCATAAACTGAATATTTAGAACCAATAATAATACACCAGTCGACTGTCTATGGGGGTTTACACACTGGTAGGCTATAGTTAACAGAAAGCAATTGCACCACAACTCAGGTTTGTGAAAGATAAGCATTAGAACACTGTACTATATGCTCAACTCAAAAATTAGAAAACCTACAGACAGTGGCTATCAAACACCAACTGTCAGCCAAGATTGCGGCCTCCTTGGGGCATAATGACTTCATTTGGCAGTGGGGAAGGCCATGGATAAGCACCCATTGATGTTTTTTAATTGAAAACCTCTTACTTTAACATCGTCTTTTATAAATCATCACAGCATGCTCTTAATCTCTGCATTATCTCAGGGCTCAATGTTCCATGCTTTAATGTTTATGATTTGTGGATTGCCTGGCCTGGTGGGTGTCTTAAAATAGGAAAACACCTTATTTTTACAGCATCCATTCTAACATCCACATTATCAAGGTGCTTGTTGCTGGGTGTCTCTGTGTACTGTGGTGTCTGGATCGCCTTGCCTGGTGGCTATTTTTTAATTGAATAGGGTTTAATACTGGCCAAGAGATTAACAGTCCACCCTCTCGACCCTAGTAACAACATACCAACAGTCTGTGGCCATCCTCACTCTGGCAGATATGCGCCTAGCCCAAATGGCTAGGAATGCAATGGGACGAATGCCGATTAGATAACCAAACAAGAAAACTTCAATAATCGAAAATGAAGAGGTGTTGATAACTCCAGCTACGGAGTAGGCTAGTCATCGAAAGCATAGAGTAATACTTGGTAAATGGCGAAGGAAGGGTTTCGGTTCTTTCATTGAAATGAATGATAACAATGCAGCGGCCTACCTAATATTACCGGTCCACAAAAGAAATAAAGCCGAACACAACAAAACAATTTACATGGCATAGCGAGATAACAAGGCTACAGAGATTTTCAACCAGATCGAATAATAATAGGACAATAGCAGCGGACTACCAATCACGCCCTAGCATTGCAATATGCAGCGCTTCCTAATATTATCAATCCATTTGTAAATATTACTAAGGGCTACAAAAAGAATAAACTAAATCTCAAGTAAAAATCATTATACAGGTCTCTGAACAAATAGAACTTCCATTTGCAGATGTGGGGGCAGGTTAAAAGGCACGCAGCTAGGAAAATCAAATGAATATAAAATGACATACAGCGAGTTTCCAAATTTGCCAAGGTCGCAAGTTTCAGGCTACACACAGAGAAAGAAACAATAATAGCATTGATCTGATCTTACAGGAATGACTAGCTGTAGCCAACAGTGATCTATGGCGATCCTATCAAGGTGTCTTTAAACTGTAATACTGATATCTTATCAAGTCAGGAACAAGTTTATGAATACAACCTCCAACAAATACAGGAAACTAAACTCAATACTTGATGGAATCTGCTATGGTACATACGGCTGGGAGAAGATGCCAATGCCAAGAGTTTCACTGCTAAACAGAGGAGGAAGGACCAGATGAAATGAGCTTATCTGAAGAGAAACTTTTCAATTAAGGGTTTGCAGAATGGTGTAAGGAAATTCCATTTAATACAGACCCAACAATTTACATCCACAACCGTCCATAGAAAAATATACATTTGTAGAATCAGACAGAGAGTTCTGGGAGAAACCGTTTAACCAAAAATCATTTCATTTGTAGATTCAAAATAAAGTTCAGAGATAAGGCATTCGACGGAACCTGGCTACGCAATCAACTCGACGAATCTCCTTCAATCGCTGTAGTTCCAAGCTACTTCTTTCCTTTCACCTGTGATCCGTCCTTAATGCCCCTACCGCTCTTTTATAACACAGTCTCTCTCATCTACCAAGGACTTGGCACGCGATCCTGAGCAACTCTCCTCTAAAAAATATATTTTATTTAATTAAAAGATCCCCAAATATTATTTATTTTACTTTATTATTATTTTTTAAATGTAAGCACATAGTTTCTAACAAAATCTAATTTCTTTATAGCCGACCCAATATATTGTTATTAATAGAATAGTACTATTTCGACAATCTATAATTTGTAACTATATTTTAATTTATTTTATTAATCAAGTTGTAAATCACAATTTACAACATGATTACATCTATTTATTTATTTAAATATTTATTATAAATAATATTATATCGAACAATACAAATTTCTTACATCTTTATTTAACAACAACACTTCTAATAAAATAATAATTTATTTATAACGATAATCGACAACTAACGACATTATGCCCGTTTAACAACATTTATACTCTTCCGTATAATGATTCTAATTAAAGCACAACATTACCACACATACTTAGACAACTTCGAACCTAATTAGACTCCAAGGTCCAGTATTACCTGATAGAAAGACATGATCGAACGACAACTAATAACCACAAGGGTAAACTGACGACCAAGGAACATTGACTAGGGACCTCACGTTAACTCCAACCAACTAATCCATTGGTGAAGGCACGCTCAAACTTGGTAATCAGGTGGAGTCGATGCCTAGTACCTGCATCCTGCAGCAACGCACGGTTAACCATAACAAGATATATATATACATCACATGCAGTCTTATAGTGAATGAAAATCGCAGTGGGGTAGGGTACTCGAGGACGAGTAATACGACACTGTTCCATTCACGTTTATGAATGACAATCAACTATATTGAACAAGGTATCAGATTACTAGTCTACAACATAAAATGATCAACTAACTTCCAATCCCATAGAATGAATAACATCAAAGCATCTAAAACATCAGTTCATTTATCAATTTGTAAAGCATAAAATGACATAATCCAACATCAACATCTGTTATCATAACAATTAGGTTCATACTGAAATAGCAAAATAACTAGAAATCCATCATCAAATGATCTAAAATACTGTCATAATGTCTAGTACTATTAAGCAAACATCAGTCCAAAAGATGACAAGTTGAGGGGCACTACATCCTCCCCCCCTAGAATCAGGCTTACTCCTAGAAGCCTGCGAACAAATATGGATATAGCTCAGGACGTATCTTCCCAGGTCGCTGAAGTCTTATCACTAGGATCCCATTGGACCCTTACCTGCTCTATGACTCTACCCCTGAGAGCGAGTCGCTTGTGCTCCAAAATGCCTACGGGCTCCAAAGCTAGCTGCCCGTCCTCTACCTGTAAGGCATTCCAATCAAGAACATGAGAAATATCTAGATGATAAGGTCTAAGAACAGAAACATGAAATACGTCATGGACGCGTGACAAGCTAGGCGGCAAAGCAAGACAGTATGCAACAGGACCGATTCTTTCCAAAACCTCGAATGGCCCCACAAAGCGTGGCACGAGCTTAGAGCCTTTTCCATAACGGATCGGACTCTTTCGCGGATGCACCCGCAAGAACACCTGATCACCAACTGAAAACTGACGATCAAGCCTGTGAGCATCTGCATATTTCTTCTGTCTATCCTGAGCTGCTACTAGATGCTCTCTGATGCGATCAACCTGCTGCTCCATCTCTTGAAGCATCTGTGGACCTAGGAGAACTCTATCCTCAAGACGATCCCAACTCAATGGGGTACGACAAGGACGACCATATAGGGCCTGAAAAGGAGACATGCCAATGGAACTGTGGTACCCATTATTGTACGCAAACTCCACCAAATACAAATAATCTTCCCAATGGTTTTGCTGATCCATAACATACATTCAGAGCATATCCTCAAGGACCTGATTGACCCTCTCAGTTTGCCCATTAGTCTCTGGATGGTAAGCTAAACTGAAGTTCAATTGAGTCCCCAACGCATGCTGAAGGGATGTCTAAAGAGCTGAAGTAAAAACTGGATCACGATCAGAGATAATCTTGCGAGGAATCTCGTGCAATCTGACGATATCCTCCATGAAAATTTTGGCCACAGATGAAGTATTATATGAAGATCGGACAGGAGAAAAGTGTGCTACTTTCGTAAGCCTGTCTACAGTGACCATTATTGCATCATGGCGACGAGAGGACATGGGTAAACCAACTATAAAATCTATTAAAATGATGTCCCATTTCCATTCCAGAATAAGATGTGGCTGAAGAAGACCCGCGGGATGCTGATGTTCCGCCTTAACCCTCTGACATTCTAAGCATCTCGAAACAAAATCAGCAATATCCCTCTTCATTCCAGCCCAAAAATATATCAGACGAAGGTCTACATACATCTTCTTGACACCTGGATGAGCAGAATAAGGTGCCCGATGAGCCTCAGTCATAATTAGGGTGCGGAGACCCTCTGTAGAAGGCACATAAATGCAACCTAAATGTCGCAAGAGACCATCTGACTTGATAGAATACCCAGCATATCTACCCTCCAAGGCTCTACCAGACTCCACTTCAGCTTTCACTTCCTGATACCATCTATCTGCAGGGAGTGCTGCAAGAATCTGTCCTCTCAAATCCACTCCAAGAGTGATTGATGAAAGTTCATGTCTTCGACGACTAAGAGCATCCGCCACCACATTCTCCTTACCTTGGATATATTTTACCTCAAAATCGTACTCACAAAGAAACTCCATCCACCACCTCTGTCTCACATTCAGGTTTGGCTATGTAAAAATATACTGTAAACTTCGATGATCACTGTGCAGCTCAAACCGATGCCCCAGTAAGAAGTGTCTCCATCTTACCAATGCATGTACTACTGCAGCTAACTCTAGGTCATGTGTAGGATAGTTCAACTCATGATCCTTGAGTTTATGGGACTCGTAAGCTATCACACGACTCTCCTGCATTAAAACTGCTCCTATACCTTCCAAAGATGCATCAGTACAAACCACAAAATCTCCGGCAGGATCAGGCACTGCTAGAATAGGTGCACTGGTTAACTACTCCTTAAGACTCTGAAAGGCTGCTTGACACTGTTCTGACCAAATGAACTTCTTTCCTTTTCTCTGAAGAGAAGTTATAGGGTGAGCTATCTTTGAAAATCCTTTCACAAATCATCGATAATAGCCTGCTAAACCCATGAAACTATGAACCTTTGAAACATTGGTAGGAGCCGGCCAATCCATGATGGCTTGAATCTTTGAAGGATCCACTGCAATTCCCTTGTCTGAAATAACATGCCCCAAATATATCACTTCAGTTTGAAAGAAATCACATTTAGCCAGATTTGCATACAACTGATTTTCTCTTAAACACTGCAGAACCTAGCGCAAATGTTCTTCATGCTCCTCCATAGACCTTGAATAAATCAATATATCATCTAAGAAGACAAGAACAAATCTATCCAGATAGGTACGAAACACACCATTCATCAGACTCATAAATACTGATGGCGCATTTGTCAACCCAAAAGGTACAACAGTGAACTCATAATGCCCATAGCGAGTACGAAATGCTGTCTTGTGGATGTCAGCCTCAAAGATGCGCAACTGATGATATCTAGATTTTAGGTCTATCTTGGAGAACACCTTAGCTCCCTTGATCTGATCAAAGAGGTCATCAATTCGTGGCAATGGGTACCTATTCTTCACAGTCACCTTATTAAGCTATCGATAGTCGATGCACAAACGCAGAGATCCATCCTTTTTCTTCACAAAAATCATAGGTGCTCCCCATGGAGAGACACTAGGATGAATGAATCCCTTCACTAATAACTCTTCTAGCTGCAAGCAAAGCTCCTTAAGTTCCTGAGTAGTCATCCGATATGGAGCTCGTGAAATAGGTTCTGCTCCGGGAACAAGATCTATCTTGAAATCAATATCTCGCTTCGGTGGCATACCTGGAATCTCGCTAGGAAAGACATCTTCATACTCCTTGAGAATAGGATGATCGTCAAGGGATGTCTCCCTATTTTCTCCAAAATCTAAGTCATTAACTGTTACAGCAAACAACTTGCATCCTTGACGCAAACATCTCTTCAATTGCATAGCAGAAATCATGCGCAAGGAGATGGGTCTCTGAATTCCAACCACTTCTACTTCTTTGCCCAAATCATCAACACACCTCACTAATTTGTGGCGACAGTCTATCACCGCTCGATGAGAATCCAACCAATCCATTCCCAACACTATGTCATAGGATCCTAATGGTATAATGCGAAGATCTGCTATGGTAGATAAAGGTCCTATCCTCAACTCGCAACCATACACAAGAGATTCTACTAATACCCTAGATCCAGAGGCCAATTCCACCTGCCACTTAACATCTTGCTTTGTTGCAACTAATTTGCAACGCTCCACTATAGAAGGGGAAATGAAAGAATCTGAAGCACCAGAGTCAAAAAGAATAGAAATGGTAATACCTTGCAAGACACCTGTAGTCTCCACAACAGTACCTTGGTGCTCCGCTTGGTGATTATCCACCACCGCAAACACTCTATGTGACCTGCCTACATCACCAATAGTGGGCTCTGAAACTGCGGGCCTCTGTCCAAATCTTGAAGTATTCTTACGTGGGCACTGTCTAGCAATGTGGCCCTGCTGACCACAAGAGAAACATCCTGTTCCCCTACCAAAACCTCCACCACCCACAGGAGCATTTGATTGCTGAAAACTTCCTCTACTTGTAGCAGATGGTGTACTCTGCGCTGGTTGATTGGCACGATCACGTTTAACTCTCTACCAACGTTGATCCTTTCTGGAATGAAATCTACTACCTTGCTGATATTGAGAGTTTCTTGATTTTGTCTGAGAAAACTGTTGTTGCTGCTGTCCACTCTTAGAAGGTACATGTTGACTCCTCGAGTTACCTGCTGCATGAGACTGACCACCTCGGAAACCTAAACCTACTTGAGATGGGCTACCAATCTGTACACCTGCATGACCCCCTAGGGCCATGGTCAAGTTCTCTTCCACCAGTCGAGCCTTCTCAACTGCTACCTCCATGGTCTTCGGCTCGAACACACGAACTCCTCCGCTGATGCGTGCATTCAGACCTCTAATAAAATGCTAAACTAACATGGCCTCGTCGTTTCCAATGCCTACATACTGCTTGAGTTCATAAAACCTGAACTCATACTGTTCCACTGTCATGGCCATCTATCTCAACCCATGGAACTCATCCGCTCGACGTTGCCTCTAGTGATCAGATAAAAAGCGAGCTCTGAACCTTTCTAGAAATAGTTCCCATGAAATTGTAGCAATATCTAGATGCAACTTTTGTTCCTCGAGATGCCACCATGTAGAGGTGAATCCTCTTAGATGCATGATGGCACATCTTGCCTTAGTGTTGCTACCATATGGATGCATAGCAAAGCATCTCTCCAAATCGATTATCCATGTCTCTGCTTCCAAACTGCTACCGGAGCCATCGAATGTAGGAGGACGGGCTCTCATCAGGTCTCTCATGTGGCCCGCAAGAATGGCTTCTTGTTCAGCTGTGATTTCTCTCCTTCTAGGAGATCATTCTCTTTCTCTCTCTTCTGGTTGTTCCACCTCCTGCCTAGGACCAAGACGAGCAAGCACCTCCTCTAGGAGCTGGCATAGTTGAGCACCCTCGGGCTGATCCTGATTCTCTTGATTCTCACTTCCACCTTCTTGAGTACTCCCATGAGGGAAACTAGGAGGAGGGCTGATATCAACACCTCTCCCACGACCCCTACCTTGTCCACGTCCTCGGCCTCGTACCCTAGGCATCTTCGTGGACAACACATCCAAGAACCACTTCAGGTTGCTAGGCAAGGACTATGAATGAATATGTTCTTCAGAGTTTAAGCAACTAGCATAGCTTAATGGGCTAACTATAAAACCAAAGTACCCAGTCTTAGAAACTTGGCTCTGATACCAGATGTAACACCCGCCTTGAAGACCTTAAAGAATACACACTTATGCTACAAGAAACAGGGAAATTTTTTTTTTAAAGATTTAAATAATGATAACATAACTAATAATGACATAATCTCTAAGGGTTCAAGGCTGCATCACTTAACAAATCGACTAACTCAATTTAACATACATCAGCAACTGAGCCAAATCCATTCTCAATTAAATAACTTATTCACAATCATTGCATAATCAAATAACAGAATCTGCATGATTAAATACATTACTGAAATACTTTCATATAAGTACATCAAGACATCATTACATTGCCACTTTTAGTCTACATCAGAAGTTACATACATAAAGAATGTTCTGTTACACAAATCTGGTACAAGGTTATACACTTACATCATCATCATTGGAACAAGTGCAACTGGAACAAATCCTTTCTGCATATGATCTTGACAAGAGTAACCAATGGATAAAATAGCTCTTCCACTCGACCATGTGGAACCTTAAGGTCCACCCCCCGAGCTAGGAGTTAACATGAGGTCCCAAATAATGACAGTCAGGTAGACGAAAGACAAACAAGAACAAAGGATGACCAAACGCCAATACAACACAACTTAACTTCCAAAGGTGACACAAAACAAATGAGGAGAGACCGAACAAGGAATGCTAAGTTGTAGTGGGGAGAGTGTCATCGCACGGTCCTATCATGGGTTATCCTGACAGCCTCTCACTAGGCGCCGGCCCCATAGGGTGACACATGCGGAATCGACCTTCCTTTCATGAGGACAAGGAAGTCAATCATGCTGACTGGGCCTTCTCTACCCATCCTTAGTCTAAACAAGCACTACAGGTCATGGGAGAGGAATCCATTAATCTTATTAATGTGAAATCTACCCTTAACCCCCTTGTTAATTTTAGGTTATCACTTGATTAATCTACTTCCAATGGGTTATCCTGACTACCACTTTGGGCGCCGGCCCCATGTTGAAAGCCACTCTCCTTCCTAACACCTAGTAACCTTAACATCATACAAGACTTATAACAATACACGTATATGTACACTGCAAGGCATAAACCCTCTTGCATCAAAATAAAATCATAACATCAATTGTTATCCAACACTTTTAACATCGCAATACTTTATTCTTTTACAGATTTCAGGTCTCTCCATACGACAAAATAGTACAATAAGATCACAAGTGGTTTAACATCCTCATAGGAAAATATTACTTTCCATACACACAAACAGCTTGACATTATCTCAATATACTTCATACTATGTTTGATCCACATACTCGTTATTATGTCGTAAACACAAAAAACAGCAATACACAAGTTGCAAATACTCAACAATGACAACTTAGCCTCTGGAAATTGAGTTGGAACAACCTCAATTCGACTCATTACAACAACTCAATCAATTCAATTCAGATTCAAGAGATGAAATACTACAATTCATTCTCGGCTTAATGTAAACAACTTCTGTAATAAAATCAACATTAAATTACAACAATTAAATTAATACCTTGCAACTAAATCTCTAACTAATCTTTATTTTGCTTCAAAAGATAAATCAATTGATTAACTAAATAATTACAATAATTGATAAAAGAACCACTTAATTCCTGTTTACCATTCGACACTTCCATAATGATACGATCTTTATAATCTTTCCTTCAAACTTGTCCTATTAACTTTATTCTATCAAGGATAAAATGAATAATAACACTAAGAGAGATGTCTTACGACTGAACGGCAATTACACGAGGCGAATTCAATCACGAAATGTTTGTTATCCTTCATACAGTCTTTCAGACATTCTAGTGAGCTCAACCAAATGAATTCTTTTATGATGATTTGAAGATGTCTCTGAAATTGATCTTATCCATGGTGATGTAGTTTGGCAAGGAGAATGATCGTAAATGCGCCCTGTGCGAATAGCTTGGGATATTTTACTACTGAGATGTAAAATTGCTATTAACTGTTTTACCACTGACGTGAATGATATGTTTCTAGTCTGGCGACTTCTGGCCATGTTCAATAAACTTGCAAATTTACTGCGTTGATAGTATCCACGTAAACAGTTTTCTCATCTTCTAACCAATAGCAATAATCACAAAAGTCGGTGAAAATCTGGAAAAGACAAACTAGAGTTGTTGCAAAGACTACTTACGGCTTCTAACAGTGTTCTTCTTATTTCCAAGACAAAATGTTTCTTTCTACAGTTGTGCAGATTTCCAAACATAAAGGTATGATTACATTTCAAATACTAAAGAGGTGCCCTTTATTTTAATGGTCTGACAGAAGGTTACATGGTTTAATCTTACTTGCAGCTATGATCACAGAATGCTAACCATTTATCACTGTTTTTGCTGAATTGATCTCCTTACTGCACTAGATACGGTACTAAATGTTCAAGCCCAATTCCACGGAACTCCAATCTGGAAGAATGCTATGTTACAGCAATGGTTTCTAGAGATGATCTTGGGCAGTTTACACAATACAAGTATGAATTTCCTGGTGTAGCGATAGATCCTTGTTCACCAGATACATTGCTATCTGTACAAGGATGATCGTCTCATAAATTGAATATTTAGAACCAATAATAATACACCAGTCGACTGTCTACGGGGGTTTACACACTGGTAGGCTATAGTTAACAGAAAGCAATTGCACCACAACTCAAGTTTGTGAAAGATAAGCATTAGAACACTGTACTATAAGCTTAACTCAAAAATCAGAAAACCTACAGACAGTGGCTGTCAAACACCAACTGTCAGCCAAGACTGCGGCCTCCCTGGGGCATAATGACTTCATTTGGCAGTGGGGAAGGCCATGGATAAGCACCCATTGATGTTTTTTAATTGAAAACCTCTTACTTTAACATCGTCTTTTATAAATCATCACAGCATGCTTTTAATCTCTGCATTATCGCAGGGCTCAATGTTCCATGCCTTAATGTTTATGATTTGTGGATTGCTTGGCCTGGTGGGTGTCTTAAAATAGGAAAACACCTTATTTTTATAGCATCCATTCTAGCATCCACATTATCAAGGCGCTTGTTGCTGGGTGTTTCTGTGTACTGTGGTGTTTGGATCGCCTTGCCTGGTGGCTGTTTTTTAATTGAATAGGGTTTAATACTGGCCAAGAGATTAACAATCCACCCTCTTGACCCTAGTAACAACATACCAACAGTCTACGGCCATCCTCACTCTGGTAGATATGCGCCTAGCCCAAACGGCTAGGAATGCAATGGGACGAATGCCGATTAGATAACCAAACAAGAAAACTTCAATAATCGAAAATGAAGAGGTGTTGATAACTCCAGCTATGGAGTAGGCTAGTCATCGAAAGCATAGAGTAATACTTGGTAAATGGCGAAGGAAGGGTTTTGGTTCTTTCATTCAAACAAATGATAACAATGCAGCAGCCTACCTAATATTACCGGTCCACAAAAGAAATAAAGCCGAACACAACAAAACAATTTACATGGGATAGCGAGATAACAAGGCTACAGAGATTTTCAACCAGATCGAATAATAATAGGACAATAGCAGCGGACTACCAATCACGCCCTAGCATTGCAATATGCAGCGCTTCCTTATATTATCAATCCATTTGTAAATATTACTAAGGGCTACAAAAAGAATAAACTAAATCTCAATTAAAAATCATTATACAAGTCTCTGAACAAATAGAACTTCCATTTGCAGATGTGGGGGCAGGTTAAAAGGCACGCAGCCAGGAAAATCAAATGAATATAAAATGACATACAGCTAGTTTCTATATTTGCTAAGGTCGTAAGTTTCAGGCTACACACAGAGAAAGAAACAATAACAGCATTGATCTGATCTTACAGGAACGACTAGCTGTAGCCAACAGCGATCTATGGCGATCCTATCGAGGTGTCTTTAAACTGTAATACTGATATCTTATCAAGTCAGGCACAGGTTTATGAATACAACCTCCAACAAATACAAGAAACTAAACTCAATACTTGATGGAATCTGCTATGGTACATACGGCTGGGAGAAGATGCCAATGCCAAGAGTTTCACTGCTAAACAGAGGAGGAAGGACCAGATGAAACGTCCTTATCTGAAGAAAAACTTTTCAATTAAGGGTTTGGACAATGGTGTAAGGAAATTCCATTTAATACAGACCCAACGATTTACATCCACAACCATCCATAGAAAAATATACATTTGCAGAATCAGACAGAGAGTTCCGGTAGAAACCATTTAACCAAAAATCATTTCATTTGTAGATTCAAAATAAAGTTCAGAGATAAGGCATTCGACGGAACCTGGCTACGCAATCAACTCGACGAATCTCCTTCAATCACTGTAGTTCCAAGCTGCTTCTTTCCTTTCACCTGTGATCCGTCCTTAATGCCCCTACCGCTCTTTTATAACACAGTCTCTCTCATCTACCAAGGACTTGGCACGTGATCCTGAGCAACTCTCCTCTAAAAAATATATTTTATTTAATTTAAAGATCCCCAAATATTATTTATTTTACTTTATTATTATTTTTTAAATGTAAGCACATAGTTTCTGACAATATCTAATTTCTTTATAGCCGACCCAATATATTGTTATTAATAGAATAGTACTATTTCGACAATCTATAATTTGTAACTATATTTTAATTTATTTTATTAATCAAGTTGTAAATCACAATTTACAACATGATTACATCTATTTATTTATTTAAATATTTATTATAAATAATATTATATCGAACAATACAAATTTCTTACAACTTTATTTAACAACACTTCTAATAAAATAATAATTTATTTATAACGATAATCGACAACTAACGACATTATGCCCATTTAACAACAGTTATACTCTTCCATATAATGATTCTAATTAAAGCACAACATTACCACACATACTTAGACAACTTCGAACCTAATTAGACTCCAAGGTCTAGTATTACCTGACAGCAAGACATGATCGAACGACAACCAATAACCACAAGGGTAAACTGACGACCAAGGAACACTGACTAGGAACCTCATGTTAACTCCAACCAACTAATCCATTGGCGAAGGCATGCTCAAACCTGGTAATCAGGTGGAGTCGATGCCTAGTACTTACATCCTGCAGCAACGCACGGTTAACCATAACAAGATATATATGGGTAAGTGCAAGAAGATGGGGGGCCAAAAAGGGGTCTTAAGTGGCCACTTTTTTTCTGAAATCAGGAAATACTGGCCTCGGACGAGAAATTGAGCATAGTTACACTCAAAATTTGGAGATGCAACCAAAACAATGTTCGTAGTGCTCCGAGTCTACTTTCTAAACTACTATTTTGTTTTGAAAATGGCATAGATTAAGGGGTTCAAAAGAGGGAGCCACAGAAATTGGTGTTGTTTCTGTCAAAAAAACATAACATAGCATGTTTTGTGGCTCCCTCAAAAGGTCAACTTTTGAGGGGTATTTTTAAAATCACTTTAGTGAGAAATTAGCTAATAGCATGTAGTTTATGCCTGATTTTTCTAATAATTTTTTGATGAATATTTGATTTTTTACTAATTTTTAAAGTGGACACATCCTAAAAAATAGAATTTTGGCCGTGCTACCCCTATAAATTTTGAAAACTAATTGAAAATCATTTTTTTATTTTTTTAATATTTGTAGAATGGAGTCTAGTTTCTAAATATGTAATTTTTTTTAAATTTGAATGAATAGTTATTTTACAATGAAAAATAGACCAAACAGTGGTTTTCGCATAAAAACAGACACACAAACAAAAGAAATTAAAGATGAAAGGCTTAACATTGTTAAAATGTGAAAAAAACCACATCGTCAAATAGCTAAGAGAAAGCCTAACATTACCCATGTGTTCGATTTGTTCAACCTTGAAACACGTGCAAATCTGAGGGTTAGCACGAACGAAATTATGTGAAATTTTGAAGAATATAGAAAAACACGTCTGTGACTGTTCATAAGGCACTCCAAACCTTTGGGTTGGAAATCCAAAGCAAATCCCAAGCCCAAGGCTTGGGATTCCCAAAGCAAGAAATAACGCGAGCGCGTTATAACGCGCTCGTGTTATGTTTTGCCTTACATTTTTTCCCGCAAGTCTGTCTTTTGCCATGTTTGACATAACGCGAGCGCGTTATAACGCGCTCGCTTTATGTCCCACTCAAATTTTTTTAAATTCAAGGCTATTCATCATGAGGGTTAAGGCATAAGGGATAGAGTTGGAAGGTTTACGGATAAGGGATTAGCGTTTAAGGTATAGTATCGAGCCCGTTGAGGGTCTAGGAATAGGGATAGCGTTTAAGGTTTAGGGATGAGGGATGACAGATTACGGTTGAGGGTCGAGGGATCAAAGTTAAGGGTTGAGGGATTAGGGTTTGACATTAAGGGTTGAGGGTTGAGATTCAAGGGTCAAGGGTTTAGGGATAGGGTTTAGGGTCGAGGGATTAGGGTTAAAGTAGAGTGTGGAGGGTGTAAGGATTAGGGATAGGGTTGGAGGGTTTAGGGATAAGGGATTAGGGTTTAAGGTATAGTATCAAGTCTGTTGAGAGTTTAGGAATAGGGATAGCATTTAGGGATTAGGGATGAGGGATTATAGTTGAGGGATGATGGATTAGGGTTGAGGGTTGAGGGATTAGGGTTTAGGGATAAGGTTTAGGGTAGAGGGTTGAGGGATTAGGGTTTAAGGTATAGTGTTGAGGGTTGAGGGTTGAGGGTTTAGGATTAGGGTTGACGGATTAGCATTTAATGTTGAGGTTAGGGTTAGAGTGTTGAGGGTAGAGGGATTAGGGATAGGGTTTAGGGTTTAAGGTTTAAGGATTGATGGTTGAGGCTTTAGGGATGAGGGTTTAAGGCTTAAGATATAGTGTCAAGTGTTGAGGGTGTAGGGATACGGTTTAAGTTTTAAGGGTTAAGGGTTGAGGGATATGGATTAGGGTTTAAGGTATAGTGTTGAGGGTCGAGGGATCAGAGTTAAGGGTTGAGGGATTAGGGTTTGACGTTGAGGGTTGAGGGTTGAGGTTCAAGGGTCAAGGGTTTAGGGATAGGGTTGAGGGTTGAGGAATTAGGGTTAAAGTAGAGTGTGGAGGGTATAAGGATTAGGGATAGGGTTGGAGGGTTTAGGGATAAGGGATTAGGGTTTAAGGTATAGTATCGATTCTGTTGAGGGTGTAGGAATAGGGATAGCATTTAGGGTTTAGGGATGAAGGATTAGAGTTGTGGGATGACAGATTAGGGTTGAGGGTTGAGGGATTAGGGTTTAGGGATAAGGTTTAGGGTTGAGGGCTGACGGATTAGGGTTTAAGGTATAGTGTTGAGGGTTTAGGGATAGGGTTTAGGGTTGAGGGATTAGGATTTGACGTTGAGGGTTTAGGGTTTAGGGTTTAGGGTTAGGGTTGAGAGATGAGGGATCAGAGTTAAGGGTTGAGGGAATAGGGTTTGACGTCGAGGGTTGAGGGTTGAGGTTCGAGGGTCAAGGTTTTAGGGATAGGGTTGAGGTTGAAGGGATTAGGGTTAAAGTAGAGTGTGGAGGGTGTAAGGATTAGGGATAGGGTTGGAGGGTTTAGGGATAAGCGATTAGAGTTTAAGGTATAGAATCGAGTCTGTTGAGGGTTTAGGAATAGGGATAGCATTTAGGGTTTAGGGATGAGGGATTAGAGTTGAGGGTTGAGGGATTAGAGTTGAGGGATGAGGGATTAGGGTTGAGGGTTGAGGGATTAGGGTTTAGGGATAAGGTTTAGGGTTGAGGGTTGAGGGATTAGAGTTTAAGGTATAGTGTTGAGGGTTGATGGTTTAGGGATAGGGTTTAGGTTTGAGGGATTAGGGTTTAGGGTTGATGAATTAGGGTTTAATGTTGAGAGTTGAGGGTTGACGGTTGAGGGTTGAGGTTGAGGGATAGGGTTAATGGTCAAGGGATTAGGGTTAAATAAGAATGTCGATGGTAGAGGGATTAGGGTTTAAGGTATAGTATCGAGCCTATTGAGGGTCTAGGAATAGGGATAGCATTTAGGGTTTAGGAATGAGGGATTAGAGTTGAGGGATGACGGATGACAGATTAGGGTTGAGGGTTGAGGGATTAGGGTTTAGGGACAAGGTTTAGGGTTAGGGTTTAGGGTTGAGGGATTAGAGTGAAGCGTTGAGGGATTAGAATTTGGTGTTGAGGGTTTAGGGTTTAGGATCAGGGTTGAAGGTCGAGGGATCAAAGTTAAGGGTTGAGGGATTAGGGTTTGATGTTGAGGGTTGAGGGTTGAGGTTCGAGGGTCAACGGTTTAGGGATAGGGTTGAGGGTCAAGGAATTAGGGTTACAGTAGAGTGTGGAGGGTATAAGGATTAGGGATAGGGTTGGAGGGTTTAGAGATAAGGGATTAGAGTTTAATGTATAGTATCGAGTCTGTTGAGGGTTTAGGAATAGGGATAGCATTTAGGGTTTAGGGATGAGGGATTAGAGTTGAGGAATGAGGGATTAGGGTTGAGGGTTGAGGGATTAGGGTTTAGGGATAAAGTTTAGGGTTGAGGGTTGAGGGATTAGGGTTTAAGGTATAGTGTTGAGGGTTGATGGTTTAGGGATAGGGTTTAGGTTTGAGGGATTAAGGTTTAGGGTTTAATGTTGAGAGTTGAGGGTTCAGCGTTGAGGGTTGAGGTTGAGGGATAGGGTTAATGGTCAAGGGATTAGGGTTAAATAAGAGTGTCGATGGTAGAGGGATTAGGGTTTAAGGTATAGTATCGAGCCTGTTGAGGGTCTAGGAATAGGGATAGCGTTTAGGGTTTAGGAATGAGGGATTAGAGTTAGGGGATGACGGATGACAAATTAGGGTTGAGGGTTGAGGGATTAGGGTTTATGGACAAGGTTTAGGGTTAGGGTTTAAGGTATAGTGTTGAGGGTTTAGGGATAGGGTTTAGGGTTGAGGGATTAGAGTGAAGGGTTGAGGGATTAGAATTTGGCGTTGAGGGTTTAGGGTTTAGGATCAGGGTTGAAGGTCGAGGGATCAGAGTTAAGGGTTGAGGGATTAGGGTTTGATGTTGAGGGTTGAGGGTTGAGGTTCGAGGGTCAAGGGTTTAGGGATAGGTTGAGGGTCGAGGAATTAGGGTTACAGTAGAGTGTGGAGGGTATAAGGATTAGGGATAGAATTGGAGTGTTTAGGGATAAGGGATTAGAGTTTAAGGTATAGTATCGAGTCTGTTGAGGGTTTAGGAATAGGGATAGCATTTAGGGTTTAGGGATGAGGGATTAGAGTTGAGGGATGAGGGATTAGGGTTGAGGGTTGAGGGATTAGGGTTTAGAGATAAGGTTTAGGGTTGAGGGTTGAGGGATTAGTGTTTAAGGTATAGTGTTGAGGGTTGATGGTTTAGGGATAGGGTTTAGGTTTGAGGGATTAGGGTTTAGGGTTGATGAATTAGGGTTTAATGTTGAGAGTTGAGGGTTGAGGGTTGAGGTTGAGGGATAGGGTTAATGGTCAAGGGATTAGGGTTAAATAAGAGTGTCGATGGTAGAGGGATTAGGGTTTAAGGTATAGTATCGAGCCTGTTGAGGGTCTAGGAATAGGGATAGTGTTTAGGGTTTAGGAATGAGGGATTAGAGTTGAGGGATGACGGATGACAGATTAGGGTTGAGGGTTGAGGGATTAGGGTTTAGGGACAAGGTTTAGGGTTAGGGTTTAAGGTATAGTGTTGAGGGTTTAGGGATAGGGTTTAGGGTTGAGGGATTAGAGTGAAGGGTTGAGGGATTAGAATTTGGCGTTGAGGTTTTAGGGTTTAGGATCAGGGTTGAAGGTCGAGGGATTAGAGTTAAGGGTTGAGGGATTAGGGTTTGATGTTGAGGCTTGAGGCTTGAGGTTCGAGGGTCAAGGGTTTAGGGATAGGGTTGAGGGTCAAGGAATTAGGGTTACAGTAGAGTGTGGAGGGTATAAGGATTAGGGATAGGGTTGGAGGGTTTAGGGATAAGGGATTAGAGTTTAAGGTATAGTATCGAGTCTGTTGAGGGTTTAGGAATAGGGATAGCATTTAGGGTTTAGGGATGAGGGATTAGAGTTGAGGGATGAGGGATTAGGGTTGAGGGTTGAGGGATTAGGGTTTAGGGATAAGGTTTAGGGTTTAGGGTTGAGGGATTAGGGTTTAAGGTATAGTGTTGAGGGATGATGGTTCAGGGATAGGGTTTAGGTTTGAGGGATTAGGGTTTAGGGTTGATGAATTAGGGTTTAATGTTGAGAGTTGAGGTTTGAGGGTCGAGGGTTGAGGTTGAGGGATAGGGTTAATGGTCAAGGGATTAGGGTTAAATAAGAGTGTCGATGGTAGAGGGATTAGGGTTTAAGGTATAATATCGAGCCTGTTGAGGGTCTAGGAATAGGGATAGCGTTTAGGGTTTAGGAATGAGGGATTAGAGTTGGGGGATGACGGATGAAAAATTAGGGTTGAGGGTTGAGGGATTATTGATTAGGGACAAGGTTTAGGGTTAGGGTTTAAGGTATAGTGTTGAGGGTTTAGGGTTGAGGGATTAGAGTGAAGGGTTGAGGGATTAGAATTTGGCGTTGAGGGTTTAGGGTTTAGGATTAGGGTTGAAGGTCGAGGGATTAGAGTTAAGGGTTGAGGGATTAGGGTTTGATGTTGAGGCTTGAGGATTGAGGTTCGAGTGTCAAGGGTTTAGGGATAGGGTTGAGGGTCGAGGAATTAGGGTTACAGTAGAGTGTGGAGGGTATAAGGATTAGGGATAGGGTTGGAGGGTTTAGGGATAAGGGATTAGAGTTTAAGGTATAGTATCGAGTCTGTTGAGGGTTTAGGAATAGGGATAGCATTTAGGGTTTAGGGATGAGGGATTAGAGTTGAGGGATGAGGGATTAGGGTTGAGGGTTGAGGGATTAGGGTTTAGGGATAAGGTTTAGGGTTTAGGGTTGAGGGATTAGGGTTTAAGGTATAGTGTTGAGGGTTGATGGTTTAGGGATAGGGTTTAGGTTTGAGGGATTAGGGTTTAGGGTTGATGAATTAGGGTTTAATGTTGAGAGTTGAGGTTTGAGGGTTGAGGGTTGAGGTTGAGGGATAGGGTTAATGGTCAAGGGATTAGGGTTAAATAAGAGTGTCAATGGTAGAGGGATTAGGGTTTAAGGTATAGTATTGAGCCTATTGAGGGTCTAGGAATAGGGATAGTGTTTAGGGTTTAGGAATGAGGGATTAGAGTTGAGGGATGACGGATGACAGATTAGGGTTGAGGGTTGAGGGATTAGGGTTTAGGGACAAGGTTTAGGGTTAGGGTTTAAGGTATAGTGTTGAGGGTTTAGGGATAGGGTTTAGGGTTGAGGGATTAGAGTGAAGGGTTGAGGGATTAGAATTTGGTGTTTAGGGTTTAGGGTTTAGGATCAGGGTTGAAGGTCGAGGGATCAGAGTTAAGGGTTGAGGGATTAGGGTTTGATGTTGAGGGTTGAGGGTTGAGGTTCGAGGGTCAAGGGTTTAGGGATAGGGTTGATGGTTGAGGAATTAGGGTTACAGTAGAGTGTGGAGGGTATAAGGATTAGGGATAGGGTTGGAGGGTTTAGGGATAAGGGATTAGAGTTTAAGGTATAGTATCAAGTCTGTTGAGGGTTTAGGAATAGGGATAGTATTTAGGGTTTAGGGATGAGGGATTAGAGTTGAGGGATGAGGGATTAGGGTTGAGGGTTGAGGGATTAGGGTTTAGGGATAAGGTTTAGGGTTGAGGGTTGAGGGATTAGGGTTTAAGGTATAGTGTTGAGGGTTGATGGTTTAGGGATAGGGTTTAGGTTTAAGGGATTAGGGTTTAGGGTTGATGAATTAGGGGTTAATGTTGAGAGTTGAGGGTTGAGGGTTGAGGGTTGAGGTTGAGGGATAGGGTTAATGGTCAAGGGATTAGGGTTAAATAAGAGTGTCGATGGTAGAGGAATTAGGGTTTAAGGTATAGTATCGAGCCTGTTGAGGGTCTAGGAATAGGGATAGCATTTAGGGTTTAGGAATAAGGAATTAGAGTTGAGGGATGAAGGATGACAGATTAGGGTTGAGGGTTGAGGGATTAGGGTTTAGGGACAAGGTTTAGGGTTAGGTTTTAAGGTATAGTGTTGAGGGTTTAGGGATAGGGTTTAGGGTTGAGGGATTAGAATTTGGCATTGAGGGTTTAGGGTTTAGGATCAGGGTTGAAGGTCGAGGGATTAGTGTTAAGGGTTGAGGGATTAGGGTTTGATGTTGAGGGTTGAGGGTTGAGGTTCAAGGGTCAAGGGTTTAGGGATAGGGTTGAGGGTCGAGGAATTAGGGTTACAGTAGAGTGTGGAGGGTATAAGGATTAGGGATAGGGTTGGAGGATTTAGGGATAAGGGATTAGAGTTTAAGGTATAGTATCGAGTCTGTTGAGGGTTTAGGAATAGGGATAGCATTTAGGGTTTAGGGATGAGGGATTAGAGTTGAGGGATGAGGGATTAGGGTTGAGGGTTGAGGGATTAGGGTTTAGGGATAAGGTTTAGGGTTGAGGGTTGAGGGATTAGGGTTTAAGGTATAGTGTTGAGGGTTGATGGTTTAGGGATAGGGTTTAGGTTTGAGGGATTAGGGTTTAGGGTTGATGAATTAGGGTTTAATGTTGAGAGTTGAGGGTTGAGGGTTGAGGGTTGAGGTTGAGGGATAGGGTTAATGGTCAAGGGATTAGGGTTAAATAAGAGTGTCGATGGTAGAGGGATTAGGGTTTAAGGTATAGTATTGAGCCTGTTGAGGGTCTAGGAATAGGGATAGCGTTTAGTGTTTAGGAATGACGGATTAGAGTTGAGGGATGACGAATGACAGATTAGGGTTGAGGGTTGAGGGATTAGGGTTTAGGGACAAGGTTTAGGGTTAGGGTTTAAGGTATAGTGTTGAGGGTTTAGGGATAGAATTGAGGGTTGAGGGATTAGAGTGAAGGGTTGAGGGATTAGAATTTGGCGTTGAGGGTTTAGGGTTTAGGATCAGGGTTGAAGGTCGAGGGATTAGAGTTAAGGGTTGAGGGATTAGGGTTTGATGTTGAGGGTTGAGGGTTGAGGTTCGAGGGTCAAGGGTTTAGGGATAGGGTTGAGGGTCAAGGAATTAGGGTTAAAGTAGAGTGTGGAGGGATGACGGATGATAGATTAGTGTTGAGGGTTGAGGGATTAGGGTTTGATGTTGAGGGTTGAGGGTTTAGGGTTAGGGTTGAGAGATGAGGGATCAGAGTTAAGGGTTGAGGGATTAGGGTTTGACGTCGAGGGCTGATGTTCGAGGGTCAAGGGTTTAGGGATAGAGTTGAGGTTGAAGGGATTAGGGTTTAGGGACTAGGTTTAGGGTTAGGGTTGAGGGATTAGGGTTTAAGGTATAGTGTTGAGGGTTTAGGGATAGGGTTTAGGGTTGAGGGATTAGAGTGAAGGGTTGAGGGATTAGAATTTGGCATTGAGGGTTTAGGGTTTAGGATCAGGGTTTAAGGTCGAGGGATTAGAGTTAAGGGTTGAGGGATTAGGGTTTGATGTTGAGGGTTGAGGGTTGAGGTTCAAGGGTCAAGGGTTTAGGGATAGGGTTGAGGGTCAAGGAATTAGGGTTAAAGTAGAGTGTGGAGGGATGACGGATGATAGATTAGGGTTGAGGGTTGAGGGATTAGGGTTTGATGTTGAGGGTTGAGGGTTTAGGGTTAGGGTTGAGAGTTGAGGGATCAGAGTTAAGGGTTGAGGGATTAGGGTTTGACGTTGAGGGCTGAGGTTCGAGGGTCAAGGGTTTAGGGATAGGGTTGAGGTTGAAGGGATTAGGGTTTAGGGACAAGGTTTAGGGTTAGGGTTGAGGGATTAGGGTTTAAGGTATAGTGTTGAGGGTTTAGGGATAGGGTTTAGGGTTGAGGGATTAGAGTGAAGGGTTGAGGGATTAGAATTTGGCGTTAAGGGTTTAGGGTTTAGGATCAGGGTTGAAGGTTGAGGAATTAGAGTTAAGGTTTGAGGGATTAGTGTTTGATGTTGAGGCTTGAGGGTTGAGGTTCGAGGGTCAAGGGTTTAGGAATAGGGTTGAGGGTCAAGGAATTAGGGTTAAAGTAGAGTGTGGAGGGATGACGGATGATAGATTAGGGTTGAGGGTTGAGGGATTAGGGTTTGATGTTGAGGGTTGAGGGTTTAGGGTTAGGGTTGAGAGATGATGGATCAGAGTTAAGGGTTGAGGGATTAGGGTTTGATGTCGAGGGCTGAGGTTCGAGGGTCAAGGGTTTAGGGATAGGGTTGAGGTTGAAGGGATTAGGGTTTAGGGACAAGGTTTAGGGTTAGGGTTGAGGGATTAGGGTTTAAGGTATAGTGTGGAGGGTTTAGGGATAGGGTTTAGGGTTGAGGGATTAGAGTGAAAGGTTGAGGGATTAGAGTTTGGCGTTGAGGGTTTAGGGTTTAGGATCAGGGTTGAAGGTCGAGAGATTAGAGTTAAGGGTTGAGGGATTAGGGTTTGATGTTAAGGGTTGAGGGTTGAGGTTCGAGGGTCAAGGGTCAAGGAATTAGGGTTAAAGTAGAGTGTGGAGGGATGACAGATGACAGATTAGGGTTGAGGGTTGAGGGATTAGGGTTTGATGTTGAGGGTTGACAGTTTAGGGTTAGGGTTGAGAGATGAGGGATCAGAGTTAAGGGTTGAGGGATTAGGGTTTGACGTCGAGGGCTGAGGTTCAAGGGTCAAGGGTTTAGGGATAGGGTTGAGGTTGAAGGGATTAGGGTTTAAGGTATAGTGTTGAGGGTTGATGGATCAGAGTTAAGGGTTGAGAGATTAGGGTTGAGGGTTGTAAGGATTAGGGATAGGGTTGGAGGGTTGACAGATTAGGATTTGACGTTGAGGGATTAGGATTTGACATTGAGGGTTGAGGGATTAGGATTTGACATTAAGGGTTGAGGGTCAAGGGATCAGAGTTGAGGGTTTAGGGATTAGGGATCTATAGCAGGACAAAATGTGAGTGCGTTATAGCGCGAGCACGTTATAACATGCTCGCATTTTGTATTTCTATTGAAATGGTAAAAAAGTGGTTACCCCCGTGATCTAGGCCCTCATGCTCTATTTTCTTACTGATTCTATGTGTGCTCTGACAAAAAAGAAGTGCTTTCATGCTATTGGGAAGTTCACATGCACATTTGACACATTGTACCACCTTTGCATGATCTTTCCACCACCTTTTCTACTTTGCCAACTTGAGAAGGAGGAAATAACATAGTTTTCAAACCAAATTTGATATATATCTATACAAGTTTCAATTTTTGTAGTATTGCAATGTTAATTTTGATTCAATTTTAAGAATTTAACATTGAAAAGGAAGCAAGTGGTGAAAAACTCAAATTGTTGAGGAGTTTGATGCAAGAAGATAAAAACACTACATAATTGGGTACTCTCTCCATTCAAATCTTCATTTTTTAGGTATGTCAAGTCTTTACATGCATGTTCTTTACATTTTCCTTATTTTGGATTGAATTACTTTATCATGCTTTATCATACATGTTTAAAATAGACACATTCCCAATCAAGAAAGCAACCTACAATCTCACATGATGCCATGTATATTTTCTACACTTGGGCTCTTTAATAATTATGTGTAATAAACAAACCTTAGTTCATACCATGATGTCAAACTATACAAGAATAAATCCTTACAACATAAAAAAAATACAATCCCACTATTATCATGTATTCATTTCTTAGGAACTAATATTGGTCTCTTTATCATGCTAAGACAAATTCTCTGTCATGCCGAGGAAACGATCAAGAATTAAACCAACACAGGAAGAGATGGAAGCTAAGAATGCAAAGAAAGCAATGGCTATGAGGGAACTTCGTAAGAAGAGGAAATTGGACATGATAAATGAAGACATACCAATTGAAGAGGAACCACAACCATCACAAAGAGATATGGTATTGGTGGCACAAAGAGAACGAATGCAAAAACTTCGTGGTACAAGAGATTTGAATACCATAGTTGGAGACACATCCTTTACCACAAGACAACATGTAGGGACACCATCTACCACATCTCAAGTTGAGAGTACATCATCACTCACATGTGATGAAGGAGGTACGCCATCGTTCCCACCTCAACCTCAAGGTATGTCATCTATTCCATCTTCGATCGAAGGTATGCCATCTAACCCATCTCATTTAAATATTGATGAAATTCCTAATGTTGAGATGAATTTACCTAACTTGACACCACCTAGAATTTTGCATAGAAAGCCAAAGTATTTGATTGATATTGATGAGAATATTTTGCAGCCAATGGAAGGTAAGATTCCAAAACGCACTTGTAGAAGATATGCTAATAAGATTTGGAGATTGTTCTTTGAAAAGTTAAATGAGACTGCAAGATGTCAACTATTCGTTGAAATGATGCGAAGTATAAAGTATAGGTCTATCATGAAGATTCTTGGGTTGAGAACATCAGAGGCTTCAAGTGAAAAATCTATTGTCAAGAATCTAATGAGTGCGTATGAGAGTGTGGGTAACACCTCACGCACAAAAGATAGTAATGCAACACGGTGTGTGATTACATCGACTATAGTAAGTAGTCAAATGAGGAAAGCTCGTCTCATTAGAAAGACAAGTCAAAAATTGAGAATTAATAGGAAAACTTTATCAAGAGCCATTGGAAGACGCCAAAGAATTGAGGACACTAATGCCAATGAATTATGGGCGTTCTCAAGGAGACTACCACAAAAAGATAAACCAATTGTTGAAGCATTGAGATCACTAATTGAAGACTTTTGGAAGAATTACACAAGTGTATCTCCGAATCAAAGGGATGTGGTAAGAAGGAGAATTGGTAGTCAGAACCACGAGCCACATCCAAAGCATTTTTTGGATGAGACTCAAACACAGTTTTATGGTAAATTTCTAGAGAAGTATCCTCAAATTAAAATTTGTCAAAGATATTTTGAAATGCTAAAACCTTCCTATGTTAAGATAAATCACACACACACTACTTGTTGTTGTAGATTACATATTGAATTTTCTAACCATTTTGATGCTTATAAGTCTATATGTTTAGATATGCATACTAACAATGATTTGCAGGGTTGTGCCATATGTGCCCCACCAACATCTTCAAGCGACTTCATATCAAGAATTTTATGTGAAAGAGAGGAAGGTCAAATATTCTACAAGAAATTATGCTTGGATGGCACATGTCATCGTTGCGGTGGCTTGCAACATTCGCCAATATGTGAACATATGGAAATAACACATGCGGTTGGAAATGAACTAGTAGAGTTTGGCAAGTATAAAACAGTGGCATACAATACAAAAGATGGTAAAGAAGCAAAGAGGTGTGAATTAGTTATTGAAAAGATTCCAGTGTATCAGTTTATGCCTATATTTCGTGACAGCATAGTGTATGAGTATGCAAGACATGCCCATAGAGCTCGATGGTTGGACTTGCAATTCAAGTTATGCAAGGACACATTTCCGGTTGGTAGCATTGCTTCAGTCGTCAACTTTGCAGAGAACTACAGTCTACAGCCACAGCATGAGGTGCAATCACAATATTACAACTCCACACAGGTTTCTATATTTGTGCACATCGCATTCATTCATGCGAATGATAGTACAAAGGATGATAGAAAGATCATAAGGGAGTATCATTTCTATATTAGTGATGATCGTACGCATTCTACGGAGTTCGTGCAAGGTTGCTTTTAGGTGTTCTACAATGATTTGGCTAGAAGGGGCATATCGTTCAGTCAGCATATCATATGGTCAGATAATTATGCATCACAATTCAAGAACTCACGAAATTTCTATTGGCTAAATAGGAGGCATAATTTTACAGGTATTCAACATATGTGGAACTTTTGTGAGGCTGGGCATGGAAAGGGGGAGCATGATGGTGCAGGAGCATGTATCAAAAGAGCCATAGCACGAGAAGAGTTAAAGTATAATGACAATGCAAAGTTGACAGATGCAAAATTGATTGTCGAGTGGTGTAATGCTTCCATGGGTCCAGGTAATGAAGGTAAGTCTTTAGTTCATAGATTTTTTTGGTTGATAGATGATACTAACATTGCACCATATGAGGATTGTTGTACATTGACAGGATCAAATGAGATGCACTCTTTCAGAAGCTCAATTGCAGGTTCATGGAGTATCCATACACGAAAGATGTCATGCTTTTGTTCTTCCTATACAATTCAAGTCTGGGATGAGTGTGAGTCA
The DNA here is from genome assembly GCA_027924645.1 of Cunninghamia lanceolata. Lineage (NCBI taxonomy): Eukaryota > Viridiplantae > Streptophyta > Pinopsida > Cupressales > Cupressaceae > Cunninghamia > Cunninghamia lanceolata. The sequence goes on from BSBN01000195.1 coordinate 734,144, forward strand.
AAGGAGTGGGTTGACGAATGGCAGTTAAGTTATCTTAGCCCACTTGACACGTATCAACCCCGGACGGCACTGGAACTAACACAGATGGAATCGTCAGTTGACTTTGACCACATATCAGATTTAGTTCAACCAGGTAATATAGGGCACATATATGCATCTAATTTCATCTAGTTCAACCAGGTAATGTCATCTTACTTTGTAGTGTTTTTGTAATGTTGACTAATTTCATCTAATTTGCTACACATATCAATGTAGGACACGTATATGAAGTTATTGCAGATGAAGATAATGAAGAGGGAACAGATTATTACTTATGTCGTTGTGTTGAGGCCAAAAAGAAATTGGAGGCCCCTGTTACAGATGGAGAAAACATCGAATACCCTACAGGATTAGTGGTTATTACTGGAACATGGCTTAGAAGGTACCCACATAAGAGTGTTAATATTTGGCTATTTCAGGACTTTGACATGCATCGAAAGATTCTTCTTTACTCGAACCTTGTCGTGGCATCAAATGTTCATTTGATAAAGTATCAAGGTAGACCTTTGAACAAAATATTGTGGAAGGTGCATGAGTCTGACCATGAAGCAATACTTGAGACAATAAAGAGTAGAGCAGATCTAGATGGTTCATTGGATTAATTCATAAGTATTCAGATTGATTTTGTAAAGTTATGTTACATTGAGTTGTAAGTATGCACATTAATTTGTAAGGTTTGTCTTTTTTTATTTCCTCCTGCATTTTTACACATATGTACACATTTTTACATCATCTTGTTATGCATTTTTGGTGTCCTGCTCTTGATGCGACCAAACTCATAACTCACCCTACTAGACACCATTTGATGATCTCTCCAACACTCTGGATCCAGGGTGCCCAATCATGATGATGACCTATATACCATTCTCCCAAAGTGCTCATAATGAATGAATGATAAGGAGCACCTTGACCTCTATAATCAAGGTGATTTTAAGTCACTTTGAGTCATTTGGGGTCAGTTTCAGTCTTTGAGTCATGTTGCAAAAAAGTGTCAATGTTGTCAAGTTACACAAAGCAACTTTTGCATTTTTGGTGTCCTGCTCATGATGTGACCAAACTGACTATTCCAACGCATTCAGATGGGTACATTTACGCTAGGCATGGACCTATTTTTCACCCAAACATGTCGAAACAGTCTGAGCTACATTGTACCAACGATATCCCTGAAGAGTCCAAAGTGCAAAAAGGCTGCAATCTTTGACGAGATGTTACTCGAAAACCATGTCACTTAGAAACATTCTGTCTGAGGCAACACTATCACGTAGAGTGCCTCTACAATAACCTCTCTCAATTTTTTATAGCTCTGAGGCATTCACCCGTGGTGAAAGGTTTTCTGCTGCCCCAAAAATCGTCAGAAGGAGGCAGTGTAAAGTTGCAAAGGGGTGTCACTTTCGTCCTGCTCTTGATGCGACCAAACTGACTGTTCCAACATGTCTGAATGGGTACATTTATGCTAGGCATGGTCCTATTTCTCACCCAAACATGTCGAAACAGTTGGAGCTACATTGTACCGACGATATCCCTGAAGAGTCCAAAGTGCAAAAAGGCTACAATCTTTGACGAGATGTTACTCAACAATCATGTCACTTAGAAACATTCTGTCTGAGGCAACGGGATCATCTAGAGTGCCTCTACAATAACCTCTCTCAGTTTTTTATAGCTCTGAGGCATTTGCCCGTGGTGAAAGGTTTTCTGTTGCCCCAAAAATCATCAGAAGGAGGCAGTGTAAAGTTGCAAAGGGGTGTAACTTTCGTCCTGCTCCTGATGCGACCAAACTGACTATTCCAACGCATCCGAATGGGTACATTTATGCTAGGAATGGTCCTATTTTTCACCCAAACATGTCGAAACAGTCGGAGCTACATTGTACCGACGATATCCCTGAAGAGTCCAAAGTGCAAAAAGGTAGCAATCTTTGACAAGATGTTACTCAAAAACTGTGTCACTTAGAAGCATTACGTCTGAGGCAACGGGATCACGTAGAGTGCCTCTACAATAACCTCTCTCAGTTTTTTACAGCTCTTAGGCATTTGCCCGTGGTGAAAGGTTTTCTGTTGCCCCAAAAATCGTCAGAAGGAGGCAGTGTAAAGTTGCAAAGGGGTGTAACTTTTGTCCTGCTCCTGATGCGACCAAACTAACTATTCCAACGCGTCCGAATGGGTACATTTATACTAGGCATGGTCCTATTTCTCACCCAAACATGTCGAAACAGTCGGAGCTACATTGTATCGACGATATCCCTGAAGAGTCCAAAGTGCAAAAAGGCAGCAATCTTTGACGAGATGTTACTCAAAAATCGTGTCACTTAGAAACATTTTGTCTGAGGCAACGGGATCATGTAGAGTGCCTCTACAATAACCTCTCTCGGTTTTTTATAGCTTTGAGGCATTTGCCCATGGTGAAAGGTTTTCTGTTGCCCCAAAAATTGTCAGAAGGAGGCAGTGTAAAGTTGCAAAGGGGTGTAACTTTCGTCCTGCTCCTGATGCGACCAAACTGACTATTCCAACACATCTGAATGGGTACATTTATGCTAGGCATGGTCCTATTTCTCACCCAAACATGTCGAAACAGTCGGAGCTACATTGTACCGATGATATCCCTGAAGAGTCCAAAGTGCAAAAAGGTAGCAATCTTTGACGAGATGTTACTCGAAAATCGTGTCATTTAGAAACATTCCGTCTGAGGCAACGGGATCACGTAGAGTGCCTCTACAATAAACTCTCTTAGTTTTTTATAGCTCTTAGGCATTTGCCCATGGTGAAAGGTTTTCTGTTGCCCCAAAAATCGTCAGAAGGAGGCAGTGTAAAGTTGCAAAGGGGTGTAACTTTCATCCTACTCCTGATGTGACCAAACTGACTATTCCAACACGTCTGAATGGGTACATTTATGCTAGGCATGGTCCTATTTCTCACCCAAACATGTTGAAACAGTCAGAGCTACATTGTACCGACGATATCCCTGAAGAGTCCAAAGTGCAAAAAGGCAGCAATCTTTGACGAAATGTTACTCAAAAACTGTGTCATTTAGAAACATTCTGTTTCAGGCAACAGGATCACGTAGAGTGCCTCTACAATAACCTCTCTCGGTATTTTATAGCTCTTAGGCATTTGCCCGTGGTGAAAGGTTTTCTGTTGCCCCAAAAATCGTCAGAAGGAGGCAGTGTAAAGTTGCAAAGGGGTGTAACTTTCATCCTGCTCCTGATGCGACCAAACTGACTATTCCAACGCGTCTGAATGGGTACATTTATGCTAGGCATGGTCCTATTTTTCACCCAAACATGTCGAAACAGTCGGAGCTACATTGTACCGACGATATCTCTGAAGAGTCCAAAGTGCAAAAAGGTAGCAATCTTTGACAAGATGTTACTCGAAAACTGTGTCACTTAAAAACATTCTGTCTAAGGCAACGGGATCACATAGAGTGCCTCTATAATAACCTCTCTTGATTTTTTATAGCTCTGAGGCATTTGCCTGTGGTGAAAGGTTTTCTGCTGCCCCAAAAATCGTCAGAAGGAGGAAGTGTATTAAGTCAGGATGAAAGCATATTCACTCTAGGCACCTGTTTTTGACCAAATCACACATGCGCCTTGAACAACTCTGTCTTCAAGGCGCTTTTCTCTAATCTCTGTAACTCTCCAAATCCACTAAGGCACAAATTTTACCTCTTGGGCTCAAGATATAGGTTCTTCATCCAAGGCGCCAGAATGGTCCAAAGGCGCATTTCACCTCTAACCTCACCTCTGACCTTACTTGGAGGCGCTAAACCTTTTGACATTTCAAGTAACTTCAAGAGAACTATTTTTCCTTAAGGTGGTTCACTCCTTGCAATTGGATGTATGGTACTTGTAACTCATTTGATTAACTTTGTAATGTTTCTTCTTCTTGCAAAGTAGATAAGGATGATATAAGCTTACTTCATGAATCGGAGTAGAAATCTCTCTTAGACTTGCTAGGTGAAAGGACTTGAACTTGAAGGACTTGAACTTGATGAAGTGATCCTTCATGATGGCCTTTGACATTACCTTCTAGGAGTGTAGATGATAACACCTTCCTTGGATAAAGTGGATAACCTCTGACCTAAACTTTGAAGCTTGATGAATCTTGAAGATTGGGTTTCCTCCTACTCCCCTTCTGGGCTCCACTCCATCAAAGGCATATTTAGTTGTCCAAGGCGCCAACATTCACTCAGGGCCGCCCAAAGAGAAAGTTTACAACTCTAGGGCGCTAAACTCTTATGCAAAAATGGTCATCATCAAAGGCGCAAAAATGGGTCTCTGGGCGCCAATCTCTACAAGACATTCCATCTCATTGCTCTCCTCCATTACAAGCGCTCACTTACCTCAATCTTGGGCGCATACCAACATCCCAACATCCAAATCACCTAGGCGCTCAAAACCTTCAAGACTCAAGGTGCATTTTATGATCAAACAAGGTATCTCCTGAACAAGGCGCTCATAGTCTCATCAGGGCATTAATCATCATCATGAGCGCTCATATTATTCTAGGCGCACAGTTATCTCTGGAATGCTCAAGGCGCTCAAGGCGCACATACCCTTCTCTAGGCTAGTTTACACTTATTCAAGGCGCTCATTCCAAACTTACATGAACTCCTCATTACAAGACGCACAAACTAGATGATCCTAGGGCATAAGGGCACTCATAGGAGTTGTTATGTGTCATTTTGGCCAAGGTTTTCCAGAGCAGTGAAGACATTAGGAAGGGGATGATCGTTTGGATAGTTTTGAATGCTTTATTTCTCCTTGTTTAAACTAGGCGCTCACTAAGGATTGGAGTAGCCTTTGCACCCTCACATCACGTTAATCAGCGTTTCAGAGGCAATCATAGTATAGGAAGATTTGCGCCTTGAAGAAGAGAGTTATCTGGTGAGCGCTTAGGAGTTCTGGCGCCTAGGGGAAAGGTCTAGGTAGAGCGCCTTCAGACTTTGACAGTGAAGTGCCTTAAGGAGTTGGATGATGTTTTTTCCTAGAGTGGAGATGATGTTTTTAGCGCTTTAAGGATGATGATGGAGCGCCTTGGAGTCAGGTTAGTCTGGAGCACCTTAAGAAGGTAAAGCACTTCAAATGTAAACACAAGTGTTTTGAACGCCCTAATGAGAAGTTGTCTTGGCACCATAAGTTGTTCAAATGAAGATATGCGCCTTGGATAGTTGCAAAGACCTAATTTAGCGCCCAAGGTTGGAAGACTCTTTGTGAGCGCCTAGTGTTTGAAAGCTCTTTGTGTTTGGTGCATTAAAATGAATTTGGCACCTAAGTAGTATTGAAACACTCAACTGAGCGCCTAAAGCCCATGAGAGAAGTGATATGCGCCTTGATAGGAATATCATGGAAGATGAGTTTACTGAATGGCACCTTGAATGACTTGGTTGATTAAGTGTTTTAGCTCCTAGATATGGGATGAATCATTGAACGCCTTTGGTTGAGATGATGTCAGCACCTTTGAGATTATAACACCTTGGAGTCAAGTTCGAAGGAGCACCTTGGGAAGGTAAAACACTTCAAATGTTTTCAAGGAATTGGAGAAGTCACTTAGTGCCTAGAAGGAATTCTAGAGCAAGAGGGTTGGAGCGCCTTGAGCTTCAAGTCAGATATGCGCCTAGACCTCTACCCTTTAGCAAGTTGAAGCCCTCTGAGCCTTGACAACGTGAGAATGCCTTATAGTGAATATGCGCCTTGGGCAAGGTTGAATACAAAGTTGAGGAGTATATCATAATGAGTAAGTGCACTGTAGGGTTAGATGATAAAGACTAGTGCCTTGAGTGTCTTGGTCAAAATTTTGATGTGAGAAGTCTTGCAAGATCAAACCCTGGAGTGCGCCTTAGACAGAACCTATTGATCCTTTGCTTTGACAAGATTTGGGTGCCAGAATGATCCTTAATAAATGGAATGTATCTACACCAATTTTGCACCTTTAGGGAAGTGATGGTGGCCAGAATGATCCTTAATCTCATGTTTGTGCACCTAGGTCTAGAAGCAAGATTTGAGCGCCTTAGGATAGGGTTTTTTGCACCTTGTCTTGGAGAGTGAATTTGCGCCTTGGATGATGTTGAAGCGCCTTGGGATGAAATGCGCCCAAACTTACAGAGGGCCTTCAGTGAGGGAGTTGAAGAGAGTGCTTAGACGAAGGATAGCCTTAAGATCAAACTAAGTCCTCAGAAACCTAAGATTAGCGCCTTATTTGAAGTTATACACCTATTCTGGCGCCAGAGAGTGAGTTTGAGTGTGAAGAAGTGAATGTCTGCGCGTTGAAGGGGATACAAAGGGAAGATGATGCACCTTGATGGGTTGATGATGGAAATTTGCATTTTGGAGCTAAATGTGTGCCTTGAATCTAAATGATATTTGAGTGCTTAGAGGTAAATAGGGGCGCCTTTGAGAATTCTTTGTGCTTTAAGGAATGGATTGTGGCGCTTTGGACTAAGGTAAGTCCTGAGCACTTCCAATGATTTTAAGGAGCGCCTTGAAGGAGCTAGTGCATAGAGGTACAATGAATCTTCCAGAGAACATGGATAGACAACTAAGTCTCCAACTTGAGTCTTCTAAGTGAATTGGATGATGAAGAGAGTCTAGTCATTTTGGGCGCTAGTATCAGGATGAATCATCCAAAATGGGTGCCTAGAACTAGAAGGCGCCAATGCATGAGTTCAAGGATCCTCCATTGGAGTGCCTAGCCCAGATGGCTATAGATTGAAAGTTTTAAAGCTAAGTGATGTCTCTTAGGTGAATTCCTAGCCCAGGTGCATGTGTTGGGAAAAACTCTTTGGCTCTGGCGCCTAGAATTGGGAGCTTTGTAAGATGCACCAATTGATGAAACATTTCCATTTTGCACCTAGAATAGAACTCTCTCACATAGTTGAAATTGACTTGATAGAAGGAGATAAGTCTTAAGGACTAGTTTGGCGCCTCACTTGCCTATCTGACCTTTGAAATGCGCTTTGGTTGATGATCATCATTGATGGTGCCTAGTGAAATGTAAAGCTATTTGCATCTCCAGAGGATCAAAATTGGATTAGGAGATCATCCTTGCAGTTGAGATTGACAGAGAAGTGTTAAAGGAATCACTTCAAATGGGCGCCTAAGCTAGTTGAGGCGCATATCAATTCCACTGTAACTCCAGACTGACGCTTAGGATCCAGTCATCTCCTAAGGCGCAGTTCCATTCACCCATGACCTCGCTTGGCCTCTAAAACTTGGAAACTCCTTTGGAAAGCTCCTGTTGCGCCTAGAAGATGAGTTTGGGATATCAACTTGTAAAAGTCTTAGAAACTCTTCAAAGATGTTAGGCACAATCCCATGGCACTGGAGCTTAGTTTTGGTGCCTTCAAGGAATAGCACATGAAGGAACTTGGGAGGTCAGGTGCTTGTAAAAGGGAACACCTTGGAACATCTTCCAGGGGTTGAAGTAGTAAGAAAACATCAAGTGAGTCTAGGCGCACTCCCTTGTTTGAACAGTTTAGCTCTGGCGCCTAGCCACAGAGTGAGCCAGAAGAAGTAGTTTGGACATTAGAAGATAGGCGCTCATTCTACAATGAAGCATTCCACCTTCCTAATCAACAAAGACTTGCAAGAATTGACAAAGGAAGCTAAGGCACACCTTCTACTTGTTTCCACCTCCAGAATGCGCCTAACCTTGAAAGGGGGTTCAAAGATGTTTGTTAGACATTTTCACTCAAGGTGCTCACCTTAGGCACACTTTTTAAGTCCTTGTCACCTCAAGGAAACACCTAGTTTGGAAGGCGCTTGCCCTGCTCTCCACTCCTTTCAATTGGCGCCTAGAACATAGAATGCATGAAAGGAGTGCCTAGACTCCAGACGGCTCATTTGGGCGCCTAGCATTTAAAACACTTTCATAATGATGATGTTTTGGCGCCTACTCTTGGAAACAATCCAGAGCATCCATAAACTCTAATTGGTGCCTAATGTTGACAAGGCGCAACTTCAGGAGGAGGTCACCTCAACTTGGTGCCCAAGTCAGAAAAACTTGTAAATCCTTCAAATATGCGCCTACCTTGTGAGGTGATGAGTTGAACATTCCAAATCTTCAAATGTTGCTCAAGTAAGGAAGACATTGTAACATCAAGGCTTCAAGGCCTATCCTTGTATTTCCATTGAATGAGTTGTAATTCATGCTATTGAAAGCATTTTCCATGTAATAAGAAATTGCAAGTTGATTGAATCAAGTAACAAGACAAGTACCCAACTCTAATGTTGTTTCATTCAAATAGTTATCTTGATGTATATCTTTATGTTATTGAAGTAGTTGATGAATTGTTAGCAAGTAAAAGTGTTTAAGTAAGGAAAATTTTTCATAGAACTAGTTGGGTATCTTACACTTACACCATGCCTATCCATCAAACATCACAATGCAATCAAAATCCTAACAACATGCCCATGATCCAAGATCAAGTGCAATCATGCAAAGATATTATCAATCACAAGCCTATTAAGAATGAATTAGAGTCTTCTAGTACCATACTTTTCCATCAAACACCATCATGTAATCCATGGCCTATCAAACCTATCAAAGAAAATGCAAACATCCTATGTAATACAATCAGACTTTAAATATTTGAAGTAGCTATCTACAAATATCCATTCAAAAGTGGATTTATAATGCAAGTATGGACGCCATCAATAAAAAAGATTTGTATTAACCAAATATCCATATACGCATACATCAATATCTGTCAATATAAGTATAACATATATACAAAATAGCCATATAGGCTTACAAGAATGCCATATAGGCATACAATGTCAACTATGTACAATACAAAATATATGTCCACAAATGCCATATAGGCATACAACAGAGGAACACAATAAAAAGTCATTCCCCTCTAGCTGGTGAAGAGAATAAATCACGAGCAGCCTTTGATCTTCTAGGGGATGGAGACATGCATGTGGGTGGTCTACTACGAACCCGAGGGCTACTCCTCCTATTTAGTTCTTCCTGCACCTTTACCTGTTACAAAAAAAAGTATAGATATTAATATATAGAAATTACATGTTATAAAAAAATGAAACATTTAACAAAATAATCACTTACCGCTAACATATAATCTATCTCCTCACTTGCCTCAGTAGCAGGAATAGGCCCTGGTGATGTCATGTCCTATAGAAACCATCCAGATAGAAATTAAAATTCAAATCAATAATCTTTTGATTTTTCAAAAATAGACAACTATAACAATGAATGTAAATTGAAATTTACTAATCTGCCTCATACCCCTGTCAATGCCATAGAGCTATGAATCGTAGAGGCCACACCCTGCTCCATTGCCCTATGAACATGGGGAGGTGTATCCGCAGCCTGCATCATCTAGAAATAAAACAACATTATTCAATTATGAAAACTATAATAGTGATGCAAATCATGGCTCCTAACATACACACACGCTCATCTAAACATGGAAGTACACACAATAAAACACACAAATCACATACAAAAATTTAGTAAGTACTATTCATTCATTAAACTATTTATTTTATTACCTCCGTAAAGCTTTGAAGTCCACCACCGCTGGCAGGTGTTGCCATGAAATCTACAGTGTTAACCTATTCAACATACAAAATCAGAAATTAGAATACCATTCATATAACAATGCTATTCACATGTAATATTTATAATTGTTTACTAGTTACATACCTCGACAGTAGATGATCTAGTGAAAAATGTAGGTGGAGAACCACTGAAAACTACATCGACGCTATGACCCTGAAATTTCATTAAAATCATCAATTTAAATTAGTTAATCTTGTATTTCAAAAATAAAATTTAATAAATTAAATTCAATAAACTTGCTAATATTTACCTGAGTATCAAGGCCGAAAGTCTCACTCAGGAGGGTATCTGTCATCACCATCTGCTCAGCTACAGATGTAGCCTATGCACCTACGTCCTGACTATCCATGGGGTCATAACCATAGGCTGACCTGCAAGTCTGGCAAGTATGCGGTGGGACCCTACTCCTCGCACTATCTCCCAACCCACTCTGTGTTGCAGGATCAACATGCTCTATGATGCTCTGGGTCAAGGCACTAATCGACCTCAGTGTATCGACCTCAACACTCTCCTTCACAATGGAAGGGATAGAAACATGCTCGTGGGCTGGTTTGCTGATTACTCATCTCACTACCCGCTGTGGGTCAAGACGTGCCCCTGGTCTATCCTGTGCTGAGCCCCCACCTCTACCCTAGAAGTCCCGCATATCAAAATAGTTTGGCACTTTATTGAGGACAAACTCGGAGTAGAGTTTCCTCAAAAAGTATTGCGGGACCTCATTGTTATTGCATGGAGGATGGTCAAAAACCATCCACCACCTCTGCCCGAAATTGTCCCTTATCACTTGGTTGTTGCACCAATGGATAGGGAACCTCTTGCATGTAATGGGTGGAGGTTGATTTGTTTGTGGGTTTGTGAAAATTGAACACAAGTCTACTTTTGTAATTTATAATTTTTTGACATCTTGGTATGACAATTTATCTGCATAGTAATCTCTAAACTCTCTCTTTTTATCGGTCCAACTAGTTATTTGCTTGCTAATTGAATTTAAATTTGATAACATAGACTCAAGAGATTTGGCAAGCGTGGACCTATGCAAGGTTGAAGTGGAAGGATCTTTCAACCTTGCAATTATATCTTCAATTTGTTTTTGGTTGTTTTCAATTTCCCCCATTATATTATCTTGTGTTCCAGGGGCATGTCGAGGAATGAATGGAGGAGGTTGTTGTTCTGCAGGTATTTCTTCCTCAAGATTTTATGGATTTTGAGGAGGAGGAGGAGGTGCATTAACATTTCCTACAATTAATAAAATATACATAAAAAATCAACAAAAACCTACCTATTTAGGAAGAAATTCAAACAAAAAAACAAAGATAACTCACCCCTTTGGCGTGCTTGACGTCGCGGTGGCATTTCAGTGATGAATCGACAAATCTTTTGTGTTGAACGGTGTTTTGTAGAACACGAGCGCGTTTTTGGAAGGGTTTTATGCCGCGGGCGGAGGAAAAACTCATTGAAATGAAATGACAGCGGGGTTTCTTTTTTATAAATAGCAGTTTAAAACATGAGCGCATTATAACATGCTCACGTTATGGCTCGGCAATGACGAGCCTAAGGCTTGTCATTGCCAAGCCATAACGCGAGCGCGTTATAACGCGCTCGCGTTTTGCCTTAAATTTTTTTGAAAATTTTTTGGCCACTTTTTGGCCCCCCATCTTTTTGCACTTACCCATATATACATCACATGCAGTCTTATAGTGAATGAAAATTGCAGTGGGGTAGGGTACTCGAGGACGAGTAATACGACACTATTCCATTCACGTTTATGAATGACAATCAACTATATTGAACAAGGTATCAGATTACTAGTCTACAACATAAAATGATCAACTAACTTCCAATCCCATATAATGAATAACATCAAAGCATCTAAAACATCAGTTTATTTATCAATTTGTAAAGCATAAAATGACATAATCCAACATCAACATCTGTTATCATAACAATTAGGTTCATACTGAAATAGCAAAATAACTAGAAATCCATCATCAAACGATCTAAAATACTGTCATAATGTCCAGTACTATTAAGCAAACATCAGTCCAAAAGATGACAAGTTGAGGGGCACTACATATGCCATGGTATGCATGACACCATATATTGCACATGTTGTAGGAGTCGTTAGCAGGTATATGAGTAATCCTAGATTGGAGCATTGGAATGTAATAAAATGGATTCTCAGATATTTAAGAGGAACATCCAATAAACACTTACATTTTGGGGGCTCTAATACTGATTTGGTAGGGGATATTGATACTAGGTGGAGTACTATAGGTTATGTCTTTACTGTAGGTGGGACACTGATGAGTTTGATATCCAGGTTGCAAAAGGTGTTTCTTTATCCACCACAAAGGCAAAGTATGTAGCTGCAATAGAGGCAAGCAAGGAGATGATATGGCTACAATCTTTCATGGAAGAATTGGGAAAACAACAGGGTAATAGTTATTTGTTTATAGATATCCAAAGTGCCATACATCTTACAAAGAATTCTTCCTTGCATTCAAAGACCAAACACATACAGCTAAGGTATCACTTCATTCGATCAGTGTTGGATGATGGAGATTTAAGTCTAGAAAAGATACATACAAATGAAAATATAGCAGATATGTTTACAAAGGCAATGACAAGGGAGAAGCTAATATCCTCTTCAGCTTTGGTTGGTCTTCAAGACTGAAAATAAAAAATCAAAACAACAGCCTGGTCCAAGGTGCTTATTTCTAGTGGGAGCTACAGGTTCAACAATGTTATGATCAGTCTCCAAGAGGGAGATGATATGGTGTGGAGTCCGATTAGTCTCCAAGTGGGAGATTGTTGTTATATGGAGCCTAATCAGACTCAAAGGTTAAATTTCCCCCACTTTTATTAGCTTGGTTTCCCCCCAAATTATTTAATGGGGTCAAGGGGCAGCACCCCTTGTGTGGGTTTGGGGGCAGTGACCCCAAGATGGGGTTTAGGGGTAGCACCCCTTGTGGGGTCCAGGGGAAGTGCCCCTTGCGCACTCCTTGTCACAATATAGGGCACCATCAAGGGGCAGTGCCTCTGAAACCTCAAACAAATTTTATTATTTTCTAAAGGTGTTAGGAGTTATTTTTTCTTATGGATGACAAAAAAACCCTATTCTGTAACCGACATAAGGCTTGATAAAAGTAGCTAAGGGTTAGGGTTTCCATTGATATTGTATTGTAGCATTTGCAACGGTATTGAGTTGCAAGGATTACTGGTTGTAATCAGTTTGATTTACCGGATAATAATATTGGACTCTCTCTTGGTGGATGTAGGCCAATTTTGGGTGAACCATGTTAAAACTTGTCTCTGCCTGTTATTATTTTTGTGTATTTTCATTCCTCTGTTTAATCTTTCTTTGCATTTAATTGAAATCTTTTGCATGCAATCCCTAGCAGATGATTGTAGCCAATCTCTCAAGATTTTCTTTTCCATTTTACAATGCATGAAAATATTCATAAGATCCCACAAGACCAAAGGATGCAATAGGTGCTTAACATTGTCTTCTTGTTGTACTTCTTAGTTCTTTCCATGTAACAAGAAATTCAAAACACTTATTTGAGCTTCATGATCCAAGTTGGAAGTTCCTATACCCTCTTCAAATAGATTGCAAGGTATATATTCAAAAATAGAGTTCAAATAATATGCTTTAAGGGATGGAAATGAATTAGAACACTCACATATTAGCTAAAATCTCACCCGATTAGGTACCATGGTTCTTCCAATGATGATTCCCTTCACTTGAAACCTTTCTCCAACTACTTATTCAATTATATAATAGTAACAAAATTTATATTCCTTGGAAAAAATCAAAGGTGTGAAGAATGCAGGAGCAAAAAATGCTCTATTAATAATTTCCCTCCTCCTTCCTTGTAGGTGAATCTTTGCACAATGCTTCAAGTTTGATGTTACCTCACCAAGATTCCGCTACACCACTATAATTTTATGTAAACTTCTCTTTGAAGTCTCCATGTGATTCCCATGACTACCTTAATAAGATAGTTACTTTGACACACAACTTCCTTCACCATGCATCCCTTCTTAGTAATGAACTTCTCAAATACAAATAACAAAAACATGCCAACAACTATGATCACCTCTTCTATATTTCTATTATAATGATTACCTTGGTCTTCACAAAGTATCCCTTTTATGTTGTCCCAATAAACTCCCTTTCAATTATAATTTGGATCATACCTTATGCATGTGGATAAGTGAGTATAATAGTTATACATTTCTCTAAACATTCCCCTAAGCATGTTCGAATGTTTACACTTAATGATCTCAAAAAGTGATCCTTCTTACACACAACACTAAACCAAGTGAATTTCTCTATAACTACTAATCTATAATTGTTCAAGGGAGATATTATCAATCAAAAACATGAAATTAGGAATGGAATCATACCACGACTATATCATTGCATTTTTTTACTGAAAATTGGAATTGTAGTATCCAAAAACCATCTTGTACCAAGTAAAAACACCTCATCAATGACAATAAGTGGGAAATGCATCCTCCATGTGAGTAATAACTCTCTTATAGATGCTAATAGAATGTGGGTAAAATTGGAAATATAGATAAATATAGTTCTAAAATTGGATACAACACTCATAATGATCGATGGGCCATAGATCTTGTTACCAAATCATCATTCATCCATGTTAAGTAAATAACTCTTAACAGTAATTTTCCTTTGCAAGATCCATGTTTTATTAATCACTCCAAGACCCATGATATAGAATTATTTGCATACCTCTTTTTTACCCAAAGTGATGAAAAATTACCTTGCCTTAATTATGCTAGAAATGGTAAAACCATCTCCAAGAAGAATTATCCTATGTGAATCTTCCAACCTATTTGGAGCTTGAACCAAAATACACTACACTACAACTAGATAGAAAATCTTTAATATCAGGATGATTTCCACTTTGATTACCATCTCTCCAATTCAAGGACCTTGTTGTGACTATCTTCATTATACCCTCATCTATAATCTCATCATCAAGTTTTAGATTTATTTGCATGGAGTGACCTATGAATTGTGAGCATGGATCCTTCACCACTTTTTTAGAATGATACCTCATGAAATTTATTTTTTTACAAATACATGGAATGAAGATCTCCTTTCAAATAATATCAGGCCCTCTATCCTTTTTGTTTCTCAACACATCTTATGGATCCCAAATATAAATAAACTTTTGAATTTGAATTAAATAATTTGTATGTCCAATGCTACACATAGTATTCCTCACTCTATTCCATTTTTTGGAATATTTTTCGTGATGAAATGAATATTGTAATGACATAGTGGGAAACATCAAATTTGAAATATTCTCATACCTTGGGCTGCAATCAAAATGTTCATTTATATCTACTAATCTAAAAATATTACTGAGCCCAAAATCTTGATAGTAGTAACTATTGGAAAATTTTATCTAAATGCATGTCTTTCTATAAGCTCATCTTTGACATCAATTCCAAATTCTTCCTAAATTGTGTCGTCCCTTTTGATTTCTAAATTGGGATTTTGTGGCTCATCTTCTATTGATGTCTTTGAGAGAAATTCTTCAACTGCCTCCTTTTGACTACTCAGAATTTTGGATTTTTCTTCCACATTCCTTTCACTATCATTCTAAATGTTACTCTTATCTAACATAGACTCAAACTTTAGAAGATTTATTCATGCCTCCTTAGCAAGGACACTCCTTATGAATGTGCATTCACTAGATGTTGTTTGATCTTTCATGATTCCTTCAAAATCTTGTTGGTAAAATTACTTTTCAAGATTCAAAGGAACATCTATAAATGGTAAGTTGGATGTATCCTTCATTGTTTCTAGTTCCTTTATCTTTTCTTCCTCTTGCATGGTGAATTCTCCCATAGTCTTCTATCTTTTAGACTCTTTTGATTTCTCTCATTTCTTGTGATCTTCCACATGTGACCATGTCTTCCTTGACCTCCTTTCCTCTACCAAGGCATTCATGCCTAGCCCCCATGGCTCCTTGCAAGAGAAATAAAGTTGTTTCTTACAGAGTTCATTTTTTGTCTCTGAACCTTAAATTATTGAGATTCATCCTCTCTTGTATGTAATAGGTGGATTTTCCTTGTCTTTAGCCACTTCTCTTCTATCTTTCTTTTTTGTTCTTCTTTTTTCATATATCTTATGTAACTATATAACCCCTTTCTTCTTTGATTCATGCATTCATGTAACTTTTGAAAGAAAGCATTAGAGGAAAACTAAGATTTGATCTTGCCGTACATCCCTTTATACTCGTTAAAGTTTTTTTGGTTTCAAGTTTGAACCCTTCTATATCCTTCTCTAGTTTTATCAATTCCTTTTGAAGAAGATCTATATCTTCTTCTTCTGGAAATAATAGGGGTTTTGAGATTTTTAAAATGGATTTACCTATTGCTCCACTACTTGTTGAAAATATTTCCCTTCCTTTGGGAAGTTTGTTACTTTCTTGTTCAACCATATTCCCTAACAATTAATTTAACTCCCTTTCAATCAACTACACTTTCATCATTGTATCTTCATTCTTCTATATTTGCATCATTGTATCTTGTATAAGATCTCCATTTTTCTCTTTTGTTAGAATTTTCAAAAATCCTCCTGTGGTCACCCCATATGATGGAAAGATATGATCTCTAATACCCCTATAATTTTCAAAATAAATATTTATGAAAAAATTACTAAGATTAAATGGATTGCAAGGACTAGCTCAAATTCAACGTAATTTAACAAAAACTAGTCAACCACAATTGGCAATTTTTACTCCAAACAAGTCAACACTTCTTGAGTTTTTTACCTTCTAGAATTTATATTAGAATTAAAAAATATATTTCTGTATTAACATAAATCATAATAGATACAATAGCTATTACAAATTGGATGTAAAATTATTAAGGAAAACCCTACAAAATATACACAAATTACATAATTTTGCAACCCAACTTCAACTGAACCTTCACAACTTTTATGGAACTATTATAATGGACTAGAATACATGTTAAAATATTGAAATCAGATTTATAACATGTGATACATGGAATAAATAATAATTTACCCAAAACTATTCCAATTTGTTGTAAACTACAACCTATAATAACTCCAAAATTGATCACAAGTTGAACCTATAACTTTTGGATGCACAATCACTAATACTAGAATACTAGAGTTCACACCATTTAATGTTGTACTAAAATCACCAAAAATATCTGCATAAATAAACACTACCAATATTGAAGCCGCTATTTTGCTGTTAAGAAGACTGACAACATGCAATGCACAAAACTACCACATTGCTAAACTTTTGGAATCCTGTAAAGCACAAATGAAAACTCTAAATCAATTTTACCTTTGGATTCAAAGTATTTTTTCCTCTGATCCTTGAAACCACTAATTTTTCATCCTCAAATGTTGGTTTGAACAATGTTCAAGTTTTCATGAAAATGGTTTTGGAAAAGACCCCAAATGAAGAAATTCTTCATATATAAGTGATTTTCAAAGCACCAAAATTGGGTCCATGAATTTTAATGCCCCTCTTATGATAAAAAATCATTTTTTATCCTTATCCAGCACTTGCTAATTATCATGCTTTAAAACTTGCTTTTATTTGTTTTTTTCTTAGCCTCAAGATTGACATCTTTTTTCCTACTTTCTGCATATGGATAAGATAATTTTTGAATTTTCATTTGGAATTTATCTAAATCCTTCACATAAATCCATTTGCCAATTTGTGGAAATAAAATAATTTCATTTGGGTTTTCTGTCAAGGATTATGATAGGGAATTGTAACATTCAAAGAATGAATTTGAAGTGCACATTTGACATTTTTCAACTATCCCTATGAACATTTTGTAAATTTATAGTATTCTAGAAATTTACCCTAATCACAATTGCTAATTTCATTATTTTTATTTATTATTTGATAACCAAAAAATTTAAAACACCTTGTAGTGACTTGCTAGGTATCTCTTCACAAAAATACATAATATTTATAGGTTGTTTATCAATTATTAAAGAATGAGTGAATTTATGTTCTACAATTCCTCCCAACTACTTTCTTGTATGTATAGAGACCATCCTATGCATTAAACATTCATATTTGGTCTGTGTTGGTATCTTGGTTAAGATATTATTATTTAGTTACATTGGTGTCCCCTTTGATTTAATATCTAGACTCTATTATGCGCATTGGATTAAGGCACCAATCTGCATGTCAACTCATTTTCCCTTCAGCACACTCCAAAAATAACTATATCTTAATATTTCATTCTTTTGTGTTGTTTATATTACCTACATCCATGTCTATATGTATGCTACTACATTAGGGGCTATCGAAGCGTCATTTTAGACTCTCTACATGGTTGTATATTTTCTATATGTTTAGGTGTAATACCCTTAAATTCCTCAAACCTACATACATGCACTTACTGATAGAAAATTGTTGGAGTTTCTTGTGTATTGTGTATGGTTTGAGTCAAGGTTTATTGTCATAATGTTATCAGTCATTACGCTCATTCACCTTAGGGAATACCCCCTTGGTCTAGTAGAGCCAAAAGAAGCATAAATTCTTACTCACCATATCAATGTTGTACTTAGTTGCCTCATCCTAAATGTAAGTTTGTAATCCTTGTCTTGAGTTTGACACCCCGAGCACTTAAGAATGTATTGACTTTAGGGATTTAAGGAATCTCGAGTTTAAGCACCAACATATCTAATAGTTTGTACAAGACCTCATATTGCCTAAGCAATGGGAGTTCATAGTAGGTTTATGTTAAACTACGGTAAATCACAATAGACTTATGTTAAAAGGATTTTCTAATATTTACATGGAACATCTAACTATTGCATTTGTTATTCATTGGACTAATGATGCAAGAAATATGGTTAAGTTATACGGTTCTATAGATTTTGATTAAGCTAGTGATCTAGATCATAGGAGGTATACAAGTGGCAATGTCTTAAGTTTATTTGGATGAGTAGTTAGTTGGATGAGAAAAAAACAACCTATAGTCATGTTCTCCACTACAAAAGGAAAGCACATGGCTGTAACATTGTTATAAGTTAAAAGAGAGATGAATGTAAACATGTAAGTACACTAGATCAAACCCTCTTTTCACTACAACATTCAAGGATGAAGCTAAGCTAAGTCACTACAAGATGAAAAAGGACTCAACTATTGATTTTAATCTCTTGTTTTCTATGGAAATATGTGACTCAACCAAGCTTTTTATCAAACCCTAGGCCAAGCAATGTACTGAACCCTATAATTGAGATAATCAACTTATAATCTAAGACAAACAACAACAGAAATCTAGGATCTAAAAGTACCAGGATGATCAGTGAGATGTTGTAACCTATTCCATAGAAGCTAAAATGTTGGAAGACTCCAGTGCTAGTGCCTAAGTCTAGAAAGTCCCAATATTTAAATGTTGTAAATGATGCCCACATGTTGTATCTAGTGTTTGATTTAGTTGGTGGACGTTGGTGCTAGCAACCAAGTCTGCTACAGAAGGATTTTGCACTCTATTTTTAGATCCTAAAATCTATCCCTTGAACAACCTCCTTGTACCTTCACTTCTTCAATCCTCACACCTGTAACCTACACACAAGAAGAAAATGCGTTTGGGGCTTATGATGTTTCAGGATTTGCCTCAATCAAATCTTGGGGTATCATTCAAGATTTCTCAACACTGTTGTTATAGAGAGAGAGAGAGCTTGTCCTTGTAGGAAAAAGGCTAAAGATAACCCAAATAATGATGAAATGATTCAAACACAATGATAATGTCACCTTGGAGGTGAATTCCTTAGGAGGATGAAGATTCCTTAACTCATAAGGATGTTGATGATGATTCCAAATTTGCAACAAACACAATACTAACACTAGTCTGCAACAATAACACAATGAATACCTTGAATGCTCCTTTTCTCAATATCATAGCCTTGTTATCATAAACTTCACTAAAAATGAATTCAAAAACATACTTATATATGTCTTCCCATTAAACATTCACAAATTAATTGAGAGAGCCGATAAGGAATGACACATTTAAAGGTCCTATGCCAACATGCCTTAAATTGTACCCCAACCAATTAGGGTGGACTTGGGTCCAGGTGCCCAAGTCCCAATGTTGCCTTTTGGTCAAGGCTTAAGCATTAAATGGGCCTCTAGTTCCCATTTGTCATGGGTTTTAGGGGATTTCTCATCGGGATGAATACTTTTTCTTGTAGAGTGTTAACACGAGGTCCTAGGAGCTAAATTAGGAGGTAAAAAGGCATGTGTCCACTTTTTACTCTATAACATTTAGCCCCCACTTTAATGTGTGTGCGATCCTACAATTCAACACATGCATTAAAGTACGGTTTAAGCATATAAAAACATAGCAAACACAAGAATGAATACACACCCTAAGATTGAAGGACTATTTCTAGCCCCCAAACTTAGGCAAACATAAGAAAATACTTAGCAATCACATAAGACATAGTGAATATAGTATGGAAGCATGTAATACACAGAAAAGATAATGAAAGCATGCAATACACAGAGAAGACATGAATATAGTCACACAAGACACAAAGAAGACATGAAAAGAAGACATGATGAAGCAATTACATATCTATATATAATGCTAACTAAAGTAAACAAAACACATAGGATGGGGGGCTTATCACCACACATCTTTGGACCTTTGAAAAACACACAAAACACATATAACATGGGGGGTTGATCACCACACGTCTTTAGACCATGCCACAAACATGAAAGACATGCAAGGAAGACATAAAACACATAGAAGACACACGGAATACACAAGTGTCATATAGTATGTCATCCACAAACTATACATCTTATACATGGTAGACATGAGTGATAGGGAGGAGCTCATCACCACTCCACTATCTAAAGAACACCAAACACATTTGATGATTGAGCTATGCTACCACAAATGCCAAAGACATACTTAAGGGTGAATGGATAAAGATCCAACCCCACCTCGTGATGAGGAATTTGTTTAAAAGGATGTGCACTAGCTCAAGAGATACACCATCTTGCCTTCCCCAGAAGGGATTTCTTAAAAGGATGCTCACTATCTCAAGAGATATGCCATCCTGCCTTGTGATAAGGGCTTTTTGCTTAAAAGGATGTGCACTAGTTAAAGAGATAAGTCATCTCTCCTTGTGATGAGGGATTTCAAAAGGAAAACATGCTCTGTCAATGTCAAAAGTAATCAAGCAGTTACTATTATATATGCCCCCACCTTAAAATTGTTGATCCCGCTTGCTGGTATAGAGAACATTAAGGTAAAGTGAAAACACACAAGTTTAGAACAAGAGCTTTCACAAAGCTCATGCCCCTAAAGTTACATGTGTCATGATCACTGAATGTTCCCACAAACAAATTGATGTAATTTTCTAATATAATCAACAAGATATAAACTTTGGTTAGAAAATATTACTCTAAGATATCAACAAAAATCAATTCATGGGTAAGTGCACAAAGATGAGGGACCAAAATGGGGTCTTAAGTTACCACTTTTTTTTCTGAAATCAGGAAACATTGATGTTGGATGAGAAATTGAAGATAGCTACACTCAAAATTTGTAGATGGAACAAAAACAAGAGTTGTAGTGCTCTAAATCTAGTTAAAAATGGTTGAGATTAAGGGGTTCAAAAAGGGGGAGCGCACAAATTGGTCTTGTTTTTCTGAAAAAAAACATAACATAACATCTGATGTGCTCCCCCTAAAATGTTAATTTTTTTTATTATTTCAATAATCGCTCTAGTGAGAAATTAGGTAACATCATGTAGTTTATCCTTGATTTTTCTGATAATTTCTTAAAGAATAATTGAGTTTTTAGTAATTTTTAAAGTGGACACATCATGACAAACAAAAATGTGAGCATGCTCCCCCCTAAAATGTTTGAAAACTAATTGAAAATTTAAAAAAAAAATTGAATTCATGTAGAATGGAGTCTAGTTTCTAAAAATACAACTTATTTTAATTTTTAATGAATGGTAAAAAAAAAGATCAAAAATACTAGACATTGTTTTTTGTCAAAACGTACTCAAAATGTGAAAAAAATTATATGGTTAGATAGGTAATAGAGACCTTAAGATTATGGTGGTATTTTTTTTGAGATTTAATTGAAAAAAGTGCCATCCTGATGGGGAGTATGCTTCAGATTATCTCCATATTTTGTTAAAAGTTGATAAAAAACATGTCAAACAAAGCTAAGCATAACTGGCAATACACATACCAATTGCATTTGCTTGAAAGCTTCTAAAGCCTTTTCAACAAATCCATTTTTTGCATATCTTGCAATCATTGAATGCCATTATAGAACATCTCTTTGAGGTGTTACGTCTTACAATTGACATGCCTTGTCTATGCTTCTGCACTTTACATACATGTCTACAAGGGCAGCTACATTTCCTATCGTCTCTCTCTATTTCTCTCCCCTCTCTACATCCTACCCTTTCTCTGAGTCTTTGCTTCCATCCCCTCTCTACCTCCCACCTTCTCTCTCATTCTCTTCTTCCCTCCCCTATCTACCTTCTACTATCTCTCTCACTCTCTACTTCCCTCTCCTATCTACCTCCTACCCTCTTTCTGAGTCTTTGCTTCCCTTATCTCTCTACCTCCTACCTTCTCTCTCACTCTCTTCTCCCCCTCCCTCTCAACCTCTTAACCTCTCTCTCACTTTCTACTTCCCTCCCCTATCTACCTCCTACCCTCTCTCTCAGTCTCTGCTTCCCTCCCCTGTCTACCTCCTACCATCTCTCTTCTTCCATACCCTCTCTATCTCCTATGGTCCTCTCCCACTCTCTACTTCCATCATGTCTCTACCTCCTATCATTTCTCTCACTCTCTACTTCCCTCCCCTCTCTACCTCTCCTCCTCATTCTTCCCATCTAATGAAATTTCATAAATTATCTTTCTTCCATTTCATTGAATCCCAATTTATATGTCCTATTTTTCTTTACATGTCCTATTTTTCTTACATTTCCATGTTCTTTTTTGATAAGGGAGAGCGAGAGTGAGAAAAAGGGAGAGAGGATGGAGATGGAGGGAAGAGAAACCTAGGAGAGATACATGGTGATAGGGGGAGAGAGAGACAGAGAGAGAGTCCTAGTTTTCTTGTTTTGGAGAGAGAGACAGAGAGGGTGGGTTGGGTTTATGAGTTTAGGGCTTCTTAAGTTTAGGGTTTAGGGGTTTAGGGCTGCTCAAGTTTAGGGTTTAGGGTTTTGAGTTAGCGTTTAGGGGAATTATTTACGGTTTAGGGGTTTACGGTTGCTTAGGTTTATTGTTTAGGGTTTAGGTGTTAGGGATTTACAGTTGCTCAGGTTTAGGGTTTAGGGGTTAGGATTTAGAGAGAGAGAGAGTGAGGGGATCAATAGATATTGGGAGAAATCTAGGGAGATAGAGGTTTAGAGTTGCTTCCAAGGTTTATGGTTTAGAGGTTTGGGGTTTAGGGTTGCTTAGTTTTATGGTTTAGGGGTTAGGGGTTAGGGTTTAGAGGCATTATTTAGGGTAACTTAAGGTTTATGTTTTAGGGGTTAGGAGTTAAGGTTTAAAAGTTTAGGTTAGGTTTTAGAGAGAGAGGACTGATACAGAGATATAAAGGAGACCGAGGGGAGACATAAGGAGATATATGATAAGGGACATGGCTAGAGACATAGGTAGAGAAATTGAGAGGTAGAGGAATGATAGAGACAAGGAGATAGAGACAAGGAGATAGGGTTTAGGGTTGATCGGGTTTAGGGTTGATCGGGTTTAGGGTTGATAAGATTTAGGGTTGATCAGGTTTAGGGTTTAGGGGTTAGGAGTTTAGAGAGGGAGAGATATGGAGATAGAGGGTGAGGGACATGAATAGAGACATAGCCAGAGAGATTGAGAGGCAGAGATATGATAGAGACAATGAGATAGGGGTTTAGAGTTGATCGAGTTTAGATTTCAGTGGTTATGAATTTAGAGAGGGAGAGATAGGGAGATAGAGGGTGACGGACATGGCCAAAGTCATAGGCAAAGATATTGAGAGGTAGAGGGATGATAGAGACAAGGAGATAAGGGTTTAGGGTTGATCAAGTTTAGGGTTGATCAGGTTTAGGGCTTATGGTTGGTATATATGATGTATAGAGTGGTGTAAATGACTAACATATTAGTGCTTATGATGTTCTGATGGCTTTTGTAGCTGGCAAAGGGTAGAATGACACCTATGACTAGCAAGGTGTAGAATGATGTTTGTGATTGATAGGTAGGTGCTACTAAGGATCATATTGGTACATACAATATACAAAATGGTGTAAATGACTAACAAATTTGCACTATGATCTTCTAATGGCTCGTAGTGAGGTATTTGTTTGATTTTGATTATTTTTGGGATCACTTGAGATGGTGCTTAGATTGATTTAGGATGGATTTGAGATGAAATGGATTGGTTTAGGGAAGATGAGAGGTGAAAAGGACTAGATTAGGAATGATTAGAATGGTTTTATGGATGATCTGAAGTGGTTTAGTGCTGATTAGGGAATGATTAGAATGATTTAGGAATAGTTTAGGGATGGTATTTGAGATCAAATCCAAGTTGATTGGAAAATGATTAGGGATGAAGTTAAATTGATTTGGATGTGATTTGGCATGGTGTGAAGTGGTTTATGGATGATTAGAGATGAAATTGAATGGATTAGGGATGATTTGGGATTGATTAGGAATGAATTTGGTTGGATGAAAGCTTTATGTTTTCATTTTTTCATGTTATAGAGATTAGGAGAGATAGCGAGATAGAGGTTTAAGGCTACTTCCAGGTTTTATGGTTTATGGGTTAGAGGTTTAGGGTTTCTCATTTTTAGGGTTTAGGGGTTAGGGGTTAAGGTTTAGAGGTTTAGGTTTATGGTTTAGGTAGAGAGGTGAATAGGGAGATACAATGGAGACTGAGCTTGGGAGAGATATCTATTTCTCCTCTATCACTATCTCTAACTATACCTACCTCTCTATCTCTCTCTCTCTCCCTATCTCTCTATCTTGCTAGATCTCTTTTTATTCCCTCTCTCTCCCTCACTATTTGAGGTTTACATGAGTTTAAGGTTTCTCTTGAGTAAATATGGTTTAGGTTTTAGGGTAAGGGTTTAGGGGAATTATTTAGGCTTTAGGGGTTTAGGGATGCTTGATTTTAGGGTTTACGGGTTAAGGGTTTATGGTTGCTTGAGTTTAGGGGTTAGGGTTTAGGGTTTAGAGAGAGATAGAGCAAGGAGACTAATAGAGATTCAGAGAGATAGGGAAACAGAGGTTTAGGGTTCCTTCCAAGTTTTATGGTATGAAGACCTTAGGGGTTTAGGGACATTATTTAGGGTTTGGGGCTTAGGGGTTAAGGTTTAGAGGTTTAGGTTTATGGTTTAGGTAGAGAGACAAATAGGGAGATACAAAGGAGACCGAGCCTAGGAGAGATATCTATGTCTCCTCTATCCCTCTCTCTACCTATACCTACCTTTGCTTCTAGGTTTTATGGTTTACAGACCTTAGGGGTTTAGGGGTTTAGGGTTGTTGGATTTTAGGGTTTAGGGTTTATGGTTTGGAGGTTTAGGTTTATGGTTTAGGTAGACGGGAGAATAGGGATCCATATCTCTATCTCTCTAGACATATAGATCCCTATCTCTTAATCTATCCCTCACTACCTCTCTCTCCTCCTCTTTATCTCTCTCCCCATCCTTCTACCTCTTGAAATCTCTCTCCCTATGTCTCAAGACATCTCTTGATCTCTTTCTTTATCAAGCTATCTATCCTCATAACCCTATCTCTTAATATACCCCTCTCTACCTCTTTTTCTGTATTTCCCTATCTATCTCTCCCTTTCTAGATCTATCTACCTATATCTCTCTTCTCTCTATATATATGTATCTCTATCTCCCTATATCTCCCTTGCGTGTTATGTGCTGTTATATATAAAAAAAAGTAGTGTTTTATTTAATTATTTCACAACAAATCGCAAGAAACCTACAGCTTGAAGAAAGAAAGGAGTGCGCTCGCATTATCTAAGGTCCAATCATCCGCTATTTCTCACCGATTCATCATCAAAATGCTGCAACGATGTTAGGGAAATCAAAGAAGTAAGTTTTATTTGCTTTCTTGTGTGAACTTATTGCTAAATATGTAGGTTAAAATAGTTTTTGATATAAATTTCTTAAATTTATAAGAGTTGATAATGCACCTCCTCCTAAAAATCCATAAAATCCTCCATCAACTAAACAACAAATACTTGCTGAAGAAGAACCCCAACCACAAACACCTCCATTTATTCCTGAATATGCCCCTAGAACACAAGAAAATATAATGGGGCAAATTGAAAATAATAAGAAACAAATTGAGGACATAATTGTAAGGTTGAAAGAATCTACAACTTCAACCTTGCATAGATCCACGCTTGCTCAATCCCTTGAATCTATGTTATCAAATGTAGATTCAATAAGCAAGCAAATCACTAGTTTGATAGAAAAGAGGACAGAATTTAGAGAGTATTATGCTGACAAGTTGTCATATGAACAAGTTAAAAAGGAACAAATTACAAAACTTGACTTGAGTTCTATTTTAATAGACCTGTGAACAAATGAATCTCTACCCCTTACATGCAATAGGTTCCCTATCCATTGGTGTAACAACCAAGCGATAAGGGACAATTTTGTGCAAAGGTGGTGGATGGTTTTTTACCATCATCCATGCAAAAATAATGAGGTCCCACAATATTTTTTGAGGAAACTCTATTGTGAGTTTGTCAAAAATAAAGTGCCAAATTATTTTGATATGCGGGAGTTCCAAGGTAGGGGTAGGGGGTCAGAAAAAGATAGACCAGGGGCACGTGTTGACCCATAGTAGCCAGTGAAATGAGCACTCGCCAGATTGGCCCATGAGCACATTTCTATCCCTTCCATTGTGAAGGAGAGTGTTGAGGTCAAGACACTTTAGTCCATTAGTGCCTTGACCTAGAGCATCTTAT
Source organism: Cunninghamia lanceolata (assembly GCA_027924645.1). Lineage (NCBI taxonomy): Eukaryota > Viridiplantae > Streptophyta > Pinopsida > Cupressales > Cupressaceae > Cunninghamia > Cunninghamia lanceolata. Next base: position 760,765 of record BSBN01000195.1, read on the forward strand.
AGCATGCTAGTCCTGGAGTACAACATGGATCAGGGGAGAGTTTGAGTATGGTTCCACCCCATACTTGTTAGACTTGTGGGTCAGCATGTGGTTATGACCCCACGAATAGTCATGACGTAGGTGTGCAGGCTACATCTGCAGCTGAGCAGATGGTGATGACAGATGCCCTCCTGAGTGAGACTTTCAGGCTTGATACTCAGGTAAATCTTAGCAAGTTCATTGAATTTAATTTATTAAATTTCATTTTTGAAATGCAAGATTAACTAATTTAGTTTGATGATTTTAATGAAATTTCAGGGTCATAGCATTGATATAGTTTTTAGTTGTTCTCCACCTGCATATTACACTACATCATCTACTGTTGGGGTATGTAACTAGCAAACAATTATAAATATTACATGTGAATAGCAACATTATATGAATGGGATTCTAATATCTAATTTTGGATGTTGAATAGGTTAATATTGGATATTTCATGGCAACACCTACCAATGGTGGTGGACTTCAAAGCTTCACGGAGGTAATTAAATAAATAGTTTAATGAATGAATTGTACTTACTAAATTTTTGTATATGACTTGTGTGCTTTATTGTGTGTACTTCCATGTTTAGGTGAACATGTGTATATGTTAGAAGCCATGATTTGCATCACTATTATAGTTTTCGTAATTGAATAATGTTGTTTTATTTCTAGATGATGTAGGCTGCAGAGACACCTCCCAATGTTCATAGGGCAATGGAGCATGGTGTCCTTTGTGATTCATAGCTCCATGTTATTGACAAGGGTATGAGGTAGATTAGTAAATTTTAATTTACATTCATTGTTATAGTTGTTTATTTTTGAAAAATCAAAAGATTATTGATTTGAAGTTTAATTTCTATATGGATGGTTTCTATAGGACATGACATCACCACAACCTAATACTGCTACTAAGGAAAATGAAGAGACATATTATATGGTAGCAGTAAGTGATTATTTTGTTAAATGTTTCACTTTTTATAACATGTAATTTCTATATATTAATGACTATGCTTTTTATTGTAACAATTACAGATGCACAAACAACTAAATAGGAGGAGCAGCCCTCGGGTTCATAGTAGACCACCCCCATATGCATATCCATCCCCTAGAAGATCATAGGCTACCTATGATCTATTATCTTCACCAGCTAGATGGGAATGACTTTTTATTGTGTTCCTTTGTTGTATTCCTATATGGCATTCTTGTAAGCCTATATGGCTATTTTATATATATGTTATACTTATATCGACAGATATTGATGTATGCCTATATGGATATTTGGTTAATACAAATCTTTTTTATTGATGGCATCCATACTTGCATTATAAATCCACGTTTGAATGGATATTTGTAGATGGCAATTTCAAATATTTAATGTCTAATTGTATTACATAGGATGTTTGTTGATCAAATAAGCTAGCTATTGTTATTCAAGTATCACCTAAACCTCATTTTGGAACTAAAAGATAAAAGTTGTATTTAAAATAAAAATGAATCATGTTGAACATAAAATATTCATATTCTTTATGAGTTGCTCAATTGAAAATATTCAAATGAGTATGTTGATCCATATTCTTTATGAGTTGGTCAATTGAAAATATTTCTTAATTTGTTGTTGTTATACCATATTGGGATGCAAAGAGTATGTTTGTTGTTTTGAATAAGATATTCAAAATCATATGCTTATGAGCACCTGATGACCATTGTGGTTATTAAATGTAATTCCTCTTGCATATAAGGTGAGGTTATGAGAGTATATTGAGTCTTATCTAATTTTAGTATGCAACATAACATTGGGTCTATAGGCTTCCATAAGTCATCAATAATCAAGGTTCATGGTTGTCATTGAAGTCAAAGGGTCAAGTTTGTTTGTCATTGATGTTAAGGTTGATGTCATGATGTTGATAAGGTGATACAGTGATTCAAGGTAGGTGATGGTCATGAGGTGCATGATGTTGTGAATATGGTTTTCATGATAAGGTCTCTCAATTCATGTTGATGTTGCATAAGACAAACATGGCTCATATGATGCAAGGTTCATGGTCACGGTGGATGTGGTTTTGTTCATGCAAGGTTTTGTTGTGAATATGGTTTTCATGATAAGGTCTATGTTAGAAGGTTGATATGATGCAAGGTTCATATTCATGGTGGATGTGGTTTTGTTCATGTAATAAGAAGTTAAAGAAGACACAAGCTTTCATAATCATAATTCAATGTCATCATCAAGGAGAGTTATATTTGTCAAGGGGAGTCACAAGTTTTATTTGAATGTCAAGTTGTTCATGTCTTACAACCCTAAGCCTATAATAAGTGTCATACTCTAATGTCTTTCTTCTGATGTCCCTAAGGTCTCTGAAATGTCCTAGATATCTCTTGATGAAAGTTAGAATATTTAATTCTTTCTTATTGATAGTTAGGGTTTTCATATTGGGTATTAAACCCTAAAAAGAATCTACTTTTCTAAAGACTTTAAAACCCTCAATTGTCTATCATGTGTAAAGTGCACTTTTATTTTAATTTAATATTCACTTATAATCACAAGTTACAATCACTTAAATCAATCTACTACATGGTCTTTATGTCATTAGTTCACCGTCCCATCAACCTAACTCATCCGGCATCTCTGGTAAACTCTCATAAGCTCGAGCGCCATATCATAATCAGAGGTCATATTTAATTGATATGGGGGCCAGAAAAAGGATTGGAAGGTTAGAATTTAAAAGGAATTCAGAATACAAACAATCATCTCTATGCGGTTGAATTTGATGGGCATGCCTTTACAAAAGGCTAAAATATAGCTTTATGCAGGATATCATGGTATTTGTAGTATTTGAAGATTGAAGACTAGTTTGTAGCTCAGACTACTCTGGCATGTTTGGGTGCAAAATAGGACCATGCCTAACCTAAAAGTACCCATCCAGATGTGTTCAAATTGTCAGTTTGGCTGTACGAGGAGAAGATTATAAGTTACACCCCTTTGCAACTTTATACTACCTCCTTTTGACAATTTTTGGGGCAATAAAAAACCTTTCACCATGGGCAAAGGCCTCAATGATATAAAAAATGAGAGAGGCTAGTGTAGAGGGACCCTACTTGATCACATTGCCTCAGATAGAATGTATCTAAGTGACACAATTTTTGAGTAACAGCTTGTCAAAGATTGCTACCTTTTTGCACTTTGGACTCTTCAGGGATATTGCCAGTAAGATGTAGCTCAGACTGTTTCGGCATGTTTGGGTACAAAAAAGGACCATGCCTAGCCTAAACATACTCATCCAGATGCATTGGAACTGTCAGTTTGGCCACACAAGGAGAAGAACAAAAATTACACTCCTTTCCAACTTTACACTACCTCCTTCTAACAATTTTTGGGGCAGCAGAAAACCTTTCACCAAGGGCAAATGCCTTAGAAATATAAAAAATTAAGAGAGGTTATTGTAGAGGGAACCTACATGATCATGTTGCCGCAAATGGAATGTATCTAAGTGACACAATTTCTAAGTAACAGCTTGTCAAAGATTGCTACCTTTTTACACTTTGGACTCTTCAAGGATATCATTGGTACAATGTAGCTTCGAATGTTTTGACATGTTTGGGTGCAAAACAAGATCATGCCTAGCCTAAACATACCCATCCAGACGTAGTGGAACTATCAGTTTAGCGACATGAGGAGAAGAACAAAAGATACACCCCTTTACAACTTTACACTGCCTCCTTCTGACGATTTTTAGGGCAGTAGAAAACCTTTCACCATGGGCAAACACATTAGAGATATAAAAAATTGAGAGAGGTTATTGTAGAGGGACCCTATATAATTGTGTTTCCTTAAACAAAATGTATCTAAGTTACATAGTTTCCAAGTAACAACTCATCAAAGATTGCCACCTTTTTGCACTTTGGATTTTTCAAGGATATCACCAGTACAATGCAGCTCGGACTGTTTCGATATGTTTGGGTACAAAAAAGGACTATGCCTAACCTAAAAGTACCCATTTCAATGCATTGGAATTGTCAGTTTGGCCACATGATGAGAAGAACAAAAGTTACACCCCTTTGCATCTTTGCACAGCCTCCTTCTGATGATTTTTCGGGCAGCAAAAAACCTTTCACCATCGGCAAACGCCTCAAAGATATAAAAAATTAAGATAACTTATTCTAGAGGGACTCTACATGATCACATTGCCTCAAATAGAATGTATCTAAGTGGTACGATTTCTGAGTAACAACTCATCAAAGATTGTTACCTCTTTGTATTTTGGACTCTTCAGGGATCTCACTGGTACAATGTAGCTCGGACTGTTTCGGCATGTTTGGGTACAAAATAGGACCATGTCTAGCCTAAACATACCCATCTAGACATGTTATAACTATTAGTTTGGTTGCATCCAGAGCAGGACAAAAGGTGCACCCCTTTGTAACTTTACACTGCCTCCTTCTGATGATTTTTGGGGTAGCAAGAAACCTTTCACCACGGCCAAATGCCTTAGAGATATAAAAAATTGAGAGAGGTTATTGTAGAGGAAACCTACATGATTGTGTTTCCTTAGACAAAATGTTTCTAAGTAACATGATTTTGAAGTAATATATCATCAAAGATTGCTACCTTTTTGCACTTTGGACTCTTTAGGGATATCGTCGGTACAATGTAGCTCAGACTGTTTGACATGTTTGGGTAAAAAAAAGGACCATACCTAGCATAATGTATCCATCTAGATGTGTTGGAATAGTCAGTTTGGTTGCATTAGGAGTAGGATGAAAGTTACACCCATTTACAACTTTATACTACGTCCTGACAATTTTTAGGGCAGTAGAAAACCTTTCACCATGGGAAAATGCCTCAGAGATATAAAAAACCAAGATAGGTTATTGTAGAGGAACCCTGCATGATCATTTTACCTTAGACAGAATGTTCTAAGTGACACAATTTATGAGTAACAGCTCATGAAAAATTATTGTCTTTTTGTACTTTGAACTCTTCAAAGATATTATCGGTACAATGTAGTTCGGACTATTTTGGCATGTTTGGGTGAAAAACAAGACCATGCCTAGCCTAAACATACCCATCCAGACATGTTGGAACTATCAGTTTGGTCACATTAAGAGCAGGACACGAAAAATACAAAAGTTTCTTTGTGCAACTTGACAACATTGACACTTTTTTGCAACAAGACTCAAAGACTCAAACTAACTCAAAAACATATGAAATAGTCTTAGAAGACCTTATTACATACAATTGACTCAATTAAGAAAAAAAATTATTTTTTGACCCCTCTTGGAGGCATGACAACCTGGGTGCCCCTGCACCATTAGTAGACCTAAGACACCTAGTCTTTATACCTTATCGTAGTCTAGACCTTAGTCAACTAGACACCTAGATTATAGTTCTACCTAAGACACCTATTATGCTTAGTTGACATATAGTACCTACCTAAGACACCTTGATTAAATTATAGAAGACACCTACCTTGAAGACACCTAGATCATTCTAGATTATACCTTATTCTAGTCTCTAGATAAATCATTGATATATAGGATGTACCTAAGATACCTAGATTAGATTAAATAACTTGTTTCTGGTCTATATCTACCATGTTGACATATCGTATATACCTTAGACACAATTAGAGACACCTATTATCTAGTTAGAAACCAAGACACCTAGAGACACCTATATTTCTACATTACCTAGATTTTATACATTATTCTCAGGATCAACTTCATCCATCACTTAGGTCTAACCCCATGAAGCATAACATGATGATGTAAAAATGTGTATATGTGTAAAAATACAGTAGCAAATAAAAAAAGATAAACCTTACAAATTAATGTGCATACTTACAACTCAATGTAACATGACTTTAAAAAATCAATGTGAATTCTTACAAATTAATCCAATGAACCATCCAGGTCTTCTCTACTTTTTATTGTGTCAAGTATTGCTTCATGGTCAGACTCACACACCTTCTATAAGCTCTTATTCAAAGATCTACCCCTTTATTGTATCAAATGAACATTGGATGCCATGACAAGGTTCGAGTAATGAAGAATCTTCTGAAGTGTGTCAAAGTCCTAAAATAGCCAAACATTAACATTCTTATGTGGATACCTTCTAAGCCATGTTCGAGTAATAACCACTAAGCCTATAGGGTATTCGATGTTTTCTCCATCTATAACTAGGGCCTCCAATTTCTTTTTGGCCTCAACACAACAACACAAGTATTAATCTGTTCCCTCTTCATTATCTTCATCTATAATAACTACATATACATGCCCTACCTTGATATGTGTAGCAAATTAGATGAAATTAGTCAACATTACAAAAACACTACAAAGTAAGATGACATAGGAATTTTAAAAACTATGCAAATAGATATATTACCTGGTTGAACAAGATCTGATATGTGGTCAAAGTCAACTGATGATTCCATCTATGTTAGTTCCAGTGCTGTTAGGGGTCTATACGTGTCAAGTGGGCTAAGATAACTTAACTGCCATTCGTGAACCCACTCCTTTGACTCGCACTCATCCAAGGCTTCAATTGTATAGGAAGAACAAAAGCATAACATCTTTCACATATGGATACTCCATGAACCTATAATTGAGCTTCTAAAAGAGTGCATCTCACTTGATCCTATTAGTGTAGAATAGTCCTCATATGGTGCAATGTTAGTATCATCTATCAACCAAAAAAATCTATGAACTGAAGACTTACCTTCATTACCTGGACCCATGGAAGCATTACACCACTCGACAATTGATTTTGCATCTGTCAACTTTGGATTATCTTTATACTTTAACACTTCTCATGCTATAGCTCTTTTGATACATGCTCTTGCACCATCATGCTCCCCCTTTCCATGTCCGGCCTCACAAAAGCTCCACATATGTTGAATACCTGTAAAATTATGTCTCCTGCTCAACCAATAGAAATTTTGTGAGTTCTTGAATTGTGATGCATATTTATCTGACCATATGATATGCTAACTGAATGATATGCCCCTTCTATCCAAATAATTGTAGAACACCTGAAAGCAACCTTGTATGAACTTCATAGAATGTGTGCAATCATCATTGATATAGAAATGATACTCCCTTATGATCTTTCTGTCATCCTTTGTACTATCATTCACATGAATGAATGTGATGTGTACATATATAGAAACCTGTGTGGAGTTGTAATATTGTGATTGCACCTCATGTTGTGGCTGTAGACTATAGTTCTCTACAAATTCAACAACTAAAATAATGCTACCAACTAGAAATGTGTCCTTGCATAACTTGAATTGCAAGTCCAACCATCGAGCTCTACATACTCATACACTATGCTGTCACGAAATATAGGCATAAACTAATACACTGGAATCTTTTCAATAATCAATTCACACCTCTTTTTTTCTTTACCATCTTTTGTATTGTATGCCACTATTTTATACTTATCAAACTCTACTAGTTCATTTCCAACCACATGTGTTCTTTCCATATGTTCACATATTGGCAAACGTTGCAAGCCACCACAATGATGACATGTGCCATCCAAGCATAATTTCTTGTAGAATATTTGACCTTCCTCTCTTTCACATAAAATTCTTGATATGAAGTCTCTTGAAGATGTTGGTGGGGTACATATGCCACAACCCTACAAAACTTTGTTAATATGCAAATCTAAACATTTACACCTATAAACATCAATATGGTTAGAAAATTCAATATGTAATCTACAACAACAAGTAGTGCGTGTGTGATTTATCTTGACATAGAAAGTTTATAGCATTTCAAAATATCTTTTATAAATTTGAATTTGAGGATACTTCTCTAGAAATTTACCATAAAACTATGTTTGAGTCTCATCCAAAAAATGCTTTGGATGTGGCTCATAGTTCTGATTAATAATTCTCCTTCTTACCACATCCCTTTGATTCAAAGATGCCCTTGTGTAATTCTTCCAAAAGTCTTCAATTAGTGACATCATTGCTTCAACAATTGGTTTATCATTTCATGGTAGTCTTTCTGAGAATGCCCATAATTCATTGGCATTAGTGTCCTCAATTCTTTGGCATCTTCCAATGGCTCTTGATAAAGTTTTCCTATTAATTCTCAATTCTTGACTCATCTTTCTAATGAGATGAGATTTCCTCATTTGACTACTTACTATAGCAGATGTATCACATGACATGTTGCATTACTATCTTTTGTGCGTGAGGTGTTATCCACACTCTCATATGTACTCATTAGATTCTTGACAATAGATTTTTCACTTGAAGCCTCTAATGTTCTCAACCCAAGAATCTTCATGATGGACCTATACTTTATACTTCGCATCATTTCAATGAATAGTTGACATCTTGCAGTCTCATTTAACTTTTCAAAGAACAATCTCCAAATCTTATGAGCATATCTTCTACAAGTGCATTTTGGATTCTTACCTTCCATTGGCCACAAAATATTCTCATCAATATCAATCAAATACTTTGGCTTTCTATGTAAAATTCTAGGTGGTGTGAAGTTAGGTAAATTCATCTCAACATTAGGAATTTCATCAAGATTTAAATGAGATGGGCTAGATGGCATACCTTCAATCGAAGATGGAATAGATGGCATACATTGAAGTTGAGGTGGGAATGAACGCGTACCTCCTTCATCACATGTGAGTGATGATGTACTCTCAACTTCAGATGCAGTAGATGGTGTCCCTACATGTTGATTTGTAGTAGAGGACGTGTCTCCAACTATGGTATTCAAATCTCTCATAGCACGAAGTTTTTGTATTCGTTCTTTTTATGCCACCAATACCATATCTCTTTGTGATGGTTGTGGTTCCTCTTCAATTGGCATGTCTTCATTTATCATGTCTAATTTCCTCTTCTCATGAAGTTCCCTCATAGCCATTGCTTTATTTACATTCTTAGCTTCTATCTCTTCTTGTGTTGGTTTAATTCTTGATTGCTTCCTCGACATGATGGAGAAATTGTCTGTAGCATGATAAAGAGACCAATATTAGTTCCTAAGAAATGAATCCATACAAATAACTGAAATATGTCATTCAACCCTTCATAGTAAATATACATACAATCATGATGTAAAAGAGTAAATGTCACTCAACCAAAATAGGTACAAAGCATACAAATAAAATTATTGCAGCCATACAAAGCATTATTGTACAATGTTATTGCAGCCATACAAAGCATTATGGTACAAAGTTCACTTAAGTCCTAGATGAGGATAAGGTCAAAGGAGAATCACCTATTGAGGCTACAAGTGAAGAGTATATGGGACTTCATGCTTGAAAAGGTTGAGGTAGACCCAATTTGACATGTTTGTTGTTACTAGGGCTACTAGGATTCAGAATTGGAAGGTGTTTTGTTGGTACTAGGGCTACTAGGATTTGGATGGCTTGTGAAGGAATGGACAACAATTGAAGAGTGTAAATTTGAGTAAGGGTTTAGAATTGTTGTATCTAAGTTCCTGAGTGGTAAAAAGACCTCTAGTAGCCTTGTTAGGTTTTGAAGTATTGAAGACCCTCTTTGTGCCTTTGTATAGGGAGATTGCTTGAGAGGAAAGCTTATGAAATTTGAAGAAACTATTGGTATGAGCCCTTTGGATTGAGTTGAACCCTACCTCTGCATCACATACCTAGGATTGTCATAAAAATCATTAGACTAATCTCTGTAATATAGGGTATTCAATGGTATATAGTCGATAAAGGTAACCACCATCATGTTCTAACAAAGGACAATTAGGAAATTTTGGAATATTGTTGTGTCATGTGCATACAAATCATCATGAATAGGTGCATAAGGAATGTCCTAGCCCAAGATATGTACATACAAATCATCATATCATGTACATAGTTGTATGATCTTGGCACCTATTCATTTGTATTTTAACTTGTTAATATGACAAGATAATAGTGGGATTGTAATGGTATGTTAAGGTCTATTTATTACACATAATTTTTAAAGAGCCCAAGTGTAGGAAATATACATGGCATCATGTGAGATAGTAGGCTTCTTTCTTGATTGGAAATGTGTTTATTTTAATTAATTTTGACCTTTGAGATATCTTTTATTATGGATACCATGAACTAATTTAAAACATAGTCTATCATATAAACACAAGATATGTATACATAGTCTTTTTTACGCATATTGGATACAAGTGATATAAACATGTATGATAAAGCATGATAAAGTAATTCAAGTAGAATTAAGGAAAATGTAAAGAACATGCATGTAAAGACTTGACATATCTAAAAAATGGAGATTCGAATGGAGAGAGTACCTAATTATGTTGTGGTTTTTCTTCTCACATCAAACACCTCAACAATTTGAGTTTTTCACCACTTGCTTCCTTTTCAATGTTAAATTGAATAACACTCAAATATAATTAGTAACAACAATACTATTTACCAATCTATAATGTTAAGTTCCTAAAATTGAATCATAATTAACATTGCAACACTACAAAAATTGAAACTTGAATAGATATATATCAAATTTGATGTAAAAACTATGTTATTTCCTCCTTCTCAAGTTGACAAAGTAGAAAAGGTGGTGGAAAGATCATGCAAAGGTGGTAGAATGTGTAAAATGTGCATGTGAACTTCCCAATAGCATGAAAGTACTTCTTTTTTGTTAGAACACACGCATAATCAGCATGAAAATAGAGCATGTGGGCCTACATCATGGGGGTCTAGGATTTTTTACCATTTCTAAAGTAGGACAAAATGTGAGCTCATTATAACACACTCACATTTTGTCCCGCTATATTTTGATCCATAAATATTTATGCCTATCTCACCTTCGATAGCACCTTTACAATATCTCACCTCTAGTTCCATTAGCTCATGTTCTATCTCTCACCTCTCTATAACTCACTTATCTCTCCCCCTCACCTCTCTAGCTCTCCCCTCTCTATGTTTCTCAATCACTCCTTGTCTACCTCTCCATCCAGCCTTAGCAATCTAGGTCTCACTTAATCCTAAACCCTAAAGCCTCAACCCTTAAACCTTAAATCCTAAACCCTATCCCTAAACCCTCAACACTTTACCTTAAATCCCATTCCCTCAACCACAAACCCTAATCCCTCAACCCTAAACCCTACACCCTATCACTAAACCCTAATCCCTTAACCCTTACCCCTAAAGCCTCAACCCTCAATCATTACCCTAAACTCCATCCCTAATCCCTATACCCTTAATAGTCGACTTTAATCCTAATCCCTTGACCCCAAACGCTAAACATTGTCCCTATTGCTAAACCCTCAACTGGCTTGACCCTCAACCCTATCCCTAAACCCTCAACCCTCAAACCTTAATCCTCAACCCTCAACATCAAACCCTAATCCCTCAACTCTTAACTCTATTCCCTCGAATCTCAACCCTATCCCTAAACCCTCAACGTAAAACCCTAATCCCTCAACCCTTAACTCTAATCCCTCAACCCTAAACCCTAAACCTTATCCCTAAACCCTCAACACTATACCTTAAACCCTAATCCCTCAACCCTAAACCCTAAACCTTATCCCTAAACCCTAATCCCTCAACCCTCAAATCTAATCCCTCATCCCTAAACCATAAACGCTATCCCTATTCCTAAACCCTCAACATGCTTGATACTATACCCTAAACCATCCAACCCTATCATTAATCCTTATACCCTCGACACTCTACTTTAACCCTAATCCCTCAACCCTCAACCCTATCCCTAAACCCTCAACCCTCGAACCTCAACCATCAACCATCAACATCAAACCTTAATCCCTCAACCCTTAACTCTAATCCCTCAACCCTATCCCTAAACCCTTAACACTAAAACCTCAACCCTCAACCCTCAACATCAAACCCTAATCCCTCAACCCTTAACTCTAATCCCTCAACCCTAAACCCTATCCCTAAACCCTCAACACTATAACTTAAACCCTAATCCCTCAACCCTCAACCCTAATCCCTCATCCCTAAACCCTAAACACTATCCCTATTCCTAAACCCTCAACAGGCTTGATATTATCCCTCAACCCTTAACCCTTAAAAATTAAACCCTAAAACCTATCCCTACACCCTCGACACTTGATAGTATATTTTAAACCCTAATCCCTTAACCCTCATCCCTAAAGCCTCAACCCTAAATCCTTAAACCTTTAACCCTAAACCCTATCCCTAATCCCTCTACCCTCAACACTCTACTTTAACCCTAACCCCTTGACCATCAACCCTATCCATAAACCATCAAACCTCAACTCTCAACAATAAACCCTGATCCATCAACCCTAAACCCTAATCCCTCAAACCTAAACCCTATCCCTAAACCCTCAACCCTCAACACTATACCTTAAACCTTAATCCCTATCTATCAACCCTTAATTCTTAAAACTTAAACCCTATCCCTACACCCTCAATAGTTGACACTAGATCTTAAGCCTTAAACCCTCATCCCTAAAGCCTCAAGTCTCAATCCTTAAACCTTCAACCCTAAACCTTATTCCTAATCCCTCTACCCTTGACACTCTAACCCTAACCCATTGACCATCAACCTTATCCCTAAACCCTCAACCCTCAACCCTCAACACTGTACCTTAAACCCTAATCCCTATCCGTCAACCCTTAACCCTTAAAACTTAAACCCTATCCCTACACCCTCAGCACTCGACACTATATCTTAAGCCTTAAACCCTCACCCCTAAAGCCTCAACCCTCAATCCTTAAACCTTCAACCCTAAACCCTATTGCTAATCCCTCTACCATCAACACTCTAACCCTAACCCCTTGACCATGAACTCTATCCCTAAACCCTAAAACCTCAACCCTCAACTCTCAACATTAAACCCTAATCCGCCAACCCTAAACCCTAATCCCTCAAACCTAAACCCTGAACCCTCAACACTATACCTTAAACCCTAATCCTTATCCCTCAACCCTTAACCCTTAAAACTTAAACCCTATCGCTACATCCTCTATACCCGACACTATATCTTAAGCCTTAAACCCTCATCCCTAAAGCCTCAACCCTCAATCCTTAAACCTTCAACCCTAAACCCTATTCCTAATCCCTCTACCCTCGAAACTCTAACCCTAACCCCTTTACCATCAACCCTATCCCTAAACCCTCAATCCTCAACCCTCAACTCTCAACATTAAATGCTAATCCATCAACCCTAAACCCTAATCCCTCAACCTTAAACCCTATTCCTAAACCCTCAACCCTCAACTCTATACCTCAAACCCTAATCCATCAACCCTAAAACCTAATCCCTAAAACCTCGACACTATACCTTAAACCCTAATCCCTCAACCCTCAACCCTAATCCCTCATTCCTAAACCCTAAATACTATCCCTATTCCTAAACCCTCGACCCTTGACACTATAGCTTAAACCCTAATCCCTTGTCCCTTGTCCCTAAACCCTATCCCTCAACCCTTAACCCTTAAAACTTAAACCCTAAAACCTATCCCTAAACCCTCGATGCTCAACACTATATCTTAAACCCCAATCCCTTAACCCTCAGCCCTAAAGCCTCAACCCTCAATCCTTAAACCTTCAACCCTAAACCCTATCCCTAATCCCTCTACCTTCAACACTCTACTTTAACCCTAATCCCTTGACTATCAACCCTATCCCTAAACCCTCAACCCTCAACTCTCAACATTAAACCCTAATCCATCAACCCTAAACCCTAATCCCTCAACCCTAAACCCTATTCCTAAACCCTCAACCCTCAACACTATTCCTTAAACCCTAATCCATCAACCCTAAACCCTATCCCTAAACCCTCAACACTATTCCTTAAACCCTAATCCCTCAACTCTAAACTCCAATCCCCTAACCCTATCCCTAAACACTCAACCCTTAGCACTATACCTTAAACCTTAATCCCTCAACCCTCAACCCTCAACCTTAATCCTCATCCCTAAACCCTAAATGCTATCCCTGTTCCTAAACCCTCAACCCAAGACACTATACCTTAAACCCTAATCCCTTACCCTTAAACCTTAAACCCTATCTCTCAACCGTTAACACTTAAACCTTAAACGCTAAAATCCTAAAACCTATCCCTAAACCCTCAACCCTATACCCTCAACAATATGCTTAAGCCCTAATCCCTCAATCATCAACCCTATATCTTAAACCTTGAATCCTACACCCTCAAACCATCATCCCTAGACCATATAACCTCAGCCTTATATCCTAAACCTTGAATATTGTGCCTCAACCCTATAGTTAAATTAAACCTAAACCATACATGCTGTCAACCCAAGTCACCATATGCCTTATAGACCCTCAATCCATGTCATAAACCCTAAACCCTAATCCCCGTGCCTTACACACATAATCTTATACACTCAACAACCTAAATATTAACCCTCAACTTTAACCCTCAACCCTCTAATCTCTACCCTCTACCCTCTACCTATTACTTAAGCCCTAATCCATCAACCCTCAAAACTATACAGGCTCAGATCCTTATATACACTAAACCCAAAACACTTACATACATACATACATACATACATACATGCATGCATGCATGCATGCATGCATACATACAAACATACATACATACATACAAACATGTATACATGTACATACATACAAGCATGCATACATACCTACAAACATAGATATAAACATCCATGAAACATACTTATGAAACTTGAACATAACTCATTCAAAGGAAGACATAATGCGAGCATGTTATAATGTGCTCACATTATGTTGAATTGGGAAAACACCAGCAAACATGCAAAAAAGGAAAAAATCACAACACAATGCACTCGCATTATATTGTGCTTTGGGAATCCCAAGTCTTAGGCTTGGGATTTGCTTTGGATTTCCAACCCAAAGGCATGGAATGCCTTTTCAACATCCGCAGACGTGTTTTTGCAAATTCTACAAGATTTCACATAATTTTGTTCTTGCTAACCCTCAGATTTGCACTTGTTTCAAGGTCGAACAAATCAAACACCTAGGTAATGTTAGGCTTTCTCTTAGCTATTTAACAATGTAATTTTTTTCACATTTTGACAATGTTAAGCCTTTAATCTTTAATTTCTTTTGTTTATGTGTCTAGTTTTGGGCAAATACCACTGTTTGGTCTTTTTTTTCATTGTAAATTAACCACTCATTGAAATTTAAAAAAAATTACATATTTAGAAACTAGACTCCACTCTACACATCTTAAAAAAATGATTTTTAATTAGTTTTCAAAATTTATAACGGTAGCATGACCAAAATTCTATTTTTTATGATGTGTCCATCGAAAATTAGTTAAAAATCAAATATTCATCAAAAAATTATTAGAAAAATTAGGCATAAACTAAATGTTGTTAGCTAATTTCTCACTGAAGCAATTTTAAAAATACCAAAAAAAACTTAACCTTTTGAGGGAGCCACAAAACATGCTATGTTATGTTTTTTTGATAGAAACAACACTAATTTCTATGGTTCCCTCTTTTGAATCCCTTAATTTATACCTTTTTAAAAAAAATTAGTAGTTTAGAAAGTAGACTCGGAGCACTACGAACATTGTTTTAGTTGCATCTCCAAAATTTTAGTTTAGCTATGGTCAATTTCTCATCCAAGGCTAGCATCTCCTGATTTCAGAAAAAAAGTGGCCACTTAAGACCCCTTTTTGGCCCCCCATCTTCTTGCACTTACCCATAAGAAGAAAAGGGGTTTGATGATTGTGGTGTTTAGGGATTTGCCTCAGTCAAATCCTAGGTTAGCATTCAAACTTTCCTAACACCGTGTTGCAAGTATGGGCCTAACTAGTGTTGTCATTGATGTCAACATACTCCTATTGCATTACTGATAAGGATTGGATGCACTGTGTGCTGAGGATATTGAGAAAATTAGTCTGAATTAGGAACAGTGAAGAATAATGATAACAGCAAGGTAAAAGTCCAAGATAGGTTAAGGATCAGAGGATGCGGTTTAAAGGGTTTGTAGATATGTGTCTCAAGGTGGTCCAATCGATATTTCAAAGGTTCACATGAAGATTTGAAGAAGTTGTGGTCGCTAAAGTAAAATGAGTTCTGGTAGGTGTTCTGTTACAGAAAGGTCCGATGAGATCCGGAGATGCATTGTCATGTTCTGCAGATTTGAAGGAGTGTTGGGGAAGTCCTTATGATGTGTCAACTCCATTGATTCATGGTTTGAAGGTCCGCAAGCAGCTATTCCTTTGTGACAGTAATGACAGACTGTGTTCTTGAGGTTCTGGATGAAGGGGAGAAGGATTTTAGTAAGCAGATGAAGTGTGGATGTTCTTGGTGATTCAGGCAAGCTTGTGGAGGTATTTCGATCATGTCTAGTTTGTGTTGGTGGTCTGCATTAAAGTTGGAGCTTAGAATTAAAGAATAACTTCCAGATGACGGTGTTCTTTCTAAGACCGACTGGTTGGATGAGTTACACATCCTGTGGATGTTCTTGTTGATGTTTGCCAACTTAGATGATCATTCTTAAGTTGATGTCTTGTATAAATAAGGGATTGAGAAGTCATTTCAAAGGTGTCCTTGTGGAGATGTGAGTGTGGTAGTGAGGAGGAGAGCAAAAGGCAGAGTAGAAGTATTGGGCTTAAATGGAACTGATTCAAGCATGGTGAAGATGCTACTTTCCAGTTCAAGTAGGTGATACATATTTCCTTCTAGACAATGTGTCTCTTGTAGGCAGTGAGCCTCTTGTGAGCAGTGTGCTCGGGCAATGAGCCCTAATTGGCATGTGCCATTTTGTTCTTTCTATTCTTCTAACAGAGAATACATTCTTGGGTTAATCACCTCATGGTTTTTCCCTTAACCAGGTTTTTCACGTCAAAATCTTGGTGTCTCATGTGTTGATGCGTTTCTACTCTTAATTTGTTGCATTGTGCTTCCATGATTGATTTACTATTATGCTATGTGAAGTTAAGTGTTTAAATTGGAAGAAATCTTTGTACAACTAATTCACCCCCCTCTCAGTTGTCTGCCCTAAATCTAACAATTGGTATCAGAGCTAAGTTCCTCTAAAAGAGCTTAACTGCTTGAGGAGATCCAGGATGTCATCCTACAAGAAGGATAGTCTGAAGTTTGACATAACAAATTTCAATGTTTGGAAAATTTGCATGGCATGTCACTTGAAATGTATGGGAATGTAGTACTGGAACATGGTTTCAACAAAGTATACCCCTCGACAGGGTGGTTTGAAAACCCAAAATGAAATCACAGATGTTGAAAACAATCTGCTGACTATAAAGGCTTTTCTAAGCACATTATCTGATTCAGAGCTCTCAAATGTTGTTGATCTACCAACTGCTTTTGAGATTTGGGAAAAACTAGAACTTCTGCAAGAAGTAGACAAGTATGTTAAATGTGCAAGGTTACAAAGTCTGAAAGGGAAATTTGAAAATCTAAAGATGAGAGATGATGAAAATGTTACTACTTTTATGCCAAAGAGTAAATGAGATTGTTTGTGGAATTAGAAATGCTGGTGGAGTCTTGAATGAAGATGAGATTGTTGGCAAAATTCTCAGATCCCTTCCTACTTCCTATAAAATCAAGGCTACTACAATTGAAGAATTCAGAGCTCACACAACTGTCACAAGAGATCAACTGGTTGGTAAATTGGCTGCATTTGAAATGGCCGAGTTTGGAGATGAACCCCCAAAGACTAAATCTGCATTCAAAGCTAGTGCATATGTAAAAGATAAACAAAGGGTTGACCTGGGAGAGAACTCCTCAAGGAAACTTTCATGGTATGAAAAAGCAAGAAAAGACCTGGAAGAAGAAGCTGAAACTGCTCAACTTGAAGCCCTTATTGCAAATAGATTGCCTAGAGGATCTAGTAAGTATGAAGGAAAACTGCCTTTTAAGTGTTTTAACAGCAATAAGATTGGTCATTTTGCCTCAAAGTGTCTAGAAAGATTTTCAAGGCCAAAACCTAACAGATCAAGATACCAAAAGAATTGCTATTATGTTCATGAAGATGATGATGAAGGAGTAACAGATAATGAATCAGAGATAGGTAACAAATCTGAAAGTGACTGGGTGTTTATTGCCATCAAAGAAGAAGATCCAATTCCCTCTAAATCTGTCAACCATAAAGTTGTAGAAAGAGCTCTAGTTGCCAAAATTGAAGAAAAGGATGATTGGGTCATTGACAGTGGATGCTCTCACCATATGACATGTCACAAAAATGAGTTCATAGATTTGGAAAGGTATGAACAAGGAGTGGTAATGTTTGGTGATAATTCTACTGGTAGAATCAGAGGTAGAGGAACTATTTCCTTTGATGGAAAGAATAAAACTGGTAATTTACTGTATGTTGAATGATTGAAGCACAATCTTCTCAGTGTTGGACAGTTGGTGGACAAAGGCTATGATCTTAGATTCAAGAATGGAAAACGCAAGATCTTTGAGAGTTCCAGAATAGAGATTGCATCCGGTACCCAAACAAAAGGTAATATCTTCCATTTAGTTGGTACTGGAAAAAGTTGTCTATTTGTGCAAATTGATCAGAGTTGGTTATGGCATAGGAGAATGTGTCATGTGAATTTTGATAATATCATCAAGATAAGTAATACTTAGGCTGTAAGAGATCTTCCAAAACTAGTGAAACCTACAAATAGTTTATGCAAGGAATGTCAGTTGGGAAAACAAAGTAGAGTCTCATTTAAAAGCAAGGAACAATCTTCCAACAGATTAGTAGACTTAGTTCATACTGACTTATGTGGTCTGAGAAGAATCAGGAGTGTGCAAGGTGATAGATACTTCATGTTGCTAATTGATGACTATTCCCGGATGATGTGGGTAACTTTTCTGAAAGAGAAATCAGAAGCTCTTGAGAAATTCAAAATATTCAACGCTATGGTAGAAAATGAAACTGGATTAAAATTGAAATGTCTAAGGTCTGACAGAGGTGGAGAATTCACATCCAAAGAGTTCATAGAATTCTGTGAGAAACATGTTATAAAGAGACAGTTGTCTACTCCTAGAACTCCATAGTAGAATGGAGTAGTTGAGAGGAAGAACCAGACCATCTAGGAAGCATCTAGGACCATGAAGATGGAAGAAAATGTTCCTCAGATCTATTAGAGAGAAGCTGTTAGCACTGCAGTCTATACTCTCAATTGAGTTCAAATTAGAAGCAATATCGGTAAGACTCCTTATGAACTTTGGTTTGGTATTACACCTATTATAAGGTATTTCAGAGTTTTTGGTAGCAAATGTTACATTAAGAGAGATGAAGATTTAGGCAAGTTTGATGCTAGAAGTGATGAGGGAATATTTTTGGGCTATTCTACTCAAAGCAAAGCATACTGGTGTTATAATAAGAGATTGAGAAAGATTATATAATGTACTAATGTGAAGGTTGATTAAGGAATTGAAAAACCCTCAAGGTTTTATGAATATGATAAAGATGATTAGACTGGTGTTTTGACTCAAGAAGCCCACATCTCTTCTAAAATTTAGATCAAAATTGATCTGGTAAATCAGGAAGAAGAGATAAGTTTTAATGAGCCTGATCAAGAATTAGAAGTGCAAGAAACCCCCAAAGTTCTAAGGTATGTAATACTAAACCACTCTAAAGATCAAATCATAGGCAATAAAAGAAAAGGTGTTCAAACAAGAAAAAGGATTGCTTAGGATTTAGAAGAATATTGTTTGATTTCAAAGATTGAACGTAAGACAGTGAATCAAGCCTACAATGATGAAAACTAGACTAAGGCAATGGAGGAAGAACTGATGCAAATTGAGAAAAATCACACTTGGGATCTTGTTCCCAGACCTAGAAACAAGAATGTAATTGGAACCAAATGGGTCTTCCAGAACAAACTGAATGAAATTGGTGAAGTAATCAGAAATAAAGCCAGACTAGTTTGCAAGGGCTACTCTCAAATAGAAGGAATGGATTTTGAAGAAACTTTTGCTCTGGTGGCAAGAATTGAAGTAGTCAAATTATTTCTTGCATTTGCTACCTTCAAGGATTTCAAAGTATATCAGATGGATGTCAAGTCTGCCTTCCTAAATGGTGACTTGGAAGAAGAAGTGTACATTGAGCAACTGGATGGATTTCAATTGTCTGATCATGGTGATATGGTCTACAAGTTGAAAAAGGCACTGTATGGTTTGAAGCAAGCCCCAAGAGCCTGGTATGAAAGATTGGACAAGCATCTTTTGAAGATTGGTTTCAACAAAGGTACTGCTGATAGTAACTTATATTTCAAAAATGATCATGAAAATATCTTGATTCTTGAAGTATTTGTTGATGATATAATTTTTGGAGGAAGAGATGGTATGTTTAAAACCTTTGCAAATCAAATGAAAAGTGAATTTGAGATGTCCATGCTTGGGGAAATGAATTTCTTCTTGGGTCTACAAATCACTCAAACAAACAAAAGGTATCTTCATTTCTTAGACCAAATATGAAAAAGAATTGTTGAAGAAATTTGGGATGGAAGATTCAAAGCCAATGAATACTCCCATGGCAACTAGATGTAAGATGAGAAAAGATGATAACTCTCCTAAGGCAGATCAGACAAAGTATAGGTCAATGATTGGAGGATTGTTGTATCTCACTCAAACTAAACCAGACATTATGCAAGCTATTGGTCTTGTTGCTAGATTCCAAGTTGATCCTAAAGAATCTCATGTCATGGCAATCAAGAGGATTTTTAGATATCTAAAAGGGATAGTTGAGTATGGTCTATGGTATCCTAGAGATCATGATTTCTCTCTTCATGCATATACAGATGTTGATTGGGCAAGAGATGTGGATGACCAAAAGAGTACCAATGGTGAAGCATTCTTTTTGGGAAAGAGATTGGTTTCTTGGTTGAGCAAGAAACAAGAGGCAATATATTTGTCCACTACAGAAGTAGAATATATTGTAGCAATAGGTAGTTGCACTCAAGTTTTGTGGATGAAGTAGATGCTAAGAGATATTAAAGTGGAGTATGAGGAACCTATCACAATCTTCTATGATAATTCAAGTGCCATAAATACATCTAAGAATCTGGTATTGAATTCAAAGAATAAACACATATCCATCAAGTTTCACTTTTTGAGAGAGCAAGTGAACAAGAATGAAGTCAGATTAGAGTTTGTGCCTTCCAAGGATCAGATTACAGACATCTTTACTAAACCTCTACTTAAGGACTCTTTTGAGTATCTCAGGGAGAAGTTAGGGGTTATTGCCCCTCTGGTGATGAACTAAGGTGCATTGAAGTGCATCAGTCTGGTGGATATCACTGTCACATCTTATGGTCTGAATTGATGATGTGGAGCCACTACTGAGGGGGAGCAATATATATGATTCTAAAGTGGTAGAATTGCAAGTATGTGCCCTTTGCCATTGATGTCAAAGGGGGAGAGAAGACATGTGAAAAACAAGTGGTTGCTGATCAAAGGGGGAGTAGTAAAGAGAGAGAAGACATGTGAATGGTTGTTGCTGATAGGGGGAATTGTGATAGTAAGGAGAAGTTCTTGTCTTGATGGTTAAAATAGTTTTTCATATCATATGTTGCCATCAATGGCAAAGGGGGAGATTGTTACAAGTATGCGCCTAACTAGTGTTGTTATTGATGTCAACATACTCCTATTACATTAATGATAAGGATTGGATGCTCTGTGTGCTGAGGATATTCAGAAAATTAGTCTCAATCAGGAATAGTGATGATAGCAAGGTAAAAGTCCAAGATAGGTTAAGGATCAGAGGATGTGGTTTAAAGGGTTTGTAGATATGTGTCTCAAGGTGGTCTAGTCGAGATTTTAGAGATCCGTATGAAGATTTGAAGAAGTTGTGGTTGCTTAAGTAAAACCGGTTCTGGTAGGTGTTCTATTATAGAAAGGTCTGGTGAGATCTAGAGATGTATTGTCCTATTCTGTAGATTTGAAGGAGTGTTGGGAAAGTCCTTATGATGTGTCAACTCAATTGATTCATAGTTTGAAGGTTTGCAAGCATCTATTCCTTTGTGATAGTAATGACAGTCTGTGTTCTTGAGGTTCTAGATGAAGGGGAGAAGAATTTCAGTAAGCAGATGAAGTGTGGATGTTCTTGGTGATTCAGGCAAGCTTGTGGAGTTATTTGGATCATGTCTAGTTTGTGTTAGTGGTCCGCATTAGAGTTGGAGCTCAGAATTAAAGAATAACTTCCAAATGATGGTGTTCTTTCTGAGACTGGCGAACCGGATGAGTTACACATCTTGTGGATGTTCTTGTTGATGTTTGCCGACTTAAATGATCATTCCTAAGTTGATGTCTTGTATAAATAAGGGATTGTGAAGTCATTTCAAAGGTGTCCTTGTGGAGATGTGAGTGTGGTAGTGAGGAGGAGAGCAAAAGGCAGAGCAGAAGTATTGGGCTTAAATGGAACTGATTCAAGCATGGTGAAGATGCTACTTTCCAGTTCAAGTAGGTGATACATATTTCCTTGTAGACATTGTGTCTCTTGTAGGCAGTGATCCTCTTGTGAGCAGTGTGCTTAGGCAGTGAGCCCTAATTGGTATGTACCATTTTGTTCTTTCTATTCTTCTAACAGAGAATACATTCTTGGGTTAATCACCCCGTGGTTTTTCCCTTTCCTGGGTTTTCCACGCTAAAAATTTGGTGTCTCATGTGTTGATGTGTTTCTGCTCTTAATTTGTTGCATTGTGCTTCCATGATTGATTTACTATTATGCTATGTGAAGTTAAGTGTTTAAATTGGAAGAAAGTTTTGTATAACTGATTCACCCCCCCTCTTAGTTGTCTGCCCTAAATCTAACACACCGTTGTTAGAGAGAGCACGTCCTTGTAGGACATAGGCTAAAGATAATCCAATAATGATGAAATGATTCAAGTACAATGATAATGTCAGCTTGGAGGTGAAGTCCTTAGGAGGATGAATATTCTTCAACTCATAAAGATGTTGATGTTGATTCCAAATATGTAATAAACACAATACTAACACAAATCTGCAACAATAACACATTGAATTCTCCTTTTCTCAATATCATAACCTTATTATCATCAACTTCGCTCAAAATGAATTTAAACACTCTCTTATATATGCTTTCCCATTAAACATTCACAAATTAATTGAAAGAGCCAATAGGGAAGGAGTCATTTAAAGGTCCTATGTTGACATGCCTTAAATTTTACCCTAACCAATCAAGGTGGACTTGGGTGCGGGCACCCAAATCCCACGGTAGTAGTTTGGTTAGGAATTAAGGATTAAATGGGCCCCTAGTTCCCATTTGTCATGGGTTTCGACGGATTTCTCATCGGGATGAACATTTTTCTTGTAGAGTGTTAACACGGGGACCTAGGAGCTAAATTAGGAGGTAAAATGGCATGTGTCCACTTTTTACTCCATAACAAACACATGCTTGTAAGAAGGCAATGTGGTTACAAAGATTGTGTTTAGGTATTGGATTTTAGTTCGTAAAAAGGTTAGAACTAGATGTAACAGTTAAAGTTTCATCTATTTAACTAAACCAATATTGTATCATACCTGCACAAAGCACATTGATGTTAAATATCACTTTTTTAGAGAAATAGTTAAGGGTGGTACAATCATGCAATAGAAACTAGACACCTGAATGAGTGTTGTAGATTCTCTCACTGTGCTAGTGGGCATGGAGAAGTTCAATTGGTATAGGGAGGCCATGGGAATTGTATCCTCCTAAGATTGATTTGATATTTCTATTAGATTCTATTGTCATAGGATCTCTTTTTCCCTTGCAAGGTGTTTGAGAAGTGGGAGAATGTTTAGAGAATGTATCTAAACCTTGCAATTCTAATGTTCATACTTAATAACTTATTTGCATCTACTATTTAGTCTTTAGTGTCATGTGTCCTCACTTGCAAAAGCTTGCATCACATTCTAAGGTGGTACTACTGCCACCTTTAGTTGATTTTATCCTCAAATGAGGAAGTTGGTATCCCACATTGTATCATGCAAAAATTTTTACTTGAACATCACACACACACACACACACACACACACACACACACAATTACACTTTAACACCCCCAAAAAATTAAAATTATAAATCTCTATCTAAGACTTCTAATGAATTTGTTAATAATAGAGATAGAAACAAGACAAATTTGTTATGTTCTGAAAAAATTCTAAAATTGCTTCGTTCAAAATTCAAAATACTTAAATTAGATATATGAAACTTTCACTTGACATATGAAAAAGTAAATTATATAAAATAAATTGTACTTCAATTTTGTTCTATGCTAAGGCCATAAAATATAAAATTCAACATTTAAAAATTTCAACAAATTCCTACAATTCAAAGTATCTAGCACTTTATGATCATTGAGATCCCACGATGGGTAGTATGAGAGTATATGGTGATAAGATTATATACATAAGTTTAAATATCTAGACATATTTTCTTATGGCAAGCCACACTACTCAAAATTTAGATCAATACAAAAACTTTCAAGGAGAGACTATAACTAACCTATTGGCATTTCCTTCCAAATTAAAATATGGAAATAAAGTTAATTTCACTACTTATTAAATCACCTCAACAATTTGTAAATCATTAAATTTCTAGTTAATTTACTTTCAACAAAAGAAATTTCCTTAATAAATTTCCAACTAATGATTCCTATCTAGAATTAATTTAAATAGATCAAATTCCTCTTTCTAGTGATTTCAAAAACTTAAAGTAACCAAAAATACCATATAGGAAATTAAAAAAATCAATTGCTCCTTTAATAAATTCTCTAAGTTTATTTATAATCATATATTTTCCTAACACTAAAATTGAAATTCAAAATGTTGTAGAAAGCTAACATTGAGAACTATAAAACTTTGAAATATTTATAGAATATTTAGTAACATGAATGGGCAATTTTGAATAGAACAACAGTATGAAATAATCTAAATTTTATTAAAATAATTTCTTCCAATGGAATAAAATCTATAGGATTAGTTCTTTATTTTGCAAGTTGATTAAATAATAAAATGTGTGTGTGTTTGAAAATTAATTACATATATTATTTATATAATTATATTTAATTTGTTTGCTAAGTACATCATGTATAGTAAATACAATGAACAAAAGGAATAAATTACTCTTTCTATTATAAAAATTGAGAATCTAATTGTCTCTTTTTAATTTAATCAATCAGTGTAGGAAAATAATAGATTGAAGTCAATAAATGATTCCTTAATTCAATAGATTAAAATAAATTACATAATAATTGTAAAACAGAAATATTTAGCTAATTCTTTGTAATTTTTACTTCATTATTCATATAGAAAAATTATAAAGAATATTTCTAAAATATATAGATTCAGATCACAAAATAGAATTTTCCCAATACTGGATGCATCTGAAATAATAGACTAAATATCTTCTCACATTTTCAAAAAATATGTAGTAAGGACAACTCAAACAATAGTCAATGGAGGATTTACTCTCCTCCCATCCATAGGGTTTAAAACAAACATAACTCCAAGAAAGGTGGTTCCCAAGAATATCTAATGTTAGTAAAACTTGGATATAGAAAAATAAAACACAAACAACTTCTCACACATCACTTCACAGGAAACATAAAACCCCAAAAATAATCATAGCACAACTGAATCACATATAGATCCATAATGGGGAGAGGAGACAGGATTCACTCCAATACAATGATGAGGGGATACACTCCAATGGGGTTTTATAAAATTTCACAATGTTCATCAATACCACTCTTCCATAATACCACATACCAATTCTCTTCTCACAACCCTTTAAAAACCCTAACACATTCCCATACACATGTACTCTACATATCATACTTCCATCAAAACTTAAAATGTAATGGCTCTAATGCCAAGGTTTTTCCTAAACAATGAAATAGAATCTACCCCAAAGGAGGCATCACACCTCACTCCATAATTCCTACAACACCTCCAAATATATAAAAATATTATGGCACTCATACCTTGATTTCTATAGCATGGAAATATCATAGTTATATCCCAAAGGAGGACTCACTCCTCTGTCAACCCCATACAATTGCAACTCAATCGATTCAGAGAGCTACACCAACAACAAATCCCATCCCCAAACTAAATTCAAAAGCGCATAAAATTTACACAAGACTCTTACTAAAAAACACAATAGATTTACAAAAAACATAATCTAAATGAACATTCTTTTTAAAAATATATGAAAATCATACCTCAAAGTAACTCCCAAATGTAAATTTGACCCTTGAAATTTCTCTACTAGATTTTTTTATCCATACATTCTTCCATTAAACCCTTCTATTCAATCCATGCTCAAACTTCCATTCCAAAACATGAGACATTAGTTCTTTCAAAATAAAAATCCTAAAAATATCACCCCTTGTACAAATCCCCAAAACTAGTTATATCAAATACAATATGACTCTTCAACTTCCAATGAGGGATGACTCTCCAAATCCCATACAATTCTCATCACTTTCTTCTTAGGGGACTTAGTAAGGGTCTAAACTTTGTTAACACACAATATTTATGCACAATTAGGCCCCCAAGCTATAGGTATATGCCCAAGAACCATATTTTCACAAAAATAACATGAAATAAGACTATAAATACCATTTAAAAGTATCAATTCAATTTTTTATAAGTTAAAGAACTTAGCCTCACAATGAACTTGGTCTGGATATCATAAGAAATGTACAAGGATTTTCCTAGGAACCACTTGTAATGTCAGAAAATGTCCCCTTAGGGGCTTTTCCCTCATAAGGTTTAGCTCTTGGGTCCTTAGTGTGCATTTAGAACATCCTAGATCATAATTGAACATCCCAATGGAATGAACCCTAGGTATCATGATAAATGGGGCCTAGGGGGACCACTTAAACTTAATCCTACCTAAAATAGGTGGGGGCGGGGGGGGGGGGGGGGTACTTGGGCACCTGTGCCCTAGTCCTACACTATTTTGTGTCAGGCCCAAATTTGAACGGTCAGTTTATGACCATTATTTGGTCCCTAGGCCAACACAATAAGTTTGAATTTATGAAATCTTGGCATGAATGTTTGTAGTTGCATATAAAAGCATGTTTAGGCATTCATTTGTAAACTAGATGGCTATTGTGAACTTTATTCATTCAAGAAGTGATTCAAGGCATTCATTGTGTAGAAAGAGTAGATTTGTGTTGTGTATGTGTTTGTGTTTGCAGATTTGAGAATCCATCTCCTCATGTAATGAAGAGCTTCTTCCTCCCATGAGATCTTCACTACAAGGTGATATCTATTTTGATTATTGAGCATTTATCATTTGGTTTTTTCCTCTACCTCCCAAGGCACGCACTCTATATCTAACAATAGTGTTCGGAAGGCTTGAATGTCTCTCTAGGGCTTGACTGAGGCAAGCCTCTAAACACCATAACCCCCTCCCAAAGTTTTCATGATTGCAGGTTACAAGTTGGAGTTACAAATAATGTGAAGTTGCAAGAGGGTATAATAGAGTGTTAGAATTGCAGATCAGTGAAGAAGAGGACACCCTAGATTTGGGTGGCTGCTCATTAGGCCTCAAAATTTTGCAATGGGAAAATCTCAGATACAACAAATATAGGTTGCAGACCTTGTTTCTAGATATTGACAAAAAGCAGGGCACTAGACTTGGATGCCCGCTCTTTAGTCCCCAACTTTTCCACCTTTGGACCCCAAAAATAGGTGCATAGTTATTTGATATTTTGCATCTTTCTATAGGAGCATTTTTTGTAATTCACCCATTTACTGTCATATTTGCATAATTAGGGTTTTAAGCTATAATTAAGCATAAGAGAAGGAAATTGTCAATCTAATCATAAAAATCCAAGTTTCCCTACATCTCAATAGTGACCTAGGGTATGATAGTACATTGCAACTCAACCCTAGGTCCTTGAGTGTAAGGGTGAAAGAAGGATATACACCAAAACTACTAAAAACCAACTATCCAAAAATCACCCTTTATATTTTGGTGAACCTGTGTTATTGGACTTGTTTACACCTTATTGAGTGTGGTGCTTAATATTTTCATTGATTTCATTCATTCATATAGTCATTCATCTTATTGCATTGGAAAATTTACAAAAAAATTAAAAAATTGGAAAAAATGAAAAAAAATTGCATGTTACATTAATTAATTTGAATTTCATCAAATTTCTAGTTTTTGCATTAGATCTTATTTAAATTACATAAAATTATAAAAATTCATTATTTTTCATTGCATTTTATCATAAAATTGCTAGGGTTTTGATGAAAATTGTGAATTTTGCATATAACCTAGTAATTCCAAAATCTAGGGTTTGCAGGTAAAATCTTGTTTCAGATTTTTCTACTGATTTTAGAGGCTTAGAAAAACTTTCATTTGGCTTTAGTCTTGCATTTTAGAACAAATTTGCATTTACTTTTCAAAATTTTACTTTTTTTTAATAGAAAAAGTCAACAAAAACTAGCATTTTCATTAATTTTTCACTACATTTGCACTTCCATTTTGCATGTTAGATCATGGAAATGTTTTTCAGATCTGAGATCATGTAATTTTAATCATAAATCAGATTGAAAAACATTCATATAGCATTTTGTGTCAAGATCTCAAACCTAGGGCTTCAAAAACATTGATTTTCACTAGATTTGGCCTTATTGACTCTCTGAATTTGCATCATAGGTGTGTTGTGAAGGATATTTTGTATTAATTGGTTTTTATCAGGCTAATAATTTTATTCCTCTTCTAAAAATCTTCACAACACCTTTTTAACGGACTCTTGTATTGAAAATTTGGTGAAAAACTGCACATTTTTTCTATTTTTGCCCTAGGGTTTTGCCTAGTTTGCACTCCAAGTGTGTTGTGACAAAATTTATGGATTGAGGTGACTGATATCATCAGTATTATTTGCTGTGCCTCCTAAAATTCTTTACAATACCCCTTTTTCTAGGTCTTGGAATTGAAAAACCATGAAAAATTGCCTATTTTTGCTATTTTTTCACTAGGGTTTGACCTTGAGTGGCACTATAAGTGTGTTGTGATGGATATTTTGGCATCAAGTGACTGTTATCACTGAAATAATTTTCTGTTCATCATCATTCCCCTCACAACACCCTTTTTCATGCTCTTTTGCATTAAGATTTGGTGTAAAATCACATATTTTAGTGCATTTTCACTATATTTTGACTTATCACGAGTGTGTTGTGAAGAATGTTATCACTATATTAGACTGATATCAGATATATAATTTTCTACCCCTGATCAAAATCCTTACAACACCTTTTCTTTCATACATTTGCATTGAAAAAGTACAAAAAATCAAGCATTTTAGGTCACTTTTGAACATAGTTTTGCACTTGTCTTTTGCATAACTTTTGAAAGGATTTTAAAGTTTGATTTTACATTGATGTTACAAGACATTTTAACATGGCATCTTCATCTCATTATTCTTTGGTTTGTTTACATGCATATATCAAAAACTTTGAGAGCTTCTACAAATTTCTTAATATGAATCCTCATGTCCTCACTTACTTACAAGCTATGTATCACAAGGATATATTTAAATGCACTTCATTTGAAATCCTTGATTATGTATTTGATTATGACAACTTCACATCTCTTATGAATACATACCCTTGGGTAGTAGAAGATTTGATGAAACACATTGAGAATGATGAGATATTAATGCTTTGGATTTAATGGCTAAAACATGTGATGATGACATAGAAAATGATTCCTCCTATGAGGATATACTAGCACAAGAGGATGAAATCATTGACACATTCTTGAACATCACCCTACCCTCTTTGGAAAGTGAAACATTAGTGGATAAAGGGCTCCCTCTCAGAAAGGATTCTTCATGGTTGGAAAAAGACTATTCACCTAAAGATCATTTGGTGCATGAGACATCTATAGGTAATCCATTAGACCTTCCACCTTTAATTGAAAACTCAAGAACCTTCAAAGAGAAGACTATGGATAGCTCTAGCCTGCCTAACAATATAGTACCTTCCTCTCATCCCATTGCTCTCCCTGGCCAAGATGTAGCATTAGTGGATGAGGAAAGGTCTCTCACATTAAATCCCCTAGGGATAGATGCTGGGTATAATCAAGAGGGAAACAATGTTAATTCAATCATCATTAATAGACTTGCTAGCAATATTCCTAAAATGACTATCTAAGGGGCACTTAGTGCACCCTCTTTCTTAAAACTGGTGATTACTGTCCAAGGTGCTCAAAAACCACCTAGACCTCTCGATTACATCTATGACTATGCAAAGCAATTTGCTCAAAGAAATCACGGTGTTCAAAATGTGATTGCTCACACATAGAACACCCATAATAACAAGCAAAGTAAGAAAGCACTTCATGTGCCTGTCTGTCTTCCATGTTCTTGGTGCAGGAGCACCTAGGCCTATTGTGGCTTAGAAAATAAAGCAAATGAATGTCATGAAAAGGAGTCCCAAGATTTTATTCATGTAATAAGATCTAAAAATGATAAAACTTCATAAGTCTAGAGTCATAGGAATACAAGTCTTGGTTAAACAAGTCTAAACATACTTGTAACACTAGTAAATTTTGTATATTTCTTAACAAATCATAATGTAAAAGGTTCCCAATGGTCATGTCCATTTTAAAACTAGTCACCACTGATGGGAGACAAATGTAAATAGGTATTTAAGGCCTTTACCAAGTCAAGGAAAGACAAAAAATTGATTTGTAAGAACTAATTTTATGAATAAAAGCTTGAATTTCCTATTTTTTTCTGCAAATACATTGTTTTTGACCATAGCATGGGCTTGTATGACCTTGTCAGAGTAAGAAATCAATTAAAATTAATAGAGAATTGAATCACCTCCAATTTGCACTTGATAGGAGCCCGATCCATGGAGAAATGAGGGAGAAAAGTAGATTTTTCTAAAAATTGTCAAGCACATTCTTGTTTTCTCACTACTTCCGACCGTACCCTAAATCTGTACAGTATGATGATAAGGTAAAACTGCTTGAATTCAATAGAGGGGTGAGTTATCTCCTATTTGCATTTGGTTGGAAATCATTTCATCCAAATTTAAGGGAGACATTTGATTTTTTTCTAAAATATTGTTCTAAACCCTGATCTAGGGTTTCTAAAAGCCAAATAATGTGATTTTGACCCATTTCTCCTATCAAACTCCCTATAACTAGGTGGAATGGATTGTACTAGGATAAAATTACATGTTCCAATACTTTGCAGAGCAGGAAGTGAAAATTTGACCACATTGGACCAAGTTTTGGCCTAATAAGCCCATGTACTAGGCCTCTAAAGAAGATAATCATAGGTTTTAGTAGATAGAAGTGAATTTTGGGGGTGCGGTTGGCCAAGTTGAGTCATTTTAGATATGCCTCAGGGTTCCCAAGTGGTTTGCAAGGTAGAAATTTAATTTTTCTACAAGTTCCTTCATTGAGGTGGCCTAATTAGGCCTAATTAGCCCTTATTACTGATTGTATTTTCAATTTTTGAGACATACATTTAGAAACAACCCATCCTCATCCTAAGATATGTTGAATAACATGGAAATGGGTATCTTAAAAATCTCTTATTTTTATGATTGAGCTAAAATTAAGGATGTTAAGTGGGAAAAACCCTCTAGGCAGAGCTACTAGGCTTTAGGCCTGATTACAAAGTAAGTACATGTAAACCTTGATATTGGCAAATGAAACCTACATGATTGAGTAAGTTACACCATAACCACACCCTCCTTGCATCAAAGTGGTATCAGAGCATTAGGTTCTACTTTGGGAAGTGAAAAGTCAATTTGTGAAGAAGGACTAATCTAGACAAGATGCCTCCAAATGCTAGTGCAATGGCCAAAGAGATAAGAGAGTTGAAGGAACAATTACTCTAGAAGGATAGGCCCTACAAAGAGAGTCAAGAAGCCACCTTATCCAAGATAGCAGCCTAGGAAAAGAACCAAAGAATAGGAGTGGTCAATGATGACCAAAGTGACAAGGAGGATGAAGAAGAGAGCCCTCCACTGGGAGTCCATGATGAGGATGATGACTTGGACTTAGAAGAAAGGATGATGATCAAGATTCTAAAGGCAATAAAATGTGGCAATACTCCAAATATGAAGGTTGAAGTACCTATGTAGAATGGAAAAATGGATAGTGAAGAAGTATCGACATGGATTGATGCTCTAGACAACTTCTTTGAATTTGAAGATATAGAGGACAGAAAAACAGTGAAATATGCCAAATCTAAGTTGAAGGGACTAGCCCTTACATGGTGGAACTTTGTTCAATATGAGAGGGTCAAGAAGGGAAAGACTAAGATCAATTGTTGGGACAAGATGGTGGCTAAAGTGAAGTCACAATTTCTACCAGCAGACTATGCCGTACAAACCTTCATGAAATTGTAAAATTTAAAACAAAGAGACTTGGATGTGATGTCCTATACGAAAGAGTTTCATAAACTATGCATTAGGATAGGTCACCATGAGCATGAGGTTGAAAAAGTGGCTAGATACTTGAGTGGTCTAACATGGAACATAAGAGATGAGATCAACCTAAACCCCCTAGGACAGTAGAAGAATGCATTCAAATGGCATGTAGACTAGAAGAAAGGATAAAAAGAATGCAAGAACAAAGCCAAAGGGGTAGAGGTAATACATCTAGGGGCAGAGGATCATTTCCCAATACAAAACAAGTAAATGAGAGTCAAGAAGAAGCAAATAAGGGTCAAAAGCAATCTGATTTTAGATGTGGATGGAAAGGCACAAGGGAAAGATTTAGTCGTGGAAGAAACCTAAATACGTTTACAAGAATACGTTACAAGTGTAATGAGTTTGGACACCCCTCATTCAAATGTCTTGAAAATCAAGGATCTACATCAAGTGGTGGAGAGAGGAGAAGTGAAAGAAGGGTTCAATTAGTCCAAGAAGATGAAGAGGAAAGTGTCAACTCTCCAAGTCATGATTGTGGACCAAAAATTGGTGAAACCTTGATGATGTAAAGACAAACATTGAAGACCTCCAAGGAGAAAGAGCTAATTCAAAGAATAGCCTTGTTTAGAATAGCCAACAGATGCAAAAATAAGGTGTGCAAAGTAGTAGTTGATTCTAGATGCACTGATAATATGGTATCTAGTGATATGGTGGACAAATTGAACTTGCAAAGAGTGCCTATTGCAAAGCCTTATAGAGTATCTTGGATTAGTGATCATCAGCCTATAGTAGTGAATGAAAAAGCTACTATGGAATTCCAAATTAGTCAGTATAAGGATCAAGTTGTTTGTGACATCTTGCCAATGGATTGCTACCACATGTTGCTAGGAACGTCCTAGTGGTTTGATAGGTTAGCTATGTATAATGGAAGGCAAAAGACTTATACCATAGAAAATGAGGGAATAACATACATATTGACTCCATTTAATGAAGAAACAAAAGAAAAAGGTGATGTCATTATGATTTGGAAGAAGGAATATGTGAGTATTAATGAAGGTAAGTGTATGAATTTGGCAGCCAATGCAAGGCATGATAGAGTAAGGGTAATAGATGGAGAAAAGCAAAACAATGTACAATCAAATGTGAAGGAGAATACTTACATGTTGAAGAAAAGGGAAGGTGAATTAGTGTTTAAGTCTGAGCTAGTGAAGACTATGGATGAATTGCATGTAGAAAGATAGGAAAAACATGATGAAATCATAGTTGGGATAGTCAAATGTCCATTGACTTTAAGATGAGTAAAGGGGAAGTCATACCTTGATATGGTAGAAGTATACAAGTCCGATAATACAAAGATCTTGATAGCAAAAGGCTTGATGATAAAGACAAAAGGCAGAGGTGAACTAAAATAAGGTGAAATGAAAATACAGAGAGGTAAAGCTAAATATGTAACAAGCATAAAGATGATGACAGACCAAAAGGTAGAAGGAGAAGTTGTGTTTACAGATGGGGAGACAGTTTTGGCAACCCCACGTAGTGAAGGTAAATAGCATACATCTGATAGGAAACAATATACTCAAGGAATGATTCAGTGACGTTGGAAGGAGTCATGTGTAGATGCAAGATGGAGAATGTCAAAAGGTCAGAGACATGGAATGTTCAATGGAGGACAAGTTGTAATGTAGTTTCCAAGAGACTTGGAACTATTTCAAGGTTGGTTGCATGGCGCAGGAGCACCTAGGCCTACTGTTGCTTAGAAAATAAAGAAAACGAATGTCATTAAAAGGAGTCCCAAGAATTTATTCATGTAATAAGATCTAAAAATGATAAAACTTCATAAGTCTAGAGTAATAGGAGTACAAGTCTTGGTTAAACAAGTCTAAACATACTTGTAACACTTGTAAATTTTATATATTTCTTAACAAATCATAATGTACAAGGCTCCCAATGGTCATGTCCATTTAAAAACTAGTCACCACTAATGGTAGACAAATTTAAACAGGTATTTAAGGCCTTTACCAAGTCAAGGAAAGGTAGAAAATCAATTTGTATGAACTAATTTTATGAATAAAAGCTTGAATTTCCTATTTTTTTCTGCAAATACATTGTTTTTGACCATACCACGGGCTTGTACGACCTTGTCAAAGTAAAAAATCAATTTAAATTGATAAAGGATTGAATCACCTCCAATTTGTACTTGATAGGAGCCCGATCCATGATGTAATAAGGGATAAAAGTAGATTTTTCTAAAAAATGTCAAGCAAATTCCTATTTTTTCATTGCTCCCGACTGTACCCTGAATCTTTACGGTATGACCATAAAGTAAAACTACATGAATTTGATAGAGGGGTGAGTTATCTCCCATTTGCATTTGGTTGGAAGTCATTTCATCCAAATTTGAGGGAGATATTTGATTTTTTCTAAAAATTGTTCTAAACCCTGATCTAGGGTTTCTAAAAGCCAAATAAAGTGATTTTGACCCATTTCTCCTATCAAACTCCCTATAACTAGGTGGAATGAATTGAATTAGAATAAAATTATATGTTCCAATACTTTTCAAAGTAGGAAGTGAAAGTTTGACCACATTGGAGGCCTTATAAGCCCGTGTATTAGGCATCTAAAGAAGACAGTCATAGGTTTTATTAGATAGAAGTGAATTTTGGGGGTGTGGTTTTCAAATTTGAGTCATTTTAGATATGACTCAGGGTTTCCAAGTGGTTTGGGAGGCATAAATTTAATTTTTCTACAAGTTCCTTCATTGAGGTGGCCTAATTAGGCCTAATTAGCCCTTATTGTTGACTGTATTTTCAAATTTTGAGACATACATTTTGAAATAACCCATCCTCATCCGAATATATGTTGAGTAACATGGAAATGGGTATCCTAAACATCTCTTATTTTTTTGAGTGGGATAAAATTAAGGAAGTTAAGTGGGAAAAACCCTCTAGGTAGGGCTTCTAGGCTTTAGGCCTGATTACAAAGCAAGTACTTGCAAACCTTGATATTGGTGAATGAAACCTACATGATTGAGTAATATACACCCTAAGCACACCCTCCTTGAATCAGGTCTAAATGTATGCTCCCTCCACCACCTCATCTTACTCATAAAAGTGGTCAAGAGTATGATCTTGTCAAACAGCTTTGCGCTACTCCGACTAAGATCTCTCTTTGGGATTTAATAAAAATATCACCTACATACCATGGAATGCTCCAAGAAGCTTTGAAAAAGGTGATTATCCCACCTACTACTAATCCTAATGATGTAGTAGTCGTATTACATAGTATAGATGCAACAAAAATAGATATTCTCTTTCAACCACATGAATTACCATCAATTGAAGTTCAAAACTAATATGATCCACTTATGATCTCTATCATAATAAATAAAACTTTAGTAAAATGATTTATGATTGACAATGGATCACCTCTTAATGTTTGTAGCATTGACCTACTACAAAAAATCAAGGTTGACACATCACAAATCAAACCAAATGGCATTAACATTTGTGGCTTTGATAATGTTGGACAACAATCCACGGGCACTATAACTCTACCTATACAAGTAGGATTTGTTCTTGTGCCTACCCTAATTCATGTTATGCCTTTTTCTTTATCTTACAACATGATTCTTGGTAGATCTCGGATTCATGCATTAGGGGTAGTCCCTTCCACCTTGCATCATTCAATCAAATTTATATTCACAGGTAAACTTCATACTATTCATGCCGATCCTAAACCAAATAACTATTTACATATTGAAAGGTAAAAAATAGTTTACAATCATATGAACTTAAACAATTTGTGAAGTGATCCATCAATGCCTCTTGCAACAAATAATGTTTTACAAGTCTCTAAACCATTGAATGCACTCTTTGGTGATGATTGGGGATCATTAGATTTTAATCCTTGTAGTATAGGGGAATATAAAATTAATAGCCTTGACACATCAAAAGTTGTATTGATCTCACCTAAGCAATCCTATGAAGCACCTAAGAAAAACAAAGGTTCCTGGGTAGAAAACAAAGATAATATTCTCACTTATACCACAAATTACAAGACCTATGAGGCTTCACCATCTTCTAAGGAAATGACATCCCTTTATGGTTGAGGATTTAAAATCCTTTATAACAATTGTGAATATGTAGGCAAGGGATGTGGTGTAAATCAACAAGGGATTCGAGTACCTATAGAATCTACTTCAACACATTACTCAAGCGGCATTGGATATAATCCTTTTAAAGAAAAGAAAGCCTCTTGTCATCCTAAACTTAATGTTAATGCAATATCAACATGACAAAATCAACATAAGAGATATCCTAGATATGTATGTTCTTAACGATGGTGCTACCAAGTAGGTATCTCTAGCCCCTTATCTCTATCGTAATGTGCTTCCCCCATGATGTGTTATGTGGTGTTTAGGCCTCCTAGGGTGACCCTTGATTCTCTCGTAAGGTCCAAGATACCAAGAGACTGCCTCTGTTGTGACCTTTTGTTTGTATCATCATTTTTCTATATTACCTCTCTTTGATTTCATTAGTGTGTGTTGTTTCTTGCAGACATAGCATTGCGGTTGGTGAAACTGGGGGCACCCTCCTATGTGATTGTCTTTAAGACACTTGTTTCTCCTCTCTTATTTATTTTTTCCCTTCCTCTATTGTTTTCTTCTAGCAGGTGGATGACAAAAAAATCTATACTGATGCGGGCCTAGTGTCCCTTTAGCGAGAAATAAAAAATTGGACTTAGTTCCTTATATGACAATGGGGTTGTATATTTTATCTGACACTTGGCTAGTGGAAGCACTCATGCTTTCTGCGTAGTGATTTTGATGGTGTTCTATCTCATTCACAAATCATAACAATACTACTACTCCATGCACTTTGTCTATCTTGAATCTTGCATCCCTCAGATTTCATATGCATTGATGTTGTTTTTATGTGGACACTAACATGTTTCTTATAGGGATGTGTTTGTGGGAACATTTGGTGATTGTAAAATGCATGTCACCACTAGGGGGCATGGGCTTTGCAAAATTATATGTTCCCTTTTGTGTTTTCTTCCTACCTTAATGTGCTTGATATCGATGCATACTATCAACCACCTTAAGGTGGGGGCATATATAAGGTAAGTTGTCTATTCTAGATGCTAGTAAAGTGTGTTTGAACAATCTTGAAATCTATTTCATGTACCTCCTTTTCATCATAAGGCATCTTCGTGATGTAGGTGGGGTTGTATACTTTTGAGCTCATACCTCTTTTTCACCATAAGGTGTCTCCGTGATGTGGGTGGGGTTTTATGCCATGCTTCCTTTTCACTGTAAGGCATCTCTGCAATGTGGGTGGGGTTGCATTTTCAAAAGTCCTCGCAGGGAGTGGTTCTGTGACTAACTCAACCCTTAAGTGTGTCTTTGATGATTGTTGTGGCAAAACCCAATCATCGGTGTGTGCCTGTAATGTGCCTGAGATGGTGATGAACCTAGAAATAGGGACACTCCATCGCTTGTCTACCATGTTTTCTTCGTGTCTTCAAAGTGTGTGTGTTTAGCGTGCTTGCTTTGTTTGGTGTGTTTGTTTCCCCATATGTAGTCTAATGACCTGTGTGATGAGTGCATCCTACATTTTGGAAGGTTTTGCATGTCTTGCGTGTGTGTTGCCCCATATATGCAGTACATCCTACATTATGGGAGGTTTATTTACTTTCCTATACTTGCATTTGCATGTCATAAATATGAGAAAAATAAAATAAAAGAAATTATCTCTGTCTTCCATGCATTAATGTGTCTTCTTGGCATTCAATGTGTTCTCCATGTTTTATGTGATTCTAACTATTGTCTCTGTGTTTTACATGTCTTTCATTGTCTTCAATGTGTCTGGTGTGTCTTCTCTGTGCTTTGTGTGTTTGTTGTGTTTGTTGATCATACTTTAATGCATGTATTGGCCTTGCGTTTATACATACATTAAAGTGGGGACTGAATGTAACTTCAGAAAATGTCCCCTTGGGAGCTTTTCCCTCATAAAGTTTAGCTCCCAGGTCCTTAGTGTTCATTTAGGACATCTTAGATCATAATTCAACATCTCGATGGAATGAAACTTGGGTATCATGATAAATGGGGCCTAGGGAAACCCCTTGAACTTAACCCTGCCCAAAATAGGGGGAGGACTTGGGCACCCGTGCCCTAGTCCTACCCTATTTTAGGTCAGGCCCAAATTTGAATTGTTGATTTATGACCATTATTTCATCCCTAGGCCGACACGGTAAGTTTGAATTTATCAAATCTTGGCGGGAATGTTTGTATTTGCATATAAAAGCATGTTTAGGCATTCATTTGTAAACTAGATGACTATTGTGAACTTTATGCATTCAAGAAGTGATTCAAGGTATTCATTGTGTAGCAAGAGAAGATTTGTGTTGTTTATGTGTTTGTGTTTGCAGATTTGAGCATCCATCTCCTCATGGAATGAAGATCTTCTTCCTCCCATAAGATCTTCACTACAAGGTGATATCTATTATGATTATTGAGCATTTATCATTTGGTTTTTGCCTCTACCTCCCAAGCTACACACTCTCTATCTGATAACGATGTGCAGAAGGCTTGAATATCTCTTTAGGGATTGACTAAGGCAAGCCTCTAAACACCACAACCCCCACCTAAAGTTTTCATGATTAGAAGTTATAGGTTGGAGTTACAGACAAAGTGAAGTTGTAGGAGGGTACAACAAAGTGTCAGAATTATAGATCACTAAAGAAAAGCACACCCTGGACTTGGGTGCCCACTCATTAGTCCTCAAAGTTCTAGAATGGGAAATCTCTGATACAACAGATACAGGTTGTAGACCTTGTTTCCAGATCTTGACAAAAAGCAGGGCACTGGACTTTCGTGCTCACTCTTTAGTCCCTAAATTTCTTCCTTTGAACCCTTAAAATAGGTGCACAATTATTTGATATTTTGCATATTTCTATAGAAGCATTTTCTGTAATTCATCCATTTACAGTCATATTTTCATAATTAGGGTTTTAAGGTACAATTAACCATAAGAGAAGGAAATTATAAATATAATCATAAAAGTCCAAGTTTCCCTACATCTCAATAGTGACCTAGGGTATGATAGTACATTGCAACTCGACCCTAGGTCCTTGAATGTAAGGGTGAAAGGAGGATACACACCAAAACTACTAAAAACCAACTATCCAAAAATCACCCTTTACACCACTCAATATTTCCATTGGCTTTTCTATTATTTGCACACTAGAAACATTTGTTAGTACCAATGATAAATAATTTTTTATCTATAATTACATAATCATCTCACTGTACTAAAATGATTCACATAATTCACATGATATAATTATCCATACAAATTTCCAATTTCCATCACAATAGTACATTTAAATAATAACGCTTAGCTCCTAATTATTTATCCAAGTAATATTTCATAAGCTATAATCACATTCTAACTAAATCAATATAATCATTTTAAAACAATAATAATTAACATACTTTAAATTTATCTAATAAATTCGTATAACAATAATATCTT
Organism: Cunninghamia lanceolata; assembly: GCA_027924645.1. Taxonomy (NCBI): domain Eukaryota; kingdom Viridiplantae; phylum Streptophyta; class Pinopsida; order Cupressales; family Cupressaceae; genus Cunninghamia; species Cunninghamia lanceolata. The sequence continues at coordinate 800,656 of BSBN01000195.1, forward strand.
ATACACCAAAATTTATTTATAATAATAAACAAACATATATCTTTTTAAATTATACAGAAAAATCAAATTATATGAAAAATAATTACAGACTAGCTAATTAATTTATTTTAATCAATCATCTCATAATATCAAAATCCTCGTAATTGAATATGGTAATAAAATCTAGACATAAATTGAGTCCAATAATATTCTAGTAAATTCTAAACTCAACTAGCATCAATAAATCACTAGAGATAAAATATGTGGGCCATACATTCTCCTCCCTAGAATTAAACTTCCTCCTAGAAGTCTTCAAGAGGAGAGGGAAAATTAACCCACTAAAGCCAAAACATCATTAGAACAAAATCCAAAAAAAGTCTTAATTTAATAGCATCGAAATATTTATTCTAAACAATCATTAAGTAAAATTCAAGAATCTAAAAAAAATCTCAAAAAGCATTCGTTCATCTAAGAGAAATAATCATATAATACATCATAGCATACAACTCAATCATAAGACAAGATCATCAAGTCACCAACATATTTCACAAATAATTACAAGGGCCACATATAAAATATGATAACAATAATATTATTTTCTCACATTAATGGACTATTTAATCTTCTCTAGTAATTATTTTAATTACTACTAAAGTATCTAAACAAGGATTTGTCAAGTAATTGAGACGTTGAAGTATCAAAAGAAGTATGGCCATCGCTAATATTAAATTCTTCATTTGTTACTATTTTTTCAATATTATCTCGAAAACTTTATCCTACAACTCATTTTCCACAAATGCACGTAGACTAAATTGATTCAACATGTCTCATGTCATAAGATTTATGAGGTGAAATTTATGAGGATGACTAGTACCAAATACATCTAAGAAAACATAGAACAATGAAACCAAAAAAATATAGCATCTTAACCATGTAACTATAAAATATATTAAACTATAATCACAATAATTGTGATATCATGGATTCCAAAGAACCAAAGTTCATGTGTACATAAATTGTTAGGAAAGATATTATAGGGGATCTCTTCATGAACCTTTCTATACATTTCTATCTAACCTTCTTCTTTATTGATAAAAGTTAGTTAGCCACATCGATATCATCCACTTAGAACTTGAAAGGAATAGATCCCAACTATCTTATATTAATCCCACCTGCTACCCTAAGCCTTACAAATGAAATCCCCATGACATATACTCCCCATATGATCTACCAAGGACCCATCCTAGATATGGAAAATTGACACAGATCACAATACACCATAAAAACTAGTAAAAGAAAATACTAACAAGCCTTAAAACAAGAAAATAAGATAATATCTCAATTAAATCACCAATAAAGTTTATGAAAGAAAATAAAACCCAAATGTGGCCACCAATACAAAATTTCAATTTCAAATAAGAAATGCAATTAAATAATTCCTTGAGGCAAAGAGAACCGTTTTAAATTCAACTTGCTAAATAGCCCAAGAGATCAAATTCAATATTATTGGCTTAATAATTAAGACAAAGTTACAAATACATAAACAGTAATTCAACAATCCCATTAAAATTTACACATTACAAACACCATGTTGATTTAATAAAGCCACCCAAGGGGAGGAGATGAATTCAAAACCTAATTGAAAAACTTAGGACCTACATAACCCAAATATCCTTAGTATTAAATGCCTAATCTTAAATATTTGAAATTTCTTATGTATAAAATACTTGTAATTCACATGATAAGAATAATACAACCCAAGATTCCATATAAGTAATTTGACAAGCCATCTATATACCAAAGTACTAATACCACTTTTTCTTCACTATACATATTCTTCCACTTAATGAATATTGTCACCATGTCTCAATTTCTAATGGTGACTACTTTCAATTACTCTAATTATTATGATTAAATATTGTGTTACTGATGAAAATTATCATCCAAATTCAATCACATCTAACTAAAAATACTTAATAAGTGTTTATATTCATTAATGGTGATAAAGATCCATAATAATTAGAAGTTTCCAATATTAGTAACCAACAATAAAATTAAGTACCCACAAGCTAATTGTTGACACAATTTCTTATAGTAATAGATATATTATGTATCAAAATCCAAAATTGATAATAAGTTCCAATTCCAAAGGCACATTAGGGTCCATCCTCAACCTATGCAACTTGAACAACAAGGATTTAGTTTCCACTTTAACCAAAAAGGGTGGTTCCAACTATAGAAAAGTTATTTGAAAAGAAAACATTTACAAAAGATAATTTCCAACGGATGTCCCTGCTTTCATGACCCCTAATTCTAGTATCAAGATTTTAGTCTAGTTAATAAACCATCACTAATGGAGTATTTATTATTTCAAACATGAAAATGATACAGAATTACACACATTTATTTCAAATTAATGCACACCAATACTTAATTTCTAAGTAATCATATTCTCAAAGGAAACAAACAAAATTATTTACACACTATATATATTATAAAATGGGAGTTCAAGTGTGGATAATACAAGATGTCCATAATAACTTTCCAAAGTCGGGTACCATGTATCATAGATTGAGATACAATCACATAATTTTTTAGTGTCCACTGAACACACATATATGACCTCCACATGATTTATTACCTTAATTTATATAAATATTGCATAAACATATTCCACTTAGTTTTACCAAGTTCAAACATCAACTCAATGATTTACATTGAATCCATACACCTAAAATTAAACCTAAATATATCACTTACAACTAACACAAGAAGGAAAATACATGTCTTATCCAATTCTACCACTTTTATATATCTATTTTATTAGTTTAGAAATTAATTCCTCACATAGAATATTCCACATTGCAATTTTTAATAATCAAACATAGTTGACCAACCATTTATTTCATATTATTATAACTATAATTTTATTTTATTTCTTTTGAAAATTATTTATTGAAACATTTTTCCATTATTTTATCCTAGTTTCGTCCTAAGTTTGTTGCCATATCATGTTTAGGTTTACATACAATTTCTAATCTTCAAAATAGTATTCAAGGAGAACCAAAATTCCAAATGCATTTCAAACACTCTTAAAGTACAAAAGTGAATATATCAATAATGAACACAAATAAGTTATCTTATTACATCATACATGCCTTATTATTACGTGGGTGTATCTAAATATGTTGCATTTATGCATTCTGCTTTTCATCATCTAACAAAATTAAAAATATTCACTTCTAGCTAAGGAACACAAGGAAACACTCATGATAAACAATGTCCTAAGTAAACTAAGGAACACAAGGAAACACTCATGATAAAAATGTCCTAAGTACACTTTAACTCTTAATCAATACCATGCTTGATTTTCATTTCTAGCTAAGGAACACAAGGAAACACTCATGATAAACAATGTCCTAAGTAAACTTTAACTCTTAATTAATACCAACTCATACAATGAATATTCACAAGGAGTTTTACACATGTAATAACTAAAAAATGTAAAAAAAATTAGCACACAATATGGACTAGTCTTTAACTAGCATACATATACATATTTCTATATACTTTCCTCTACATTCATATAAGACATCTAACTCAATTCTCTATGCTATTTTCATTATTCTAAAATAATAAAACATAGGAATAATTAAATATTTTGAATCTTCACATCCTTCATGAGGAACATTCAATTATTTTGAAAAAAAAGGTCACACCTCCTTATTTTATATGTCTTTTAATACATTTAGACAACTTTTCATTTAATAAAAATCAAGCCTTAACATTCTTAGTCTAACATTTTTCAAATCAAATCTACTCATCAATCAAGAAAAGTACTATCAACATTGAAAGAATTATTTAAGTGGTCCATATATTTAGGAAATCACAAAGAGAAATATGTTTAAATAATATTTTGGGAATCAAGTAAGGTAATGCAAGATTCAATCTTCAAGGTGACCAAGGAACAACACATGAGAGGTTTAAGTCTAATAACCTAAGATGGGGTGGACCATCTAGAAAGTCAAGTAAATCACTTTTCTAAGAGTTGGCTCCATTTGAAAATATAAAGATACATGTAGATGAAAACATCACATTTATCGAAAGAAGTAAATAATTCTATCTAATAATTTTGCATTATTTCTTAAGCCTTGATTTTCACATTATAGAGTTTGGAAAGTGTTTACAATTATTATCAGGCTAAAACCCCATTCTTACAAAATCAACTTTTATCCCATCTATGATTAATTATCTATAAAGAAATTTGCTCTTGTATTGAAATATTTACCATTCTATGTTTTCCCTAGTCAATAAGATCTATATTTCTCTTGTCCTATTCCTGAGTTTATTTCATGAATGGAAGAGAGAGACACAACATGTTACACATATGGTTCATAGGGTTTTCATTGATGTCAACACTATCATGATGGTATGATGGTGTTCATGGTTGGATGTCATGTCCCATCTAGCAAGAGAAGAAGAGAAAGGAGAAGATATAGTTCATATTAAAATGGGAATTAGAAGCACAAATCTGATCGAATGTGTTTCTGATGCTATTTATGGCTTGTAGTATGTATGGTCCAAGTTCTATGATGATTGCATTACTGGAAGAGTGCTTTATTGTTGATTGTTTGAAGATAGTGTATCTTATGTAAAGATGTTCTGAATAGGACAATCGAATGCTCTACATTCCACTGCATTTGTAGATATGGCCATGTAGTCTTGGATTTGTGTCCATGATGTAGTGAAGGTGATAATTCCAAGTTTTTAGATCATTTGTCCTTTCACTATAAAAATTATGCATGATAGAGTACCGGCATGTGTTCTAGCAGAGCATGCTAGTGTTGAATGCCTGTCGGAATGCTCCGTATTCCTCCAGAACTTAATGATTGCCCTTACAATTTTGAGGACATGTTTATGGATGTATATTTTATGCTTCCTTTCAGTTTCAAGGTTCTTGGTGGTCCACAACTCAGTTTTTCAAATGATAGCATGTTGTAGTGTGTTATGGATGATAGATTGTTCTTAGTGTTAATGATTGAAGCTATATGGAATAATTCTTTGATTTGAGTAGCAAAGGAGTGTTTGGGGATGTTTTATGAGTCATGTGGACTCATCTAGAAAAATTTCACAAAGATCTTTTTTATTTGCAGTACTACACAAGGTTTTCAAATTGATGTGGTTGTTATACTTCAAGACTTCATGTGTTTTCCTTAAAGCTGTCCTATTTCCAAATGAGCGGAGTGTACAGATATAATTCCTTAGTGTTTGAAGATGTGAAGGATATTTTGGACCTAGTTAAGAAAGTGTTGATGTCTACAAGGCATGGATCTTTTGCTAGTGTAATGTGTGGTTTCACTTAGGACCTATCTTCTACACATTTCATATTGTGTGTTGTTTGTTTGGCTTATAAATGTATTTTTCATGTTATATCTAGTCGACAAACAATGTAATAAATGTAATATCATGTGTAAATAGTGAATAAATTTGAGTGAGGTGAGGTGTGAATACAATGTGATTGAAAATTGGCAAGAAGATAGAAAGCATAATAAATGCATTGTTGATGTGCGATTAAAGGAGAAAGAGTAGAAGCTATTGATGTTATCTAGATTCATCTTGAAGACATATTTCTAACAATGATCAAGTATATAGTGTGCCTAATTGATCAGATCATCAGAAGAAAGTTTGAAGAGGTAGAAGTGCAATCATCAAAAGTGTGAGTTTCAATGTAACTTTTTAGATAGTAGAAATATTGTCATACTGTAATCTTTTGTAAGTGTGTTCTCATTTCAATGAGTAGTAACTTCCTTGGGAGTGACCCTAAAACAAAGCTACTTAGGGAGTAGTATCTTCCTTGGGTTATAACCCCTAAAACAAAATTATTATTTGAGCTTCATATATTGTGAGTTAATCCTCACCGTGAGTTTTCCCTTCTAGAGTTTTCCACGTATATTTGGCATTATGTGTTGATGTGCATTGTGTTAATCTTTCATGTTCATATTAATGTTGTGACGCTTAAATTTTAAATCTTCTCTAGATAAGCTGATGTTGTTAAAAATGAAGATTGTTTAGATATTGATTCACCTCCACCCTCTCATTATCTTAGTGTGTTCAATAATTGGTATTAGAGACCAGTTCCTCTAAGGGAAGCTTAACCACTTGAGGAAGGTCTGAGATGGCACATAATGGATCCAGAAAGATACCTAGGTTTGATGGGACAAATTATGTGTTTTGGAAGCTAAGGATGGAAGCTTATATCAATTCTCTAGGGTATGGTCTTTAGGACTCTGTCAAGTCTAGTTATATTGTTCATGCTTCTATTCCTATAGAGGCAAATGAATGTAAGAAGTATGATAACAATGCCAAGGCAAAGATTTCTATCGTGAGTGGGTTAACTTATTCAGAGCTTTCAAAGGTAATGAGTTGCAGTTCTGCTCAAGATGTTTGGGATAAACTTAAAACCATCTATGAAGGAGATAAGAAAGTAAATCAAACTAAGATGTAGATCTTCAAGAGCAACTTTGAGAACATTAAAATGTCAGAGGATGAAGATATTGTTAGATACATGCTCCACATGAATGAAGTAGTCAATGGTATTAAAGGTCTTGGTGGAGAGGTGAAAGAAGACGAGGTTGTAAAAAAGGTTCTAAGATCTCATCCCAAATCTTATAGTCATAAGGTATCTACCATTGAGGAGAATGAAGACTTGGATACTTACACTATAGACAAATTGTTTGGTACCCTTACTACCATTGAAATGAGATAGGTTGGTAGTGATGATCCAAAGAAAGAAGTTGCTTTGAAAACTAGTATGAAGACCAAAGAAGAAGTTACTGATGAAGATGAGAGCTCTTATGAAGTTGAAGCAAATTTTGTAAGAAGACTGAAGAAAGGTATTGGAAAATACAAATGTAAGTTACCCTTCAAATGTTTTAATTATGGAAAGGTTGGTCTCTTTTCTTCTAAATGTCCTTTCAAAGAATCAAGGAGTAATAAAATGAGAGAAATGTTCAAGAGAAGTCTATATTTCATAGAAAGTAATTATTCTTTAGTAGATTAGGATCATGATGATTCAAATGATGAACCACTTTTCATGGCCCTGAATATTGGTAACTGTAGACACTTAAAATTGTCCATGTCATAACATCATCTAATCATACTTGACCTTGTAAAACAGCTTGTAATATTTTATCCTAGGCAATTACATTATCCCATTTATCCCACTTATAAATCCTACTTGATCACCTTTCCAATTAATTAAATAAACCTCTCTATTTAATTAATTCCCTCCTCACATGTCTTAAAATAATTCAAATTTAATATTTGAATTAATCCCTCTTCACATGTCCCACAAACAATTTAAATTAAATATTAAATCAAATCCCTCATTAGGACATGTGTCACATGACTACAAATCTTCCCGTGCACAAATAATTTTATTATTTAAATTATGAGATTCCCCTCAAATCCTATTTTTAGCCCCACTCATTTGTGCATCATAAGAATCTTTTCTCTCAAATAAATAAAAGAATCCCACTTATTTCCTCTCATCCTATTTTTAGCCTCATGTTATAACCCACTTAAGGTGCATCATAGGCACTAAAATCAACTTTTTATCCTAGCCATACACATCACACATTTGACTTTTAATCTTGGCCATCGAATCATATCACTCTTTTTCTATAAATTTAGCCTCACATAGGCCATTTAGGATTGAATCTTCTTCTAGTATCCTCACTCTACCAAAATTCATCTAATCTTATCATCTTCATCTATCTATTTTCCTATCATCTTTCATCTCAAATTTATGTTGCAGCTATGAGCAATCAACAACCCTTCGACATCATGCATTCTCATACAAGATTGAGAAGAGCCATGGAGATCAATCGAGTCTAGCATGAATTTGGTTTGCATTTAATTTTCTTTGTTTTTATTTTCATGCTAGTTTGTCCTTCATGGTGTGTAGTTAGGGTTTAGTTAGTTTGATGTTTTTAACACTAAATCTAATTTTCCCTAGCAACATTTTGCTGAACCTGACATGAAACCTTTGATCTAGCTTTCTTTTTGTAGGTTTTATTATTTTTTTGTTGCAGGTTTTTGTCATGTTTGGAAAAAACCCTCGGTTTTAAAGATTTTATCATATCTTTCAAACTGCTATGTATTTTTCTACAATCTTTTTACAGCATCTTGGATATCATCTGGGGAGGCTACAAAAAACAAATTGAATGTTTATTGCCTTTTTTGTAGGAGTTACCATGATTTTATGTTTTTTCATAAAATCACATTTCTAGGAGCAAATCAGTGAACTTTTTAGAAATTTCTACATTTTTGGAAATATCTTGAAATTCTAATGGGGGTCTATTTTTTACAGATTTAATTTTGAGTTCATATATTATACGAAAAAATCTAATCTTTGCCGACTGTATCTTTTTCACAAATCCACATTTCTAGGCGTGAAACAAGGAATTTTTTTGATTTCTTTACATTTCTGGAGAGCTCTCTAAAAATTAATTAGGGTCTTTTCTTTGATTTTTAGTTTTAAGATCAAAAATGTCTTGAAAAAAATCAAATCTAATTCGGCTATGTATCTAAAATTACAATTTTCCTTGTCTGATGAGCTTTTTTTATGGTTGCATTATATATCATTTTCTGATCTTGTCGGTGAATTGAAAGAGCTGGAGCAGCATTTAGATCAGTCACAACAACAACTTGGAAAGGGAAAACAATCAGGTGCATACATTCCATCTTTCATCTCTAATCATTGCTTGTCAACACACTTCAATTTTGGGCTTAAAAAGAACATCTTGTTTGATCACACATTCAAATTGGGTATCAAATTAACCATTGTTTTCAATCACACATTTTGATTTGGAATATACAAAAGAACAAGTGCTTGAACATTTTTCCTGACATTTCATTTCTAAGGGCCAATTAACAACTGGGAGTGTGAATCAAGTGACAGCTCACTTGGTTTGCTTTTGTTTACCGTATCTTAGGAGGCCTACTTGGAGACACACCACTGCAAGGGATGACCTCAACCAAGGTTGAAATGAAAGACACCCTCATTGGAAGTTGTAAATCTTGTCACTCTTGGTTAAACCCCAAAGAACTTTATACCTTTGGGAAGTGAAGGTGAAGGGTGGGTTACCCCTTTCTCCCAGCTATGTAGTAGGATTTCACTTTCAATTCATTTCCCTAGGCAACCTTGTGTATCGTAGCATAAGACCTAATTGGCCATACCTCACTTGACTACTTGTAGGCTTGTTGATGTGTCTTCCACTTGTGCTTGCTTAATCATCACAACATTTCAATTTCAAATTCAAATTTTCTTATGTGTCTTGCATGAGTGAATCATGTGTATACATGTGTGATTCATTTGTTTGTAAATTGCCTAAATCAAGCAATAAACAACCAACACATAAACAAGTCATTCTAGGCTTTCTTTCCAACACAATCATCATTGTCATATCCAATCAAATTTCATCCTAACCCATCCTTATCATCCCATCATTCCACATCATCATCTTAATCCTAGTCAACACTTGTCAAAATGGTCATAATCCTAAGCAAGCCTAATCCCAATCCAAAGCCCAAGGTCATAGCTCGAGGAGCCACTTCGCCTAATCATGATGACAATCCAAAACCTTACATACTTTGAGGTGACCCAAAATTTGTTTCTAGTGATGATGAGAACTTTGTAGATCCTAGCGATGATGCGGATCTTGTAGATTTTGAGGCATACTTGGAAGAACAAACTGAAATCCAAAAACTTCAATCTATGTGTAACTCAACCCCAACATAAGAGCAAAAGATCATAGCACAAGAACTCCAAGACCTCATTCAAACATTTCATGAGGTACCCCAACCCCTAGATCAATAGATCATACAAAGATTCCAAGCCCTCATTCAAAATTTTCAACAAAACCAATCACCACAAATACAACAACTCCTAGTTGAAATCCAACAATTCATGGAATATCCATCTACATCACAACATGCACATGTCAATCTAAGCCACCCCTTGAAACAAGATCAAATGTCCTCAAGCTCTAATGACACTCTTGACAAGGGAAATACCACCTTAAGTTTGGAATCATACACTACTCCATCTACTAGTCCTTCATCATCATCTAATATAATGCCTATATCAAAGCCTACTAGTCCTACATCAACATCATCATCCAACCTTTCAAGCTCTAATCCATCTACGGCCAAATCCTCAAATGATTTTCTTGAAAGATTCTTTGCAAAATCTAGAAGCAAAAGAAAATTTATGGAGTTATCTAAATCCACAAATCCATTTAATCCCTCTGGCCCTCCATTTAATCAAAGTCCAAGCCCTAAGTCTAATCCATCTAACACCCCTCTTGTCTTTGCACCATTGGATCTATCTACTCCTAGTCCTAACCCACCTAATCCAATCACCCATTCACCTACAAAGGATGTGATCCAAGGGCCACTAGTAAGGAATAAACCATCCCCATGTCAAGCACCCATTGATGAGCTTACCAAAGAACCTTTGAATGCCATGTCCACTTCTTCAACCTCCTCATGTGGTCCACAACCCCTCGATCCTATTGAAAATTTTCCCACCATGAGTCCAAGTCAAGAGCCATTGTACCTTCATGTTGATGATTGTCCAGAGCTTATCAAACCCATCCAAGAGTCATCCTCTTTCATTCAAGAAAACCAAGAGCCATGTCAAGAGTTTAATCCTAAGCATGTGGAAATATCAAGCCCTTGTCTAAATCAAGATCAAAACATCTCTAAGTTCAAGTAATCCATGACCTATATATTTTCTTTGATCAATATATTATTTATGATCATGACCCTATTCATGAGCACGTTTATCCCATTCATAGCCAAATTAATCATATTTATGCTCACATTTGTGATCAAGGTTCTATATATGATCATGAAAACCATGATGAGCCTCTCAGCCAAATTTTATTCAATTCCTGATCAAGAGTTTATCAATCCACCTATCCATGATCCCCAAACATCCATCTCTCTTGATGAGACACATGCCACCCAAATATACATTGAAGATCAAACCAATATCTTGGACCTACATGCACATAATAAAGATCCTATTGATCCTTACACCTTCACTATCAACCTCATTTCCAATACACCATCATATCCACTTGGTCTATCCACCTTAATTCATGAATGTTCTTCCTTAGGACATCAACAACCTTTGTCCTCCACTTCACCTTCTCCATCCAATAAGGAACTTATGTCTGGTTCCCAAAGCACACCAAGTCCTATAGTCCATCATATGATTCAAAACATGAACTACCAAGGTAAAGGCTTAGGCCTTCATGAATAAGGTGTTTTGGAGCCCATCCATGTCAAAGTTCCTCCACACTCATATGGCCTTGGATACACGCCCCAAGGTAAACCATCTAAATATGTTGGTACTTCTTCCATTCCTCCTAAATCAACCACTTTCCTTCATAAATCCTATCATACCCCTAATACATATGTCGCCATTCCACCTCCATCATCCTACAAATGTCAAAATCATCTGACCATACACAATCCACCATCCACTTTACCTCCACTTATTCCAACTCCTAATATCCCACCATCAACTCTACCACCATTGCTTCCAACTCTTAATATATCTCCATCAACTCTACCACCATTTCTTCCAACACCTAATATCCCTATCATCCATAAAACCCCTTACATTCATAATCATGACCAACAAATGCACATATTGTCTAGACATGAAGCTTCCACTCATTCCACCCATCCCATGGGATTCAAAAACAAAAAAATGGATGCTTCCACACATAAAGACAAAATTCCTAAGGGTCCTAATGATTTAGGACATCAATTGAAAAAGTCAAAGAAAAGTAAATTAAAAAATCCATCTAAAAGGCTACCCTATTCTATACCTTCCCAAGCAAAGTCTAAAACTAAAATGGTATGGGTACCTAAGAAAAAAGAAAGCAAGTCAAATGAGGCATCCACCTCTCAAAAATCCCAACCATCCTCGTCCATCCAAAAGTCCCATTCTATGCAAAATTATCAAATTCCTAAATCCCACAAGCAAAACAAAAATCATAAAAATACTAAGTCTATGTGGGTACCTAAACTCTTACATCATCCATCTCCTAAGAAAACATCTCCATTTATTTGTACACCACCTCCAAATCAAAAGATTAAATGTTTAACATGGTGTGTGCAACCATTGGTCATGGTTCCCTTCCATTCCACAACTCCACATACCTCCATCTCCCCATCCTTCACCTATTCTCCTACATATCTTCACCATCACTTTCCCATGGTCCATGCTTTTGGATAAGTCTTTCATCCATCCTTTTGCACAAGTCTTTCATCCATCTTTACATAAGTCCATCATGATCCACATCATTATCCACTATTCTTCCCTACATAATCCATATCATTATCCATTATCCCCCATCCATCCATGCATAAACCTTTCATAATCCATTATCTACCTACTCCATCTACCTCTTTCACGTCATCCCTTACTAACATCTATGAGCACACTTGACATGGTCCATGCGACGACACCCATCTAGTGGAACCATCACCTTCCATGGAACTAGACACTTGAGTCCCTCCTATCCTTCTCCTATCAAAAAGAAAAAGAAAAAAAATTGAAAAAAAAGTAAAGAGAAATCCCTTCATCCAATGGTGAAAACCTAGTAAATAGGTGCCTTGGATAAGTACCATGATGAAAGGGTGTGTGCAAGAAGTTGTCCACTTATTGGCCAAAAAGTGGAAGTGTTTTCCCTAATTTTTAGAATTTTTTCACATTTGACCTAAAACTTTGAAGCACTTAAAGGTGGAATCTTGGAAAAAGTCACAAAATATGAAATGTAGTACTCAAATTCTAGTTTCCAAATATTAATTTTTTCAATACCCAGAAGATAGAAATTGATTTTGAATAGGCGTTTCTAAAAACCATTGTTTAAAAGTCACTTTTTTTTTACTATACCATGTACGTGTACATCATCCATATTTTGACCTAAATAATCATATTTTTCAAAATCCTTTTGGGAAAAGATTTATAACTCAGTGAAGCATGTTTTCCATATTTTTTTGTAATTGTCTATTGAATATTTCTTTTATTAATTTTTTATTAGCCATTTTTGGTCTTTTAAAAAATCATTGTGTACGTCATGCATAAGATGACCTAAAATTAAAATTTTTTAATTTTTTTTAAATTGAAAAGAATTGTCTAATCTACGTTTTGCTACAATTTTTTTTACAAAAAAATATTTTAATAAAAAGTTATTAAAATACTTAAAAACCCTGATAATTCAAGTTTATGGACCTATTTCATTAGAAATTGATTAAAAAATAGAAAAATTAATCCAATTGTAAAAAAAATTACATATTTGGAATCTACATTGTCTCATCTATAATGGGTTTTAAGTTCGTCAAAATATTCTACAAAATAGACCTTCAGATATATGCCCAAAGTCACTATTTTGTTGTGACAATGACAAGACATTCAAGTTGCAGGTCAAACCAGGTCCAGAGGTTAGGGTTGGGTCCCCAAAGCATTTCTTGAACTGGGTTACAAAGCAAAACCCAAGCTTAAAATTCAAAATTTTAATAACGAGATCCCGTTTAGTAAACAGGATCCCATTTCTTACTTCATTGGTGCAAAATTAAATGGGATTTCATTTATTAAACATGATCCTATTTATAATTTGCCCATTTTTTTTAATAAGACTATACTATGACTCTCAGCCCTGCAACTTTCTGACGGCCAACAACGACACTTGCAGCATTCTCTACCATCTTTTTTTCTTTTGCAGGTTCATCAACTTGGAAAATTGTTTGAATTTTGATAGAAGCCATCATTGAGACACTGTTTGAGTGAAATTTTGTTGAATTGGTACTTGTTTGAAGGACTTGAATAAAGAAGAAAGGCTTTCAAGGTTTTTACATTCATTTGTACATGCTTCATAAATTTTTTAATCATGGGATCACAAAGTTGTAATAAGAGGAAAGATAGGAAGCTATTAACCCCTGAAGAAATTGAAGCAAACAGAGAGGAGGAAAAAAGACAAACAGATAGAAGAATAAAGATATAATTAATGAATAATGATGAAGCATCCAATTCCACAACTATTGAAGATAAAAACATTGAGGAGACCAAGGATGTAGACGATGCAAATTGGTAAGAGGTGAATGTGGAAACTAATACGATTATACAAACTACTCCTGGTATGTCTTCAAATCCCTCCATCAATGCTATGGAGAATGTTTCAGTAGGCACAAATCCAGGTACATCTTCAAATCCAACTTTGAATGAAATAGAAATAGTGTTAATAGGAGATTTAAAACAAGCTGGATATAACAATGTTGAGATTGATAATATTCGTTGACATCAAAATTTGAAACAAATTGTTGTTGAAAATGAAAATGAAAATGAAAACCATTTTGTTGTTGAAAATGAAAATCAAAACCGTTTTGTTGTTGAAAATGAAAATGAAAATCTTTTTGTTGAAAATGAAAATGAAAACCATTTTGTTGTTGAAAATGAAAATTAAAACTGTTTTGTTGTTGAAAATGGAAACAAAAATCCTTTTGTTGAAAATGAAAATGAAAACCGTTTTGTTGTTAAAAATGAAAATCATTTTGAAGTTGAAAATGAAAATGAAAATCCAGGATGTGATGTTGAAAATGAGATTTTTTTTCAAAATTGAAAGAGATGTTTTGGATAATCTTTCTGGTAAAATTTCTTGGAGACAAATAAGAACACATGCCAATAGATTATACAAGGAATTTTTTTATCATAAAAAACTATAATTTCAATGTCAACTAATGATGCAATTAATGAGAATGTGGAAAATGAGAAAAGTAATGAAAATGTTAGGCATTTTTGTTAGACCAAGAAGAAAAGATCAGTCACTAAAACATGCTATGTCTACTATTGTTAGTGCCATTGATTCTATTGGAAGTAATAGTCAATCCAAAGATAAGAATGCAACAAGATGAGCTATAACAACTGCTATAATGAATAAAACAACTTTGAATAGAAGAATGGTAAGCAATATTAGTGGAATTCTATAAATACATACTAAAACATTGGTAAGAGTGGCATAAAGAAGAGAAAGTATAGAAATTGATCCAATTAACCAATGTTGAAGTTTTAATGGTCGACTCCTGAGATCTGACATGAAACTAAATATTGAAATTAGATCTTTGATCAAAAAATATTGGCATGATAATACGAGGGTATCATCTAATGCTAGAGATGTTTTAAAATTAAGAGTGGGGTCCAAAGTTCGCGATCCTCATTCAAAACCCCTATTAGATACAATGCAAACTGAATTTTCTAGAAAATTTTGTGATGAATTAGTATTACCTAGTAATATTAAAATAAGTCAATGATCTTTTGAAAAATGCAAACCACGATATGTAAAGATTAATAAGCAACGAATATCTTGTTGTAAAATGCATGTTCAATTTCGTTAATATTATGATGCGTTTCAATATATACGTTGTACTTTACATCCTAACATGATTATATAGGAATGTTATATTAATATGCTAACTGAAGAAAGAAAAGAGTTTATATCAAGTTTGTTCTATGAAAGATCTAATGAAAAATCATTTTATTTAAGTTCATGTATTTCTGGAAAATGCACTAGTTGTGGCAATCTTTCTTTGTTAAGAGTTTGTATGCATGAAAGTGTTGAAAATCACTTTAGACAACAATTAGTGGATGTTAAAAGATTTAAGAATGTTGAATATTCTTTAAAAGATGAAAAATTTGGAAAGCATTGTGATTTAATTATAGAAAAGGTTAGCGTACATGTATTCATATCAGAATTTAAGAGTAAAATTGTACCAAAATATGTCAAGCACTCTCAACAAGCTCGATGACTTGATGGACAATTTCATGAATGCAGAAACACATTTCTAGTTGGTACTATACTATCAGTGGTTGATTTTGCAGAAAACTATACTTTAGCTCTACAAGAGGAAATTCAATCACAATATTACAATTCAGTGCAGGTTGCTATGTTTGTTCATATTGTTTATAGACATGCAGATCATAGCACAGAGAATGATAGAAATTTTTTTGAGGGAGTATCATTTCTATTTGAGTGACAACCGATTACACTCATCAGAGTTTGTTCAATAATGTTTTAATATATTTTATACAAATTTAAGAGAAAGAGGAATCTAGATTACTGAACATCTTATATGGTCAGATAATTGTACGGGGCAGCTCAAGAATGCTCGAATGTTGTATTGGTTAAGTAGGCTTCACAAGGACAATAATGTCCAACATATGTGGAATTTTTTTGAAGATAGACATGGTAAAGGAGAACATGATGGAGCTAGTGCGTGTGTTAAAAGAATTCATGCTAGACAACAATTGAAATTTGAGGATGCAGTAAAATTTAAAGATGCATGTGGGATTGTAGATTGGTGCTGTTGGAACTAGAAATTCCTAGTCAACTTTTTCAAAACTTTTTAAGCACCTAAAAATTTTATAAATCTGGTGCTTTGAAACTATTGTTAGACTAAAATGAAATATCAGTTAGATGCAGAATTCTTTAGTCATATGCATCGCACAAAGGCCACAAGTTATACTTCTGTTGTTTTCTTGATTTGGAAAAGCATTGGTTGGTTACAACACAGTCAAGAATGATCTGAGAGAGATGTGCAAATAGACAATGGTCTACTCCAAGTTGTAGCATGTCCCAAAATTAATCTTGCCATTTTGGACAAGTTGAGTTGATCTGCAGCAATCATTGAGCTTTTTCATTTTCTGTCATCTACAGCATCTAGGTTCTTGCATGAACTTGTGCAAATTATTATGGATTTGCAAGGAGCTCTTCCCCAAGGGCAAGTGTACATTGAGCTAAACAGTCCTTGTTGTCTTCTGCTAATTAATTTTCTAAATCGTTATGCAACAGATGCAGTGTATTATTTCATTACTTGATTGAATCAGCCAAAATATTTTATAAGATTTATAAATATCATCAAGTCAGAAACAAGACAACCGTTAAGAGAGGAGCTTGCAAAGTCACCAAAAAGGATAAATTCTAATGCATTTCCTCATGTTATATACAAGCCAAATGAGAATGCTACCTCAACTAGATTACCATCTGTAGCAAATAGTAGTGATGCTTTAGTGTCCTCTGTAAATGAGAATCTAGGTGGAACACAATCCATTGGAGGTGCTAGTATAGGCAAGATTACAGATGCCCACTTCTGTGGACTATCACTGGTATTAGTTTTGGTTAAGTTAACGTTTGATTGGATTTGTAATAATCGTGCTATTTTTTATGCTTTAGTTATTCTGGGGAAGGGGGATGAAGGTCACATAAAGGCCATTTGAAAGTCTATCGATCAAGGGATCATGGCTGCATATAATCATAGTCGCTCATTTGTAATATCACGGGATCAATCCATTCTTACATATCCAATCAGCATCTTAACTAGTAGCAGTGAACAAGCATTTTACATATAGTCTAGAATTCGTTACATACAAATCAGATAAATATCATCAAATTGGAAATCAGAAAATAAGTGGATCTTCTAGTAATTAAATCCAAATCATCACAGTGCATTAGAAGATATAATAAGGCAACAAAAGTAATTGTTTGACCATCGATTCAGTCACTTCTGGCATTAGTGACCAACATAATCAAATAAGAAATAAGACACGACAGTGAGGATCAAAAGTCTCCATTATCAGCAGAACTTGGAATAGCAAATCAAAGGTGAAGTGCTGGGGTCCAATATTTTAAGAGGAATAGCTTAAACAACTGACATGATGATGATCTTATTGTAAAGTGCCACCACAGTGCCCACAACATATTTACCGTGAGCAGTTATATCATACCTTTTGCTTTATAAATTTATATGGCATTATCCAAACATTTAAACTGTATTATCCAAGGTAAGGAGTTAATACTTATCCTTAATAGTTTAGATAAAGAACAAAAGCCTATTTTCTAAGAGAGTAAAGCTTAACTAGCTTAACTAGTCAGCATGTTGTAAACAACTAGCTGGTGGAAATCTCTTAAACAACTGGTTGGTTGAAATCTCTTGACTTTGACAATTTGATTGACATTTCATGATGTTAAACAAGTCAACAAAAAATTCCCAATAATATAGTTACATGTAATACTATTAATCTATGATAAGACAGTATCCTCATCTAATTAGTATAAGAATGGTCAATATACTAAAATGTATGCTTATCAGAAAGTGCATTTTCTCATGGTTATCAGCTGTTATCCGTCTCAAAGTTGAGTACAGTGGTGTAATTTTTTTTTCTTTCAAATATGGTGTATTAAAACCATCAAAGATATTTTCAATGTCGAGAGATTGCTCTATGTTCTGACATATTAAAAAAAAAAGTCTACGCTTTACTAAAAATGAAGAAAACATTTCATGAAACCAAACCATGCATGGTTTGTTCATAGTTCAACATAAAACAATTATTGGAAATACATGTGATGAATGGCTGGCCGCCTTTGTAGCTTTGACCAGAAAATATACGTGCTTACATATTTTATGTAAGCACATAGCACTTGAATATATAATTGGTGTAATGAAAAGAGACATTCCTTCTGGATCAATATTTGCCTTGTCAAATTTTCAAAGTATCTATAGAGCTAAGTCATGGAGCTTTATTAATGTTATACATGGCTGTAAAATCATCTCCAAAGGCCCTGAGTTCACATTTGTTGAATATTATTGACATTGGGTTTGGTCGATAAGCACTGATGCTTGAGCACACACCTCATGAATTGATACTTGAGAACATCAAAGGGCATTGAGTTTCAAGTGTAAAAGTTTTATTTACTTGTGTAATATGTGTGGTAGAATCAAACAACCAAGTACTATGATCTTATAATTCCATAGACTGAACAAAATTGTCAAAACAACAAAGGAAAGACAATTTTGTACTACAGTCAACACCGGGCTTATGACATTAGGTCATACGATTCTATTAATGACATATCTAGATCACATTACTAGCAATAACAA
This sequence comes from Cunninghamia lanceolata, assembly GCA_027924645.1. NCBI lineage: Eukaryota > Viridiplantae > Streptophyta > Pinopsida > Cupressales > Cupressaceae > Cunninghamia > Cunninghamia lanceolata. The sequence goes on from BSBN01000195.1 coordinate 819,646, forward strand.
ATATGGCATTATAAACTTATGAGATATAAATGGTTGTAATGAGTTTACCTTCTCTGACAATGAAACAAGAAGCGAACTTTATTGAGTTTCATGACATTAAAAGTGATAGTGCAAAACCTGCGATGCCTGAAGTTACGGAAATCAAATCTATTAGTGCTATGCAACCAAGAAAACCAGGTAGGCCTAGCAAATGTGACAAAGATAAGGCTTGGAATTGTGTAAATGATCCGCAGTTAAAGATTCTAGAAAGTGGAATGAAGCACATTAACAAAAAGTCTCAAGATTGCCTAAAAAATCATAATAATTCAAATTGTATTGCATGTGATCTTCAGAAATTAGTGAGCGTAGAGGTGAAGAAGTAGATAACAAAGTTATTTTGTGAAAATGCAAAGATAGGAGTATAAATAGGATCTATCTCTCATATTTTGTGCATAAACTCTCAATGTTAGGAAAATGAAGTTTTATTTTTTCACTTCCAGGAGGAGTTTTCCCTAAAGAAACACTCCTTAATTTGAAATCTAATTTAAGGTCAATTTGAGTAACAGCAAGTTAAAACATGGTACACATGCATCACAAGGAGATTTTTCCTCTAGACAGGCATTTTTTGTGCTTAACAGTTAATTTCTGAAATCTACCATATAGCTGAATATAGTTAATCATGTAGATAAAGTTGACATTACCTAAGGTGCCACAATCCTGCGAGGTAAAAGTTCTTCATGACTCCTTGCACAGAACTCCCAAGACAAAATCTAATCTCAAATATCATAAAAAAAAAATATTGTTAGTATTATGAGGCATGCTATGCTTTGTGCATAAGAGTTTCCAAAATTAAAAATTACACAAAATAAATTCTCCAGATAAAAAGTGCATTGCATTATGTCAGAAAATCTGAAAACACTTTGAGTTAAATATTAAACATGATATTTTCTGAACTTTACCTTCAACTCAGGAGTGAAAATTAATCTTAATTGGCCTATGAAAGTATTTTTCACCCAAAGAATTATAAAGTACAAGACTACTAGAAGAAATTAACAAATTGGTAAAATTCCCATGAAGGAAATAAAACACCATTGCAAAGATGTATGGTGCGAATATTTTTAATGAAAACTATTCAAATCACCCCATTTGTTCTCATAATGTAGAAATTTTATCAAATTATGAAAATTCATTTTTAGGTAAAATATTTTTCACCAAGATAACGGGTAGTAATTTATCCAAAGGGATATTTTTCTAAAAGCCGAGTGAAAAATACATACGGGTAAATACAGGATAAATATTTTTACCAAGGGAGAGATGATTACTTTACCTGGAGGATATTTTTACTATTAAAGTTTTTCATGGAGGAAATTAAATTTAAAGCTTTGGAATGGGTGATTATTTTAAAAAGAGTATTTTACATCGGGTGAAAGGTAAAATTCCAACAAAGAAAGATTATCATTAGAATTAAATTTCACAGAGATCACAAAGATAAGGATTTAAAGTTAAATTATTTTGTCAAAGGCAATTAATTAAAATAAAATGAAGTGTTGCACTAGACAAATGTGTGAAGGGTTGCAACCCTAAAAAATGTGAGAAAATATACAGAAACAAGGAAACGTTACTGCACGACACATATCCTAAGGTTCACATCTATACAAATTATATTTTTATATATTATCTAATGATTAATTTTTTTTCTTTGGGTTGTATTGAATTCAATGAAGTGGCACGGGAAGATTAAATATTTTATTTCAGCCTGAGACGATCATTAGAAGAATGCAGGCGCATGATTAATGATTTTCTTATCAAGTGAAACCATATATCCATTATATCAGTTATTTAAACTGCAAAATGAATGTAATGCGTTTGAGGCTTGTTGCATCTCTTTAAATAGAGATCCTAGGACCCGGAGAAAGGAGTTAGAATTAAGTTAGAAATAGAGATTTTTTACAAAGACAAATTGAAGCATTTTAGGATTAGAATCTAATGCAAATTTATATGCAATTTCATTCTAAGAAAGGCTATGGTGCATGATATGTTCTGAGGCAGCATTTGAGGATTCAAATTCAAGATACATTGTGATGGTATCATCTGTTTGTTGTTTTAATTCAATCAATTTAATTATCTCCATATCATTCATTTTTTGATTATTTAATTTGAATGTGTTAAGGATATGTTTAAATTGTCTGATTACAGTTGATAATTTAGTATAATTGATTTGATTGGTTTCTCAGAGAGAATTAAATCCTTTCTCATCAATTACAGTAATCTTAAAATATTGAATGGATTATTAAGTACGATTAATTGATTAGGGTTATTAATTTGTCTCCATAGTTGATCTAATTTATTATTTTGCAAAGTTAAATTGGTTCTTTCCAGAGAAGATTAAGATCCTTTTAATATTTTGCATTTAATTCAATTATGTTCTTTGGATTATTAAGAATGAATTAATAATTTCTTCCTTGCATGTTTGTACAAGTTGCAAACTATTGTATGTGCCAATCAGATTGAGTTATTACCTGATACAAGTATTTGTTTCTGACATCCTGACTCTATTGCCCAAATAGACAAAGCACCAATCAAACTATTGATTTATTTTATGTTTAAAATCTTTACTCTATTGTAGATTCATTTCATGTTAGTTGTTATTTATTTCTGTTAGAATTTAGATTAAATCATTTGCTTTCATTAGAAATAGTTTATAGTATTTCATCTAATTTACAAGTATGCCAGTGTAATTGGATAAACTAGCAGCAAACCAACACTGATTTAATCATACAACCTGCTTTAATAATCCAAGGTTCACTCGCCTAGGTTGTAGCAGGGCCTAAAGCGCAGGGAGAAGTTGATCGTTAAGGTCAAACTCCAATCATTGGCTCAAAAATGTTGTAGATTTGACCATAGGGCTTGGCATCCCCTTAGACTCTACAACCTACATTTTTGAGACCCAACAAATTGGTGCCTTTACTGGGGAGAGTTTGCCTGAAAATCTAAAGCCATTTGTTATAGAGTCAAATCTAGAGTTTTAATTAAAAGACTCCGCTGGGAAGAAAAGTATTTTAATTTTCCTACTTGAAAGATGTAGGTGGCGACTCCATTCTAGTCACAGATTCTAAACGAATATTATTTTCACAAACATGAACAGAAGGAGGTCTCAGCAGAAATGGACAACCAAAAATGGGTCCCCTCAAACTAAAGGCAATACTGAGAAAGATAGGGAAACACTTAAACAACCACATGAGAGTATAAGTACTCCTGGCCAAAATTATACAATATATACTTCCCCATTCCACGATGAAGTTGAGAATCCTATGACACCAACAGATAATCCTAATGATATTTTCAATCAAGCACAGCCACAAAGGACTGATGAGATAGAAAATCAGGGTGAGGGAAATCATGAACATACAAGTGATCAAGCTATTATAGACTATGACTATATGACTAATTAGGAACTTGCTATACATTTAGAATATCAAGAACAAAGACTCAAAAATAGACAACAAATGATACAAAGAGCCGAAGAAATCAATAGACAAATGGCCCTTTTAGATCTTCAAGCATGAAATTCAACTAAGTATGTGCCCCCACACAGAAACAATAATAATCTGCATGGAATGTCTCAGAATACTACCGCTGTTGGAAACATTAGGGTACCCCATAATACATGCAATAATCTTCCTCAGCAAAATAGGCAAATACATAGACCTCCACCTATAAATACTAGGAATGTTCACCAACAACATCCACCTCCAAGGCAAAGACTTAACAATCAACAACCACGACCTCCCCCACAACAAAATGTGTATCATCAGCATCATATCCAACCCAATATGTATCAACAACCTTCATTTGGATACCAGTATTATCCACCATACCCTAACATGCCACCTCCAAATCCTATGAGTATGGCTAGACAATTTGACTTGACTGGATATCAACTATATCCTTACCCCATGGATAATAGTTGGAGGAACACTGTACCTAAGTTTGCAAGAAATAGTGAATTGACAGCAGAGGAACATATCAGACGATTCAATGCTTTTATACAAGACATTGTCATTGAATATGAGGATGTAAAAATGAAATTATTTATGATATCTCTTATTGATGAAGCAAGAGATTGGGTAAATAGTTTACCAGATGCTTTAATATACTCCCTGACAGATTTCCACAATCAATTTCTTGGACAATATGGAAATCAATGTGCCCCTGAATTTGCTCTTCATGAACTAATAACTATTCAAAAGTATCAAAATGAACAAGTGTATGAATTTAATTTGAGATTCACTAAGTTATATAACAAGATCCCACAAGAATCCAAACTGAACAACCAAGCAGCCCTTAGCATATACTTGAAAGCATTCAACCCGAAGACAGGTTATGAACTTAGGAACAGAAGTCCTAGAACTTTGGTAGAAGCACAGAAAATAGCTCTCACTATTGAAAACAATAAAAAAGCTACTAGGATAATTGGAAAAAGAGAAAATATAAGAGTCCCTAAAAACCCTAATCCTCCTTCAAACAAACAAGATTACTCACATAGAAATGAAAGGCCCAGACTTCATGATATGCCATATCATACAAACTAGAAAGATGGAAAGCCCGTAGATAATAATAGGAGACAAAACTATGGAAGAGATACCCCTGACCCTTTAAAGAAAAATGGAACCCATATGGTAGAAGACAACCCATGGTGTATGCGCTATAATTTGCCACAGTCTCCTGATTATTGCATGGTAGCACAATTAGTACAAAAGGATGAGGTATCTTATAACTCTGAAAGGGAAAATCATACTATAAACATGTTGGGTACTAAACCTCACACTTTTGAAGAAGACTATTCATCCAATGAGGAGGCAGGATATGAATATGATGTGGGAACTCAAAAGTATAATGTGAACATGGGAAAACAAGAAATATTTTTTGACCATGAGGAGGATTTAGGGAACGATGGATATGGTCTTGATACAACACATAATTGTCATTGGTGAAAACCTTCTGAGGAAGAGAGAAAATCTTTAATAATGGCTGTAGTAGCACAAGCCAAGCATAGTTACAATTTGAGAAACAGAACAATCAATGCTGAACAAGGTACTCCTAGAAGTGTGTTTATCAAAAATCAAGTCTCCGGTAAAAATGATGAAAGTAAACTTGAGAAAACACCTCATAAAACAACTCTTGTTAATACACAAAACAAAACAAAGGATAGCTCACAAACTGATGAAAAAAGGCAAACAAAAGTTGAAAGGTCAGAACCAAACATAAATCCCCCATTTGATATTGCCCAAGCTGTTTCTCAAGTGAAAATATCTGTGCCACTTCTAGAAATGATGAAGGTAGAAAAATATAAGAATACAGTAGTAAAGATGATCTCAGATGTATCCGAGAAAAGACTAGAACAACCCAGCCATAAAATAAATAATGTCCAACAAGAACCTATCAAAACCCCTGAGGTTTACTTCAGTGATACATTAATAAAAAATCCATCTCAAGTAGATCCGTTCTACATCACTTTGTTAATATGAAACAAATTGGTTAGGAATTGTATGCTTGATTTGGGGGCAACAATGAACATAATGCCTATGGCTATCGTGAAAGAGCTTGGAATGTGGGTAGATACTACATTTGGCAAATGTTATGCGATGGATAATAGGTCCGTGCCAGTTGTAGGAGTCATGAAGGATGTTGAAACAAAATTGGCATCTCACCCTGAAGCTGCTTATAAAATTGATATAACTGTGGTAGATATTCCACCTTATTATGGAATGTTGTTGTCAAGACAATGGACTACTATGGTAGGGAGAAATGTGCAATTAGATTTATCTTATGCCACTATCCCAATACGAACACAAGCAGTTAAACTTTATAAGGAACCACAGTTTGAAAATATTATAGAAAAGATTGATCCAAACCAAATGACTTGCTTTTGTGACATAGATCTTGGCACATTCAGGATAGAAGAAAACAATCTTGAATTGAACAACACTGACCCAATTCACCATGAAGCCCAACTTGATGAAAATGGTGTATGGACCATGTATTTTGATGGTGCATGCAGCAAGGTAGGGAATGGGGCTGGGATACTTTTTATATCACCATCAAGAAAGACATTCAATTACTCATTTTTTTTGGCCTTTGAATGTACCAATAATGTAGCCGAATATGAAGCACTCTTGATTGGCTTGAGCATTGCTAGAAAATACAAGATCAAACTGTTAACTGTATATGGAGACTCTGAGTTGATAATTTCACAAATCAAGGGCAAATATTCCTCAAAAAACAAAAGATTAAAACAATACAAGAATGCAGTTCTAGATGATATAGAAATGTTTGATGCTTTTTCAATAAGTTGGATAGATAGATCGAAAAATATAATGGCTGACTTCCTTGCAAACATAGCTTTGAAAAGGGATGATAGTACCCTGTCAGGTATTTCAGAAGTTGAGTTCAAAACTAGACCAACTATCCCGGACAACATATATAACTGGCAAGTTTTTGATAGTGATGCTGATTTACTCAAATTTTTGCATTGTATAGATCAGTATAAGAATCAATAGATTGATCTTAATGCTTTTGTTGAGGAGATTGATGGCAAAGAGACTTTATTTGGGAAGGAAATTGTCCAACTTAAAACCAATAAAATTCCAAAGGGCTTAGTAGCATTAGAGAGAGTTTTTTATGTGAATGATCGATCCATTTCCAAAGAAGTAACAATAAAAGAAGATGATGTGGAAGAAATAAATTTAGGAACTGAATTATCACCTAAAAAAGTCTACATTGGAAAGAAAATAACACCTGCAATTAGAAACATGTTAATTACATTATTGAGAAAATATAAACATGTATTCGCCTAGTCCTATGATGATCTTAAAGCTTATAGGGAAGATTTATTCCAGCATGAAATCCCTCTAAAGCCAGATGCTAAGCCTTATAGACAAAAGCAAAGACCTATCAACCTTGTGTTAGAACCAAAGATGTATGAAGAACTCATGAAAATCGAGGAGGCTAGCATCATAAAAACCAATTAGGCATTCATCCTGGGTTTCAAATATAGTGCCTGTTAGGAAAAAGAATGGGGATATTAGACTTTGTGTAGATTTTAGAAACTTAAACATGTCCTCCCTTAAAGATAATTATCCCTTGCCTAATATGGAAATCTTGTTATGGAGGGTTACTGGCTGTGAATTGTTATCCATGATGGATGGTTTCTCTAGTTATAACCAGGTTAAAGTTAAAGAGTCTAAACAATACAAAACAACCTTTACAACCCTGTGGGGAACATACATATATGTAAGGATGCCATTCGGCCTTACAAACGCTGGAGCTACATTCCAAAGGGAAATGGATGTTGCCTTTGCAGGTTTAATAAATGAGATCATGGCTGTATATCAGGATGACCTCACTGCATACTCAAAAAGGGTAGAGGATCATGTAAATCATCTTGAGAAAATATTTATAAGAGCACTAGAGTATGGTGTTTCCTTGAACCCTAAAAAATGTAAATTTGCAGTCACAGAGGGGAAATTGCTTGGGCACATAGTATCCAAAGATAGAGTTAGGATTGATCCCAAAAGAGTAGATGCAATAGATAAAGTTCCTATGCCAAAGACAATCAAGGCCATACAATCATTCTTTGGACAAATAAACTTTGTGAGAAGGTTCATACCAAACTTTGTAGAAATAATTAACCCTATATCTAGAATGTTGAAGAAAAATGCAAAGGTTGATTGGACAGATGAATGTATAGAAGCTTTTGCATCCATAAAAAGAGCAATTAAAGAAGCTCTAGTGCTAAAGTCTCCCAATTTCATTAAACCTTTTCACATCTTCTCCTTTGCGTCTTTTCATACAGTAGCAATAGTAATGCTACAAAAGAATAGTGAGGGTTATGAGCAGCCTATTTCCTTTTTTAGCAAATCACTCCAACATGCAGAACTTAACTATGATATCACTGAAAAACAAGCCTATGTGTTAGTGAAAGCAATTAAGGCATTTAGGCCTTACTTAGTTGGGGCTAAGGTGATAGCTTATGTCCCAAATGCAGCAGTCAAAGATGTGTTTATGCAAAATGAAGTAACTGGGAAGAGATGTAGGTGGATAAACTGACTTCAAGAATTTGATATAGAAATTCAAATCACAAAACTGGTAAGGGGACAAGGGCTAGAAAAATTAATGACTGAAACAAACCTTAAGGCTGCCCAAGTATGTAATATTAAAAATGAAGAGGACATGGTAACAAGTATTGAGAAAACTCCTTGGTATACTGAAATAGTGTACTACCTCAAACACATGAAATGCCCTGAAGGATTTGATGATAATAAGAAAAGAACTCTAAAATTGCATGCTTCAAAATATGTGCTTATAGAGGGAGATCTTTATTGGAAAAACAAGGATGGTATCTTATTTCTTTGTTTAGATGAAGAACAAGCTAAATCTGCCTTAAAAGAGATGCATCAGGGAGTGTCTAGTGGCCATTTCTTAGCTAAAACCACAGCACACAAGATATTAAGGGCTGGCTACTATTGGCCCAAGGTCTTCAATGATGCCTATAGCTTTACTAGGAAGTGTGAAGCCTGTCAGAGATTCTCAGGGAAGTTAAAATATCAAGGGGCATTACCCTTGAGACCTATGCAAGTTGATGCCCCATTTCACCAATGGGGAATCGATTTTATAGGAGAGATTATGGAGAAATCAAGTGGTGGCCATAAATGGATATTAGTAGCCACCGACTATTTTATGAAATGGGTGGAAGCAATACCCACAAAACAAGCAACTAGCAAGGTTGTGATGAATTTTCTATTGGAAAATATTATAACTAGATTTGGGGTACCATCAAGGCTCATAACTGACAATGGAATGTGTTTTAGATCTGATGAGTTTAAAAAATTTTGTAAATCTTATGGCATTATGGTCTCGTATTCTTCTCCATACCACCCTCAAGGTAATGGGCAAGCTGAGTCTAGCAATAATAGTATCTTGAAGATTATAAAAAGAATGCTAGATAATAACAAGAAAGCCTGGGATTCCAAGTTGAGATTAGCACTATGGGCTGATCAGATCACAGTAAAGAAGGCAATTGGCAAATCACCATTTGAGCTAGTATATGGAACTCATGCTAGACTCCCAATGCACAACCTATTGCTAGTATGTAAGTTTATCCTATAAGAGGATTGGGATGTCCCGGAACTGATGGAAGAGAGGTTAGAACAACTAATGAAATTAGATGAAATAAGAGAACAAGCAATGCAACAGAATAAAAAAATGCAAATACAAATGAAGTACCTATATGATAAAAGGACTAAAGGTAGAAAATTTGAGGTAGGTGACATAGTGCTTATGTGGAATGTTAGAAATCAATAAAAGGGCAAACATGGGAAGTTTGAGGCTTTGTGGATTGGGCCCTTTGTCATCAGTGACAAAGGAGGGGAGGATTCCTATCATTTACAAAACATGTCAGGTGAGGAACAAGAACTGCCAGTACATGGGGAGTTTTTGAAACATTTTTTCTCTTAGAAGAAAACCAGAGGGAAAAGAATTGCCAGTGCATGGACAATTCTAGTCAATACTCTCAAAAAATCTTCTTTCCATGCATAGTGGTTCCACAATTCATCATAGTTCATAGTTCACCCAATGGAGAAGGCACTAGTTTGTTCCTCTAGAAATTTGGGATCTGGCTATGCCCACAAGCGGCATGCATCCCTAGACGGAGCCTATGTTGGAACTAGAAACTCCTAGTCAACTTTTTCAAAACTTTTTAAGCACCTAAAAATTTTATAAATCTGGTGAAACTATTGTTAGACTAAAATGAAATATCAGTCAGATGCAAAATTCTTTAGTCATATGCATCGCGCAAAGGCCACAAGTTATACTTATGTTGTTTTCTTGATTTGGAAAAGCATTGGTTGGGTACAACACAGTCAAGAATGATCTAAGAGAGATGTGCAAATAGACAATGGTCTACTCCAAGTTGTAGCATGTCCCACAATTACTCTTGCCATTTTCGACAAGTTGAGTTGATTTGCAGCAATCATTGAGCTTTTTCATTTTCTGTCATCTACAACATCTAGGTTCTTGCATGAACTTGTGCAAATTATTATGGATTTGCAAGGAGCTCTTCCCCAAGGGCAAGTGTACATTGAGCTAAACAGTCCTTGTTGTCTTCCGCTAACTAATTTTCTAAATCATTATGCAACAGATGCAGTGGATTATTTTGTTGCTTGATTGAACCAACCAAAATATTTTATAAGATTTATAAATATCATCAGGTCAGAAATAGGACAACCGTTAAGAGAGGAGCTTGCAAAGTCACCAAAAAGGATAAATTCTAATGCATTTCCTCATGTTATATACAAGCCAGATGAGAATGCTACCTCAGCTAGATTACCATCTGTAGCAAATAATAGTGATGCTTTAGTGTCCTCTGTAAATGAGAATCTAGGTGGAACACAATCCATTGGAGGTGCTAGTGTAGGCAAGATTAGAGATGCCCACTTCCATGGAGTATCACTGGTATCAGTTTTGGTTAAGTTGATGTTTGATTGGATTTGTAATAATCATGCTATTTTTTATGCTTTAGTTGTTGTGGGGAAGGGGGATGAAGGTCACAAAAAGGCCATTTGAAAGTCTATCGATCAAGGAATCATGGCCGCATATAATCACAGTCGGTCATTTCTAATATCATGGGATCAATCCATTCTTACCTATCCAATCAGCACAGTGAACAAGCATTTTACATACAGTCTAGAATTTGTTGCATACAAATCAGATAAATATCATCAAATTGGAAATTAGAGAATAAGCGGATCTTCTAGTAATTAAATCTAAATCATCACAGTGATATAATAAGGCAACAAAAGTAATTGTTTTACCATCGATTCAGTCAATTCTGGCACCAGTGACCAGCAAAATCAAATAAGAAATAAGACACAGTAGTGAGGATCAAAAGTCTCCATTATCAGCAGAACTTGGAACAGCAAATCAAAGGTGAAGTGTTGTGGTCCAATATTTTAAGAGGAATAGCTTAAACAACTGACATGATGATGATCTTATTGTAAAGTGCCACCACAATGCCCACAACATATTTATCATGAGCAGTTATATCATACCTTTTGCTTTATAAATTTATATTGCATTATCCAAACATTTAAACTGTATTATCCAAGCCAAGGAGTTAATACTTATCCTTAAAAGTTTACATAAAGAACAAAAGCCTATTTTCTAAGAGAGTAAAGCTTAACTAGCTTAACTAGTCAGCATGTTGTAAACAACCAGCTGGTGGAAATCTCTTAAACAACTGGTTGGTTGAAATCTCTTGACTTTGACAATTTGATTGACATTTCATGAGGTTAAACAAGTTGACAGAAAATTTCCAATAATATAGTTACATGTAATGCTATTAATCTATGATAAGACAGTATCTTCATCTAATTAGTATAAGAATGGTCAGTATATTGAAATGTACGCTTATCAGAAAGTTCATTTTCTCATGGTTATCAGCTGTTATCCATCTCAAAGTTGAGTACAGTGGTGCAATTTTTTTTTTCTTTCGAATATGGTGTATTAAAACCATCAAAGATATTTTAAATGTCGAGAGATTGCTCTATGTTATGACATATTAAAAAAAAAAGTCTATGCTTCACTGCAAATGAAGAGAACATTTCATGAAACCAAACCATGCATGGGTTTTTCATATTTCAACATAAAATAATTATTGGAAATACATGTGATGAATGGCCCACCACCTTTGTAGCTTTGACCAGAAAATATACGTGCTTACATATTTTATGTAAGCACCCAGCACTTGAATATATAATTGGTGTAATGAAAAGAGACATTCCTTCTGGATCAATATCTGCCTTGACAGATTTTCAAAGTATCTACAGAGCTAAGTCATGGAGCTTTATTAATGTTATACATGGCTGTAAAATCATCTCCAAAGGCCCTGAGTTCACATTTGTTGAATATTATTGACATTGGGTTTGGTCGATGAGCACTGATGCTTGAGCACACACCTCATGAATTGATACTTGAGAACATCAAAGGGCATTGAGTTTCAAGTGTAGAAGTTTTATTTACTTGTGTAATATGTGTGGTAGAATCAAACAACCAGGTACTGTGATCTTATAATTCCATAGACTGAACAAAATTGTCAAAACAACAAAGGCAAGACAATTTTGTACTACAATCAACACCAGGCTTATGACATTAGGTCATACGATTCTATTAATGACATATCTAGATCACATTACTACCAATAACAAATATGGCATTATAAACTTATGAGATATAAATGGTAGTAATGAGTTTACCTTCTCTGACAATGAAACAAGAAGCAAACTTTATTGAGTTTCATGACATTAAAAGCGATAGTGCGAAACCTGCAATGCCTGAAGTTAAGGAAATCAAATCTGTTAGTGCTATGCAACCAAGAAAACCAGGTAGGCCTAGGAAATGTGACGAAGATAAGGCTTGGAATTTTGTAAATGATCCATAGTTAAAGATTCTATAAAGTGGAATGAAGCACATTAACAAAAAGTCTCAAGATTGCCTAAAAAATCATAATAATTCAAACTGTATTGCATGTGATCTTCAGAAATTAGTGAGCGTAGAGGTGAAGAAGTAGATAACAAATTTATTTCATGAAAATGCAAAGACAGGAGTATAAATAGGATCTCTCTCTCATATTTTGTGCATAAACTCTCAACGTTAGGAAAATGAAGTTTTAGTTTTTCACTTCCAGGAGGAGTTTTCCCTGAAGAAACACTCCTTAATTTGAAATCTAATTTAAGGTCAATTTGAGTAACAGCAAGTTAAAACATGGTACACATGCATCACAAGGAGATTTTTCCTCTAGACAGGCATTTTTTGTGCTTAATAGTTAATTTCTGAAATCTACCATATAGCTGAATATAGTTAATCATGTAGATAAAGTTGACATTACCTAAGGTGCCACAATCCTGCAAGGTAAAAGTTCTTCATGACTCCTTGCACCGAACTCCCAAGATAATATCTAATCTCAAATATCATAAAAAAAAAATATTGTCAGTATTATGAGGCATGCTATGCTTTGTGCATAAAGTGTTTCCAAAATTAAAAATTACACAAAATAAATTCTCTAGATAAAAAGTACATTGCATTATGTCAGAAAATCTGAAAACACTTTGAGGTAAATATTAAACATGATATTTTCTGAACTTTACCTTCAACTCGGGAGTGAAAATTATTCTTAATTGGCCTGTGAAAGTATTTTTCACCCAAAGAATTATAAAGTACAAGACTAGTGGAAGAAATTAACAAATCGGTAAAATTCCCGTGAAGGAAATAAAACACCATTGCAAAGATGTATGGTGCGAATATTTTTAATGAAAACTATTAAAATTACCCCATTTGTTCTGAGAACATAGAAATTTTATCAAATTATGAAAATTCATTTTTAGGTAAAATATTATTCACCAAGATAATGGGTAGTAATTTATCCAAAGGGATATTTTTCTAAAAGCCAAGTGAAAAATACATACGGGTAAATACAAGATAAATATTTTTACCAAGGGAGAAATGATTACTTTACCTAGAGGATATTTTTACTATTAAAGCTTTTCATGGAGGAAATTATATTTAAAGCTTTGGAATGGGTGATTATTTTAAAAAGAGTATTTTACATCAGGTGAAAGGTAAAATTCCAACAAAGAAAGATTATCATTAGAATTAAATTTCACGGAGATCACAAAGATAAGGATTTAAAGTTAAATTATTTTGTCGAAGGCAATTAATTAAAATAAAATGAAGTGTTGCACTAGACAAATGTGTGAAGGGTTGCAAACCTAAAAATTGTGAGAAAATATATGGAAACAAGGAAACATTACTGCACAACACATATCCTAAGGTTCACATCTATACAAATTATATGTTTATATATTATCTAATGATTAATTTGTTTTCTTTGCAGGATTAGGGTTGTATTGAATTCAATGAAGTGGCTTGGGAAGATTAAATATTTTATTTCAGCCTGAGATGATCATTAAAAGAATGCAGCCGGATGATTAATGATTTTCTTATCAAGTGAAACCATATATCTATTATATCAGTTATTTAAACTACAAAATGAATGTAACGGGTCTGAGGCTTGTTGCATCTCTTTAAATAGAGATCCTAGGACCCGAAGAAAGGAGTTAGAATTAAGTTAGAAATAGAGATTTTTTACAAAGACAAATTGAAGCATTTTAGGATTAGAATCTGATGCAAATTTATATGCAATTTCGTTCTGAGAAAGGCTATGGTGCATGATATGTTCTGAGGCAGTAATTGAGGATTCAAATTCGAGATACATTGTGACAGTATCATCTGTTTGTTGTTTTAATTCAATCAATTTAATTATCTCCATATCATTCATTTTTTGATTATTCAATTTGAATGTGTTAAGGATATGTTTAAATTGTCTGATTATAGTTGATAATTCAGTATAATTGATTTGATTGGTCTCTCAGAGAGAATTAAATCTTTTCTCATCAATTATATTAATCTTAAAATATTGAATGTATTATTAAGTACGATTAATTGATTAGGGTTATTAATTTGTCTCCATAGTTGATCTAATTTATTATTTTGCAAAGTTAAATTGGTTCTTTCCAGAGAAGATTAAAATCCTTTTAATATTTTGCATTTAATTCAATTATGTCCTTTGGATTATTAAGAATGAATTAATAATTTCTTCCTTGCATGTTTGTACAAGTTGTAAACTATTGTATGTGCTAATCAGATTGAGTTATTACCTAATACAAGTATTTGTTTCTGACATCCTGACTCCGTTGCCCAAAGAGACAAAGCACCAATCAAACTATTGATTTATTTTATGTTTAAAATCTTTACTCTATTGTAGATTCATTTCATGTTAGTTGTTATTTATTTCTGTTAGAATTTAGATTAAATCATTTGCTTTCTTTAGAAACAGTTTACAGTATTTCATCTGATTTACAAGTATGCCAGTGTAATTGGATAAACTTGTAGAAAACCAACATTGATTTAATCATACAACATGCTTTAATAATCCAAGGTTCACCCACCTAGGTTGTAGCAGGACCTAAAGCACAGGGAGAAGTTGATTGTTAAGGTCAAACTCCAATCATTGGCTCAAAAATGTTGTAGATTCGACCATAGGGCTTGGCATCCCCTTAGACTCTACAACCTGCATTTTTGAGACCCAACAAGTGCAATACAAGATTATGTACACCTGGATCAAGTGAGTACTCTACAGTTCATCGATTCTTTTGGTTGGTTGAAGAAGAAAACATTCTACCTAGACTTGATTGTCAGACAATCAGTGGATCTACTAAATGGTATTCATTTTGGAGTTTGAATGCAAGTACATGGACTATCTGGACAAGGGAACTTGCATGTTTTTGTCAGTTTTGTATTTCAGGAGATTGGGAAGCATGTGAGAATACATAATGGGTTGAAGAGTGGAAGCAAAGACCATTGACACTTGCACAAGCACATGATCAAAGTGAAACAACAATGATCAACTATTTGCATCAGATGATTATGACCGTGTTTCAGACCTTGTACAAGAAGGTAATTTAATTCAAATTATTTCATTTTATTTCACTTCATTACTAATTTGTAGTGCTTTTATTTATTTATGTGTACATATGAATGCATGTATGTTGATTGGTCAAATTTTATGGACATGTGCAAGTTATTGAAACAAAATTTGTTTGTAGGACATGTATATGCCATTGTTGCACCAAAGAATAATGAAGAGGAAAGTGAATATTTGTTGGTTCACTGTGTGGAGACTAAACATAAGTTAATAGCACCTCGAGAAGATGATGATGGCTTTCCTTATCTAACAGGTTTGGTGATCCCGTTAAGAGGTCCCCTTAAGAAAATTTTAAGAACTTCTTTGATCCCCTTAAGCAAATTTTTAGAATTTCTTTGATGATGGCTATCATTATCCAATAGGTTCAGTGGTGGTTGTTGGCACTTGGCTACAAAAATACCTAATAAGGAAGAATGGTTTGCCTGCATTCAAAGATTATGAAACACATAAGAAGATTATACACTACTCACATTTGGTGTTGGCAACAAATATAAAACTAGAGAGGTATTGTGGAAAACCTACAAATAAAGAGCTATGGATAATTTCTATGGAAGATCATGAGACAATCATCGATGCGTTGGAAAAAAGAGAGGATGTAGATGGTACAAAGGAATAAGTAAATATAGGTAAATATAGTTAAATAGATTTATATTTTTCTTTTAAATACATGTTTTAATATTTCTTGTGCGTTATTAGTTGAAATTGATTTAAATTGTCCTTTTATATCCTTAGGCCATCATCACAAATTCATCACATACTTTGAAACAAAAACTTGAGAGGCACTTGTAAATATAGGTACAAATTGTGTATATCTAGATAGTTTTATAAAAATTAAAATACATGTTTTGATTCAGATATATTGATAAATTGCTTGTATTATTTTTATATCAGGTGGTGTAAAGACCTGCTACATTCCCCACAAGTTTTGGATTTTCTTGAGATGGCATAACCACATTTTGTAAACATTATTTTGAGTTGGCATATATGTACATACACAATTACATTATTACACATTTTGTACACAAATTTTTATACATGTGTATGTACACAATTTTTTACTCTACACTATTAAATTTATCAAAATTATTATTCTATATATTTTAGTTGTTAAATGCGCATGTTTTTCTACTTTGAATTTGTAACTTTAAATTTAATTTTATTATATTGTTAAATTTGGTTGCCTTGGGCAACTTCACCAAATTTTGAGAACTTAAGATGTCCCCTTAAGACATCGTAAATTAGGACCCCTTAAGACATCCAAAAAGTTAGCATCAAGTTGTAGGTTAATTAAAATGGCTATCAAATTTAGGGCCATCAATTGCAAATGATAGGTTTCTAGGTAGGGAATGTAATCACATTTACATTTTTTCAATTTTCATGTTTATTTTTCAATTTTTGAGTGATCTAGAGTTTGGTGGGGTGTGCCCTAGGTCACCCTTTTACCATACTTGGTCAATTGTTTTGGTAAGGAAAATTGCCTAAGTGTCCCTTAGGATGTTTGGGCAACTTGCAAGGTTGCTTAGCAAAAATTGTCAAGTTGCATCTTTTGCCAAGAGTGATTTAAAAATATGCATTTTTAGATGTTTTGACTATTTAGACTTGGGTTTTTCATGTTTTTCTAATTTTTTTTATGTTTTTAACTTTTTCAAATTTTTGGCTTTTACATTTTTACAATTTTTTAAGTTTTTCTAATTTTCAAAGTGATGAGTGTGTGCTTGTGTTGAAAAGACACACATATTCATTGGAACGTGACTAAGGAGAAAGCTTCGTTGGTGAGTAGCATGTAGCAGCTCTCTACAACAAATCAAGTTGCCCTACGACATGGTTGGATAGATAGAACGGTGTAGGTTCCTATTGTGTTATCCTTATGACACATTTATTATGACATACTAAACTATTTAGATGTAAACAATAAAATTTTATATTTTCCTAGCATTTCTAGAGGGTGGATGATTACATTGTATGACATCTACTAGATTTTGGGTGTCCCTATCTAGAGACAACTTGACATAGGCAAAGTGGGCATCAAAGGATGAGAGACTAGCCTAGGCCACTTTCTTGGGAGTTAAGAGACCAAGAAATAGGAAGGGAGTTTATCTAACTTTAGTTCAAACACCTGACATTTTTCCCCTATGGAAGGTCATGATTGGCTTAATAACTTAGCACTTGTGAAGGACTAAAAATGTCCACTTTCTCATATGGTTGTGGGATCCTATCATTGAGCAAGTGGAGTTAGGTAATGTTTATGCATGGGGGATTGACGTCCTACCTTCAAGGTCTACCATGACCTTTATTAGATTGTGCACCATAAGGCACTAGGATTTAGTCATCCTTCTCTAGTTATGGTATGGAAATTGGAGCATATTAGACCCTATCAATGGCCCATGCCCACACCAGATCTTTCACTTCCTTGAGGTATCAAGTAGTGTTGATTGGGTTATTATGGCACATGATTACACAAACAATGGTGACTTTGACTAACACAGACATTATTTCAAACCCCTACAAAGAGATAGAGAGGAGATGGGTAGGAGATGACATGACTAGATATTATTGAAAAGGGGTGATAAACATGGTTTAGTGGAGATTCATTAGACAGTCACACAAGTACTCCAATAGCTTAGGGAGGACTTTCTAAAGGATTTCCCATAGTACACTCCCATGCTACAAATCTACTTAAGATGTAGTAGAGGTTGGTCAAGGGACACTCCCATGGACTCTTACTCTAGGGACTCGTATTACATGGTCAACACAAGAACAAGCACCAAGGCAAGGATAAATATAACTATAACCATGCTAGGATCATTTAATTTTTTATGTAGAGAGTGATTAGGATGATAGAGAGGATGAGGGGTCCAATGATGATTATTATCCTAAGGTGGAGGAGGATGAGAATGCATCAGATGAGCTTTCTCCTAGTTTATAGTTGTGATTCTTCTAACTTAGTTGATCTAGATGAGAAGATATGAGAGATTGATCCCTCTTAGTAGGCAAGAGATCCTCATGAGTATCTCACATTTTAATTCTTTGTTTTGATTTGTTTAGCATTTTATTGCTTAAAATTTGACCATGACCTAAATATGCATACCATGAATGAATGGAGGAACTTTATTAGGACCTCATCACTACATATTCTTGTCCCCACCATGAGGGGAGAGGGAGAGAGAGGAACTATTAATGGATGAAAGGATAATTGTAATTTTGTAGGCTAAAACATAAATAATTTATCCCACTTACCATGCAAAGTAACATATTACATCTTTGATGGTTACAATTGACATTTATATCTTATTATATGGTTGATCTCATTTACATTTCTTTTCCTTCATGCACATGGTTAGATTAGAGTTTGATTTATGATTATTTAGGGATGCTTGTATATGTATGTATGTGATGTTATGCTTTTATAGTTTATGATGTATATGCAATGTATGTATGCATGGATAACGGATATGTATGGATGCACCTATTTACTAACATGATGGTTTTACATGATCATTACTTTGACATGTGTATGATTTTGTTATGGCAAGATCGCATTTATTGTGTGACATGTATATGATATTGATAGTGTGCTTGCTCTTTATAAGGTTTTTAACTTAAGGGATTGTAGGTTGACTACATAAGACAACTCATTAAGCTTTAATAATGCAAAAATTGGGGGATCAAGTAGCAACAAAAAAGGTGATCGAAACAATTTTGGTATGATTACAAATATATAACCTTATAAAATCCATAATTATAAACTATGAATAAAACAACAATATCCATAAGAAGAAAACAATGCCTACATTGCTCAAATAACCCACACAAGAACAAATAGAGGAAGCTCAGGCTGTATATTTACTCCAGGTCCATGTTCAAAAAATATATAAAGCCCATGTTCAACAATATATATATAAAGTCCATGACAAACAGTATATAACATAGTCTATGAAATAGTCAAATTATGTAGCCCATGTGTTCAATAACAGGTATCACATACTATCTCTATCATCAAGAGTACTCTTCACACCATGCGAACTACTTAGATGACCTGAATCACTCTGTAGAAGAGAAACATTTAGATGAAATCAAATGTAATATGATTAAAAGTGATTTAATGATAATTTTTAAATTTATAATTTATCATAAAATTAAATTACTGTGTGATGCTAAGAGGCATGCTCTGGTGCACCTGGACCTGTCTCTACATGCTCTGAATCAATCTATTTAATACAAGAGAAAGTTCAAGTTGAAATTAGATGTAAGACGATATTAAAAATGATTTAATTCAATTTAATTTATAAGTTATCATATTTAAATTATTATACCATAAGAGGAACTTGTTGTGCATCCTCTATTCCATGACATGTCTCAAGCTATAAAAGAAAAAGAATTTTGAACACATGTCAACATATATATCTATCAAGAAATTTACTTTAAGTTCACAATGTATATTTTAATTGAATTTAAATATAATCTAAATTTTAAATTATACCGTATCAGGCTACCCATCTCCTCTGTCCTCCTACTCTGCATGTGTTGTGTGTTCATGAAAGGTGTCACTAACAAGCTCCTACAAGGTAATTTATAAGTTAGCACATGTGTGTACAAATTAGGTTTTAAAACATATATATAATTGACTTGTGTGCATGTTATACATTTTTGAACAACCTGAAATGCAATCAACTCCTGATATAAACTTGCATTATCCAAGTGTGCTGCAATGCTCATCCTCATTGTTGTCTCAACCTGCATAGACATATTTTTAATATATATTAAATAGTACATGTGTAGGTTTTTAGATACAGTGATATCAAAATAGAAAAATCTAAGTATATATAATTTTTTAAAACAATATACATACTGTAAGAGTGTTATGTGAGATGCCCAATGATGGAGGAGTGCTCGAGATACCCTAAGATAGAGGACTCAATGTGGAAGAACCCTGAACCAATTCATAAATAAGTTCATAAATATTTAATGGTACACACATTCAAGACTAAATTACAAATTAAAATTAAGTAAATAAAATTAATATTTAAAATATAAATCATTGAAAATGTATCCCAAATGGGTGCCCCAAATGAACAGGTGTCAAAAAATTAATTCGATCAATGGTCCCCATTGCCATCATCTACACCAAACAATTCAATTGTTAAAATATTACAATTTAATTGATCTATATGTTGATTAAAAACACGTGCTTAAAAAATTGTTATAAATTCAACATGTGTACATAACCTATATATATACCTATGTTGAATGATCAGTGGGATGATCCTTAGCAAATAGATAATCAACAAATGATTTAGTGCCCACATTATCAGATGATGCATCTGTGGCTGAAGTGGGTGCAGCTTCCTAATGAGGTCCATAACACAATTGATTTCTACTCGTACATGTATGAGGCATCGACACATGTGGAGTGGTACTAGGACCACTTCCATCATCAACTCCTCCATGCTCTCTAACCTGAGCTACCATCATAGAAGTCTGCTCATGTAGGCTACCTGAGAGTGCACTCAATGTGCCTAGTGTGGATACCACTGCATGATGCTAGTAGGGCAAAGGAATGGCAGCAACAGGAGGGTCAATAAGAGGTTGAACAGGGATGGGTCATTGGGGATCATCCCATGCCCCCAACCTCTATTGTGGCATGCCACCACCAATACCCTAGAATGATCTAAAATCAAAGTAGTTGGGTTTTTTATTCAGAACAAACTCTGCATATAATTTTCTAAAAAAAATATAAAGGAACCTCACAATTAGCATGAGGTGGATAATCAAACACCATCCACCATCTGTCCCAAAAATTGGTAGACATTCCTTTATGCCTACACCACCTGATTGATATTCTATTCTTATTTGCAGGAATAGGTTCATTTGTAATGGGACGTATAAAATATTGTGCTAAATGAGCTTTTGTGATTTTAAGATCCAAAATACTCTTATAGGAGAGGCCATCAGCATAATATTGGTGCCTCTCCTCTCTCCATTTCTAGAATCCATCAAAGTCTGAGTCAATAGACCTCACAGAATCTATAATGTTTTTCATCAAAGCTGCAAAACGTACCACATGAGGTGGCATAAATTGTTCATTGCGAATGGAATTCAATTTTTCTTGTATGGAATCCACATTTTCATTAATTATGGCTCGCAAGCGAGCCTGGTCTGTTCCAGGTGGGGGTGGAGGTGGGTCATCTAGAGGTGGGGCATCTGGAGGTAGGGCATCTCCAGCTAGGGTATCTAGAGGTGGGGCATCTGGCACTAGGGGTGGGGGTGTGGGTGGGGCTAGATCATCTTGTGCATTAGGGAAGTCCTCAACATCAAAGTGAATATCATCCAGATTCATGATATCTATATAAAAATAGATATGAACCTGCATATATACATATAAACATACAAACCTGAGTACAAATTTAAAATTAAATCAAGACTATATGTGTGTGTGTGTGTGTGTGTGTGTGTGTGTGTGTGTGTGTGTGTGTGTGTGTTTCAAGAAATTACACTTGAAATAAATTTAAATTAAACATATAGATAATGTATACATGCATGTACAAATTTCAAAATGTAAGAGAGCTATTATATAACTTGAACTAGATGTAATTTTCAAATTGAAGTCAAGGGATTTTCAGTCGAAAGATAAATTTTGATTCTTATAGTGAGGGAGAAAAGAAAGATCAATTAAATAGTAGGGCTATTAGGACTACCATAGTGAATTTGTTCTCAAGGTTTGTTATCATATGTTAGGTCCAAGGTTTAAATTTTGTTAATTTTTCTATGGAGTTGGCTATTGATTTGATGTTAAGTACTCATTCTAGGAGATCTAACATTTCCTATGGCAAAGCTACAAATAGTTTGTAATGGTTTTGGATGAATTTCTCTAACTAAATATGACTAATAAGCTTGGTCAACAAACAATAGTCATGCTTGCATTGGTTTGAGCATTGGATCAATCATGAATTCATAAATTGGATATATGTGTTCAAGAGTATGTAAAAATTTGAGTGAATCCTTACCATTTGATAGGAAAAAGGAAATCAGTGAATGTGAACTTTAGTATCTTGTATAATGTTGTCATGACCATTAAGGACTAAACAAATTAATTGTTATTAAATTCCTAGATTGTTATATGGCCGTTTAAGATAGCCTTAAACCAATATGTTCAGACCTGTCATGAGGGACAATGAAATTGTTGTTAAGATGTAAGACTCCTCTAGAGATTCAATTGCATTATCTAGCTTTAGACTAAGCCCATTTAATTTAAAGTCTAAATAGTCTTAATTTGCACTAGATCTTAACACTAGATGATTGTCCCAAACCTTAAGAACAATTTAAAACTCTATTTTACTATCAATATATATCAGTGAAGGGTGAATGTATAGGATTAGGTGGATGGATAATAGGAGGAAATGGATTAGGATTGGGAGTGATCAAACTTAATAGAGAGGGATGGCATATAGGTTTGTCTTTGTAATATAGTTCATAGTACATCTATAGAGGTCATTTAAGACAGGTGATTTAAATTTGGGATGTGAAGTTGGAGGATTAGATGGTGGTGAGGGTAATGAAAGGATTGATGGATTAGAAGGTGGATGGACTAATGAATTAGGATTGGGATTACATGGTGGTGTTGGGATAGGACTAATAGGCTCTTGGATAGGAATTCGATTGGATGATGATGAAGGATACCCATAAGATGCATAATCTAAAGTGGTGTTCCCCTTGTCAAAGGTAACATAAGGACTTAAGGACACTTGATCTTGGTGAAAAGGGTAACTTGGACTTGCACGCTCTTGTTGTGAAGGAACTTGATAGTCTTGTTCAAAATATATGCATCATGATCTACAAGGTTCTCATGATCATTGGGAGAAAATTAGGGACCTCTTAGGATTGTGACTTTGGGTTTTGCATGGTCAACCTGGAGAGGTTGTGTGGCATATCCCTATAAGAGGATGAAGGGTGATAGGAGGTTGTAGGATGGCTAAAAGCATTCACATGATGATAATGTTCAAGTTTAAATCAAGATATGCATCATGGCCTACAAGGTTCTCTTGTTCAAAAGGTTCATCATATTCTACAAGGAACTCACAATCATTGGTACCAAATTCAAGACCTCCTATTATGACCGGGGGTTTCATATTGATTATGAGTTCAATAAGCTTCTTTTTTATTGTCACAACCATTTTGGACAAAAGAAATGAATTAGAACAGATGCATCTATGCTATTGAATGATGTCATAGAAACTAGTGGACTATCATACTACCTAGGTAGAATCATAGTGAACATCTTCTTGAGACTATAACTAGACTTGGAAAACTACCTTGAGATGGATATCTTGTGCATGCCACAGGATCTAAAAACCTAAATTTGGTGAAGTTGTAGGCTTTGTCAACCAAATTTGATAATGGAGATCTAGGATTGACTACTAGTTGCCTAGGACTTAATCTGAGTATGAAGATGAATATATTATGATGATTTGTGATTTAAATTTAATGAAGAATTTGATGGTTTGATTAACTTATGATTGTAGGGATTCAATCTAGCTAGAAAAAGATATTAGTTGATGGTTCTAGCTTGATTTTGTTTCCTATTCATATGTATTTGTAAAATTATTGTTTTCTATTTAGTTGTTAGTCCCAACTCTTATGTGTGTTATTTAGATTCAAACTAAGCCAATTTAATTAGTCTAAATAGTCCCAAACCTTAAAAACAATTTAAAACTCTATTTTACTATCAATATATATCAATGAAGGGTGAATGTTCAGATGCATCTATGCTATTGAATGATGTCATCTAGAAACCAATGGACTATCATACCACCTAGGTAGAATCATAATGAACATCTGCAAGACTATAACTAGACTTGGATAACTACCTTGAGGTGGATATCTTGTGCATGCCACATGATCTAAAAACCTAAATTTGGTGAAGTTGCCTATGGCAACCAAATTTAATAATGGAGATAGGATTGAAGTTACTAGTTGCCTAGACTTGATTAATCTGAGTATGAAGATGAATATATTCTGATGATTTATGATTTAAATTTAATTAAGAATTTGATGCTTTGTTTTTAACTTGTGATTGTAGGGATTCAATCTAGCTAGAAAAAGATAAATTAGTCAAGATGGTTCTAGCTCGATTTTGTTTCCTATTTGCTATTTGCAAAATTATTGTTTTCTATTTATTTGTTAGTCCCAACTCTTTCCTTTTAAGAAGTATATCAAATCTAATGTAGTAGTAGATACTTCTACATATACAACTTTCTGTTAGGAGAAAATATCTTTTGCCAAATTTGTATAGAGTTGTCTATAGGGTGTTCGAGGGTAATCAAATGATGTAAGTCACAATTTAGAGAGTTGACCTGGATAAGTTTATGTTGAGTCTACAGGAGGTGTTTTCTTACATATACCTCTCCATAATCTAGGTGTCTCCATGTCTAACTGAAATGTTTCAAGGGATATTATATCTAGATTAATGATAACATTTTATATATATGGCTATGAGATCCACGATCATATCAATGTTTGGTAGAGAAAATTATCTTTAGGGTATCCTTTTTTGATGTCTCAAAAGTTAGTGCAAACATGAATTCCCTTAGTTTTCTTGCTAACTAAGACCAAATTAGAGACCCATTTAGGATAAGTAATAGTCTATTGATGAACCCCACATCCAAGAGTTTATACAATTCTTCTTTGACCAAGAGGGCTACTTGGGGGTGCATTTTGCGTAGCTTTTATTGAATAGGTTTGGCATTGAGGTGAACCACAAGATGATGCATGACTTTAAATATGGAGTCTCAAGGCATATCACCATAAGACCACATGAAGAAATCAGTGTAATCTTTAAGGGTGATGGTTATGCCTTCTTTTATGTCAAGGTCCAGTGGAGCTACTATCTTAGAGAGTTTAGGGTCCTCTTCTATTCATAGGTTGATGTCTATAACATCCTCAACAAGGAGAGGGGAATCATCTTGTATCTGAGTGGTATCTAATGGAAGGTGAAGTTTGTCATTGAGGAGCTCTTGGGAAGTGTTCATTTTTATTCTATCATTTTAATCGATCACAAGTTTCTTCTTATATCTTGTTTTTATTCTACCTACTAGGGTGCCTTAGGACTAAAGGGTTATTCTTTCTCTCCAAAATAAGCATAGGTGTTAAGTATGGTGGAAAATTCTTTCTTATGATTACAATGGGGATGTGGTCTTGACACTTCATAACTTTCATGATGGCTTCATCATTTTGGAAAACATCAAAGCACAAAGGTTTGTGTTGGTCCCAATCAATAAGCTCAAGGTATTATAGGTCTAAGGAGATGGTGAGGATAGTGACCTATCATGAAAGAGGTTAGTGGCCTAGCAAGATCTTCGTAAGGATCACGAGTGGGGCCTACATCAATGTCATTAAGATTAGGGGAAGCATTACCAATGAGGTTAGCCTCGTATCACAATTAACATCATGATGTTCATCCCACGGGCATAACCTAGCTAGTGAGGACAACTACAAGTGTCTCTAAAGTTACATTTGTTGGCTTGATTTCATTCTTGATTAGTTGTCTATCACAAAAACTATAAAATTTTCTCAATTCTTGATTAGTTGGTTGTCTCTAAAGGTATGATTATGAAGGACGTGATAAAGGTTTTATTATGTTTTGTTGTAATTTTTTTACATGACAGTTACCTATTCAATAATGCCTTTAAAATACAATGACATACATTGATATAAGTAAATTTTATAAAAACCAAATATATAAATGCTATATAGTTTTTGACAGTTTTTTCAAAATCTCTCCTTTCATATGATACAGTCGTTTCAAAATTTCAATTGTATTTTACAACTAAAATGTCTAAATACAACTATTCAACACTCAAATTGAAATCAAATTTTGACATTTTGTTCAAAATCTCTCCTTTCATATGATACAGTATTTTGAAAATTTCAATTGTGTTTTACAACTAAAATGTCTAAATATAGCTATTCAAAATTTTGATAGTTTGTTCAAATTCTATCCTTTTATATGATATAGCCTTTCAAAATTTCAATTGTATTTTACAACTAAAATGTCAAAAAATAGCTATTGATTTCATAAAAAGAAACCCTAAATAACAGTTTACAATTTAAATTTTGATTGTATTTTACACCAAAACAAACAAGGGAAACTTCAAAAGATTCATTGCTAAATTGTAGAAGTAGAAAAATCCACTTACTATTTTGATGGTGACTCAACTCGGGATCCCATTCTCAACTGTCACCTATTGCTGGGAAAAGTGGGGTCTCTGGCATTTTTTAAAAAAATTAATACTTTTTCAAAACAAGATCCCATTTTTTGGTTCTAGGTTTGGAATCACGTTAAGGAATGGGATCCCATTTTGGGTTTTAGGCTCAGGATCCTGATCCAAAATGGGATCCCGTTTTCAGTCACCCGATTTCAGATTTTTTTCTAACTCTGAAACTTCCACCTTAAGTGGACACAAATTCTTGCATTTACATCAAAACCTGGCAAATAGGTGTCATGTGTAGGTTGATCTTCTATGTCACTTACACTTGGGGGCACATTGTCTCATCCACAGTATCTATCCTATCATATCACTTTCTATCATTTTCCACCATTTCCATCCTACCTGCCATCTTTAGCCATCATACATACCTATCATATTGAGTACATTCATCGTCTCTTCCTCCTTTTGATCTTGATAAAGACATAGGGGAAAAATGTTGAAATATGTTTTTTAGGTATCTCTTGACATACCTCATCTTTACAATCCATCCTATCATCATCCTATTGTCCTAAGCGTTGTCATGAAAACTCCTAAGTACTGTACATAGAATGCGGCATGTTGTTCCTATGCAACATAGTCTTTGGAAATCACATCCTTTCTCCTTTATGATGCACCTACCCCATTCACTATCACTTGTCCTTTTATCCATCCCCTCATCATGAGCTTTTCCCCACCCTTTTATCCATTCATCCAATCCTAGGTTATCCTTGCACCTAGACTTGGTTTTCCCTTGTCACTGGTATCTAGCACATAAGGCTGCCCAAATTTCTCATCCAATGCCATCCCAAAAACATTTTCTTAACATTCCAAAAAAAAATCAAAACATTCCAAAAATTCCAAAAAAATTAAATATTTCCAAAAAATCCAAAAAAAATCAAAACATGTCAGAGACAGAAAACAAATTCAAAACATGCAAAAATCCAAAAAATCAAAACATTTCAAAAATCCAAAAAAATCAAAACATTTTCAAAAATCCAAAAAAATCAAAACCTTTTCAAAATCCCAAAAAATTAAATATTCAACAAAAATCCAGGCAATAAAATTAATCATCAGGTCATTATTCAAACAAATTCTTCCAATTCATTCAAATCCAATCATCACCATTCAAATCATTTCTTCAAATCAATTCTTCCATTCAATTCAACTTACACAAATCAAATCATTCAAATCAATCACATCATCAAATCAAATCAGTCATATCTATCACATCATTAAAATCTAAATCATTCAATCAAATTCCTCCAAATCAAATCACTTCTTCTAATCAATTCAATTCATCATTCAAACAAATTGTTTCAATCCAATCATTCAAAGCAATAAACTTAAAAGAAAATCATCTTTAATCCATACCAATCAAGTCAACCAGTCTTGCTAAATTATACAATAGCATCAATGGTCTTCATCCTAATATTGTTGTCAACTAAAGCAATCGATCAATCATCATCATAATCAATGGGATTTATCATCCCCAATCCTAGTGTTGTTCTCAAGATATATCATTCCCCTATAAACAACATAATCCTCACATTGTTATCAGGATAAATCATTCCCACATCAACAAAGTCAATCATCAATGAATCAATAAATCATTGGTTTACAACTTGACAGGGGAAATACCTTGTTTATTTTTGTATCATTTGTGCATGCTTGCTTGCTTGCTTGTGTTATCATTTTTATCTTGCATTTGTATCATTCCCAACTAATATTCATATCTTGTATCTGGACAAGGTTGTATTATGCTAGGGCACGAGACACATTGTCACCTTGGTCCTTATACCTTGGTGCATAACATCTAGTGCTATATCAAACATCATGGTTTCTCACCTTCATTGCAACATAACTCATCCTTCCCTTTCCTCTATCCATTCCCTTATTCTTCTTCCTTGACTACCCCCCTTTCATTTCAAGAGCCTACCCATGTTTGTCCAACCCGCCTATCCTCTCTAGGGGGCATCATCATCCTATCCTTTCATCTTCTATCCATACCTTAACTTCATTTAAATGATGTTATTTGGCATAAATCTTATCATCTTGAACATCATCTCAAAAAGGGGCAAAATGTAGACATTTAAAATTCTCCATGTCATAACATCATCTAATCATACTTGACCTTGTAAAACATCTTGTAATATTTTATCCTAGGCCATTACATTATCCCATTTATCCCACTTATAAATCCTACTTGATCACCTTTCCAATTAATTAAATAAACCTCTTTATTTAATTAATTCCCTCCTCATGTCATAAAATAATTCAAATTTAATATTTGAATTAATCCCTCTTCACATCTCCCATAAAAAATTTAAATTAAATATTAAATCAAATCCCTCATTAGGACATGTGTCACATGATTACAACTCTTCTCATGCACAAATAATTTAAATAATTTTAGATAGTAGTGCTTCTGGTAAAACTGTGTGTAGCTGTTTTGCCTCAAAGTTTCAGATCACACTCCATGATCCATCATCAGGAAGAAAAGAAGAGAGGGTAACTGAATTGAAAATTGTAGAAATAGTTAATTATAAGGATAGAGAGGGGCTGGGTGCGGATTACAACAATAGTCTACGGTAAGGAGACTAGACTAGGAGTGGCTAAAAAGGCTAGGGAAAAAAGAAATTAAAGAAAAGAAAGAAAAAAGGAAGAAAAATAATAGAAAAAGAGAGTCAAAAAGCAAGTAAGAAAATCCTGAAAAGACTAAATTATGTGACTACAAATTAGTTTCATGTGGAAGAAACTATAAAAGTTTATATACAAAATATGCATATAGATACAAGAATCTGCATAATATATGGATAATAAATTACTATGAAATATAGAACCTACGTGAAGAAAGACACAAAAAGAAAGAAAATATAAAAGCGAAGAGTGATGATAAAAGTATATAAGAGAGTATGTACATTAATATAAGGAGATACACATATAATTAGATATATATGTGTTTCTATATCAAGGAAAAAACTAAAAAACTAAAGAGAAAAAAATATACTAGAATAAGAAAAGAGATATAAAAACAATAAAACAGGATAAAAATATATATCTCTAGGAGGAAAAGATAAGAACAAGGCGTACAGATATAAAAATAGGTATATCTATATAGAGAGAAGAAGTAATGAGTCTAGATAACAATATATACCCAAGGCAAGAAAGTCTAAATAGATATGTAACGACAGAAAATATCAAAAAACACAAAGACTAAAATTAAAAGCAAAAATGTTAATGAGAAAAAGATTAAAAGCTGTGGAAAACTGGAAGGATAAACAAGCGAGAAAAAGAGGCTAAAAATAAGAAAGGTGAAATAATAGATATACTTAAGTAGAATGAATATATAACAGGCAATAAGTATAGATATTCACATAAATCAAAAGAAAGACAATCTAAGAAGCAAGAGGTATAGATATAAATAACTTAAAAAGACAGAAATTATATAAAAACAAAGCATAAAGTTATAAACATAAATGCTAAAGATGGAAAGAATAAAAGCATGAGACACAAGAAGGAAAATCACAAGAGGACAGAGGGCAAAAATACATATATCTAAATAACTATGATATCTATTTATATGTAACTAGACAAAAATATGTTAGTGCATTAATGCATATAAATCGATCTAAATGCGCTAATTCAAAAGATGACAAAGGAGGAAAAACAAAAGAGGACAACCACAAAGAAGAAAAAGAGCATGGGTTGAAGGAGAAGAGACTAAGGAAAAGGAAGGATGGGGCCACAGGAGAAAGAGAAAAGCGACCAGAGGACCAGAAGAGACACAGGGGGCAGGCAAGGGAGCAAGGGGAAGAAACCTATTACGGCACAAGGGTAGGTGCGAGAGGGGCAGGAGAACAAGGTGGGGGATGTTGATTATGGAGAGAATTTAAAAGAGGATTCCAGGTTTGACTAAGGGTCCAACCATCATCTCTATTTAGGTTGGAGGGGTGGTTGCGAATGAAAATAGCTTCTTTAAGCTTTCTCTTAAAGAAATTATCTTCCTTGGCTAGGACAAGGGTGTCCTCAAGGTGAATGTGGTGTTTAGTACTAGATGAGTGGTCAGCTAGGGCTGATTTAGTAACTCTTTCATGATGAATATCTGCACAGTGCTCTTTGATTCTCGTGTAGATAGATCTCCCCGTCTCACCAATGTAGGGGGTGCCACAAGAGCAATCTATTCTATAGACGCCAGAGTTTGAGAGGATGTCGGTATTGTCTTTGGTAGACGGGATAAGGTTTTTGATGGTGGAGAGGGGTTTGAAAGCACACTTGAGGCCTTTTGTGCAGAGGATTTTGGCAATTTTATTGGATATACCTTCAATGAAAGGCAGGGTGGCACTGTAAGCAACTTCTGAGTCTTTCTTGATGGGATTGGAGTTGAGGTGTCTTTGGGCTTGGTTAAAAGCTCTCTTGATGTACTTGTTGCGATATCCGTTGAGTTTGAACACTTTGGTGAGATGGGACAATTCTTGACTAATGTGTTCATTATCACAGATGCGGTAGGCTCTGGTTGCAAAAGTTTTAAGGACACTAGCCTTGTGATTGGGGTGGTGGTGTGAGGAAGTGTGAAGATAGACGTCAGTATGGGTGGATTTTCTGAAGACACAGTGACCAAGGGTACCATCATCTTTTCTAATGAGGAGAATGTCTAGGAACGGTAGTTGGTTATCAGTTTCAAGTTCTTTGGTAAACTTGATACAGGAGGCAATGTTGTTAAGGAGATTATGTAAGATTTCAAGCTGCTCCAGTCCATGTGGCCAACAAATGTTGGTATCATCCACATAGCGTTTCCACCAGGATGGTTTTAGAGGGAAGGAGTTCAGGGCAACCTCTTCGAAATGCTCCATGTATAAGTTAGCAATGACCAGGGATAAGGGTGATCCCATGGCGACCCCATCGGATTGCTCATAGACTATGCCTTGAAAGGTAAAGAAGGTGGATTTTAAGCATAATTCAACTAGGCAGGCAATTTCATCATTGGTTTTCTGCCTGACTAGCAAAATCGAGTCTTGAAGAGGCACCTTGGTGAAGAGGGAAACTACATCAAAACTGATTTTCCACCAGGATGGTTTTAGAGGGAAGGAGTTCAGGTCAACCTCTTCGAAATGCTCCATGTATAAGTTAGCAATGACCAGGGATAAGGGTGATCCCATGGCGACCCCATCGGATTGCTCATAGACTACGCCTTGAAAGGTAAAGAAGGTGGATTTTAAGCATAATTCAACTAGGCAGGCAATTTCATCATGAATCAGTTTTGATGTAGTTTCCCTCTTCACCAAGGTGCCTCTTCAAGACTCGATTTTGCTAGTCAGGCAGAAAACCAATGATGAAATTGCCTGCCTAGTTGAATTATGCTTAAAATCCACCTTCTTTACCTTTCAAGGCGTAGTCTATGAGCAATCCGATGGGGTCGCCATGGGATCACCCTTATCCCTGGTCATTGCTAACTTATACATGGAGCATTTCGAAGAGGTTGCCCTGAACTCCTTCCCTCTGAAACCATCCTGGTGGAAATGCTATGTGGATGATACCAACATTTGTTGGCCACATGGACTGGAGTAGCTTGAAATCTTACACAATCACCTTAACAATATTGCCCCCTATATCAAGTTTACCAAAGAACTTGAATCTGATAACCAACTATCGTTCCTAGACATTCTCCTCATTAGAAAAGATGATGGTACCCTTTGTCACTGTGTCTTGAGGAAATCCACCCATACTGACCTCTATCTTCACACTTCCTCGCACCACCACCCCAATCACAAGGCTAGTGTCCTTAAAACTCTTGCAACCAGAGCCTACCGCATCTGTGATAATGAACACATTAGTCAAGAATTGTCCCATCTCACCAAAGTGTTCAAACTCAATAGATATCGCAACAAGTACATCAAGAGAGCCTTTAACCAAGCCCAAAGACACCTCAACTCCAATCGCATCAAGAAAGACTCATATGTTACTTACAGTGCCACCCTGCCTTTCATTGAAGGCATATCCAATAAAATTGCCAAAATCCTCCGCAAGAAAGGCCTCAAGTGTGCTTTCAAACCCCTCTCCACCATCAGAAACCTTATCCCGTCCACCAAAGACCATATCGACATCCTCTCAAACTCTGGCGTCTATAGAATAGATTGCTCTTGTGGCACCCCCTACATTGGTGAGACGGGGAGATCTATCTACACGAGAATCAAAGAGCACTATGCAGATATTCATCATGAAAGAGTTACTAAATCAGCCCTAGCTGACCACTCATCTAGTACTAAACACCACATTCGCCTTGAGGACACCCTTGTCCTAGCCAAGGAAGATAATTTCTTTAAGAGAAAGCTTAAAGAAGCTATTTTCATTCGCAACCACCCCTCCAACCTAAATGGAGATGATGGTTGGACCCTTAGTCAAACCTGGAATCCTCTTTTAAATTCTCTCTATAATCAACATCCCCCACCTTGTTCTCCTGCCCCTCTTGCGCCTTCCCTTGTGCCGTAATAGGTTTCTTCCCCTTGCTCCCTTGCCTACCCCCTGTGTCTCTTCTAGTCCTCTAGTCACTTTTCTCTTTCTCCTGTGGCCCCATCCTAGTCATTCGTTCCTTCCTTTTCCTTAGTCTCTTCTCCTTCAACCCATGGTCTTTTTCTTCTTTGTGGTTGTCCTCTTTTGTTTTTCCTCCTTTGTCATCTTTTGAATTAGCGCATTTAGATCGATTTATATGCATTAATGCACTAACATATTTTTGTCTAGTTACATATAAATAGATATCATAGTTATTTAGATATATGTATTTTTGCCCTCTGTCCTCTTGTGATTTTCCTTCTTGTGTCTCATGCTTTTATTCTTTCCATCTTTAGCATTTATGTTTATAACTTTATGCTTTGTTTTTATATAATTTCTGTCTTTTTAAGTTATTTATATCTATACCTCTTGCTTCTTAGATTGTCTTTCTTTTGATTTATGTGAATATCTATACTTATTGCCTGTTATATATTCATTCTACTTAAGTATATCTATTATTTCACCTTTCTTATTTTTAGCCTCTTTTTCTCGCTTGTTTATCCTTCCAATTTTCCACAGCTTTTAATCTTTTTCTCATTAACATTTTTGCTTTTAATTTTAGTCTTTGCGTTTTTTGATATTTTCTGTCGTTACATATCTATTTAGACTTTCTTGCCTTGGGTATATATTGTTATCTAGACTCATTACTTCTTCTCTCTATATAGATATACCTATTTTTATATCTGTACGCCTTGTTCTTATCTTTTCCTCCTAGATATATATATTTTTATCCTGGCTTATTGTTTTTATATCTCTTTTCTTATTCTAGTATATTTTTTTCTCTCTTTAGTTTTTTAGTTTTTTCCTTGATATAGAAACACATATATATCTAATTATATGTGTATCTCCTTATATTAATGTACATACTCTCTTATATACTTTTATCATCACTCTTTGCTTTTATATTTTCTTTCTTGTTGTGTCTTTCTTCACGTAGGTTCTATATTTCATAGTAATTTATTATCCATATATTATGCAGATGCCTATATCTATATGCATATTTTGTATATAAACTTTTATAGTTTCTTCCACATGAAACTAATTTGTAGTCGCATAATTTAGTGTTTTCAGGATTTTCTTACTTGCTTTTTGACTCTCTTTTTCTATTATTTTTCTTCCTTTTCTCTTCCTTTTCTTTAATTTCTTTTTTCCCTAGCCTTTTTAGCCACTCCTAGTCTAGTCTCCTTACCCTAGACTGTTGTTGTAATCCGCACCCAGCCCCTCTCTATCCTTATAAGAAACTATTTCTGCAATTTTTAATTCAGTTACCCTCTCTTCTTTTCATCCTGATGATGGATCATGGAGTGTGATCCGAAACGTTGAGGGCAAAAAAGCTACACACAGTTTTACCAGAAGCACTACTATCTATCAACATGGACTGTGGAAATATCATGACTGCTATTAAATAATTTTATTATTGAAATTATAAGATTCCCCTCAAATCCTATTTTTAGCCCCACTTATTTGTGCATGATAAGCATCTTTTCTCTCAAATAAATAAAAGAATCCCACTTATTTCCTCTCATACTATTTTTAGCCTCATGTCATAACCCACTTAATTAGCATCATAGGCACTAAAATCAACTTTTAATCGTAGCCATAGACATAACACATTTGACTTTTAATCTTGGCCATCAAATCATATCACTCTTTTTCTATAAATTTAGCCTCACATAGGCCATTTAGGATCGAATCTTCTTCTAGTATCCTCACTCTGCCAAAATTCATCTAATCCTCTCATCTTCATCTATCTATTTTCCTATCATCTTTCATCTCAAAGTTATGCTACAGTTGTGAATAATCAACAACTCTTCGACATCATGCATTCTCATGCAAGATTGAGAAGAGCCATGGAGATCAATCAAGTCTAGTGTGAATTTAGTTTGCATTTAATTTTCTTTATTTTTATTTTCATGCTAGTTTGTCCTTCATGGTGCATAGTTAGGGTTTAGTTAGTTTGATGTTTTTAACACTAAATCTGATTTTCCTTAGCAATAGTAACAAAAAGGATGATGCTAGAACTTGTGAGAAGATTAATACCTTGCAAACAAATCAGAACAATGAAAGATCAATTGTTTTATGGACTGTCTTTCATGCAAAAGAAGAATTCAAAGCTTGGGTGATTGACAATGGATGCTCAAATAATATAACTAGTGATAAAGAGAAGTTTATCATCCTTGAGAAGTCAGATGGTGGTGCTGTCCAATTTGTTGGTGATGAGTCAGCACAAATCTATGGAAAAGGTGCTATATCTAATGATGGGAATAATAGGATTGAGGATGTCCTCTATGTTAAAGGGATAAAACACATTTTTCTTAGTGTTAGTCAGATGTACAACAAAGGGTATAGTCTCACATTTCACACTAAAGGTTGTGAGATCAGGAAGGCAAGATCTGAAAACTTAGTGGCAGAAGGTATCAAGACATATGATGATATCTATCACCTGAAGGAGGTAAATGGAAGGACATATTTGTTGGCTCAGTCTAGTGAATGTTGGCTATGGCATAAGAGAATGGGAGACAACAATTTTGATAATATGGTAAAAATCAATTCTACTCATGTAGTGAGAGATATCCGTAAGATAATCAAGCCTACAAATACAATATGTAGTTCTTGTCAAATGGGAAAGTAGACAAAGACAAACTTCAAAAGAAAGGAGTATTCTTCTTCAAAGCCATTGGAGCTAATTTGCACTAATTTATGTGGCTCTACCAAAGGAAGGAGTCAACAAGGTGAGAGGTATTTCATGTTGCTTATTGATGATTATTCTAGAATGACATGGGTTACTTTCTTAAGAGAAAAATTAGATACCCTTGATAAATTTAAAGTGTTCAAAGCTATGGTTGATAATGAATTAGATGCCAAGATTAAATGTTTGAGGTCTAATAGAGGAGGTGAGTTTACTTCAAATGAGTATGAAATTTTTTGTGAAGATAATCGTATTAGGAGACATTTGTTAGCTCCTAGGACCCCTCAGCAAAATGGGGTAGTGGAAACAAAGAATAGGACTGTTCAAGAGATGTCTAGGGCAATGATGAAAGATCCAAATCTGCCTGATATGTACTAGAAGGATGTAATTAATATTGATATCTATCAAATTAATAGAGTGCAATTGAGGGTCAACAACACTAAGACTCCTTATGATCTATGGTATGAAGGACCTCCCATAGTTAGATACTTCAAGATCTTTGGTAGGAAATGCTATATCAGAAGAGATGAAGAAGACCTAGGAAAGTTTGATTCAAGAAGTGATGAACGAATCTTTCTTGGCTACTCAACCAGAAGCAAGGCTTATAGATGCTAGAACAAAAGGTTGGGAAAGATGATTGAAAGCACAAATGTCAAGGTAGATGAAGACCTATATCATATCTCACATGAATAAAGACTCTAAATTTGACATCTTTCCATGCATTGTAGGTGAAGAAGAAGTGAAAGAGGAAAAGGAACTAGAATAAGAACCAGAGCAGATACCTAAGACTCCAACAAAGTATGTTTAGAAGAATTCCTCAGAAGATCAAAACATTGGAGACAAGAATAAGGGTGTGCTGACTAGGAGAAGTTTTGCAAAAGTATGTAACCAAGTGAACTTGTGTTTGTTATAAAAAGTGGAACCCAAAAACTTTGCCAATGTCAGCAAGGATGATGGATGGATAAAATCAATGGAAGAAGAACTAGATCAAATTGAGAAGAATCAGACATGGGAATTGGTTCCCTGACTAGAAAACAAGAATGTTATAGGAATAAAATAGATGTTCCAGAACAAACTGAATGAAGAAGGTGAAGTTGCAAGGAATAAGGCAAGACTGGTATGCAAATGATACACACAAAGAGAAGGTATTAATTTTGAGGAGACTTATGCTCTGATAGCAAGGATGGAGGCAATTAGAATGTTCCTTGCTCTTTCTGCTCACAAGAACTTCAAGGCATATCAGATTGATGTTAAGTTAACATTTTTGAATGGTGACCTTAAGGAAGAGGTTTACATTCAACAACCGAATGGTTTCTAGATTTTATAAGATCTGGACATAGTGTGTAGACTCAAGAAGGCTATGTATGGTCTTAAGAAAGCACCTAGAGGTTGGTATGATAGGTTGGACAAGTACTTACTTCAATAGGGCTTGAAAAAAGGTACTACATAACACAATCTTTACATCATGGAAGGAGACATGATATTGATAGTTGCAGTATATGTTGATGACATCATCTTTGGTGGAGATGATGATATGTGTAAGAGGTTTATAGAGGAGATGTAAAAAGAGTTTGAGATGTCTATGATTGGTGAAATGTCTTTCTTCCTTGGACTTCAAATTTCTCAACTAGATGGTGGTATATTTATTTCTCAAGCTAAGTATGTCAAAGAGCTATTGAAGAAGTTTAGTATGGAGGATTCAAAACTAGTGAGTACTCCCATGGTCACTGGATGTCACTTGAGAAAAGATGATGAGTCTTGAAAGGTGGATCAGACTATCTATAGGTCTATGATTGGAGCATTGTTGTACTTGACTGCTTCTAGACCTGAGATTATGCATGCAATATGTGTAGTTGATAGATATCAAGCCAATCTAAAGAAAACACATGAGAAGGTAGTGAAAAGGATATTCAGATACTTGAAAGGAACTCTGGACTATGGCATATGGTATCCAAGAGGTAATGACTTTGACTTAAGTGCTTACACTGATGCTAACTAGGTTGGTTGTATTGATGATAGATGAAGTACAAGTGGTGGTGCTTTCTTTCTAGGAAGTACATTGGTTTCATGGAAAAGCAAGAAGAAAGATTCAGTGTCCCTATCTACTACAGAGGTAGAGTACATGGCAAAAGCATCCTATTGTACACAAGTGTTGTGGATGAAGCAAACCCTAAAGTACATCAAGTTAGTGCATGATGAGCCTATTCCTATCTTGTTTGACAATACACTTTTGCTATCAATATTCCCAAGAATCCAAGGATACATTCTAAAACCAAGCATATAGCAATCAGGTATCACTTTTTGAGAGAGAAGGTTGTAAATAAGGAAGTGAAGTTGGAATATGTTCCAACAAAGGATCAAATATTAGTAATTTTCACAAAGGCTCTAGTAAAGGATACTTTTGAGGACCTCCAGCAAAGGTTAGGGGTAATTGCCCCTCCTTCTTGCTAGATGCATAGTGCTACTTCTATCTAGGGGGAGTTCATGCTATATCTTGTTCCTAGACTGATGGTGGCTATCTCTTAGGGGGAACTTGTTTGTTGCAAGAAGAAGTCATGACCTAAGGAAGAAGTCATGTGTAGGTTTGTGATCTCTGATTGAGGTAGTGATTTCCCTTTGTCTTTGATGTCAAAAGCGGGGAGATGCAAAGATGTGTTACCATCAATTTCAAAGAGGGAGATTGTTACACATATGGTTCATAGGGTTGTAATTGATGTCAACACTATCATGATGGTATGATGGTGTTCATGCTTGGATGTCACATCCCATCTAGTAAGAGAAGAAGATAAAGGAAAAGATAAATTTCATTTTAAGATGGGAATTAGAAGCATAAAGCTAATCAAATGTATTATTGATGCTTCTGACAGCCTATAGTATATATGATCCAAGTTCCATGATGATTGCATTACTAGAAGAGTGTTTTGTTGTTGATTGTTTGAAGATAGTGTCACTTCTATGAAGATGTTTTGTACAGGACAATGGAATGGTCAACATTCCTCTACATTTACAGATATGGACTATTTAGGGTAAAATTTGGATTATTTAATTTTTTAGTGTTTAGATGTTTGAATCGTCCTTTCACCCTTAACATTCAAGGACCCAAGGTCAAGTGCCAATGCACTATCATACCCTAAGTCATTGTGAGATGTAGGGAAACTTGGATTAGGGTGTTTAATTGCCAATTTTCCTTCTCCTATTCTCAATTAGCCATTAAAACCCTAATTTTGCAAATACGACAATGAACTGATGAATTACAGAAAAAGCTCTTGCAAAGAGATGTAAAATGTCAAATCACATAGTACCTATTTTTAGGGCTCTAAGGTGGAAAAGTCAGAGACACATGAGTAGGCACCCAAGTCCAAGGTCCTGGTTTTTGTCAAGATCTGGAAACAAGGTCTACAACCTGTATCTTCTATACTAGAAATTTTCCTGTCATGAAACTTCAAGGACTAATGAGGGGGTGGCAGATTTTCTTTCTGTTTTGCAATTTTAACAATTCAAGATGTCTTCCTGCAACTTCACTTTGTCCATCTCCTCAACCTATAACTTGCAACCATGAAAACTTTGGGAGGGGGTTGTGGTGTTTAGAGGCTTGCCTTAGTCAAACATTGGAGGAAACTTAAGTCTCTAACTACCGTTGTCAGATAGAGAGTGCATGCCCTTGTGAGATAGAGGAAAAAACCAAAGGGAATGATAATAAAAACACAATATAATGTCACCTTGTAGTAAAGATCTCATGGGAGGAAGATGTTCTTCATTCCATGAGGAAATGGATGCTCAAGCTTGCAAACAAAAACACATAAACCACACGAATATACTCTTACAACACAATGAAAGCCTTGAACCACCTTGAGAGTGCACAAATATCACCATTACCATCTAGTTTACAAATGAATGCCTAAACATGCTTTTATATGCAACTACAAACACTCCGGTCAATATTTTCGTAATTCAAACTTACTGTGTCGGCATAGGACCCAAATAACGATCATAAACTGACACCCAAAAATTGGGGCTGCCCCAAAATAGGGCAGGACTAGGGCACGGGCACCCAAGTCCTCCCCCCTATTTTCGGTAGGGTTAAGCTCAAGGCATCCTTCCACATCCCATTTGTCATATTACCTAGGGCTCATTCCATTAGGATGCCAAATTAAGAAGTAAGATGTCCTAAATGCATGCAAAAGACCCCAGAGCTAAATCTTATGAGGGAAAATCCCCCAAGCAGAGATTTTCTGACATTACATTTAGGCCCCACTTTAATGTAGGTTAAATGCAAGGCCAATACATGCATTAAAGCACAGTCACAAACACAACAAACATGCCAAGCACAGAGAAGACACGCCACTCACATAGAAGACAGTAACAGGCACACAAAACATGGAGAAGACTGTTACAGTCATGCAGAACATAGAGAAGACAGTAAATGCATACAAGACACAATAATGCATGGAAGACAGGCATGATTTTTTTTCTTTTTTTTTTCTCATATATATGAAATGCAGATGCAAGTACTGGAAAGTAAACAAACCTCCCATAATATAGGATGCACTCATCATGCAGGTCTTTATACTATATATATGGGCCAACACATATGCAAGACACACAAAACCTCCCAAAATGTATACTACATCTGGGGCAACAAACACACCACACAAAGAAAGCATGCCAAAACACACACACTTGAAGACATGGAAAAAATATGGTAGACAAGCGATGTAGTGTTCCTATTTCTAGGCTCAACACCATCTCAAGCACATTACAGGCATGCACTGACAATTGTGCTTTGCCACAACAATCGCTGAAGACACACTTAAGGGTTGAGTTAGTCACAGAATCACTCCCCACCTCCATAGAGGACTTTTGAAAATGATAGGATGATGCAATCTGCTCTGATAAATACACCATCCTCACCTCTACAGAGGGCTTAAGATAAAAAGGATATACTTGATATCCCACCCCTATAGAGGGCTTACATGATTGATTGATTGCAAACAAATTCAGGATGTAGGAAGCACTGCATTTGAGGACAAGCACCTAGCTAACATCTACAACGGACAACTTACCTTATATATTCCCCCACCTTAAGGTGGCTGATATCAAGTATTCATAGCAAGCACATTCAGGTAGGAAGAAAACACACAAGGGAACACAAGCTCTCGCAAAGCCCATGCCCCTTGGAAGTGACATGTACTTTACGATTACCAAATGTTCCCAAAAACACATCCCTTCAAAAAACATGTTATTGTCTACAACATCATGATAAACAATAACATCAATGCATATGATTAACCACATAAAGAGCCAAGGTTATACAACGAATTCAGAGTTCAAGGATAATTGTGGGGCTGTATCATGAAGCTCTCCTAATTGAGTACCACCAAGGCTAGATTAAAAGACAAACAAAGGTGCACAGAGCAGCAGTATTGTTAAGGTTTGTAAATGAGATAAAAACATCATCAAATTCACTACACGCAAAGCATGAGTGCTTCCACTAGCCAAGTATTAGATAATTTATTACAACCTCATCGTCATATTAGGAACTAAGTCCATTTTTTATTTCTCTTGAAAGGGACACTAGGTCCACATCAATATAAATGTTTGTCGTCATCCGCTTGCTAGATAGAAACACTAGAGGAAGGGAAACAATAAATAAGAGAGGAGAAACAAATGTCTTAGGGATAGTCAAGTAGAAGGGTGCCCCCAGGTTACCAATCGCAATGTTATGTCTGTAAGACACAACACACAACAATGAAATTAGATGGAGAGGCAATATAGAAGAATGATGATACAAATAGAAGGACACAATAGAGGTGGTCTCCTGGTATCGTAAACCTTACAAGAGAGTCAAGGGTCATCCCAAGGGGCCTAAAAAACACATAAACCATCACGGGGGAAGCACATCATGAGAGAGAGGAGTTAGATATACTTACCTATTAGGGTACCACCGTTAAGAACCTACATATCTAGGATATATGTCATGTTGTTTGGATCTTGTTGAATTAACATTAAGTGTAGGATGACGAGAGGCTTTCTTTTCTTTAAAAGGATTATATCCAATGCCACTTGAGTAATGTGTTAAAGTGGATTCTATAGGTACTCAAAATGCTTTTTGATTTACACCACATCCCTTACCTCCATATTCACAATTGTTATAAAGGATCTTAAATCCTTGACCATAAAGGGATGTCATTTCCTTAGAAGATGGTGAAGCCTCATAGGTCTCATATTTTGTGGTATAAGTGGCAGTATTGTTTTTATTTTCTACCAAGGGGAATTTAGGTCTCTTAGGTTCTTCAAAAGATTGTTTAGGTGAGATCGATGCCACTTTTGATGTGTCAAGGCTATTAATTTTATATTCCCCTATACTACAAGGATTAAAATCTAATGAACCCCAATCATCACCAAATAGTGCATTCGATGGTATAGAATCTTTCAAAACATCATTCATTGTTAGAGGATTTGATGAATTGTTTAAGCTCATATGATTGTAAACTAGTTTTTGCATTTCAATATGTAAACATTTATCTAGTTTAGGATTAGCATGAATAGTATGAAGTTTACCTTTGAATATAAATTTAATTGAACAATGCAAGGTGGAAGGAAATACCCCCAATGCATGAATCCAAGGTCTACCAAGAATCATGTTGTAAGATAAAGAACAAGGTATGACATGAATCAGGGTAGGCACAAGTACAGATCCTACTTGTATAGGTAGAGTTATAGTGCCCATGGAGCATCATCCAACATTATCAAAGCCATGAATGCTAATGCCATTTAGTTTGATTTGTGATATATCAACCTTGATTTTGTGTAGTAAGTCAATAGTACAAACATTAAGAGACGATCCATTATCAATCATAATTCATTTTACCAATGTTTTATTTATTATGATAGAGATTATAAGTGGATCATATTGGTTTTGAACTTCAATTGATGGTAATTCATGTGGTTGAAAGATAATATCCATTTTTGTCGCATGCATACTATCCAATACGGCTGCTACATCATGAGGCTTAGTAGTAGGTGGGACAATCACCCTTTGTAAAGCTTTTTAGAGAATTCCATGGTATGTAGGCAATTTTTTATTAAATCCTGAAGAGATATCTGAGCTGGAGTAGTGCGAAGCTGTTTGACAAGATCATACTCTTGACCACTTTTATGAGTAAGGCAAGGTGGTGGAGGGAGCATAGGTTGAGAACATGGAAGAGAGATAGGCACATGTGGTGCTTACTTAATTTGCTTGTTACTATGGGTGTTATATGTATGAGCAATCACATTTTGTACATCCTAATTTCCTTGAGTAATTTGCTTTGCATAGTCGTAGATGTGATCCAAGGGTCTACCTTGAACAGTAATCACCAGCTTTAAGCAAGAGGGTGCACTAGGTGCCCCTTGGACAATCATATTAGGAATATTGCTACAAAGTTTGTTAATCAATATTAAATTAACACTATTTTTCTCTTGATTGCATCCAACATCCATCCCTAAAGGATTTAATGTGAGAGATGTTTTTTCATCCACTAATGCTACATCTTGGCCAAGGAGAGAAATGGCATGAGAGGAAGGTACTGTATCATTAGTTAGACTAGAGCTATCCATAGTCCTCTCATCGAAGGTTCTTGAATTTTTAATAAAAGGTGGAAGGTCTATTGGATTATCGATAGAGGTCTCATTTACCAAATGATTGTTAGGTGAATAGTCTTTCTCTATCCATGAAGAATCCTTGTTGAGAGGGTGCCCTTTATCCACTAATGTTTCATTTTACAAAGAGGGTAGGGAAATGTTTAGGAATGTGTCAATGATTTCATCCTCTTGTGCAAGTATATCCTCATAGGAGGGATCATTTTCTATGTCATCATAATATATTTTAGCTATTAAATCCAAAGCATTAAGAGAACTTTCACTATCATCATTCTTAATTTGTTTTGTCAAATCTTCTACTACCCAAGGGTATGTATTCATGAGAGAGGTGAAGTTGTCAAAATCAGATAAATAGTCAAGGATTTCAAATGAAGAGCATTTAAATATATCCTTGTGATACATAGCTTGTATATAAGTGAGCACATGAGAATTCATGTTAAGAAATTTTTAGAAATTCTCGAAGTTTTTAATATATGCATGTAAAGATACCAAAGATCAATAAGATAAAGATGAAATAGTGAAATTTCTTGTAACATAAATGTAAAATTTATATTTTAAAATCTTTACAAAAGTTATGCAAAAGATAAGTGTAAAACTACGTATGAAAATGACCGAAAATACTTAATTTTTCCAACTTTTTTAATGCAAATGATTGAAACAAAGAGTGTTGTAAGGATTTTCATTAGGGGAAGAAAATTATATGTCTGATATCAGTCCAAAAAAGCAATAATATCCTTCACCACACACTCTTGATGCAAATCTAAGATGATGACGAGTCGAAACATAGTGAAAATACACTAAAATAAGCAGTTTTTCACCAAATCTCGATGCAAAGGAGCAGGACAAAGGGTGTTGTGAGGAAAATTATGATGGAAAGAAAAATTATATTAGTAATAAGATCCACTTAATGTAAAAATACCCAACTCAACACACTTTTAGTGCCACTTAAGGTTAAACCCTAGTGAAAATATTGCAAAATATGCAAATTTTCACAGTTTTTCAACTCCAAGACCTAGCAAAATTGTTGTATTGAATTTTAGGAGTTGAAAAAAATAAAAAAAATTATATCAATCACCTCAATCCATAAAATTTGTCACAAAACACTTGGAGTGCAAACTAGGCGAAACCCTAGGGCAAAAA
Source organism: Cunninghamia lanceolata (assembly GCA_027924645.1). Classification (NCBI taxonomy): domain Eukaryota; kingdom Viridiplantae; phylum Streptophyta; class Pinopsida; order Cupressales; family Cupressaceae; genus Cunninghamia; species Cunninghamia lanceolata. The sequence goes on from BSBN01000195.1 coordinate 864,482, forward strand.
TAGCAAAAATGTATAGTTTTCAACCAAATTTTCAATGCAAGAGGCCAATAAAAAGGTGTTGTGAAGTTTTTTAGGAGGGGAAGAAAATAATTAACCTAGAAACAACCAATTAGTGCAAAAATTCCCTTCACAACAAGCTTATGGTGCAAGTTTATAGAGTCGATAAGGCCAAATTTAGTGAAAATCAATGTTTTTCATGCCCTAGGTTTTAGATCTTGACACAAAATGTTATATGAATTATTTGAGGTCTGATTTATGATGAAAATTAAATACTCTCAGATATTAAAATGATTTCCAAGCTTTAATATGAAAAATACCGATGCAATTTTAATGAAAATGCATGAAAATTGCTAGTTTTTTGTTGAAATTTTCTATGTAAAAATACAAATATTTTAAATCTAAATGCAAATTTACACTAAAATGAAAGACTACATCCAAATTTTAATTTGAATGAGTCTCTAAAATTAGTAGAAAAATCTGAAAGAAGATTTTGCCTACAAACCCTAGATTTTGGAATTACTAGGTTATATGAAAATTGTCAAAATTTCTACAGAACCCTAGCAATTAAATGATTAAAATGCATTACAAATTATTGTATTTTTATAATTTTATGTATTTTATATCAGATCTGATGTAAAAATTGCAAATTATGGAAAATTAGAAAAAAATGATGTAAATTAGTAACCCTAACAATGCAATTTTTTTGAATTTTTTAAAATTTTTCAATTCTTTGTAATTTTCTCAATGCAATAAGATGAATGACTATATGAATGAATGAAATAAATCCAAATATTAAGACACACACTTAGCAAGTTGCAGTTACATCCAAAAACATGGGTTCACCAAAATGTTTAGGGTAAAATTTGGATTATTTAATATTTTAGTGTTTAGATGTTTGAATCCTCTTTTCACCTTAACATTCAAGGACCTAGGGTTGAGTGGCAATGCACTATCATACCCTAGGTCTCTATGAGATGTAGAAAAATTGGATTAGGGTGTTTAATTGCCAATTTTCCTTCTCCTATGCTCAATTAACCATTAAAATGCTAATTTTGCAAATGCGACAATGAACAGATGAATTATAGAAAAAGCTCTTACAAAGGAATGTAAAATGTCAAATCACAGAGTACCTATTTTGGGGCTCTAAGGTAGAAAAGTTGGGGACACAAGAGTGGGTGCCCAAGTCTAAGGCCCTAGTTTCTGTCAAGATCTGGAAACAAGCTCTATAACTTGTATCTGCTATACCAGAGATTTTTCTGTCACAAAACTTCAAAGACTAATGAGCAGGCAGCCAAGTCTAGGGGGCAGATTTTCTTCTTGTTCTACAATTTTGACACTCCAAGATGTCTTCCTGCAACTTCACTTTGTCTATCTCCTCAACCTGTAACCTGCAACCACGAAAACTTTGGGAGGGGGTTGTGGTGTTTAGAAGCTCACCTCAGTCAAACCCTAGAGGACACTTAAGTCTCTGAACACTATTGTCAAATAGAGAGTGCATGCCCTTGTGAGGTAGAGGAAAAAACCAAAGGGAATGATGATAAAAACATAATATAATGTTACCTTGTAGTGAAGATCTCATGAGAGGAAGATGCTCTTCATTCCATGAGGAAATAGATGCTCAAATCTGCAAAAACAAACACATAAACCACACAAATCTGCTCTTGCAACACAATGAAAGCCTTGAATCACCTTGAGAGTGCACAAACATCACCATTGCCATCTAGTTTACAAATAAATGGCTAAACATGCTTTTATATGCAACTACAAACACTCCCGCCAAGATTTTAATAATCCACACTTACCATGTCAGCATAAGACCCAAATAACAATCATAAATCAACACCCAAAAATTGGGGCTACCCCAAAATAAGGCAGGACTAGGGTGTGAGCACCCAAGTCATCCCCCTTATTTTGGGCATGGTTAAGCTAAAGCATTCCTTGTAGGTCCCATTTCTCATGTTAGGTAGGGCTCATTCTATCGGGATGCCACATTAAGAAGTAAGATGTCCTAAATGCATACAAAAGACTAGGGATCTAAACCTTATGAGGGAAAAGCCCCCAAGGGAACATTTTCTGACGTTACATGGACATGCAGTTTTACATTTGTGTCCAAAATGTAGTGAATGTGATAATTCCAAGTTTTAAGATCATTTGTCCTTCTGCTGTAAAAATTATACATGATAGAGTACTGGTATTTGTTGTAGTAGAGTGTGCTACTATTGAAGGAATGTTGGAATGCTCTGCATTCTACCAGAAATGAATGCTTGTGCTTGTAGTTTTGAGGATATGTTTATGGATGTATATTATGTGCCTCCTTTTAGATTCAAGGTTCTTGGTGGTCCGCAACTCAATTTTTCAAATGACAACATGTTACAATGTGTTCTAGATGACAGATTGTTCTCAGTGATAATGATTGAATCTATGCAACATAGTTCTTTGATGTACGGTGGCAAAGGAGTGTTTGGGGATGTTTTATGAGTCATGTGGACTCATCTGGAAAAGTTTCATGAACATCTTTCTATTTTCCCATACTGCACAAGGTTTTCGAGTTGATGTGACCATTATACTTCATGTGTTTTCCTTAAAGATGTCCTATTTCAAAATGAGCAAAGTGTGTGGATGTAATTCCTTGGTGTCTAAAGATGTCAAGGATGTTTTGGACCTAGTTAAGTAAGTGTTGGTGTTTGCAAGGCATGGATCTTCTACTGGTGTAATGTGTGGTTTCACTTAGGACCTATCTTCTACATGTTTCATATTGTGTGTTGCCTAGCCAACTTATAAATGTATTTTTCATGTTGTATCTGGTTGAAAAACAATGTAATCAATGTAATATTGTGTATAAATAGTGAATCAATTTGAGTGAGGTGAGGTGTGATTGCAATGTGATTGAAAAATTTGCAAGCAGATCGAAAGCGGAATAAATGCATTGTTGATGTGTGACTGAAGGAGAAAGAGTAGAAGTTGTTGATGCTATCCGGATTCATCTTAAAGACATATTTGTGATAGTGATCAAGTATAGAGTGTTCCTAACTGATTAGATCATCAAAAGAAAATATTAAGAGGCAGAAGTGCAATCATCAAAAGTGTGAGTTTGAATGTCAGTTTTTAGACAGTAGAAAGACTATCATACTGTAATCTTTTGTAAGTGTGTTCTCATTTCAGGGAGTAGTAGCTTCCCTGGGAGTGACCCTAAAACAAAGTCTTCAGGGAGTAGAAGCTTCCTTGGGAGTGACCCTAAATAAAAGTTACTTAGGGAGTACTAGTTTTGTTGGGTTATAGCCCCTAAAACAAAAGTATTATCTGAACTTCATATATTGTGAGTTAATCCTCGTCGTGGTTTTGCCCTTCTAGGGTTTTCCATGTATATCTAATGTTATGTGTTGATGTGCATTATGTTAATCTTTCATGTTCATATTAATATTGTCACACTTAAGATTTAAATATGCTCCAGATAAGTTTATGTTGTTAAAATTGAAGATTTTTTAGATACCAATTCACCCCCCATCAGTATCTTGGTGTGTTCAACAAAAAAAACATGATAACTACTTCATAAAAAAATGAATCTAATTCAGCAATTGTACAACTAATTACATTCTTTTGGTAAACTCAAAGTTTTCACATTAAATAAGGAATCTAATAATAATATAATATTCATGAGTCAATTATATTTAACAACATGACCACAACAAACATGTAACAATACTCACACAATAAACACATTGAATATGATACTAGGATTAAAATAATTTAAAAAATATTTCAATTTCCCTAGAGTTCCCAACGTTTGCAAACTAAGCTCAAATACGTAATGTCATGCCCAAATTTTTGCTTGAACATTGTGGACACACACACACCAAACAAAAAATCATTTTTGTTATAAATTCCTATCTAAGACTTGTAACAAAGTTGTCAATAATAGAGGTAGAAAGATGATAAATCCATAATGTTCTAAACAAATTCTAAAATCACTTGGTTTGAAATAAAAAATACTTAAAATAGATATAGAAATTTTTTGAAAAAGTTAATTATGTGAAATAAATTGTACTTCTGTAGGGCCCCTCCTTGGTACCTACTATTATGACAGGAAGTGATCTTACAGTTTTGCTACTATAGTTTTGTGATGAGACATCTTATATGTGGTTTCAGTGTTCTGATTAGACTACGCCGATGGGTACACTTTTCTTTTGGACATATGATTCTAGCATAGACCATGTTTGATACATATTCAATAAATATGCTCATGTACTTTTGTTGTTTTACATGATACTTAGGATGATGACTACTATCTTATGTTAGTGGACTACATTCCTCATTTGTGTATAGTAATATATCACTCCATGAGTTGTGTTGTGTAAATCTGTATGCTGTGACTGTGGATCATGTCATTAAATGATATATAGCATCACATATACTCCATGAAAATATTGTTAAGTATCTTTGAGAGTCTTGATTATAGTTATTCATCTACTAGGGAAAGATTTCTAATAGCATTATCTAGTGGATGCAGTATGTTCATAAACACACAAATGATTTAAATGATTTACAAATGTTTTAGTTAGTTGCTATTATATTGTTGCTTTGGCTATGATATTCATGATAATCGCTGACATCAAAATGAGTGTGCAGGTATGTACTAGCCAATGGGAATGGGGAAAATACAAGGGGACCCTATTGTGTGAAACCAGTAAAGCAGACCAAGTCTTGAGAAGAGACTTAGGTCCTTCGTATTATGGTTGTACTATCATGTGATGTGTTAAAATACAAGGGGACACTATTGTTTGAAACCAGTAAAGCTGACCAAGTCTTCAAAAGAGACTTAGGTCCTTCGTATTGTGGTTGTAATATCATGTGATGTGTTCTTCCTTATGTTGTATTAAGTGTTGTCATATGTCATGATTGTTCTTTGTGTTGTAACTTGTATTGTTTTGTGACGATAACCTGAAAACTAATTAAATTTCCTTTTAACTCCCTATAAGGGTGCAAAATAATTAAGAAGACACTTTTGGCTTAATAATAAGTCATTGGGACCTAGGACTATGGTCTAGGCACTTTTGGAAGGGAAAAATAACAAAAAAAGTAATTTTTGAAAATCTTCATTTTTACCATAAATAGAGTGATGAAATTTAAGAAAAGATGAGGAAAAAAAAAGAGGGTGTGTGTTGTGAGGACCTGAGGATAGATAAGTGGAGCCCTCATTTTAAGGACAAGTGTTGCATCTCAAGAAGATAGGTGTAAAAAAAAAGGCTATTATTCATTTTACTTTTCAGGGAGCAGTAACAAAATTGTAATTTTTTTTCAGCCATAATCCTTCATCCAAGGGGGATTACCTTTTTACTTATTTTCTAGAGGGTTGTAAGAAAAAAGATGGAGAAAAAAAAAATTAGGGAGAAGGTAGGAGAAGGGAAACTCAAGCTGGAGCAACAGGAGATGTTTGTGGAGCTTAATAGTTTTATAGAGAATTTCAGGTAGGGTCTTGAACCCAATTAATTTTGAACTTAATAGGAAAACAAAAAAAAAGAATAAAAGCTAATTAGCATTCTATTGTTATTGTACTTCAAGTCATACTATGTGTGTTATGTGTTGTTGAAATACATTGTTAAATAGTAATGTTGTGTGTGCTATGTGTTGTTGAAATCCAATGTTAAATAGTCTGAGATGGATTTGGCTTGCTACTTTAACTTATGTGTGATGTGTGGGGGTAGAAAAGAGAAGGTCCTGTAGGAGTCTACAATGGGTTAGAGTAACCTGACTATGCTTATGCAAACTAAAATTTGGAGTAAATTTGGGGTAAGAGTACCCCTTGTAATTCCTAAGAACAAAAGGATATGAGTACTGAGAGAATAATGACAAGTTAGCACCTTTGAACAATTAAAGGGTATGAGTACCCATGAGGAGAGAAATCCTTTTTAAGAAAGGTTAAATCTGTCCTGCAGACTGCAGAATTTCTCTACTCCCCCACCCCCCCCATTGTGAAGGTTTTTACACCAAGCCTTCTAGTGGACTGTGTGTGAACAACTTGTAAATGCTAAATGTTTTATGTGTTGTTGTTACTTGTAAGTGAGTTTCTGTGGCCATGTAAATGGGTGTGTTCTTGTACCTAGGTCCCCCTATGTTTTCTCCTAGCTCGGGGGTGGGTAGCTATCGCCCTCGGTTGTGAGGTGAGCATCCATTGGCTGTGCAAAGGAGTTGTTTAGTTTTTGTTACAAGTCCCTTAAAGGCTGGAAGGAGACAAGAATAATTGTTGTGACAAAAAAAAAAGAGTCTACATCATGGGTGCAAAGGCAAAACAAGTGTTATCCATGTTAAGAAAAGGGAACTAAATTTTCTGTGCAAGTTGTGTTTAAATCTGAATATTGTTATTATTATGTTGGACTTTGAAAAAAAAGCATCATGATGAGCACACCAAGGGTTAGTTTTACAATGTACAAATAATTAAATTGAATCACTGAAGACATACTGTACAAAAAAAAGAGAAAACTACCTATATGTTTTATTTGATCTTTAGTGCAAATCTGAGAAGAAAATAATCTCCATATTTGTTTAGATCTGTAAAAATGCAATTCTAAGAAGTATTTTGCTTTTTTTTGCATATGTTGTAGAGAGAGAGAATCTTTAAGTGGGTATTATTGGAAAATAAAAAGAAATGTATTAGACAAAAAAAATTATTGCATGAAAATATCACAGACCCTCTCTCCTTGAGGTCGTGCTCTTGCTAGTAGTATAAGTTGCTTGGAAGCACAAGGGTGTTCATGAGAGTGTTTGCCTGCCAAACAAAACAATCACATAGAAAGGAATCAATGATAGGTATAGGATTTAAGTGGAGTCTTTGGGGGGGTTCAGGTTGCCAGAGCAACCCACATGCCTGAGATAAATAAGAAATTTCTCAGATGTAAGACTGTAGATAAGGAAAAAAATAAAAATAAAAGTAAACAAACCTATTCTAATCCCTCATTCGACACTGGTGTGGTGTTGACCCTGTAGCTGGACGTTGTTCTAGGTGCGCAAGGCCGCTTGAGTCTGTTTCTTCCTAAATGCTACCTATGCATAGACATCAAAACCCAATAGAACAAGGATACAGCATCGCCTTGATGTATTGATTGGCCTAGAAGAAAACACTCATGTAGGTTTGCTAAGAATCATTTGTCATGTTGGCTTCCTATGCCATGGCAGCTAGTGGAAGACTTGCCTCATGAAAGAAGATAGAAACTAGGGAAAATAGCAAGAGAAATAAAAACCAAAGAGCATATGTTTCTTTTTTTCTTTTGTGTGCCCTTCCTTTAGGGTTAGGGTTATGCTGACCAATGAATCCCTTTCCACTGCCAGTGAAAATAATTTTAGAAAAAACAAAGGAAAAAAAAACCTATTTGTGTGGCACAGAACTTCATTCTCTTGACAACAAATAAAATGGTAAAGTTAATGATGTATGTGTTGGTAGCTTTTATTATTGTATTTTGGCAACGTAAACTATGCAAATCAAGGGTTTAACCAACTAAGTGTCTCAGATAATACAATGTAAACATCTTTTGAAATGGCTCCTTATCGCTGTGTGATAGCTATAGGAATTCAGATTAAAATCAATATGATAATATCTTAAATTCATTTTTTTTTATATATACAGCTTCTTATTTTTTTTCCCACATTACTATAGAAGCTTAGTTCTTTTAGCTCATTTATATTTATTGTTGCTAGGGATTTATATAACTATAAGCATAACCTTGGATTTATGATATATGTTTATTGATTTTATTCTCAAAAGGAATCATGTATTAAAATTCATATAAGGGTCCATAAGGTCATTCAATGTTTCAAATGAATAAGTAGAAAATTTTATATTCTCATCAAAGCAATTTCGCTTAATACTATTTCTCTATCTCTCATTGTTTTAAGAGGAAACTGGCTTAATTCAAAAAGTAAGAAAATGATTCCTTAGTTATGTGTTGATTAGCAAAAGAAAAAGAGAAGGAGATATTATTTCCTAAAATAAAAAATTTAATTAATACCTTCTTTAAGATGATAAAATTTTACCATCATTAAATTTAAAAATAAAAATAAAAAATAAAACCTTTCATAATGTTTGATATAGAACAATATATATAAGGGTAATTAATATGATAAAAAATTATTCCTCCTAAATAAATGGAAATTATTTCTTTCCAAAAGGGTAATTAATGTGGTAATAATTTATCCCTCCTAAATAAATGGAAACTATTTCTTTCCCACCAGGGAATTAATGTGGTAATAATTTATCCCTCCTAAATAAATGGAAACTATCTATTTCCCAAAGGGTAATTAATATGGTAATAATTTATCCCTGCAAAATAAATGGGAATTATTATTATTATTATTATTATTATTATTATTATGTAGGAAGAAAAAATTTAAGAAAACATTGTTTAAAACTTAATATATAAATAATATGCATGTTTTGTTTCTTGTAATGTCAAATCCAATATTTTGCCTTGTGCTATATTTAATGAAATAAATTAGTTTTTTACTTTAGCTAGGAAACCCATACATTAGATATTTTGTTTCAACATTAAGTGTAGAGGACTTAAGGTTAGTCACCCTTTAAGGCATGCCTTCTCCTTTGTCTTTTGGAGGCCCTTGAATGAGTTGAGAGTGTGCCTTAGATGCTTGATCAAGGTAGACCTCCATCACTTGCTAGATATTTTCAGACACAAAAAAAATATTAGTTTTCATGTCATGTTTGTAAGATTTATTTGTGGGCATGACTTTAGGTAAGTATAATTATTTATTTTATTTTTCCTTTAGTTATCATGAAGACTAGGATATAGTTCCAGACACGATGCTCAAAACCTTGTTATCATTGTTCTCTAGTCAAATAAAAAAAATGTTGTACTTTTTATGTATGTGCGTATGTTTTAGGCTTGTCTTGGGATGAGGTGTTACATAGGTATCAAAGCCGAGTTTTGCAAAACTGGGATCTCTGGAAATTGTTGGGTCTTAGAATAACACTAAGATAAGAATAGTGTTGTGTGATAGTAGTTGGTTTAGTTGTTGGAAGTAAATAATTATTGTTGAAATTTCACCTAATGGTGGAATTATGTTATAATTTTAAGGACACTCAATCTTGTGTGAAAACCGTAAGCAAATCAAATGAATGAGGTCAAACATAGTAAGTATACAAATTGAATTATTTTATTATAAATGAAACTATTAGTTCTTTTTGTGTGCCCTTTCCTTGCCTTGGTGAATTATGTTAGCAGTGGAATAGGAGGGTGTGGTCTTGCTAGTGAAACATTAGTGGATTTAATAATTTTTTTAAAGTGCAAAATTTCCATCTTAATCTTAGTTTAAATGGCTATACAAGAGGCATTCATGTATTGGACCTTGATAATTGTAAATTGAGCCTCCTATGCCTCATAGGAAAATCAAAATTATGAATTAAACATAGTCTCCTTATGACCCGCTACATGTGTATTTTCTTACTTAATTCCCTTGATGTTTGATAGTATAAATTGTTATGTCTAGCTGCATTCAATTATGGAATCTTAATATCATGTTCATATGAGACTTAAGTTTTAAAACAAATAAGAATGTCTTTCAATCGATTTAAAGTAATAATTATGTGAATATTTAACCCTGTTTATAAAAATGATGTGATTACTTTGCATAATATGGTTTGGGGTTAAGAAAATAAAATTGTTGGAAATAAGCAACTTGAACAAGCTATTGTAGATAAAAAGAAAATTTAGTAGAGGAAAGTGGAAACAATAGGTTGTTACAATTTGGTCAACATTACGTTATGAATTCCTACATTGGCCAGTGTTTAAGTGTAATAAATTCTTGTGTATATTTTTTGTGTGAGTTGAATTGGATAGGATTAAATCATACTTAGAGAAAAATGTGTTCTTACATGTGTGCTTTCTTGTATTCTTATAGGTGAAATCTAAATGTGAAAAGAGGATTATAATACATACTAGGAGAATTAGATTTAATATTTAGGAATGTGAAAACTTTTGTTATAAGTTGTATCAAATAATTTGATTATATTACCATTAAGAATGTATGCACTTTGTGTATTGTACAAGTATATTATGTGTTGAGCAATTAGGAATGCTCGATAATACATATTTTGTTTTAGGTTATCCTTGCATTTTATCTTGAACATCAGGTTTGCATGAAGACATAGCTAGAACTTGAAAGCATAGCAAACTTATTCATTTTAAAAAAAAAGACATAAAACTAAAGAAAAAAATCACTAACCATATATGGTTTTCAATGCAATAGCATTCAAGTTAAATTAAATAAGACCGACCTAGTAAAACATAGGAAATGTAGTGCATGGTATGACAATGAATTATAACTAGAAGAGAAATTAGGGGGAAAATTATGTTTTGTGATTGAAAATGATATATTTATTGCAAAATGAGATTGTTATAGAAATAATTAGAAATATTTGATGATTTAATGAATGAAACTAGTAGTTGGTGCAATAAGTGAGATAAATTTTAATGTGGTATAATGTGATATGTATGTGGAATTTAACATGTGTTGTGATGTGAGAATACTAGTAAATGTCATGATTGTATCTCAAAGTATGTTATATAGGATATCCAACTTGGGAAGAAGAGTTTAGTGGACATAATGTATAATCCACTTAAGCATGCCCTCTGGTAATTATATATGTGTTTGAATAACCCTTATGACTTAGTAGAGAAATGTTAAAAGGTAATATGCTTGGAAGTGTTGTATGGAGATGTGTGGGTCACCCTTCATGTTATTATATGATGTGATGTCTATAATGTCACCCCTATTTGAGGGCATTCTGTCATGGTCACTTAGGAGTACAGTTCCTCTTCTTCCCTAATTAAACCACATTGTTTGGTTCATGTTGTAAACCCTTTTCTTTCTATTATTCCATGGGTTGAGGATGGACATTAATGTGCCCTGAGCCTATACTCAATTCTAGCTATAGACACTTGGCAATTACATTGATGAAATCATGGATTTATAGTATTTGGGAAGCTGCTATTAGTGATGAGCTATAGATAGTGTTATAGCATTTGATTTTGAGATTTGATAATGGTTGCAAACAAAACAGATTAGTAACTTTAGGAAATGACACCTTATGTGCTATCAGGATGTTCAGAGAGATGAATTAGGATAAGTGTGACATGGTAATTGGTATGGTAACTTGATGAAATGACAACTATGTGTAATGAGATAATAGTGAATGATACTTCATTACAAGGATGATATGACTTTTGATGCGTCTGTCAGTATAAGCATGAGGTGTATTGTTCTCTACTTGGAATAATTATAGATGACTTTATACATATGTGATATCTCAGACTCATGATACATGATAACCATATAGGCTTGTGGGTTTTCTCTTCTGAGGTGGATGTTAGACCCTATAGATAACTCATTTGTGGCTATATACGCCTAAAAATGACATGATTTGGTCTAAATAAATATTCTTAATATTTATTCCCTTCTAATTCCTCTATCAATAAATAAATATACAAATTTATTTATTTGATTCACATTCCTCTGAATTAATTAAATATAAAAATATTTAATTACCTCTTCTAAAGTCAAAATTAAATAAAATCCTTTATTTAATTAAATTCCTTCAAACAATTAAATAATTCTTAAGTATTTAATTAAATCAAATCGTTCTTTCAAATTTGAATAAATCAAATCAATTTTATTTAAATTCTCTCAATCTCTAAAAATAAAATAAATAAAATATTTTATTTATTCTTCCAAATCATGCACAACAATTAAATAAATTTATTTATTTAAATTAGCTTTCTTATCTTCAAATTCTTCAAATATCTTCCAAATCTTCTAAAAATAAGTCTTCCTCTTCATGCACACAAAATTAAATAATTTATTATTTAATTTCTCTCAAATCATGCAAAAGCAAATCTTAAGTTGAGTTATCTATTCAATTAACCTTGTTTTTATCAATATCTCTTAAATTAGAAAAAAACTTTCTAATTTATGAAAAGCTTGTCTTATCTTTAGAAAAGAAAGTAGTTAACTCAAATAAAATAGCTTTTGTGTGACACTTATCTTCTTCTTATTCATTGCACGTTCCTCAACCGTTCTCAATTGTTGATCTTCTCAAGTCTTCTATACCATTGATCTTATTTCTCTCAAGTCTATAAATTGAACCTTGTTCTTCCATTTCATTCATCCAAGCTTTAAGTATTGTTACTCTGCAGGAATTACAGCACGCCTTTGGCACCAATTCCTTCATTGCTTGTGATCACACTATTTACTACAGACTACGCACTACTACCTTCGTCTTGAAGCTCCTTTTTCATTGTGAGATTATCACTGCCATTCTCAATCAACATTCTTGGACAAAGCAAAGAAGTGTACTCTATGAGGGCCCTATTTCATACATGCAAGGATGATTTTGATAGGCAATAAATGGAAGTTTCGATCTAGGGAATGTTTTCTTTGTTATTTGATTCATTGTTATTGGATTTCCTTAGTTCACTATTTCATTAAAGTTTTGGGTATTTGATATTGATTATGTTGCATATTCATTGTTGATCCAAATTTCCCCTAACATTTTTGGTGCCCACCATGGGGCCTAGCCCCAAATCTAACCCAAAAATTGAGTTTTTGTGTTTTAGAAAGCCGTACACAGGAGGAAACAACACATACATCAATTCCTAACATGCATCTATTACCTATCATGGTGCATACATTTCCACAGTGTGTATACCCTCTGTTTAGGCGCATCTGTTAACTGTTATAGTGCTTTCATCTTTGCAATCCATACAGACACTGTTACAGTGCTTTTATCATCTGAGATAGCACATATAAACTATTTTTTAGTGCTTTTATCCTATTTTGCAATGCATATGTATTTTGGCACTTCTATTGACTGTCTCTACACATTTAGTCTATGAAGCGATGCTTCTATTGTAGGCAGTGATTTTAGGGTTTTCTAGGAGATTTTTGCTAATGCTTACATCTTTGTAGGAATTCTCTTGATCTATTTTGTAGGCTAGGAACTGGTTTAGATTCATATAGTTGCACTTGTTAGCCCACACTTCAATTTCTAAAGGGAAAGAAAAATGAATGCTCATGTAAATCTCACGTAGTTTTAACTAGGGAAGTGGTAATTGAATCACTGCTATCTTGCATTGCAACATTGCTATCTTTTCAAAATTATTGCTATCTGGATAAAATTGAACTCATCATTGCTATCTGGTTAAAACTGAACCATTGCTATCTCGATTGACCATCACTTCAAAGTTAACAACTCGTGCTATCATGGATAAAATTGAATTCATCATTGTTGTCTGGTTAAAACTGAACCATTGTTTCTCAATTGACCATCATTTCAAAGTTAACAATTCGTGCTACATGGTTAAAATTGAACTCATGATTGCTATCTTGTTATCACTTCAAAGTTCTGTGCTTGCCCAAGTAGATACCTCATCTAGTTTTTCTCATTTTAACTAGGGGAAAAGAACAACTGTATACTGTGTTTTACGAATGATACCAGGCCTATGCTCTCCCTTATCTTGGGTGATCAAAATTCCAGACATATCATTTTTGCATGTGTTTTTCCTTTAGAGGGGCCTTCTCTTGGATACCATTCATCCAAGTAGGAACAACCCTAAGTGGTAATAGGCTAGACGCCAAGCCCTTCCAAGCCACTATAAATAAATTATGTTTGGAGCGAAAGCTTCAAACAACGAGTGAAGTTGTGTTATACTGACAGCCAACCTCCCCCAAAACCCTCCAAGGTGCAACCCTTGCAGGTTGGGAGACTCCATAACGGAGAGTAGTGCTGCCACATGTATAACCACTCGAATGGTTGCCTTCATTAAACACCTTTGTTCTAGTGGCCAAAAACCCTTGTAAACCATTTGAAGCCTAGGATTTGTACTTGTTCTTTTTAGTCTAAAAAGAGTCAAAAAAATCACAAAAAAATAAAAAAATAAAAAAACATAAAAATATTCTTTGTGTTTGCTATGTTTTCTTGCCAAAAAATCAGAAAATCATATTAGAGAAACCTACTTGCAACAAAAGAAACCAAAAATATCAAAAAAATTCCAAAAAATTGCAAAAATATTAATAAAAGCTAGAGCATCACATCCGTCCTCTGTTTCTGCACATCTGTGCTGACCTACTGCACATATGCAATGACTTTTAGTACTTTTATTGACTATTCCAAGGCATATACATTTTACCAGTACAACGCATATATCCTGACTTAAAGCACATTTGTCAATTTCTACAGCACATCTGTATCAGTGCATACATAGTAGTGAGCACTTCCATAGTTTTCAAGAGAAACATTTCACTAGTTCTAGGTACCCATTTTAGTCTAGTCCCAAAATCAGAGATCGGGTCTTACCTTGCAGTCAGTTTTCTATCCATTTTACATCAAAATCTCTCTTTTATTGGTCATCCCATTCACCTTCTATCAAGTCTTTTCTAGTCCAAAGTCAAAACTATCCCATATCAGATCAATATAGGCGCCTTTTTCGTATCACTTGTGGATTCAAGTAAACCTAGTTAGTCATAGAACTTTGCTAGTAGGTCTTGGTGCATGACTAGTCCCTACACAGTAAGACAAGTATCGAGTACCCTTACTAGTGGCTACCGTCTTGTATCGGTCGTCTTACTTGGAATCATTGATCGAGAAATCCCTTTGTCCAAGTCTTGTCATAAGTATCCTATTCTCAGTAGTCTTCATCTGCACCTTGCCAAAATCTCTAGTCCCATTCCACCTCGTCCCATGTCACCTTGCATGGTTCTTACTAGATCTCAATACAAAAAACAACTTGAAATGGGTAGATCATCCAACCACATCATCATACCTCATGATAGTGATGAGGAAATCTGTAACGAAGACTATCAAGGAAGTATCCAAGATTAGAAATTCCAACGCTTAGTAGAGAAAGTGCTCCATGCAGACCCTCATAAGTATTTCTATCATCTTGCTAGTCTCAGAATTAAACTCCCTGTAGATTTTGATATAAGCACAATCTTGGAAAACATACAAGATTACCATGAAAAGGGAAAGAATGCCATAGACCCAAACACAGATGATAAAGGAAAGAAATCCATAGACCCAAATGCTCCTATGGAAGAAATGAGGAAAGAACTTGAGGGTCTAAAGCAACAAATGTTAGATCTCAAGACGGGTACAAACACTAAAAACTACTCCTTGGAAGATATTGCACTGTACCCCTTTGATAAAGGTTTGATCATGAAACCATTTCCCTATCGATTCGAAGTTCCTAAGTTTGACAAGTACAAAGGGAAAGGGGACCCTAGAGACCACATTAGGGAATTCAATGCAGCATGCTTGGAAGTAGCTCACAATGAGACTTACTTAATGAGACTATTCCCTAGATCTCTAGGCAGTCAACCTATGGAGTGGTTCTCATGGCTTCCATCAGGCATCAAAACTTTTGATGAGCTAGTCAACAAATTTATCACACACTTCTCTTACAATATTAAACATGAAGTCTCTACGCTTGACCTATGCAACACCAAGCAAAAGAGTGGTGAATCATTCACCACCTTCCTACAAATATGGAGACAACGAGCAAGCAAATGCTCATATGATGTACCTGAGAAGCAACTAATGGAGATGTTTCTCCATAACCTCAACACTGATCTTGGCTATCAAATACAAATACAATGCCCTACATAATTCTCAAAATTCATCGAAGTGGGATTGTTTATCAAAAAATCTATGATCGCCAAGGGGTAAATCAAGTTATACAAGGACACACCTACCTCCAACTACACAACTGACAAATCAAAGTTTTGGACCAAGAATAAGAATGTTGTCAACGATGGAGTGGTTGACGAGAAGGTGGCGGCTCCCAAGCAACAACCCATACTCACTCTCAAAGGAGAAGAAAATAATGTTACACCCCACAAAACATTCTCTCGGGAGCCAAGACCATGGTTCAGTGCAAATCCAAGGCGAAAGTTCACACCACTGGGTGAGTCCTAAGAATGCGCATTACGGAAGTTATTGGCTAACAATGAAATCTCTCTACTGCCAACAAGTGATTATGAGCCTATAGTCAAACCTCCCTATTGGAAAGACACTGACTATTGTGAATATCATAGAGGAAGGGGACATACAACCAACAATTGTATTCATCTCAAACATGTTATCCAAGATGTGCTTGATCAAAATCAAGGAGGAACCCAACAACATACCTCCAATGAGACACATGTGGCTTACATGGATCCACTTCTCAATCACGACAGGCTGTACAACAATAATAACAACCATGGCAACAACAACAACAGAAACAACAACCATGGCAATAACAACAACAACCACAACAGGCAAAATCAGAATAGTGGGAATAGTAATTCCAACTATGCAAGTGTGATATTCAACTATACCATCAATTGCCTATCCGAGCATGTCCCGCAAATCAATGTGGTCACGCCTAATCAACAATCAAAACCTAATAGAATTGGTTGTAGTATCATTACCCGCAGTGGTAAAGTCACATTGAATACTGTCCCCCAAGGTCATCACCTTCTCATCCCAACTTCCATCAGTATAATGTCATAGACCAACTACAGAAGACTCCAGCACACATTTCTATCTTAGAGTTGTTGCGACTATCTCCTTCCCATAAGGAGATTCTCAATAAAGCCTTAGTGTAAACCACTGTCCCCACTAACTTGGCCCAAGAGAATTTTTAGGCCATGGTAGGTAATCTAACCTCCTCAAGTACCATATCATTTACTGAGCAAGATGACCTCTCATTGTCTCAACCTCATAACACCCCTCTACATATTGTCGCCTTCATCCACAAGCACCACATCAAGAGGGTTCTCATTGATGGGGGAGATGGTTTAAATATTTGTACATTAAAGCTAGTCCTTACATTGGGGTTGTCCAAAAATGCAGTTGATCCAAGGAAGAAGATTACTATCAAAGCCTATGATAAAGAGGAGAGAACTACAAAGGGAATAGTAGTCTTACCCATACAAGTGGGACCAATGATAAAAGATGTTGTGTACCAAGTCCTAGATAGGGAGCTCACCTATAATATTCTCCTAGGAAGACCATGGATTCATGCCATGAATGTTGTCCCTTCGACCTATCACCAATGCATAAAATTCATGCATAATGGCAATCAAGTCACCATCCAAGGAGACCTTGATCCCTTCTAGCATTGCAACTCTATCCTTTCAAAACTCAATTACATCATACCAAACAATAGAGCATCTACATCTTCTACCCCACAGCATGATCATACCTCTGAAGCTTCCTCATCAAGGCCCAAAGAGAAAAAGATTACCATCAAAGAAACTGGAGTTGGGGAATACTACATAGAGCACAGCCTCAATCTAGCCAAGATGTCGTTATCTCCTAGATCCTTTGGTCAACCCAAGCATTTTCCAAAGACATCTGCTCCTCCTATACCTCCCACAACTCCTTTGTAAAATGGGGGACCTTATCAGATGAGACAGAGGAAAGAGATGTCCTATAATGGCTTTATACCGAAGAAGAAGAGAACATACAATAGGAACCTCTTAGGCTCCCAACAGAACTCTATGGGTGAGGAGAAGCCATCCTACACAGAATGGGTTATGAAGGACAAGGCCCCATCGGCCTAAGGAAAGAAGGAATCATAGAACCCATTCAACCTTCTTCATCCTCATTGGCTAGTAATACAAATGGCCTAGGATATAAAGGTAAGGGCAAAGATAAAGAAAATGCTTGTCTTGTAGAAATGATCCATACACTTCAAGTGGACAGTGACATAGATTCTAATGAATATGAGTGGGAAGAGCTGACAGAGCATTCCTACGATGAAAAAGAGTGTGATACCATTCAACCTTATAGCCCCTACCGTGAGGGACAAATGCTACCAAATAGACCACTAGAGTCTGATTTGCCTATCTCTAAGAATACGACTTTCGAGGAAGGTTTGAGTTCTATCACAATAAATAATTTGGAGGAAAGTACCATCGCAAACACTCCCCTTACCAATACTCCCAGTGTATCCATTCAAACTATCAATGAATCAGATCTATCCTCCGACTCCCTCCCCCTTGTGCATCCTGAACTTATTGACTGGGATCTACGAGGAACCCCTCAACTAGATATGTTCCTAAATGATGACGCCTATATTGACTATATGGAACTTAGGGACCACCTACCCAAAGGAGATCAGAAATCTAGTTTTGCTATTGAACTAAATACCGTGGCTTATTTCAGAGAGGGTGCCAAGCCTTCCAGTCGTAAAAATATCAAAATAAAAACTAGATTTGATGGTGAAAACTATTCTGTAGTAGTGTCAAATCCCAAAACAGTAAAAAGAAAGGACACATCTGAAAGTGAAAACCTAACTGTGGCACCTGATGATGGAAGACTTGACACTCTCCCCAATGACATGCACCAGGAGAAGTCTCAAATTGCTGTGGAACCTACAGAGCCAGTTAACATTGGAACAGAGGAACAACCTAAGATTGTTCACTTTGCTAAATCTCTTACTCCACCAGAAAAGACCAAGTTTATACCATTCTTCAAGAAAAAGAGGCAACTTCGATTGGTCATATGTAGACATGCCAGGGCTAGTCCCAAACTTGATCTTGCATCATCTTCCACTAGATCTAGGCGTGAAACCAGTCACACAAAAGTTTAGAAAGATGCATCCGTACATAGCACTATTGGTCAAAGAAGAACTAAAGAAGTTGTTAGATGTGGGATTTATCAGAGCAATAGATAACTTGGAGTGGATATCCAACATTGTACCAGTGTCCAAACCAGACAGCTGAGTCAGA
This sequence comes from Cunninghamia lanceolata, assembly GCA_027924645.1. Lineage (NCBI taxonomy): Eukaryota > Viridiplantae > Streptophyta > Pinopsida > Cupressales > Cupressaceae > Cunninghamia > Cunninghamia lanceolata. The sequence goes on from BSBN01000195.1 coordinate 883,259, forward strand.
CTATGCAATGACTTCAGAGATCTAAACAAAGCTTGCCGCAAGGATGATTTTCTGTTGCCAAATATAGATATCATAGTCAACTTAACAGCAGGGCATACCATGTTATCTCTCATGGATGGCTTCTTTGGGTACAACTAGATTAGGGTAGCACTAGAAGACCAGCATAAGATAGCTTTTACTTGTCCATGGGGCACTTTCTACTAGAATGTCATGCCATTTGGGCTAAAGAATGCAAGAGCCACATATCAACATGCTATGACTACTATATTTCATGATATGATGCATGTAACAATGGAAGATTATGTCGATGATATCCTAGCAAAGTCACTCACAAGAGAATCACACTTGGATGTGTTAGAGAAAGTCTTTCAGAGATTAGAGCAATTCAAGGTCACGTTGAACCTAAAGAAATGTGTATTTGGAGTCACCTCAGGCAAGCTTCTAGGTTTTATTTTGTCGGTAAATGGAATAGAGGTGGATCCCACCAAAGTCAAGGCTATTATGGACATGCCACCACCCAAGACTCTTACTTAACTAAGATCTCTATAGGGCAAGGTATAAGCAATTCATAGATTCATATCACAACTGGCAGACAAGTGTCAACCATTCAGTCATCTCCTGCACAAGAACATTCCATTTAGATGGGATGAGAGGTGTGAAGAGGCATTCAATAAATTGAAAGAATATCTTATGAATCCACCTATTCTCATGCCTCCTATCCAAGGGAAACCATTGATACTTTACATATCTGCTACACCTATAGCTCTTGGGGCTCTCCTAGCACAACAAGTCTATGAGAATAAAGAAAGAGCCATCTACTACATCAGCCAAACATTAGTGGGCTATGAATTGCAATACTCTCATATAGAAAGATCATGTCTTGTGGTAGTTTTTGCTTCCCAAAAATTTTGACATTATATGCTTGCGCATCTAGTCAAACTTATTGCAAAAATAGATCCACTGAAGTACCTACTAAGCAAAGCAGCTCTCATAGGTCACCTAGCCAAATTCCTAAGTGAATATGATATTGAGTATGTAGACAAAAAAGCTATTAAAGGACAAGTCATTGCTGATCAGTTAGCAGATGCACCACTACAGGACACCACACTAATACAATTTGAATTTCCAGATGAATCCCTATTCAACATCTCAACACATTCTTGGAAGCTTTACTTTGATGGGTCCTACACAAACCATGGATCGGGGATAGGAATCTTGTTTGTAACTCCTTAGGATGACACCATTCCAAGTCTTACTGTTTGTTATTCCCATGCATCAACAACATAGCTGAATGTGAAACCTTAGTCATTGGTATCAAAATGGCAATAGAGTGGAAAATCAAAGAGCTATGTGTCTATGGTGGTTCTCAGCTAGTGATAAATTAGGTCAATGATGATTACCAAACCAAAGATGAGAAGCTTATCCCATACAAGTAGATGGTCGACGGCTTTAAGGAATACTTTGTGATCATCTCTTTTGAGCAGATACTGCATATTGAAAACAAAGCAGCAGATGCCATGGCAACCATGGCCTCTCTCCTCGAGATACCAGAGAATGAGTCACGATACAAGTTCTTAGTAGAAACTATTCGACAACCATCTTATGACCTTCCTAAGAACCATACCATATGCCTTTTAGTTGGATCTGATTCACCTTGGTACGGTAAGATTTATACTTACCTTAAGGACAACACTCTCCCACCTAACCTATCTTCAAACCAATGATGAACCTTTATACACCAAACTTCTCGCTATACCATTATTGCCAATACCCTATACTGACGTGGTCTAGATGGTACTTTACTCCGTTGTTTAGAACGAGAAGAATCCCTAACCACCTTACAAGATGTGCACGAAGGGATTTGTGGAACACAGTCTAGCGGTCCTTCCTTAGCCAAGAAACTCATGCATTTGGGGTATGACTAGCCGAACATGGAAACAAATTCATATCAGTTTGTCAAGAAGTACAAGCAATGCCAAATACATGGGAACTTGATACATGCACTAGCTCAAGAGTTGAGGCCTTTAATGACACCTTGGCCCTTTTGCCAATGGGGACTTGACCTTGTGGGAAAGATCCATTCACCCTCATCCAATGGCAACAAATTCATCATAACCGCCATTGAGTACTTTACAAAGTGGATTGAAGTCGTTCCCCTAACCACCATTATAGGTAAACAAATCTCCTCATTCATCCTGAATTACCTCATTTATAGATATGGAATTCCTTCATCCATTATCATGGATAATGGAAGACCCTTCAAAAATTAGGATGTCCATGAACTCTATGACCGATTCAAAATCTAACACCATTTTTTCTCACCCTACTACCTCCAAGGCAATGGTCAAGATGAAGCATCCAACAAGACCATCTTGAAACTCCTCAAGAAGACAGTCAATGATGCTGGCCATGATTCACACATGCAAATCAATCCCACTCTATGGGCCTACAGAACCGGTATATGCACTCCCATAGGTGCTACACCTTACACCCTTGTCTATGGCTTAGAAACTATCCTCCCCATTGAGGTCAAGTTACCATCTCTCAGGGTGACTCGAGCCTAGGGAATTTTTTTTGAGATACATACTGGGGATCCTACCTCTGCTGGCCAGTTGAATTGACAAACATGCTCGAATCAATGCTCCTTGCATGGAATATATGCCTCTCTCACTGCCATGCTGCTCTAAGCTCTCTGAAGCAAATCAAACTAAGACAAGTGTACAAATGAATTGTCTTGTGGACCCTATTCCTATATATAGCATACAAACCCTAATCTAGTTGTGTGGTGACTATGACTACTTCCCACAACTGTTTCTTCCAATGTTCTTCTCGTTTCTCTAAAATGCATCCTATTTTCTTCAAACCTAACCAAGTTCTCCTGTCATCTTCATGAGATTGTCCATCTCACGCCTTCTGCCCTTCTTCCCATCCAATCTCTTGAGGGGGCATCCTATCATCATAACCTATACCAAGGGCAAACTGGGGCATGTATCATTGTTAGACAATTTATTCTTTGAAGCAATGCCATAAACTGCATTGCATCAAAGAGGGGCAAAATGTGTTCACCTAAAAATGACATGATTTAGTCTAAATAAATATTCTTAATATTTATTCCCTTCTAATTCCTCTATCAATAAATAAATATACAAATTTATTTATTTGATTCATATTCCTCTGAATTAATTAAATATCAAAATATTTAATTACCTCTTCTAAAGTCAAAATTATATAAAATCCTTTATTTAATTAAATTCCTCCAAACAATTAAATAATTCTTAATTATTTAATTAAATCAAATCATTCTTCCAAATTTGAATAAATCAAATCAAATTTATTTAAATTCTCTCAATCTCTAAAAATAAAATAAATAAATTATTTTATGTATTCTTCCAAATCATGCACAACAATTAAATAAATTTATTTATTTAAATTAGCTTTCTTATCTTCAAATTCTTCAAATATCTTCCAAATCTTCTAAAAATAAGTCTTCCTCTTCATGCACACAAAATTAAATAATTTATTATTTTGTTTCTCTCAAATCATGCAAAAGCAAATCTTAAGTTGAGTTATCTATTCAATTAACTTTGTTTTTATCAATATCTCTTAAATTAGAAAAAAACTTTCTAATTTATGAAAAGCTTGTCTTATCTTAAGAAAAAAAAGTAGTTAACTCAAATAAAACAACTTTTGTGTGACACTTGTCTTCTTCTTATTCATTGCATGTTCCTCAACTATTCTCAATCATTGATCTTCTCAAGTCTTATATACCATTGATCTTATTTCTCTCAAGTCTATAAATTGAACCCTGTTCTTCCATTTCATTCATCCAAGCTTTAAGTATTGTTACTCTGCAGGAATTATAGTGCGCCTTTGGCACCAATTCCTTCATTGCTTGTGATCACACTCTTTACTATGCACTACGCACTACTACCTTCGTCTTGAAGCTCCTTTTCATTGTGACATTATCACTGCCATTCAGAATCAATATTCTTGAACAAAGCAAAGAAGTGCACTCTCTGAGGGCCCTATTTCATACACGCAAGGATGATTTTGATAGGCAATCAATGGAAGTTTCTATCTAAGGAAGGTTTGCTTTGTTATTTGATTCATTATTATTGGATTTCCTTAGTTCACTATTTTATTAAAGTTTTGGGTATTTGATATTGATTATATTGCATATTCATTGTTGATCCAAATTTCCCCTAATAGTGGCATATGTTAGTGGACCTTGGTATGATGGCAAGTGCCTATTCATGTGGATTTTTCATGCATATATATGATTAGGCTATTCTAGATTGTTTGGGACACAATTATTATGACAAGGTAAATTCTTCATTGATTTTCATGTGGTTTGAGAACCACCATATTATTATGTGGTTTGAGAACCACCATATTATTCTATAGTTTGAGAACCACCATAGTATTCTATGGTTTGAGACCACCATGATATTGCATGCTATTATCTTATGTGGTTTGAGACCACTGTATGATTCCCCTCCTCCCCTTAGGTGACTTGTGCAAGGTTGCATGGTGTTTGTAATGTGCAAATCTCTAATAGATTGTTGGAACATTTATTTATGTGTTTAATATTTTTCTTGTAATCCAGCAGTGTTTTGTTACTTTGGGCTAATTAGCCATTTTTATGTTTGAGTTAGTCATTTTGCCTCAAGGACATGTTCTTGGTTAAACTTGGGAGAATGCAATGATCGTTATTTGATCTCCACTTCTTCTATGATTCATTATATTTCTTTGCTTCTACCTTATTGAGGTTTAATTTATGAGTTTGCTTTACTTCTTTAATTTTCTCGTTTGAGGCACTATAATGTTGCAACTGCTGGTATGTGTAGAGTGTTGTGACTATTGTTTTCTGTCATTTCCTAGAGGGATTATTGATAGGTTGTATAGGGGACTAGATGGCCTGGGGAATCTTGTTCATACTGAGTTATGTATGGAGGGCACCTAGAGAGGACCCTAAGAGCATCCTTTATTATTTGCTACTTGGCACAGTGGTATTCTAAAGGGCATGGTTATTCATTTGTTATTCAGCATTATGGTATGGATGATATCAGGTTCCCATGGAGGTGAGATTGTATGGTGTTACACTGCATTGCATATTAGCACAGTGCTTACTACACAACATTGTTATTCACTCATTGATCATTCGACTCTATGGCACTATGGATTGCTCAGTGGTCTATTAGTGTTGTCCTCCTCTAATACCCCTTTTCTTGTTGAGCCTTGTGGTCAGAGCCATGTGATGTCTTCATGATGAGTATAAATGTTGATACACATAAGTATGATCTTCATCTTGTGATTCACCTAGGAGAGTTATGTGTTGGGAGGAAAATCTAAATTTAGATGATGTGTTATATGTGGGATTGAGTTTTTGTGTTATCTGAGTCATTGAGAGATGTTGATAATCAAATGTTAAATTTTTTTTACTATAATAGAATATGTGACTTGATTCTATTCCTTAGGTATAAATTCATTCGTGCATCATGATAGTATACGGTTTGTGGTTAATTTGCATTCATATAACTGGATATGATACGCTTGGTTATTATTATATGATGAGGTAAAACAAATTTTTAATTATATTCGATAGTCTCTTCTCTTAGGAACTTCTAGGAGGAAGTCCAAACCTAGGGGAGAGGATGTAGGGCCCCTACTTGGTACCTACTATTATGACAAGAAGTGATCTTACATTTTTGCTACTATAGTTTTGTGATGAGACATCTTATATGTGGTTTCAGTGTTCTGATTAGACTACGTCTATGGTTACACTTTTCTTTTGGACATATGATTCTATCTTAGACCATGTTTGATACATATTTGATAAATATGCTCATGTACTTTTGTTGTTTTACATGATACTTAGGATGATGACTAGTATCTTATGTTAGTGGACTACATTCCTCATTGGTGTATAGTAATATATCACTCCATGAGTTGTGTTGTGTAAATTCGTATGTTGTGACTGTGGATCATGTCATTAAATGATATATATAGCATCACATATACTCCATGAAAATATTGTTAAGTATCTTTGAGCATCTTGATTATAGAAAGACTTCTAATACCATTATCTAGTGGATGCAGTATGTTCATAAGTGCACAAATGATTTAAATGATTTACAAATGTTTCAGTTAGTTGCTATTATATTGTTGCTTCGGCTATGATATTCGTGATAACTGCTGACATCAAAATGAGTGTGCAGGTATGTACTAGCCAGTGGAAATGGGGAAAATACAAGGGGACACTATTGTGTGAAACCGGTAAAGCCGACCAAGTCATGAGAAGAGACTTAGGTCCTTCGTATTGTGGTTGTACTATCATGTGATGTGCTAAAATACAAGGGGACCCTATTGTGTGAAACTAGTAAAGCTGACCAAGTCTTGAAAAGAGACTTAGGTCCTCCGTATTGTGGTTGTACTATCATGTGATGTGTTCTTCCTTATGTTGTATTAAGTGTTGTCATATGTCATGATTGTTCTTTGTGTTGTAACTTGTATTGTTTTGTGACGATAACCTGAAAATTAATTAAATTTCCCTTCAACTCCCTATAAGGGTGCAAAATAACTAAGAAGACACTTTTGGCTTAATAATAAGTCATTGGGACCCAGGACTATGGTCTAGGCACTTTTGGAAGGGAAAATTAACAAAAAAAGTAAATTTTGAAAATCTTCATTTTTACCGTAAATAGAGTGATGAAATTTAAGAAAAGATGAGGAAGAAAAAGAGGGTGTGTGTTGTGAGGACCTGAGGATAGACAAGTGGAGCCCTCATTTTAAGGACAAGTGTTGCATGTCAAGAAGAGAGGTGTAAAAAAAAAAGGCTATTATTCATTTTACTTCTGGGGGAGCAGTAACAAAATTGTATTTTTTTTCCAGCTATAATCTTTCATCTAGGGGGGATTACCTTTTTACCTATTTACTAGAGGGTTGTAAGAAAAAAGAGGGAGAAAAAAAATTATGGAGAAGGTAGGAGAAGGGAAACTCAAGCTAGAGGAACAAGAGATGTTTGTCGAGCTTAATAGTTTTACAGAGAATTTTAGGTATGGTCTTGAATCCAATTAATTTTGAACTTAACAGGAAAACAAAAAAAAGAATAAAAGCTAATTAGCATTCTACAATTATTGTACTTCAAGTCATAATCTATGTGTTATGTGTTGTTGAAATACATTGTTAAATAGTCATGTTGTCTATGCTATGTGTTGTTGAAATCCAATGTTAAATGATCTAAGATGGATTTGTCTTAATACTTTAACTTATGTGTGATGTGTGGGGGTAGAAAAGAGAAGGTCCTATAGGAGTCTACAATGGGTAAGAGTAACCTGACTATGCTTATGCAAATTAAAATTTGGAGTAAATTTGGGGTAAGAGTACCCGTTGGAATTCTTGAGAATAAAAGGATATGAGTACCAAGAGAATAAGGACAAGGAAGCAGCTCTAAAAAATTAAATGGTATGAGTACCCATGAGGAGAGAAAACCTTTTTAATAAAGGTTAAATCTATCCTATAGACTGTAGGCTTTCTCTACCCCCCCCCCCAATTGTGAAGGTTTTTACACCAAGCCTTCTAGTGGACTGTGTGTGAACAACTAGTAAATGTTGAATGCTTTATGTGTTGTTATTACTTGTAAGTGAGTTTTGTGGCCATGTAAATGGGTGTGTTCTTGTACCTAGGTCCCCCTGTGTTTTCCCCTGGCTCAAGGGTGGGCAACTATTACCCTAGGCTGGGAGGTGAGCATCCATTGGCTATGGAAAGGAGTTGTTTAGTTTTTGTTACAGGTCCCTTAAGGGCTAGAAGGATATAATAATAATTGTTGTGACAAGATAAAAGAGAGTCTACATCATGGGTGGAAAGGAAAAACAAGTGTTATCCATATTAAGAAAAGGGAACTAAATGTTCTATGCAAGTTGTGTTTAAATCTGAATATTCTTATTATTATGTTGGACTTTAATAAAAAGGATTATGATGAACACACCAAGGTTTAGTTTTACAATGTACAAATTATTAAATCGAATCACTGAAGACGTAATCTACAAAAAAAAGAGAAAATTATCTATATGTTTTATGTGATCCTTAGTGCAAATCTGAGAAGAAAACAATCTCCATATTTGTTTAGATCTATAAAAATGCAATTATGAAAAGTATTTTTATTTTTTTTGCATGTCTTGTAGAGAGAGAGAATCTTTAAGTGGGTATTGTCAGAAAATAAAAAGAAATGTATTAGACAAAAAAAATTATTGCATGAAAATATAGTAGACCCTCTCTCCTTGAGGCCGTGCTCTTGCTAGTAGTATACATTGCTTGGAGGCACAAGGGTGTTCATGAGAGCGTTTGCCTACCAGACAAAACAATCACATAGAAAGGAATCAATGATAGGTATAGGATTTAAGTGGAGTCTTTGGGGGGGTTGAGGTTGCCAGAGCAACCCACATGCCTGAGGTAAATAAGAAATTTATCAGATTTAAGACTGTAGATAAAGAAAAAAATAAAAAAAGTAAACAAACCTATTCTAATCCCTCATTCGACGCTAGTGTGGCATTGACCCTCTAGCTAGATGCTATTCTATGTGCAGAAGGTTGCTTGAGTTTGTTTCTTCCTAAATGCTACCTATGCATAGACATCAAAACACAATAGAATAAGGATGCAGCATTACCCTGATGTATTGATCAGCCTAGAGGAAAACACTACTGTAGGTCTACTAAGAATCATTTGCCATGTTGGCTTCCTATGCCATAGCAGCTGGTGGAAGACCTGCCTCATGAAAGAAGATAGAAACTAGGGAAAATAACAAGAGAAATAAAAACCAAAGAGCATATGTTACTTTTTTTCTTTTGTGTGCCCTTCCTTTAGGGTTAGGGTTATGCTGACCAATGAATCCCTTTCCATTGCCCCTGAAAAATTACTTTAGAAAAAACAAAGAAAAAAAAACCTATTTGTGTGGCACAAAACTTCATTCTCTTGACAACAAAAAAATGGTAAAGTTAATGATTTATGTGTTGGTAGCTTTTATTATTATTATTTGGCAACGTAAACTATGCAAATCAAGGGTTTAATCAACTAAGTGTCTCAGATAATACAATTTAAACATCTTTTAAAATGGCTCCTTATCACTACATGATAGCTGTAGGAATTCAGATTAAAATCAGTATGATAATATCTTAAATTCAATTTTTTTTATATATACAGTTTCTTAGTTCTTTTAGCTCTTTATATTTATTGTTGTTAGGGATTTATATAACTATAATCATATCCTCGGATTTATGATATGTGTTTATTGATTTTATTCTCAAAAGGAATCATGTCTTAAAATTCATATAAGGGTCCATAAGGTCATTCAATGTTTCAAATGAATAAGTAGAAAATTTTATATTCTCATCAAAGCAATTCAACAAGTAAGAAAATCATTCCTTAGTTATGTGCTGATTAGCAAAAGAAAAAGAGAAGGAGATATTATTTCCTAAAATAAAAAATTTAATTAATACCTTCTTTAAGATGATAAAATTTTACCATCATTAAATTTAAAAATAAAATAAAAAATAAAACCTTTCATAATGTTTGGTATAGAACTATATATATATATATACAAGGGTAATAAATATCATAAAAATTTATTCCTCCTAAATAAATGGAAATTATTTCTTTCCAAAAAGGTAATTAATGTGGTAATATTTTATCCCTCCTAAATAAATGGAAACTATTTATTTCCCAAAGGGTAATTAATATGGTAATAATTTATCCCTACGAAATAAATGGGAATTATTCTTATTATTATTATTATTATTATTTGATTGGTAAGAGGCCGAAGCCATTAATATATAAGGTCATTTAGAAAAAAATATAGCTCTGTTCAGTGCGGGCACCGGTAGCAAAGAACAGAGCGAAGAAAACCTCCGGTCTAGCCTGGGACTTTAGCAGTCCAGTACATATTGTTTATATACACAAGGTCAAGCCCTTTAAGGAAACATAATTCTTTTACAATTGCTAAGAAAGATATACAGATATGGCCTTTCTTTAGATATCCTTATTCTGTATGCTTTTAGGCACTTCGCCTCCTCGGAAGACCTTCATGGCTGATATTGAAGGGGCATCTTCTATCTTTCTCCTATCTAACCTGAAACCACATAAGGCTACCACTTCTTTTCACATGTTAACTATACCAAATCAAAACATTTAATCTACTGCAAATATCTGTTAGTTCTTAAAATCTTTGCTTTGAGAAGAGAATACTTGATTGTTGCCAAGCTTATCAAAATTATACACTTTGCATATTAACAAGTGTAACCTACAGTGTGTGTCTTCATTATATCAGATAATAAATGAATCTTCGATAGGCAAACCTAGGTAAATGCTTGTGGAATTAAATGGTTACAAAAAGGTATACCCGTCTAGTGAGACTATAAGCAATACCAAGTGTACAGCCCTCCTGTAGAGTTTCAGAGGGATTTTAAAATCCTTCTATAAGGTTAGCCTCTAGTAGTAATGCATATGCCATCAGCCCCTTTATTAGCCAAGGAGTCAGCTTCTCTATTACCTTCCCTGTATATATGATTAAATGTGCACCTTTTAAAAGAAGTAGTGAGGTCTAGGGCAGTAAACAAAAGGGAATTTAGTCTCCAATTGGGCATGCTCCCTTTGCGTAAGGCATTAATGATAATGGCTGAGTCTCCTTCTACTTCAACTTTTGCAATTTTCAGGTCTTTGCAGATTTTTAGACCTTCAATCAGAGTAGTTAGTTCTACTATATTGTTTGATGCTTCTCCTAGAAGTTTGGCCAAGGTTACGATAGTTTTCTCCTCAGAGTCATGAATTATGCAACCTATACCTACTGCTCCTGGGTTGTCCCTAGATGCCCCATCAAAATTAAGCATGAACCAACCTTCTGCAGGAGGTTGCCACTTACATTCTTGTCTCTTGTTGGTGGTGTTAAGGCTGCCTGGACCCACGAAGGAGGGCAATTTTAATCCTATCCACTTCCCATGCATCTTTTCATCCCAATGAGACATTGAGGTATCTTTTTTAGGGTTACTAAGCACCCCACTATTGACAATTTCTATGATAGCGGCTTCAATTTTAGTAATAAGCTATTCATAAGATAGTTTACTTTCTTTGAATATCCTTCTATTCCTTTCTTTCCAAATTTCCCATATCATAATTGACGGGGTAATTGTCCATAACATATTGTAGATGCTTTGTTTGTGCAAATTAGGCCAACACTCGAATAGGTTTAGTATCCTATTGGGAAGAGCTGTAAGCCATCCTAACTTATTATTTAGCCAGTACCAGCATTTATTCGAGAATTGGCAGTCGAGAAGAATATGATCCGCTATTTCTAGCTCCTTTTCACAAAGGGGACACCTTCTAGGCCCTTCAAAACCCATCTTTGTGAACCTATCCACTGTTAAAATTTTCTTCTGTAAGGCCAGCCATGCAAACATCCCAGCTTTTGGAAGACAGTTCTTATCCCAACAAAGTCTCATTGGGATCTCTGATTTTGGTCTGAGTTGTTGTTTGATTAAGAGTTTATAACCATCCTTAGTTTTATAGTTTCCTGATTTGGCCCTGTCCCAAACCAGTCTATCTGAGCCTCTTTGAAGGAAACCTTCTTGTTATTAAGGATGTCTGTCAATCTCTTTTTTTCATCATTCTGAAGGTTCATGTTTTCCAAAGATTTCCAATTCTAGTCCTGGCTTTCCCCATTATTAGGGAAATCTATGTTATCTTTTACTTGCTTTCCCCATTGGGCTTCTAGGATTCTTTTAGCATTCTCGAAGTTACCCAAACTACTTATTATCTCAAACCCTCCCCAAGAGTCATCCCCAAAAAGTGCTTGATTTCCATCACCTAGATTCCAGGTCAGTTTGTCCATAATGAGCTTTCTGCATTCCATCATGAAATTCCATAGGTGAGAACCTTTAGGGGGATTGGCCATTCTAAATAGGAAGGCCGGTTCCTCACCTCTAAGGTATTTGTATCTAAGGATTTTGACCCACTTTAAATTAGGCTGATGATACATTTTCTAGACAAGTTTAGCACCTAATGCCTTATTCTGCTCCTTGAGATTTTTCAAACCAAAGCCACCCTCCTCTTTTGGTCTACATACTTTATCCCACAAAACAAGTTCCATTTTCTTCTTATCCTCCGAGCCCTGCCATAGGAAAGTTCTAAAAGTTTTGTTGATTTCTTCATGTTTTTCCACTGGCAGATTCATATAGGATAATTGATAAACTGGGATACCTGAGAGAACCACATTTAGCATTGTGACTTTGCTTGCTAAAGAAAGCCACTTGCCTTTCCAAGGTTCTACTTTTTTACTGATCTTGGAAGTGATATGGTCCCAAAGAGCAATGGTCTTGTTGCTTGCACCCATAGGTATACCTAAATATTTACATGGCATTTCCCCTTTTTTGAAAGATAAAATTCCACATATTTCCTTTTCAATTTCTGACTCAGTAGTAAAGAAATAAATTGCTGATTTATTAGCATTCACCTCCTATCCAGAGGCCTTACAATAAAAGTCCAAAATTTATTTGAACCCCTTAGCTTCTTCGATGCTACCCGAACCAAAGAGCATAGTATCATCTACAAACTGTTGATGGGTTGTAGGATCTACACTCGAGGTGATTTTGATTCCCTGAACCTTCCTTTCTACCCTTGCCTTGGTGATCATTCTCCATAGAACTTCTGCCATTCTAATAAAGAGAAAAGGGAAGATGGGGTCCCCTTGTCTCAATCCTCTTGAGATACTAAAAAAATCTTCAGGTGTTTCATTGACTAATAATGAAAACTTGGGATTAGAAATGCATGCGTAAGTGAGGTTTATCCATTGTTTAGAAAAATCGAAGGCTTCTAAAGTTTTACAGAGGAAAAGCCAATCGACCTTGTCATAGGCTTTACTGATGTCTAATTTAATTAGCATACTGGGATTTTTATTTTGCTGTATAGAATGAATGGCTTCTTGGGCTATAATAATTCCATCAAATATGGATCTCCCAGGTACAAACCATGTTTTCTTGTCACTTATAATGTCTGGCAAAACTGTCTAAATTCTGTTAGCTAAGGTTTTAGTTAGAATCTTGTATATAGTATTACATAGAGAGATAGGTCGCAAATCCCCTAGATTTTCTGGCGTCTCTTTTTTTGGTATGAGAGAAAGAAATGTATTATTTACTTCTTTTAAAAGACTACTAGAATTTCTTACTCCTTCTAAAGCATCGACTATTTCATCTCCTATGAAGTGCCAGCATCTCTGAAAAAATAATGCTGGAAAGCCATCTGGCCCCGGAGCTTTGTCTAACTTCATTAGAGAGATCGCTAGTTCAATCTCAATTTTAGTAAATTTACCATTGAGGTTTTTGTTTTGATCCTCTAAGATAATCCTTGGAATGTCTTTCAATATGGCTTGTTGAAGCAGCCAATTCAATCCTTCTTGATTGTTAAGAATGTCCTCAAAGTACCTAACCACTTCATATGCAATTTGTTTAGGATCTTCGATCTAGGTGTTATTCTCATCTTTAATTTTAAAGATCCTGTTGACATTTCTGTGTGCTTTTGTACTGTTGTGGAAGAACTTAGTGTTCTTATCGCCCACTTCCAACCAAGTCTCTCTGGACTTTTATTGCCAGAAGATTTCCTCTTTGGCTAGGATATCTTCATATTCTATTTTCAACTATTTTTCTTTTGCATAAGATTCTGCATCCATGCCTTTAGTTATCACACTTCTGTTGAGGTTTTAAAGTTCCTCTTCTAACTTAGATTTGATTTTGAAGATATTACCAAAGTTAGTCTTATTCCAGTTAAGAAGCTTACATTTGATAGTTTTTAATTTCGATACTAAACAGAAAAGCTTAGATCCTGAGACTCTAGTTTCTTTCCACCATTGCTTAATTAAGGTTAAAAGGTTATTATCCTTGACCCACATCTATTTAAATTTGAAGGGGCACCATTTGGGTTGGCAGTCTTCAGATAGACTAAGCTGGACTAGGTAGTGATCAGAGCCTGAGTATGGTAAGATCTCAGCCTTCAGAATAGAAGATAGTTGTGCCCAGTTGCCCCAGATCAGAAATCTATCCAATTTTTCTACAATATTGCTAAAGCCCTTCCTTCTATTATTCCAAGTAAAACCTTCTTGTGCAGTTTTGATTTCCAATAAATTTTTCTTAAGAACCCAATCCTTAAAGTCCATAGCTGCTATTGATAACCTGATAGATCCTCCCAGCTTTTCTTTAGGGTCTAGGATCGCATTGAAATCTCTGCCCAAAACACAAACTTGATCTTGTAAGGTACCCAAAAATTATTCTACTTCTTTCCAGACTAGTCTCTTATCCTGGTTCTAGGAGGGACCATAGATGTTAATAAGATAGAACTGTAGATTATTTCTGATGCTTCTAATGTCTCCTGCCATCCAGTTCCTTTTGCAGCTTATTACTGAGAATGAAACCATTCTAGGATCCCAAATTATCCCAAGGCCCCCCGAGGCACCCTCTTCTAGGACTCCTGCTAGTTCCCATATTCCAAGCTTTCTATGTAGAGTGTCTATCTCATCTTTATTTAGTTTGGTTTCTTGGATCATTAGTATGTCTATTTTTCTGTTAGTTAGACAGCGTTTTATGATACACTATTTGTTAGGGGCATTAAGACCCCCAACATTCCAAGTATGTACTCTCATGGTGCCGTGGGAAGGCACTTCCCCTTCCCTGCATAGAGCATTGTGGTGATCTTGGTCTGATCAGAAGCCTCTCCTGCTTTCTCTCTTAGTTCCAATATTGATTTCCTTCCCCTTTTCTTGTTGCTTTTGGCACAGTCTAGGGTATCCTTACTAAAGTCAGTTATGGTAATGCCCAGCCATAGTTTTGCTTCATCCGCCACTTTGTCTCCCTGATCTTTTGGGTCCTCTGTCTACCTTTTCTCCCATTCTTCAATTTTTAGAATCTTGGAGATAAGCTTTTCTTTCTCTTCGTTGGCTACCTCAATTACCTCATCCTCTATTGTCTTATCGAGGATCTCATCACAAAGTCTTTCTAGATCCAAATGGTAGTTCCTAACAATAGGTTCCTTTAGGAGCTCAAAATCTTTATGGTTTCCTCTTGATTCAAAAGTGTTTGGAACCCATTCTAGGGTCTCTAAGGCCTTTGGGTTTACACTTCCTTCTACGTTTGTATGGGATATTTCTTCTACCTACTTCTAAAAATACTTCCCTGTCCTCCAGTTCCAATTTCTCTTTAACAAATTGTGTTTCATCAGTCTGGTTTAGAGGCCCTACCGTAGTAGAAATTTCTTTGCCTGAACTAGCCTGTGCATGGTTCATCTCCTATGTGGTTACCTTATCTGGGACACTTCCTTTGGTTTCTAGCATTTCTTCAGCTGCGCCGATAGCACCCTCAGGGCCTGATCTTGTCCAGATGGATCCTTATTAGCATTAGAGTGCTTTTTGACAGGAGGAGCACTATTCTTCTGATAATCCACTATAAAACTACTAGTATTCTCATTGAATTTGATTTTGACCCCCCCATGCTGAAGAGTAGATTTCATCTCCGCAGGCCTCTTTGGGATTCTGTGGCTAGTGTTTATACCTAAGGGGCCATGGTGGAAGGCTGGCTTGATGCAATATTTGGCTAGATTAGTGTTTATTTCTAGGGGTTCTAGGTTTTTAGTGCCTAAGTCTATTTTGACTAATAGGAGCATATCAGAGTGAGACAAGAAATCTTTGTCCAATCCCATGAACTCTCCTAGGTGATTCCCAATTTCCTTTAAGATTTTGCTATGTGTGAGCTCAACTAGAAAATTTGGTAACTTGACCCATCTAACTATTTTTAGTTTTAGTTTACTGGGATCAAAATTAGGTATCTAGTCTTGATACTTAAAGCATTGACCCTTATAAAACAAACTTCTGCTGTTGAAGATTTCTTTTTTTAAGTTTGGGCTTTTACAGACAATGAAAATGAAATCTTCAGTAGTGATAGTGGTGCTTACCTGGTCTTTGTAGAGGCCTTGGATCCATTCTGCAATATCCTTTATTGATTGCCCTATTATGCCCCAACAAACATAGAGGCCATGAGTTTTACAATGCATCCCCAAACCATCTGTATAGATATTTCTGATGTCTATCGATGCCCTCTTCTCTTGTGCTTTCAAAGTTTGATGACACCCTAGGCTAATTCGTGGATTTGATTGTTGGGTTCTAGGGTTTGCCTGATCACAAATTGTTACCAAATCCTTATTTTTCCCATGAGTCTATGGTGCTAAATTGCCAGATTTAGGGTTCTTGGAGATTTGCCCTTGGTAGGGTGCTCTAAAGTTCGCCCTGTTACCTATATGGGGATTTGCCTTTGCATATGTGATTCTGGGGGCCGGTTTTAAAAAACCCTCCACATATCTTTGTCTTGGATTAGCAAGGTAGGGGGCAGCAAGAGGTTGTCGAGCATTGCAGCTTCTTTCCTCCCAACCTAGACTAGTGCAGTTTGCTCCTATTGCAAATGCTGGTGTGGTTGTGGTGATTGGGATAGCCCAAATTCTTGACCCTCTGGATTGAGCTATTCCTCTAAATGTTGCCTTTGCCCTAACTCCCCTCTACTGCCTTCTGCTCTTCACCATTTGCCAACCCTGTTCGTCAGGGAGATGCGGAGGGGGAGCCCAGCCCCCATAGACCATTTTCTCCTTGTCTACGTTTATTCATATTTTCACAGCCTGCTTCTTATTATCAATTTTGTTGTCAGAGTCAACTACAAGGAGGCGAACCTCTACAACTCAGATCTGCTATTAAGAAATCTTGAAAGTGGTGTTAAAATAATGGAAAGGGAGTCTTCAATGATGGATAATGATATGATTGACTGCGGACTTCTCTCCAATGCTAATCACTGGCCCTAAATGCTGGTCACTCACTATATTGATGGCAAATTCAATCACAATAATGTTGCCACTCACAAAGACTGCAGATCTAATGAAATAATGAAGTGACGGCCTTCACAAGTGGGGATACAAGTTTATTTTGTAGATCGGCCTTCCTCCAATGTTTATGTATACCCTCAAGGTGGCGGCGTCTAGGGCTACAAGATTGCAACAAAGCTGATATGGAATTAAGCTAGCAGGGATCTCATACATGTGATAATCTGCTCTGAAATTGTCCTCAAAGGTGGTGCTCTTTTATTATTATTATTATTATTATTTTGCAAAAAGAATAAATTTAAGAAAACATTGTTTAAAACTTAATAGATAAATAATATGCATGTTATGTTTCTTGTAATGTCAGATCCCAATATTTGGCCTTGCACTATATTTAAAGAAATAAATTAGTTTTTGACTTTAGCTAGGAAACCCATACATTAGATATTTTGTTTCAACATTAAGTGTAGAGGACTTAAGGTTAGTCACCCTTGAAGGTGTGACTCTCCTTTGTCTCATGGAGGCCCTCGAATGAGTTGAGAGCATGCCTTAGATGTGTGATCAGCATAGACCTCCATCACTTGCTAGATATTTTCAAACACAAAAAAAAATTAGTTTTCATGTCATGTTTGTAACATTTATTGGTGGAAGTATAATTATTTATTTTATTTTTCCTTGAGTTATCATGAAGACTAGGATATAGTTCCCAGACACTATGCTTAAAGCCCTGTTATCATTGTTGCCTAGTCAAATAAAAAAAAAAGTTGTACTTTTTATGTATGCACGTATGTTTTAGGATTGTCTTGGGATAAGGTGTTACAACTTCAATTTTTATTCTATGCTAAAGCCATTCAACATAAAATTAAAGGTTTAAAAATTTGGCGCCCAAGTTTAGGTGGTCAAATATTCTTCTTTATGACATATGACAACATGTTAAGAATATGCTAAAAATACCTTGGAAGACCAAGACCTAGGGGGCATTGGCATTTGTACCTTAACCATTTGGGTGCGATAAATCTTTTAGCCTTGTTAATGTTTTTCCAAAACTATGCAATGATTTCTAGTTTGTTCTTCCCTATAAATTGGAGCTTCGAGTTAGAGCATATATACATTGTTTTGTAGATTATGTGAGTACCATTGTTCTACTAGATATTATAGGATAAGTTGTTGTATTAATGTAACAATTTTTAGGATTAATACAAGCTTAGATCTCTTTTGGTGTGGAGTTTTTTTCTCACAAGGGTTTATGTACAGAAACATTGTAGTATGGTTCACATTTTCTATTCTAGTTGATTTCTCTTTCCATATGATCTATCATTGTTAATGTATTTAGATGCATTAAAGTTGAACATATCTTTCTATCTGATTACACTCCATGTTTTCAATACCTAGGTCTCACATGGTATTGTACATCCCTTGAATCCTTAGAAAATATTATCAATGTTAATGTTTTTAAATGCATTAAGTTCAACATATCTTTCTATTTGGTTACACTCCATGTTTTTAATGCCTAGGTCTCACATGGTATTGTATATCTCTTGAATCTTTAGAAAATCTCACATTCTATTTACAAACATATTCATTTTGATCTCTATGAACTCTATGTGAATCTACTGGTTAACACATTGAGATATACCTTTTCACCATAGTACTCTATGAATGCTACTTCAAATTTAGCCCATATAAAAATAGAGTAACTAGGCAAATTAACATGTCATTCTCTCGAATCACCTTGCAACGACTAAATAAACAAACTCATCATCACTTCCTCATCCTCTGAATCATAGTCATCTATCACATGTTAAGTAAGGCTTTAAGATGCTCATCACTAGATTAAACACTCTTCCCGTACAACTTTGGTAAGTAATTTCACATAGATCACTAGGCATAGGATTTGGAAAGTTAGGAATGACATTGGAGTTCAACAACCTATACCTCCCAACACTCTAAAACGTTGCAAACTAAACATTCTTCACATTTGTAAATCTCATAGTACCAAAAATATTGAAACTAAAAATTAGAGTTGCCACCTCAAAGACTTAAGTAAACAACCTTGAAGAGCACATCTAATCTGCAATGGTAGAATATGGCTAGGTTTGGTCACTACTAGCAAAGCCTAATGGAAACAAATGGAAGAAAGAAAATATAACAACCACAAAATTCTCTCATGGGATAGTGTCGTTTTATTGGTTCTTAAAAATTGTAGCTCCATAAATCTTATAGACTAGACTCAAAACCAAAGCTTGGGATGCATGTTGACCCAAGTAAAGAGATGACACTTATGATTAGATAGCAAATAATCATGGACCAACTCAAGGAAGGGCTACTCTCCTATATTTTCGGCTCTTCAAAAAAGAGGGCAATCCTAGAGGTTGAAACATGACAATTAAAGAGAAATAAAAATAACACGTTAAAGGCCTCAAAAACCCAAAGCCCTATGCACACTGTCACCCAAAATATTTGTCACAAATTATTTAAGTGTGCTCACTTATAGATAACAAGATGACATACCTCTAAATAGGTAAAGATATAAGCAATAGAGTGCATATGAAACTTAAAATTTGACATTGGTTATCTCCCATGATACTAATCCCCTTTAACACTACTTATGGCACATAAAATTTAGATTTCTAACAAGAACAACTCACTAAGGATGTTTATCAAACATAAGCTCTCTACAGATTTGGCAAGGTTTATTATAGTGAACTATACATGTTGGCTTGATTCATTCTTTAAGAAAACTACTAGGAAGAACAAAGAGGATAATTAAAATATATAATTGATCCTTAAGCCCCTAAAAATCGATACTTATCGCTTGGAAATGGAGTCAAAAACAAAAAGAGAGAGAAAATCGTGTTCAAGTATAAATAATGAAACTAGACACGTGAAATGCAAATTAGAGGGACCGGAAACATCTATCCATGAATATATACATGTAAAAATCGATATAGTTACATAAAAATAGATCAGGACTAGAGCTAGAAAAATACATTCACACAAGACTCTACAACTTGTCAATATATGCAGATGCGTGTAACAAAACATTTCTCCACAAATCCACACGTTTGTCATAGATGCGATAAGACTAGACTATGATGGGAATCATTTTAGAATTGTTTAAACTGGATTAACTTTCATGTGTCGATGATGATACATGTTAAAGAATACGAAACGGGAAGTTTCTCTCCTTCCACAGAAAAAAGCACGCCAACAAAACGAGCCAATGGCTAGAAAGTTTCGTGGGTGTAATGAATAACACGTCCGTCCTCCTCGGCTTTCCAAATTAATTACATTTAATTGTACTCACCATAAATAATTGCAAATTACGGACTTGTGCGGTAAAATACTTTTGCAAAGACTAATCTAGGTTAATTAACTTCATTGATGAATACAAATATGTCAACCTCCCTTTTAGATTCATACTACTTTCTTGTGAAGGCCTCAGCGACACCACACCATTCGTGGGGAATATAGCACACATCATGCCATGACAATGAGTCAACATACATTAAGGCTTGATTACCATAATCACAAGCAATTTCAATTAAGAATTGTGGTATAAGCATCCAAGATAAAAGTTTAATAATACAAATATGTTTACATTAAATCTATGCAAATAGTAGGATTGTAAGCTTGCTAATGATTTATAGGGTTCTTTATCTTTCAAAAGTAGACTTGATTGAAGATTAAATTCCTCAACATATAGGATAAAAAGCATATGCTCCTTAGTTTTTTGAAAAGATGTCTCAACCTTACATTTCTAATGTTCATATTTCACAACTTAATTGTATTTACTATTTCATATTTAGTGTCATTTGTTCTCACTTGAGAAAGTTGGCATCCCATTTTGAGTTAGCATTACTTTCATCTTTAGTATATTTTATGAATCTCAAATTGTGTCAAAATGTTTGGCCACGTGTCAGCATCTTCAAAAGTGTGTAAGAGCATCTTGACATATCATGATAGGTGTTTGTTATGACAAATTCTTATGATGCATAAGAACATATAAGAGGTAGCTTATATTGGTATATTGACCAACATTATGACAAGTCTAGACACATGCCATGGAGAATCTTTATCCATTCAAAATGAAGACAAATTGTGGTGGTCATATTTAGGTAGTCAATTATTCTTGTTTGACATATGACAACATGTAAGGAATATGCTAAAAATAGCTCGGACACCAAGACCAAGGCAGACATTGGGATTTCTACCTTGACAATTAAGGTGTCATACCTATTTTGGCCTTGACAGTGGTTTCATAAAATTGTGTGATGGTTTTTATTTATTACTTCTCTATAAATTGGTGCTTGGAGTTAGCAAATATATAGGTTGTTTTGCAGGTTACACATGAGTACCATTATGCTACCAAAATTCAAGGGGATAAAGGAAACGGCCAATGCTGATCCAACTTTTATACTTGAATAACTAAAAAGTGACATATATGTTTTGAATTTTGAAATGATGTAAACTAATAAAAGATTTACTTTTTAGTATATTTTATGTTTGTATTTTTTGAAAAAATTTAAAAAATTATTTGAATATAATTTTTAATAAATTGACACTATAATTTAGTTGTTGATAAAATACTGAAACATGAAGTTACATGAGACGTCAATGTTTATATAGTAATTTTTTTTCCTTCAATTTTGTTGTGTGTATTTATAACTTGAAACTTTAGTGCATGGATTTTTTTTTCCAATTTTGATAAATATATATTTTTAAGTAAATAATAAAATATGCGTATATTAAAATGTAGTTGTTTCCATTCGACGTCAACTTTCATATTAACTATTTATCTAAAAAAAAAAAAATTCTACCATCTTGATATAGATTCTTTTATCTAGTAAATCATATTTTTTTCAATTTTTTTAATAAGTTTTACTATTTTTCCTTGACATGGTAATCAACCTAATGTTTTGTGCTGATAACCTACTTTTAGTAAAAATAGGAAAGGAAAATATAAAGAATAATTAAAATATTAAAATATATATTTTTGAAAACTAAACTTATAGATGTACAAAAGGGTATTTTTATATTTTTTAAAAAATGTTATTTACACGAGTAGAAGTTGTTGAAATATCAAGTTTTTCAAATAATTTTATTTTCTTCGATAAATTGCCATCATAGTGGTACTACATATGTATTTAGCCAACAATTTTAGTTGGAAAAATTGTGGACATATCTAAATTAGCTAGAGTGAATCAAGTACAAGATCATATGTTTGACCAAAATTAATTTTTAATTAGAAATACTTAATTCACTTGTGCTGATAAGTTGGCTGAAAGTGTGACACAACTTTGTGCTTTTACCCCTAACATATTGATTTAACTATCCTGTGGATTAATACAATCTTGGGTCTCTTTGGATGTAGATATTTTTCCTTCGAGTGTCTCTCCCTGACATAAATCTTGTGTTATGGTTTTCATTTTCTTTCATGGATGATTTTTATTTGTATATGATCTATCACTATTAATGTATTTAGATGCATTAAAGTTCAATGTATATTGCTATTTAGTTACACTCTATGTTTTAAACATTTGACATTAGAGCTTATTATTATATGATGAGGTATAATAAATTCTTAATTATATTCGATAGCCTCTTCTCATAGGAACTTCTAGGAGGAAGTCCAAACCTAGGGGGGGATGTAGGGCCCCTCCTTGCTACCTGCTATTATGATGAGAAGTGATCTTACATTTTTTCTACTATAGTTTTGTGATGAGACTTCTTAGATGTGGTTTCGGTATTCTGATTAGACTATGTCTATGGTTACACTTTTCTTTTGAACATATGATTCTAGCTTAGACCATGTTTGATACATATTCAATAAATATGCTCATGTATTTTTGTTGTTTTACATGATACTTAGGATGATGACTAGTATCTTATGTTAGTGGACTATATTCCTCATTTGTGTATAGTAATATATCACTCCATGAGTTGTGTTGTGTAAATTCATATGTTGTGACTTCGGATCATGTCATTAAATAATATATATAGCATCACATATACTCCATGAAAATATTGGTAAGTATCTTTGAGTGTCTTGATTATACAAAGATTTATAATGCCATTATCTAGAGGATGCAATATGTTCATAAGTGCACAAATGATTTAAATGATTTACAAATGTTTTAGTTAGTTGCTATTATATTGTTGCTTCGGCTATGATGTTCATGATAACCGGTGACATCAAAATGAGTGTGCATGTATGTACTAGCCAGTGGAAATGGGGAAAATACAAGGGGACCCTATTGTGTGAAACTAGTAAAGCCGACCAAGTCTTGAGAAGAGACTTAGGTCCTTTGTATTGTGGTTGTACTATCATGTGATGTGCTAAAATACAAGGGGACCCTATTGTGTGAAACTAGTAAAGCTGACCAAGTCTTGAAAAGAGACTTAGGTCCTTCGTATTGTGGTTGTACTATCATGTGATGTGTTCTTCCTTATGTTGTATTAAGTGTTGTCATATGTCATGATTGTTCTTTGTGTTGTAACTTGTATTGTTTTGTGACGATAACCTGAAAATTAATTAAATTTCCCTTCCACTCCCTATAAGGGTGCAAAATAACTAAGAAGACACTTTTGGCTTAATAATAAATCATGGGGACCTAGGACTATGGTCTAGGCACTTTTGGAAGGGAAAAATAACCAAAAAAAGTAATTTTTGAAAATTGTCATTTTTACCGTAAATAGAGTGATGAAATTTAAGAAAAGATGAGGAAAAAAAAGAGGGTGTGTGTTGTGAGGACCTGAGGATAGATAAGTGGAGCCCTCATTTTAAGGACAAGTGTTGCATCTCAAGAAGAGAGGTCTCCAAAAAAAAGGCTATTATTTATTTTACTTTTGGGGGAGCAGTAACAAAATTGTAATTTTTTTTCAGCTATAATCCTTCATTTGGAGGGATTACCTTTTTACCTATTTACTAGAGGGCTGTAAGGAAAAAGAGGGAGAAAAAAAATTAGGGAGAAGGTAGGAGAAGGGAAACTCAAGCTAGAGGAATATGAGATGTTTGTGGAGCTTAATAGTTTTACAGAGAATTTTAGGTAGGGTCTTGAACCGAATTAATTTTGAACTTAACAGGAAAACAAAAAAAAGATTAAAAGCTAATTAGCATTCTACTTTTATTGTACTTCAAGTCATACTCTGTGTGTTATGTGTTGTTGAAATACATTGTTAAATAGTCATGTTGTGTGTGCTATGTGTTGTTGAAATCCAATGTTAAATGGTCTGAGATGGATTTGTCTTTCTACTTTAACTTATGTTTGATGTGTGGGAGTAGAAAAGAGAAGGTCATGTAGGAGTCTACAATGGGTAAGAGTAACCTGACTATGCTTATGCAGATTAAAATTTGGAGTAAATTTGGGGTCAGAGTACCCCTTGTAATTCCTAAGAATAAAAGGATATGAGTACCGAGAGAATAATGACAAGGTAGCAGCTCTGAATAATTAAAGGGTATGAGTACCCATGAGGAGAGAAATCCTTTTTAAGAAAGGTTAAATCTGTCCTACAGATTGCAGACTTTCTCTACGCCCCCCTCCGTTGTGAAGGTTTTTAAACCAAGCCTTCTAGTGGATTGTGTGTGAACAACTAGTAAATGTTGAATGTTTTTTGTGGCCATGTAAATGGGTGTGCTCTTGTACCTGGGTCCCCCTGTGTTTTCTCTTGGCTTGGGGGTGGGCAATTTTTGCCCTAGGTTGGGAGGTGAGCATCCATTGTTTGTGCAAAGGAGTTGTTTAGTTTTTCTTACAGGTCCCTTAAAGGCTCGAATGAGACAAGAATAATTGTTTTGACCAAGAAAAGCTAACTAAATGTTATGTACAAGTTGTGTTTAAATTCGAATACTGTTATTATTATGTTGGACTTTAAAAAAAAATGTTATGATGAACACACCAAGGGTTAGTATTACAATGTACAAATTATTAAATTGAATCACTGAAGACATAATGTACAAAAAAAAAAGAGAAAACTATGTATATGTTTTATTTGATGTTTATTCCAAATCTGAGAAGAAAATTATCTCCATATTTGTTTAGATCTGTAAAAATACAATCTTGAAAAGTATTTTTCTTTTTTTTACATATGTTGTAGAGAGAGAGAATCTTTAAGTGGGTATTGTTGGAAAATAAAAGGAAATGTATTAGACAAAAGTTTTATTGCATGAAAATATCGTAGATCCTCTCTCCTTGAGGCTGTGCTCTTGCTAGTATTTTATGTTGCTTCGAGGCACAAGGGTGTTCATGAGAGTGTTTGCCTACCAGACAAAACAATCACATAGAAAGGAATCAATGATAGGTATAGGATTTAAGTGGAGTCTTTGCGGGGGTTCAGGTTGCCAAAGCAACCCACATGCCCAAGATAAATAAGAAATTTCTCAGATTTAAGACTGTAGATAAAGAATTTTTTTTAAAAAAAGTAAACAAACCTATTCTAATCCCTCATTTGACACTGGTGTGGCGTTGACCCTCTAGCTAGATGTTATTCTAGGTGCACAATGCCACTTGAGTCTGTTTCTTCTTGAATGCTACCTATGCATAGACATCAAAACCCAATAGAACAAGGATGCAGCATCACCCTGATGTATTGATCGGCCTAGAGGAAAACACTCATGTAGGTTTGTAGAGAATCATTTGCCATGTTGGCTTCCTATGCCATGGCGTCTGGTGGAAGCCCTGCCTCATGAAAGAAGATAGAAACTGAGGCAAATAGCAAGAGAAATAAAAACCAAAGAGCATACGTTACTTTTTTTCTTTTGTGTGCCCTTCCTTTAGGGTTAGGGTTATGCTGACCAATGAATCCCTTTCCACTTCCCCAGAAAATAACTTTATTAAAAAAAAAAGAAAAAAAAAACTATTTGTGTGGCAGGGAACTTCATTCTCTTGACAACAAATAAAATGGTAAAGTTAATGATGTATCTGTTGGTAGATTTTATTATTATTATTTGGCAATGTAAACTATGCAAATCAAGGGTTTAACCAACTAAGTGTCTCAGATAATACAATTTAAACATTTTTTTAAATGGCTCCTTATCGCTGTGTGATGGATGTAGGAATTCAGATTAAAATTAGTATGATAATATCTTAAATTCAATTTTTTTTATATATACAGTTTCTTTTTTTTTCCCACGTTACTATAGCGGCTTAGTTCTTTCAGCTCATTTATATTTATTACTGTTAGGGATTTATATAACTATAACCATATCCTTGGATTTATGATATATGTTTATTGATTTTATTCTCGAAAGGAATCATGTCTTAAAATTCATATAAGGGTCCATAAGGTCATTCAATGTTCCAAATGAATAAGTAGAAAATTTTATATTCTCGTCAAAGCAATTTCTCTTAATATTATGTCTCTCTCTCATTGTTTTAAGAGGAAACTGGCTTAATTCAAAAAGTAAGAAAATTATTCCTTAGTTATGTGCTGATTAGCAAAAGAAAAAGAGAAGGAGATATTATTTCCTAAAATAAAAAATTTAATTAATACCTTCTTTAAGATGATCAAATTTTACCATCGTTAAATTTAAAAATAAAAAAAATTAAAAACTTTCATAATGTTTGATATAGAACAAAATATATATTTATTTATTTTACACACACACACACACATATACAAGGGTAATTAATGTGGTAATAATTTATCCCTCCTAAATAAATGGAAATTATTTATTTCCCAAAGCGTAATTAATATGGTAATAATTTATCCCTACAAAATAAATGGGAATTATTATTATTATTATTATTATTATTATTATTATTATTATTATTATTATTATTATTATTATTATTATTTTTATTTTGTAGGAAGAAAAAATTTAAGAAAACATTGTTTAAAACTTAATAGATAAAGAATATGCATGTTATGTTTCTTGTAATGTCAAATCCAATATTTTGCCTTGCACTATATTTAAAGAAATAACTTAGTTTTTGACTTTAGCTAGGAAACCCATACATTAGATATTTTGTTTCAACATAAAGTGTAAAGGACTTAAAGTTAGTCGCCCTTGAAGGTGTGACTTCTCCTTTGTCTTCTGGAGGCCCTCGAGTGAGTTGAGAGTGTGCCTTAGATGCTTGATCAGGGTAGACCTCCATCACTTGCTAGATATTTTCAAACACAAAAAAAATTAGTTTTCATGTCATGTTTGTAACATTTCTTTGTGGGCATTACTTTAGGTAAGTATAATTATTTATTTTATTTTTCCTTGAGTTATCATGAAGAGTAGGATATAGATCTAGACACTATGCTCAAAACCCCATTATCATTGTTCTCTAGTCAAATAAAAAAAATGTTGTACTTTTTATGTATGTGCATATGTTTTAGGCTTGTCTTGGGATGAGGTGTTACAACTTGAATTTATATTCTATTGTGAAGCCATTTAACATAAAATTAATATTAAAGGTTTAAAAAGTTGGCGCCCAAGTTTAGGTGGTCAAATATTCTTGTTTATGACATCTGACAACATGTTAAGAATATGCTAAAAATACCTTGGAAGACCAAGACCTATGGGGCATTGGGATTTGTACCTTAACCATTTGGGTGCCATAAATCTTTTAGCCTTGTTAATGTTTTTCCAAAACTATGCAATGATTTCTAGTTTGTTCTTCCCTATAAATTGGTGCATCGAGTTAAAGCATATATACATTGTTTCAAATGTAGATTATGTGAGTACCATTGTTCTACTAGATATTATAGGATAAGTAGTTGTATTAATGTAAAAAAATTTAGGATTAATACAAGCTTCGATCTCTTTTGGTGTGGAGTTTTTTTCTCACAAGGGTTTATGTACATGAACATTGTAGTATGGCTCACATTTTCTATTGTAGTTGATTTCTATTTCCATATGATCTATCATTGTGAATGCATTTATATGCATTAATTGAACATATCTTTCTATTTGATTACACTCCATGTTTTCAATACCTAGGTCTCACATGGTATTGTACATCCCTTGAATCCTTAGAAAATATTATCAATGTTAATGTATTTAAATGCATTAAGTCAACATATCTTTCTATTTGGTTACACTCCATGTTTTTAATGCCTAGGTCTCACATGGTATTGTATATCTCTTGAATCTTTAGAAAATCTCGCATTCTATTTACAAACATATTCATTTTGATCTCTATGAACTCTATGTGAATCTACTGGTTAACACATTGAGATATACCTTTTCACCATAGTACTCTATGAATGCTACTTTAAATTTAGCCCATATAGAAATAGAGTAACTAGGCAAATTAACATGTCATTCTCTCAAATCACCTTGCAATGACTAAATAAACAAATTCATCATCACATCCTCATCCTCTGAATCATAGTCATCTATCACATGTTGAGTACAACTTTGGTAACTAATCTCACATAGATCACTAGGTATAGGATTTAGAAAGTTAGTAATGACATTAGAGTTTAACAACCTATACCTCCCAACACTCTAAAAAGTTGCAAACTAAACATTCTTCACATTTGTAAATCTCATAGTACCAAAAATATTCAAAACTAAAAATTAGAGTTGCCACCTCAAAGACTTAAGTAAACAACCTTGAAGAGCACATGTAATTTACAATGGTAGAATATGGCTAAGTTTGGTCACTACTAGCAAAGCCTAATGGAAACGAATGGCACAAAGAAAATATAACAACCACAAAATTCTCTCATGCGATAGTGTCATTTTATTGGTTCTTAAAAATTGTAGCTCCATAAATCTTATAGACTAGACTCAAAACCAAAGCTTGGGATGCATGTTGACCCAAGTAAAGAGATGACACTTATGATTAGATAGAAAATAATCATGGACCAACTCAAGGAAGGGGTACTCTCCTATATTTTTGGCTCTTCAAAAAAGAGGGTGATCCTAGGGGTCAAAACATGATAATTAAAGAGAAATAAAAATAACACGTTAAAGGCCTCAAAAACCCAAGCTCTATGCACACTGTCACCCAAAATATTTGTCACAAATTATTTAAGTGTGCTCACTTATAGATAACAAGATGACATACCTCTAAATAGGTAAAGACATAAACAATAGAGTGCATATGAAACTTAAAATTTAACATTGGTTATCTCCCATGATACTAATCCCCTTTAACACTACTTATAGCACATAAAATTTCAATTTTTAACAAGAACAACTCACTAAGGATGTTTATCAAACATAAGCTCTCTACAGATTTGGCAAGGTTTATTATAGTGAACTATACATGTTTGCTTCATCCATTCTTTAAGAAAACTACTAAGAAGGACAAAGAGTATATTTAAAATATATAATTGATCCTTAAGCCCCTAAAAATCGATGCTTATCACTTGGAAATAGAGTCAAAAACAAAAAGAGAGAGAAAATCATGTTCAAGTGTAATAAATTGAAGTAGATACGTGAAATGCAAATTACAGAGACCAGAAACATCTATCCATGAATATATACATGTAAAAATCGATATAGTTACATAAAAATAGATCAGGACTAGAGCTAGAAAAATACATTCATGCAAGACTCTACAACTTGTCAATATATGCAGATGCGTGTAACAAAGCATTTCTCCAAAAATCCACACGTTTGTCATGGATGCGATAAGACTAGACTACGATGGGAATCATTTTAGAATTGTTTAAACTAGATTAATTTTCATGTGTCGATGATGATACATGTTAAAGAATACGAAACGGGAAGTCTCTCTCCTTCCACAGAAAAAAGCACGCCAACAAAAAGAGCCAATGGCTAGAAAGTTTCGTGGGTGTAATGAATAACACGTCCGTCCTCCTCGGCTTTCCAAATTAATTACATTTAATTGTACTCACCATAAATAATTGCAAATTACGGAGTTGTGGGGAAAAATACTTTTGCAAAGACTAATCTAGGTTAAGTAACTTCATTGATGAATACAAATATGTCAACCTTCCTTTTAGATTCATACTAATTTCTTGTGAAGGCCTCAGCGAAAGCACACCATCCGTTGGGAATATAGCACACATCATGCCATGGCAATGAGTCAACATACATTAAGGCTTGATTACTATAATCACAAGCAATTTCAATCAAGAATTGTGGTCTAAGCATCCAAGATAAAAGTTTACTAATACAAATATGTTTAGATTAAAAACTTCCACCTATGAAAGCCTAATATTCGCAGCTATGCAAATAGTAGGATTGTAAGCTTGCTAATGATTTATAGTGTTCTTTATCTCTCAAAAGTAGACTTAATTTTAGATTAAATTCCTCAACATATAGAATAAAAAGCATATGCTCCTTAGTTTTTTGAAAAGATATCTCAACCTTACATTTCTAGTGTTCATATTTAACAACTTAATTGTATTTACTATTTCATATGTAGTGTCATTTATTCTCACTTGAGAAAGTTTGCATCCCATTTTGAGTTAGCATTACTTTCATCTTTAGTGTATTTTATGAATCTCAAATTGAGTCAAAATGTTTGGCCACGTGTCAGCATCTTCAAAAGTGTGTAAGAGCATCTTGACATATCATGATAGGTGTTTGTTATGACATATTCTTATGATGCATAAGAACATATAAGAGGGAGCTTATATTGGTATATTGACCAACATTATGACAAGTCTAGACACATACCATGGAGAATCTTTATGCATTCAAAATGAAGACAAATTGCGGTGGTCAAATTTGGGTAGTCAATTATCCTTCTTTATGACATATGACAACATGTAAGGAATATGCTAAAAATAGCTTGGAACACCAAGACCAAGGCAGACATTGGGATTTCTACCTTGACAATTAAGCTGTCATACCTATTTTGGCCTTGACAGTGGTTTCCTAAAATCATGTGATGGTTTTTATTTATTACTTCTCCATAAATTGGTGCTTGAAGTTAGCAAATATATAGGTTGTTTTGCAGGTTAAACATGAGTACCATTATGCTACCAAAATTCAAGGGGATAAAGGAAACGTCCAATGTTGATCCAACTTTTAAACTTGAATAACTAAAAAGTGACATATATGTTTTGAATTTTGAAATGATGTAAACTAATAAAATATTTATTTTTTAGTATATTTTATGTTTGTATTTTTTCAAAAAATTAAAAAAATTATTTGAATATAATTTTTAATAAATTGACACTATAATTTAGTTGTTGATAAAATGTTGAAACATGAAGTTACATGAGACGTCAATCTTTATATAGTAAATTTTATTTTTTTCTTCAATTTTGTTGTGTGTATTTATAACTTGAAACTTTAGTGCATGGATTTTTTTTTCCCAATTTTGATAAATATATATTTTTAAATAAATAATAAAATCTGTGTATATTAAAATGTAGTTGTTTCCATTCAACGTCAACTTTCATATTAACTATTTATCTAAAATGGAAAAAAAATTCTACCATGTTGATATAGATTCTTTTATCTATTGCATCATATTTTTTTCAATTTTTTTAATAAGTTTTACTATTTTTCCTTGACATGGTAATTGACCTAATGTTTTTGTGCTGATAACCTACTTTTAGTAAAAATAGAAAGGAAAATATAAACAATGATTAAAATATTAAAATTTATATTTTTGAAAACTAAACTTATAGATCTACAAAAGGGTGTTTTTATATTTTTTTAAAAATGTTATTTACACAAGTAGAAGTTGTTGAAATATCAAGTTTTTCAAATAATTTTATTTTCTTTGGTAAATTGGCATCATAGTGGTACTACATATGCATTTATCCAACAATTTTAGTTGGAAAAGTTGTGGACATATCTAACTTAGCTAGAGTGAATCAAGTACAAGATCATATGTTTGACCAAAATTAATTTTTAGTTAGAAATACTTAACGTCACTTGTGCTGATAAGTTGGCTGAAAGTGTGACACAACTTTGTGCTTTTACCCTAACATATTGATGTAACTCTTTTATGTATTGATACAATCTTGGGTCTCTTTGGATGTAGATTTTTTTCCTTCAAGTGTCTCTCTGTGACATAAATCTTGTGTTCTGATTTTCATTTTCTTTTATGGATGATTTTTATTTGTATATGATCTATCACTATTAATGTATTTGGATGCAATAAAGTTCAACATATATTGCTATTTAGTTACACTCTATGTTTTAAACATTTGACATTAGAGCTTATTATTATATGATGAGGTAAAATAAATTCTTAATTATATTCAATAGCCTCTTCTCGTAGGAACTTCCAGGAGGAAGTCCAAACCTAGGGGGGAGGATGTAGGGCCCCTCCTTGGTACCTGTTATTATGACGGGAAGTGATCTTACATTTTTGCTACTATAGTTTTGTGATGAGACATCTTATATGTGGTTTCAGTGTTCT
The DNA here is from genome assembly GCA_027924645.1 of Cunninghamia lanceolata. NCBI lineage: Eukaryota > Viridiplantae > Streptophyta > Pinopsida > Cupressales > Cupressaceae > Cunninghamia > Cunninghamia lanceolata. Next base: position 915,436 of record BSBN01000195.1, read on the forward strand.
GATTAGACTACGTCTATGGTTACACTTTTCTTTTGGACATATGATTCTAGATTAGACCATGTTTGATACATATTTGATAAATATGCTCATGTACTTTTGTTGTTTTACATTATACTTAGGATGATGACTAGTATCTTATGTTAGTGGACCACATTCCTCATTTGTGTATAGTAATATATCACTCCATGAGTTGTGTTGTGTAAATTTGTATGCTGTGACTATGGATCATGTCATTAAATGATATATATAGCATCGCATATACTCCATGAAAATATTGTTAAGTATCTTTGAGTGTCCTGATTATAGAAAGATTTCTAATACCATTATCAGGTGGATGTAGTATGCTCATAAGTGCACAAATGATTTAAATGATTTACAAATGTTTTAGTTAGTTGCTATTATATTGTTGCTTCAGCTATGATATTCGTGATAACCGCTAACATCAAAATGAGTGTGTAGGTATGTACTAGCCAGTGGATATGGGGAAAATAGAAGGGGACCCTATTGTGTGAAACCAGTAAAGCTGGCCAAGTCTTGAGAAGAGACTTAGGTCTTTTGTATTGTGGTTGTACTATCATGTGATGTGTTAAAATACAAGGGGACCCTATTGTGTGAAACTAGTAAAGCTGACCAAGTCTTGAAAAGAGACTATGGTCCATTGTATTATGGTTGTACTATCATGTGATGTGTTCTTCCTTATGTTGTATTAAGTGTTGTCATATGTCATGATTGTTTTTTGTGTTGTAACTTGTATTGTTTTGTGATGATAACCTTAAAATTAATTAAATTTCCCTTCAACTCCCTATAAGGGTGCAAAATAACTAAGAAGACACTTTTGGCTTAATAATAAATCATTGGGACCTAGCACTATGGTCTAGGCACTTTTGGAAGGGAAAAATAACAAAAAAAGTATTTTTTGAAAATCTTCATTTTTACCATAAATAGAGTGATGAAATTTATGAAAAGATGGGGAAAAAAAAAGAGGGTGTGTGTTGTGAGGACTTGAGGATAGATAAGTGGAGCCCTCATTTTAAGGACAAGTGTTGCATCTCAAGAAGAGAGGTAAAAAAAAAAGGCTATTATTCATTTTACTTTTCAGGGAGTAGTAACAAAATTGTATTTTTTTTTCAGCTATAATCCTTCATCCGAGGGGGATTACCTTTTTACCTATTTATTAGAGGGTTATAAGAAAAAAGAGGGAGAAAAAAAATTAGGGAGAAGGTAGGAGAAGGGAAACTCAAGCTGGAGGAATAGGAGATGTTTGTGGAGCTTAATAGTTTTACAGAGAATTTTAAGTAGGGTCTTGAACCCAATTAATTTTGAACTTAACAAGAAAACAAAAAAATAGAATAAAAGCTAATTAGTGTTGTACTATTATTTTACTTCAATTCATACTGTGTGTTATGTGTTGTTGAAATAAATTGTTAAAAAGTCGTGTTGTGTGTGCCATGTGTTGTTAAAATCTAATGTTAAATGGTCTGAGATGGATTTGTCTTGCTACTTTAACTTATGTGTGATGTGTGGAGGTAGAAAAGAGAAGGTCCTGTAGGAGTCTACAATGCGTAAGAGTAACCTAACTATGCTTATGCAAAATAAAATTTGGAGTAAATTTGGGGTAAGAGTACCCCTTGTAATTCGTGAGAATAAAAGGATATGAGTACCGAAAGAATAATGAAAAGGTAGCAACTCTAAACAATTAAAGGGTATGATTACCCATGAGGAGAGAAATCCTTTTTAAGAAAGGTTAAATCTGTCCTACAGACTGTAGGCTTTCTCTACTACCCCCCCATTGTGAAGGTTTTTACACCAAGCCTTCTAGTGGACTATGTATGAACAACTAGTAAATACTAAATGTTTTGTGTTGTTGTTACTTGTGAGTGAGTTTCTATGGCCATGTAAATGGGTGTGTTCATGTACCTAGGTCCCCCTATATTTTCCCCTAGCTCGAGGGTGGGTAGCTATTGCCCTAGGTTTGGAGGTGAGCATCCAAGGGCTATGCAAAGGAGTTTTTTAGTTTTTGTTATAGGTCCCTTAAAGGCTGGAAGGAGACAAGAATAAATGTTGTGACAAAAAAAAGAGAGTTTACATCATGGGTGGAAGGGAAAAACAAGTGTTATCCATGTTAAGAAAAGGGAACTGAATGTTCTGTGCAAGTTGTGTTTAAATCTGAATATTGTTATTATTGTGTTGGACTTTAAAAAAAAGCATTATGATGAACACACCAAGGGTTATTTTTACAATGTACAAATTATTAAATTGAAAACTGAAGACATAATGTACAAACAAAAAGAGAAAACTATCTATATGTTTTATTTGATCTTTAGTGCAAATCTGAGAAGAAAAAAATCTCCATATTTGTTTAGATCTGTAAAAATGCAATTTTCAAAAGTATTTTTCTTTTTCTTTTTTGCATATGTTGTAGAGAGAGAATCTTTAAGTGGGTATTGTTGGAAAATAAAAAGAAACGTATTAGACAAAAAAATCTATTGCATGAAAATATTGTAGACACTCTCTCCTTTAGGCCATGCTCTTTCTAGTAGTATACGTTGCTTGGAGGCACAATGGTGTTCATGAGATCATTTGCCTACTAGCCAAAACAATGACATAGAAAGGAATCAATGATAGGTATAGGATTTAAGTGGAGTCTGTTGGGGGGTTCAGGTTGCCAGAGCAACCCACATGCTTGAGATAAATAAGAAATTTCTTAGATTTAAGACTGTAGATAAAGAAAAAAATTAAAAAAATTAAAAAAACCTATTCTAATCCCTCATTCAACACTGGTGTAGCGTTGACCCTCTAGCTGGACGATGTTCTAGGTGTGCAAGGCCACTTGAGTCTATTTCTTCATGAATGCTACCTATGCATAGACATCAAAACCCAATTGAACAAGGATGCAACATCACCCTGATGTATTGATTGGCCTAGAGGAAAACACTCCTCTAGTTCTGCTGAGAATCATTTGCCATGTTGGCTTCCTATGCCATGTTAGCTAGTGGAAGACCTGCCTCATGAAAGAAGATAGAAATTAGGGCAAATAGCAAGAGAAATAAAAACCAAAGAGAATATGTTACTTTTTTTCTTTTATGTGCCCTTCCTTTAGGGTTAGGGTTATGCTAACCAATGCATCTGTTTCCACTGCCCCTGAAAATAACTTTAGAAAAAACAAAAAAAAAAAAAAACATATTTGTGTGGCACAGAACTTCATTCTCTTGACAACAAACAAAATGGTAAAGTTAATGATGTATGTGTTGGTAGCTTTTATTATTATTATTTGGCAACATAAACTATGCAAATCAAGGGTTTAACAAACTAAGTGTCTCAAATAATACAATTTAAACATCTTTTAAAATGGCTCCTTATCACTGCGTGATAGCTATAGGAATTCGGATTAAAATCAGTATGATAATATCTTAAATTCAATTTATATATATATATATATATATATATATATATATATATATATATAGAGAGAGAGAGAGAGAGAGAGAGAGAGAGAGAGAGAGAGAGAGAGAGAGAGAGAGAGAGAGAGAGAGAGAGAGTTTCTTATTTTTTTTCCCACATTACTATAGCGACTTAGTTCTTTCAACTCATTTATATTTATTGTTGTTAGGGATTTATATAACTATAAGCATATCCTTGGATTTATGATATACGTTTATTAATTTTATTCTCAAAAGGAATCATGTCTTAAAATTCATATAAGGGTCCATAAGCTCATTCAATGTTTCAAATGAATAAGTAGAAAATTTTATATTCTTTTCAAAGCAATTTCTCTTAATATTATTTCTCTCTCTCTCTCATTGTTTTAAGAGGAAACTAGCTTTAATTCAACAAGTAAGAAAATGATTCCTCCTAAATAAATGGAAATCATTTCTTTCCAAAAGGGTAATTAATGTGGTAATAATTTATCCCTCCTAAATAAATGGAAACTATTTCTTTCTCACCAGGTAATTAATGTGGTAATAATTTATCCCTCCTAAATAAACGGAAACTATTTATTTCCCAAATGGTAATTAATATGCTAATAATTTATCCCTACGAAATAAATGGGAATTATTATTATTATTATTATTATTATTATTATTATTATTATTATTATTATTATTTTGCAGGAAGAGAAAATATAAGAAAACATTGTTTAAAACTTAATAGATAAATAATATGCATGTTATGTTTTTTGTAATGTCAGATCTAATATTTTGCCTTGTGCTAAATTTAAAGAAATAAATTAGTTTTTGACTTTAACTAGGAAACCCATACATTAGATATTTTGTTTCAACATTAAGTGTAGAGGACTTAAGGCTAGTCACCCTTGAAGGCATGACTTGTCCTTTGTCTTCTGGAGTGTAATGCCCCGCCATGAACACTTTAGAGAAATTCACATTTATGATATATGAAACAAGAATTTTTTTTTTTTAAAAGTAAATAAGATAACAATGAAATGTTAACATATCTAATGACTTGTTCTCTAAGGTTTCAAGGTTGCATTACTTTACAAATCAACTAACATAATTTAACATACATTACTAACATCAGTAACTCAATCTAAATCTAATGCACAGTTTGAATAACATATTCATCTTCATTGCATGTCATCAAATAAAATAATCTACATGATCAAATACACAATCATAATGTTTTCCTTACACATAAGTACATCATTGCGTTATTTACATTGCCATCTTTTGACTACATCAAATTACATACATTATGAATGAACTGATACACTAGTCTAGTACAAGATTATACACAATCATCTTCCTCAACTGGTACAAGATCAATTGTCTGAAAACTAAGATAAATCTTTTCTGCACATGAACTTTGACAAGGGATAACCAATGGATATGAAATCTCTTCCACCCGACCATGTGGAACCCTAAGGTCCACCCCCCGAGCTAGGAGTTAACATGATGTCCCCAAAACAACAACAGTCAGGTAGGCAAAAGATTAACATGAACAAAGAATATCCAAAACTCCAATACAACTCATAACAATATCTCAAACAACACAACACCACTACTAGAGGCAACACATAACATATGGGGAGAGACCATACAAGGAATGCTAGGTTGTAGTAGGGAGAGTGTCATCGCATGGTGGTAGCATGGGTTATCCTGGCAGCCTCTCACTACGCATCGGCCCCCATCTATGGTTATCCTTACAGCCTCACACTAGGTGCTGACCCCATAGGGTGACACATGCAAAATCGACCTTCCTTTTGTGAGGACAAGGAAGTCAGTTATGCCGACTAGGTCTTCTCAACCCATCCTTAGTCTAAAAAAACACTATAGGCCTAGGAGAGGAATCCATTTATCTTGTTTAATGTATAATCTACCCCTTTACCCCCTAGTTCTTTTTAGGTTATCACTTAATTAACTACTTTCAATAGGTTATCCTGACAGCCACTTTGGGTGCCGACCCTACATTGAAAGCCACTCTCCTTGCTAGCACCTAGTAAACCTTAACAATCATACAGGGCATTATAACAATAAACATTCATGTTCACTACAAGGCATATACCCTCTTGCATTCCAAACATAATCAAAATAAAACCATTTTTTAAACAATGCCTATAGCATCACGATTCATTGCTCTTTTTACAAATTTCAAGACTCCCCATAAGAAAATTCTGACTAAACAGATACAAAACATTCACAAGTGGTTAAATATCTCATCCAAAGAATATTACTTCCACAAAATACATTATCAACTTAGACAATTCTTCATTCGTAATATATTGTGCTTCATACTAAATTTGAACCACATGTTGGTTATAACATCACAAGACTAGAACACCTATCCACATGTTGCATGTACTCAAAATATGACATACTAAGCCTTTGGAATTAGAGTTTGACCACTCACAATCCGCCTCCTTATGACAAAAAGAATAATTAACTCATATAGTTCAATTCAAGTTCTAGAGTTAATACTAAAACTCCTTCTGATTACAATGTAAATAACTTTCGTAATAAAATCAATATCGGATTACATTAACTCTTTAACCAAACTGATTGATTTTAAATTAAATGCAACAATTATATTAATACATTACAACTAAATTATCTAAATATTCTTCATTTTGTTTCTAAAGATAAATTACAAAATACAAATATAACAATTATTTCACCGATGAATTTACCTTTCCAACGATGGATTGAATAATAACACTAAGACAATACCTTATAACTATACAACAATACAATGAGGAAAAAGGCTCAACAATTGAAGATGAACTTATATCTTTGTTTTCCTTAGGGTTCTACCTTGAGATGGTCTTTAAAATATTCCATTGACCTCGACTAGATAAGACATTTTAATATGCTTTTAATTTTTGTGATAAAAATGTCTCTGGAAATGATTTTATCAAAGGTGATTTAGTTCTATCAAAAGTAAAATGTAACATCCATAACTGATTTTACTTGAAAACTAGGTTTTAACATAGTTTTTTTTTTTTTTCTTGAAATCAAATATACAAGAATTCACTACTATCAAGTATAACATTCTTCGATTTATCATAAACATCATTTCATTTTTCACAAACTGAAAGAAATGATGATCCATAAACATTTAGTTTTCTTACTAATTTGAAAATTCTTAAAACAAATACAATATTAGAAACATACCATTATCACTGCATCTCGATTGTCGACATATCACATTCAAGACTCGGCAATCCTCAATATTTGGAAGTGAAAGTATCTTCAAGGAGCTTAACCTCAAACTACAGACCGTTGGTCTCCCACACTCCTTCCTAACCAAAAGTGGCCCTACTCTACTCAAGAGGATAGACCTAGGATAACCATCGGTGTTTGCCATCTGAGCTCTGGTGTTGTAACTTATGTGTCTTGTTATCATGCAGATCCCTAGATACCCTCTAGTCATGCATGACCCTCCACAAGAAACACCATCTAGTCACAGTGAACATTCAATGCACTTGAGGATCGTGCATCACCTTGGCCAAAGGATTTGAATTTAAATAGTGTCATATGAATGCATGAAATAAGTTCACCCACCCTACTCGCCTTGAATTAATCGCAATCTTACTATTTTCCTATTTGCAAGGTTTATATAAATGTTGACCTTGATGACCGCAAGGTATTTGAATTCCCTCATGCAATAGTGCATGACACATAGTTTTACTCTATTTCTGATCTTATGGGATCATCTCCGTTTTCACGATGTATAAAAGTGTTTTCTTTTTCATTGTTTAAATGCATAGCATTTGTAATGCAATAATAATCCCATAATCGTATAAAACATTGTTTAAAAATATCCACTCCTAAGTGGTCTCTAACTTGGCTATATGGTTTTCATAAGTTTATACAAATTCCCAAGTATAAAATATGATTACCCGTAAACCCGAATTTTTTAAGTTTTAGATGCATAAAGGTCTTCAAGGTAATAGCGACACAAGGATCATCACATGCAATTTAATTAACTAAAACACAATATGCGGGTTTCCCACCCTTATCTTTTCATTTCAAAAGCATGACGGTTTTTGACCAAGAATAATTACTTATACTTCAACTCTACACCCTCCTTCCAAAACAAATGGTTTTACATGGTTCAATGAGGTAAGATTTATAAAATAAAGATATTAAAAGACTTGGAATCAATCTCAAGAATCTAGAGATGATCATACTCATAAATCGACCTCTAACTGAAGATCTAATACCGGATAAGAAACAAATTAAATACATTTGTTAGCATTCGCTGCGATCTCAATTTCTTATCTACCAAGGTTGTCATACATTTAAAACTCTATGGGACAGGTTATAGAAATAAAACATCAAGCCAATTTTAATTTTATATCTTACATCATATAAGTCGTCGAAGTTGAACCTTGGAGGGTTTTGGAACCACATTGGTTAGAACCTCGACTAATCACTAACTGTCAAAGGTGTACCACCTACTCGCACTGTCCAGACATAAACAACACAAAAACACCATGTGTAACCATTCTGCCTAATCATGTTTTAGAAATTCTATTGTGCTTGGATAGAGAAATGTTTTCGAATCATATTCCTATACTAGGTTAATCCTCTAACACCACAGCCCAGTAATATGACACTACAGGCCATCTAAAAAATCATAAACTATGTCGAAATCATGAATGAAAACTGAGGTTTACACCTATCATTAATCCTACACAGTGGCGAAGGACAAAAAGGCTCTTTACTAAGAAACTGACATTTTCTTAGAAGACAAACTTCACTCAGATATATAGTAAAATAACATTGTTATCATTATCCTCTACATTGTAAGAAACAACACATACACTGCCAGAAGAAAAGTCTTAAATGGTGAATAAAGTCTACATGAGGAGGAAAGATGGGAACCTGTCACTATTCTGAGGACTTCGCTCCAGTAAGCATGACCTCACTGTTCTATCAGTGGCGTCCTTCCTCCTAGTTTTCCCTGTTTTCTTCCCTCTCTGGTTTGAATTTCTTAACAACAGAAACATAATACCCAGACTCTCTACGGTGAAGGAGCATAATGACCTTTACCTCTGCCCTCATGCCTAAACAAAAGGAATCAGTTTATCTGCATGCTCTCGATTCCCTATCCAACAATGACCACTAAACATGATGGAGGCTCCTATATTGCAACGTGGCACAATAACCCCCTCCACTAGCTCGATGCATCATGGCTTTAAACCTCTGAATATGCAACTAACACCGATTAGTGGAGTTAAATTCTTACAAGGTGATGAATAATAAATGCATATTGTGTCTCTAAGGTCAAATAAGAGAATGAATAAAGGCTGACTTAATGAAGAAAATATATATTAGATTAATGATGTCTCAAGTCTTAAGCTCGAAGGGAAAAGATGCATTCAAAATGGAAGACGTCCAAAAATGACAGAACTTGGACGTAAACCTACTCAACTTGACGAGAAAACTGACATCAAACAAACTACATGATATACCCCACGTTACCAAAATATAACTAAGGCAATTTTGGAATATTCTTCCAAATGACGACCAAAATAGGTTATAGCTCATCTCGGCTTCAAATTCGACTTCCGTCAATTTTTAAAAAGGAATCAATTCACAACACATGTTCAAAGCATTTTTATGGCAATCACGACGGATTGGGCGTAACGTAAAACAAGTTTTCTAGATCATTTGACGCAAAATTATGACTCCTTGCATCTTTCGACTACGAGATGCGACTTACAAATCCGCCACAAATAAAGTTATTTATTTACCTATAATTGGACTATTAGTCATCTCTTTAAGATGACTTGATTTAGCGGACTTGTGATAACAACGTCGATTTCCCACATTCTATATGATGACTTACGAAAAGTGATAAACCTTAACTTCGGATGTCGATATCTAGTCTTAAATTATCTTAGTCGTAAACATGACTAAATTTAAGGCTTCAAGGTTTATCTACCTGCTTGGTGTTTTCAATAACAAACACCCATGGTTGATTTCCAGAGTCTATTCTCTTTCTCAAAGATACTTTCTCTTCCTGTCGAACATGGTCCACCTGTTCCTGTAACAATAGTCTCACATACAATTTTTGTGGTCAAAGCACCTATATTCCAAATCAAAGCATAATATATCCAAACATCATTTTCTCCTAACAAAACACATTTTAGTTTATAATATCACATTGATCATAATCAATAGATTCCAAATTTTCTTAGAACTAACTCTATCTATTTACATCACCAGTTTCCATGACATCAACAACATATTATAGAATTGAAATTTGTAAGAAATGTAAATAGCGTTATCGATTCCAAAAAGAGGGATGTAACATAAAAGTTCAGAATGGCCATTTCTCAAGCAGTCAACACTTGATAGTTGCATATATTACTTTTGTTCCCAAGGCATTCCAGTTCTCATATAGATGCTTCCACTACAACTATTTCAAGTGTTATAACCTATTGTATTGTAGGAAAATCGTAAATGCCCCCATTTGAATGGAATGTGTAACGGTTTGGTATATGTCGTAGATGAGGTGTAAAATTGTTATTGACTATTTTACCATTGAAATGGATAATATTTATTTAGACTAATAACTTCTAGCAGCATCCCATTCAGCTTCCTCAAACTTGTAAATTTGATATATTTAACGGTATCAAACTTTAAACCATTTTTTTCTCTCTCGATTAAAATATCTCGTAGAAGGCAATGTTAATAGAAAACAATCTAGGTTTTTTGAATAAACTATCTATGTTTTCCAAAGGTGTTCTATCTGGTTAATATTTCTCACTCCTGTGTAGATTACAAACTCTTTTAGCAGATTACAAACAGCTGATTGCTGTGTGTGCATGATCGACCTCCTTGGCAGTGCTGGCCTTCTAGAGGAAGTGCTAAACTTTATCATTGAGGTACCCATTATGTCTGTGCTTTTTGTGTGGATAGTTTGAAGTTTGTTGAATTGGAATAAAGGTGCAAACTACCTTATTGCATCGAATCTAATTTGAGCGCCCTATTAAGGTAGACGTCTCTAGAAATGGAATGATTGTAGGTTATAAACAATGTGAATACAAATACCACATAACAAATTTTCAAGCAAGATTTTGTCAGGTAACATGTCCATAATATTTGAACCTAGGTTTTGTCATTGCAAGTGCACCCTAGTTAGCACTCAAACATAGGACTGCGAACCTGTAAGTTATGACTTGTTGGAGTAAAACAGAGACCAATTTTTTAGCCAATTTACCCCAAAATATTAGTTCCAAGATTATTGATTTTTGGACGATTTGGTTGAAACTTTGCAGAACTATTCCAACGTGCTTGTTAGACTTTGATTAATATTTGGTAATGATGAGGCATTGGAGTGTCTACATCGTCACTACTGACCAATCACCCAAGACTATTATGCAGAAATCCAATGATAGCAAGCTATCCAAAATGGATTAGTTGACATGATTCAAACAAAAACTAATAGACAAGCCTTTCCTTTGTATTCTATTTGGGCTCCATTCAACTCGCCTCACATCTTGCAATTTAATGTATTTGCCTATGTTATTGGCTTTCAAACAGTAATTTACAATCACTCGATTCACAGTCTATTTACATTCTCTTTCTAGATGCAAGGTTTCGGTGACACTCCAAAAGTGTTCCACACAACATGCAATTGTTATTACATATTAAGTCCATTGCACAGAAACTATTATAAGGTTGCAGTGTGAAGTTAAAAAATATTGTTTGATGTATAAGTTTAATGGTTGAGAGAGGAAGAGAATTGTAGAAAAACACACTCAATGCCATGTTGAAGTCTACTGTAGATAAATACAGCTGAGAGTAGTTGTTATTGCAAAAGAATTTATTGTTATATAAATGAAGGAAGACCAGTTACCATAGAGATCTGTGGCTATCTCATCTGAAAGTAACCTAGAGATAGAAAACACTATTTAGTTTAAGAGTTTGAAGGAAGGTGGGAGGAATGTAAGAATTCTATCTATATTCTACAAACCCAACGATCCACATATAAATCTGTCCTTTGAAAATGAATAATTGTAGAAGTGATAGAATGATCTGGCAAATAGAGTGGGAGGAAGACAATTAAACAAGAAATTCATCAAGTAGAATTTGATTTAAAGACCTAAGATTGTACTGCCTAAATGTAGAGGAGACAGACTATAAAAATGAGCACCTGGTTTATGCATCGGTAGAGGAAACTCAGAATACAGATTGATTGCAAATTGGACTAAATCTTGAAGTAGAAATTCAACCAAAACAATCCATTTGGAATAAAATAAACAATCAACACCAACATATACAGATTCAGAATTAGAGGAAAGAGATTAAGCATTTTAATGGAACTTGGCTACGATGTCGATCTGACAAAATCTATTTCAAACACTGTAGTTCCAAGCTTTATTTTCCAACCTTCTTCTCTACTCTCCTACCTACAATCCTCTCTCCCCCCTCCTCTGCAATATCCCCCCTTCATAAAACACACCCTTCCACCTTCGTAGTGATTCGACACGTGATCCTATGCCTCTCCCATCCTTAAATTATAATTTTTTATTCTTTTAAAGATCCGTATAAGTTAATTATTATCAAAATTTATGATTTTATTAATATATCTGATTCCAACCAAGTTTAACCTTTTTATGACCATCCATACTTTTTTTTTTATTAATTAAATTGTAACATTGCAACTACCTAAAACTTCACAACTCTATTATAATTTATTTTATTAATTAAATCGTAAATTAGGAATTACAATTTAATTTACAACTAATTTTATTTATTTAAATATTCATTGCGAATAATTATTATATACAACAACTCAATGTTTCTTATAACTATTATTTAACAAATTTATTTACCATATAACTATAATTTATTTACAACAATTATATTCAATTATCGACATTATATTCTCCATCTATTAATTCTATTTAATGCAATAGTTCTACCTCACACACATAAACACTTTTTGACCTAGTTAGACCTCATAGTGTAACATTACCTTACGGATAGTCATGATCAGATGACAAGACAATGACCACGAAGGTAAACTGACAACCAGACAACAATGACAAGGGAACCCATGTTAACTCCATTCAACCATTCCATTGGTGAAGGCACACTCAGACCTGGTAAATCAGGTGGATTCAATGCCTAGTACCTGCATCCTGCAGCAACCACATAGTCAAACATAACAATATATATAACCACATGTAGTCATATAGTGAATGGAAATCGTAGTGTGGCAGGGTACTCGAATACGAGTAATGTAATACTATTCCATTCACATACACATATAAACAAATACTATATTGAACATAATTTCTAGTTACTTATCAACAACATAAAACAATCAATTATCTCACAATCAAATATAACAATTAACATTAAAACATCCATAACATCTAATATATTTATCAAATTGTAAAGCATAAAACAATGGAATTCAACATCATCAACTGTTATCATGACGATTAGGTCCATAATCAATTAACAAAATAACAAAGAATCCATCATCAAACAATCTAAGATAATGTCATAATGTCCAATTCTACTAAGCAACCATCAACCTGACAGAAGACAAGGTGAGAGGCACTACATCCTCCCTCCCCTAGGATCAGGCTTACTCCTGGAAGCCTACAAACAAATATGGATATAACTCTCGCATTCAAGATGTATCTTCCCAGGTAGTTGAAGTCTCATCACTAGGATCCCATTGGACCCTTACCTGGTCTATGACTCTACCCTTGAGAGCGAGTCTCCTGTGCTACAAAATGCCTACGGGCTCTAAAGCTAGCTACCTATCCTCTATCTATAAGGCATTCCAATCAAGAACATGAGAAATATCTAGATGATAGGGTCTAAGAATGGAAACATGAAATACATCATGGATGCATGACAAGTTAGGTGGCAAAGCAAGATGGTATGCAACAGGACCAATTCTCTCCAAAACCTTAAATGGCCCCACAAAGCACAGTGTGAGCTTAGAGCCTTTTCCGTAACGGATTAGAATCTTTCACGGACATACCCGCAAGAACACCCTATCACCAACTGAGAATTAACGATCAAGCCTATGAGCATTTCAATATTTCTTCTGTCTATCATGTGCTACCACCAAATGCTCTCTAATATGATCAACCTGCTGCTCCATCTCTTGGAACATCTATGGTCCCAGGAGAACTCTATCCTCAAGATGATCCCAACTCAGTGGGGTATGACAAGGATGACCATATAGAGTCTGAAAAGGAGACATGCCAATATAACTATGGTACCCATTATTGTATGCAAACTCCACCAAATACAAATAATCTTCCCAATGGTTTTATTGATCCATAACATACATTCTGAGAATATCCTCAAGGACCTGATTGACCCTCTTGGTTTGCCCATCAGTCTCTGGATGATAAGCTGAACTAAAATTCAATTGAGTCCCTAATGCATGCTGAAGGGATGTCCAAAGAGTTGAAGTGAACATTGGATCTCTATCGGAGATGATCTTGTGAGGAATTCCATGCAATCTAACTATGTCTTCCATAAAAATTCTAGCCACTGATGAAGCATTATATGAAGATCAGACAGGAGAAAAGTGTGCTACTTTCGTAAGCCTGTCTACAGTGACCATTATTACATCATGACGATGAGAGGACATGGGAGGACATGGGTAAACCATCTATAAAATCTATTGAAATGATATCCCATTTCCATTCTGGAATAAGATGTGGCTAGAGAAGACCTGCGGGATGCTGATGTTCTGCCTTAACCCTCTGACATTCTAGACATCTCGAAACAAAATCAGCAATATCCCTCTTCATTCCAGCCCAAAAATATATCTGATGGAGGTCTGCATACATCTTCTTAACACCCAGATGAGTAGAATAAGGTGCCCGATGTGCCTCAGACATGATTAGGGTGCGGAGACCCTTCGTAGAAGGAACAGAAATGTGACCTAAATGCCACAAGAGACCATCTGACTTGATAGAATATCTAGCATATCTATCCTCTAAGGTTCTACCAGAATCAACTTTTGTTTTCACTTCCTGATACCATCTATCTATAGGGAGTGCAACAAGAATCTATCCTCTCAACTCCACTCCAAGAGTGATTGATGAAAGTTCATGTCTTCGCTGACTAAGAGCATCTGCCACCACATTCTCCTTACCTTGGATATATTTTACCTCAAAATTGTACTCACATAGAAACTCCATCCACCACCTCTATCTAGCATTCAGGTTTGGCTGTGTAAAAATGTACTATAAACTTCGATGATCACTGTGTAGCTCAAACCGATGCCCCAATAAAAAGTGTCTCCATCTTACTAATGAATGCACAATAACAGCTAACTCTAGGTCATGTGTAGGATAGTTCAACTCGTGATCTTTGAGATTGCAGGACTCATAGGCTATCACACAACCCTCCTACATTAAAATTGTTCCTAACCCTTCCAAGGATGTATCAGTACATACCATAAAATCTCTAGCAGGATCAGGCACTGCTAGAATGGGTGCACTAGTCAACTGCTCCTTAAGAGTCTAAAAGGCTGCTTGACACTATTCTGACCAAATGAATTTCTTTCCTTTTCTCTGAAGAGAAGTTATGGGGTGAGATGTCTTCGAAAATCCTTGCACAAATTGTTGATAATAGCCTACTAAACCCATGAAACTATGAACCTCTGAAACATTGGTGGGGGCAGGCCAGTCCATGATCGCTTGAATCTTTGAAGGATCCACTGCAATACCCTTATCAGAAATAACATGTCCCAAATATTTCATTTCTAGTTGAAAGAAATTGCATTTAGCCAAATTTGCATATAACTAATTTTCTCTTAAACACTGCAAAACCTATCGCAAATGTTCTTCATGCTCCTCCATAGATCTTGAGTAAATCAATATATCATCTAAGAATTCAAGAACAAATCTATCGAGATAGGTGCAAAATACACCATTCATCAGACTCATAAACACAGACGGTGCATTCGTCAACCCAAATGGCACAATAGTAAACTCATATTGCCCGTAATGGGTACGAAATGTTGTCTTGTGGATGTCAGCCTCAAAGATGCACAACTGAAGATATCCTGACATTAGGTCTATCTTTGAAAACACCTTAGCCCCCTTGATTTGATCAAAGAGGTCATCAATTCATGGCAAGGGGTATATGTTCTTCACAGTCACCTTATTAAGCTGTCAATAGTCGATACACAACCGAAGAGATCCATCCTTTTTCTTCACAAAAATACTGGTGGTCCCCATGGAGAAACACTAGGATGAATGAACCCCTTTTCTAACAACTCCTCTAGCTACAACCGAAGCTCCTTAAGCTCTTGGGTAGTCATCCGATATGGAGCTCATGAAATAGGTTTTGCTCCAGGAATAAGGTCTATCTTAAAATCAATATCACGCTTAGGTGGGATCTCACTAG
Organism: Cunninghamia lanceolata; assembly: GCA_027924645.1. Classification (NCBI taxonomy): domain Eukaryota; kingdom Viridiplantae; phylum Streptophyta; class Pinopsida; order Cupressales; family Cupressaceae; genus Cunninghamia; species Cunninghamia lanceolata. The sequence continues at coordinate 931,299 of BSBN01000195.1, forward strand.
GAAAGGCATATGCATACTCCTTGAAAATAGGATGATCATCAAGGGATGCCTCCCTATTCTCCCCAAAATCCAAGTCATTAACCATTATGACAAACAACTTGTATCCTTGACGCATACATCTCTTCAACTACATGGCAGAAATCATATGCAAAGAGATGGGTCTCTGAATACCAACCACTTGTACCTCGCTGCCTGATTCATCAACACACCTCACTAACTTGTGGTGATAATCTATCACTACTCAATGAGCATTCAACCAATCCATACCCAACACTATGTCATAGGATCCTAGGGGTATAATGTGAAGATCCACCATGGTAGATAAAGGACCTATCCTCAACTCGCAACCATACACAAGAGATTCTACTATTACCTTAGATCCAGAGGCTAATTCCACCTGCCACTTAACATCTTGCTTTGCTGCCACTAATCTGCAATGCTCCACTATAGAAGGGGAAATGAAAGAATTTAAAGCACCAGAGTCGAAAAGAATAGAAATAGTAATACCTCGCAAGACACCTATTGTCTCCACAACGGTGCCTTGATGCTCTACTTGGCGATTATCTACCACCACAAACACTCTATGTGACCTACATGCATCTCTCATAGTTGGTTCTAAAGCTATAGGCCTCTGACCAAATCCTGTAGTATTCTTACACAGACACTGTCTGGCAATATGGCCCTGCTGGCCGCAAGAGAAACATCCTGTTCCCCTACCAAAACCTCCACCACCTACAGGAGCATTTGACTGTTGAAAACTTCCTCTACTAGCTGTAGACTGTGCGCTCTATGCTAGCTGACTGGCATGATCACACCTAACTCTCTACCAACTTTGATCTTTTCTTGAATGAAATCTACTAACTTGCTGATATTGAGAGTTTCTCATTTTCATCTGGGAATACTACTGTTGTTGCTGTCCACTCTTAGAAGGTACATGATGACTCCTTGAGTTACCTGCTGTCTGAGACTAACCACCTCAGAACCCATAACCTACTTGAGATGCACTACCGATCTACACACCTGTATGACCCCCTAAAGCCATGGTCAAATTCTCCTCCACTAGTCAAGCCTTCTCAACTGCTACCTCCATGGTCTTCGGCTTGAAAACACGAACTCCTCAACTGATGCGTGCATTCAGACCTATAATAAAATGCTGAACCAACATGGCCTCATCGTTTCCAATGCCTGCATACTAATTGAGTTCATAGAACCTGTGCTTGTATTGTTCCACTATCATGGCCATCTGTCTCAACCTGTGGAACTCATCCACTCGACGTTGCCTCTAGTGGTCTGACAAAAATTGAGCTCTGAACCTTTCTAGAAATAGTCCCAAGATACTGTACCAATATCTAGATGCAACTTTTGTTCCTCTAGTCACCACCATGTAGAGGTGAAACCTCTGAGATGCATGATGGCACATCCTTCCTTAGTGTTGCTACCATATGGATGCATGGCAAAACACCTCTGCAAATTAATTAGCCATGTCTCTACTTCCATACCGCTACTAGAACCATCAAATTTAGGAGGACGGGCTCTCGTAAGGTCCCTCATGTGGCCTACAAGAATAGCTTCTTGTTCAGCTATGATTTCTCTACTTCTAGGAGATCGTTCTCTTTCTCTCACTTTTGGCTGATCAATCTCCTGCCTAGGACCTAGACAAGCAAGGACCTCCTCAAGTAGCTGGCATAGCTGAGCACCCTCTGGCTGACCTTGATTCTCACCCCCACCTTCCTATGTACTCTCATGAGGGGAACTAGGAGGAGGTCTATTGTCACCACCTCTCCCACATCCCCTACCTCATCCACGTCCTCAACCTCGTACCCTGGGCATCTTCCTGGACAACACACCCAAGAACAACTTCAGATTGCTAGGTGAGGATTATGAATGAATATATTCTTCAGAGTTTAAGCAACTAGTATAGCTTAATGGGATAATATAAAACTAGAGTACCCAATGTTAGAAACTTGGCTCCGATACCAGATGTAATGCCCCACCATGAACACCTTAGAGAAATTCACATTTATGCTATATGAAATAGGAATTTTTTTTTAAAAAAAAGTGACTAAGAGAACAAAGTAATGTTAACATATCTAACGACTTGTTCTCTAAGGTTTAAAGGTTGCATTACTTTACAAATCAACTAACATAATTTAACATACATTACTAACATCAATAACTCAATCTAAATCTAATGCACAGTTTGAATAACATATGAACATCTTCATTGCATGTCATCAAATAAAATAATCTACATGATCAAATACACAATCATAATGTTTTCCTTTCACATAAGTACATCATTGCGTTATTTACATTGCCATCTTCTGACTACATCAAATTACATACATTATGAATGAATTGATACACTAGTCTAGTACAAGATTATACACAATCATCTTCCTCAACTGGTACAAGATCAATTGTCTAAAAACTAAGATAAATCTTTTCTGCACATGAACTTCGACAAGGGATAACCAATGGATATGAAAGCTCTTCCACCCGACCATGTGGAACCCTAAGGTCCACCCCCCAAGCTAGGAGTTAACATGAGGTCCCCAAAACAACAACAGTCAAGTAGGCAAAAGATTATCATGAACAAAGAATATCCAAAACTCCAATACGACTCATCACAATATCTCAAACAACACAACACCACTACCAGAGGCAACACATAACATATGGGGAGAGACCATACAAGGAATGCTAGGTTGTAGTAGGGAGAGTGTCATCGCATGGTCCTAGCATGGGTTATCCTGAGAGCCTCTCACTAGGTGCCGGCCCCCATCTATGGTTATCCTAACAGCCTCACACTAGGTGGCGCCCCCATCTATGGTTATCCTGACAGCCTCACACTAGGTGCCGGTCCCATAGGGTGACACATGCAGAATTGACCTTCCTTTCATGAGGACAAGGAAGTCAATTATGCTGACTAGGCCTTCTCAACCCATCCTTAGTCTAAACAAGCACTATAGGCTTGGGAGAGGAATCCATTTATCTTGTTTAATGTATAATCTACCCCTTTACCCCTAGTTCTTTATAGGTTATCACTTAATTGACTACTTTCAATGGATTATCCTGACAACCACTTTGGGCGCCGACCCCACATTGAAAGTCACTCTCCTTGCTAGCACCTAGTAAACCTTAACCATCATACAGGGCATTAAAATAATAAACATTCATGTTCACTGCAAAGCATAGACCCTCTTGCATTCCAAACATAATCATAATAACACCATTTGTCAAACAATGCCTATAGCATCACGATTCATTGCTCTTTTTACAAATTTCAAGACTCCCCATAAGACAATTATGACTAAATGGATACAAAACATTCACAAGTGGTTAAATATCTCATCTAGAGAATATTACTTCCACAAAATACATTATCAACTTAGACAATTCTTCATTCGTAATATATTGTGCTTCATACTAAATTAGAACCACATGTTCATTATAACATCACACTACTAGAACACCTATCCACATGTTGCATGTACTCAAAATATGACATACTAAGCTTCTGGAATTAGAGTTTGACCACTCACAATCCGCCTCCTTACGACAACAAGAATACTTAACTCATACAGTTCAATTCAAGTTCTAGAGTTAATACTAAAACTCCTTCTCATTACAATGTAAATAACTTTCGTAATAAAATCAATATCGGATTACATTAACTCTTTAACCAAACTAATAAATTTTAAATTAAATGCAACAATTATATTAATACATTACAACTAAATTATCTAAATATTCTTCATTTTATTTCTAAAGAGAAATTACAAAATACAAATATAACAATTATTTCACCAATTAATTTACCTTTCCAATGATGGATTGAATAATAACACTAAGACAATACCTTATAGCTATATAGCAATACAATGAGGAAAAGGCTCAACAATCGAAGATGAACTTATATCTTTGTTTTCTTTAGGGTTCTACCTTGAGATGTTCCTTCAAATATTCCATTGACCTTGACCAGATAAGATATTTTAATATGCTTTGAATTTTCGTGATAAAAATGTCTCTAGAAATGATTTTATCAAAGGTGATTTAGTTCTATCAAAAGTAAAAGTTCAGAATGGCCATTTCTCAAGCAGTCAACACTTGATAGTTGCATATATTACTTTTGTTCCCAAGGTGTTCCAGTTCTCATACAGATGCTTCCACTACAATTGTTTCAAGTGTTATAACCCATTGTATTTTAGGAAAATAGTAAATGCCCCCATTTGAATGGAATGTGTAACGGTTTGGTATATATCACATATGAGGTGTAAAATTGTTATTGACTATTTTACCATTGAAATGGATAATATTTATTTAGACTAATAAATTCTGGTAGCGCCCCATTCAGCTCCCTGAAACTTGTAAATTTGATATATTTGATGGTATCAAACTTTAAACATTTTTTTTCTCTCCATTAAAATATCTCATAGAAGGCAATGTTAACAGAAAACAATCTAGGTCTGTTGAATAAACTATCTATGTTTTCTAAAGGTGTTCTGTCTAGATAATATTTCTAACTGCTGTGTAGATTACAAACAGCTGATTGTTGTGTGTGCATGATCGACCTCCTTGGCAGCACTGGCCTTCCAGAGGAAGTGCTAAACTTTATCATTGAGGTACATGTTATGTCTGTGTTGGTTGTGTGGACTATTTTTAAGTCCTTTGAACTGGAATAAAGGTGTGAACTACTTGATTGCATCCAATCTAGTTTGAGCACCCTATTAAGTAGACATCTCTGGAAATGGAATGATTGCAGGTTATAAACAATGTGAATACAAATACCGCATAACAGATTTTCAAGCAAGATTTTGGTAGGTAACATGTCCACAATATTGGAACCTAGGTTTTGTCATTGCAAGCGCACCTTAGTTACCACTCAAACATAGGACTGCACACCTAAAAGTTATGATTATTAGAGGGTAGTGACTTGTTGGAGTAAAACGGGGACCAATTTTTCAGCCAATTTACCCCAAAATATTAGTTCCAAGATCATTGATTTCTGGACGATTTGGTTGAAATGTTGCAGAGCTATTCCAACATGCTTGTTAGACTTTGATTAAGATTTGGTAACGATGAAGCATTGGAGTGTCTACATCGTCACTACTTACCAAATGCCCAAGACTATTATACAAAAATCTAATCACAACAGGGTATCCAAAATGGATTAGTTGAGACGATTCAAACAAAAACTAATAGACAAGCCTTTCCTCTGTGTTCTATTCACACTCCATTCAACTCACCTCACATCTTGTATTTTAATGTATTCGCCTATGTTATTGGCTTTCAAACAGTAATTTACAATCACTCGATTCATAGTCTATTTCCATTCTCTTTCAAGATGCAACATTTCGGTGACACTCCAAAAGCGTTCCACACAACATGGAATTATTATTACATATCAAGTCGATTGTGCAGAAACTGTTATAAGGTTATAGTGTGGAGGAGAAAATTGTTGTTTGATGTATAAGTTTAATGGCTGAGAGAGGAAGAGAATTGCAGAAAAACACACCCGATGCAATGCTGAAGTCTGCTGTAGATAAATACGGCTGAGAGTAGTTGTTATTGCAAAAGAATTCATTGTTATACAAATGAAGGAAGACCAGTTACCATAGAGATCTGTGGTGATCTCATCTGAAAGTAACCTAGAGATAGAAAACACTATTCAGTTTAAGAGTTTGAAGGAAGGTGGGAGGAATGTAAGAATTCTATCTTCTACAGACCCAACGATCTACATATAAATCTGTCCTTTGAAAATGAATAATTGCAGAAGTGACAGAATGATTCGGCAAATGGAGTGGGAGGAAGACAATTAAACAACAAATTCATTGAGCAAAATTTGATTTAAAGACCTAAGATTGTACTACCTAAACGTAGAGGAGACAGACTACAGAAATGAGCACCTGGTTTATGCATCGGTAGAGGAAACTTAGAATACAGATTGATTGTAAATTGGAGTAAATCTTGAAGCAGAAATTCAACCAAAACAATCCATTTGGAATAAAATACACAATCAACACCAACATATACAGATTCAAAATCAGAGGAAAGAGATTAAGCATTTTAATGGAACTTGGCTACGATGTTGATCTAACAAAATCTATTTCAAACACTGTAGTTCCAAGCTTTATTTTCTAGCCTTCTTCTCTGCTCTCCTTCCTACAATCCTCTCTCTCCCCTCCTCTACAATATCCCCCCTTCATAAAACACACCCTTCCACCTTCGTAGTGATTCGACATGTGATCCTATGCCTCTCCCATCCTTAAATTATTTTTTTTTATTCTTTTAATGATCCATATAAGTTAATTATTATCAAAATTTATGATTTTATTAATATATATATGATTCCAACCAAATTTAACCTTTTTATGACCATCCTTACTTTTTTTTTATTAATTAAATTGTAACATTGCAACTACCTAAAACTTTACAACTCTATTATAATTTATTTTATTAATTAAATCATAAATTACGAATTACAATTTAATTTACAACTAATTTTATTTATTTAAATATTCATTGCGAATAATTATTATATACAACAACTCAAAGTTTCTTATAACTATTATTTAACAAATTTATTTCCCATATAACTATAATTTATTTACGACAATTATATTCAATTATCAACATTATATTCTCCATCTATTAATTCTATTTAATGCAACAGTTCTACCTCACACACATAAACACTTTCCGACCTAGTTAGACCTCATGGTGTAACATTACCTGATGGATAGTCATGATCAGATGACAAGACAATGACCACGAAGGTAAACTGACAACCAGACAATAATGACAAGGGACCCCATGTTAACTCCATTCAACCATTCCATTGGCAAAGGCACGCTCAAACCTGGTAAATTAGGTGGAGTCAGTTCCTAGTACCTGCATCCTGCATCAACCACATGGTCAAACATAACAATATATATATATATATATATATATATATATATATATATATATATATATATATATATATATATATATCCACATGTAGTAATATAGTGAATGGAAATCACAGTGTGGCAGGGTACTCAAATACGAGTAATGCGACATTGTTCCATTCACGTACACATATAAACAAATACTATATTGAACATAATTTCTGGTTACTTATCAACAACATAAAACAATCAATTATCTCACAATCAAACATAACAATTAACATTAAAACATTCATAACATCTAATATATTTATCAAATTGTAAAGCATAAAACAATGGAATTCAACATCATCAATTGTTATCATGAAGATTAGGTCCATAATCAATTAACAAAATAACAAAGAATCCATCATCAAACAATCTAAGATAATGTCATAATGTCCAATTCTACTAGGCAACCATCAACCTGACAGAAGACAAGGTGAGGGGCACTACATGGAGGCCCTCAAATGAGTTGAGAGTGTGCCTTAGATGCTTGATCAGGGTAGACCTCCATCACTTGCTATATATTTCTAGACACAAAAAAAAATAGTTTTCATGTCATGTTTGTAATATTTATTTGTGGCCATTACTTTAGGTAAGTATAATTATTTATTTTATTTTTCCTTGAGTTATCATGAAGACTAGGATATAGTTCCAAACACTATGCTCAAAACCCTGTTATGATTGTTCTCTAGTCAAATAAAAAAAATGTTGTACTTTTTATGTATGTGCATATGTTTTAGGCTTGTCTTGGGATGAGGTGTTACAAATTCATATTTTATTTTATGATAAAGCCATTTAACATAAAATTAAAGGTTCAAAAATTTGGCACCCAAGTTTAGGTGGTCAAATATTCTTGTTTATGACATATGACATGTTAAGAATATGCTAAAAATACCTTGGAAGACCAAGACCTAGGGGGCATTGGGATTTGTACCTTAACCATTTGGGTGCCATAGATCTTTTAGCCTTGTTAATGTTTTTCCAAAACTATGCAACGATTTCTAGTTTGTTCTTCCCTATAAATTGGTGCTTCGAGTTAGAGCATATATACATTGTTTTGTAGATTATGTGAGTAGCATTGTTCTAGTATATATTATAGGATAAGTTGTATTAATGTAACAAATTTTTAGGATTAATACAGTCTTAGATCTCTTTTGGTGTGGAGTTTTTTTCTCACAAGGGTTTATGTACATAAACATTGTAGTATGGTTCACATTTTCTATTGTAGTTGATTTCTATTTCCATATGATCTATCATTGTTAATGTACTTAGATGCATTAAATTTGAACATATCTTTCTATTTGATTACACTCCATGTTTTGAATACCTAGGTCTCACATGGTATTGTACATCCCTTGAATCCTTAGAAAATATTATCAATGTTAATGTATTTAAATGCATTAAATTCAACATATCTTTCTATTTGATAACACTCCATGTTTTTAATGCCTAGGTCTCTCATGGTGTTGTATATCTCTTGAATCTTTAGAAAATCTCACATTCTATTTACAAACATATTCATTTTGATCTCTATGAACTCTATGTGAATCTACTGGTTAAGATATTGAGATTTACCTTTTCACCATAGTACTCTATTAATGCTACTTCAAATTTAGCCCATATAGAAATAGAGTAACTAGGCAAATTAACATGTCATTCTCTTGAATCACCTTGCAATGACTAAATAAACAAATTCATCATAACATCCTCATCCTCTGAATCATAGTCATCTATCACATGTTGAGTAAGGCTTTAAGATGGTTATCACTAGATTGAACACTCTTCCTATACAACTTTGGTAACTAATTTCACATAAATCACTAAGTATAGGATTTGGAAAGTTAGGAATGGCATTGGAGTTCAACAACCTATACCTCCCAACACTCTAAAAAGTTGCAAACTAAACATTCTTCACATTTGTAAATCTCATAGTACCAAAAATATTCAAACTAAAAATTAGAGTTGCCACCTCAAAGACTTAAGTAAACAGCCTTGAAGAGCACATCTAATCTACAATGGTAGAATATGGCTAGGTTTGGTCACTACTAGCAAAGCCTAATGGAAACAAATGGCACAAAGAAAATATAACAACCACAAAATTCTCTCATGCAATAGTGTCATTTTATTGGTTCTTAAAAATTGTAGCTCCATAAATCTTATAGACTAGACTCAGAACCAAAGCTTGGGATGCATGTTGACCCAAGTAAAGAGATGACACTTATGATTAGATAGCAAATAATCATGGACGAACTCAAGGAAGGGCTACTCTCCTATATTTTTGGCTCTTCAAAATGAGGGTGATCCTAGAGGTCAAAACATGACAATTAAAGAGAATTAAAAATAACATGTTAAAGGCCTCAAAAACCCAAGCCCTATGCACACTGTCACCCAAAATATTTGTCACAAATTATTTAAGTGTGCTCACTTGTAGATAACAAGAAGACATACGTCTAAATAGGTAAAGATATAAGCAATAGAGTGCATATGGAACTTAAAATTTGACATTGACTATCTCCCATGATACTAATCCCCTTTTAACACTACTTATAGCACATAAAATTTCGATTTCTAAAAAGAACAACTCACTAAAGATGTTTATCAAACATAAGCTCTCTACGGATTTGGTAAGTAAGGCTTATTATACAGAACTATACATGTTGGCTTGATCCCTTCATTAAGAAAACTACTAGGAAGGACAAAGATGATATTCGAAATACATAACTGATCCTTAAGCCCCGAAAAATCGATGCTTATCAGTTGGAAATAGAGTAAAAAACAAGAAAGAGAGAGAAAATCATGTTCAAGTATAATAAATGGAACTAGACACGTGAAATGCAAATTAGCGAGACCAGAAACATCTATCCATGAATATATACACGTAAAAATCGATATAGTTACATAAAAATAGATCAGGACTAGAGCTAGAAAAATACATTCATACAAGACTCTACAACTTGTCAATATATGCAGATGCGTGTAACAGAACATTTCTCCAAAAATCCACACGTTTGTGATGGATGCGATAAGACTAGACTATGATGGGAATCATTTTCGAATTGTTTAAACTGGATTAACTTTCACGTGTCGATGATGATACATGTTAAAGAATACGAAACGCTGAGTCTCTCTCCTTCCACAGAAAAAAAAGCACGCCAACAAAACGAACCAATGGCTAGAAAGATTCGTGGGTGCAATGAATAACACGTCCGTCTTCCTCGGCTTTCCAAATTAATAACATTTAATTCTACTCACCATAAATAATTGCAAATTACGGACTTGTGGAGAAAAATACTTTTGCAAAGACAAATCTAGGTTAATTTACTTCATTGATGAATACAAATATGTCAACCTCCCTTTTAGATTCATGCTACTTTCTTGTGAAGGCCTCAGCTACACCACACCATCCGTGGGGAATATAGCACACATCATGCCATGACAATGAGTCAACATACATTAAGGCTTGATTACCATAATCACAAGCAATTTCAATCAAGAATTGTGGTCTAAGCATCCAAGATAAAGGTTTAATAATATAAATATGTTTAGATTAAAAACTTCCACCTATGAAAGCCTAATATTCGCATCTATGAAAATAGTAAGATTGTAAGCTTGCTAATGATTTATAGGGTTCTTTATCTCTCAGAAGTAGACTTAATTTAAGATTAAATTCCTCAACATATAGGATAAAAAGCATATGCTCCTTAGTTTTTTGAAAAGATGCCTCAACCTTACATTCCTAATGTTCATATTTAACAACTTAATTGTATTTACTATTTCATATTTAGTGTCATTTGTTCTCACTTGAGAAAGTTGGCATCCCATTTTGAGCTAGCATTACTTTCATCTTTAGTGTATTTTATGAATCTCAAATTGAGTCAAAATGTTTGGCAACATGTCAGCATCTTGAAAAGTGTGTAAGAGCATCTTGACATATCATGATAGGTGTTTGTTATGACAGATTCTTATGATGCATAAGAACATATAAGAGGGAGCTTACATTGGAATATTGACCAACATTATGACAAGTCTAGACACATGCCATGGAGAATCTTTATGCATTCAAAATGAAGACAAATTGGGTTGGTCAATTATTCTTGTTTATGACATGACAACATGTAAGGAATATGTTAAAAATAGCTCGGAAGACCAAGACCAAGGCAACATTGGGATTTGTACCTTGACAATTAAGGTGTCATACCTATTTTGGGCTTGTTAGTGGTTTCCTAAAATCATTTGATGGTTTTTATTTATTACTTCTCTATAAATTGGTGCTTGGAGTTAGCAAATATATAGGTTGTTTTGCAAGTTACACATGAGTACCATTATGCTACCAAAATTTAAGGGGATAAAGGAAATGGTCAATGCTGATCCAACCTTTAAACTTGAATGACTAAAAAGTGACATATATGTTTTGAAGTTTGAAATGATGTAAACTAATAAAATATTTATTTTTTAGTATATTTTATGTTTGTATTTTTTGAAAAAATTTAAAAAATTATTTGAATATATTTTTTAATAAATTGACACTATAATTTAGTTGCTGATAAAATGTTGAAACATGAAGTTACATGAGACATGAATCTTTATATAGTAATTTTTTTTTTTTTCAATTTTTTTTGTGTGTATTTATAACTTGAAACTTTAGTGCATGGATATTTTTTTTTCCAATTTTGATAAATATATATTTTTAAATAAAAAATAAAATATGCGTATCTTAAAATGTAGTTGTTTCCATTCGACGTCAACTTTCATATTAACTATTTATCTAAAATAGAAAAAAAATTCTACCATCTTGATATAGATTCTTTTATCTAGTGCATTGATCATATTTTTTTTATTTTTTATAATAAGTTTTACTATTTTTCCTTGACATGGTAATCGACCTAATGTTTTGTGTTGATAACCTACTTTTAGTAAAAATAAAAAAGAAAATATAAACAATAATTAAAATATTAAAATATATGTTTTTGAAAACTAAACTTATAGATCTACAAAAGGGTATTTTTATATTTTTAAAAAATGTTATTTACACGAGTAGAAGTTGTTGAAATATCAAGTTTTTCAAATAATTTTATTTTCTTTGGTAAATTGGCATCATAGTGGTACTACATATGCATTTAGCCAAGAATTTTAGTTGGAAAAGTTGTGGACATATCTAACTTAGCTAGAGTGAATCAAGTACAAGATCATATGTTTGACCAAAATTAATTTTTAGTTAGAAATACTTAAATTCACATGTGCTGATAAGTTGGCTGAAAGTGTGAGACAACTTTATGCTTTTACCCTGACATATTGATGTAACTATCTTATGGATTAATACAATCTTGGGGCTCTTTGGATGTAGATTTTTTTCCTTCAAGTGTCGCTCCATGACATAAATCTTGTGTTATGGTTTTGATTTTCTTTCATGGATGATTTTTATTTGTATATGATCTATCACTATTAATGTCTTTGGATGCATTAAAGTTCAACATATATTGCTATTTAGTTACACTCTATGTTTTAAACATTTGACATTAGAGCCATGTTTGGCTTGATAGAGATAGGGATGCATCGATTGTTTGATTGAGGCTCTTTCTACAATGGGAGTACATGTTTTCTTGTGGTTTTAAGTTATGAGTGATAGTGATAATGGCTAGTTGATAGAAAAGTTTATTGGCAAAGTTTATGAGATTTGGAAACTAAAGATAGATGATCTCTTGGAAGAAAAGGATCAATGGATTAGAATTGTAAAAAATGAAAAGAAACCAAATAGTTTATTAGATGAAGATCAAGAAATTTTTTGTAAAAAGAGTTATAGTGCTATATGATTGTGTTTATCTGATTCTGTTTTGGTGAATGTTTCTAACAAAGCTATTGCATATAAGTTGTGGAATAGAACAAGAGTGATTTATTGAACTAAGAGTCGCATGAATAAATTATTTTGGAAAATACGTTATATTCTTTAAAAATATAAGCTAGAGACTTAGTTACAGAGCACCTAGAACCATTTAATATAATCAGTTATATTTGATATATGTGAAGATGGAAGAGGATGATAAGTGTATTTTATGATTATGGCCATTGTATAAATCTTGTGATAATATGGTTCTTCCTCTTAGTGGTTCTATAAAAGATTGAAAGATGGATTATCTTATTCCTTCCTTGCTCTCAAATGAAATGAGGAGAAATTCTATGGAGGATGGGTTTACAAATACATTGCATGTGGGGAAGATACAAACATAGAGGGAAGGACATGAAGAAAGTTGGTAAGGACAAGTCTAAGGATAATTCTAAGTCCAAGGGAAGATATAAGATGTACCTAGGAAGTGTAGATTGAGGTGTCAGAATTGAGGCAAATGGGAACATCTCAAGAAGGAATGCCAAAACTAAGAAAAAGAAAGATGAAGATCATCTATGGATAAATCGTCTAATGATGAAGCTACTAATTATTTTATTATTTTTTGTAACATCACTTTTGAGGACTCTTGGTTTAGCAATTGAAGTGCATCCTACCACATGCCTCCTCTAAAGGCATGGTTCTTAGGCTATACAATTATGATGGTGGGGAATTTTTCCTCAAGGACAACACACAAAAGATTGTAGATTGAGAGGAGGTAAAATTATTTTTTAGTGGTGGAAGGGTGAAAAACCTCTCAAATGTATTGTATATCCCTAATTTATCTAGAAACTTGATTTCTATATCTAAAATGACTCATTCATGTGTGCATGATACTTTTAATAAGAATGGTTGTAGGTTAAGGAGAGGGAACTTAGTGTTGGCTAGGGACACTTGGTGTGGTACCCTTTTTAGGTTGGAAAAATGTATATTTTGTAACTCTATGAATGTAACTAATGTTGGAATTAGTATCACATCTTAGTATAGGTTAGACTAATAAAATAATAATTAATAAATAAATGCCAGATTACTTGAGAGTTAGTAAATAAAATAAATGTCAGTTAGTTTCAGGAAGTTATTTTCATGTTGGTGAGTTAGTTGGGAAAATAATGTCTTTATAGAGCTAATGTAATGCAATGTAAAAATTAGGTTGAGTGCATAAAATATCAGATAAATCAATATATCATTTTATTAGTTCGCCATGCAATACTGGTATAATCTGTTTGCATTTTCTCTACCAAATTCAATATGGTATCAGAGCATCACCTATCTTTCTACTTGTGAAAATCAATGGAGCCTCCTTCAGGGAAAGAGATAGCCATCCTTGTTTTGTCCATGCTCAAGCCAATCGAGAAGAAATTATGTGGGAAGTAGGAGATAAGAGATGGGGAATGGAAACTCTGTGTTGGCACTCAGCATTCCATTTTCATACATTGTGCTATTTTATGTGTTATAGAGTAAAATGTGTATACTAGAATTTTACAAGTTTAGTTTAGCACTTGGTTGGACCTATTTTGTTGCCTTTGTTAATCAGGACCTATTTCAACTCCTTTTTTAGCTTAAAAAGATAAAATATCTATCTTGATGAATAAATCTAATGTAATCAACATAGGATTGGACTAAGCCCACTATATTTGGCACTCCCTAGATTTTGTGGGCTAAAGGGCTAGGGTGCCCAAGTGTCCTGGTCCATGTAAGGACCTTTAGCCCCTCTTGTGTAGTGTCAGCTTAGGACACTTCCTTAGTTTGCATTTGTCAGCCTAAGTATGTTTTATTTGTCATAAGTGAGTGAGAATGCATATTTAAAAGAGTTTTGTATTTTATTTTACACCGAGGAGAATAGTGTCAAGTTTGCTATCATATTGTGTTTGATGGTAACATGTTCTTAATGCTTGGAGTTTTATCTACTTTTGGATGCTATTGAAGTTTTTTTGTAGGTGTTGAAAGGAGTTTCAAGCCTTATTCATCACTCTCCTTTATTGGTGTGGGATCTTGAGTCATCTTCATCAACCAAGGTTATATCTGTTATGGCAATCATCATCATTATCATTCATATTTCTGTCACATTATTATAGATCTAGCCTCTATCCTCCTAGGGCATACACTCTTTGATCTAAACAACACTTTAGTGGAGGTGGGAACACCAACATGGAATTTGACCAAGGAAAGCCCTTATACACAGCATAACCTTTTCCTCTTTCCTTTCGTATAGGTCGAAGAAACATGTTTTTGGAGCTAATTTTTGGGAAGAATGTAGAGAAGATAGGTACAGGTTTGATGATACCCAAAATTCTACAAAACCCTAGAAAAAGTTTAGGGTACCCAAGTGCCCTGGTCCTGGGAATTTCTACTATAAAATTTAAGTTCTCAATCCTTCTCTGATCCTCATTGTACTTTCTATTTCTTGGGATCCACTTCTGATAGTTAATTATAGTTTGATCTTTGTCTTCTAGAGTTTGACCATTTGTCTTGGCTTGCTTCCTTAACCTTGGTGAACGTTGTTGATCCATATATATTCAAAAAAAGGGTAGAACCCCTATAGTTTGGCTCTCCTTCTTGTATAGAAGCCAAGCTTGGTTTGTGTCCTAATGTTTGTAGAAGAGGGTCTTACCTAGTTTAACTCCTTTGGCTAGGTCACCCTTTTCTCCCAAACATTTTGGTGAAACCGTCATTTCTTGCACTTTACCATCCTTCTTCTTTCAGATCTGACTTGTTTATCACTCTAGATCTGATTGGGAGTGAGTTCATTAATCATTTTGCATTCATACATAGTTAAATTTTGCATAGTTTCAATAGTAGGGTTTGAGAAAACCTTACATTTATAGAAATCTTTCCAGTTTTGAACCTAGGGTTTATAGATTTGTGAGTTGTTTTAAATCTTGTTGCATCGGTAGGCTGTTTAAAGAATTTTCATTTGTTTTACCTCATCATTATTGTTGTTCAAAACATTCTTGCATCATTGCATTTGGAATTTGAAATTTAGAAAAACTTCATTCTAGATTTGAAAAAAGCATAGTTGTCTCTTTGGAAATGATAGATCATCATAGGATAATTTAAATTTCTAATTTTTGCATTAGATCTGATTGTAATTATAGAAGTTAATCATTTCATAGTGTTACATTGTGCATTTGAATCCTTTTTATTTCTAGAAATTGTCAAAAAAGTTGCATTTTGTGAAACCTAGTTAATGTTGCAATTTAGGGTTTATGATTGATAGTTTAATTTCATATTTTTCTTCTATCATTTGCATTCAAAATATGATTTTTCATTTCTCTACAACATTACAATTGTCATCTTGCATTGAAAATTAAAGAGGAATAATTTTGAATTGTTGCGTTTTGAAAAAAGCATTGAGATTAGGGTTTGATTTAAGCATTGGCATTGTTGATATTTAAGTGGAATTGAATTTGATCAAAGGTATATTATTGCTTCATTTAAAAAAAAATTCAAATATTTCTATAGCTTCATCAATCCTTTCTACTATTGGTGCATCTTGTATGTTACTAAAGCTTATAGATGCTTTATGAACTTTGTGACTCAATGTACCAATTCTAATGTTCTTTTGCAAAGAAGTCATTGAATTATGGGTTCAAATGCTTTGCATAACAATGATACCAATACATCAGAACCCCAAATTCCTAGGCTTATGACACAAGAAGGTCCATCAATTCTTCCTAATATCCCTACTTCACATCTTCTTGAAGCATCAAACTTCTATGAATCCATCAACATTGATGACCTTGTGGCTCATGTTCTTGAAGCTCAAATTCAGAGATTAGACACTAAGTTGGCTAATTTCTAGAAATTTGTAAGTGAGAAACACATAGCTAAGGAGGTCATCCCTATTGTTGAGAGTCTAATAAGTCTTTTTCATGAAGATCAAGAAGGATTTGAAGTCTTGCGTGACCTTTCTCTTATAGTGCATAACAATATTTTAACTGCATCTAGTTGCATTGAAATCATCCATAACGTCACTTCTTCTAATAAAATAGGGACTCAAGTGTTGGCACCCATACCTACACTCCCTATTCCTACTTATACTTCTACAATTCTCACCACTACTACACAACCAAGTAATAGTGCTACCACATTTGTTGGGTTATCCACTAGGAATCCTATTCGCCATTATAGTCCCATTCCATATAGTTACACACCTAACGTTACTCCACCTACATCTAAACCTCCTATCACATTCCAAAAGGATACTCATACACCATCACCTAGTCCTTCTAATTTATTCCAATCTCAACCTAGTTCTGCTTCCAACCTTCTCATAAACTAATTGTTGCAAAATATGACCTCCATCCAATAGCAATTGGCTAACATGAGTAATATTCCACCTAAACCTCTAGTATGGCAACACATTATATCCATAGCCCTTTGTCCTATTGCATCATAAGAACTCCAATGCCTGAGAAGTTTGAGACCCTGTGCTTTGAAAAATATAATGGGAAGGGAGACCCTAACAACCATGTGATAGCCTTTACCACTATGTGTAGTGATTTCTTCTTTGAGGATCTGATCTTAGCAATTTAACTTTGTCCTATGTCACTCAACGACATAGCCTTAGATTGGTTTTTCTCACTAACTCCTAATTCTATATAACTTCTTTTTCACAAGTAGTTAACAAGTTCCTCAAGCATTTTCAAGTGAACATTGGACCTTAATTCTCTTTGATGGACTTGGTTCATTGCAAACAAGAAATGAAAGAGAAAATAATAGATTTTATGTGTAATTATCAAGCCCTGTTCTCACAAATCCAATATTTTATTCTAGATATTGATGTGCAAAGAATATTTATAAGAAACTTACAACCTCACATCTGTGATAAGATATTGTTGATGCGATATGATTCATTCACTCATCTTTAGATGACTCTTTGTGATTATCAAATTTTTGTTAGTCATATTAGCATAACCCCCCATCAGCTCCAGTTGGTCAATCCAAAGCCTCTGAAAATAATTCAGATTTCAAAAGAAAAAACAAAAACTTGATCAATATAAATGAGATTTCAGCTAGTAACATAAAAAAACATGTCGTGGCTGTTGAAAAATGAAGGTAGAACTACTTCTATAAACTTTAAAATTTTGTGTATGTAAAGTTGAAAATAAGATTAATCTGTAACAATTATTGAACAAGTGATTTTGCACTTTTAATCCAATGTGGAAGAGAAGAAGCTTGCAAAGTATTTACATGGAAAAACCCTTTCAAAAAAAAAACTCCACACTCAAATATGTTTCCTTCTTGTATTAAATCTCTTTGGAAAAGATTACATTCAATACTAAAATTCCCCTAAGTCCTTGATGCACTTCACAAAAATGTTTCTTGCATTGTTCTCTAAGTCTTTACAAAAACTTTTTTTGTCAAATCAACTCTCTGGAAAATGTATGGGGCTCTTAATTAATTAATCTAAAGTTTCATAATTCAAGAGATTCTTAATTCATAAGCTTAAAACTCAAAAAACAATAAATTGTAGTTGATAACATATCTTCCAAAGCTCATACAAAAACCAAACACTCTAAATTGAGAAGATTGAACTCAAACAATGTCCAAGCTTTTAGTTAACTACCTTTTCATGATGTGGGTGCCAAACATAGATAAATATAGCTTTGCCAACATCAAACATATTTCTAAATAAAAGAAACAATAAAAATTCTTCCAAATGGGCATCCATATTTGCCCAATTACTTTTTGCTGACTGAAGTGAGATCAATACACATCCATTTCATGTAAACAACATGCAAGATTGATGTCCCCAAGGTTATTCTAAATTATTTTTTTCTATACATGCAAGTGACATGCAAACCCTAGACTCAACATGCAACTGATACCCATTTCCTGAAACACTGAGAAGTACCATCCTGCAACTTTCTAGAGTTGGAGTGTTTTGCAAGTAATATCTTAAAATTGACATGCAACTAGAATGCAAACAATTGCAACAACATGCAACTGATATCCATTACCTGAAACACTCAGATGTACCATCTTGTACATTTATGGAGTTGGAGTGTTCTATAAGAAATCTCACAAAACTAACATGCAACTACATGCAAGGTCATACAAGTCCATAGGAGTGGCATGCAAGCACATGTAAGTGACATGCAACAACATGCAAGTCCATAGGAGTTCAACATGCAACAACATCCATCAATATGTAACAACATGCAAGTACATCCAAGCAACATGCAACAACATGCAACATCAAGCAAGTACATGCAAGCTACATACAAAAACATGCAAGTCCATGCAAGCTATGCTGACCACATGCAAGCAATATCTAATTCATGCATCTCTAACACTATAGTTAACTCCAACATTATATCCATGCAAGGTGTCTCAACATTATCCACTCATGTACATAAAAAAGTACAACTCCAAGTCTAAATATAAGTCCCCATGAAAAGGGGATGCCCAAGTCTAACTCCCATTCACTAGGAGTTATCAATCTCTAAATTTAGACTAGGAGAAGTCAACAAAGTCTTCATGGCTCCCAACTCAAAGTGGGTGCCCAAGTTTGATTTTATCAAAGTTACGAATTAATTACAAAATTCAAAGTGATATAATTAATAAATAATTAATCTCTCAAAGTCCTAATGTGTTGGGGAACACATTCCATGAACTTTGGAGACACATGAATTGGTTAGGATTGGAAGTTAAATAGAAACTTATCCCAATAGTGGCAGCCTCATCTCCTGCTCCCACCCCTTACAAGTTAAAACCAAGAATAAGAAACTTCACACCATTATCAGAGTCTCTCTATTCTATCATGACACAAGTTTTGCAAAACAATCTCATCTTGAGCTTCCACCTATTAGACCTCTCAATCCAAGAAAGATGAAATCATCTTCCTTTGATGTGAAGGCCTTTTGCCAATTTCACTGCTTTGTTGGTCATGACACTGAAAGATGTATGTGTCTTAACATGAAGTTCAAGACCTCATCAACTCCAATGTCATCCAAGTTGCTAGTGTGAATGACAAAGGGAATAAATTGGTGGTGGCTCCTAATCAAAATATTCAAATATATACTAGTCCTCTACCACCTCACAAGTCTAATGTTGTTGATATTTGCATGGTGGATGCTTGCCCTCACAAAGAGCGAGTGGATTTGGAACCTGCTATATCTTTTACTCCACATGATGCTACTATCGAAGCTCCTGATTAGCCTCTTTATATTACTATTCAAATCAATGATAAACCTATTTGAGGTGCTATAATAGATCCTATATGTATGGTGAATGTAGTAACTGAAGAGTTTCTCTACATGCATGGTTTACATCGAGATACCTATGACATATCAGAGATGGTTATTAAAGCACATGATGGGTCTATCCTTCCAACTCTTGGTTCTTTGACTCTTGAAGTTAAGGTTGGGCCAAGAGCTTTGGATGTTTATTTTGTCATCATTCCTACATCAGACTTATTTCATGTGAATTTGGGCTACCCATGGCTCTGCTCCATGAAGGTGATTCCCTCTCTAGTTCACAAGTGGATAAAGTTTCCATTTGAGGGGTGAGTGCATGTTGTACATCGTAGTCAGTACTAACCCATTGCTTGTAATGGACATTTTACACTTAACTAGTTCTAGCTGACACAATGAGTTGTAGTCACTCAAGCTAGAGAGGATATATTCTTCTTATCATATCAAAAGTTTAAAGAAAGTTAAATAGTAGAGTTATTGCTTAGTAATATTCCTCCTTGTGATGTTCCAAAACCTCCTTGATATTCTAAGGTTGTGGTTGTAATTTTCCTCCTGTACCAAAGGTAGTGAATGAAGTTAAGCTTAAATCAAAGGTTCTTCCCTGTCCTCAAGTATCTAGTAGAGGTTCTTCCTCCACCATCCTTCCAAGGATAATGCGACAACCTTCATGTATAAAATTGACCTCCCCACAATTGTAATGTTATTTTTGTCCCACCTGCCTCCACAAAGACAAGTGGAAAGCAATCGGTTGCATGTGTTTTATTTCCTGAGGTTTGTCAACCACTTGAGGATGCTCGTGTATGTCCACCTATTTCATAAGTTGAGAAGGAAGAGAAACTTGTATTGAGGAACCCTTCCCCCATAATCTCTCAGACTTCGATGGTTCCTCTTGTTTCTTCTAATGTTCTTAAAGCAAAGGAAGAAAAGGAACCCATGTTGGAAGATACTACAATTCACCTAACAAACATCATGAATAAAACTAAGTGAAATAAAATTGCAAGAGAAAGAAAGAAGTGTTGTTGTGCTCTAGCTCGCCTTTCCACGAGAGAGGGGAATCTCCCTCCTCACAAGAGTTTATCATCGATGGATGCCAAAGAGACATCTACTACCATTGTGTCTCCTACAAAGAAAGAAGAAGCTTCACAAGACACTATGGAACCTATTATGCTATATTCTTATAGTGAATCAGAAGATAATATAGGTATGGCTCTTGTTTCTTATACCTCATGTGCTATAGTTCCTTTTTCATCTTGTCCACCTTTCCAAACAAATGATGAGCAAGATTGGGAGGAGGATGATTTTCTTTAGGTTGACTTGCATGTGAGGTACCTTATTTTTATGTTATGAGTGCATGTGGTTGTTTTCCCTTGCGATGTGTTGCTTGATACTTAATTCATGTTGCTATTGTTCTTAATCTCTCTTTGGATGATCCTTTTCACCCTTGTAGGTGCAAGAATACAAAGGGCTCAAAATCCATTATGAAATCCTCTATATTTGTATCATCATTCTTCTATACGTTGTAATTTGTATTGTTGTGGTATCCTTTGTGTGCAATACAAGGCGTAGAATGTTTTGGCATTCTCCCTTGTTGACCTAAGGGATGTTTATTTTTGATTTCATGTGACACTTCTTCCTTTGTCTCTATAGTTCTACTAGATGGAAGATGATGATAGTTCCAAATTTATATAGTCTTGAGATATCTCCTATTATACAACCATTCATATACTAATTAAGTAGATCCCTTTGTGTTATTCCTTAGTGTTATTACTTATGTCTTCTTTTATGTTTTGAATTATGTGGCACCTTGTTGCTATGCTCAACATCTTACCATGACTACACAAGCCATTGTGTATCATGCCTATAGCATCACCTTGGTTTGGCTTTTGTGGGGGCAGCCCCTTTGTGCAATGTAGTTTTTGGGAACACATATCTTATGGGAATGTGCTTCCGAAAAGCTCTTGTTCTTGTCTTTTGGTTTGTTCTACCTTAAAGTGAATGCCCCATGATAGGAGTTACAAATCACTTTAAGGTGGAGGCATACATTGTGCTATGCTCTCTTTTAGTTGCATATTTACTTGTTGGTGTGGATCTCACCTAGTTATTTGGTGGTCTTTACAAGCCTGTGAGGTTTCCTTTGGGTCCATGAGCCACCTAGTGCAACATAGTTGGCTAGCCTATGTGCTTCATGTAACTTGTCTTGGTCACTTAGTAATTCGGTGGTCCTTGCTAGTGTGTGATCTACAGTGGAACTTTCTTTCCACATGAACCCTAGTGACATAGAAAGCTAGCATCAAAGTCATGCGCCTTGTGTGTTTGCTCCTATGTGTGTTTTTATGTTTGTTTCTATGTTAGATCTTATGCATTATGTTTATCTTATGTATTAACTTGTGCTTGGCATGTCTTCATAACATTTCCCATGTGTTCTCTATGTATTCTTTCTGTCTTTTGTGTATGCACTATATTCGACATATATTACCTTAGTATATTGCATGTCTTCCATGTGTATTCCTATCAGTACTTTTAGTACTCCTTGTATGTGTGAGTTATGTTGTAATGTCTTGTGTGTTTTAAATCTCTTTGCTTATGCATTTGGAACCTTAGAATCCTAATCTTGGGGGTGGTTGGTGCCTGCATAAATATTAAGATTTCAAACAATTAGTTTCGCAGGCACCTTCCCAAAAATCCAAAAAATTCTAAGTCCCTCAGCCCCCTGAATTACTTGCATGTATCTTTGTATATACATGGCCACTTGTATGTACATTTAAACATGCAGGTTCAAATGTACATTCGGGCATACAGGGCAGTTTGTATGTTCAATCAGCTTCAAAAGGTACAAAAATGGTTGTTTGTATGTCGCCGATTCTCAGAATATTCTATGCTTCTATGTTGGGTTGCATATATGTTTTATGTTGTATATTCAGTATACAATGGCTAGATACAATGGAAACATGCAAAGGAAAAGATGCAAAGGGTCTTGTACATTCGCCACATGCAAGCAAAAGACACATTGGTGGCATACAAGTGAAATATGCACGAGACAATATACATCGAGATAGATACAAAGGTGAATGTATGTATGACATAGATTGGGAATGTACATTGTAAATATACAAGAGGCCAACATGCATTCACTACAGTGAAAGGGATCATTGGCATGACAAGATGCATCGGCAGCCAACTCCAAAGTTTTCCCAATGGTTGATGCATATACAAGGAAAACATGCAAAAAGGCTTTGTATCTTGTATATAAATCGCATTGTATATGCGATATGCATTTGCCATATACAAAGGAATTGTGCAAAAAGCCGATATACAATGGGTGGGGTCCATAGGTATACAAAGAGGTTTGTATGCATTCGACATACAAAGCAGAATGTATATCAAAATGTGCAAGTACGATATACATTCCTGAAATACATTGGCTAGACACAAAAAGGTATGCAATGTAGTTGATAAGGCAAGAGTCCAGGTGAATCTATGTTTTTGCTTGTATGTTTGCATTGCATATGCGATATACAAGGTGATATGCAAGGAAATATGAAGAGATACAAGAAGGACTTGATAGCAGTTTCAAAGTGTTTTATAATATTTGAAGTCTGCGTCTTGTATGTTAGGAGCTTGTATATGCTGATATGCAAAGGAAAGGATACAAGTCAGACTCGATAATGATTGCAATTTGTTCTATAAAGGTTTGGGGTCCACCTTGTATATTTGTGATTGTATGTATATACAATCTTATATACAAATGCATATGCAGTGATTCGTAAGGTGAAAAAAGGGAAAATAGATGGTGGAAAAGTCAGTGATAGAAACATAGGGTTCCTACGTGGAACATTCTAATTGGTGGGCGAATTTTCAGCATGTTTTGATGCCATAGATTTTGGTGGTAGGAAGGGAGATCGATGGTTAGTTTTAAATTTCTAGAGGGCGATGGATTTTTTCTTTGTATTTGCAGCTATTTTCAGGTGGGAAACTTTTAGGAGCACGCAACTGCTACATTTCAGAAGGCCATCGGTAGGTTACCATTAATGGCAGAAGTTATAGAGGTTTGATTGATGGATTGATAGGTCAACTACCTAATTTAGGGAGAAGATCTTCAAGCGGCTGCACACATCCTGATCTCACCTACTCTCCCTCTTTCTTCTCTCTCCTACATTGAATGATTTTGGACACCATTCCTCACAGTACGTTGTATCTAGCAGAATTTTGAATGACCCTGTAATTATTGCTGAGTACACAGTCTTTCTATAAAATGCAAATTGTGTTATTCATTTGGGGTGGAAGACTTGGGCATTTTTGGGGAAAAAAAATGAAAACAAAGCCTTTCTTGGCTGTTCTATCTCATTTTGGAGTTTATGAGTTGCATTTTGAATGAATATTGCACATATTTTTAGCTTCATTGTTGTTTTAAATGAAAAATGCATTTTTGTATGTGCTTAGTTGTTTGTATCCATTTGCTGTGTGCATAGCTTCTTTTGAGTCTGGTTGCTAAGGGTTCCTTAGATTCTAGGATATAGATCTTTCTGTATTGCATGCTTGATCTTTTGACTTCCATTCAAGGAGTGGATTAAATTATTTTAGGTTAAGTATGGGGAAGAATGCATGTCAGCAAGGATGTTTGTAAGTAGAGGCAGCTAAATACTCAGTCTTGGGTGGTGTTTGTAAGGCAAGCACCAATATGACCCCTTGAAACTTGAATGCCAGGGCAAATCATTCACTTGTATACATCTAGTTGACTCCTTTCCTTGAGATAGGCACCAGTATGCTCCCTATGTAGTAATTATGATCCAAAGCCCCTTGTCTTACATCTAAAACATTAAACAAACCATTTCATATTTCTAACCTATTAGTTTGTAGGAGAAGTAGGACCTTGCATACTCTCATTCCTAACCAGTTAGATATGTCCAAGAACAATGCTGAACTTGTGATCTATCATGCATAATCTTGGTCCATACATGAGAGTATTATGCCTGTTATTGTAAAGCTAAATCTTTCTGTCATTTTGTGAGTCAAGTTTAAATATTTAGCTAATAGGGATACCCCCCTTGGTGTGGCAGAACCAAAAGTGAAGGGGAGGTAGCTCACGCAACCTCCTATATTAGTTGGCCGAATCTGCCTGTGCATTGGAACTGGAAAACCCTTTGTCGATTCGGAGAGAAAGAATGAACAAAGTGGTGACTCCACTGGGGAATGTAATGTCATATCCATAAAAGTAGGGGTCTAAAAGATTGAAGAATCAGACTTGGAAGTGCTTTGTTGCAGCAAATTGAAAAAAATTGTGTGACTTTGCTATTGGAGAACCCAGAAAGAAAAGAAATGAATTTTCAGCTTCGTGTTATTTGAGGCTCATTCCTCTGCCAAGGAGGTGGTGACTCTGCACAAAAAGAACCTAAAAAGAACATCAGTTAGGAAAAGAATTTACAATAGCTACAACATATCCAGGTATTGTTATAAGTTTTAAAATATTCTCTATTGGGTGAAAGAGCACTGGTTAAAGGGGAAATATTGGTGAGAAGCTTGCATGTTGTGTATTTGTTGAGAATCTAGTTTCTATATTCAAAAGAAGTATGCAATATTGTTGAAAAAACTCATTTAGAGGACTTTCAAGAAATTTGAAATAGCAGTTTACATTGTAAAGGCCTAAGGACATTATTGATTGAAAATCTAAGTTGAGAAGAGGGTTACAAAAACACATAAAGATGTATTATTAGCCCATGCACCCTTGTGAGGTGTCAAATGCAATAATGTATAATGACCAATCCCAACCATGTAATAAAAGAAGCTTTAGCATTGATAGATATAAGCCCATAAATTTCAATGGCATTTGTGGTTATCCAAATGTTTTTCCATCTAAGATTAGAAAGTATCTCCCTAAATTTAGTGGTGTAAAGGATGAATCAACTGAGAGCCACTTGCAGCAGTTTAGAAATGTTATAGATAACTTTGAGGTTGACCATGAAGATGTAGTTATGAGATTATTTGTTCAATCTCTAGATGAAGATGCAAGGGACTGGTTCTCCTATCTTCCAGCATACTCTGTCAGCTCTTGGCAAGAATTAAAATCTGCATTTCTAGAACAAGATGGTGAAAGGATATCTGAATTTGTAGTTATAAGTGATTTCATGTATATCCATATTGAAAAAGATGAGTTAGTTCCATCCTTTAACCTCAGAATTATGAAGGCATTGAAAAGAATTCCAGAATGCATGAGACCTAGTGATGCATTGTGCCTAGTGGTCTATTTGGGAGCATTTGATAGGAAAATGAGTTATAGATTAAGAGATAAGGAACCCACCACATTTCATCAGAGACATTAGTTTGCAATAGACATTGAAAACAATTGGAGGCATCGAATTCAAAAGGGTGATTTCTCTAAAAATTTCTATTGCCCTGTGGTCCCCAATGTTTGTGAAAGATATAATTTATGTGTTGAAAATGAATGTCAAAGTACTCACACTCCTACTATTCCTGTTTATGCATTATTCCAAGTTAATGATAACTCTACCATAGAGGAGGATGCCCTGATTTACCCTGCAAATAAAGTTGATTATGATAATTTTTCAAGTAACATTTACATGCCAGTCCGCAGTAAAGAGCATTCATGTTTAAATGATCTAGTTATGCATAGTTGTGATCATATGGATCAACAGTCAATATTAGTTTCATCAGGAGGCATTAGAGGGCTGGAAAGTGATATAGATAGTTTAGCTTCAAAGTTCATTGAAGTTGCATAAATCTTGTATGTGGGGCAATCAGATGATAAAGATGATATCCATGATCAGTTCATGGATCAGGTCTATTCTTCTTATGACTCTGGATTTGACAATGATGAAGAAGAGTTGGATTGTCATCAAGAAGGAGTAAAGACCTCTGCAATGAGTGTGAATCCCCTTTATGATAAGCCTTTAGATGCATTGAACATTGGGAGTCATGACCTTCATTGGTGCAGAATAAACCCTCTATTTGAAGATGATGATGAATATGAGGAGACAACTAAACTAGGTGCTACATAAGTTTGTGAAGAGAGGAAATATGAATCAAAATCAGAGATCTTCAGCTCTTGTGAAGATAATATGGATGTACAAACTGTGGATAATGAATGTTCATCATTAGTTGGTTCATACATGTGCTATGATCATTGTATGGATCAGGTTTTGTTTTGAATGTCAGTAAGTGATATGAGTGATATTCAAAGACTCATATATTCTGAGTGTTTTGAGTTTCTAGATCAACTGGATGAATGCCTGATAATGTGCAATAGCTAGGTAGATAATGAGGGATGCCAAGAGGAATATGATATACTATTAGAGGAGTATAACATACATGTGTTATCTAATGTTGAAAGAAATTCTAGTTTGTATGGTTATGTGTATGATTGTGAGATGCAGAATGATAGAGGTAACACTGACAGAGATAAGCTTTCAAAAATGGTGAAGTATGTAACTAACAGGATCAACATATGGGCAGATTGTGTTAGTGCTTTTAGTTGTGGTTAGAGTTTTCTAGATCAGAATCAAGCATTTTACAAAGGAAAATTTTGGTTTTTCCTTTTTGGCTTCCCAGTGCCGCCAAAATAATCTTCAAAATGTATTTGTGATGCAGGTTGGTGAAGTGTTTGACTCTATGTACCCAATGGATAAGGGACTGGTCTATATCCCAGAGATCTAAAGTTCTCGCTATACCTGCAAGAGGTATGCATCCCCAGACAGAGGCAATGTTGGTGCCTGCATAAATATTCAAATTTCAAGTAGTTAATTTCGCAGGCACCTTCCCAAAAAATCCAAAAAATTCTAAGTCCCTCAGCCCCCTGAATTACTTGCATGTATCTTTGTATATACATGGCCACTTGTATGCACATTTATAATTGTAGGTTCAAATGTACATTCAGGCATACAGGGTGGTTTGTATGTTCAATCAGCTTCAAAAGGTACAAAAATGGTTGTTTGTATGTCACAGATTCTCAGAATATTCTATGCTTGTATGTTGGGTTGCATGTATGTTTTGTATTGTATATTCAGTATACAACGGCTAGATACAATGGAAACATGCAAAGGGAAAGATGCAAAGGGTCTTGTACATTCGCCACATGCAAGCAAAAGATACATTGGCGGCTTACAAGCAAAATATGCAAGGGACAATATACATTGAGATAGATACAAAGGTGAATGTATGTCCGACATACATTGGGAATGTACATTGCAAATATACAAGAGGCCGACATGCATTCTCTATAGTGAAAGGGATCATCGGCATGACAAGATGCATCAGTAGCCAACTCCAAAGTTTCCCCAACAACCGATGCATATACAAGGAAAACATGCAAAAAGGCTTTATATCTTGTATATAAATTGCATTGTATATGCAATATGCATTCGTTATATACAAAGGAATTGTGCAAAGAGCTGATATACTATGGGTGGGGCCTACAGGTATACAAAGAGGTTTGTATGCGTTCGACATACAAAGTAGAATGTACATATCAAAATGTGCAAGTGCGATATACATTCCTGAAATGCATTGGCTAGACCCGAAAAGGTATGCAATGTAGTTGATAAGGCAAGAGTCCAGGTGAATGTATGTTTTTGCTTGTATGTTTGCATTGCATATGCGATATACAAGGCGATATGCAAGGAGAGATGAAGAGATACAAGACAGACTTGATAGCAGTTTCAAAGTGTTTTATAGTATTTGAAGTCTGCGACTTGTAAGTTAGGTGCTTGTATATGCTGATATGCAAAGGAAAGGATACAAGCCGGACCTGATAATGATTGCAATTTGTTCTATAAAGGTTTGGGGTCCGCCTTGTATATTTGTGATTGTATGTATATTTAATCTTATATACAAATGCATATGCAGTGATTCGTAAGGTGAAAAAAGGCAAAATAGATGGTGGAAAAGTTAGCAATAGAAGCACAGGGTGCATACATGGTACATTCTAATTGGTGGGTAACTTTTCAGCATGTTTTGATGCTATAGATTTTTGCAGTAGGAAGGGAGATCGACGGCCAGTTTTAAATTTCTAGAGGGCGATGAATTTTTTCTTTGTATTTGCAGCTATTTTCAGGTGGGAAAATTTTAGGAACACGCAGCTACTACATTTTAGAAGGCCATTGGTAGGTTGGCATTAATGGCAAAAGCTATAGAGGTTTGATTGATGGATTGACAGGTCAACTACCTAATTTATGGAGAAAATCTTCAAGCGGCTACACACATCCCGATCTCACCTGCTCTCCCTCTTTCTTGTCTCTGCTGCATTGAATGATTTTGGATGCCATATCTCATGGTATGTTATATCTGGCAGAATTTTGAATGACCCTATAATTATTGCTGAGTACACAGTCTTGCTATAAAATGTAAACTGTGTTATTCATTTGGGGTGGAAGACTTGGGCAATTTTGGGGAAAAAGAATGAAAACGAAGCCTTTCTTTTCTATTCTGTCTCATTTTGGAGTTTATGAGTTGCATTTTGAATGAATATTGCACATATTTTTAGTTTCATTGTTGTTTTATATAAAAAATGTATTGTTGTATGTGCTTAGTTGTTTGTCTCCATTTGCTATGTACATAGCTTCTTTTGAATCTAATTGCTAAGGGTTCCTCAGATTCTAGGATACAGATCTTTCTGTATTGCATGCTTGATCTTTTGATTTCCATTCAAGTAGTGGATTAAACTATTTTAGGTTAAGTATGGGGAAAACTGTATGTCAGCATGGATGTTTGTAAGTAGAGGTAGCTAAATACTCAGTCTTGGGTGGTGTTTGTAAGGCAAGCACCAATCTGACCCCTTAAAACTTGAATGCTAGGGTAAATCATTCACTTGTACACATCTAGTTGACTCCTTGCCCTGAGATAGGCACCAGTCTACTCCCTATGTAGTAGTTATGATCCAAAACCCCCTGTCTTGCATCTAAAACATTAAACAAACCATTTCATATTTCCAACCTATTAGTCTATAGGAGTAGAAGTAGGACCCCTACATACTCTCATTCCTAACCAGTTAGATATGTCCAAGAAGTGTGCTAAACTTGTGATCTATCATGCATAATCTTGGTCCATACATCAGAGTATTCTGCTTGTTATTGTAAAGCTAAATCTTTCTGTCATTGGGTGAGTCAAGTTTAAATATTTAGCTAATAGGGATACCCCACTTGGTGTGGAAAAACCAGAAGTGAAGGGGAGGCAGCTCAAGCAACCTCCTGTATTAGTTGGTTGAATCTGCCTATGCATTGGAACTGGCAAACACTCTACCGATTCAAAGAGAAAGAACCAACAGGGGCTACTATAGTCCACAACTCAGTGGAATTCTTTAGGCTTCTATGTTTGTGTGTTTGATCCATCCTTTAGTATGAGTTAGAATGTAAGTTTGTACCCACACTAAAGTGGGGGATAAATGTTATAGAGTAAAATGTGTACAGTAGCATTTTACACTTAGTTTAGCACCTGGTTGGACCTATTTTCTTGCCTTTGTTAATCAAGACCTATTTTAACACCTTTTTGAGCTTAAAATGATAAAATATTGATCTCAATGAATAAACCCAATGGAATCAACTTAGGACTAGACTAATCCCACTATATTTGGCACTCCTCAAAGTTTTTTGGATAAAGGTCTAGGGTACCCAAGTGCCCTAGTCCTAGTAGGGACCTTTGGCCCCTCTTGTATAGTGTCATCTTAGGACTCTTCCTTAGTTTGCAATTGTTGGCCTAGTTGTGTTTTATTTGTTGTGAGTGGGAATGCATATTTAAAAGAGTTGTGTTTCATTTTACATCAAGGAGAATAATGTCAAGTTCTCTCTAATATTGTGTTTGATGCTAAAATATTCTTCATGCTTAGAGTGTTATCTACTTGTGGATTCTATTGAAGTTTGTTTGTACATTTTGAAAGGAGTTTCAAGCCTTCTTCATTACTCTCCTTTGTTGGTTTGGGATCTCAAGTTATCTTCATCAACAAAGGTTATATCTCTTGTGGCAATCATCATCATTATCATTCATATTTTTATCACAATATTACAGCTATGGCCTCTAGCCGCATAAGGCATGCACTCTTGGATCTAATCAATGCTATAATGGAGGTGGGAACACCAACACATGGTTTGACTGAGGCAAACCCTTATACATAGTACAACCTTTTCCTCTTTCCGTGTGTGTAAGTTAGAGAAACATGTTTCTGGAGCTGATTTCCAGAAAGAAGGCAGAGAAGATATGTATGGGTCTGGTGATATCTGAGATTTTGCAAAACCCTAGAAAAGGCCTAGGGCACCCATGCACCCTAGTCTTATGCATTTCTTCTATAAAATCCATGTTCTCAATCCTTCTCTAGTCCCCATTGTACTTTCTATTTCTTAGGATCTACTTCCAATAGTTAATTATAGTTTGATCTCTATCTTCTAGAGTTTGACCATTTGTCCTAGCTCACTTCCTTGACCTTGGTTTAACTTGGTTGATCCATCTATATACAAAAAAAGGGTAGAACGCCTGTAGTTTGGCTCTCCTTGGGTAGAATCTAATCTCGGTTTGTGTCCTAATGTTTGTAGAAGAGGGTTTGACCTAGTTTGACTTCTTAGGCTAGATCACTCTTTTCTGCGAAACACTACAGATGAAGCTCGGTACAAGCTAACAACAAATTACATAGTAACTAAGGAATTTCATTGTGTTGAGGAGTAACAATATTGCATATATTGTTGGAGGTGAAGCAAAGGAGAAATGCAAAGAATCTACCAATTTCAATATGAATAAGTTTGTCCAAATTTATTTTTATTGCTTCATATATTCATAGAGATATATTATTAGAGTTTGTATTTCACATTTTTATCTAGAGCTTTATTGACATTGAGCATGGTGTTTGCAATTAGTTTGATGAGGTATTGGCATAACATATTTGGATTCTATAATTTATGCCTATCTTAATTTTTTGAACAACTTAAAAAAGAGTGAGATTAGCTATATATTTGAAGCCACAATGTGAATAAGGAGAGTATGATTGGTAGAAATCTACATAGTGTATGCCCCACACATAGGAAATAATGTGCAACTATTTATTTTTTGCTACTGCATTAAAGTTTCTATAGGGGGATTGATATTGGTTGGTATGCATTCTATAAATGTGTTAATATTGGTTGGTAAAAATTGATCAAAGTGATAGTTACTTGCATTGGTAAATAAAATTTACTTTCAACTTATAGATGTAGAGTTCAAAACTCTTTAGTTCATCTTTTATGCACCATAAAAAATATTTATCTGTCTATTTGGGAGGTATAAGGTTTATATTTTTACCATTTTAAAATATTATATGATCAAATATATGAGGTGATTATTTTATAAAAGGTGCACTTTTTGTGGAATAGGGCACCTTGTCAATTTTTTTTTTTATCATGCACACACATATTGCTTGTATTTTCAGGCACATGTGTGCTACACCTAACAGGGGTTTCAAGGCTCTCAAAGACTCAAATGCTACATTTGGTAGATAGAGTGTAGAGATGACACATTGGAGGCTAGAGGCACTGAAGGCAAGAGGTGCATTATCATATAAAGCTAGCTTATCACTTAGAGATGATATTTTGCATGAGAAGCACCAATTTCAATCTATGTCCCTTCATGGAGCAAGGGGGCTTGGCAAATTCTTGGTAGCACAAGTGTGGGTGGAGTTAGCATATCCACTTTGGATAGTTTATTTTGTACATTAGAGAAGGAATTTAATTCTCATTGCATTGAAGGAGGGATATGGACACTTTCAGAGGAAAGTGGACTCTTAGAGGAGGAGGGTTGTTCTCTCATATACAGGCACTAAAGGACAGATTTTGACACAATCTCATAACAGATTTTTTCTCTCATTATGCATGGAGGATAGGATGGTCTTTTCTCATGTGGTAAAGAGGATTTGAAGGTTTGACAATTAGGACATCCATTGATGAGTTTAGTTTGGTGTGTCTTCGGTGAGCAATTAGATTTGGTGGCTTGATGCTTTGTCAAGTTTCCAAATGGGCTACTGTGTCCAATCCATGAGCAATGTTCTGTCCTTTGTTTGGATTGATGCAATAACGGGGGAATGTTGAAATTAGTATTACATATTTAGTATAGGTTAGACTAATAAAATAATAATAAATAAATGTTAGATTAGTTGAGAGTTAGTCAATAAAATAAATGTTAGTTTCAAGAAGTTGTATTCCCGTAGGTGAGTTATTTGGGAAAATAATGGCTTTATAAAGCCAATGTAATGCAATGTAAAAATTAGGTTTGAGTGCATGAAATCTTGGATAAGTTTTAATATATCATTTTATTATTCTGATGTACAATAATGGTATAATATTTTTACATTGCTCTGCCAAATTCAATAATTAGTAATCATATTTCTTGTAAATTATGGCACCACAAGATGGGTTGCACTGATGGGAAGGATCTTGAAACCATAATTAATAAAAATATGGTGATTTGTCTAGTTATTCTACCAAATTTGATTTCTATTAATACTATGTGTATAGAAAACAACAGAGTTTCATTTAAATATGGTATGGCTAGAGCTAAACAAATTTTCAAATCTATTCATAGTGATGTATTTGGTCTTGTGGATGTTCCTTATACTAAAAATATTGCTACTATATTACATTTATATCAATGACTTCTCTAGATTTACATGGTTTTACTTTTTGAATCATGGCTTTACTTTTTTAAGCATATGTTTATTAAATTCTCTAGATTTAAAGAGTTTAAAGAACTAGTTAAGAAATAAACAAATAGGAAAGTAATGTTCTAAGAAAAGATAATTATGGTGAGTTTTTCTCTAAATATTCTAATGATTATTGTAGATGTGCAAGGATTGTTATAAAAAATAACTTCATATACTCTACAACAAAATGGAGTGGTAGAATAGATGAAAAAGACATTGATGGACATTGCTAGAATTATGTTAAGTAGTGTTGAAGTTGTACACATTTCTTGTTATCTAATTATTGGGTCTCCCATTTCTACTCATTTCAACCTATGAGGTATCAATAGGTAAAAAAATATTAGTTTCTCATTTCAACATTTTTCATAGTGAGGCATATGTTCAAGTTACAAAAGAGAAATGTTATAAGCTTGATTTCAAGGCTAACAAGTGCTCTTTTGTGGGTTATGGTGAGATAATTACTTGGGTTATATGATTTAGGATCTTATAGCATTACAAATATTATATTTTAAGGATGTTATTTTCAACAAGATTATGGTATTTTAAAATGATGAGAAATCTCATGAGAAACATAAGAAAATAGTGCATTTGGATATTAATAATGACATATAGGAAGATGCATGCATAGAATAATTATAGGTTGGAAATAATGAGGAAGGAGAAGATCTAGATTTTAGTTTCAATCAAGACCTAAAAACACTATGTTTACACCTCTCGAAAGGTCCAATAGACAATGTAATAGTTGAATGGCATTTTTTATTACACTTGTATATTTGCTTCATCACATATTGACAACAAACCTAGATCTTTGAAGGAAGCATTGTCTTCAAATGAGTATGAGCCTTGGTTAGAGGCCATGAAAAGTGAAATTAAGGATTTGGACAAATGTGACACATGGGGGGTATATGCAAAGAGATGGGGGACCACAAAGTCAGCACCATGGGACTTTTTGTTCCAAAGTAGAAAAAACATGAGCATGTTATAACATGCTCATGTTTTTCCTTTACGTAAAACTCAAAAAAACCTTATTTTCTTGTCATTCACCCACAACCAAAGGAATTAATCTACAAAAATATAGTGTTGAAAGTACGATCACATTCAAGGGAAGACTCTCCAAGCAAGTGCAAGAGAGAAAATGACAAATTTACGATGCCACCTCACCATTAAAAATGTCATGAAGCAAATTTGGAGGGTCTAACAACTGAAGAAGATAGGGCTTGATTGATTTTTGTTAGTTTGAGAATAATTTTTGAATTTTGCAATGTTTGATTAGTTTTTATATTGCATTTATAGTTATTGAGGTAAGAGAAAACCAAAATCCAGCTAAGGAGGGTGAAAACAACTCCCAAAACCCTCCAAACCCTCAAAACCCACCTTCACGTCCTCACAATGTAAGGGATAGTTAAGAAAACTACCTACGGATGATAGAAGAAAACAAGGAATATCTTCAAACTCTTATTCAAACACTAAACAATCCAAGTGCAACCATTGATCATAGGAGAGCACTTGCGAAGTCACTAGAGGAGATTGCTTCCCACACCAATTTAGTGACAAAACAAATCACTGAATTTCAAGACTATAGGAGAGGTGTTAGCAATACTATGCCAACAAATTGTCATATGAACACGTGAATCTCAATAATGTGCACACTTTATTAATCCTATAAATTGCCAAAGATTAGAAGAAACTTGCAAATGGTTCCATATTCATTGGTGTAGGAATGAAGAAATATCCCCAAAAATTTGGGATTGATGGTACATGGTCTTAGATGAGTGCCCATGTAACAATGATGAGGTACCATAATATTTCTTGAGGATACTCCATTGCAAGTTTGTCCTCAAGAAGATTCCTAATTATTTTGACATTCTTGAGTTCTACGGTAGAGATAGTGGCTCTGCCCAAGATAGAGAGGGGGATCAGTGAGATGAAAACCATGTACCTAGACCCCTGCTGAGGCTAGAACGTAGATCACTCCCTTTGACTTTGAAGGAGAGTGTTGAGGTGGAGACATTACATTCATTGACTACTCTCACACAAGCTCTACCACAACATGCTGATGATCTTACCCAGGCTGATGAGGGTGAGAGCAATAGGCATCATTTGTCCCCACATTTGTGTAGTTCATATGGGAACCTATGTGATTATGGGACACAGGATGCATGTCAAGACTCCCGGCAAGATGCTGCAACATAGGGGCATCATCCATTGGTGGAGGCATCCATATTCAATGAGATTATTCTCATTGACGAGCTCTTACAACATACATTTGGTATTGACTCTCAGGTAATTTTTTACAAGTTTCATCTTGATTCAATAAATTGTTATTTGAAATTTGTAATTAATTTTATATGACTATCTATATTATAAGTCAAAAATAATGTATGTAAATATCTACACAATGAAATTTTAGGGTCAGAGTCTTCATCCTACCTTTGTTAACCGTCCATTGGTAGGTTATGAGAGGAGGTCAAGTCAGTAGGTGTGGAATTTACTGCATGATCATAATTATTGTAGATATGTTAATGGTAATATTATTTTGTGACAATTTGATGATTTCAACAGTCACCAGTACCTCCACGGTCTTCTTGGTCCCATGGACACAAATCCACCACTTATACAGAGGTAAATTTAACCATTTCTAATCATTATGCATTTTTAAAATAATGTTATGTATTTATTTTGGTTGAATAATGTTGAACTTGATTTTCAGATGTTGAATATTGAGACTCCTCCTCATCTTCGTGAGTCAGCATAGGTAGGCATTGTCGCAACTATGATGTTTTCAAATCCTTTGACTGAGGTATGAGCCAATAACATGAAAATGTCACAATTTTGTATTTCTTGTTTTATCTCATGTCATTTGATGTACATAAATAATATTTATGTTTAGTCAATTTTGCTTCTTGATGCTTTTCACAAGAGGTCACAACTCTAGCTTGTCCAACTCTAGATCATCGGTTGGTGGTAAGTGATCGATTACATATGTGATATTATATATTTCATACATTTTCTATACTAATATGCATATTGTTTGATTGTATTAATGGGTGGAATTAGATGAATGCTTGTCGAGTAGGTCTACTCAATGGCAGAGAGATGATGTCACTGATTGGCTCTCCATCTTCATGCGGTCAAGCAAGGGATGCTAATTATACCATAAACGTCCATAGGAAACTAGTTTTTGGGACATTTTTTGTATGCCTAGATGGCTTTGTATACATACTTTTGTATGTTACCAATGTATATTTTTATATATATGTCTATATGGCTTTGTATATAAACTAGATGTTATGTTCATGACATTATGTATATGAGAGTTTATATTAAATATTTAATATGATGATTAATTATCATTACAAGAATTTGGTTTTACACATGCCAATTGCATTTTCTTGAAAGTTTATAAATCATTTTCAAATAATCCATTTTGTGGATATCTTGCAATCATTGCATTTTGTGGGACTCTACATTTCTTTGAGGCATCATTTCAAACAGTTCACACACCTTGTCTATGCTTCCACACTTTCCATACATGTCTACAAGGGCAGCTGCAAATACAATACATGTGACAAATGTCCTACATCATTTATGCTTTAATGGTTGCCCACACCATGTTCCCTAGATCCCATTCTAGCATAGGCAAGGAGGAAGTTGGATAAGGTTGTACAATTTAGTTTTAGATGTGCCAAAACTTGTGTTTGGTTGAAATTTACTTTTATGCATTTTCTTGAGAGTTTTGAAAGCTTTACAAAAAATCCATTTTATGTATATCTTGCAATCATTTCATTCCATGAGACAACATTTCTTTGAGGCATCATGTCAAACAATTCATGTTCATTGTATATCCTTCCACACTTTGCATACATGTCTTGTAGGGTACTTACAACTACAACATTTGACAAAATTCCTATATCCTTTATGCTTTGATGGATGTCTATATCATGTTCCAAAGATACTGTTTCTAAGGTTCTAGAATTTTGATTTACACTTGCCAATTGCATTTTCTTGAAATTTTTTGAAGGCTTATCAAAAAATCCATTTTGTTCATATCTTGCAATCATTACATTCCATGAGGCAACATTTCTTTGATGCATCATGCCAAATAGTTCACGTGCCTTGTCTATGTTTCAACAATTTGCATACATGTGTCTAAGGGTAGTTGCAACTACAACATCTAACAAAATTCCCATATGTTTTATCCTTTGGTGGATGTCTATTTTGGCATAGACAAGGAGGATACTGGCTAAGGTTGTGGAATTTTTCTTTGCACCCACCAATCGCATTTGCTTGAAAGTTTCTAAAGCCTTATCAAAATATCCATTTTGTTCATATCTTGCAATCATTTCATTTAATGAGGTGACATTTCTTTGGGACATCATGCCAAATAGTTCACATGCCTTGTCTATGCTTCCACACTTTGCATACATGTCTACGAGGGCAACTGCAATTACAACACATGAAAAATTTCCTACATCCTTTATGCTTTGGTGGCTATCCATATACAATGTTTCAAACATTCTATTTTGGTGTATAGATAGGGAGGATACTGGCAAAGGTTGTGGAATTTGGATTTACATGTGCCAATTGCATTTACTTGAAAGTTTCTAAAGTCTTTTCAACAAATCCATTTTTTTTAATATCTTGCAATCATTACATCCCATGAGAGGACATTTCTTTGTGATGTTGTATCAAACAGTCTGCATCCCTAGTATATACTTCCACACTTTGCATACATGTCTCATAGGGTAGTTGCAACTACAACATTTGACAAAATTTCTATATCCTTTATGCTTTGATGGATGTCTATACCATGTTCCAAAGATACCATTTCAAAGGTTTTGGAATTTGGCTTTACACCCGCCAATTGCATTTGCTTGAAAGTTTCTAAAGCCTTATCAAAAAATCTATTTTGTTCATATCTTACAATCATTACATTTAATGAGGTGACATTTCTTTGGGGCATCCTGCCAAACAGTTCGCGTGCCTTGTCTATGCTTCCACACTTTGCATACATATCTACAAGGGAAGCTCTAATTACAATATGTGACAAATTTACTATATCCTTTATGCTTTGATGGCTATCCATACTCTAATATCCAAACATCCTATTTTGGTGTCCAGATAGGGAGGATGCTGACAAAGGTTGTGAAATTTGGCTTTACACGTGCTAATTGCATTTACTTGAAAGTTTCTAAAGTCTTTTCACTAAATCCATTTTTTGTATATCTAGCAATAGTTGCATCCCATGAGAGGACATCTTTTTGTGGTGTTGTATGAAATAGTCCACATGCCTTGCCTATGCTTCCACATTTTGCATTGATGTCTCACAAGGTAGTTGCAACTACAACTTTTTACAAAATTGCTATATCCTTTATGCTTTGATGGATGTCTATACTGTGTTCCAAAGATACCATTTCAAAGGTTTTGGAATTTGGATTTACACTTGCTAATTGCATTTTCTTGAAATTTTCTAAAGCCTTATCAAAAATCCATTTTGTTCATATCCTGAAATCATTGCATTCCATGAGGCAGCATTTCTTTTGGGTGTCATGCTAAACAATTCACGTTCGTTGTCTATGCTTCCACACTTTGCATACATGTCTACAAGGGCACCTGCAATTATAGCATGTGACAAATTTCCTATATCCTTTATGCTTTGATGGTTGTCCATACACTGTTCCAAACATCCTATTTTGGTGTACAGATAAGGTGGAACCTGGCAAAGGTTGTGAAATTTGGCTTTACATGTGCCAATTGTATTTACTTGAAAGTTTCTAAAATCTTTTCAACAAAGCCATCTTTTGCATATCTTGCAATCATTGCATCCCATGAGAGGACATCTCTTTGTGGTGTCATATCAAATAGTCCACATGCCTTGTCTATGCTTCCACACTTTGCATACATGTCTTCTAGGGTAGTTACAACTACAACTTTTGACAAAATTGCTATATCCTTTATGCTTTTAATGTCGTCCTAACTCAACCATACTCACATCAATTTGGCTCTTTACCTTGTGTTAGGTCTCAAAAATGCAAGTTACTAATCCTAAGAGGATGCCAGGCTCTATATTTGGATTTGTAATGTTTTTGAACTAACTTGACGAAATCAAACTTTCAGGGTTTGATGATTTCCTACACTTTGGGTCCTGCTACACCTAGGTGGGTGAACCTTGAAATATTAAAGCAGTCTGAGTGTGGATGAATGGACTAACTAGGTCTATCTACAATGGCATAGGATGTAGGATAGATGACAAAGCTGACTAATTAATTCTATATGTAATGTTTAATAAGTGATTGGCAGAAATTGTATAAGCAATATCAAAAGGTTTTAATTAATGAGTTGAGTGAGACTAGTGCCTTGTTGGGTAACAGAGTCAATTTGAAGGACTGAGAACAGTAGTTTCTAAATGGTAATAATTCTAGATATTTGGCACAGTTCTGGTTTATAGCTTGTATAAACGTGCAAATAAATGACTGACAGACTCTTCTTGATAATCCAACCAAATAAAATCAGAGATCTTATAATTCACCAGAAGGTACTTTAATCCTTACTTGAAGGAGCCAAATGAAATGAAAAGACAAGATTACAGATAATATTTTACTGGAGACAGTGTGTCAATCCTAATTATATGGCTCTACTTAGTAATCCCAACTTACTACTTCCGGGTTACTGTGAATAAATCAGAAGGGTTTAATTCCTTAGGATGGATACCAACCGAATTGATCACACAGATACAGCGAATGTGTATTGACAGATTAAATATATACTTGATAGTTTAATCTGAATAACAGGGAAATGCAGAAATGGAGACAGCCACACAATTGAATAATTTCAACAACTAACTGATACCCAAATGGAAATACTGAATCAGAGAACTTCAAATTTCTTCTTTGAAATAAAATATGCAACATGATCATTCTGGAATATTATGTATATGTATATCTAAATATCTTCTACTGCTGATGATTTTTCAGCATAGATTGTTTGAACTTATATAGATATCTTCAAGAAGAGATACAACTCTTCAATAAGTGTCTTGGGATTTTAACAAACAATAATTACATAATCTTAATTAGGCTCTGTTTAGCCATAAATAGACTTTTGTTAGATGATCCAAGTACTCCTGCGCACGGTGAGAATCAGTAAGCTCGACTGCACTCTTGGTGATTATATCGAGGGTGACCATTTCCTCCAGTTGCTTGCAAACTTCTGTAGATACAGAGGCTTTATCTTTTAGAGCTCCTGTGGCTTTGTGCAATATAACTTGACAATCAACAGTCCACTCTTCTTTGCTCTTTACCTCTCCATTATCTTTGAATATCCTGGGCACCCCTGCGTCTGATGCATCAGTCCCTTCCTTAGCATCAGCTTTGAGTTTATCATAATAATTCTGGTGCCTTTTGAGTAATGCTCTTGCATCAGAGATATCTGTGCTATCAGGGGTACCTCTGTTTTGCAACTCGATCACCTTTTCTTGTATCCTCTGATCAAGCCTCTCATGTTCTTTGACTGCTTTATGATTTTCCGAGTAGTTATCCCAAAACTGGTTTAACCACCGTACCATGTTTGCATACCTGCTCTGCAGTATTGTAACAAATGCATCTATTTGAATTTGTTTGGCTTGATCATGGGATATCTCTTGACTACTTTGTGAGCTTTCACCTTGAGTTATTCTCTTCGTAGATTGCCCAAAGGTGCTCTTAACAGCATCCTTCAAGTAGTCATTCTCCTTTGTTAATCTTTCACAATTCAGCTTATAGGCATCTCTTTCCTTGATTAACATCTGAGCTTGTGCTTTATTCAATTTTGCAACATTGATACCAATGTCTGCAGTAATTATGGGGTCAGTCTCACCTGCTCTAAAAGTCATAACATGGCCAAAAGTTTTCTCAGTGTCTATTATGGCCGTCTTCTTATGGGGAGGATACAATGCCCATATCATTAAAGAATTTTCATCATTATTGTATCTTGTTCCCATATAGACTTCATTAACTCCTTCTGGAGTAAGCTTATACTTATCATCAGCATTATTCAAAAAACTATCAAAAACCAGAGCAGAATTTAAATCTAAGCCGGGAAAAATCATAACCCCCGCATCTTTAAGCAGCTGTCTGCCTCTGCTTGGTGTCATGTCCTGCATTTCCTTGTCCACTGTCTCCTTTAACATCTCTAATAACTGTTTTTCATTGTCAACAGAAACATTATCTACTGACTCTCTAATTTCCTTTCCCTTGTATTTATACAGGAATGATTTAAATTCCTTTGAATGAATGAATGTATCATCTGACACAAAAGAATCATAAGCTTTTTGGCGTGGATCTTCATCAGCAGATCCCTCCTCATCATGTATCACAACTGGAGGCTGATATTGTTGCATTTTTCTTTTAGACATTTCTGTTGTCTTATCTTGTGGCTGTTCAGTCAATTCTTCCTCTTCAGAGGATACCACTTCAACTTCTGCCAACTGCTTTTTCTTTTCATTCAAATCTCTGTTATATTTCTCCACCACCAAATCGACTTCAGCCTCTTCCAAATTTCTAATGACATCATCATGTGGATAATGTATGTGCATGTATCCACTGAGATTTTGTTTTCTTCTTGCATAGTCAATGAAACCCTCAGGGTCAAACCCTTTCCTCACCTCAGCAGTCACCATGTTATAATGCATTAGTTTATCCAAAATGAGATTGTACCCTTCTTTTGAAACCACAGTAAAATCTCCAAAACACAAAGTACTAGGCATGAATGATTGTTTATCATGCAAACTTAGATGCATGACATTGGAACAATGCATTTGCCTAATTATTTCCAGATATGCAATCCTGTCAGGGACAGTTTTAGGCAATATAATGGGAGCATCCTCAAAACCATACACTCTGATCATAGTAGCGTCCTCAAAACAATACCAGTCTCCCCAATTATGAGTGACAGCAGGGGGGCCACCAAAATCTTTTGGCCTGAGGAATCTTTTTATTTCATCTGAAATTGAATATTCACAGGGGTGGTTGAAATACCTATACAGCACTTTAACACAATGCTCCTCAAATTGAGCATAGCTGGAGTTAGCATACCTGCTATCCCAGATTCTGGTCCACATTTGTACAGGTATCTTCTCCCCTTTCTTACCTGCAGCAACAACTTGAAGCTCATTTGGCCACAATCCTACTTCCTGGCCGTAGTATAAGACCATATGCATGAGCATCGAGTAATGCTCAAAAGAGCATGCTGGAGCATTGTTTTTCATTGCAGATAGACCAGAGTCTATTCTAGTAGCAACATAGGAGGCATAATCAAACTGTCTGGCATTGTGACATTGAATATCAGAGGTTATGACCATTAGAGGAATAGCCATGAACTCAGGGACCTCTGAGCCAAGGACTTGGCCTACAGAATAGTAAGTATATTGAATGTATGGTTCAAAAATGGATACATGAAAGGGAGGGCCATCATTCTCAGTCAAGGGTATCACTTCTCCTTCAATCCTGGGTCTATGAATGGGTAACCTCCATCCATTGTAGGTTGTATCCATTCTCCAGTATTCTTTATCCAAATCTTCATAAACAACATGGACAGTGCACAAATCATCCAAATCATACACCTCATAAATAGCATTTTTTGATAGGTGTATAATTGGTT
Source organism: Cunninghamia lanceolata (assembly GCA_027924645.1). Lineage (NCBI taxonomy): Eukaryota > Viridiplantae > Streptophyta > Pinopsida > Cupressales > Cupressaceae > Cunninghamia > Cunninghamia lanceolata. The sequence continues at coordinate 974,613 of BSBN01000195.1, forward strand.
CTCCCTGAGGGTTGCAGATAGCTTTCAGGCCTGAATTGTAATGCCTGGCTAATAGTTGCAGGAGTTCTACATTCAAGAATACATTAGGTACAACCAGTTTGCCTAAATTCATGTGCCATGGGTTTGACACAGGGGCATTTCTAAATCTTCTGTTGTAGTGAAACCTGAAGAGTTCATATCCCCTAATTGGGGTCCAAATATCTCCCAGGCGCTTATGTTTGTCTTCCAATTTTTCTACTTCTGCCCTGAGTTGGGCAGACCTCCTGGCCTTGGGAGCTGACCCAGGCAACTGATCAATCAAGTCCTGATTTAGTTTCCTGTCTTTCACTTTTTCTTCAGGGGTTTGATCAGTTTTTTGCTTCTTTGGTTTACTGGTTTCTCCTTGTGATTTTCTTCCTTTTCCTTTCCCCGAAGTTTCCATTTTTTGAAAAATTTGGCAGGAAATTCAAATACAGGTAATATAGTGGTTTGTGTATGTGTACCTGTCGCTCGATGACTGGAATTGGAAGCCTTTGCTTTTGCCCTGAGAATTCTTCTGTATTCTGCTCTCGGACGGTTTTTTGCAATTATAATGATCGTATGAACTTTGTAGCCGTTTTGTATTAATTATCTGATCAATTCAATGTTCATCGCTGTGAAGTGTCACATCGCCATAACTCTTCCTATCGGCGTGCTTTTTGAAATGTCTGGACGACCTCAACCCTTTTTTATGGCACGGACGGTCAATCGGCGTGACCCCTCAATTGTATCCCCGATGCCATGTAGTATCATATTTCAAGTGGGTGTGACCATCGGCATGATTTCCTTCATCGCCAAGGGTTTTAGATCTCTCCGCGATATGGCAAGTCCCACCGATATACTTTGCTTATCGGGAAGATTGAGACCATCGGGATACTAAAATTATGTCTCCCCGATCTTTATTGTCTTACCGATAGTCTGTTTATGTATGAACTTTTATCTTTATCGGAATGACATTCTCTATCGGGATAGCTTTCTCAAGATACCCCGATCGAAATCATCTCCCCGATGCCCTTTATCACATCCTTCATCGGGAAAAGCTTAGTAAAGTGTCACCGATATCTTTTGATCGCCGTGACTTATGAATCGGCAAGACTTGCTTCTTTTGTTCCGATATGTCAAGCTATCCCGATGAAGATGCATCGCTGTGAGTCTTGCCGATAACTTTCTTATCGCCAGGACTTTTGATCGTCAGAGACTTACTTGTTTTCTATTCCGATGGTTCATTTCTCACCGATGACTATTGCTTTGTTACCCTCGCATGCTGTTCGGTGAAACTCTTGCCGAAAGTGCTTCATCGGTATGATATATATCGTCGGGGCAACTTCTAAAAGATCATCCGATAGATATTTGTCATACCGATCGGCATGACCACTTGCCTTTCTTGCTGATGTAAAGTCATCGGTGTTGCTTACTCCATCGGTGAGCTCCATGATTCTTCTTCCGATCTCTATTTTCACGCCGATGGTTGTTTTCAAACAATTCGCTGTGTATCGGTGTAAGCCACACGACCTTATGCCGATGGATTGATTTTGATGATTTTTGACACTGTTCATCCCTAGACATTTTATGAGATACAAAAATTTTATATTGTGGTCCTTTTGGGATATTCCTTTAGGGTTTATTCAAATATGATGGAATAAGGGAATAGTAAAATTTTGAAAATTTTACTGTGCTAACAGTGGCTCTGTCTGGGATGAATACTCCCTGTGAGTATACAAGGATCCAAATCTCCTGGGGAAGTAGACCACATCTTTTATTATTTTGGGGTGAGGTTTTATGGAACTGGAAAAAGGAAAGGAACAAATGATGGGGAGTGGGAATGATTCCTAGACTACTGTGCATGGAATAAAATATTTTTGAGAATTATTTGAATGTTGTCCATGCACTGGCAACACTCAATTCTCTTTGTACATGTTTATGAAAAGAACTGCTTCAAGTATTGCCCATGTACTGGCAATTCCTGCTCCTCTCCTGACATATTCTGTACATAGTAAGAATCATCACCTCCCTTGCCAGTGATAACAAAAGGACCCAACCACAGGGCTTCAAATTTTCCATGTTTTCCTTTGTCTTGACATCTTGCATTCCACATTAGTACCAGATCATTAATTTCAAACTTTCTTTCTTTGGCCTTTTTGTCAAAGAGATATTTTACCTGTGATTGTAATTTAATATTCTGTTTCTGAGCCATTCTTCTTGTTTCATCAAGCTCTGCCAATTGTTCCAACCTTTCCTCCATTGGTTCAGGGATATTCAGGTCTTCCTGGAGAATGAATTTGTATATTGGTATAAGATTTTCTAATGGTAATCTTGCTTGGGTTCCATATACCAATTCATAAGGGGATCTCCCAATTGCCCTTTTTATAGTAATCCTGTCAGCCCATACTGCCATTCTTAATTTTGAATCCCAAGCCTTCTTATTTCTATCCAACATTCTTTTTATGATTTTCAACAGACTCTTATTACTTGATTCAGCTTGTCCATTGGCCTGTGGATGGTAAGGAGCAGCATAAGAAACAGTGATACCATATGTGCTGCAAAAACCTTTGAATTCATCAGATCTAAAGCACATCCCATTATCAGTAATCAGTCTTACAGGAGTACCAAATCTGCATATAATGTTATCCATTAGAAAATTTATCACAACTTTACTAGTAGCCTGTCTGGTTGGGATTGCTTCCACCCATTTTGTAAAGTAATCAGTAGCTACTAAAATCCATCGGTGCCCCCCACTTGATTTCTCTGAAATTTCACCTATAAAATCAATACCCCACTGATAAAATGGAGCCTCAACTTGCATAGGTTTTAAAGGTAGTGCTCCATGATACTTTAACTTCCCTGAGAACTTTTGGCATGCTTCACATTTTCTAGTGTACTGGTATGAATCGTTAAAGACTTTAGGCCAATAGTACCCTGCCCTCAAAATTTTGTGGGCTGTAGTTTTTGCTGAGAAATGTCCTCCGCACATGCCTTCATGCAATTCCTTCATAATATGTTTTGATTGATATTCATCCAAACATAATAGTAGAACCCCATCTCTATTTTTCCAATAGAGATCTCCACCAATGAGTACATATTTTGAAGCTTGTAGTTTGAGTGTCCTTCTTTTGTTATCATCATATCCTTCAGGACTCTTCATATGTGTTAGATAATATACTATATCAGTATACCATGGAGTATGTTCAATACTGGTACTTGCATCAATATTACATATATGGGAAGCTTCTAGATTATTTTCAGTCATCAATTTGGCAAGACCCTGTCCTCTTACTAATTTAGTGATTTGGATTTCAATGTTGAATTCCTGAATCCTATTGATCCACCTACATCTCCTACCCGTGACCTCAGTTTGAATCAGTACATCCTTGACTGCAGCATTAGGAACATATGCTATGATTTTAGCCCCTGCCAAATATGGTCTAAAGTTTTTTACTGCTTTTACCAATGCATATGCCTGTTTTTAAATAATGTCATACTTCAACTCTGCATTCTGAAGGGACTTGCTAAAGAAAGAGATTGGCTGTTCATATCCATCATTATTTTTCTGCAACAACACTGCTGCCACTGTATGATAGGAAGCAAATGAAAAAAGTTGGAAAGGTTTGCCGAAGTCAGGGGATATTAAGACTGGAGCTTGTTTGATGGCCTCCTTAATGTTACCAAATGCTTCCATTGCTTCTGTTGTCCATTTCATATCTGAGTTCTTCTTCAGCATTCTTGATATAGGACAAACAATCTCTGCAAAATTTGGTATAAATCTTCTGACAAAATTTATCTGACCAAAAAATGATTGTATAGCTTTTACATTTTTTGGAATAGGGACCTGATCAATTGCCTCCACCCTTTCAGGATCTATTTTAACTCCTTCCTTCGAGACTATATGGCCAAGCAATTTTCCTTCTGTTACTGCAAATTGGCATTTTTTAGGGTTCAATGATATTCCATATTCTAGGGCTTTGACAAATATCTGTTCTAGATGTGTGCAATGATCTTCAGCCTTTTTTGAATATGCTGTTAAATCGTCTTGATAGACTATCATAATCTTATTGATCAATTCAGCAAAAGCTACATCCATCGCTCTTTGAAATGTTGCCCCAGCATTAGTTAATCCAAATGGCATTCTCAAATATACATATGTTCCCCACGGAGTGGTGAATGCGGTCTTGAATTGTTCAGACTCCTTAACCTTTACCTGATTGTAGCCGGAGAAACCATCCATCATGGATAGTAATTCACATCCAGTAACTTTCTGTAATATCGCCTCCATATTGGGAAGAGGATAATTATCTTTGAGAGAAGATTTATTCAGGTTTCTGAAATCCACACACAGTCTAATGTCACCATTCTTTTTCCTGACAGGTACTAAGTTTGAGACCCAGGAAGAATGTCTAATAGGCTTGATTATAGCTCCATCCCTTAACTTTGTAAGTTCCTCCAGCATTTTCGGAGCCAATGTAGGATTAATCGGCCTTTGTTTCTGTCTGAATGGTTTTGCATCTGGTTTGAGTGGTATCTCATGTTGAAATAGATCCTCTCTATATGCCTTTAAGTCATCATATGACCAAGCAAACACATGCCTATACTTCCTAAGTAGATTGATAATTCTACTTCTGATTTTCTGGTCAAAATTCCTCCCAATATATACATTTTTTGGGGTTGTCTGAGTCCCCAAGTTCACTTCCTCAAGATTCTCAGGTATCACTGGTGTTTCTTTCTTCTTGTATCTATCATGCCCATCAAATGCTTTTTCTAATGCAATAAGCCCTTTGGGTATCTTATTCGTCTTCAGTTGAACCACTTCTTGGCCAAATAGGGTTTCTTTCCCATCGTGTTCCTCCACAAATGCACTGAAATCAATTTCTTGATTTTCATAATAATCAGCACAATGTAAGAAATTGATTATATCAGCATCGTTGTCAAACACCTGCCAGTTCTGTATATTATCAGGGATGGTAGGTCTAGTTTTAAATTCTACTTCTGTGATCCCTCCTAATGTTAGATCATCTCTCTTTAATGCTATGTTTGCTAAAAAGTCTGCCATGATGTTTTTAGACCTATCAACCCAGCTGATTGAAAAAGCATCAAATAATTCAACACTATCCCAAACTGCATTTCTGTACTGTCTTAATCTTTTATTCTTAGATAAATATTTTTCTCTTACTTGGGAGATGACCAATTCAGAATCACCATAGACAGCCAACTTTTTTATTTTGTATTTGGTGGCTATGTCTAAGCCAATGAGTAGGGCTTCATACTCAGCTACGTTATTGGTGCATTCAAATGTCAGTAAGAAAGAGTATTTGAATGTTTTACCTCCTGGTGAGATAAAAACTACTCCGGCCCCATTTCCTATCTTGCTGCATGCACCATCGAAATACATTTTCCACAAATCATTTTCCTTTTTCATAGATTCAGTATGTATTGGGTCAGTGTTATGCAATTCTGGGGTAGTTTCTCCAACTTTGAAAACCCCTAAATCTGTGTCACAAAAGAAATTCACCTGATGCCGGTCCATTCTTTCTATAATATTGTCATACCTTGGTTCTCTGCACAACTTGATTTCTTTGTCACCTACTGGTATGGTGGCATATGATAGATCTAATTGAACATTGCCTCCTGCCATTGCAGCCCACTGCCTTGATAATAGCATTCCATAATATGGTGGGATATCAACCACAGTGATGTCAATGTTATATGTTGCCTCAGGATATGAAGCAAGTTTTATTTCTACATCTTTCATAATACCAACTACTGGAATAGATCTGTTATCCATTGCATAACATTGGCCATACGTAGTATCAACCCACATCCCTAATTCTTTCATCACTGCTATAGGCATGATATTCATAGCAGCACCAGAATCAATCATACAATTCCTGACTATTCTATTCTTGATTACTAGTGTAGTATAGAATGGATCTACCTGTGAGGGATTTTTTGTAAGTGTGTCACCAAGGTATACCTCAGGCATCTTAAAATTTTCTTGATGCACATTATTTGTTGTTTTTTCAAACCCTTTGTGTTTTGGATTAGGTGTATCAGAAATCATCTTGACGACTGTACTCCTATATTTATCTATTTTCATCATCTCTAAGAGTGGGGCTGATATCTTCACCTGAGACACTGCCTGTGCAATGTCAAAAGAAGGGGTTATGATTTGGTCATTCTTTTCTGTTTTTGTATTCTCTTTTTCTATATTTTCTTTCATTTTATTTTTATCCCCCTTTTCTGGTTCTTTAGGTGATGATTTTGTATTATTCCCCTTGTTATTCTGGTCTTTTATGAATACACTCCCAGGAGTTCCCTGCCCAGCATTTATTGTTCTATTCCCTAAGTTATAAGTGTTTCGAGCTTGAGCCACTGCAGCTACTGTGAGAGCTTCTTTTTCATCCTCAGTAGGTTTTCTCCATTGACCATATGGTTTATTGTCATAAATATCTTCCTGGTCTGAGAATACTTGCTGTTCTCCCATGTTAACATGATATTTTTGGTTCCCTACATCATACTCATACCCTTCTTCCTCTGAAGAAGAATAATCTTCTGTTACCACACATGGTGTATCCTGCATCATATTAATGGTGTGATTATCTCTATTATAGTTATATAGCATTTCCTCTTGCTGTATTGATTTAGCTACCTCACAGTATTCAGGTGAATGTGGCAAGTTACATACAGAACACCAAGGTTTATTTTCTGCCATATGTGCCATGTTTCTCTTCAATGGATCAGGAGTATCCTTTCCATATGGCTGCTTTCTGTTGTTGTCAATAGGTCTTCCATCCTTCCAATTTGTATTGTAAGGCATATCATGTAACCTAGGTCTATCCTGCCTATGCTGACCCTCTGGTTTAATCTGTTGAGCATTTGAATTCTGAAGACTTCTATGATTTTCCCTTTTATTGACCATTCCTACAGCTTTTCTATTATTTTCAATAGTTATGGCTATTTTCTGTGCTTCAGCCAACGTTGCAGGACACCGGTTTCTGAGTTCATATCCTGTTTTGGGGTCAAATGCCTTCATATAGATACTCAGTGCTGCCTGGTCAGATAACTTGGCTCCATGTGGTACCTTATTATGTAACTTGGAAAACTTCAGGTTGAAATCAAATACTGATTCATTTTGATACTTCTGTATACTTATTAGTTCATGTAGTGCAAACTCAGGAGCGTATTGGTTACCATACTGATCCTTAAACTGGTTATGGAAATCAGTTATTGAATTGATTGATGCATCGGGCAAGCTATTAAACCAATCTCTGGCATCTTCAGTGAGGGACATCATAAATAACCTCATTCTAATGTCTTCCCAGTCCATACCTATATCCTGTACAAAAGCATTAAAACTTCTGATATGGTCTTCTGCAGATACTGCATTGTTTCCAGTAAACTTGGGAACCATGTTTCTCCAAGTACTATCCATAGGATATGGATATAACTGATATCCAGTTAAATCAAATTGACTGCATATATTAGCAAGGTTTTGGGGAGGAAAATTGAGATGTGGTGGATTGGGATAGTAATTATATCCACCTGGTGGCTGATGATATGCATATTGTTGATGTTGGTTCATATGGGGATTTATGTGTTGATTTTGTGGCCTATAATATTGTTGACCAGGGGGTGGGTAATTATTTGCCACATGTAGGGATGCATTACTTATGGGAGGTGGTCTGGGGATTTGGGAAATAGTGTTCTGATGACTTCCAGAAGCATGTGAGTTTTGAGCACTATTTGTATTTTGTTGTGTATTCCTTGAAATATTCCCTCTATGCGGGGGTACATATTTGGGGGGAGCTATTTTGGCTTTATTTCTCCTCTGTTGAATTTCTTGCTGCAATAACTCCTTCTCCTCTTGTATTTTGTACCTTTCGAGTTCTTTCCTGAGCATGAGTATTTCCTGTTTCTCATCACTCATGTCTTGATTATTTATTTCCTGATATTCTGGATTGTCATTTATTCCCTGATTTGACAATTCATATCCTATCTCTTCTCCCTGGTCAAACGAGACCTTGAAATCATGTTCAGCCTAGTTCCTATCAATATCCCTCATGACCTTTGCATCATGATCCCGCTGTTCTTGAGGAGTGGGTCTGTACCTTGCCAAAATATCATCAGTTGCTCCACTGAGGTTCTCGTTTGAATCATGCAAAGGTGTGAATTTATTGTGAATTGCAATATTTTGTTCTGAATCATTCTCCTGGATGTCTAGATTATTATCTTGGTGGGAATATTTTGGATTCACATTTCTTTTGGAAATGTTTCTAAGTGGTGGAGATGACTGCAAGTTTCTGCCTTCCATCTTGGATCTCCTACCATCCATTTGAAATTTTTGTTATGATTGTAACTAGAGTCGCCACCTATTGAATAGGAAAAGTTTATATTTTTATCTGTAAGGTTCTGTGTCACCAGCAGAGTTACCAAAAAGAAATTTTAAATGACTCTATGGAAGAAAGGATTAAATTCTAAGGTCTTACTACTAGTTCCCCAGCAGAGTCGCCAATTTGTTAGGTCTCAAAAATGCAAGTTACTAATCCTAAGAGGATGCCAGGCTCTATATTTGGATTTGTAACGTTTTTGAACTAACTTGACGAAATCAAACTTTCAGGGTTTGATGATTTCCTACACTTTGGGTCCTGCTACACCTAGGTGGGTGAACCTTGAAATATTAAAGCAGTCTGAGTGTGGATGAATGGACTAACTAGGTCTATCTACAATGGCATAGGATGTAGGATAGATGACAAAGCTGACTAATTAATTCTATATGTAATGTTTAATAAGTGATTGGCAGAAATTGTATAAGCAATATCAAAAGGTTTTAATTAATGAGTTGAGTGAGACCAGTGCCTTGTTGGGTAACAGAGTCAATTTGAAGGACTGAGAACAGTAGTTTCTAAATGGTAATAATTCTAGATATTTGGCACAGTTCTGGTTTATAGCTTGTATAAACGTGCAAATAAATGACTGACAGACTCTTCTTGATAATCCAACCAAATAAAATCAGAGATCTTATAATTCACCAGAAGGTACTTTAATCCTTACTTGAAGGAGCCAAATGAAATGAAAAGACAAGATTACAGATAATATTTTACTGGAGACAGTGTGTCAATCCTAATTATATGGCTCTACTTAGTAATCCCAACTTACTACTTCCAGGTTACTGTGAATAAATCAGAAGGGTTTAATTCCTTAGGATGGATACCAACCAAATTGATCACACAGATACAGCGAATGTGTATTGACAGATTAAATATATACTTGATAGTTTAATCTGAATAACAGGGAAATGCAGAAATGGAGACAGCCACACAATTGAATAATTTCAACAACTAACTGATACCCAAATGGAAATACTGAATCAGAGAACTTCAAATTTCTTCTTTAAAATAAAATATGCAACATGATCATTCTGGAATATTATGTATATGTATATCTAAATATCTTCTACTGCTGATGATTTTTCAGCATAGATTGTTTGAACTTATATAGATATCTTCAAGAAGAGATACAACTCTTCAATAAGTCTCTTGGGATTTTAACAAACAATAATTACATAATCTTAATTAGGCTCTGTTTAGCCATAAATAGACTTTTGTTAGATGATCCAAGTACTCCTGCGCACGGTGAGAATCAGTAAGCTCGACTGCACTCCTGGTGATTATATCGAGGGTGACCATTTCCTCCAGTTGCTTGCAAACTTCTGTAGATACAGAGGCTTTATCTTTTAGAGCTCCTGTGGCTTTGTGCAATATAACTTGACAATCAACAGTCCACTCTTCTTTGCTCTTTACCTCTCCATTATCTTTGAATATCCTGGGCACCCCTGCGTCTGATGCATCAGTCCCTTCCTTAGCATCAGCTTTGAGTTTATCATAATAATTCTGGTGCCTTTTGAGTAATGCTCTTGCATCAGAGATATCTGTGCTATCAGGGGTACCTCTGTTTTGCAACTCGATCACCTTTTCTTGTATCCTCTGATCAAGCCTCTCATGTTCTTTGACTGCTTTATGATTTTCCGAGTAGTTATCCCAAAACTGGTTTAACCACCGTACCATGTTTGCATACCTGCTCTGCAGTATTGTAACAAATGCATCTATTTGAATTTGTTTGGCTTGATCATGGGATATCTCTTGACTACTTTGTGAGCTTTCACCTTGAGTTATTCTCTTCGTAGATTGCCCAAAGGTGCTCTTAACAGCATCCTTCAAGTAGTCATTCTCCTTTGTTAATCTTTCACAATTCAGCTTATAGGCATCTCTTTCCTTGATTAACATCTGAGCTTGTGCTTTATTCAATTTTGCAACATTGATACCAATGTCTGCAGTAATTATGGGGTCAGTCTCACCTGCTCTAAAAGTCATAACATGGCCAAAAGTTTTCTCAGTGTCTATTATGGCCGTCTTCTTATGGGGAGGATACAATGCCCATATCATTAAAGAATTTTCATCATTATTGTATCTTGTTCCCATATAGACTTCATTAACTCCTTCTGGAGTAAGCTTATACTTATCATCAGCATTATTCAAAAAACTATCAAAAACCAGAGCAGAATTTAAATCTAAGCCGGGAAAAATCATAACCCCTGCATCTTTAAGCAGCTGTCTGCCTCTGCTTGGTGTCATGTCCTGCATTTCCTTGTCCACTATCTCCTTTAACATCTCTAATAACTGTTTTTCATTGTCAGCAGAAACATTATCTACTGACTCTCTAATTTCCTTTCCCTTGTATTTATACAGGAATGATTTAAATTCCTTTGAATGAATGAATGTATCATCTGACACAAAAGAATCATAAGCTTTTTGGCGTGGATCTTCATCAGCAAATCCCTCCTCATCATGTATCACAACTGGAGGCTGATATTGTTGCATTTTTCTTTTAGACATTTCTGTTGTCTTATCTTGTGGCTGTTCAGTCAATTCTTCCTCTTCAGAGGATACCACTTCAACTTCTGCCAACTGCTTTTTCTTTTCATTCAAATCTCTGTTATATTTCTCCACCACCAAATTGACTTCAGCCTCTTCCAAATTTCTAATGACATCATCATGTGGATAATGTATGTGCATGTATCCACTGAGATTTTGTTTTCTTCTTGCATAGTCAATGAAACCCTCAGGGTCAAACCCTTTCCTCACCTCAGCAGTCACCATGTTATAATGCATTAGTTTATCCAAAATGAGATTGTACCCTTCTTTTGAAACCACAGTAAAATCTCCAAAACACAAAGTACTAGGCATGAATGATTGTTTATCATGCGAACTTAGATGCATGACATTGGAACAATGCATTTGCCTAATTATTTCCAGATATGCAATCCTGTCAGGGACAGTTTTAGGCAATATAAAGGGAGCATCCTCAAAACCATACACTCTGATCATAGTAGCGTCCTCAAAACAATACCAGTCTCCCCAATTATGAGTGACAGCAGGGGGGCCACCAAAATCTTTTGGCCTGAGGAATCTTTTTATTTCATCTGAAATTGAATATTCACAGGGGTGGTTGAAATACCTATACAGCACTTTAACACAATGCTCCTCAAATTGAGCATAGCTGGAGTTAGCATACCTGCTATCCCAGATTCTGGTCCACATTTGTACAGGTATCTTCTCCCCTTTCTTACCTGCAGCAACAACTTGAAGCTCATTTGGCCACAATCCTACTTCCTGGCCGTAGTATAAGACCATATGCATGAGCATCGAGTAATGCTCAAAAGAGCATGCTGGAGCATTGTTTTTCATTGCAGATAGACCAGAGTCTATTCTAGTAGCAACATAGGAGGCATAATCAAACTGTCTGGCATTGTGACATTGAATATCAGAGGTTATGACCATTAGAGGAATAGCCATGAACTCAGGGACCTCTGAGCCAAGGACTTGGCCTACAGAATAGTAAGTATATTGAATGTATGGTTCAAAAATGGATACATGAAAGGGAGGGCCATCATTCTCAGTCAAGGGTATCACTTCTCCTTCAATCCTGGGTCTATGAATGGGTAACCTCCATCCATTGTAGGTTGTATCCATTCTCTAGTATTCTTTATCCAAATCTTCATAAACAACATGGACAGTGCACAAATCATCCAAATCATACACCTCACAAATAGCATTTTTTGATAGGTGTATAATTGGTTCTCCCTGAGGGTTGCAGATAGCTTTCAGGCCTGAATTGTAATGCCTGGCTAATAGTTGCAGGAGTTCTACATTCAAGAATACATTAGGTACAACCAGTTTGCCTAAATTCATGTGCCATGGGTTTGACACAGGGGCATTTCTAAATCTTCTGTTGTAGTGAAACCTGAAGAGTTCATATCCCCTAATTGGGGTCCAAATATCTCCCAGGCGCTTATGTTTGTCTTCCAATTTTTCTACTTCTGCCCTGAGTTGGGCAGACCTCCTGGCCTTGGGAGCTGACCCAGGCAACTGATCAATCAAGTCCTGATTTAGTTTCCTGTCTTTCACTTTTTCTTCAGGGGTTTGATCAGTTTTTTGCTTCTTTGGTTTACTGGTTTCTCCTTGTGATTTTCTTCCTTTTCCTTTCCCCGAAGTTTCCATTTTTTGAAAAATTTGGCAGGAAATTCAAATACAGGTAATATAGTGGTTTGTGTATGTGTACCTGTCGCTCGATGACTGGAATTGGAAGCCTTTGCTTTTGCCCTGAGAATTCTTCTGTATTCTGCTCTCGGACGGTTTTTTGCAATTATAATGATCGTATGAACTTTGTAGCCGTTTTGTATTAATTATCTGATCAATTCAATGTTCATCGCTGTGAAGTGTCACATCGCCATAACTCTTCCTATCGGCGTGCTTTTTGAAATGTCTGGACGACCTCAACCCTTTTTTATGGCGCGGACGGTCAATCGGCGTGACCCCTCAATTGTATCCCCGATGCCATGTAGTATCATATTTCAAGTGGGTGTGACCATCGGCATGATTTCCTTCATCGCCAAGGGTTTTAGATCTCTCCGCGATATGGCAAGTCCCACCGATATACTTTGCTTATCGGGAAGATTGAGACCATCGGGATACTAAAATTATGTCTCCCCGATCTTTATTGTCTTACCGATAGTCTGTTTATGTATGAACTTTTATCTTTATCGGAATGACATTCTCTATCGGGATAGCTTTCTCAAGATACCCCGATCGAAATCATCTCCCCGATGCCCTTTATCACATCCTTCATCGGGCAAAGCTTAGTAAAGTGTCACCGATATCTTTTGATCGCCGTGACTTATGAATCGGCAAGACTTGCTTCTTTTGTTCCGATATGTCAAGCTATCCCGATGAAGATGCATCGCTGTGAGTCTTGCCGATAACTTTCTTATCGCCAGGACTTTTGATCGTCGGAGACTTACTTGTTTTCTATTCCGATGGTTCATTTCTCACTGATGACTATTGCTTTGTTACCCTCGCGTGCTGTTCGGTGAAACTCTTGCCGAAAGTGCTTCATCGGTATGATATATATCGTCGGGGCAACTTCTAAAAGATCATCCGATAGATATTTGTCATACCGATCGGCATGACCACTTGCCTTTCTTGCCGATGTAAAGTCATCGGTGTTGCTTACTCCATCGGTGAGCTCCATGATTCTTCTTCCGATCTCTATTTTCACGCCGATGGTTGTTTTCAAACAATTCGCTGTGTATCGGTGTAAGCCACACGACCTTATGCCGATGGATTGATTTTGATGATTTTTGACACTGTTCATCCCTAGACATTTTATGAGATACAAAAATTTTATATTGTGGTCCTTTTGGGATATTCCTTTAGGGTTTATTCAAATATGATGGAATAAGGGAATAGTAAAATTTTGAAAATTTTACTGTGCTAACACCTTGAACACTTGCTTACAACATATCATGCCTTCATTATTCACATGAATTTTAACCTTCATGGTCCTTTAATATGACATATATCTTGTCTAGAATCATGCAATAGGATATATAATCTCAACTTGAGATGTTCATGCAATGAACTGAGCAATTCAATCTCCCACTAGCTCACACTAGCTTCACTCTAGGTCTATAACAAAACAAAATCTTGATTGGAAGACTTATATAAATTCACCATGGTTTGAAAACACTCATAATGCTTAAATTCACTATACAAACCTTATCCATGCATGGGAAGAGCTCTGTAATTAGTATAACATGTACTTGCTTCATAAGTGGTCTAGGAGCTTATAGCCCTTCTCAGAGACCTTTTATGTAATAGATACCTCAATACACTTGATAATTGAGATCTGAGACTTGATATGGATACCCTTTTGGCCCTTATTAAACATATGTAAAACATAGGTAGGAATGTTTTGTACGGAATAGATGAAATGTGGATTGTTACACTCAAATTAGGCCTATTTTAGGGACTGTTTTGTAACACCAGAAATGAAATGGATTGAATAGGAACTAATATTGATAAGAAAGGTGTAAGTGGACATATCTAACATGTCTAAACACTCCCCTTTTAGCTATCACTCACCCAACACAAGAGAGCTCAAAAATACACTAAAATAGGGTCTTTTTAGGCCAAAAAGAGTAGGGCTTTCTCAAAATGGAAATTGCATGTGTGACCAACCTATGAAATATTTCTTGTAGCTCTATATATACTTGAATATGGTGTCCACCAATTTTTAGAGGATTTGAATGGTGGAATTGGGAGAAAATCAAAATTTTCTAAAATTGTCCCCTCACTAGCCGAGAGCACTCAGTTTGCTATAAAATGCAAATTAAATTATTCCAAAGGGTCTAACTCATTAGATTTGGTCTATGCACATGTATTACACCTCATAGAATCATCACAATGCTCAAGTTAAGGATCTAAGGGTCTGTATGGAGTTTTAGCCAAAAAAACAAGAAAACATGCAACAGAGTATACACAACTATAATTACTTTCTTATTCCTTAAATAAAATCTAAATATAATGCCTTCACACCTTCTCCACACCTGATATACACATGCATACCTCTTATATTGTCTTCTTCAATGGATTATATACAAAAAACTAGTCTTTGCTATCTTTGGCAACCTCTAAAGTTGCTCCTAAACAAACTCAACCTCTCCTAAAGTTATTCAACTGCTTCCTTGAATAGAAACTATGTTTATCTCCTTAATACCACATAGAATTCATCTCGATAACTTTGCATTTCAAACTTATAAGCTTTATCCACTCATCCCTATCCACCTAGACCTAGTTAACTTACCTTTTTTTATTTCTCACTACACTCATTCACCTTTTGACAACATGTCAAGGTGGTTTTACAATATAAAATAAAATAAATATGTTATATGAGACCTTCAAGGTCATTTTAACCTCTTCACACCTTTCATGTTCATGTTTGAGGCCTCCAAAACTCCTTATACAGCTTGATTTTTCAAATAGTCCATTTTGGAGGGAAAATGGGAAACCCTTATCCAAATGACTTAAATGGATGTCTTGACCTGCAAGACCACTTGGAAACATGAAAATGTCCTCCTTTCCATATCATAAGGTCACTTGATTGGTTTTGAGCCTATGCTCCTGCATCATCTTTGATGGATGTCTATATTGTGTTCCAAAGATACCATTTTGAAGGTTTTGGAATTTGGCTTTACACCCACCAATGGCATTTGCTTGAAAGTTTCTAAATCCTTATCAAAAAATCCATTTTATTCATATCTTGTAATCATTGCATTCCATGAGGTGACATTTCTTTGGGGTATCATGCCAAACAGTTCACGTGCGTTGTCTGTGCTTCCACACACTTTGCATACATGTCTATAAGGGCGACTGCAATTACAACATGTGACAAATTTCCTATATCCTTTATGCTTTGATGGCTATCAATACGTTGTTCTAAACATCTTATTTTTGTGTACAGATAGGGAGAATACTGACAAAGGTTGTGGAATTGTTGTATTTTGACCTCTAATCATGGTTGTCACAGTCAAGACAACAATGGATCAATCCATCTTATTTCTTTGTATTTTGCTAAGAAAACCTTATGAAATATGGGCTCTAGTTAGGTAGAATGAATAACATACACCTCTAAATGTTGTTCACACATGTGCAAGCATAGATTAAGGTTTTAGGCATTGAAATGTGTCCACCGGTGGCAATATGTGGTCATATTGTTCTTTGGTCATTTATAGAATTTTATCATATTGATGGAAACACATTGAAGATAGAAGCATTAAATGATCATTTATGTTTATTCTCTAACTTTAAGGAGCTGCTTATTATGTTTCCTTCTTTGCTAGATAGTTTTACTTCACTTCATGATTATCATAGCTTGCATCCTTTATCTATGAAGAGTGATTGTGTTGTGCATGTCTCTAATGAACTATTACCTTTGAGCACACATTATTTGCATGATATACCTATAGATGTTGAAATAGTTCATTGTGATTTGATATTGTTTATTCTTCTTCATATTCTATTTTTCATAGTAAGCCTAATGACAATCATATGGATAGTGGTGAGTACATATATACTAATGATCTAGACCTAGTGATGCACCTTGTAGGATGTGCATTGATGACATAATCTTATGTCCTACTAATGAAATTCTTGTATTTTATATAATGATTCTCCTCTCACATGCATTGAGTGAGGTTCTAGCTTGTTAGAACATTCATGGTCTATTATTATATTAAGCATCTTGTCTATGGTCCATCTCTTATCACTGTTTTTACCTAGCTATTATGAGCATTTATGATCAAATATTGACATATTCTTCTATTTTAGAGAATTTACATCATTGATTCTATATTTTTATATCTTATATAACATGCCTTATGACATTACATTGGTATATCTTAAATAGCATGATCTCATATTAATATATCTTGTCTTATAATCTCATTTTTTATTATGTACTATATAGAGTATACATATTATCATCCAACACTTTTTCATCTTATTTTGAGAGTTTAGTAGTGATCCTTATTGGTTATATCATTCTTGATCCTATGTCCATATTGGGAGACATCATGCTACCTCCCCTTATCTATTTGAGCTATCATTGATCTATGATTGATCTATCATTGAGCTATTATTGATCTATCATGGAGACTAGGGTTAATCACACAAATAGGTTAATCACCATGTAAATAGTATGAAATTATGTAACTGCAATGTATTTTGACATCTAATCATGGCTGTCATAGTCAATACAACAATGGATCAATCCATTATCTCTTTATATTTTTCCCATAAAACCTTATGAAATATGGGCTCTAGTCAGGTAGAATGAATAACATACATCTTTGAATGTTGTTTACACATGTGTAGGCATAGATTAAGGTTTTGGGCATTGAAACATGTCCTCCACCAGTTGCAATGTATGCATAAACTAGTCATGAACTTGGTGATATTATAGGAGATGCTTAGAAGTACTACAAGTGGCTAGAATTAATTAGGTGTTTGTCATACAAAGATCAAAGACAACCCTAGGTTGACTATCATGTATCAAAGGCATTATTGTCTTCCTAGAGGATACTTATACTCTGGCATTATGAATGCAAAGTCTACAAGAAGGGAGTGTAGAAGAGAGAAAGAAGAGGACTGTTATAATGAAGAGACAATTGTGTTGGTAATCAGAGAGTAGAAATCCTAAATTAAAAAAGGGAAGATAGCCCCATCAAGTAAATCATGTCATTTCCACATAAGGACAACCCTAGCAAGGCCAATAGACCAACTATGACACAGTACACTTATGCACAAGCATACAATCATTAATTAGCATGCAATATATGGAAAACTATATAACCATTTGATGAGAAAAGATTTTACTTGGGGGGATCTAGTAATTAAAAATCTAGTCATATGATTGCTAGGACAATCATCAAGGTCCTAAGAGTATTTACTAATCATCATACCATTATTCATATTTTAGCATTGTCAACACATATTAGGATAGTGCTATCCTAGAAAAATAGAGAAGGTTCTTATAAAGATCTTAGAACACTCATTTTATAAATGTACAGTTATATGGAAATGGTAGTAGTCATATGTCAAGCTTAGAATGGTCATATCAACCTAAGGACTACTTGACTGAAACCTCAGGGCTAGGAGTGACATTTTGCAATCCATAGGTCATGGGGCCAAATGGACTTCACCAATGCATCGGAGTGGATAGTTAAATGACAAGGGAGGTCTCATTTCATATGCCAAGAGCCCCAATCATCTGGGTTAGCAAGCTACTGGCAAAGTCCCTTAAGATCCCTAAGACACAAAAACTGCCAAACTTCGACAGAGTAGTTCTTAAAATTTGCAGTAGCTAGGGATGTTCCATTTTGAACTATAGGTACACATGGGGTCCATCCACAATAAACTCTCTTAGTTTTAGTCAACTCCAGTCTGTTTGACGATGCCAAAATCAAAGGCATTCTTGCAAAATGCTTTAGTTTCATGCAGTGGAAAGGTGTTAGGACTGACATTTTGCATTCCATAGGTCGTGGGACCAAATAGAATTTGCCAACACATCAGGGTGGGTGGGTAAATTCCAAGGGAGGTCTTGTTTCATGTGCCAAGTGCCCGAGTCGTTCGGGGCAATAGGCTACCAACAAAGTCCCTTAAGATCCCTAAGATGAAAAAACTGCCAAACTTTGACGGAGCAGTTCTCAGAAGTCATAATGGATGGGAACATTCTATTTGAACCTATAGATACATGTGGGGTGTATCCACAATAATATCTCTTGGTTTCATTCAAGTCTATCTTGTCTGACCATGCTGATTTCAAATGCATTCTTGCAAAATGCTTCATTTTTGTGCAATGGAAAGGTGCTAGGAGTGATATTTTGCATTCCATAGGTCGTGGGACTGAACAGACTTCACCAAGACATCAAGGTGGGTGGTTTAATGCTAGGGGAGGTCTCATTTTGTATGCCAAGTGCCCCAGTCATTCGGGGCAATAGGCTACCAATAAAGTCCCTTAAGATCCTAAGAGCAAAAACTACCAAACTTTAATGGAATAGTTCTAGGAATTTGTGCCAATTGGGAATGTTTCATTTGGACCTATAGGTGCATGTGGGGTCCATCCACAAT
The DNA here is from genome assembly GCA_027924645.1 of Cunninghamia lanceolata. NCBI lineage: Eukaryota > Viridiplantae > Streptophyta > Pinopsida > Cupressales > Cupressaceae > Cunninghamia > Cunninghamia lanceolata. The sequence goes on from BSBN01000195.1 coordinate 993,647, forward strand.
AGCCTCTCTCAGTTTTGGTCAACTCCACTCCGCTTGACTATGCCAAAATCAAATGCATTCTTACAAAATGCTTTAGTTTCATGTAGCACAATGTTGCCAGGTGTCATATTTTTTGTTCTAGTCATCATGGGGTTGAATCAACTATGCCAACATGTTAGGGTGGATAGGTAAATATTTGGGGAGGTATCGTTTGGTGTGCCAAGCATCCTAGTTGTTACAGGTTGTAATCTACCGACAAACTAGAAAGTTGCTAAGACTAAAATTTTGCATTCCACAGGTTGTGGGGTTGAACTGACTATGCCAACACATCTAGGTCAATAGGTAAATTCTAGGGGAGGTCTCATTTCATGTGTCATGTCTCTTAGTCATTTTGGGATGGAAGCTACCAGCAAACTCGAAAGGTGCTACGAGTGACATTTTGCATTCCATAGCTCATAGGGCCAAACAGACTTTGCCAACACATCAGAGTGGGTGAGTAAATGCTATGGGAGCTCTCATTTTTTGCACCAAGGGTCTGAGTTGTTCCAAGTTGTAAGCATCTGACAAAGTCACTTTACCAGTAGCTTGCAGGCTAGAATGACTGGGACTCTCGGCACATGAAATGAAATCTTCCCTAACATTTACTTGCCCACCTCAACACATTGGCATAGTTAGTTCAGCCTGATGACAAGCATATCAAGAAATAAGGCACCTGGCAAGGTTGAGCTGCATGGAACTAAAGCATTTTGTAAGAATGCATTTGATTTCAACATGATCAAATAGACTAGAGTTGACCAAAAGCAAGAGGGGTTATTGTGGACAAACCCCACATGCATTTATAGGCCCAAACAAAATGTTCCCAACTACCATGAATTCTAAGAACTACTTTGTCAAAGTTTGGCAATTTTTGTGTCTTAGGGATCTTAAGGGACTTTGTCGGTAACCTGCTACCTCAAATGATTGGGGCACTTTGCACATAAAATGAGGCCTCCCCTAACATATCCATGCCCACCCTGATGTGTTGGCAAAGGCTATTTTGTCCCATGACCTATGGAATGCAAAATGTCATTCCTAGCACCTTTCCACTACATGAAACTGAAGCATTTTGCAAGAATGTGTTTGATTTTGGCATGGTGAAATGGATTAGATTTGACCAAAACCAAGAGAGGTTATTGTGGAAGGACCCCACATGTAGTTATAGGTCTAAATGGAAAATTCCTAGCTACTATGAATTTTGAGAACTACTCCATCAAAGTTTGGTAGTTTTTGCATCTTAGGTATCTTAAGGGACTTTGTTGGTAGCCTACTGCCCAAAATGACTGGGGCACTTGGCACATGAAATAGGACATCCCCTAGCATTTACCCACCCATCTTGATGTGTTGGATAAGTTCGTTTGGCCCCACGACCTATGGAATGCAAAATGTGACTCCTAACATCTTTTGACTTTGTCAGTGACTTGCAACTCTAAATAGCTGAGACACTTGGCACATCAAACAAGACCTCCCCTTGAATTTATCTACCCACCTAGATGTGTTGACATAGTCGTTTCACCCCCAAGGCCTGTGGAATGCAAAATTTTAGTGTTAGCAACTTTCTACTTTATTGGTAGCTTACAACCCAGAATGATCGGGATGCTTGGCAAATGAAAGGAGACCTCCCCTAGCATTTACCCAACCACACTAATGCATTGGTGAAGTCCATTTGGCCCCATAAGCTATGGAATGCCAAATGTTACTCCTAGCACCTTTCTGTGCTACATGAAACTGAAGGATTTTACAAGAATGAGTTTGATTTCGGCATGGTCAAACAAACTGGAGTTAAACAAAATTGAGAGAGATTATTGTGGATGGACCCCACATGCACCTGTAGGTCCAAACAGAATGTTCCCATCTACCATAAATTCCAAGAACTGCTCCATCAAAGTTTGGCAGTTTTTGCATCTTAGGGATCTTAAGGGACTTTGCTTGTAGCTTGCTGCCTCAAATGACTCAGGAACTTGGCACACAAAAAGAGACCTCCCCTTGAATTTACCTTCCCACCCCCGATGCACTGGTGAAGTCCATTCAGCCCCACAACCTATGGAATGCAAAATGACACTCCTAGCAACTTTCTGTTGCATGAAACTGAAGAATTTTGGAACAATGTGTTTGTTTCTTCCATAGGCAAACAAAATTGATTATTGAAAAATTGAAGTAGGTGTTTGTAGGTGGACTTGAAATCCACCTATACATGCAAAGTGTTGGAGTACTTGACAACACTGAGAGGGGGGGTGAATTAGTGTTTTAGACAAAACACTTTATTTACTTTTATTTCAAACTTTCAAAAATAGAAGAAAGATTACAGATTAAAGCCTTATTAAGGCAAGTTATTGTGAACTAAGGAAATGAACATACAAGTGTAAAGAACAAATGAGCCATGCAACAAAGAGACCATAAGACAATGATTTCATGAGTGGAAAACCCTCATGGGGTAGAAAAACCACTCATTAAATACCTCACTGACATAAACAATATGTGCTTCACTAGAAAATACATATGCCTCACTGGATATGTGCCTCACTGGTTGTTTGTACCTCATTGGTTGTTTGTCCCTCACTGGATCTATGTGCCTTATTGGATTTTATACAATCTCATGAATACAATATAGAATTTGAATCAATACAATAGATTACTATGTTTCCTTACAAATTAGTTCTTGACTATCTCATTATTTGAGACTCAAGAATACATAACTACAACTATGCACATCAACTCAAAACATATATTGCATCAACACCTTGTTACAACCCCAATGATAGTGTAAGATACACACTCATCAATCTCATATCAGGTGTTTACATATCATGCCTTTTATCCATTTCACAATGCCTCCTTTCATGAAATAGTTTGAATCTATAACTGAAATAGTTAAACTGTGTGGTAGTTTTCCTTTGAGCAAATAATTATCAAGGTAATATGGTTGAGCAGACCCATCTAGAGAACCTTGTTATTAACCACTTTTAATAAAACCCTTGTTCACAGTATGCAGTTGTCACAAAACCAAAGTTTAAATAATAAAAAAATCCATTTAGATTTCAATGTGCTAGATGTAACCACAAAAAAAAAAATGTCTTTCCAAATTGTAGTTTGCATTACTAAACCACAACTAAAGCAAAATTAGACAAGTGTCATCATAACTATTTCTGAAAACATTTCATAAAACCCTAACATTATTTAGGCAAGTGGGTAAAAACTCTCAACCAGGAAAGAATCCATTTGTTGTAGTGACAAACCCTAACCACAAACAAAGAATGAATTTCTCAATTGCTAACTGATCCTCAACAAAAAGTAAGTGAGGTAAATGACATAGCAAATCCCATTTTGAAAACACAGTCAACATAGCAATACAATGCTTATTTCCTTTTTCTCATGCATACATGTGTCACAAACATTCAAGAACTTTGCATTTTTATGTGAGCACAGTAGAAGCAACAACAAATAGTTTACTAATCAACCCACTTCAACAGTAATAAAAAAGGAAGATATCACCTGAGAATATGCCAACAACATAAAGCTTTTTTTGTGCCCTCAAGATCAGAATAATTGTCGAGCTCCTTTATTCAAAAGTGAGATGAGCTTTGTCACAGCTAATCAATATTCACTTCATGATCACCAAATCTTTACAAACTTTGGCATGTTCAAACCCTAAGTCAAGAAGTCATCATTTTGCAAAATTCAACCTTGTAAAATGAACAACAAAACTGTCTTTTTTTTAATACAACCTTAACTGATAGTCATGATGTGCCCTAAAGGCCCTAGTGACAAATGAACTGTAAACAATAGCATTTACCTACTATGCAAGCCAAAAACATGTTGGCCAGGTTAAAAACTTAAGTGGACTGATAATATTCTTAACTTATTTGATATTTGCATAAAACAAATTTGATGATCATATGGTGCCTTGCACTAACTTTGATGTTAGGAATTATAATCTCCTTCACATAACCTTAATATATTTTAACAATATGAAGGCTCCTTAAGCTACAAGAGATATATTAAGGAATGATAAATGAAATGATAACAAAAATAACTCCATGCCTTGGTGACATTGAATTGCAAAATTAAGACACATGAAGATTACCAAGAATGAAATCCCCTCAATGATGTCATTAAAATAGTTTTTGTGCCACTTTGAAGAAAATGATCAAGACTTGGTATGTACAACATTAGAGAATCTAAATGTTGATCAAACTGAAGTAGGAAACCTTCCATATCACATATAACCTCAAAGAACATTACAAGTATTGTGCTAATTACCTTAAGATGTGTCTTGTTGAAGAACCATGAACTATTTATGATAAAGACATCATGAACCCCGCTTGCATCTTGTTTTGCACCTGATCATTAAATTCAAGGCATCCTGATGAGGTAAAAATCAATATGTATAGCATATGAAACTCTTTTAGCCATAAGCAATAAACATCAAGATAAACAAGTTATCACATAAAATCTAGCACCTATATGTCATCACCTGTTGGATATCATTGCCACACAGTATCACATGGTTGATGTTTATTTGATGTCTCTTCAAGACAGAACCCCATCAACACCCAAGTGAACAAGATTATGAACATTATCAACACAACAAGAACATAATCAAGAACATCAACATGTCAAGAACATGAGCACATATCAAGAACATCAACATTGACATATCATTACCATCCTCAAATGAAAAACATCATGAATACCAAGTCAACCAATTGTTGTTGACTACTAAGTACCAATGCTAACTGTCATGATACAACTATCATTGTGACACAAACCTGAGAGTTTGAGTATTTATCATCAAGGACAACAACTTGAGAGGGAAACAAACTCCCCCTTTGTCCTTGATGGGAAAACACAACTCTCTCTCCCCCTTTTTGCATCAAAGACAAAGGGTGAAAGAATTGTGCAATTACATCAAAGATAGATCACAACATCAGGAACCATAATCTAGTATGCTGCAGAAAGAAATGATAAGGAAAGAAATATAAAACATACCATCACTGGCCAATGTAGTACAAAGTATGGAGAATGTCCTGAAACAACACTGCGCTACCAATACCAAAGAATGAACACATAAAGAACATGTAGCAGGAGAGAGAAAGTACTATCAAGGATAGCAACATATGCCAATAATGTGAAACAATAGACCATGAAAGAGAAAAAACATAGATGTCATCAACATAAGAATATACCATTAAAGTTTGAAAAACAACACTAAATTAAGCACTGTACCACTTGAAGATATCACAACACTGTTACTGCTCCCAATCCAAGCCAACCATAGCTATCATTTCTATCATAGTATAAGTTTTCATATACCAAAAAAGCAACTTCCTCAATATATCCATGATAAAAAACTGAACCATCACAAAAGTAATGTCCAAGTTGTCATCACTACCTCATAAATGCATCACACATACATTGTAAAAATATCAAAAACTAATCACAATAGCTAAGTGTAATGCTGAACCATATAGTCATGATGCAAATAGATATGAGCAACCACATATTGAAAGAAGATACTTAGAGTGTCATCACTATAGGAGCATGCCATATAATTCCACAAAACAAATGCCATCAAATGCATAAGAACAAACATGCGAAACACATTGTATGCATATATCAAAGCTATGCTTACCAAATCACTGAAAGAAATGTTGTCATAAAGCAAATATCCTGACATGCTGTACACCATTATGAAAAATATGCTACTCCTTTATGACTTCAACACCGTCATAACAATTATATCTCCATAATTGCAAATAAGGAGCTACTACTGATTGTCAACAAAAAGACAAATATTGCCACTACACTGTATATGTCAAAGTTTCACACCATTCGACTCTATTTGTTGCATGATGACTACCAACAGCTATTCAAAGTCATGAGTGTAGTGAGTGAAAACACATATACCTCTATTAACCACCTTCAAGAGCTGCCTTGCATCAAGAATACTCATACCCATCTAATGGAGCCAAGAGAGCAAAGTCTAAGATGATTGATTAATCTATGTTTCACGTAGCATCTGTCACCTCATTTGGAAGAATAAAGCTATCTACCATACTGTGATCAAATGTTGTTGTCCTTAGATCACAAAGAAATCACAATGATGATCAAACCACTCTATATTCTAAATCAAGCAATACAAAATAAAAGAACAACCACTTCGTGGAAACCTCATCCACATACTAATCAAGAAGTAGTGAAAGTATGCATCTAATGAAAATCACTTGTTTTAGCACCAAATTTTCAAGCACATGCACTATCATCCAAGCAATGTCAAATATTCAAAACACTTTCAAAGATAACTAGCTATCTAAAAGACCATCATTGACAACTATAGTCTTCAAGTATTGAGGAGTGCTATCATTGTCCATGCATGTACAAGTAAACATCATACTAGTAGACTGATCATCTCAATGCAAATACTGAATCACCAAGATAGCACTGGGGAATAGTCATAGTTGCAAATAATGTAGTCATTGAAGATGAATACCTGTCACCATAACTAATGAAATGAAATGTGAACATTCTTGATACTGTCCATTTCCACTGTATGTTTAGCAAAAAAATCATTGAACCTAGAAAAGAATCTTCCCATAAATACTAATCCTTGTATAACAAAGAAGATCTACACTTCTTTTATACTAGAGTACCACTGTCAGTTGCCAAGCATATGAGAAATATAACCATAAACACAAGCAAGTGAAGAGAACTCCACCTACCACCTTGACAATTATGAATCAACAACAATCTTTCATCTTGGATCATCATCATGAATTCTCCTCTTAGCGAAAATTTTTAGCTAAGAACCATGGGGTTTGTGAAATATAACATAAGACCACTCCCCCTCAATGTATGCAATCCTCTAAACAGTTATGAGTGTTTCTTGTGCAGCATGCACAAGATTAGTTTTTCCTTCTTCTTGACTTTGTTTTCTTCTCCAAACTATTATAGGATATTTGTTTTCCTTGCCCAAGGCATTCACTTGCTTGAACATGTAGCCTCTATTTGGTTTTATCCTTCCTCTACACCATTATGCTTTGTGCCCAAACATATTGCATTTATAACACAAAATATTGTAGTTTTGATCAAGAGAAGAATAGTTTCTTCTAGATGATCTGAGAGAGTCATACCTTGCATGCATCCAACAACTTTTAGCAAAATGGACAACTTTATTCTAGTTATAACAAGTATTATTGTAGTTCTGATTTGACCAGCCATAAAAACTTTTCTCTTTATTCCACCCAAAACGATTTCTTTTACAATCTTTGACCCTATGACCATAAACATGACAAGTATAGAAATTGTAATGCCCCGTCATGCAACCCTAGAGTGCTAGACTAAAAGTACAACAGTCACAGAAATAAATTTTTTTTTGAAAGCAAGATAGTGCAAAGTAGAAATCAAACATATAATCATAACTTACTATCAACAATTACCACCTAACATTCTAACACATCAAAATTTTGAAAGAAAACATTTAAGTCTGCATAATTTTCTATAACCAAAAGTTACCAACTAATGTCTAACCAAACTTCATTCCATTCAACCCACAACAAATGTTTCCCTAACATAAACCGCTTATAAGATGCAACACAAAGCGTAGGTATTTTCCTATAGTCTATGCTTCTCGTTAGATCTCATTGCTATATATAGACTATTAAAAACCCACATATAGTTCCTTACTCGTAACAGAATCAACCATAAACAATTAACAATCTTAACTTATAAACATCTAACATCTAACATGCTAGCAAATAAAGCATGATTATGTCATTGATATCTGTAAATAGGGGTGTCAAATTTCTCTTAACCGCTTAAAAGTTTGTTTACCATTTTTTTCGGATCCTAGTTAGAAGTTGGTACTTTGAATAAGGAATGTATGTTAGTAAATTTGAATGCATTTCCTTACTTGCATGATGGGGCATTACAGAAATAACCATGGAATTGTGAATAATTATACTTGATAGGTGGATATCTTGAAGATTTGTTATCAACAATATTACTTCTTGGATTCAACCTCAGGTGCAGCAGAGTGAAATGTTACGTCTATCTTTTCCTAGGAGCATCTCTTGTCTTGGAACATTCTCCTTTCTCATAACCCAAGCCAATAGTATCCCTGTAATACCTTTGCTTGCTCAACATATCATTCAGGTAGTCAGTACTCTTTTCAAATTGAATATTCTTTTACAATTTTGAAGATGCTTCTTCCAAATCCTTTCTCAAAGAGAGTATTTCTTTCTCTAACTTTAGAAATTCTATTCTTTTTACTTCAAGATCATATTTAGTCATATCTATTATTCTTTTGGCTTCTACAACTTCAATTTTTAGACTGATAATCTATTTGTCAGATTCATCAACTTGACTTCTTATATCTACAATCAACTTTCTTGCCTCTTCAAATTCAACAGAAACTTTTGCAAGATCAGAGAGTACCTTATTCTTAGAATCCTTCTCTTGTTGAAGTTGAACCTTTAATCCCTGGTTCTCTTTTTCAAGATACTTGTTCATTTCTAGAGCACATAAAAGTTCTGCTTCAATATCCACTTCACAGTCATCTTCATCCACAAAGAAGTCTCCTTCTGCATCATCAATCTTAACAAGAAAGTCATTTTCTTTATCACACTTTGTGTTAACTTTCAAAGGTAACTTAAGAAACAACTCATGACATAACTTAACTGGGACTTGCTATATAAACTTTTGTTTGTCCTCTTTCTTTTCTCTATTTCCTCTACTCTTTCCCATGGTACTCCACTATCAAGACCTACCCAAGCCTGTTAGAATTTAATAGGGAACCTATACTTTGATACCACTTGTTGGAGTACTTGACAACACTGAGAGGGGCGGTGAATCCATGTTGTAGATAAAACACTTTGTTACTTTTATTTCAGACTTTCAAAAATAGAAGAAAGATTGCATATTAAAGTGTTATTAATGCAAGTTATTGTGAACTAAGGAAATGAACATACAAGTGTAATGAACAAATGAGCCATGCAACAAATAGACCATAGGACAATGATTTCAGGAGTGGAAAACCCACATGGGGTTGAAAAACCACTCATTAAATGCCTCACTAGCTTAAACAAAATGTACTTCACTAGAAAATATAGATGTCTCACTGGCTATGTGCCTCACTAGCTTTTTGTACCTCACTAGCTATTTGTGCCTCACGGGCTATTTATGCCTCATTAGCTGTTTGTGCCTCACTGCCTTTTATACAATCTCATGAATACAATACATAATTTGAATCAATATAGAGGGTTAATCTATTTCCTTACAAACCAGTTCTTGACTGTCCCATTATTTGAGACTTAAGAATACATAACTACAACTATGCACATCAACTTAGAATAGATCTTGCATCAACACCCTGTTACAACCTCAATGATAGTGTAAGATACACACTCATCAATCTCATATCAGGTGTTTACATATCATCTATTTTATACATTTCACAATGCATTACTTCATTCATGAAATAGTTGAATCTATAACTGAAACAGTTAAAATGTGTGTGATAATTTTCCATTAAACAAATAACTATCAAGGTAATATGGTCGAATAGACCCATCTGGAGAACCTTGTTATTAACCACTTTTAATAAAACCCTTGTTCACGGTATGCAGTTGTCACAAAACCAAAGTTTAAATTAAAAAAAATCTATTTAGATTTCACGCTGCTAGATGTAACCACAAAAATAAAAAATGCCTTTCCAAACTCTAATTTGCATTACTTAACCACAGCTGAAGGAAGATTAGAAAAGTGTCATCATAACTATTTTTGAACACATTTCACAAAACCATAACATTATTTAGGCAAGTGGGTAAAAAATCTCAACTGAGTAAGCCTCCATTTGTTGTAGTTACAAACCCTAACCACAGCCAAAGAATGAATTTCTTAACTGCTAAGTGTTCCTCAATAAAAAGTGAGGTAAATGACACACCAAATCCCATTTCGAAAACACAGTCAACAAAGAAATACAAATCTTATCTCCTTTTTTCTCATGCATACATTCTAAGACTGTCACAAACATTCAAGAACTTTGCATTTTTATGTGACCATAGTAAAGCAACAACAAATAGTTTGCTAATCAACCCACTTCAACAGTAATAAAAAATGAAGATATCACCTAAGAATTTGCCTACAACATAAAGTTTTTGTTGTGCCCTCAAGATCAGAATAACTTTCAAGCTCCTTTATTCTATAGTGAGTTGAACTTTATCATAGCTAATCAATATTTACCTCATGATCACTGAATCTTTACAAACTTTGGCACGTTCAAACCCTAAGTCAAGAAATAATCATTTTGCAAAATTTAACCTTGTAAAATGAACAACAAAAGTGCCTTTTTTTATACAACCTTAACTGACAGTCCCAGTGTTCCCTAAAGGGCCTAGTGACAAATGAACTCTAAACAATAGCATTTACCTACTATGCAAGCTGGAAACTAGTTGGATAGGTTAAAAACTTAAGTGGCCTGATAACATTCTTAACTTATTTGATATTTATATAAAACAAATCTGATGATCATATGGTGCCTTGCACTAACTTTGAAGTTAAGATTTATAATCTCCTTCACATAACCTTAATATCTTTTAACAATATGAAGGCTCCTTAAGATACAAGAGAGATATTAAGGAATGATTAACATTGACTTGCAAAGTTAAGAGACATGAGGATTAACAAGAATGAAATCCCCTCAATGATGTCATCAAAATAATTTTTGTGCCACTTTGAAAAAAATGATCAAGACTTGGTAAGTGCAACATTAGAGAATCTGAATGTTGATCAAACTGAATCAAAAAACCTTCCATATCAAAGATAACCTAAAAGAACATTACAAGTCTTGTGTTGATTACCTTAAGATGTGTCTTGTTGAAGAACCATGAACTATTTATGATAAAGACATCATAAACCCTGCTTGCATCCTATTTTGTACTTGATCATTAAGTTCAAGGCATCCTGATGAGGTAAAAATCAATATATATATATATATATATAGCATTCAAACCTCTTTGAGCCATGAGCCATAAACACCAAGATGATCCAACACTTCATCATATGTAGACAAGATGAAAAGTTATCATATAAAATCTAGCACCTATATATCATCACTTATTGGATAGCATTGCCACATAATATCACATGGTTGATGTCTGTTTGATGTCTCTTCAAGATAGAACCCCATCAACACCCAAGTGAACAACATTATGAGCATTATCAACACAACAAGAACATCATCAAGAACATCAACATGTCAAGAAGATGAGCACATATAAAGAACATCAACATCAACATATCAATACCATCCTTAGATGAATAATATCATTAATACCAAGTCAACCAAATGCTACCAAATACCAATTACCAATGCCAACTATCATGATACAATTATCAGTGTGCCACAAAACTTAGACTTTCTGTATTTTTCATCAAGGACAACAACTTGAGAAGGCAACACAAAGATGATGTTCCTAGGTATCATAGTTTGATGGAACCGTCAATCCAAAGTTTGTGGCATTTTTTTGCTTAGGGCTCTTGAGAGATTGTCTCTGTTCGATATAGCCAAGAATGACCATGAGGCTTTGCCATCAAAAGGACATGCCCCCTAGCATTTACCTGCCCACCTGAATGCTTTGGCACCATCTTTTTGGCCCTAGGAGATGTCTATCCTAAAAATTTAGTCATAATACCTTTTTGGTAGTTGGAAATTGAATACTATAAAGGTGTTCTCACTTCATCCAATGTCTTGTAGGGCATCAATTGAGGTTGCTCTTACTACTACTATCAATTGTTTATCATTAAAACTCATTATGAAATAGAAAGTAAATGAAATATCATCATGAAATAATCATGAAAAACTACCTTCCTTTCTGTCCAAAGCCAACTTCATAAGGATTATACCTACCTCCATCATACTAAAATCCTGAATGCAAATGCAATTGCACTATTTAGCTAAAATATACAGGGTGAAATGAAGATAGAAAACAAAACTAACATACCTTTCTATCATTCCACTAATTCAATCCAATGAACCATTAGGGTCTACAATTTATTGTGTCAAGTATTGCCTCATGATTAGACTCACGAACCGTCCACAAGGTCCTATTCAATGGTCTACCCCCATATTTGATCAAATGAATGTTTGAAGCCACATCAAGGTTAGAATAATGAAGAATCTTCCTATGTGTGTAAAATTCCTCAAACACCCACACATCAAACTTCTTCAGTGGGTACCTTCTAAGCCATGTTCTAGTAACAACCACTGATCTTGTAGGGTTTTTGATGCTTTCTCCATCTATAATAGAGGAATCTAATTTCTTTTTTTCCTCAACACAATGACACAAATAACAATCTTTTCCTTCTTCATTGTCTTCAGCTGTAATAACTACATAAACATTCCATGCATTGATACATGCATTCAGTTCGATGAATATAACTTCAACAATACAAAAAAAATACAAAATAAGATGCCATATTAATTTTATTAAATTTGAATACTGATAATACCTAGTTGTACTAGATCTAAAACATGGCCAAAATCAACTGATGATTCAATCTCTATCATTTGTACATGAAGAAAAAAAGCATGCCATATGTCACATATGAATACTCCAGGAACCTGCATTAGAGATTTTAAAAGAGTGTAGCTCACTCGATCTTATCAATGTACAACAGTCCTCATATTTTGCAATGTTAGTATCATCAACCAACCAAAAATATGTACAAACTGTAGACTTAGGCTTTATTACTTGGACCCATTGTAGTGTTGCACCATTCGACAATAGATCTCACATCTATAAACTTTGCATTGTCTTTGTACTTCAACTCTTCTCGTGCCAGTGTACAACAGTCATCATATTTTTTAGTGTTAGTATCATCAACCAATCAAAAATATCTACGAAATGTAGACTTAGGCTTCACTATGTACACCATCATGCTCTCCCTTTCCATTCCTGACCTCAAAAAAATTCCACATATGTTGAACACCAATCATCGTATGCATCTTGCTCATCCAATAGAACATATGCGCGTTCTTAAATTGTAATGCACAATTATTTGACCATATGATACATGCTAATGAAATGATATGCTCCTACTAGCCAAATAACAGTAGAAAATTTGAAAGAAACCTTGCACAAAGTCCATAGAATATGTGCAATTGTCATTAATATAAAAATTATATTCCCTCAAGATCTTCCTGTCATCCTCTGTGCTATCTTCTGCATGCATGAATTCTATTTGCACAAATATAGCAACCTGCATAGAGTTGTAATACTATAATTACACCTCATCTTGTGGGTGTAGTGTGTAGTTCTGTACAAAGTCAACAACTGAAATGATGCTACCAACTAGAAACATGTCCTTGAATAATTTGAATTAAATGTCCAACCATCAAGTGCTATGGGTATGCCTTGCATGCTTGTACACTATACTGTCAAGAAATGTAGAAATAAACTGATACACTGGAATCTTTTGAATAACCAAATCACACCTCCTTTCTTCTTTACCAGCTTTTGTATGGTAGACCACTATTTTTTACTTGCTAAGCTCTATTAGTTCATTTCCAACTGCATGTGTGCTTTCCATATGTTCACATATTTGCATATGTTGCAAGCCACCACAATGCTAACATGTCCCATCCAAGCATAATTTCATGTAGAATATTTGACCTTCTTCTCTCTCACATAAAATTGTTGATATGAAGTCTCTTCAAGATGTTGGTGGGGCACATATGCCACAATCCTACAAAACATTGTTAGTATGCAAATCTAAAAATATAGACCGATAAACATCAAAATGGTTAGAAAATTCAATATGTAATCTACAACAACAAGTAGTGCATGTGTGATTTATTTTGACATAGAAAGGTTTTATGATTTTAAAATATCTTTGACAAAATTTAAATTGAGGATACATCTCTTGAAGTTTCTTGAAAATTGTGTTTGAGTCACATCTAGAAAAAATGCTTTGGATGTGGCTCATGGTTTTGAAAACCAATTCTTCTTCTCACAACATCTCTTGCATTAGCAGATACCATTGTGTTGTTTTTCCAAAATTCTTTGATGAGAGATCTCAAGGCTTCAATGACAACTTTGTCTTTCTATGGAAGTCTCCCAGAGAATGCCCACAATTCATTAGTGTTTGGGTCCTCAACTCTTTCGCATTTTCCAATGACTCTCATTAGAGTTTTTCTACTTATTTTTAGTGCTTGACTTGTCTTTCTAATGAGACGAGATTTCTTTGTTTGTTGGCTTACTATTGTCAATGTAATGACATGTTGTGTGACATTACTATCCTTGGTTCGTAAGGTGGAACCCACACTCTCATATGCACTCATTAGATTCTTGACAATTGATTTTTCACTTGATGCATCTAATGTTCTTAGGCCAAGAATATTCATAGTGGGCCTAAATTTTAGATTTCTCATCAATTTAACAAATATTTGACATCTTCTAGTTTTCTTTAAATTCTCAAAGAATGATTTCTATATCCTATTCATATATCTTTGGCGAGTGTGCTTGGGAATCTTATCCTGCATGGGCTTCCACACATTCTCATTGATACCAATTAGAAACTTAGGCTTCCTATGTAAAATTCTAGGAGGTGTTTTAATTGGTAAAGTTGACTCAACATTAGGAATATCTTCAATATTTACTTAAGAGGGGATAGATGACATACCTTCAATTAGAGATGAAAAAGATGAAAAGGCTTGAAGTTGAGATCAAGAAGATGGTGTACCTTCAACTCAACATGTGAATGATGTCGTGCCACCAAGTTGAGAAGAAATTGAAGATGTACCTTCTACATCACCTATGAAATATGGAATGTCTCCAATTCGAGAAGATAATGATGGTGTTCCTTCAACTTGACCTATGGATGATGGAGTGCTTCCAACTTTGAGATTCACTTTCCTCATTGCATGGAGGTTTTGCATTTGTTCCCTTTGTGCTACTGATTCCATCTTTCTCGTAGCTTCATTAGATGTGTCATGTTCCTCTTCAATTGGCAATGGTGGAATGTCTTCTTGTATGGTTGACAATTTCCTACTTTCCTGAATTCACCTCATTCTTTCTTTTTTCTCTCATTCTCAGCTTCACGCTCTTTTGGTGTTAGAGTCTTTGCTCATTTCCTTGGCATGATGATGATTTCTACTTGAGCATGATGAACAAAACAATGATAATTAGAAATTTTATGATGACTAATCAGCATTGATATAACAGTCATAAATGATATAACATTCATAAATGACTGATCAACAATGATGTAACAGTCATAAGTGACTTATCAACATTGATATAACAGTCATAAATGGCTGATCAATAATGATATTACAGTCATAAATCACTGATCAACATTGATATAGTTCAGTCATAAATGATATAATAGTCATAAATGAATGATAAATGATTGATCAACAATGATATAGCAGTCATCAATGGCTAATCAGCATGATATAACAGTTGTAAATGACTGATCAACCTTGATATAACTTCTAAAAATTATGTTAAAATGACTAGATTATGATTGTAGAAGAATACATGACCAAGGAGTGTTGAGATCCTGAGGAATAATGTGCTTTCCATTACATTTAGGACTGTTAAGAGGACTGTATATAATTAGAGTATCATGAGATCAAATGGTCTGAAGATGGTTGATAAATGTATATTTCCTAAACAATGGCTATTGAGAAACATATTGAAGTCAAAATCCATTGGTAGGTCACTCATAAAAGAGTGTAGGCTAGTCATGTGTGTGTTAGATTATCATTGGAAAAGAGTGAAGAACAATCACACGTACATAAAGATTTTATTTTTTTAAAGACTCTAAATCCAAGACATGGTGCTGTTATTTTTTTAAAGATTATCATTAGATTATAATGATTTGGTGCTGTTATGTGGATCTTTGATGATTATTATGTCACTCTAAATCCAAGACATGGAGTGATAATGAGGGAATAGACTGTCATATTGTATATGCTATGGGATGAAAATATTGGACCTTATTTGTATTGTCCTAGTTAGGAAGACTATCCTCTCAATATCATAGAAGTCATAAGAACAATTGGGTCTATCTTGATGTTATAAGGTTATCATGAACAACATTGAAATGGTGTCACATGAGATGCAATAACAATCATGAGTACTAAATGATTGCTATAGCAACCCTAAGGTTGTCCTTTACCAAAAGATTTTATCACATTACCTATGAATATGATTGTCATGCTGTTAAAAGGAGAAACAATGCTAGTATAGAGAATAAAACCTTCATCATTGAATATGGATGGTGTTGTTAATAAGAGGGTAAAAATGGTCTTTGCATTCAATAGGTATTTTAATAGTTGGAGAAGACTATTATAACAATTAGATGCTTACCAACCCATGCACAAAAGGATTGTTTTTCATCACAACACTCTATTCTCACATGATAGAGAAGTCAATTGAAACTAAAGAGTATCCAAATTATTGATAGGTACAAGATACAAGTTGATTTCATGGTTGTGAGGTGCACAAAAGCTCTAAGAAGGAGATCAAGAGGCTACATGAATGCAACAAAATAGTAGAAAGGGTGGCAATAAGTAACCTTTATTATGGAAGGACATTGCAAGAAGTGTGGTTTATGACAAAGAGATTTCAAGGGCTATTTGGAGGCCATGATTGGACCGATTATACACATATTAGAATTTTCAAGCACCTTAAATGGACTATCAACACAACTAGGACTATCATGATAGTCAATAGGAACATCAAACAAGGTATGGAGATAATTTATTATCTTGTCAAGGTGTAAAGGAGGGGTTTTCTAGGAATAACAAGGTGTAGAAATTCAGGGCAGAGTTCTATTTCATGATGGCAAGATGTCCTAAAATATAATATTTTGAGTATATACCATATGTTTTTGATAAGTTCAGCTGGAAACCAGGGTCTAGATCCCTTTAACAAAATAGCCCTAGGGGAATCAGGCCTTTAACATGCTAGAAACAATAGACCAAAACAACAGAACAAAACCCTACGAAATGACAAACAAATTAGAAAATAGGAGAAACAAGAAACTAAGGGTTGTCAGTCACCCCAAACTTGGCCAGGAACTCCACCATCTCCTTATATTTGCCCAAGTTGTTGATTCCCACTTGTTTAACCTTGTCATCTAGATCCTTCACTGTGACGAAGATGGAAGTTGCCCGGTGTAAAGCTTTAGCCGCGAATTCTGCCATGACCTTCCATTTCTTCTACATAGAGTACATTCTTTTCTGTAGGTTCTAGATACCCTCCACATGTTTGACACAAAGAGCACATTTCCCCTTATTGGCTTGATGAACACCCCCCCCCACATCGTCCTTCCCAATGGTAGCCTTATTCATGCCTTCCAGACTTTTTGAGCTACTTTCATTCATCAAGGCAAAGTGGCTAGTGCCCTTGACTTCATGCATAGATTTAGTTGGAGTCTCCCCCCCTATTCATCCACTATCTCTTCCACAAACTCAAAGTCCTCAGAACCCTCCACCCCTAGAGAACTAACCAGAGGTTTCCTAGTAATCCTTTTAGAACGATGAATGCTTGAAAGAGCAGTCTCCCGACCTTCACTACTACCCTTAGTTTCAATAACAGCATCCAATTCCACAATTTTCATAGGAGAATCCTCCATGGAAGTACCCTTCCCTTCCTTCTTCTTTGTCATTAGAGTCCCCTCCATTTCCTCCACCCTATCTCTCTGTCCATTCTTCCTTCCTTGCACTAGAGTGGTATGTTTCTATTTTTTTCTTTTAGCAGAAATGGGGGCCTCAACAAGGTTCCCTTCCATTGCACTGGGGCTGCCCTTAATTATAGGAGTCCCTATGCTAGTTTTCACTTTGCCCTTACCCCTGTGTGAAATGCCCAGCTGTGGGTGCTCTAGAATCTTAACTTGAATAGGTTTAGGTGGACATAGGGCAAGATGGAAATGATACAGCTTCAATATAAGGCCTTGACGTATCAGAATGAGAGCGTGACTGGCATTCCTAGCCCTAAGCTCCCTTACAGACTTAATGGAATTATCTAGTGAAGAGAGTAAAAAGAAGGGAAAGCTAATCTCAACCTTGTCCCTGAAATAATTTAAAAGAGAAAAGTGATAGTGATAATATACCCGAAACCTTCCTTCTAGCATGAATAACTTAATTATCATGAGACAAATTTGTCCCCAAGGCTCCAGAAATTCCTCTCTCACAAACCCTCCATGGATTTTCACAGGAGCCTCACCCTTGTGGAAGAAGAGATTCATGTGCTTTGGGTCAGCCACTCTACTTCTCCTCCAATAATTTTTGCCTTTCATGGGTAAACTAGTGGTTTGCCCAATAACCTCCTCAGAAACTTGGAATCTAATCTTCCCAATTCTGACCTCCCTGGTTTCCTCATCCCATGTCTCTGGAAACTTTCTTCACAGATTTTCATCGTGACCCGTCATACCTTCAAGAAAAGGCACCACCTCACCCTCTTGGATTATATGCCAAACAATAGGATCTTTCTTGAATTACTCAGCCGAGCTGGGTTCAATTTTCACTGTCTCCTCCCATCTTACTAGTCTGAGAATGGATAAAGAGAGTAGACTAGATTCATTTAGAATGGAAATAACCACAAGTGGCAGCCTTGAAATTAGGAAAGAGACTGCTAAAATAGCAATAATGCTGAGTTGTAGTAATGATGGTGGTGCAATTATTATTTTTAAAAGCCTTAAGATCGCCACCTAGATACATCTCATTGGGGGGAATATTTAGCTGCCACCTCATGTGGAGATAGGCGACGCCAGATGCCATCTTAAACTAACCACGATGGATCATGAAATTAGCTGTCACATATGTCATCCATCTCCCAGCCACCTATCCGTTCATCATCCTTTTTGAGTTGTGAAATCCTAATCGTAGATATCCACCAATACCGAGGTCCTTGTGCCTTTTAGCATGCCAACCAAGCTTTCCCATCAATCTCCTCTTTGTACTATCATTGATGTCATCCCCTATGTCCCCATGGACCACCTTTCCCTTACTCCTATTGATAGAGCCTAGTTGAATCAACCACGGTCCTGCCACCTCATTTTGCAGGAGATTCTTAATAATCCCACCAAAAATAATTTGAAAATTTGAACTGTTGGCCTTGCTTTCTTTGAAGTAAGGAACTCCAACCCGTCTCTCACCCTAGTGACAACAGAGGACAATAAGCATCACACACCACTTATATTTCCCGTCCCTTTCCATCTTGCTTGATCAAGTTATGAATCTCTTGGGACAAACTTGAGATGCTTCTCCAACACCACCACCCATCCTTACTGCTTCCTATGTTAGCCAAGGCATCAACCACAATGTTTGTTTCTCTGTAGATATGAGAAATCTTATATTCCTCTAGACCATTAAGAACAATCTTGATGTCCCCCTTGATATCCTCTAGGTTCCACCCTATCTGAGAATGACCAAGGGCAGCATTCACAATTAGCTGAGAGTCTCCTTATCTGAGAATGACCAAGGGCAGCATTCACAATTAGCTGAGAGTCTCCTTTGATATGTAGCCTTTCAATATTTATGGAGATAGATAACTTGATACCCCATAGCATAGCCATGGCTTTCACTTCATTATTTCTTATAATGTCAATCCCTCCAGCATAAGCAGCAACACACTCTCTAGTTTCCATTCTTAAGATACCTCCACCACTAGCTAAATGACAAATTGCTAAATATGAAGGTCATGTTGAGGGAAAACACTATCAAATTGCACTATATGACTATTACAAATAGCCACATAGGTTGTCACATCATAAACATAGAAGACTATTGATCATGAAACTCTAGATCATTATTAAGGTCATATATTCAAAATATGCAATAGGCTCTCACTACCCTAAATGAATCATAAGGTAAGAGATGACAACTCAATGAAAAGGAGTCATATTATATATAGATAAGAATTGTCAAGCACCTTAAATGGACTATCAACACAACTAGGGCTATCATGACAGTCAATAGGAACATCAAACTAGGTATGAAGATGATTTGATATCTTGTCAAGGTGTAAACGAGGGGTTTTCTAGGAATCATAAATGTATAGGATAGTTATAGTAAAGTAGAGGCTACTTGCAACAAATTGATGTGTACGCATGGAGTGATGGGTAATTACAACAAAAGGAGTGAGCTGCTTGGGGTAGGCACACTTTCTAAAATAGGGAGATTGATGAGGTTTGAGGGTAGCATAAGAGGTAATGTTGCAAGGTGGCCAAGGGATCATGAAGAGGACTGATGGTATTGCACACACACATGAGAAGGAAGAAGAATATAATGATGAGATAGGTTGGACATTGTGCTATGGAATAGAGATTTATTACAACTAATAGTTGCTATGGTAGAAATTGCAAGATGCTTGGTGAAGAACTCGCTATTTCATAATGAGTGAAGTGAGTTGCTAGAGCATGTATGGTAGTGTAGGGCACATGTGGCAGTGTTGGAGTGCATGTAATGACAATTGAGAACATGTATATATTTTATAGAGATTTTTTTGAGGTATGAAAGTGATAAGAAGCAATTGCTCGAGTTTGACTTTGTTATCGCAAGCCATAGTTTGATTTTGGTTGGAATATATGAAGACATACATACACGGTTCATGTGTTTTGGTCAACAATTTTTGACTAAGTATGAAAACATATTTAAAGAACATATCTTAAAACATAAAAAACATAAAGAAAATAAAGACATAAAGAACATAAGATCATATATAAGTGAATTAAAATGGACATAACTTGAACATACCTTAGAATTTGATATTGGAGTTGACTAATTCTCCAAAATATGGCTTCAAAATCCTCAAATTCTTCTTTTCTCACAAGTTTGATTATGAATTCTATATAAGTCTAGAATAGGATTAGTGAAATTTATTGAAAAAACAAACATATATCATCAAATTCAATCTATATATCAACCGTAATTAGCTTTGAAACAATATCACACATGAAACATGAAACTTTAGGTTTAAATAATCAAATTTTCTCCAAAAACATGCAAAATCAATTCTTGTACATTGAAAAAACAAAAAAGGTGGTGGATTGATCTAAAAATGATTCTTAACATGTCGAACAACATGAAAAGCATTTTCTTGTCTAATATACTGCATGAAAAGTAGGAATAATAGTTGTGGGGTTTGAATCACGGATGCCACATGCTTTTTTTCCCATTTGTCATGCTTCCCATAATGCTAGCACGTTCTGGGAAGCATGAAAACATTAAGCTTCATGCATGCAAAAATCATAACCTTCTCAATGTTGGTGCCAAAATCATGGTCTAGGATGTCATGCTCTCACATAAACTATATTGTAACTATGCATGTAGTGCATCAAATAGTTAATCAAGTGACGGTCCAAGACTATCCCTAGACTCAAATATCCATGCGGTTTGTGAAATAGAACTTGTCTATACTAGGAGGGACAAGTGTAACCTTGTATCTACATGGGAGAGTGTCTCTCTCTCTCTCTATTTCTCTATCCTCCCTCTCTACAACTCTATCTGCCTCTCTTTCTCTATATCTCACTCCCTTTCTCTATCGACCCCTTGGAATGTAAGGGAGATAGATATAGAGATAGATCTAGGTAGATATATTTAGATAGAGGGAGGATAGATAAATAAATAAATAAAGGGAGAAATAGATAGATAGAAAGGGATGCATATAGAGAGGGAGGGAGACATAGAAAGGGGGAGGGGGAGAGGGATAAATAGAGAGATAGAGAGAGGGAGACATGGAGTGATAGAGAAGAACATGGACATGGATAGGGAGAGAGCCCGGGGACATGGAAAGAGATGGAGAGATCGAGATAAAGTTAGAGAAAGGAAAAAATATAGAAAGAGGGGCAAATAGAGAGATAGAGAGGGATAGGTGGAGATAGAGATGGGGAGAGGGAGAGAGGGGGATTATGATAGACAAAGGGGTGTATATAGGGAGAATGATAGATAAAGAGGGAGATAGAGATAGATATATATAGAGAGGGGAGAAATGGGGAGATAGATCTAGTGAGGGATAGATAGATAAGGAAATATATATATATAGGGAAAGGGAAAGAGGTGGAGAGATGTCCAGAGACATATGGAGAGAGATTTCAAGAGGTTGAGGGATGGGGATAGAGATAGAGAGGAGGAGAGAGATAGAGGGAGGGAGAGAGAGGTAGTGAGGGATAAATTAAGAGAGAGGGATATGTGGAGAAATAGAGATAGCAAAAGAGATCAAGAGATGTCTAGAGACATAGGGAGATAGATTTGAGGTAGAGGGTTTGGGAGAGTGATAGAGAGGGGGAGTGAGATAGTGAAGGAGGGAGAGATAGAAAGATAGAATTAGAGAGAGGGGATCGAAAGAGGGAGATAGGTAGAGAGAGAGAGAGAGATAGAGAGGAAAATATAGTTAGAGAGAGGGATAGAGGAAATAGAGATATCTCTGCCAGGATCAGTCTCTTCTATATCTCCCTATGAATCCTCTCTCTAAACCCTAACCTAAACCTCTAAACCTTAACCCCTAACCCCTAAACCCTAAACCCTAAACAATGTCCCTAAACCCTAACCCCTGAACCCTAAAATGAGCAACCCTAAACCACTAACCCTGAAACCATAAACCCTGGGAGCAACCCTAAACCTCTATCTCCCTATCTTTCCCAATCTCTATCGATCCCCTTGATCTATCTCTCTCTAAACCCTAACCCCTAACCCCTAAATGCTAAACCCAAGCAACCCTAAAGCCTAAATAATTCCCCTAAAACCTAACTCTAAACCCTAAACCCTATTCGCTTGAGCAACCCTAAACTCATGTAAAGCTCAAATAATGCACCTAACCCCTAAACTCAAGCAACTAGGCTAAACCCCTAAGCATATAGTTTGATAGGGGATGATGGAGGATCAATAGGAAATGGATGTAGAATTATTGGATCTTGATTACCATTATCCTTATTGGGATGTGATTTGATAGGATCTGAGTTATTTGTTTGATTATCTATGTTTTCTTGGTAACCAAGTGTCTCATCATAGGATATTGATGGATAATGAATAGTACTAGCACGAGATGATGGATAGGGCTAATGGGATGATGGATAGGAGTGATGTGGGTTACTTTATCATGGATAAGATCTTGATAATAGATAGTATCTTGATCATAGGGAGGATAAGCATGGATAGTGTGATATTAGATATGGATAGGGTAAGTGAGGATGCATTGATATTCATTGGATTCAGGAGTAAGAGGTGGTGATGGGGGTTCACTAGGAGATGTTGGAGGATCAAGGTTGGGATTGATGTAGAGGGGTTAACCATGAGATGGTAAGGAATCTAGGATGTGATTAGATGGGATGTTTGGATTTTGATTAGGATGGGTGGTTGGTGTTTCCACATGCTTTGGACTAGGCTCTTGACATAGCTATTAGGTTTCTTAGATGGATGTGATGAGTTCTTGGATGGGATCAATAATCATTGGATGTTTGACAACATGGCTACATGATGGGGTTTGACTTGGACTTATGGTAGGAGACTCTTCAATGAAATGGATAGACATACCTAAGTGGATGATGGTGTTATTAGGAGGTTCTTTGTTAGGCTCAAGGATAGGAATTTGAGTACATGATGTTCTTAGATTCATTTCTAATAGTCCTTGGGTCACACCCGTCATGGCTTCATGGGTTGATGGACTAGGATATGCATATAGTTGATGGACAATGATGGAAGACATTATGGGGTTAGGATTAGGATCAAGTGAATGGATATAGGAGGGGATGGATTAGGATGGGAGTGTTAGAGGGGGATGAAATTAGATAAGTGGATTTGAATGCCTCCATATTTTTACTTTTATTCTTGGATTTTGTAAAGAGTCTTTGGAGAGATTTTTTCAAGCGGTCATGGGTTGATGGATTAGTGCTTAGAATGTTTAATGGTGGATTAGAAGGTGGATTAGATGGTGAGCTATATGGTGGATGGATGATAGGGATTGGTGGATTAGGAGATGGGTGGACTAATGCACTAGGATCAGGAGGATTGGAGGGAAATTATAAAATAATTCCCCTTTAACCCTAACCCATAAACCCTAAACTTGAGCAGCACTAGAAACTCATAAACCCTAAATAATGCCCCTAAAGGTCTAAGCAAACCTAAACTCATAAACCCTAAATAATGCTTGTTAAACCTAACCCATAAACTATAAACCCAAGCAATCCTAAACCCCTAAACCCTAAACAATTCCACTAAACCTTAAACTTAAGCAACCCTAAACTCATAAACCTGACCAACCCTCTCTCTCTCTCCAAAACAAGAAAACTTGGACTCTCTCTCTCTCCCTCATTATCACCCTATCTCTTCCCTCCCTCTCCCCTCCATCTCCATCCTTTCTCCCTCTTCCTCCCTCTCCTCTCCCATGTCGACAAAGAATATGGAAACAAGAAAACTAGGACATGCAAAGAGCGGTGTGGATATAAATGTGGATGATGAAATGGAAACAAGATAATTTATGAAATTTCATTGGATGGGAAGAATTATGAGGAGAGGTAGAGAGGGGAGGGAAGTAGAGAGTAAGAGAGAGGGTAGGAGGTAGAGGCGTGAGGGAAGTAGAGAGTGAGAGAGGGTAGGAGGTAGAAAAGGGTGGGAAGCAGAGAATGAGAGAGAAGGTAGGAGGTAGACAAGGGAGGGAAGTAGAGAGTGAGAGAGAGAGGGTATGTAATGCCCTACCATGAAACTCTAAAGAACAACACAATTACACTACACAAATAGGATAGTTTTTTTTTTGAAAGAGATAATAAAGTGACATTTAACATATCTATACTAAATAATGTTTTTCTAGGGTTCCATGGCTGCATTATTGACAAACTACTATCATATTCTCTCATACGTCATGTATTAACTGACAATAGTAATTCATTCTGTATCTATTGCATTAAATGAATAACCATATACATTTCCATGACATCAGATAAATAATCATCTAGAACAAGTACTAGAATTTTTCCATACACAAGAGGTACAACATAACATTGTTTACACCATCTCGTTTTGATTGCATTGGATTACATACATTATGAATAATCTGATACACAAGATAGTACATGAGCATAAATAACTATATTTATAAACTGGTACAAGATCTGAATCTGCTACAAAAGTAACAACCTTCTTGCACATGAACAAAGGCAAGGAAAACCAATGGAGATAAAGCACATCCACTCGACCATGTGGAACCCTAAGGTCCACCCCCTGTACTAGGAGATAACATAAGGTCCCAAAACATCAAAACAACCAGGTAGACAATTGCCTAACAGGAACAAGGACTAATCATGACTCCATTACAACACATGACAATATCACAAGCAACTCAATATCACTTCCAGAGGCAACACCCGATGAATGGGGAGACTACAACTAGGGAATGCTAGGCTTCAGTAGGGAGAGTGTCATCACACGGTCCTAACATGGGTTATCCTGACAGCCTCTCACTAGGTGCTGGCCCCCATCTATGCTTATCTTGAGAGCCTCTCGCTAGGCGCTGGCCCCATAGGGTGACTCATGCGGAATCAACCTTCCTTTCATGAGGACAAGGAAGTTGATCTTGCCAACCAGGCCTTCTCTACACATCCTTAGTCTAAACAAGCACTACAGGCATGGGAGAGGAAATCTAATTATCTTTTTAATGTGTAATTTACCCTTTTCCCCCCAGTTCATTTTTAGGTTTTCACTTAGTTAACAACTTTCAGTGGGTTCTCCTGACAGCCACTTTGGGTGTCAGCCCCACATTGAAAGCCACTCCCCTACCTGCATCTAGAAACCCTAACCATCAAGAAAGACAATGACTATCATACTGATAAGTATATATAAACAATGCAAGGCATTTACCTTCTTGCATACAAAACATAATCACCATGACCAACCTGTACATCATTGTCCCAAATCTTTCAATTAACCAATCGCAATAACCATAACAACACATATCCAGAGGAAGGTATGGGTCATCTTGCTTGCAAATCTCAACCATGAACAAAAAAGTTTCTCATTACGATTTCTAGGATCTCCCCATTACAATACTACACACAATCTCGATATCAACACTTCCTAGAAGGAGATTTAAACCCATCATAATATATTCACAACACAGTATGTAAATCATCTCACAATATCGTTTACTAAGACTCACATACATAGACAAGAGAAATCATGTTCTTACAACATCTTCATTTCAAGACAACTATGAACAGAATACATACAACCAAATCATATTCCCTTATGCCTCTGGAACCTAAACTTGATAGTTTACACATAGACCAACTCACATGAAAAATAAGAGATTTCAACTAATCAACTCATCGACAACACAAATTCTTCTTACTAGAGCAATTCAATCTCTTAGTTATCCAGTTACCTATAAGTTTTACTTTTAAGGCTAAATTTTCAAATACATTGTTATTTAACCTAATTCCAACCTTTCAATCCAATTTCAACTTAACAAAATAATTATGAAAATATCTTTACAAACTCAAATCAAACTAGATTAAATTTCATCTACACTAATTATTTTGTCATATCCGTTTACATTTAATCGTATTAACAACTAAATTCAAGTTATATCTCCACAAAACTTCATAAGACCTAGATCTAGTTTAATAAATATTAATTCTATCTATTATACTAAATCAATCATCAATTACATATAAATGTAACCTTCAAGCTAAACAAATGCATAGGTAACATTAATTACAACATTTATAAATCCAAACCCATTTATCAAATTTCTACTAACAAAACCATTATAATAAAATTAATGCCAAATTATAGTAAATATATCATTATATCATTTACTTTAATAACCATTTGTATTAATCTATAACAACTACATTTATTTAATTTCATAATTCAATAATCTAATCATCAATATATTTATATTCCAATAAAATCATGTATCTTAACTATGTTTTTTTTTATTCATTTTTAATTTTTAATTAATAATTGGTTACCATACAAATATACATATGATATAGTTATAATTATATGCATGATTATGTACAAATGTGTAAGTTATTATTACCCTCTAGGTAAAATTTGGTCAATGAAAATAATTGATCGTTGATTTACCACTTTTGTTGAAGATGAGGTGTAAAATTGTTATTGATTGTATTCTTCTTGACAGACCTATGACTGGTACAGTTCCTCCAAGTACCATCTTTCTTGCTTACCGACACCATACACAATCTATAAGGTGATGAACTAAGAATTGTTATTCCTTCCTCTAAGAGTTGTTACAATTAATCTGAGTGGCTGCTTATATTTATGATGTTTCACAATGGAGAATCGAGTAACGAAAATAAAAATCTAATTTTCTACTCACTTAGAAGGCAAATGTCTCAATACATAGTCATTTAAACTAATTGTACCATTTGTTTCTTAATTTATCTTATTGACTAAACTGAGATTTTTGATGCAGTTAGGTATCATGTGAATTATCTATTAAACATATGAAAAACATAATAGATACTGTTTACTTTTCATAAGATGAACTTCATATTTAACCAGCTCCTTTAATGGTTTTGAATCACTTAGAGCTGCATACTATCTTCTAGAAATCTGGAAGCGATGGAATTGCATTTTATTTACCTTGTAGGGAAGAAAATACAATATATATCCTAGGCTATAGAGTCAGCACAAAATAGATTTGTTTGAAGGACTTTAAAAAAAAAACTTTCAAGCGATTAATTGATATAATAATAAAACTCAACAACCATTGCCACATTCAGCTAGAGTGCATGCCATGTAGGTTTAGTGGATGGGAACTAGACATACTTCCAATCTCATCTGAACCCTTATTACATTATACTAAACAATTGATCACTATGTGTGCAAGGTTGACCTTCTAGAGTTTCTTCAGGTTCCATATGCATCTAAAAGAATAAGGCAATTCTTTGATTTGATCATTACTGAGATGCAACTCAACAAGCTTAATTTACTCTCAGACAGGTAGTGCCAACAACATTAATATGTTTAAGTGGACCAATAACTTATGGTGCATAAGCAAGTAGCCTAGGTTGGTTCAAAAACAAATAAGGAAACTCTAGCTACCATATTACTCATTTAATCCACTGCCTATCACAATTCTTTTGGAAGGGTGGTCCAAAATAGACGGAAGGAGTGCTAGCACGTGAACACCATTTCATATAGAAAAGTTGAGGTCAAATTTTTGCATTCTTCAAAAGTTCCAAAGAGAGAAAAAATTAATGCCATGGCCCATCATCTCTAGAACTTTTGATTTTCAAGAAGTTCTTCAACTAATAGACTTGATACTCCCTATTAACGCGTTTCCATTCACAGAACTTTCCACTATTTCTCGCAGAAGATACGAAGCACCTTCCTAGTGAAGACGACTGCTTATTGCCAAACTGGGCCTAATAACATTACTAAATGATTACTTTCTCCTATTAGACACCTCCACATTATAAATTCTACCCAGCACATTTGGCCTACTATACAGAATCATCATAGTTTACATGTCATCTCAGTTAAACTGAATTTAATATCTATAAATCATCTCGACTCATCGAATAAGGCATCCATCGGTGCATACAGGAAAGGGAAACTTCTCCAGATATTATAGTTGGAAATGCTTAGAATAGCATGTATGCAAAATGTAGATGCATTGGCAAGGCACATGTAGTATTTGACAGAGCGCAGCAATAGATGGCTTCTTACAAAATACAATGGTTACAGAATTTACACAAAATGGATTCGTCGAAAAGGCTTTAGAAACTTTTATGCAAAGGTGATTGAAAAATAACTGATAGGGCACAAGAACTGAAGACAGGAAAAATACATACACCAAAGCATAATAATTTGTGACAGATATTATAGTTGGAAAATACTCTGGTAGATAGATATGGCATCCATCAGACATGGAGGATAGAAGAATGATATGTTGTACGTAAAAATGATGTTCGAGGGGTTCGTTAATGTTAGAACCTTCACCTTTCACATCTTTTGTGAGTTTGCAAGTAAAAAAAATAGACATTAAAATTTGAAAACGTGACAGACAGAAATCCAAAACAACAAGTCGTAGAAAAGACAACCATTTCCCACATCTTGATATTGTTAGGGCAAATTAAACATATTACCTTCAGATTAAATTATGCTTTAAAAAAATAGAAACTATCCCATTCGAATCAAACCGCCCTATATAAACCCAATAACAAAGCACATACACAGACCTAAGTTTATGTTTCTGTAATCGAAATGAAGTGACAAAAAGACTTACTGGGTGTGAGAAATAGGTACTTTGAGGAGAGTAAAAGCATCAGCCCTGCCTGTAAGCAGATGACCTACGTGGTTTGCTAGGGCATTCTCCTTCATATGATTTTTTTTTTCCACCCATACTCAACATTCTTGTGAATTTCTTGTGCTTTCCCACAAAATTCTCAGAGCTCTCTCAACCCAACTGTGGAGATTTAGATATCCCCCCCAAGTGTCCAAGTTGTCCACTATCCAAAGATATTATACCCTTGAAAGAAAACTGAAATAGGAGAGTAGTAACTGCCCCAACTACCAAGCCTTGTTTTTATAACCTTGAATCATAATACCATGCACTTTGTTTAATTTTATAAATACCCTCAAATAAATCAATTTAACAATAGTAATAAAATGATTCATGTTCAAACAACTTTAAATAATTATTTTGAACTAGGTAATTATCAATTACCAATTTAATCTTACTAAATATTAATAATAATAATAATGATAATATGATGTAACCCTATTAAATATTATAGCGGATCAAATAAGAGTATGACTATCTAATGAAATCTATGCATACAACATAACCCACTGAGTAGGAAAGCTATTAAAAGCCAAATCAAACATGTTCACAAGCCAGTACCAAACACGCACTTAACCAATAGGCTCCATCAAATATCAATCAGTTGTAAGACTTGACATACTGACAGAACTGACAAGTTAAACTAGACATGTCATGCATCCTGATCAAGGATGATGACTTGGGATGTGGGACCTTAAGTTATCTCTGAAACAACTTATCCATTGGGTTTAGGGCACGCTCAGACCTGTTAATTTAGGTGGATTCGATGCCAGATACCTACATCCTGCAACAAATGACACAGTCAGGCATGTATAGATGCACAAAAGCTGACACTAGGTGAAAAAGGAATCACAACATCGTAGGGCACTCGCAAGCAAGTGATGCAACATCATCCTTTCCACATCATATCAGTCTCGATTAGATAACACATAACTGTAACCAAATCAAATCTACCTCATTATCTGAACAGAACCATACATTTAACATATAGGTGCATGAAATTGAATAAGTCTCAGAAGTACCATCATAACAAATAAATTTAACAAAATTAGTCCATGAGATCCATTCTAACATATAACAATTGTAGTAAGATTGACATCTTAATCATTGGAATGCAAAACAATGTCAAAGCCTGCATTATCAGTGTCACAATAGAGATTATCAATAAAACACATTAACTATCATATAAAACCACACATGGATGAAACATCTATCAATATTGTACAACATCAATTGTTTACCTTACCTTAATTATTCCCGTTATTTTACCTTCATATTCATGCGCCTTGATCGGTTCACCTATACATCCAAGGTGGGAAAGGAGGAGCACTACATCCTCCCCCCCTAAAACTTGACTTACTCCTGGAAGTTACAAACTAGGGTGGAAACATAACACATTAGTATTACAATTTTCTATTGCCAACATATGCATTCACATTAAGCAATTGTTCCCAAGACAAGTACAATCGTCCAATACAGGCATAAAAGACATCAATTCCTTACCCTTAAGGTGTATCGTGAAATCTACTTATAACCAACCACACATATTTTGAGAATTTCATTCGATTAAGGGATCTGTGTTTACATATTATCAAGGAAAATTAGATATCATTTCTTATTTCCACCACGGTTCTGACTAATTACT
Organism: Cunninghamia lanceolata; assembly: GCA_027924645.1. Lineage (NCBI taxonomy): Eukaryota > Viridiplantae > Streptophyta > Pinopsida > Cupressales > Cupressaceae > Cunninghamia > Cunninghamia lanceolata. The sequence continues at coordinate 1,024,622 of BSBN01000195.1, forward strand.
AAGCATTCAAGTACAATTCTCTGCAGAGTCCTCCCTTGTACACACTATCAGAGGTTCGAAATGAACATGATAGAAACAACACTTGACACAATACAGGGCTAACAAAAACAAACATTCAGAATAGTCACCATCAAAGTTTTAAAGAAGGTGAAAACCCAAGTGGGAAAATAACCAAATCTAATCTTAAGTCACAAAATGCTGGTAATTTCCCACAATAACTCAAGTATATAGAAAAGAGTTGTGGTGACCACTCTTGTCATAAGAAATTTCAAAGAAAACAAATTCATTGTTAGCCCCTAACAACACATGAAACAACCATCAAAAATTTCAAATTAACCAAATTGCAAACAAACCCACATCACAATGTGGCTAATTTTAGCCACAAATGGAGTATCCGCTACACAACACCCAGGACACAAGGTCTAGAATGCATTAGAGAATGTACACCAACACATAGATAATTAGGTTATCTACATTCTCATACCTAAACAACTTTTATACAAGGATTTAAGGCAACAAAATAATTACTTATTTACAACAATTTCTACCTTTAATGCAATACAATTTCTTTATGTGAGGAAGAATAGATAATATTGCACACAAGAACATACTTAATCAAGGCTACATTTTACTTAAAGTATCACATTTATATGAGATGGGTCTAACACAAGCTCCAATTTGATCTCCTACATTCGGTTTTTTTTTTTTACATACATACACAATGATAACTTTAATAATCCACAAAAGAACTTCCACATGAAGTCATTGCCACAAAAAAAAATAGATGTCAGACTACTACTTTAAGATACCCACACATGACAATATCTCTTAACCACATGTCTTACAATGCATGATGCCTCCAAATATTTAAATCATTTCAATACTTACACAAATAATGTCATTAACATATAGATGGTATGGTGCTTCCACACCCTAAACATAACCTCACAAGGTATGGTTACTTCACCAAACCAGTGAAGACAACCACCACTGTCCTTTCACAATACCCCACATAAATTGGGTTCAGGATATTCACATCACTAGAGGGGCAAATTCCACTCTCTTGATTCCACACACTAAAAGTACCTGGGCTTCTATCTTAGGAAGCACTAGAGACCACAAGAGGAACTTGAGGCCTAAAAAATCAGCAAGCACTAGTGTTTAGGGAACACATATGGTTAGATATATCATCACATTTTTGCATAAAAGACACACAAGTAGAACAAACCATAAATGATTTATTTCTTTTACAGTCAAGAACAAGTCTATAAGTTTGTCATCCTTCTAATTCCATACTAAGGCTCTTAGGTGAGAGGTATTATTACCAACTCACCATAAGGAGAAAAACATTTAACCTAAAACAACGACAAGAACCAGAGATTCTAGTGTTACAAACCTTTGCTCTGATACCAGATGTAATGCCCTGCCATGAAACTCTAAAGAACAACACAATTACACTACACAAATAGGACAATTTTTTTTTGAAAGAGATAATAAAGTGACATTTAACATATCTATACTAAATAATGTTTTTTCTAGGGTTCCATGGCTGCATTATTGACAAACTACTATCATATTCTCTCATACGTCATGTATTAACTGACAATAGTAATTCATTCTATATCTATTGCATTAAATGAATAACCATATACATTTCCATGACATCAGATAAATAATCATCTAGAACAAGTACAACTAGAATTTTTCCATACACAATAGGTACAACATAACATTGTTTACACCATCTCGTTTTGATTACATTGGATTACATACATTATGAATAATATGATACACAAGATAGTACATGAGCATAATTAACTGTCTTTATAAACTAGTACAAGATCTAAATCTGCTACAGGAGTAACAACCTTCTTGCACACAAACAAAGGCAAGGAAAACCAATGGAGATAAAGCACATCCACCCAACCATGTGGAACGGTAAGGTCCACCCCCCGTGCTAGGAGATAACATAAGGTCCCAAAACATCAAACAACTAGGTAGACAATTGCCTAACAGGAACAAGGACTAATCATGACTCTATTACAACACATGAGAATATCACAAGAAACTCAATATCACTTCCAGAGGCAACACCCGACGAATGGGGAGAGTACAACTAGGGAATTCTAGGCTGCAGTAGGGAGAGTGTCATCACACGGTCCTAACATGGGTTATCCTAATAGCCTCTCACTAGGCGCCGGCCCCATAGGGTGACTCATGCGGAATCAACCTTCCTTTCATGAGGACAAGGAAGTTGATCTTGCCAACCACGCCTTCTCTACCCATCCTTAGTCTAAACAAGCACTACAAGCATGGGAGAGGAAATCCAATTACCTTGTTAATGTGTAATTTACCCTTTCCCCCCAGTTCATTTTTAGGTTTTCACTTAGTTAACAAATTTCAATGGGTTATCCTGACAGCCACTTTGGGCGGCGGCCCCACATTGAAAGCCACTCCCCTACCTGCATCTAGAAACCCTAACCATCAAGCAAGACAACTTTCATATTGATAAGTATATATAAACAATGCAAGGCATTTACCTTCTTGCATACAAAACATAATCACCATGACCAACCTGTACATCATTGTCCCAAATCTTTCAATTAACCAATCACAATAACCATAACAACACATATCTAGAGCAAGGTATGGGTCATCTTGCTTGCAAATCTCAACCATGAACAAAATAGTTTCTCATTACGATTTCCAGGATCTCCCCATTATAATACTACACACAATCTCGATATCAACACTTCCTAGAAGGAGATTTAAACCCATCATAATATATTCACAACACAGTATGTACATCATCTCACAATATCGTTTACTAAGACCCACATACATAGACAGGAGAAATCATGTTCATACAACATCTTCATTTCAAGACAACTATGAACAGAATACATACAACCAAATCATATTCCCTTATGCCTCTGGAACCTAAACTTGACAGTTTACACATAGACCAACTCGCATGAAAAATAAGAGATTTCAACTAATCAACTCATCGACAACACAAATTCTTCTTACTAGAGCAATTCAATCTCTTAGTTATCCAGTTACCTATAAGTTTTACTTATAAGGCTAAATTTTCAAATACATTGTTATTTAACCTAAGTCCAACCTTTCAATCCAATTTCAACTTAACAAAATCATTATGAAAAGATCTTTACAAACTCAAATCAAACTAGATTAAATTTCATCTACACTAATTATTTTGTCATATCCATTTACATTTAATCGTATTAACAACTAAATTCAAGTTATATCTCCACAAAAATTCATAAAACCTAGATCTAGTTTAATAAATATTAATTCTATCTATTATATTAAATCAATCATCAATTACATATAAATATAACCTTCAAGCTAAACAAATGCATAGGTAACATCAATTGCAACATTTATAAATCCAAACCCATTTATCAAATTTCTACTAACAAAACCATTATAATAAAATTAATGCCAAATTATACTAAATATATCATTATATCATTTACTTTATAAAACCATTTGTATTAATCTATAGCAACTGCATTTATTTAATTTCATAATTCAATAATCTAATCATCAATATATATATATATATTCCAATAAAATCATGTATCTTAACTATGTTTTTTTAATTCATATTTAATTTTTAATTAATAATTGGTTACCATACAAATATACATATGATATAAATATAATTATATGCATGCTTATGTATAGATGTGTAAGTTATTATTACCCTTCAGGTAAAATTTGGTCAATAAAAATAATTGATCGTTGATTTACCACTTTTGTTGAAGATGAGATGTAAAATTGTTATTGATTGTATTCTTCTTGACGGACCTATGACCGGTACAGTTCCTCCAAGTACCATCTTTCTTGCTTATATTTATGATGTTTCGGAATGGAGAATCAAGTAAAGAAAATACAAATCTAATTTTCTACTCACTTAGAAGGCAAATGTCTCAATACACAGTCATTTAAACTAATTGTACCATTTGTTTCTTAATTTATCCTGTTGACTAAACTGAGATTTTTGATGTAGTTGGGTATCATATGAATTATCTATTAAACATATGAAAAACATAATAGATACTGTTTACTTTTCATAAGATGAACTTCATATTTAACCAGCTCCTTTAATGGTTTTGAATGACTTAGAGCTGCATACTATCTTCTGGAAAACTGGCAGCGATGGAATTGCATTTTATTTACCTTGTAGGGAAGAAAATGCAATATATATCCTAGGCTATAGAGTCAGCACAAAATAGATTTGTTTGAAGGACTTTACAAAAAAACTTTCAAGCGATTAACAGATATAATAATAAAACTCAGCAACCATTGCCACATTAGGCTGGAGTGCACACCATGTAGGTTTAGTGGATGGGAACTAGACATACTTCCAATCTCATCTGAACCCTTATTACATTATACTAAATAGTTAATCACTATGTGTGCAAGGTTGACCTTCTGGAGTTTCTTCATGTTCCATACGCATCTAAAAGAATATGGCAATTCTTTGATTTGATCATTACTGAGATGCAACTCAACAAGCTTAATTTACTCTTAGACAGGTAGTGCCAACAACATTAATATGTTTAAGTGGACCAATAACTTATGGTGCATAAGCAAGGAGCCTAGGTTGGTTCAAAAACAAATAAGGAAACTCTAGCTACCATATTACTCATTTAATCCACTGCCTATCACAATTCTTTTGGAAGGGTGGTCCAAAATAGAGGGAAGGAGTGCTAGGATGTGAACACCATTTCATATAGAAAAGTTGAGGCTAAATTTTTGCATTCTTCAAAAGTTCCAAAGAGAAAAAAAATTAATGCCATGGCCCATCATCTCTAGAACTTTTGATTTTCAAGAGGTTCTGCAACTAATAGACTTGATACTCCCTATTAACGTGTTTCCATTCATAGAACTTTCCACTATTTATTGCAGAAGATACGAAGCACCTTCCTAGTGAAGACAACTGCTTACTGCCAAACTGGGCCTAATAACATTACTAAATGATTACTTTCTCCTATTAGACACCTCCACATTATAAATTCTACCCAGCACATTTGGCCTACTATATAGAATCATCATAGTTTACATGTCATCTCAGTTAAATTGAATTTAAATATCTATAAATCATCTCGGTTCATCGAATAAGGCATCCATCGGTGCATACAGGAAAGGGAAACTTCTCTAGATATTATAGTTGGAAATGCTCAGAATAGCATGTATACAAAATGTAGATGCATTGGCAAGGCACATGTACTGTTTGATAGAGTGCAGCAATAGATGGCTTCTTACAAAATACAATGGTTGTAGAATTTACACAAAATGGATTCGTCGAAAAGGCTTTAGAAATTTGTATGCAAAGGTGATTGAAAAATAACAGATAGGGCACAAGATCTGAAGACAGGAAAAATACATACACCAAAGCATAATAATTTGTGATAGATATTATAGTTGGAAAATACTCTGGTAGATGGATATGGCATCCATCAGACATGGAGGATAGAAGAATGATATATTGTGCATAAAAATGATGTTCGAGGGGTTGGCTAATGTTAGAACCTTCACCTTTCACGTCTTTTGTGAGTTTGCAAGTAAAAAAAAATAGACATTAAAATTTTAAAATGTGACAGATAGAAATCCAAAACAACAAGTCATAGAAAAGACAACCATTTCCCTCATCCTGATATTGTTAGGGCAAATTAAACATATTACCTTCAAATTAAATTACGCTTTAAAAAGAATAGAAACTATCCCATTCGAATCAAACTGCTATATATAAACCCAATAACAAAGCACATACACAGACCTAAGTTTATGTTTCTGTAGTCGAAATGAAGTGATGAAAAGACTTACCAGGTGTGAGAAATAGGTACTTTGAGGAGAGTAAAAGCGTCAGCCCTGCCTGTAAGCGGATGACCCCCATGGTTTGCTAGGGCATTCTCCTTCGTATGATTTTTTTTTTCCACCCATACTCAACATTCTTGCGAATTTCTTGTGCTTCCCCACAAAATTCTCAGAGCTCTCTCAACCCAACTATGGAGATTTAGATATCCCCCCCAAGCGTCCAAGTTGTCCACTATCCAAAGATATTATACCCTTGAAAGAAAATTGAAATAGGAGAGTAGTAACTGCCCCAACTACCAAGCCTTATTTTTATAACCTTGAATCATAATACTATGCACTTTGTTTAATTTTATAAATACCCTCAAATAAATCAATTTAACAATAGTAATAAAATGATTCATGTTCAAACAACTTTAAATAATTATTTTGAACTAGGTAATTATCAATTACCAATTTAATCTTATTAAATATTAATAATAATAATGATAATATGATGTAACCCTATTAAATATTATAGCGGATCAAATAAGAGTATGACTATCTAATGAAATCTATGCATACAACATAACCCACTGAGTAGGAAAGCCATTAAAAGCCAAATCAAACATGTTCACAAGCCAGGGCCAAACATGGACTTAACCAACAGGCTCCATCAAATATCAATCAGTTGCAAGACCTGACATACTATCAGAACTGACAAGTTGAACTAGACATGTCATGCATCCTGATAGAGGATGATGACTTGGGATGTGGAACCTTAAGTTATCTCTGAAATAACTTATCCATTGGGTTTAGGGCACACTCAGACCTATTAATTCAGGTGGAGTCGATGCCAGATACCTGTATCCTGTAGCAAATGACATAGTCAAGCATGTATAGATGCACAAAAGATGACACTAGGTGAAAAAGGAATCACAACATCGCAGGGTACTCGCAAGTGAGTGATGCGACATTGTCCTTTCCACATCATATCAATCTCGATTAGATAACACATAACCATAACCAAATCAAATCTACCTCATTATCTGAACAGAACCATACATTGAACATATAGGTGCATGAAATTGAATAAGTCTCAGAAGTACCATCATGATAAATAAATCTAACAGAATCAATCCATGAGATCCATTCTAACATATAACAATTGTAGTCAGATCGACATCTTAATCATTGGAATGCAAAACAATGTCAAAGCCTGCATTATTAGTGTCGCAATATGATTATCAATAAAACACATTAACTATTATATGAAACCACACATGGATGAAACATCTATCAATATTGTACAACATTAATTATTTACCTTACCTTAATTATTCCCATTATTTTATCTTCATATTCATGAGCCCTGATCGGTTCACCTATACATCCAAGGTGGGAACGGAGGGGCACTAGAGGGAAGTAGAGAGTGAGAGAGGGTAGGAGGTAGAAAAGGGTGGGAAGCAGAGAATGAGAGAGAGGGTAGGAGGTAGATAGGGGAAGGAAGTAGAGAGTGAGAGAAAGGGTAGGAGGTAGAGAGCAGGGAGAAGAGAGTGAGAAATAAGGTAGGAGGTAGAGAGGCGAGGGAAGTAGAGACTCAGAAAGAGGGTAGGAGGTAGACAGGGGAGGGAAGTAGAGAGTGAGGTAGAGGGTAGAAGGTAGACAGGGGAGGGAAGAAGAGAGTGAGAGAGAAGTTAGGAGGTATAGAGGGGAGGGAAGCAGAGACTCAGAGAGAGGGTAGGACATAGAGAGGGGAGGGAAGTAGAGAGTGAGAGAGATGATAGGAAGTGCAGCTGCCCTTGTAGAGATGTGTGTAAAGTGTGGAAGCATAGACAAGGCATGTCAATTGTATGACATTACACCTCAAAGAGATGTTCTATAATGGAATACAATGATTGCAAGATATGCAAAAAAATGGATTTGTTGAAAAGGCTTTAGAAACTTTCAAGAAAATGCAAATGGCATGTGTACAGCCAGACATGCTCAGCATAATGTGAGTGCATTATAATGCACTTGTGTTATGCTGAGCTTTGTTTGACATGTTTTTACCAATTTTTAGTAAAATTTTGAGATAATCTAGAGCATGCTCCCCATCAGGATGGCACTTTTTTCAATGAAAACTAAAAAAATAGTACCATAATCTTAAGCTCTCTGTTAGCTATATAACCATTTAATTTTTTTCACATTTTGATTACATTAAGGGTTTCATCTTTAATTTCTTTTGTTAGTGTGTCCATTTTTTGTCAAAAACTAGTGTGTAGTATTTTTGACTTTTTTTTAACTATTCATCTAAATTTGAAATAAGTTACATTTTTAGAAACTAGACTCCATTCTACACGTATTAAAAAAAATTGTTTTTCGATTAGTTTTCAATAATTTTAGGGGGAAGCACACTCAAATTTCTATTTTTTAGGATGTGTCCACTTTGACAATTACTAAAAAATCAATTATTCATGAAAAAATTATCAAAAAAATTAGGGATAAACTACATGGTGTTAGCTAATTTATCATTAGAGTGATTATAGAAATACTAAAAAAAAAGTTAACATTTTAGGGGGAGCACACTAAATGCTATGTTATATTATTTTGAGAAAAACGGGACCAATTTGTGCACTCCTCCTTTTTGAACCCCTTAGTCTCAACCATTTTTGGAAAAAATTAGTAGCTAAGAAACTAGATTCGGAGCACTATGACTCTTGTTTTTGTTCCATCTTCAAATTTTGAGTGTAGCTATCTTCAATTTCTCATCTAACATCAATGTTTCCTAATTTCAGAAAAAAAAGTTGCATCTTCAGACCCCATTTTGGTCCCTCATCTTTGTGCACTTACCATGGTATCTATTTGAGATACTCAAGGGTAGGAATTCTATTGGTTGTGTTGCAAGTATGTGCCTAATTGGTGTTGTCATTGATGTCAACATATTCTTGTTGTCATTGGTGTCAACTGTATCATATTCCATTAGCTGTTTAGAAGACTTATATGTTGAGGATATTGAGAAAATTAGCCTCTCCAGAAGAAACATGTAAGCCATAGAGAAGTACAGTATAGACAGTGAGCTGTATGCTGAGGAACAGTCTGGCAAACTACTTTGCATTTATTTGGGTCAGTGCAAGAAGTTGGGTCCACTTTTTGGCCAAAAAGTGGAAGTGTTTTCCCTAATTTTTAGAATTTGTCACATTTAACCTAAACATATGAGGCACTTAAAAATTGAATCTTAAAAAAAGTTAGTAATATGAAATGTGGTACTCAGAGTCTAGTTTCTAAATATGTAATTTATTTTAATACCTAGATGATACAAATTGATTTTCAATAGGCATTTCTAAAAACCACTGTTTAAAAGTCACTTTTTTTTACCATACCATGCAGGTGTACAACCAACATAATTTGACCTAAATAAAAGTATTTTTTCTAAACCCTTTTGGCGAAAGATGTGTAGTACAGTGAAGTTTGATGACGATATTTTTTTATAATTTTTTTCCAAATAATTTTTTTAATTAATTTTTTATTGGCCCTAATTGCTGTTTTTAAAAACCCTCGTGTACGACCAACATAATTTGAGCAAAACTAATCATAAAATGATTTTTTTTTTTCATTGTGTAAAAAATGATGTGTAGATTGATGACATATATTTTTTTTAAAAAACTTTAAAAATTAAAAGTTATTAAAAAAATACAAACACCTGTCATTTCAAGTTTTTGGACTAGTTTGGTCATAAATTAAATAATAAATAGAAAAACAAGTCCAATAAAAAAAAATTACATATTTGAAAACTAGACATTGTCATCTGTAATGGGTTTTAATTTCATAAAAAAAATAGAAAAAAAGTCGTCAGTCATATAGGTAAACTCAGTCTTTTCTCTTGTTCTATACTTAGAAAAAAACTTGCAGATCCAAGGCAAGGGGTTGGCTTACCATGCCTTTCCCAAGCCTAATCTTTTAGGAACGGGTACCCATTATAAAATGGGTACTCGTTTTAAAATGGGTACCCGTTCCTTTTATATGGGAAAAACAAGTGCACAGGCTTTTTTTTCAAATTCAAATATCTCTATAGAAACGGGTACCCATTTATGATTGGGCACCTATTCGTAACGAGTACCTGTTTCTAAGTAGGTACCCGTTTAGGCTCAGGCACCCATTCCTAAACGGGTACCCATTTCTATCAGGATGTTTTTTTTGCCCGCGACTTCCCCTATATGTGGACCCAACTTCTTGCACTTACCCATAATTTCTTCTTGAAGATCATGGTCTACAGATTGGAACTAAGTTAGAGGTATGTCTGAGGATGCTACTTTTTGGGTCTAAGCCATCCACATGAAGATCTAAGTGAGTTGTGTTCACCAGAGTGAAGCCTTCTTTTTCTGTAAGTTTAGTTGAGATAGGAAGATAGTATTTGTCTCTGCATTCATCTGCAAGAAAGTATTTTGCTATGTGGTTCTAGAGGGAAGTCTATGATGATGATAAGTGCCTACAATTGCAATGGTTTGTGGTTTGGTGGTCTGCAAGCTATCTTTTTTTTATGATAGTTGAAGACACTAAAGTTCATGTACTCCAGTGTGAAGATTCCTATGAATAAAGTGGTTAAGGTTCGTGCAGTTGCTCCTAATGATTATAGCGTGCTTGTGGATGTCTCCTAATCATTTTCCTATCTAGACTTTGGTCTACCTTAAGAAATTGAGATGGTGTGTGAAGATTGTTCCCAGATAATGTAGCATGTAACCAGTCTTCGCCGACCTAGTTGATCCCAATGATTGTGGAGATCCATAGAAGATTATGGAAGCATGTTGTGGTGTGGAAGATCATGTTTGACTCCCAACTAAGGCATGGTGTGATCTACATTTCATTCCCTTTGCATGATGTTGCGGTAGGTCAGGACCTATTTTGTAAATGTTTGTAATACCAAGCTTGGAGATTGTTCCACTGGTTGATGCTGACCTTGATGATCATTCCAAGGTTGGTGTAGTGTATAAATACTTGTAGCTGAGTCATGGAAAAGTTGTCCTTGAGTGAAAATGAGAATATATTAAGAAAGGTCCAAAGGCAGAGCAGAGAAGAGACAGAGGAAGGAAGAGGAAGAGAAGAGTAGAGGAAGATCAGGGCAGAGGAAGAGCAGAGCTGAGGAATTATTTATTCACAATAAAGAAAGGTGTTCATCGTGGAAGTGAATTTGGTAGTAAGCCACCAGTAGGGTATAACATCCCTCAGTGTTTAACAACCCTTATTATAATCTTGCCAGGTTTAGGGTTGAGGTAGTGAGCCTGCTACACCTAGTTGTTCTTCATGGTAGTAAGCCAGTATGTTTAAGCCCATGGGATGACCAAGCTTGAACATCACTATTTCAAGATTGCAATATATATTGAGAGTGAATCCTCTGTATAGTTTTTCCCCACCTTGGGGATTTCCATGTAAATCTGGTATCTCTTGTGTTTGATGTTGTCAAGTTTTTGATTTCATGCACTCATTGTTAAATCATAATAATTGTGGATAAGTGATGAATGTTTAATTGTAGAAAGTGTTTAATTTTTTATGACAATTGATTCACCCCCCCTTTGAGTTGTTCGGCACATATCAACAGGTTGTAAATGAGTATTTAAAAATAAATTCAGAGTAGATGTTAAGTTGGAGTGCTATAGGTATGTTGAGTGGAAAAGGGTTATTTGCTAGTTGAGGGAGTGGATTTTTGGGGCGATATTTTCTCCTCTAACTAAACTAAACCTTATTAGATTGCTTTTATCTATTGACAAGCTACTTTTGATTTAGAGGTAGATACAATAGATGTAAAAACAACTTTTCAATATGTGGATCTTGATGAAGAACCTAACAATTCTATGGTGAAGTGACAAAAGCACTTGGTTTTCAAGGTGAATTGATCTTTGTATGGTTTGAAATAGTCATTGAGAATGTGGTATTAAAGTTTTGATTTTTTCACATTGGATCATTAGTTTATTAGAAGTGAAGCTAATCATTGTGTTCATTTTAAATTAATTTATGATCAATTGCTAATCATTGTCTTACATGTTGATGATATGTAATTTATTGGAAATGATATGGGGATGATTAGGGAACCTAAGGGTCAGTTATCTAATACATTCTACATGAAACATTTTGGGTATACAAAATATATCTTATGTATGCAAATATATAGGGATTAGGTCAATAAGAAACCTTGGTTAATTTAGAAGTACATTGACACTATTTTTTAGTGTCTCTCCATGCAAGACTGCAAACTAGGTAGTATTCCTTTTTTATTAGAACTAGGCTATATTTGCAATAATGTCATAAAGCAAGTGACAAAATTAAAGAGATACATTAAATTTTGTATGTTGGTGCTACACCTCATGTATCTAATGGTTTGTACAAGACCTCATATTACTTAAGCAATGGGAGTTTAGAGTAGGTTTATGATGAACTGTGGTAAATAACACTAGACTTATGTTAAAAGTGTTTTATAATATTTAAATGGAACATCTAACGATTGGGTTTTATAAGGTTCTGTTAATTTTGGTTAGGCCAGTGATGTAGATTGTAGGAGGTCTAGTAGTGGCAATGTATTATCTTTATTTGGATGAGAAGTTAGTTGTATGAGAAAACAACCTATGGTCATGTTATCCACTACAAAAGAAAAGAACATGGGTGTAACACATTCAAGTGTAAGAAGGTAGTTTGGTTACAAAGATTGTGGTTAAGTATTAGATTTTAGTGTAAAAAGGTTAGAATTTAATGTAATAGTTAAAGTTCCATCTATTTGACTAAAACCTAGTGTATCATACTTGTACAAAGCACATTGATGTTAAATATTACTTCTTTTGAGGAATAATCTAGGGAGGTACAATCATGTTATAGAAATTGGACACCTCATAAACTGTTGTAGATTCTCTCACTATGCTAGTGGGCATGGAGAAGTTCAATTGGTGTAGGGAGGTCATGGGACTCATATCCTCTTGAGCTTGATTTGATATTGCTATTAGTTTTTTTGGAATGCTCTCTTTTTCCCTTGATTTAATGTGTTTGAGAAGTGGGAGAATGTTCAGAAAAGGTATCTCAACCTTACATACCTAATGTTCATACTTGATAACTTAATTGTATGTACTATTTAGTCTTTAGTGTCATTTGTCCTAACTTGGGAAAGCTTGCATCCAATTTTTAGGTGGCACTACTATCATTTTTAGTTGATTTTATCCTCAAATGAGGAATTTGACATCCCACATTGGGTTGGCATGTTTGGCCATGTGCTAGCATATTGAAAGGTGTGTAAGAGAATCTTGACTTATCATGTTGATAGTTATGATAGATTTGCAGGATGTGTAAAAGCATGTACAAGGGAGGTTATATTGGAATCCTTACCAAAATCATGATAGTTGTGGACAATTGTCATGGAGCATCTTTATGCATTGGGAATGAAGACAAATTGGGTCATGCAAGTTCGGATGGTCAAATATTCTTGTTTGTGACATATGACAACATGTGAGGAATATGCTAAAAATAGCTTGGAAGACCAAGACCAAGGGGGCATTCATATTTTTCCTTGATCATTTGCGTGGCTTAAATATTCTAGCCTTGTTAATGGTTTTCCAAAACCATGTGATAATTTCTAGATTATACTTCTCTATAAATTAGTGCTTGGAGTTAGAGGATATATACATTGTTTTAAATGTTATGTGAGTACCATTATACTATTAGAATGTAGAAGGATAAATTTATGTATCAATGTAACTACTTTTAGGATTAATACAAGCTTGAATCTCTTTGAGCATGGAGCTTTTCTTCTTGTGCATTCTCTAGTTTGTATTTTCTTTTATGGTCGATTGCTATTTCCATATGATCTATCAATGTTAATGTATTTGGATGAATTAAAGTTCAATATATCTTACTATTTGGTTACACTACATGTTCACAATACCTAGGTCTCACATGGTATTGTATATCCCCTGAATCCTTATAAAATCTCACATTCTATGTACAAACATATTCATTTTGATCTCTATGAACTATAAGTGAATCTACTAATTAACACATTGAGAATTACTTTTTCACCATAGTACTCTAGGAATTCTACTTCAAATTTAGTCCATGTAGAAATATAGGAATAAGGTAAATTAACACACTGTGTACACCTAAAAATGACACGACTCTATCCAAATAAATATTCTTAATTTATTTATTTTAGTTTAATTCCTCTATCAATAAATAAACAAATCAATTTATTTATATGATTCACATTCCTCCACAAAATTAAATAAAATCATTTATTTAATTAAATCCTTCATATTCTTCCAAATTAAATAAATTCATTTATTTAATTAAAATCCTCCAAGTTCTTCTAAATTAAATAATACTAAATTATTTAATTAATTCTTCCAAAATTCCTCTAAATTAAATAATATCAAATTATTTAAGTACCTCTTCTAAATTCTAAAGTCATTCTAAATTCAATAATGTCTAATTATTTAATTAATTCTTCTAAACTTCACATCCTCTATATTTAAATAAATCAAAACATTTATTTAGATTATCTATTTCCTCTTAAAAATGGATTAACACCAAAATTAATCCATGCAAATCCATGTGCACACTTAATTAAATATTTTAATATTTAATTAGTTGTTCTCTCAGCCACATGTCCTATTTATCCTCCAATTCCAATTAGTTAACTCATAAATCAAGTCAGTTAACTAGTTAGTCTTTTCTGTTAACTAATTAATCAATTGAGCTAACTCTTCATTCTATTTTTGTTAACTCCTCTATTGCATGAAGGAGCAGAACACTTGTCCTCTTCTGATTCATGCACATCCTCTCAAATTTCCTCAACCATTGATCTTCTTATTCATTCTATACCGTTGATCTTCTCTCTCACAAGTCTATAAGTATAACCCCTGTTCCTAGATTTCAATCATCCAAGCTTTCAATAAACTTACTCTGCAGAATTAATAGCGTGCCTTTGGCACCCAAATCCATCCATAGCTTGTGATCACCAATTTTTATTGTTTTGAATCTCCTCTTCATTACAATAAATACCGTAGATGTTTCTCTATTGTAATCTTGAAGAACAAAGCAAGGAAGTGCACTTTCTAAGGGCTTCATTGACATACAAAGACAAATTTGAGATTAGGCAAACAATGGAAGCCACAAAGTAACAAGGTTTGCAAGCATTGCTCTTTGTTTTAAATCTTTGTTATTGCAATTTCTATTAAGTTATTGGGTTTCTATTAATCATTGATATTATATCCACATTTTCTTGTAACATTTCTGGTTTAAGGTTTTGTGCATTAGGTTCTGTACACAGGAGGATTATATGCATTTGTTCATTTCTAACATGCATTTGAGCTTTGTTTCAATGCATCTAGAGATTCGACACATCTATTCATTGAAACTGCACTACTGTGCTCTATAATAACACATTTATCCGAATTGTGCATGTGTTCTCAGATTCTGCGCTTTTATGCTCTATAACCGCACATTCATAATTATGTGCATCTGTGTTCTATTTCTGCACATTTATCCTCTATAGTTGCACATTTGTTTTGACAATAATTTTAGGAGTTATTTGTTATGATTTTGCTAATGCTAACATTTCTCACATGAATATTCTTAGATCTGTTTGCAGCTCAGGGGCTAGTTAGTCATATAGCTACATTTGATAACTCATCTCTAGATCTAATTAACAAGGAAAGTAATTGGATTGTGCATGCAAATCTCATTTGCCTCTAACTAGGAGGATTGTAATTTGATCTTGTTGCATCAACAACTCAAACATAGTCCCTACTAGAAACTTATAAAATTGAACCATTGCTATCTTGCTTCTTTCAAAGTTAACAAATTTGGTGTGTTCCCAAGTAGCTTAACTCATTTAGTCTTTTTTTCATTTTAACAAGGGGAAAAGAACCATTGTCTTTTGTGTATTTGGAATGATACTAGGCCTATGCTCTCCCCTATCTTGGGTGACCAAAATGCAAAACCTATCATTTCACATGTTTAACCTTTAGAGAGGCATGCCCTTGGATATCATTCCATCCAAGTGGGAAGGACCTTAAGTGGTAACAAGCTAAAGCCAAGCTTTTCCTAGCCACTATAAATAAATTGTGCTTGAGGTGAAAGCTTCATGCAACGAGTGCTGATTAGTTATACAGATAACTGACCTCCCCAAAACCCTCCAAGATGTAACCCTTGAAGTCTGGGAGACTCCATAACGGAGAGTAGCGCTGTTGCACGTATAACCACATGAACGGTTGCCCTTACTACTTATCCATTGTTTTAGAAGCTGAAATCCCCTATAAACCAGTGCTAGAAAGAGTGATTATCATCTTCCTAAGATGGCTCATGTTCTTATGATTTAATAATAGAGATAATAGGGAAATCCTAAGGTTTGCGAGCCTTGGGAACCCTAAACTTGGTGTACTAGAGAAGTTTGTACACTTGTAATGGGGAGCCCGTGTCCCAAGTTCCTAAGTTATCCGCTATGAATAGATAGCTGGTGTAAAAACCAAGTGAGAATTTGGTTTATATTGCACTTACCATCCTAGGATTTGTACTTGTTTTTAGTCAAAAAAGTAAAAAATCTTTAAAAAATCAAAAAACATGAAAATATTCTTTGTGTTTACTTTGTTTTTATTACCATAGTTGAAAAATCAAATAAAAAAGACCAACTTTCAGCCAAAGAAAACTAAAAACATTGAAAAACGTGCTAAAAACATTAAAAAATTGGTCAAAAATCAACCAAAAACATAGTGCTACTCAAATATACCTTCCTATTGTGCATTTATCACTTTTTGCAACACATTTGTTTCTGCTGCGCATACATTTTGACTTGTTGCACTTTTACTAAACCCTACTGCGCATCTGTCATTTACCACTCCTGCATATGTGTCCTATTTTACTACGCATTTACCCTCTATTACTATGCTTTTATTCTTCCACATCCATCACAGTGAGCTATTCCATACATTTGCTGAGAAAAATAATTATCTTTTTGAGCACCCATTTTGGACTTGTTTCAATTTCCCAAATTAGATTTACCATGCAGTCACTTCTCCCATCCACTTTTCGTGTCATACCCTCTTTGCCATTGGACATCTCACCAAAAAACTTCACAAATCTTCCCAAAATCAAACCAAGTATCAAAACTAGGTTAGTACAAAGCAATTCTAGATCAAATTAGACACAAACAAACCTAGTAAGTCTCCACTATCAAGGATATATCATCCTTCTCTCTTGGAACTTCACTAGTGGCTCGTGCAAAACTAGTCTATATCAAGTAATCAGATTCCAATCATCATTACTTTTGGCTATCATTTTATATCAACCAAGCTTGTTTGACACCATTGGTCTAAGGAAACCCTTGTTCGAACCTCATCACCACAAGTATCCCCTTCACCACAACCTCCTAGCACACCTAGTCAAACCTTCCAATTTCACACCACCCCATCCCAATTCACATTGCATGGTCCAAACTAGATCCCAAAAACAAAAACAACTTGAAATGGAGAGCACATCTGATAAGATTGCCCCATCCCCTCATGAGAGTGATGAGGATTTTTCTCATGACGACATTCTAGAAGCTGAACAAGACTAAAATTTTCAATGTATGATGGACAAATTGCTCAAAAAAGACCCTAGCAAATTCCTTCTTTACCTAGCGACACAAGGAACCAAACTCCCCAAAGACTTTGACGTCAACGTGTTAAAGGAAACAAAAGAAGAAAGAATCCCTGAGCAAATCACATGAGAATAAAGAACCATAGACAAAGGCAAAATGACCATTGACTGTCCAAATCCTCTAGGCTTATTAAGTCAATAAATTCAATCCTTGCTGACATTCAAACTGGATCATGAACAAAACACTATTCTCTAGAGGGTATTTCACCATATCCTTTTAACAAGACCTTGATCATGATACCTTTCCCCTCCAAGTTTGAGGTACCAAAATTTGACAAATATTGTGGAAAGAGTGATCTAAGAGATCACATCAGAGAATTTAGTGTGGCATGCCTTGAACTCACCCACAATGACACCTATCTTATGTGACTATTCTTGAGGAGCTTGGGAGGACAAGCTATGGAGTGGTTCTCTCAACTACATCCTAGAATTTGAACCTTCAACGAACTAGTGGATAAGTTTGTCATACACTTTTCCTACAACATTGAGTATGCTATCTCACTTTTAGATCTTTGTAACACTGAACAAAAAGGGTGGAGAATCCTTCGCCTCTTTCTTACAAAGATGGAGACAATTGGCAAGAAAATGTCCAAATCAAATACCAAAAAAATAAATGCTGGAAATGTTTGTCCACAACCTTCACACTGACCTCAGCTACCAAATTTAGATATAATGCCCTTCTTCTTTTAGCAAGGTCATTGAGATGGGTTTACTCATTGGAAAGGTGTTGATAGCGAAAGGTCAAATCAAACTTTACAAGGACACTCCTAGTGCAAATGTCAACACAGATAAATCACAATTTTTGACTAAGAATAAGAACATCGTGAATGATGGGGTGGCTGATGCCAATAATGCGGCGCTAAAGAAACCAATTTTCACTTTAACAAGCCCACAAAACAAACCACAAAACACTGAATCATGGTTTACAAACTATCAACCTAGGAGGAAATTCACACCTCTAGGAGAAACATTGGAAACCAACCTATAGAAGCTACTATCAAACAAACTCATAACACTTCCAATGACACAGGATTATGAACCAAAGGTCAAACCTCCTTGGTGGAATGACAATGACTTCTATAAATTTCACTGAAACAAGGGACACAAAACCAATTACTGTATAGCACTTAGACACACCATTCAAGATTTGTTGGACTAGAAAAAGGTATCACTTGAAGGGCATGCCTCTAATGATGATCACTTAGCTTTCAAGAATCCACTTCCAAATTATGAGTAGGGAGGGTCTTCCAAACAAAATAATAGTGGAACTAACAATGCAAATTATATGAACATGGCATTTGAATATGTGGTTAACCACATTTCAGAGAGTGATTCACATATCAATGTAATCACTATAAATAAAACCCCTGATTGTAATGTGACCACTTGCGATGGAAAGGTTTCTCTTAAGGGAGTCTCATCCAAGCCATCCTCTCCATCCAACTAGTACAATGTCCTGGACCAACTTCACAAGACACCCACACACATCTCCATCTTGGAACTTCTACATTTGTCCCCATCTCATAGAGCCATCCTTCACCAAGCTCTTTCAAAAGCCACCATTCCAACAAACCTTACCGAAGAGTAGTTTCAAACCATGGTAGGTCATATTACCACACCTCATTTCTTATCATTCACTGAAAAGTATGATATGTCCATCACCCAACCTCATAATGCATCTCTCCACATAGAAGCCTTCATCCACAAGCACAAAATAAGAAGGGTTCTAATCGATGGAGGAGTCAGTTTAAATATTTATACCTTAAAGCTAATCCTTGCATTGGGGTTTTTACAGAATGCTATCAATCCTAAAAAGAAAATCACCATCAAATCTTATGATGAAGAGGAAAGAACGTCAAAGGGAACTATTGTTTTGCCTATCAGAGTGGGACCTATAGTAAAGGATGTAGTGTCCCAAGTCCTTGATATGGAGCTTGCATCTAACATTCTCCTTTGGAGACCTTGGATACATGCTATGAAAGCAGTACGATCAACCTATCACCAGTGTATCAAGTTCCCCTTTGAAGGCCAAGAAATCACCATCTAAGGTGATTTCAATCCATTTCACTATTGCAACTCTATACAATCTAAACTTGAAGTGGTGATTCCCCATAACCCTGCCTCCACTTCATCTTCATCCCATGTTGACCCAACTTCACTCCCTTCCACATCGAAGGCACCCAAACCAAATTTCAAATTCAAAGACAAGGGTCTCGGTGAATACACAATTGCACAATCCTTTTGTTTATCACAACTCCCTATCTCCCCCAAATCTTATGGAAAGCCTTCCATGAACAAGCCCAAGGCATTAGAAACTGCTAAAGGTTCGTTTGTCAAACGGGGAAGCCTTGAAGATGAGAGCAATGAAAAAGACATCCTACAATGGTTATATAAAGATGAAAATAGTCTATCCTAGCAACAAGACCATCACTCCATAGTGCAAACTAAATAGTATGGTTAAGGATTCTCAATACTACAAAGAATGGGGTATGAAGGTTATGGGCCCATCAGATTGAGAAAGGAAGGTATCATTGAACCTATCCAACCTCATACATTAACAACCTGAGACACTACAAGGCTAGGCTACATTAGCAAAGCAAAGACCAAGGGACCAGAAAAACATAAATGCCCACAACCAGAAACATCTGCTACTAACCTAGTAGATCAAATTAACCGACTATAAGGATGGGTGAGACGGACTCTGATGAATATGAATGGGATAGTCTCTCTAAGCTATCTTGTGATGGAAAAGACATAGATGTGGTCCATGAGTATGACCCTACCCATGCAACTAATGAGAGACGAAGTCCAAGGGCTAGACCTCTAGAATTAGACTCGCATAATAACGATAGTGAAATTCATGAGGAAAGAATGATACCGCACTTGACAAATCAACTTATGGAGAGTACCATCGCAGGTATTGTCAATGCTTATAATAACCACCTTAAATCCCCAATCTTGACCATTAATATCCTCAAACCAGACCAACCCATATGACCCTCTACCACTATTGCATCCAGAACTCATCGATCAAGACTTACAATATACTACCTTCGAGGTAGTTACCTTCCAAAACAATGAAGCCATCATAGACTTTCTAGAGCTTAGGGAAAATATACCTGTAGGGGATCACAGGGATGACTATGCCATAGAACTCAACAACAGGGCTTATTTTGGAGAGTGTACCAAGCCTTTCAGTCTCAAAAATGTAAAAATGAAAAATAGATCTAATGATGAAAACTGATCTGTGACAGTGTTAAATAATGAAAATAGTAAAAATATGAAAGGCATATACAATGGTGAAAACCCCTCTGGGGCATTGAAGGATGAAAGGCTTGACCCTTGTCCCAATCTAACACATCAAGAGAGATCCTCAATCTTGATAGAATCAGTAGAACAGATCAACATCAGTGCAGGTGACAATCCAAGGATGATCCATATGGCACAATCGTTAACTGCCCAAGAAAAACCATAGTTCACTGACTTCTTCAAAAGGAAACAAATCAACTTTTCTTGGTCATATGTGGATATGCTAGGGCTAGACCCAAATCACATAATGAATCACTTGTCATTAGCTCCTAGAGATAAACCAGTTAAGCAGAAACTTAGGAAGATGCATTCGCAAGTTGCCCTCATGGTAAAGGAAGAACTGAAGAAGCTGCTAGATGTTGGGTTCATCAGACCAATAGAATATCTTGAGTAGATTTCCAATATAGTGCCTGTCGCCAAACTAGATGGAAGAGTTTGACTGTGTAATGACTTCAGGCACCTGAATAAAGCTTGTCCAAAAGATGATTTCCCTTTGCCAAACATTGACATTATTGTAGATCTCACGATAGGGCACACTATGTTGTCACTAATGGATGGTTTCTCAAGATACAACCAGATCAAAATTGCACCTGAGGACCAACACAAGACCACATTCACATGTCCATGGGGTAGCTATTGTTGGTGTGTCATGCCATTCGGATTGAAAAATGCGGGGGCAACATATTAGAGAGCTATGACCACAATCTTCCATAACATGATGCACACCATAATGGAAGGTTATGTAGATGACATCATCACAAAATCACTCACAAGAGGACACCTAGCAGTATTAGATAAAATCTTCACAAGATTGGAGAAGTTCAATGTTCACCTCAACCCAAAGAAGTGCGTATCCGAAGTCACATCTGGCAAGCTTCTAGGATACATCGTGTCTACAAATGGAATTGAAGTAGACCTAACTAAGGTGAAGGCTATCATGGAAGTACCACCTCCCAAAAATATTAGTCAACTAAGGTCTCCACAGGGAAAACTACAAAAAATCAGAAGGTTCATTTCTCAATTGGCAGACAAGTGTCACCCATTCATGTACCTCCTACATAAGAACATCCCTTTCAAATGGAATGATGCATGTGAATAGACATTTCAATAGTTAAAAGAGTATCTAATGAAACCACCTTTGTTAATGCCATCAATCCAAGGTAAGCCTCTACTAATTTATATCTCTACCACGCCAATAGCTCTGGGAGCTCTCCTTGCATAGCAAAATTATGAAGGGAAAGAACAAGCAATTTATTATATCAGCAGAACACTAGTTGGTTATGAGATACAATACACGTCAATTGAAAGAGCATGCCTCACTGTGGTCTTTGCTTCACAAAAATGGAGACATTACATGCTATCGCATTCCATCAAGCTAGTTGCAAAAATCAATCCACTAAAGTATTTACTCAACAAAGCTGCCCTTATGTAGGTAGATTGTCCAAATGGGTCATGCTTGTCAGTGAGTTTGACATCGAGTATGTAGACAAGCGCACAATAAAAGGTCAAGTATGTGTAGATCAACTAGTAGATGGACCTTTAATAGATGATAACCCTTTGAGCTTTGAATTTCTAGACGAGTCCATATTTCACATAACAACAACTTGGAAACTCTACTTCGATGGCTCCTTTACTCAGCATGGGTCTGGGGCAGGTATCTTGTTGATCACACCTCATGGTCACACCATTCCAAAATCATACAGACTACTCTTTCCTTATACTAACAATGTGGTGGAGTATGAAGCCCTAGTCATTGGCATCAAGCTGGCAGTTGAATGGAACATCACAGAACTTCATGTGTATGGTGACTCATAGCTAGTTATCAACCAAGTGAACGATGACTACCAAACAAAGGATGAGAAGTTAATACCATACAAATGAATGGTAGATGACTTCAAAGAATACTTTGTTGAGATCTCATTTGAGTAGATACCAAGGATAGAGAACAAATCAATAGACGCCATGGCAATGATTGCATCTCTCCTCAACATCCTTGACAACCAATCATGTTGTAAGTTCTTGGTAGAGCTAGTCTCCGATCCTACATACGACTCTCCCGAATCCCATATCATTTGCCACATTATAGGATCTGATTCTCCCCTATACAGAAAAGTATTTACCTATCTTAAAGAGAACACCCTACCCCCTAACCTCTCAAATAAACTAAAATGAACCTTCATTCACTAAGCATCCCGTTATGCTACTATCGTAATACCTTATATTGATGCGGTCTCGATGGTACTCTCCTTAGGTGTCTCGATAGCAATGAATATCAAATTGCCTTGAGTGAAGTGCACGACGGCATATGTGAGACCCACTCTAGTGGTCCTACCCTAGCTAAGAAACTCATATGAATGGGATACTACTGGCCAACTATGGAAAAAAATTCCTATCATTTTGTAAAGAAGTACAAGAAGTGCCAAATCCATGGGAACTTGATACATGCACCAGCACAGGAGCTATAGCCTTTAATGACTCCTTGGCCTTTTTGTCAATGGGGACTCAACTTAATGGGAAAGATCAACCCTCCATCATCCAGCAGCCATAAATTCATAATCACCACCACCAAGTATTTTACAAAGTCGATTAAAGTTGCACCCCTCGCCAATGTCACAGGAAAATAGATTGCCTCTTTCATCCTGAACTACATCATTTGCCACTATGGTATACCTTTATCCATTATCACAGCTAATGGATGACCATTCAAAAATTAAGATGTCAAAGAACTGTGTGACAAATTCCACATCCAACACCACTTTTCCATCTTATATTACCCCCACGGAAATGGCCAGGCGGAGGCATCAAATAAAACCATCTTAAAAATCCTAAAAATGATTGTCAATGATGACAGTCGTGATTGGCATGTCCAATTGAATCCTACATTGTGGGCCTACTGCACAAGTATCCGCACACCATACTCCTTGGTCTACGGATTTGAAGCCATCTTGCCCATTAAAGTCGAGATCCCATCCTTGTGAGTATCATTAAAAGGCCTCATAATAGATGAAGAGTACAGAGTATCTAGACTTCAAGAGTTAGAGCTGCTGGAAGAAAGAAGGCAACAAGCCTTTAACCATCTCAAGGCTTATCAACAAAGGAGGTCCAAAAGTTATAACCACAGAGTCCATCCAAGGGTATTTAATGTTGGTGATCTAGTGCTTAAGGAAAACCCCCACAATCAGCGGGACAAAGAAAAGAAAGGTAAGTTTGAACCCAACTGGCTTGGTCCCTATGTCATCATTATTGCCTATGGGTCTGGTGCTTATCAATTGGCTACATGAGAAGGGGAACTATTTGATGATCCCATCAACAACATGCATACTCGCGAGTTCTACACTTAAACCCCAATGTAAGGGAGTCAAAAACAACCAAAAAAAAAGATTTAAAAAAAAGCAAAAAAATTAAAAAAGATAAAAAAAATTGCAAAAAAATAAAAAAATAGCAAAAAAATCAAAAAAATGGAAAAAAAACAACAAAAAAATCATCCTTTGGTGAAAACCTAGCAAACAAGCACCTTGGATAGGTACCATGATGAAAATTTGGCAAACGGATGTCATGTGTACTTTTAGCTTTCGTGCAAATAAAAGCAAGTGGTGAAAACTTGGTAAATAGGTTCTACTTGTGATAAACCACCTTCTCCATCTTTTCCAACCTTGCTCCTTATTCGTACCTCCTAACAGCATCCACCTAATCATAACAGTATACCTACCATGGCTTGATGTTCCCTCTTCCTTATTACCTTCTGTTGTTAGGCTACCAATCTAGACTTGCATCTATCATGTCATCTGTCTTGAGTGAATCCATTGAAACATTATCAAACTATGTCGCCTCTGAGCTATCATGTAGGCAAGGCGATCTTGTATCAATGCGACCCCAAGGCTCCATCTTGATCCTTTCCCATCCATTCCTAACCCTTTTCACCCATTTGCTAGTCCATCTACATCTGCACCATTGCCCATCACCTAGGTTTTAGGTCCACAAAGTTCACCCCAAACTACATTGCCTCTACATCATCACGTAGGCAAGGCCATTTATCAATGAGCCCTCGAGGCACTAGATCAGTCCCTTAGGGTCCCATTTCTGTGTATCCATTGTTAGTTCATCCATAATAAAGTTTCTCCTCTACCTAACTGGGGGCATGTCCTTGACCTAGTTGGAGAGTTGGAATCTTGAATGTCATGTGCCTCAGAAGACAACAATAAGGATTGTGATACCTTTTACCAAACACACACATGTGTAACAAAGCATGCTTCTAAGTAGAAATTTTGACACAAGACATCAACCTATCCACAACAAAGCAAATCATGCCTAAACACTCAAAATGATTTATCTATACTATGGCAAGAAGACACATCTAAAACAAGAATGTTAAGTGAGTAGCTTAAGTTATAGAGTCTTGATTTTTGTTATTATGTCTTTCTATGCTACTCAAGGATGTCAAAAACTAGAGATGACATGATGGGGGCATAATCATTTTCTTTGTCTATTGTTTGTGGATCAATCTTTAGTAATATGACTACTTTTGTCTAATGACATGATCAATAAAAGATCATCAAGGACTTCAGAGGTCTAAACATGAAAAGGGGCAATCCTTGTCTATTGAAATGCAAGAAATACTCAAGTCATCTAGATTCAATTTTGACTAGATGCTTGTATTAACTTGCCATATCAAAATACATGTAAGTAATACTCAGCTCATCTCAATTTAATTATACCTAGATGCTTGTATTTTCTTACAACATTTTAAAACACAAAAATACCAAAAATTGCCCAATGATAAAACAAGCACTTCAAAACACTTGCAATATCAAGATGACGTATATCCACATCCATAATAAATCCATAAATACATCCATGTACATTTTGCATACCATCCATCAATAAAGATTTGTTTCGCAATGTCAATGTTTACAAAAGCTGGTGAGTCCTTCTGTTGAGTCATTCTTCAGTCAACTTTCTCTTTCGATCTCTCTTTGTGTCTCCTATCAAGTCTTTTCTACTTTGATTCCGTACACTTGGACATATCAAAAATAAGGTAATCATTTTGCATTAAGTGAAATAGTCATTAATTTGATTAGATCATTTTACATTCATATAAATGCATTAGGTCATCAGTTTGTTATCATCTTGCATTAAGTGAAATAGTCATTAATTTGATTAGGTCATTTACATTCATATAAGTGCATTAGGTCGTCAGTTTGTTATCATCTTTCATTAAGTGAAATAGTCATTGATTTGATTAAATCATTTGCATATGTATAGCTGCATAAGTCAACATATCAATGCATTTAACCAGAAAACATAAAAAACATAGCTATAAATCACAATGTCTGCATTAGATCATCATAGAATGTGAACATATAGATGCATACATATAGGTGCATTTAGAATCATCCATATACATTTGTGTGCTCATAACATAGATGCATACATAATATCCCATTAGAAAAATATCAAAAACATAGCAAATAAACTGTATTCATGATCATCGCATAACCATCATACATATAGGCTAGAATAACTGCATATAAAATGTCATAAATATGTGCATCACATATAAACATAACAAGTAAAATGCATCCATGAATCATCACATAAGCAACATACATGTAGGTCATACGCTGCATCATCATATAAACAATAAAAGTGTCCAAGTCTACAAAATCAATCTATCATCCATACCTCACATCATAAAAGAGTCTATACATATATACAAAATGACAATGATACATGTCTCAGTCATTGTACAAAATACAAGTGGTATATACATATAACATGCTATCCATGAGCCATCAAAACAATGTATGTACAAATGCAAAATCTATCCAAAATGTAGCTACCCGTACTGTCATGGGGCACTACTCCCAGCACTCTCTCCTTCTCCTCCACTGTGGCTTGACCTAGACTATTGTGGGCCCATAACTGACACTCCTGACCATGATCCACCTACGCTTCATGAAGCCACTAACTAACTTTTGTATCTTGGTGCCCTCTAATCAGTTGGCATTGCCTCGTGATACAAACTTCTGTAATACTAGGTCTGTGCCTAAGCTTTAGCTAGCTCTCCCTGTAACCGTGTAACCTGGGCTTGGGCCTATATCACCTGTGTAACCAAAAAAGCTCTGGCCACGTCTACACTCAGGGTAGCTATAGCCTCATCCCTCTCTGCTATCAAGGCATGCACCTTGGCCAATGCTGTGTCTCTCCCCCTATCAATCCCTATACCCTGGCCAAGGCGGCATCCCGCTCTATGGTGATGCCAGAAATGACTCCAGCGTCTCCATCTCTTCGGGCCTCTATAGCTCTCAAGTAGGCCCTAAGCTGTCTAACCTATCCTTGAAGCATGCCCATTACATCTCCCTCTGCCTGCTACTATGGGTCAGGCTACACTTGAACCTGCAATCCCTTTGGGGCTGCCACCTGCTGAACCTGTGCCTACTGTGGAGTAGCTACCTATTGTGGCACCTGTTGTTGTACTACCTGCTTAGCGGGGCCCTGCCCCACTCTCCGTCACTATCTCATCTTCCCATCTCGCTCATCATCCCCTCCTTGGCCCTTTCCTCCGCCGTCTCCTCCATCCCCTTGGCCTTTGCCACCTCCTCCTCCCCCTTTGTCTACCTCCATCATCTTACTCCTCAAACTCCACCTCCTCTAGGCGAGGATCTAGCTCTCCTTGTCCTAAGTATCTGGGGCATGGGTGTGCAACAAACTAGTCCTCATAATCCCGAGTCATGCCAGCATCCACAACATCTTGCCTCATTGGATATGCCTGATAATGTATCTGTAGAAAGTCTATCCTGGCCTCCTCATAGGAAGCCATAAGTCCCCACCATCGCCGCTCTGCATAGGTCCTCGCAAACAAGGCTTGCCCCTATGGCTAACCCTGAGTCCTCCCAAACTGCCTTAGCACATGAGTGACTATTTGTCACTCCAATATGTGTGGTGTGCTGCCGATCAGCCACCACGTCTAAAAAACATATGGAAGCTTGTCATCCTCGTCATCCTAGACCTCACAATCTATGTAAGGTCTCCAAATCACTATGTTCACGTTGTCCAATGCGTGACGCCAGTACTCTAGCTTCCCCAACCTGTGATAGGAAACTGCACCTACATATCCATAAGAGTAGGGCAATCCTAGCTGCCTGAAAAACACACAAATTGGTTGAGTCATGGCTGTATGCTACCATGCCCAGAACTATAGTAAGAAGATGTTTACAAACAAGCTGGCTACTCCACGATACACTACCTGATGTATGTCATGATATAGATGAGCTAACACACAGACATCCTAGGCAAACCGGGTGCCCTCAGTCACCATCCTCTCTAATGTCCTACTCCAGCCAATCAGGAACCCATGAGATCGCATATTAGGGAATATCACACACTCCATCAATCCTACCACAATCCCTAGAAAGTAGTCACAGTAGTCATGCATGTCTTGCCAAGAGATCACTAGCCCTCAAAGCTTGGGATCATTGAAGACCCGCTGACACTCCTCTAGTCTAGCCTCACGCTGTGACTCGTACTCCACAAGCTCACCTACTATGAGTAGGTGCAATATCCTATAGACATCCTCCAAGGTAATGGTGATCTCACCTCACCAGTGGCAAGATGCAACATCCCATCCTCACTGTGGAAGCACTCCACCACATTAGTCAATAAACTGAGGTTCGTACAAACCTTAGGCATGAAGCAAACACAATCCAAACCCATAGCACCAAGCGCCAACCGGTCAACCTCTGTAAGCATGTAACGCTGCAACAACGACAAGGGAAACTACTCACATGACATCAGTGTATCTGATATATCCTCCTTCAAATCAACAAAACAATACATCAACCACAATTGTATCAAAGCAAACCAGCTTAACTATAAATGTATCCTATCACTTAACATATCAAATTGATCAAAACAAACATATCATCTCTTGTCTAGATTCTATCAATCTTAGAGATTGCTTATCAATTGACGCATCGATCAAGATGCCAATTCAATCAACTTCACTAACTGAGTATCAAAATGCAAATGCACCGAACTAGGTTGTAAATGTGTAGTATCAAAGTAAATGCACCAATTCAGGTAAATTCACCAAACTTTTGAGCAGATCCACAGCAAGACACAACATATGCACCGAATAAACAAAAGTGTAGCAAGATATCACGTAAGTGCAACTTTTTAACAGATGCATGACTCCGCAGGGCAAATGTGTATAAAGCACATATGTGCCGATTCACAAGGCATATGTGCCAAACCGCAACAAATGTGTGGTTTTAGAAAGCATATTCGTTGAACTGCAATTCGTCATATTCATTCTATTAAGTTTTCCCTAGCATTTATTAGGCTAATAAATGAACTAGGCAAGTTTTATCAAACTATGTACTGGTGGAAGATCCATCTCCGTACTGAAATTGATGCTCCTCATGAGGAAGATCCATCTCCGTACTGACTGCTCTAGCTCCTGTGCTCTACAAACTCTCCTAGAAGCTCTCACCAAATGACAAGTGTACAAATGATTAGGATTGTGGACCCTGCTTCTATTTATAGACTTGAAACCCTAACTAGATGTGTGGTGACCTAACCTACTCTTCATGCCCTTTCTCTGTCGTTTTCTCAAACTGTAACCTATTTTCTCCATCATAACCTAACTATTCAACCCTTCTTCATCATGAGATTGTCCGTCTCACACCCTCGACCTTTCCTTCCCATCCAATCTCTCGAGGGGACATCATGTGATCATAACCTGTACTAGGGGCAAATTGGGGCATGTATCATTATCAAAAAATCTTATTCTTTGAAACAATGTGATAGAACACATTCTGTTAAAGAGGGACAAAATGTATACGCCTAAAAATGACATGACTTTGTCCAAATAAATATTGTTAATATTTATTTCAATTTAATTCTTCTATCAATAAATAAATAAATCAATTTATTTATATGATTCACATTCCTCCACAAAATTAAATAAAATCATTTATTTAATTAAATCCTTCATATTCCTCCAAATTAAATAAATTCATTTATTTAATTAAAATCCTCCAAGTTCTTCTAAATTAAATAATACCAAATTATTTAATTAATTCTTCCAAAATTCCTTTAAATTAAATAATAGCAAATTATTTAATTACCTCTTCTAAATTCTGAAGTCATTCTAAATTAAATAATGTCCAATTATTTAATTAATTCTACTAAACTTAACATCCTCTATATTTAAATAAATCAAAACATTTATTTAGATTATCTATTTCCTCTTAAAAATGGATTAACACCAAAATTAACCCATGCAAATCCATGTGTACAATTAATTAAATATTTTAATATTTAATTAGTTGTTCCCTCACCCACATGTCCTATTTATCCTCCAGTTCCAATTAGTTAACTCATAAATCAAGTCAGTTAACTACTTAGTGTTTTCTGTTAACTAATTAATCAATTCAGTTAACTCTTCATTCTATTTCTGTTAACTCCCCTGTTGCATGAAGGAGCAAGACACTTATCTTCTTCTGATTTGCGCACATCCTCTCAAATTTCCTCAACCATTGATCTTCTTATTCATTCTATACTATTGATCTTCTCTCTCACAAGTCTATAAGTACAACCCCTAAAGAAACAACTTCATCATCACATCCTCATCCTTTGAATCATAGTCATCTATCATGTTGATGAAGGCTTTAAGATGCTTAGATCAATAGATGGAACACTCTTCCCATGTATTTTGGTAAGGAATTTCCCATCCCACTAGGTATATGATTTGGAAAGTTAGGAAAGACATTGGAGTTCAACAATTTATACCTCCCAACACTCTAAGGCACTCTAAGAAGTTACAACCTAAGCATTCTTCACATACATATAAATCTTGTAGAACCATAAATATTCAAACTAAAAACTAGAGTTGCCACCTCAAAGGCTTAAGAAAATAGCCTTGAAGAGCACACCTAATCCTCAATGGTAGAATATGGCTAGGTTTGGTCACTACTAGCAAAGCCTAATGAAAAAAAATGGCACAAAAAAAATATAACAACCACAAAATTCTCTTAGGCAATAGTGCCATTTTATTGGTTCTTAAAAGTTGTAGCTTCATAAATGTTAGAGACTAGACTTAAAACCTAAGCTTAGGGATACATTTTGACCCAAGTGAAGAGATGAGACTCATTATTAGATATCAAACAATTATGGACAAACTCAAGGAAGGCCTACTCTCCTATAGTTTTGGCTCTTCAAAAAAGAGGGTGATCATAAAGGTCGAAACAAGAAAATTAAAGAGAAATGAAAAGAACACATTAAAGGCTTCAAAAATCCAAACCCTGTGCATATCATCACCCCAAGTATCTATAACTAGTTATTTTAGTATGCTCACTTGTACACAACAAGAAGGCTCACCTCTAAACAAGTAGATGTATAAACATTAGATTACATATGGAACTAAAGATTTGACATTGACTATCTCCCTTGATATTAATCCACTCAACACTACTTATAACACATGAAATTTGGATTTTCTAATAGAATCAACTCACTCAAAATATTTATCAAACATATTTAAGCTCTCTAGAGATTTGGCAAGGTTTATTTTATGAGCTATACATGTTGGCTTGATTAATTCTATAAGCAAACTGCTAGGAGAGAAAAAGAGACTATTTGAAATATATAGTTGATCATTAAGCCACTAAAGATCAATGCAAATTATTTGGCAAAAGAATCAAAACAAAAAAAAAGAGAGGAAATCATGTTCTAGTATAACACATGGAACTAGACACGTGAAATACAAATTAGAGAGACAGCAAACATCTATCCATGAATCTTGATTAGGGGATGGAACTCTTTCTAATCAGGTGGGACATGAATCTTTTGTTTCTCTTGCTAAACAATTTTTTGTCACTAAAGTCGGTCATTACATTTCTGAAGACCATGGTGTTAGAAAATGGAAAAATCTGTTGGATTACTGTACTAATAATCCCAATCTTTATCACTATGCTAATATCATACAACAATTGCTTCTTAATACCTGAATTTCCATGTTTCCTAGAAATGATCAGCTTTTGTGGTCTGCTGATAAGAAAGGGCTTTTCTCTATCAAATTGGCTTACCATTTGTTGTTTGAGAAGGATTTTTTGGATGACATTTGGAGAAAAGTTTGGAATCATAAACTCCTTTGTAAGGTCAACTTTTTTTGGTGGATAACTATTCATAACAAGACTCAAGACAATCTTCAGCAAAGGGGTTTTCAACTAGTTAATAGATGTATCATGTGTTTAAAAGAAGAAGAATTTGTCTCTCATCTTGTTTTGCATTGTGAGTTTGAGACTGAAATCTAGAACAAAGTCATTTTGAATTTTGGCTTACAATGGGTTTGCAATAAAGAAATAAGTTGTTAGTGTAAGTTTTTTATTTCCTAGTTGGGTTATTTATTTTTCTTTTTATTCCTAGGTTTTTCCTACACTTCTATTAATCTCGCTTAGGTTAATAAAGCATGTATTATTAGGTGAGTAGTTGTGAGGTGTCACCTTCCTACATGTGAGCATCCATTTTCTATGTTGGGAAGATACTTTGTTATCTTTAGATTGGTAGATGGTTTCTCTTGATTCGTCAGTGTTGCCACCTCCTCCCTCTCCCTGGTCTATATAAGCATGCTACATGGCTTGTATTTTGTATCTTTTGCTTTTACATCCTCTTAATGCTATTTTGCTTCTAGAATTTGCATTACTCTATTGGAGATTAACTCTATGTTGCTATTTTGATTTCGGATCATTTGCATTCATAGTTTAGATATCTATTCTTTGCACTAGTTTTCTGGGTTATTAATCTTTTCAGATTCTAACATGGTATCAGAGCCTTGCTATGTGCAAGAATAGATTTTAGTTTCCTTATTTTAGAGATTAGGGGGGCTAATTAAGCTTATTACATTTTTTTGAAAAACCTAGTATGCTCTTCTCTTGCATCTTTGGATAATTTGGAGAATCAGATAAGTTTGACAAAAACATTTTAATCTCTGGGGTTTGCACATATGTTTTATAAAATTTGGGTGTTTGCAGCATTTTTGGTTATACTGGTGGCATTTTGGCTATTCTAGTATGTCTAGGAGGCTTAGCAGAGTCATATTTGGCTTTCACTTCACCGAAATCAGAGATCATCAGACACAGTCAAGGAACCGGGGTTTCAATCTCAAATCTGACAACCAGCTTGCATATTTGATGTTTTTAATCAACATTGGAAGTTCTAGCATGCCTTTTCTTGTCTTAGGTAGCTAATTCAACCTTTGGATGCCATTTTCTGGTTGCTAGGGTGGTTTTTTGTAGCTAAAGGCATTCTATTTACACTGGATCAACATTTTATATACAACAGAAAGAAAAGTGCATTCTGGGTTTTGTTCGTAACACAGAAAAACCATCTGGGTATGTTTTAGTTTTTGCATGTTGTCTATATATTTTGCAGAAATGCACTCAGAAAGGTACAATAGGACCCCTCTCCATTGGCAGTTGTAGTTTTGAAGGCATTTTTCAAATGCTCCATTCTTGCTCATACGGAATCTGTTTCCCATGAATTTTTTTTTTATTTTGGCTATTTTCTCATGCTCTATGTACTAGTGTAGATGTTTTTTTATTTTGATGTAGAGATTTTTCAGAAATTGTAGATTCTCAGTCGTGACACTGCACAGTTCTCGTTTTGAAAACTTCAGAGGATCATAACTTTCACATACGACCTCGTATCGTGGCGATTATTTTTTTGAAAGTGCATGATTTTTCAAGTAGATTGCAATGGTGTTGTTTATTTCTCTAGGTATTATGCCAAATTTGTATTTTCAACATATGCTCTTCGTGAGGGTTTTGTAATGCATTGAAATCAAAACCACTTAGTATTTCTTGCTATTGGCAGTTGTAAACACACTAATATAAAGTGTCAAATCAAATTTTCTTGGGGGGTTCTTTCATTGAGTAAAAAGGGGGGTGTCTTATGTGCTCTCTTTGAGTCACATCTTTTATGGGGTTATTGTAATCATTTTGGGGGTTCATCATGGATTTCAGTTATTTTCATCCTTCTGTTGTTAAGTTAACTTTAGAGAACTATTTTTCATAGAAACAAGGGATAAAGAATCATTGCCTTGAGCAGGATCTATTGCCTCATCTTCTTGGACTCGTTCCTAAGCCAAGTGACTATGAATAGAAGAATGCATGGTTTAACAATAATGACATGATCTATGGACTAATATGTATTACAATTTTTAAGGATATTCTACATCACATAGAGCACATTGAGTGCCCTTTCACTGCATGGACCATCATCCAACAGTTGTATGGAGACTTTGGATCTTCATCTGATAGTGATGCTTCCTTGGATGACAAGCTCTGGTGGAAGATACTAAGTCTTCTTTTACCCCATCTTGTGTGTCATACATTGATACCCCATCTTCATATACGTCACCTATTGCTTCATCAGATTCCAGAGATGCTTATTTAAGAGTTTCCAGTGGTTCTTTGTAGCAAGATCATTACAGTCTTCCTGATTGGGATTCCTATCTATCAGACATTGTATCTTTGTTTGTGGAGTCTCACATTTCAGATTTGAAGGACACATTTGAGGGGTTATATCTCCTCTTTCAGGACATTCCTACTATACCTATTACTACTTCAGAGTTCAGAGTTGCTTCTTTGAGGGCTTCCAGTAATTCTTTGTAGCAGGATCATATTTGTCTTCTAGATTCGCTTCATTGGGACCAATTTCTACCAGACATCTCTTGTTTGTTTATAGAGTCTCACATTTTGAATCTAGATGACACTCTTGAGGAAATTCAACTCCTCTTTGATGACAAAAATTTCATCACTATTATCCCATCTTCCTTGTCTTTGGATCTTGTACCTCTTGGTTCTACACATGGGATTGGATTGCTTCTACCTTTGTGCATTGAGGCATCTTTTGATATTCACATGGAGACATTTGAGCAAAGTTCTGAGACAGGATACATCATGAGGCTTCCTTCCTCACCTTGCTTCTTTGAGTGGGAGTTACTTTGGCATTCATCATTGGAGTTGTTTCTTCCTAAGGGGAGAAATTTCATTTACCACAAATGGATCATCTTCAACATTCATATATGGGCATCCTCTTTTGACACCAGAGCTACTTCATTGTGGGGGGGTTTTCTCTCTCTTCAGAGGGGAATTTTATGTAAATGGGTACCTCATCAGGCTTGATTTGCTAGGACCCATTTCTACATCCACCTAAGCTTCACTTATGGAGGGGTTTTAGTGTAGGTTTTTTATTTCCTAGTTGGGTTATTTATTTTTCCCTTTATTCCTAGGTTTTTCCTACACTTCTATTAATCTCGCTTAGGTTAATAAAGCATGTCTTATTAGGTGAGTAGTTGTGAGGTGTCACCTTCCTATATGTGAGTATCCATTAGCTATCTTGGGAAGATACTTTTCTATCTTTTGTCTGATAGATGGTTGCTCCTGATTGGTCGGTGTTGCCACCTGCTCCATCTCCCTAGTCTATATAAGCATGCTACCTGACTTGTATTTTGTATTTTTTGCTTTTGCATCCTCTTAATGCTATTTTGCCTCTAGCATTTGCATTACTCTCTTCGAGACTAACTCTATGTTGCTATTTTGATTTCATATCATTTGCATTCATAGTTTAGATATATATTCTTTGCACTAGTTTTCTAGGTTATTGATCTTTTCAGATTCTAACATTAGTGAACTCATTTATAATTAGATTCCCTCTGTTTCACATCCCCGGTTAGTGTAACTTTGGAATCCAACTATTCCTTTTATTGCTTGGTTCCTTTGGATGGAAATAAATAACATAATTTTTAGAGAAATTGCTAGAAATCCCTCACAGGTCTTCTATTCTTTGTTTAATGCCCTTCTGGAAAATGTTTCTACTTCTAACATCAAAGCTCCTAATAAACCTCTTACCCCACATGAGGTCTTTGCAGTTGCAAACTGGGGGATTACGAATAAAATTCCTACATTTGATGATTCTAAATGCCTCAAAAGGTTAAGTACTATTTAGACACCTCCAGACCCAGGGTGGTTTAAACTAAATTTTGATGGTGCTGCTAAATCAAATGGCAAGGCTAGTGGAGGAGGAGTTATAAGGAATGATAGAGGTGGTTTATATGCTGCTTATGTTAGAGGAATTGGGAACCAGACCAATAACTTTGCTGAAGCCTCAGCTCTATTATGGGGTCTAAAGTTGGCTATATCCTTGGGTATTCGCCAACTTCATGTTTAGGGTGACTCTAAAATTATTTTTGATGTAGTTACTAATGCCTCAGAGTGTGGTTGGAAACTTCAAGATATTGTGTCTGATATTCAAACTATTGTACAAGCCATTCATTTTATTTCCTTTTCCCATATATATAGAGAAGGGAATACTGTTGCTGATGCCCTGGCAAATTTTGGTCAGCAACTTCAAAACTGGTAGTGTTGGAGCCATTTTCATAATATCCCGCATCACATTGGTGATATGATTCAAAAAGAATAAGCTACCCTATGATGAGGACACATCATTTAAATTGGCTCAATGTGGCTTGTGTTTTATCTCAACTCATGCTAACTAGACGCCTTGTGGACGATTGGAGCTAGATTGGACAGCTAAGCAAGTGTGAGAAGTATGGGTAGTTAATGAGAAATTATTGCATAAAAACATGGGGTTTTCAATTTAATGATTGCCCTAACTCTGGTCATATATACATTATTGCCTTTGTCATCATTATTCTTTTCTCGGCGATTCAAGTGTCTCGAGCTCCTCAAAATATTGTTCAGAGTCTTTGGGTCAAAATTTTTCACACCATTTCTATTTCTTTCCTTGAGCCCTTTGGGGTTTGTTGGTTTTTTCACTATGGGAGGGGACAGAATTCGAACTGAACCTAACAACTATGGGGAATTTAGGGACAATGCCTTGGTCTGGCATTATTATAAAGAAGGTGGTATAACTCCATTCCTTGAATGTTTGAATGGACATGATGAAAATTTGTCTGTTCAATTTGCTCAATCATGGGATAACCAGAAAGTTCAAATTGATAATATTAGTTTCGAGGTTTCAGAGAATGAAATTTCTATGGCTATGGATTTATCTATTAAGGGCACAAAAATGTAAAATAAGTCTAGGGTTTCAGATGCCCAAAACTAGAAATTATTCCTTAGCGAAGGTGAGGAGCTAGTGCCCTATCAACGAGGTTTTTAGAGAGCTAGACTTCCTGAGCCATGGGTGGATATTTGTTACATGGTGATGAAATACTTCACATTGGAGGGACATTTTTCTAGGTTTTATTACTATCACCTTCCTTTATTAAACCACTTCAGGAGGAATGCTACTAGTAGTTTTCCTTTCTTTTTTCTTTCTTCTCTAGAAGGCTTTTTTAAACATGTTAAGAAGATGTTGGTTAAAAAGATTGATGAAAAGCCTATTCCCCTTCATCAAGGGCTTATTCATATATTATACTAGTTCCATTTGGCTCTATCTCCTGCTTCTCCTATTCAATCCATTAGTTTTGAACCTCCTGCTAGGACCCCTACTACTTCTATGAAAACTGATCTTAATTCTCCTAAGTTGTTACTCAAAGGTGCTCCTTCCACGGGTACTCCTAAGTCTTCTTCTGGAAAAAAGGTGTTAGGGTTAACCGACAGAAGATATCAATTAAATGCAAATAAAGATTAAATAGAGGAATGGAAAAACACAGAAATAATAACGAGAGACAAGTTTTAATGTGGTTCACCCAAACTCAGGCTAGATCCACCAAATAGAGAGTCCAATATTATTATCCAGTAAATCAAACTGATTACAATCAACAATCCCTGCAACTTAATACTACTGCAAAATGCTACAATACAATATCAAAACCCTAACCCTTAGCTGCTTTTTATCAAGCTTTTTGTCGGTTACAAAATAGGTTTTTTTATGTCGGTCAATGAAAAAATAACTCCCAGTGCCTTTATAAAATAATAAAAAATGTGTGAGGTTTAGGGGGCGTTGTCCCTCGACCCCGTGAGGGTGTTGCCCTCGAACCCCTGTGAGGGTGCTACCCCTAGACCCCACAAGGGGCACTGCCCCTTGACCTCGTCTTAGGGGCGTTGCCCCCCAAAACCTCGCAAGGGGCACTGCCCCTTGACTCCGTAGGAATTTGGGGGAAAATTATGCTGATAAAAGTGGGGTAAATTTAACCTTTGAGTCTGATTAGGCTCCATATAACAACAAAAGGGACAAACCCCTTCTACTAAATCCAAACTGAAAGCCAAAAAATACCTCTCTGATGCTATTGCGGATTTTAAAGAAGACATTGGGGATTCTAAGACCCAGAATGAATAGGATTTGGTCAAGGAGGGTTCCTCAAGGAATTTGAAAAAAGCCAACCTCGAGGGTAAATTTCCTGTGGTTAGGCGGTCTAGTCGTATTGCTGGCAAACTGGCTCCTAAAATGAAGCTGATAGACTACTCTAAAATTAATTCTGAAGACTCTACTCAAGGGGATGTGGATAAGTCTAAAAGTGATGATGTTCAGGAGGTTGTTGTTGAAGATTCTAGTGGTGATGAGGAGAATGATGGGCAAGAAATTCCAACAGAGACCATTGATACTGAGGGTAATAAAGAGTTTGTTAATTATGATCCCAGTGGTGACTATATGAAGATGGTTGCTACTACTCATATAGAGGTTAATGACACTGATGATAATAATGGGAAGGAAACTCACACTATTCTTACTGAGGTTCCTGGTGATCCTATTCTGATTCAAGAGAATTGTGACAATGCTGATGATGGTATGGAGGAGGTTAATGAAGATGGTAATTATTTTGATTCTCTGACTCAGTTGAAGGAGCATGTTGATTTTATGGAAAAAAGGCTCTCTTCTCTTGATAGACTCATTACTAGTATGCTCTGTAGGCTGGCTATGGCTAATCTCTCTTTGTTGAAGGAACATGGAGTTCTCACTCATGGTGTTGATGATGACAGGGCTAAAGAATTCAACAATTTTTTTTAGTTTCTTTTCAAGGATTGGGAAGACACCCTCTCCTAGTCTTCTTTCTAAGCTTTCTATTAGCTGGTTATTTACTAATAGTTTCTTTCTGAGCCTTTTTTGCCCTTTTTGGGTTCTATTTTGTAAGGGTTCAGCCCCTGGTTTTGTTGCCTTATAATATCAAAAACATCTATCCATGAATATATACATACAAAAATAAGTGCCACTTAGTGGGCAGTACCTGCCTTGTAGTGTTGTTATTATAGTATTTGTTTAGTTGTAATTTTTTTATTGATTAGCTATTGGTTGTATATAGTATATGTTTAGTTGTAATTTTTTTGTTGATTAGGTATTTGGTTGTAGAGACAAATTGCATTCCAATAATTGAAAAATTATTTTTTGAAGAGTGTTGAAATGTCTTGGGTAAATAAAATTGAAATCTCAAAAATAATCTAGGACTAAAATATTTCCTTAACTATAAAACTAAACTTTAAAAAGCCTATTAAATAAAACAAATATTTCCTTAAAATGTAATAATACTAATACTTTTATAATTTAAAATAAAAAATGTAATAACATTGTGAAATATTTTTCGTGATACTAGATTTTCAACTTTTGACTAAATAAAATTGAAATCCTAGATTTTTAACTCAAGTAAATAAAATTGAAATCCCCAAAATAATCTAATTTCATAAAATAAAATGTGTAGAACCCTAACCCTTGTTGGGTCTGGAGAGATTTGAAATGTTGCTAACATATTAAAATATAATAATATTGAATAATATTACAATTCAAAAAATTGTAATTTTGAATAATAATTACATAATATAATAACAATAACATATTCATATTTAGATCACTATAGTATTTTATCATAGTTACTTAATTTTTTATTTAAGTAATAATAGTAAGTACTTTTAGAGAACATGATTTTAATTATTTTAATTAATCTAACATTGTGGTTTAGTAATAGTTTTTTCTAAAGATAAAGAATTGTTTATCATTTCAAATTTGTAACCATTATATTTATAGAAATAAATTTATAAGGAAAAATTAATGTCAACTCATTTTGAAATTTCTAGGGTAAATAAAATTGAAATTGTAGAAATAATTTAATTTGGTAAAAAATAAAATAGTACTAAAATATTTATTTAGCTATAAAACTAAACTTTACAAAGCCTACATATTTGTATTATGTGGAGATTCGAAATGTCTGCATAAGATATTATAATGTAATAATATTAATACTATAGTAATTTAAAATGCATTAAAATATTGTATGTTCAAAAAAAAAAAAATGTAATAACATGATGAAATATTTTTCATGATACTGTAATTTTTAACTTTTTAGTAAATAAAATTGAAATACTATTTTTTAACTCTTGAGTAAATAAAATTGAAATCTCAAAAATAATCCAATTTCAAAATGTGTAGAACCCTATATTTTTAATAGTATTATTAATATTATAACTTTGTCCTTTTGACAAAAAGTAATGAATCAAAAAATTAAATTCTTAAAAACTGTTGATTCTTCCTTCTCTTAATTATCCCAAAATTCTCTCCACATTTATAGCTTTTTGTTGTAATCTCTGACAATCCACAGAGAAGATGTCATTTTTTTGCAATTAATAGATTAATAACTAGATAAATGTAAATTGCAATAGTACCAGCAGAAAAATTAGATTAGATTAGAACTAGAAAATTACATTCACATGATAAAAATGGGTATAGGTATATAAAAAAAATATTCTACAATTTGTCAGTATATGCAAATGTGTGTAACAAAACATTTCTCCAAAATTCCACACATGCAATAGATGTGATAGCACTAGACTTTGATGGGAATCATTTTAGAATCATTTGAACTGGCTCAACGTTCATGTATCGATGATGATACAAGTTAATGAATACGGAAAGGGAAGTCTCTCACCTTCCACTGAAAAAAGCACACCAACAAAACGAACGAATGGCTACGAAGTTTCATGGGTGCAATTAATAACACATCCGTCTTCCTCGGCTTTCCAAATTAATAACATTTAATTCTACTCAACATAAATAATTGCAGGAAAAATACTGTTCCAAAGGTTAGTGATGATCTCAATTGCTCAATATATGCTTTATTGATTGATTAGTTGATATTGCATGTGTAATATCAATCAATTGATAGGTTAGTAATTTGTCAATTTTATGTAAAATGTATTTTCTTACACATTAACAAATGTATAAAGACAAACTATTCATTATGGATCCAAAATATAAAGGAAAAGGTATGGGTGTATAATTTTCATCATTACATTTCACCCCTTCTTTGACTTGCATGTGAGTTAGGATGAGAATGCATGTCAAAAAAATGAAGCATCCAACATGGGAATCCAATATTTCTCAAACAATCAAAGGATATTGATTTATGTAAAGTAATGTGGATTATGTGTACTCATGTAGAAGAAGAAATTACAATAAGTAGCATCAACGAGGCATTTAAGAATGAGCATAATCAAAACTTTCTAAATATATTCACAAAAATGTAAAAAGGGTAGGATGAGATATTCTTCTTCTAATAGAAAGTGGTAAAGCCCTAACAAGGGACTCCCAAGTGGATAAGGGCTTTAAATAAGTAGAAAAATGTGAAGGACATTAACTAAGTGGAAAATGTAGTCGATCTAGATATAGTAATGATGCTCATTCTTCTACTAGAAAATAATCATAAGTATAATAATTGTATCGTTGCAATCAAAGTCACGAAGAGACGTCAAGAAAAGTATATGCCCCTCCAATTGGTTATATGTGAAGGAAGTAAAGAATTGAAGGTAAGGAACAAATGATAATATCATGTAATGCACAAGAAGCCTTCCTTGTCTAACTCTCTTGCTACCTCCTTGGATCATAAATCTCCTTTAGTTGAGGAGAGGGAGTTCATACCTCTCATGGAGCTAGATGTTGAGAATTTAATCCCATTAGTGGACCCATCTCATATTAAGGTTCCTATTGATCCCAAGTCCCCCTCTAGTGTTTCATTTCTAGTCTCTTATGAATCTATGATGTTAGAGGCTAGAGATGCTATGGTGATAGGTGATAATTGTTTGAATGTTGATGTGTTACTCTATTCCAACAACAAATATGAAATAGAGAATCAATCAAAGATGAAGAACACTATAAAGAAGTTGCTAGGTTAACGATCCAAGGAGAAGATGAAACAAAAGTTGGCTTGTGAAAATGAAAACTTTCCCTTGGTTCGTCATGGGCTAGGAGAACAAGAAATAGGAAAAAAACTCGTGGACATAGGTTTAGACCAAGAAGAATGGCATACCAAATCAAAGGGAGATTTAGGAAAGGGAAACCTTGAAACAAGTTGTTGATGGAAATCAAGGAATGTAGGAAATGGTTTGGTGTACTTCTAAATCTAAAACAGGTAGGTGCGAGATCATCATGGCCCAACCAATACCTCTAAGTGGTAATGAAAATGCTAAAAAAACAAACTTAAGCAACTTGAGGTGAAAATTTGAATGGGTTATCTACATAATTTGAAAAATATGTAGGAATAGAATTTATAGAAATTTGATTATAGTTTATGGGCTACTAGTTTTTTTAAAATTAAATTTATTTGATGATAAATGCATATTTCAATGAGGCAATACGAAAAGTTTCAAAAAAGAAAAGTAGGTGCCATTCTGACCAACCTAGGTACAAGATTTTTTTTTTTTAAACTTTAAATATAAGTAAAGGGCACACGCCTAGATGTGACACATATTTTTGTGAATTTTTTTTGTAAGTAAATAATTAATTATGAATTTTCTAGCCAACCTAACTTGGTCAAAAAATATGATTTTTTAAAAACCTATAATAGTTAGTGAAGCATAGAATTCTAAGTATTGATTATTAATCTTCCATTATTTTTTTACAACAAATGCTAAGTTAGTTGTAGTTAATGTTGTTTATTTTGCTTAATAAATTCTTAATATAAATGTAAGTGTTTGGGGGAATAAATCTATTATATTCAAGAGATTGAGATCAAGTAGTTAAAGCATAGATATTTCATTGTGGACACTTTCGATATAATTTAGATACAATTTATAAACATCTATTGAATATATATTTTGAGGAACTTTTGTATATTTTTACATTTAAGATTTTAAAAAATCATCAATAGAGATAGCTAGAAAGGATTATTTCATTTTTGAACATCTAAAGGTGAGAAGATATTATCATATATTATTGAGTTAACAATAATATATATACATTTATTTCTAACTCATACATTTCACTTGGAAAAAATATGTTGGTGATTTGCGAAAAAAAATATTATAGAGTCAGAAATTGCCTCCTTTAATGAGTTGGCTCATTTTTTTCTTGATTGCTCCTTGCACCATAAAACATAAGCATTAGATCTATCATGAAACATCAAGTTTTTCAAATATCTTATTCCAAATGGTGGCAATAAATGCATAGCATATTACACCCTTCATTATTTTTTTTAGGTGTATGGCATGATTATGTTTTCACCAACATTATGATAGTCCCTAAGAATAATAAAACTACCCTAATGGTTATTACATGGACTTCTAAGTCTTGGAAGTCCTCATGGACTCTATAACAACAACTTGAAACATTTATTAAGGGTTTCTATAATGATCTTGACGGCTAAAGATGGCAACCAACCTCAAAGTAGAATCTTTCTATAAAAGACATCTTGACAGTCCACTTCCTACCATAGTTGTAATAATGTTAAAATGAAGAAAAAAGATCTTACAATAATTTAATAATAGCCATCAATCACTATTTGTTGTATCTTTTATATGCATCAAATACTAATCTGTCAAAGGTTGGGTGACACAAAATATCTTAAGGCTCTTAAGAGACTTTCTTGATCTAATGTAGTTTGGAAGGATTCAGACTAGAGGAATGAAACAAGGCCTAGAATAGAATTCACACACCCACCCCAACATGTTAGCACTAAACAAAAAATATGGCTTATTGGAACATTTACATTGCTCTCAAATGAGGCATTTTGTAAGATTGCATTCACTATGTTGGGACCCAAAATAACGGCTACACAAAACTCTAAAACATTCCTAAATCACCTAGGCCAGGGACAATCATCAAGGTGATAGGAAGAGGTTTAACAAGTTTTGGGCAATCTTGGCCAACTAACAGGAGTGGGTAAATTCATCTTCTCTTTGACCTTAGCTTAAACTTTGGAGTTATATTCCAAGGGGTATACCTAAATAGGTATTAAGTTCAAACCATACGAACAACTAAACTTAAATGAACAACCAAACCCAACTCATCATCTTGACTCCAAAAGTTGTCACTAAGTCAAGAATGACTGACTGTCACAAAACCCCTATAAAGATGATTTAACTGTGTGAATATGCATGCATAGGAAATATGGTATTTTCCCCTAAACCATAGTTGAATGATTTGTTTGATTTTAAAAAGTGTTTGAACCCTCTCCAATATGGACTGGTGTCTATTCCATTGGGCAATAAAGGCATGGAATGCAAGGAGGAAAGGAAATACACATCAAAGGATCAACAAAACTAGACATACATTTACATATATGACTTCAAATAGATCTTCATAAAATGGACATACTTAAAAATCCAAAAGATAACTACAATGATTCATATGCAACAAAACAATGGAAAACATAATGCCTTGTATTACATGGATGATGTCACACATCTCCAAACATCTGTTATAATCATATCAGCCAATGTGGAAAGGGAAAACACATAACTACAATTATATATTTATCAAAATTATACAAACTCCCATGGAGACATAGCATTACATTCAAATATGATTTACATGATCTTCCTACTCTATGATGAACATATTCATTCACTAACAGACTAGACAGATCATTTGTTGATGCCAGAGAAACTCCTTAGGCACTCCTAGACCAAACAATTAACTTAGTGACCATCCTTGAGAATGTCTTCATTTCATGTATATATAGGAATTAAGCTAACCATAGAACTTCTAGATGTTGGAAGATTCAGTCAACAAGCAACTGCACTATGGCACTTAATGTGGCACATGGCCATGTCAGAAGAATTGATAGATATGAAGGAGAGCCCATGCCTTGCATATAGATCCCAGTCCTTGAGGGTACCGTAGAAAACATGGACACTGATACATTGCATCCCTTATTAAATTTTAATACTCGTGCACTGATGGCAAACACTATATCATCCATCAGCAAAGTACCCATGACACCTACAATTTTGTGCCTCACGCTTTTACATTTGGCACTCAATT
Organism: Cunninghamia lanceolata; assembly: GCA_027924645.1. Classification (NCBI taxonomy): domain Eukaryota; kingdom Viridiplantae; phylum Streptophyta; class Pinopsida; order Cupressales; family Cupressaceae; genus Cunninghamia; species Cunninghamia lanceolata. The sequence goes on from BSBN01000195.1 coordinate 1,069,619, forward strand.
TGATTTTTCCTCATCAGCAAAAACATCCTAGCATGAACCCCCCCATTTCCTCATTGTTTCATGCTCCTGTCAGTAAAACACGACTTTATGAATTAGGCAACCATAGCCCTTTATCGATAATTCTACATTTTTGTGAACTCCACATTTGTCACCATCTTCTACTCCATCAGCCACTTAGTCAGAAAAAGTGATGTTTCCAGACATCTCTTCTGGCGCCTCATTTCTCCTTTGTTGGCCACTTTTGATGTTTTCAAACCATACCACCTTTTGTCACCCCATTATTGGTGATTTCACCTTAATGCAAACCTTGCGCTATCTTCTCCTCTATCGACACATTTCAAATTTACCAAACCTTACTTTGCTCTTCTATGTTCCTATTTTTTAGGGAATTTTACTCTTTTTGAACTTGGCCAAACTCTCCGCCTTTTCTCCTCTTGGCTCCATCAACCATTTACCCTTATCGGCAAACTTTGATAAAACCAAACCTTTACAAGGTTTAGGACTTCACCCATTCCCTGGCGAAAGCCCCTTTCCTTAGCTTTACTCTTTCCACTTTACCTATGTCAGCAAAAAAGAATTTCTCTGAACTAAGACATTTTCTTTTCCTTTTTCTTTTCTCTCCCTGTTATGTAGAAAAATAGGGGATCTTTTGATTTGATTGATAGTTTAATTAGATCCTCCTTTCACTACATACATTCAAGGACACTAAACTAAGTTGAATCACAACTTTTGCAAGAGGACTCAGCCACAAGTTTGGTGTCACTTGGAATGATAAGGAAATTTGGAATTTGTTGATTAATGTGCTAACTTTAGTCCAATTAAGCTTAAAACTTTAATTATGAAAAATCATAAACAAATGGATGAAATAGAACAAATGCTCACACAATAAGACACTAAATGCAAATTAGAGACATACCAGATTTTAGGTTTTGGAAGATAGAAAAACTGGAGACAAAAGAGTGGGCACCCTTGTCCAATGTAGTGCTTTTTTTGAGTGCTTCTTGATATTTTTTTCTATAGACTGCAACCACTTTAGAGATTTCTGACAGTGCAGAAATGAGGCACAAAAGAGCGAGCACCCTTGTCTTTTTAGGGTTCTTTTCTATCATTTTCTTCAGATCTGGATTCTTCCTACTCTACTCCGACCTTATGCAACTCCTCGTTGTAGAATCCAACGCCTATAACTTGTAATCACAAGAGAGGGTTTGGGGGTTGTCAAGCCCTGGAATGGCATCCAAGCCTTCCAACACTGTTGTTAGTTAGAGAGTGCATTTCCTTGTAGGAAAGAGGCAAAAGAAATGATACGATAAATGATTGAAACACAAAGTAAATGTCACCTCAGAGGTGAAGCTCTCATGAGGAGATGAAGATCTTTCATGCGATCAAGAAATGGATTAATGAAGACAAATCTGCAACAAACATAAACAAACACAACATAATGAAAGCCTTGAATATCCTTGGCACAAGACCACAAGTTTACATTATCCATCTAGTTGTAAAATGAAGTCCTAAACATGTTTATATATGCATTCTCACTAAACACTTGTAATTTAAATTGATGCATTCCCGCTAAACACTTGTAATCTAGGATGCATGATTAAAATTAAGGGACTCGAGAACTAAACTTAGGAGGTAAAAGTTCTAGGGGACATTTTATGACATAACACTCCCATAAAAAAATTTTCCTTTTGCTGAACCTTTCTCCTTCTCATCTTCTTCATGAGCCAAGCCTTATCCCCTCTATCAGCAACTCCTCTACATTGTGAACCAATGAAAGCATGTCAGATCTTTGTCTTATTGCCTTATTGGTGAATATCAAAATATTCGAACCTCTTGCCAAGTTTCAATTTCCTTCAGTTTGTCGATGAAGCTCCCTTTTATCTCTTCTTCCTTAGCCATTTTTGCCTTTTATCAGAAACAATTCGTTTTGTCAAACTCTGTAGTTTTTCAATCTTATCTTCATTATTTGCCTTTGTTGGTAAAATGGATTTTTTCTGAACTCTCTTCTCTTTGCCTCATGTTTGCCTTATTAGCAAAAAAACACCCTTCCAAACTTGTTACCTTTTCACTGCTTTCCCTCTCAGTCAGTGAATTTGGCGAAATAAGAACCTCCCTGTCCAGCCACATTCCTTCTTGCCTCAACCCTTAGTCAGTAAATATAGCTATCAGTGAACTCTCAAGTTTGTTAACTAGAGAATTCAACAATAAAGGGCTTTATGCACACCCTTTCCTCTACCCTTTAGACACTTTTCTTCTTGTTGCAGTGACTTCTATTTCCTTTTGTTTGTGAAGCATGTTGTTGGTGAATTTACAAAACTCCAAACTAGCGAACTAGTTCACCAATTTAGAATATTGGGGATTTGCTGACAAAAGGCAAAAATGGGTAGAATTTCACTAAGGGAGTAAAACAAAAGGCTTGGGGAGCATATACTTAGAGGATTTTCTAAAGGGAACCAATTAAAAATAATCTCTGATTTGATAAAAGATGGGTTTTTTAAATTAAAAGATGAAAGGTGGGGACTTTTATGGACTTTGTGGGTTTTTTGGGGCTAAATGAAGCACTTTTGATACTAGTTTTTTTGGGCACCAACAATGGCTCTAGTTGGGGACGTGTGACAAGCAATGTCATAGTGAGGATCTAGAATATCTCTGGGTAGACCAACGCACAAAACACATGAAGGGACACACACAAAACATATGTACAAAGCAACACACAACCAAAAATGAGTGTATCAAAATTTTGGGAGACTACAAGCCACCCATGCAAAAAAATTGGTAAAGCTACTTGCCTCTATCAAAGACAAGCCTATTAGAGGAGATGATCTCCCTTAATCCTTTTCTGCATTGATCATCTAACATCAACAATAAAAACATTTTGCATGCATGCACATACAAAATATAGATATTCATATCATCATGCTGAAGATGGAAAAAAAAATTACTAGGACAAGGCAACCATATATAATATGTTTCATCATCATGTTGACTCACATAATAGTACTCACCTTCAAGTTTCATGTTACCATGATGCATTTTTGGGTCTGCATAAATATCATCCTAAAGAAAATTATCAAGCTGATAATCATGTCATGTTGGGCCATGTCATGTGACTAATCTAATTCTTATGGCCCAACAACATTGATACTAATGTGCTCCTCCAAGACTGAATCAAAGGTATGACTCAGAATTAAATATGAACCATTAGCATGTAAATCAGAAATTTGACACACTTTAAGTGAAGACTCACAATCTTCAATTTGCCTCTCTATTTTGGATTCCTTGGCACACATTGTTGTATAAAAATTGTAGCTAAGAAAATCTGTAATGTTTTTCTCGTCTTCACCCTTTAGATCAACAACTTGACCCACACAAGAAAATCCATCCTAAATGTTATCATGCCTAGCCAATGAGGTCAAAAATATGCTTTCAACATGATCCACATCAATAAGAGATAACTTCCCCAAACAAAGCTCTAGAAAATTATTTGTGGCATAGTCTTCATAATGGGAAACAATCACCTCAGAATCAATTATAGTCATAGCAGTGCCTCCATGATGTTTAGATAAAGCATAATCGACTTCATCCTCATGCAAACAAGTGTCAATGACTCATCACCATCACTAGGGACAAATAAGGGTAACTCATCAAATAAGAGACCAACCTCTTACTCACCCTTAAGATCATTTTGTATTCCCTCTCTGTCCACTCGTTGTCGACAGGTAGCTAGGTCATGTTAGATCTAGGGCACACAACTAAGAGGGGGGGTGAATCAGTTGTATAAAAACTTGCTCTACTTAAAACACTTGATTCTTCTTTGTTAGTTAATAGCATATCAATTAACCAGTCATGAAAGCATGAAGCATAAACACCGGAGTAGATAAACATCAACACATCAGACACCAAGATTTTGACATGGAAAACCCGGTCAAGGGAAAAACCACGAGGTGATTAACCCAAGGATTATTCTGTGTTAGAAGAATAAGAAAAATAGATGGCACATGCCAATTAGGGCTCACTGCTTGAGCACACTACTCACAAGGAGGCACACTGCCAACAAGAGACACACTGTCTACAAGATCATAAGTATTACAAAATTGAACTGGTGATTGACATCTTTACCATGTCTGGATTAGTTCCATTTAAGCCCAAGACACACCTGCTCTACCCTTCGCTCTTTCTCTATACACCACTCATCCACTCCCTGACACACTTTGAAATGAATTCACAAACCTTTATTTATTCAAGGCATCGACTTAGGAACAATCATCTAAGTCGGCAATCATCCAAAAGAACATTCGCAAGATGAATAACTCATCCAGTCGGCCAGCCTAAACAAGAACATCTTCATCTGAAAGTATATATCCAATTCCGGGCTCTAACACTAATGCGGACTGACAAAACATCCTCAACATGCTCCAAGAACCTTCAAAGGCTTGCCTGAATAACCAGGTACATCCGCACTTCCTCCACTTACTAGAATTCTTTTCTTCTTAATCTGGAACTTCAAGAACACAATCTATCACCACTGTCAAACTGCAACAGGTGCTTTTGGACCTCCAAACTATGTACAAATCAAGATGACACATCACAAGGGCATCCCAATCACTCCTTTCAATCCACAGAGTAGGAAAATGCACTTCCAAATCACACCGGACCTTTTTGTAACACTCTGTCACTCCGGAGCATCTCCCAAAATTGGTTCTACTTGATTGATCACAACTTCTTCATATCTTCATGTGGACCTCTAAAATCTTAACTGGAACCTCTCAAGACTCATATCTACAAACCCTTTAATCCACATCCTCTGATTCTCAACCTATTGAGTACTTTTGCCTTCTTCTCATCACTGTTCTTCACTATTTCTGATTGAGACTAATTTTCTTAATATTCTCAGCACACAGCTCATCCAATCCTTGTCATTGAGCAATATGAGTATGTTGACATCAATGACAATATTAGTTAACCTCATACTTGCAACAATCTCCCCCTTTGTCATTGATGGCAACATATGATGTGAAAAACCATCAAGACAAGAACTTCTCCTTTCTATCACAGCTCCCCCTATCAGTAGCAACTCTTCACATGTCTTCTCTTCCTTTACTACTCCCCCTTTGATCATCAACCACTTGTTTTTCACATGTCTTCTCTCCCCCTTTGACATCAATGGCAAAGGGATCATACTTGCAATTCTAACACATCAGAATCATACCAACTGCTCCCCCTTAGTAGCAGCTCCCCATCATCAATTCGGATCATAAGATATGACTATGATATCCACCGAACTGATGCACATCAGTGCATCCTAGTTCATCACTGGAGGGGCCATGACCCCTAACTTCTCCCTGAGATACTCCAAAGAGTCCTTGGGAAGAGGTTTAGTAAAGATATCTGCAATCTGATCCTTAGAGGGTACATACTCCAATCTGACTTCATACTTGTTCACTTGTTCTCTCAGAAAATGAAACTTGATAGATATGTGCTTGGTCTTAGAATGCAACACTGGATTCTTAGAAATATTTATTGCACTTGAATTATCACAGAAAATTGTGATAGGCTCCGCATATTCTACTTTAATGTCTCTTAACATCTGCTTCATCCATAAGATTTAGGTGCAACTACCTGTTGCTACAATGTATTCTGCTTCAGTTGTAGATAGAGATATTTTCTCTTATTTCTTGCTTAGCCAAGAAACCAATCTTTTTCCCAAAAAGAAAGCTCCTCCACTTGTACTCTTCATATCATCCACATCTCCTACCCAATCTGCATCTGTATATGCATGAAGAGAATAATCCTGATCTCTAGGATACCATAGGCCATACTCAACTGTTCCTTTCAAGCACCTAAAAATTCTTTTGATTTCCATGACATGAGATTCTCTGGGATTAACCTGAAATCTTGCCACAAGACCAACAACCTACATTATATCTGGTCTAGTTTGAGTGAGATACAATAATCCTCCAATCATTGATCTGTACTTGGTCTGATCTATCTTAGGAGAGTCATAATCTTTGCTCAACTTACATCTAGTTGCCATAGGAGTTTTCATTGGCTTTGAATCTTCCATTCCGAATTTCCTCAACAATTCTTTCACATATTTGGTTTGAGAGATAAAGATGCCTTTCTTCATCTGAGTAATTTGCATACCCAAGAAGAAATTCATTTCACCAAGCATTGACATTTCAAACTCACTTTTCATTTGATTTCCAAAGGTTTTACACATACTGTCTCTTCCTCCAAAAATGATATCATCAACAAATACTTCAACAATCAAGATGTTTTCATTATCTATTTGGAAATATAGATTACTATCAGCAGTACCTTTGTTGAAACCAATCTGCACAAGATGCTTATCCAACCTTTCATACCATGCTCTTGGGGCTTGCTTCAATCCATACAGTGCTTTCTTCAACTTGCAAACCATATCATCATGATCAGATAATTGAAATCCATCCAGTTGTTCAATGTATACTTCTTCCAAATCACCATTTAGGAAGGCAGACTTGACATCCATCTGATATACCTTGAAGTCTTTGAAGGTAGCAAATGCAAGAAATAATCTGACTACTTCAATTCTTGCCACCGGAGCAAATGTTTCTTCAAAATCAATTCCTTCTATTTGAGAGTAGCCTTTGCAGACCAATTTGGCTTTGTTTCTGATAACTTTACCAACTTCATTTAGTTTGTTTCGGAAGACCCATTTGGTTCCAATTACATTCTTGTTTCTAGGTCTGGGAACAAGATCCCAAGTGTGATTTTTCTTAATTTACATCAACTCTTCCTCTATTGCTTTGGTCTAGTTTTCATCATTGCAAGCTTCATTTATTGTCTTAGGTTCAATCTTTGAAATCAGACAGTATTCATTTGAATTTTGAGCAATTCTCCTCCTTGTTTATACCCCTTTGCTTTTGTCACCTATGATCTAATCTTCAGAGTGGTTTAGAGTTACATACCTTAGAGCTTTGGGAGTTTCTTGCACTACTGTTTCTTGATCAGGCTCATTCAGACAAACCTCTTCTTCCTGATTTACCAGATCAATCTGAAACTGACTTTCAAAGAAGGATTGAGCTCCTTGAACCAGAGAATCATTCTGATCATCTTCATCATATTCATAAAATCTTGAGGGCTTCTCAATTCCTTCATCAACCTTCACATTTGTACATTCTATCATCTTTCTCAGTCTCTTATTGTAACACCGGTATGCTTTGCTTTGAGTGGAGTAACCCAAGAAGATTGCTTCATCACTTCTAGCATCAAACTTTCCTAGATCTTCATCTCTTTTAATGTAACATTTGCTACCAAATACTCTGAAATATCTCACAGTAGGAGTTATACCAAACCACAGTTCATAGGGAGTCTTACTGGTATTGCTTTTGATTTGAACTTGATTGGGAGTTTAGACTGCAGTACTGACAGCTTCTCTCCAAAACATCTGAGGAACATTTGCTTCCATCATCATTGTCCTGGATGGTCCGGTTCTTTCTCTCTACTACTCCATTTTGTTGTGGAGTCCTAGGAGCAGACAACTGTCTCTTTATAACATGCTTCTCACAAAAGTCTATGAATTCACCAGATGTGAATTCACCACCTTTATCAGACCTCAGACATTTCAACTTCAATTCAGTTTGATTCTCTACCATAGCTCTAAAGATTTTGAACTTCTCAAAGGCTTCTGATTTCTCTTTTAGAAAGGTAACCCACATCATCCGGGAATGGTCATCAATTAGTAACATAAAATATCTATCACCTTGCATACTCTTGATTCTTGTCAGACCACATAGATCAGTATGAACTAATTCCAATAATCCAGTAGAGGACTGATTGTTGCCTTTGAAAGAGACTCTACTCTGTTTACCTAGCTCACATTCTTTGCACAAACTATTTGTAGGTTTCACCAATTTTGGAAGATCTCTTACATCCTGAGTATTGCTTATCTTGATGATGTTATCAAAATTTACACGACACATCCTTCTATGCCATAACCAACTCTGATCAACTTGAACAAACAAACAACTTTTATTAGAACCAACCAGATGCAATCTCAGTTCTGAAGCTTTCAAAGATCCTGCATCTTCCATTCTTGAACTAGAGGTCATAACCTTTGTCCACCAACTGACTAACACTAAGAAGATTGTGCTTCAATCCTTCAACATACAGTACATTACCATTTTTGCTCTTTCCATCAAAATAAATAGTTCCCCTACCTCTGATTCTACTAGCAAAATTATCACCAAACTTTACCATTCCTCCTTCATACCTTTCCAAATCTAAGAACTTGTTCTTGTTACCTATCATATGGTGAGAACATCCACTGTCAAGAACCCAATCATCCTTTTCTTCCACTTGCGCCGCCAAGGCTCTTTCTACAACCTTATGATTGACAAATTCAGAGGATATTGGATCTTCTTCCTTGATGGCAATAAACACCCATTCATTTCTGGATTTGTTTCCTATTTTTGATTCATCATCTGTTACTCCTTCATTATCATCTTCTTCATAAACATAATAATAGTTCTTTTGGAATCTTTGTCTATTACAATTTGACCTTGCAGATATTTCCAGACATCTTGAAGCAAAATGACCAATCTTATTGCAGTTGAAGCACTTAAAGGGTAATTTTCCTTCATACTTACCGGATCCTCTTGGCAGTTTCTTTGCAATGAGAGCTTCAAGATGAGCTGTTTCTGCTTCTTCCTCTTCCATGTCTTTCCTTGCTTGATCATACCATGATAGCTTCCTTGAAGAGTTTTCTCCTGGATCAAATCTTTGTTTGCCTTTCACATAGGCACGAGCTTTGAATGCAGATTCAATCTTGGGGGGATCATCTCCAAACTCGGTCATTTCAAATGCAGCCAGTTTGCCAGCCAATTGCTCTCTTGTGACAGTTGTATGGGCTCTAAATTCATCAATGCCAGCAACCTTGATTTTGTAGGTAGCAGTAAGGGATCTGAGAATTTTGTAAACAATCTCATTTTCATCCAGAACTCCACCAACATTCCTAATTCCACACACCAGCACATTTACTCTTGGCATAAAGGTAGTGATATTTTCATCATCTCTCATCTTCAATCTTTCAAATTTCCCTTTGAGACTTTGCAACCTTGCACTCTTAACAAACTCATCTCCTTCATGCAAAAGTTCCAGTTTAACCCAGATCTCATAGGCAGTTGGTAGATCAATAACATTTGAGAGTTCTGAGTCAGTCAATGCGCTTAGAAGAGCTTCTTTGGTCTGCAGATTGTTTTCAGTATCTGTGATTTCATTTAGAGTTGTCAGACCACCTTGTGGAGGAACATATGCTTTTGTGATCATGGACAAGTATGCTTTTCCCATACACTCCAAGTGACATTTCATGTGACCTCTCCAGAGAGAGAAGTTGGTTCCATCAAACTTCGGACTGTCCTTCTTGTATGACAACATCCTGGATCTCCTCAAGCGTTTAAGCTCCTTTTAGAGGAACTTAGCTCTGATACCAATTGTTAGATCTAGGGCACACAACTGAGAGGGGGGGTGAATCAGTTGTATAAAAACTTGCTCTACTTAAAACACTTGATTCTTCTTTGTTGGTTAATATCATATCAATTAACCATTCATGAAAGCATGAAGCATAAACACTGGAGCAAATAAACATCAACATATCAGACACCAAGATTTTGACATGGAAAACCTGGTCAAGGGAAAAACCATGGGGTGATTAATCCAAGGATTATTCTCTGTTAGAAGAATAAGAAAAATAGATGGCACATGCTAATTAGGGCTCACTACCTGAGCACACTACCTACAAGAGACACACTGTCTACAAGATCATAAGTATTACAAACTTGAACTGGTGATTGACATCTTTACCATGTCTGGATCAATTCAATTTAAGCCCGAGACACACCTACTCTGCCCTTCGCTCTTTCGCTATACACCACTCATCCGCTCCTTGAAACACTTTGAAATGAATTCACAAACCTTTATTTATACAAGGCATCGACTTAGCAACAATCATCTAAGTCGGCAATTATTCACAAGAACATTCGCAAGATGAATAACTCATCTGGTCGGCCAGCCTAAACAAGAACATCTTCATCCGGAAGTATATCTCCAATTTCGGGCTCTAACACTAATGCGGACTGACAACACATCCTCAACATGATCCAAGAACCTGCAAAGGCTTTCCTGAATAACCAGGTACATCCAAACTTCCTGCACTTACTAGAATTCTTTTCTTCTTCATCTGAAACTTCAAGAACACAGTCTATCGCCACTGTCAAACTGTAACAGGTGCTTCTGGACCTCCAAACTATGTACAAATCAAGATGACACATCACAATGACATCCCAAACACTCCTTCCAGTCTGGAGAGTAGGAAAATACACTTCCGGATCACACCGGACCTTTTTGTAACACTTTGTCACTTCGGAGCATCTCCCGGAACCGGTTCTACTTGATCAATCACAACTTCTTCATATCTTCATGCGGACCTTTGAAATCTTAACTAGAACATCTCAAGACTCATATCTACAAACCCTTTAATCCGTATCCTCTGATTCTCAACCTATTGAGTACTTTTGCCTTTTTCTCATCACTGTTCTTCAATGTTTCAGATTGAGACTAATTTTCTCAATATCCTCAGCACACAGCTCAACCAATCCTTCTCATTGAGCAATATGAGTATGTTGACATCAATGACAACACTGGTTAACCTCATACTTGCAACATGTCATACATCATAAAACTATCTACCTCCAAAGCTGACAATTCAAATTCATTCAACTCAAGTCATCTTAAAAAAGAGGATTATCCATGCACCAATTAAAATCACAAATTGTGCTATCGAATGGACTTCCATGCTCCTCATAAAGGGCATTATCCCTTATGATCATCTCTCCATCATTATTTACTTCATCAATATATGCATGCTCTTCATAATCAAATACATGACCTAAGTCATTCGATGTTTCACTTGCATACATACCTTTGAGGAAGTCTACAATACTAAAACAGGCAGCAAGGTCAAAACTTTCTTCACCAGATTGGAAATCATCATTATTTTTCTCATCTTCATCATCAACTAATGACTAATCCAATTGAAGGTAGGTGCAGTCACTAGTATTTTCATTTAAATTGCTTTCATACACTGCACCAACATCTTCCTCCACCCTTCTACACATACAATCATCAATTGACATTATGTCTGGATCATATGAAACATCCACATCCTTGTCTACAACAATCTGTTCATTATCAACTACCTCTGCATCTAAGGATATAGATTTTGCAATCATATCCTACTTAACTTTGTCAACATAATCAATGAACACATAGGCTAGTTGTAAACCCACTAGATTGAATTCCTCTCATATAGAAATTGAGCTTGTGGAAACATCATAAGCTCTCAAAAACATATCAATGCAAATAGGAAGATCATGTCTCAATTTGTTTTGGATGTGAGATAGGGCTACTAAAAATTTGTGGTTGAGTTCCATGCTAGACTCTCCTTCCTACCTTCTAGTATCTTCTAGTTCTTGGACAAGAAAAATAAGGTCTAGACTATTTGCATAGTCTTCAAATGCAACCACCAACTGATCCCATGAAGCAAATTGATGGTCAGGGAAACTGTTAGGGTTAAGGTGCCACCAACCTTGTAAATCCTATGTAATTAATTACTCCTAACATTATTCGTAAATCTCACATAAAGGATGAAAGGTTTCACTAGCAACGATCATGTTTCAAGTGTATGTTTATATCCGATACATGATCCTCATTTGTCCATGATGGGGTGTTGTAGGGGTTTTCCCCTTGCGAGGGGTCTAGGGGGATCATCCCCTCAGTAGGGGATCCAGGGGCTGTGCACCCTGGCAAGGGTTCAGGGGCAACACCCTCGAAACCTCACTTTATTTATATTTTATCAATCTGAATTTGGACCATTCATCATTAGGTCATAGTCTATCTGACGATTGATATTTTGTTGGTTATCTTTCCTTAGAAGGTAACCCCCTTTTACATGGATATTTGTACTACATTTTTATTAGATTTAAGAGTTACAAGTATCACTCGATTGAAGATCGTCAAAGAAATAGAGGAAGTGAATGTATTGTAATCTCATTTTTGAAGATAATACAACTTGGGGTCTCTTTTCTTGGTACCATTTTTTACCTAAAGGGTTTTCTCCATGTTAGATACTATGTTATGTGTTCTGTTCTTAATGCCTTTTATTTCTCTGTAGTGGGTTTTCTATTTTGATGCAATCTTCATTGATAATACACTAAAATAAGATCATTAAATATATTTGAATCAAATTTCCATTTGAAGTAGTTGTGCTTGTATACGATTAAAAATGACATGATTCACTCTAAATAAATATTCTTAATATTTACTCCCTTCTAATTCTTCTATCAATAAATAAATAAACAAATTTATTTATTTGATTCATATTCCATTAAGTTAATTAAATATTGAAATATTTAATTACCTCTTCTAAAGTCAAAATTAAATAAAATCCTTTATTTAATTAAATTAAATCATTCTTCCAAATTTGAATAAATCAAATCAAATTTATTTAAATCTTCTCAATCTCTAAAAATAAAATAAAATCAAATATTTTATTTATTCTTCCAAATCATGCACAACAATTAAACAAATTTATTTATTTAATTAAGCTTTCTTATCTTATAATTCTTCAAATATCTTCCAAATCTTCTAAAAATAAGTCTTCTTCTTCATGCACACAAAATTAAATTATTTATTATTTAATTTCTCTCAAATCATGCAAAAGGAAATCTCAAGTTGAGTTAACTGACTCAATCAACCTTGTTTTTATCAATATCTCTTAAAATAGAAAAAAGCTTTCTAATTTATGAAAAGCATGTCTTATCTTTAGAAAAGAAAGTAGTTAACTCAAATAAAACAGCTTTTGGGTGACGCTTGTCTTCTTCTTATTCGCGCATGTTCCTCAACCATTCTATACCGTTGATCTTCTCTTTCTTTCTATACCATTGATCTTCTATCTCCCAAGTCTATAAATTGAACCTTATTCCTCCATTTCAATCATTCAAGCTTTAAGAATCATTACTTTGCAAGAATTACAGTGCACCTTTGGCACCAATTCCTTCATTGCTTGTGATCACACTCGTTACTACACACCAATATCATTGTTGTGAAGCTCATCTTCATGGAAAAATCATCATAGCCATTCTCCATTGACAATCTTGGAATCATAGCAAGGAAGTGCACTCTCTGAGGGCCTTATTCATACATGCAAGATCCATTGAGATAGGCAACCAATGGAAGCTATGAAGAGTTGAGGTTTACAAAGGTTTTTGAAGTTCTTTTGTTTTATTGATCTCTCTGTTTCTATATTTTGTTGAGTTTTGGGTATTTTTGATATTGATATATTGATTATTCATTTTAGATCCAATTTTCCCTTAACATTTTTGGTGCCCATCGTGGGGCCTAGCCCTAATATTAACCCAAAAACTGAGTTTTTGTGTTTAGAAAGCCATACATAGGAAGAAATTGTGCATCTGACACATCCTAACATGCATCTACTACCTGTTCTAGTGCATACATTCTTTGGGTGCATACAAACTCTATTACAGTGCATCTATTCTCCGATATGGCGCATCTGTCAGTTTGGTGCATATATACTATTTTCCTGCACTTTTGACCTCTATCTTACTAGACATATGTACTGCGGTGCTTCTAATCTCTCTTTTTGTGCATTTAGTCTCTAAAGCTGCACATCTGATCTAGGCAGTGACTTTTAGGGTTTCCTTAAAGTTTTTGCTAATAGTTATGTCTTTTTGTAGGAACACTCTTGATCTGTTTTTGTAGGCTAGGTACTGGTTTAGAATCATATAGTTGCACTTGTAAACTCACACTTTGATTTCTAACGGGAAAGTAAATGGATGCTCATGCAAATCTAACATAGTTTTAACTACGAAGGTGGTAATTGAATCATTTCTATCTTGCATATCATTGAATCGTTGCTATTGATATCTTTCATAGTTAGACACATTGCTATCTGGGTAAAATTGAACCATTGTTATCTCGATTATCAATTCAAAATTAACAAATTCGTGCTATATGGGTGAAAATTGAACACATCATTGTTATCTAGGTAAAACTGAAACATTGCTCTCTTGATTATCACTTCAAAGTTAACAAATTTATGCTATATGGGCTACAATTGAACACATCATTGCTATCTGGGTAAAATTGGACCATTGCTATCTTCTTATCACTTCAAAGTTAACAAATTTTCATGTTTACCCAAGTAGATAGGTCATCTAGTTTTTCTCATTTTAACTAGGGGAAAATAACCAATGTATTCTGTGTTTTGGGAATGATACCAGGCCTATGCTCTCTGCTATCTTGGGTGACCAAAATGCCAGATATATCATTTTCGCATGTATTTTTCCTTTAGAGGGGCCTGCTCTTGGATACCCTTCATCCAAGTAGGAATGACCCTATGTGGTAACAGGCTAGACACCAAGCCCTACCAATCCACTATAAATAAATTGTGTTTAGAGTGAAAGCTGCAAACAACGAGTGTAGTTGTGTTATACTGACAGCCAACCACCCCCAAAACCCTCCAAGGCGCAACCCTTGCAGGCTAGGAAACTCCATAACGGAGAGTAGAGCTACCACATGTATAACCACTTGAATGGTTGCATTTATTACTCATTCTTTGTTTTAGTAGGCCAAAAAATCCTATAATCTGGTGCAGGGAAGGGTGATTATCACCTCCTGAAGATGCTTCACTAGAGATAGTGAGAATTTAGTTTTGTACTGTCCTTTGAAACCTAGGATTGTACTTGCTTTCTTTTTAGTCCAAAAAGAGTCAAAAAATAAAACAAAAGAATTTCAAAAACCAACAAAGCCAAGTGTGCAAAAAAATTATCTTGTGGACCCCGCTCCTATATATAGCATGCAAAACCCTAAATTGGCTATGTGGTGACTGTGACTACTTCCTACACCCATTTCTCCCTATTCTCTTCCCATTTCTCATAAACGCATCCTATTTTCTTCATCGTAACCAAGTTTTCCCTTCGTCTTCGTGAGATTGTCCATCTCACGCCCTTCTACCTTCTTTCTGTCCAATCTCCCAAGGGGGCATCCTATCGTCATAACCTATACCAGGGCCAAACTCAGGAATGTATCATTATTGGACTATTTATTCTTTGAGGCAACACTGTAAACTGCATTGCATTAAAGAGGGGCAAAATGTATATGCCTAAAAATGACACAATTCAGTCTAAATAAATATTCTTAATATTTATTCCCTTCTAATTCTTCTATCAATAAATAAATATAAACAAATTTATTTATTTGATTCATATTCCTCTAAGTTAATTAAATATCAAAATATTTAATTACCTCTTCTAAAGTTAAAATTAAATAAATCCTTTGTTTAATTAAATTCTTCCAAACAATTAAATAATTCTTAATTATTTAATTAAATCAAATCATTCTTCCAAATTTGAATAAATCAAATCAAATTTATTTAAATCCTCTCAATCTCTAAAAATAAAATATAATCAAATATTTTATTTATTCTTCCAAATCATGCACAACAATTAAATAAATTTATTTATTTAATTAAGATTTCTTATCTTCTAATTCTTCAAATATCTTTGAAAACTTCTAAAAATAAGTCTTCTTCTTCATGCACACAAAATTAAAGAATATATTATTTAATTTCTCTCAAATCATGCAAAAGCAAATCTCAAGTTGAGTTAACTGACTCAATCAACCTTATTTTTATCAATATCTCTTAACTTAGAAAAATGATTTCTAATTTATGAAAAGCATGTCTTATCTTTAGAAAAGAAAGTAGTTAACTCAAAGAAAATAGTTTTTGGGTGACACTTGTCTTCTTCTTATTCATGCACGTTCCTCAATTGTTCGATACTGTTGATCTTCTCTTTCTTTCTATACCATTGATCTTCTATCTCCCAAGTCTATAAATTGAACCTTATTCCTCCATTTCAATCATCCAAGCTTTAAGTATCAATACTCTGCAGGAATTACAGTGCGCCTTTGGCACCAATTCCTTTATTGCTTGTGATCACACTCGTTATTGCACACCACTATCATTGTTGTGAAGCTCATATTCATGGTGAAATCATCATAGCCATTATCCATTGACAATCTTGGAATTATAGCAAGGAAGTGCATTCTCTGAGGGCCTTATTCATACATGCAAGATCGATTGAGATAGGCAACCAACAGAAGCTATGAAGCTTTGAGGTTTGCAAAGGTTTCTGAATTTCTTTTGTTTGATTGATCTCTTTGTTTCTATAGTTCATTGAGTTTTGGGTATTTTTGATATTGATATATTGGTTATTCATTTTAGATCAAATTTTTCCTTAACATTTTTGGCACCCACCATGGGTCCTAGCCCCAAATTTAACCCAAAAATTGAGTTTTTGTGTTTAGAAAGCCATACACAGAAAGAATTTAAGAATATGACACATCCTAACACGCATCTACTGTCTGTTATGGTGCATACATTATTTCAGCGCATACAGACTCTGTTACGGCGCATCTATCAGTTTGCCACATATATATTATTTTCCTACACTTTTGACCTCTGTCTTAGTGCATATGTACTATGGTGCTTCTGATCTCTCTTTCTGTGCATTCAGTCTCTGAAGCTGTGCATCTGACCTAGGTAGTGATTTTTAGGGTTTCCTTGAAGTTTTCACTAATGGTAACATCTTTTTGTAGGAACACTCTTGATCTATTTTTGCAGGCTAGGTACTGGTTTAGAATCATATAGTTGCATTTGTTAACTCACACTCTGATTTCTAACAGGAAAGTAACTAGATGCTCATGCAAATCTAACATAATTTTAACTAGGAAGGCGGTAATTGAATCTATTCTATCTTGCATATCATTGAATCATTGCTATTGCTATCTTTCGTAGTTATATTCATTTCTATCTGGGTAAAACTGAATCATTGCTATCTCGATTATCAGGTCAAAGTTAACAAATTCATGCTATTTGGGTAAAAATTGAACACATCATTGCTATCTGGGTAGAACCAAACCATTTCTATCTCGGTTATCACTTCAAAGCTAAAAAATTCATGCTATCTGGGCTAAAATTGAACACATCATTGCTATCTTGTTATCACTTCAAAGTTAACAAATTTTTGTGCTTGCCCAAGTAGATAGCTCATCTAGTTTTTCTCATTTTAACTAGGGGAAAAGAACCACTATATTCTATTTTTTAGGAATGATACCAGGCCTATGCTCTCCCCTATCTTGGGTGACCAAAATGCCAGACATATCATTTTCGCATGTGTTTTTCCTTTAGAGGGGCCTGCTCTTGGATATCGTTCATCCAAGTAGGAACAACCCTAAGTGGTAATAGGCTAGATGGCAAGCCCTACCAATCCACTATAAATAAATTGTGTTTGGAGTGAAGGCTTCAAACAACAAGTGCAGTTGTGCTATACCAACAACCAACTTCCCCCAAAATCACCCAAGGTGCAACCCTTGGAGGCTGGGAGACTCCATAACGGGGAGTAGTACTGCAGCATGTATAACCACTCGAATGGTTGCCTTTATTACTCATTCTTTATTTTATTAGGCCAAAAACCCCTATAATTTGGTGTAGGGAAGGGCAATTATAACCTCCCAAAGATGCTTCACTAGAGACGGTGAGAATTCAGTTTTATACTATCATTTGAAACCTAGGATTGCACCTGCTTTCTTTTTAGTCCAAAAAGAGTCAAAAAATCAAACAAAAGAACTTCAAAAACCAATAAAGCCAAGTGTGCAAATGAATTATCTTGTGGACCTAGCTCCTATATATAGCATGGAAAACCCTAAATTGGCTATGTGGTAACTATGACTACTTCCTGCACCCGTTTCTCCCTATTTTCTTCCCATTTCTTAGAAATGCAACCTATTTTCTTCATCCTAACCAAGTTTTCCCTTCGTCTTTGTGAGATTATCCATCTCACAGCTTTCTACCTTCTTCTCGTCCAATCTCCCAAGGGGACATCCTATCATCATAACATGTACTAGGGGCAAACTCGGGCATGTATCATTATCGAACTATTTATTCTTTGAGGCAACGCTGTAAACTGCATTGCATCAAAGATGGGCAAATGTAAATGCCTAAAAATGACACGATTCAGTCTAAATAAATATTCTTAATATTTATTCCCTTCTAATTCTTCTATCAATAAATAAATATAAACAAATTTATTTATTTGATTCATATTCCTCTAAGTTAATTAAATATCGATATATTTAATTACCTCTTCTAAAGTCAAATTAAATAAATCCTTTGTTTAATTAAATTCTTCCAAACAATTAAATAATTCTCAACTATTTAATTAAATCAAATCATTCTTCCAAATTTGAATAAATCAAATCAAATTTATTTAAATCCTCTCAATCTCTAAAAATAAAATATAATCAAATATTTTATTTATTCTTCTGAATCATGCACAACAATTAAATAAATTTATTTATTTAATTAAGCTTTCTTATCTTCTAATTCTTCAAATATCTTCCAAATCTTCTAAAAATAAGTGTTATTCTTCATGCACACAAAATTAAATAATTTATTATTTAATTTCTCTCAAATCATGCAAAAGCAGATCTCAAGTTGAGTGAATTGATTGAATCAACCTTGTTTTTATCAGTATCTCTTAAATTAGAAAAAAACTTTCTTATTTATGAAAAGCATGTCTTATCTTTAGAAAATAAAGTAGTTAACTCAAATAAAACAGCTTTTGGGTGACACTTGTCGTCTTCTTATTCATGCACATTCCTCAACCGTTCTATACCATTGATCTTCTATGTCCCAAGTCTATAAATTGAACCTTATTCCTCCATTTCAACCATCCAAGCTTTGAGTATGGTTACTCTGCAGGAATTATAGTGTGCCTTTGGCACCAATTCCTTCATTGCTTGTGATCACACTCGTTACTACACACCACTATCATTGTTGTGAAGCTCATCTTCATGGTGAAATCATCATAGCCATTCCCCATTGACAATCTTGGAATCATAGCAAGGAAGTGCACTCTCTGAGGGCCTTATTCATACATAGAAGACCGATTGAGTTAGGCAACCAATGGAAGCTATGAAGCTTTGAGGTTTGCAAAGGTTTTTGAAGTTCTTTTATTTGATTGATCTCTTTGTTTCTATATTTCATTGAGTTTTAGGTATTTTTGATATTAATATATTGATTATTCATTTTAGATCCAATTTTCCCTTAACATTTTTGGCACCCACCGTGGGGCCTAGCCCCAAATTTAACCCAAAAATTGGGTTTTGGTGTTTAGAAAGCCATACATAGGAAGAAATTGCTCATCTGACACATCCTAACATGCATCTGCTATTTGTTTTGGCACATACATTCTTTTGGGGCATATAGACTCTGTTACGACACCTCTATTCTCTAGTTCGGTGCATCTATTAGTTTGGCAGATATATACTATTTTCCTACTCTTTTGACTTCTGTCTTAGTGCATATGTACTGCGGTGCTTCTAATCTTTGTTTCTGCTCATTCAATCTCTAAAGTTACGCTAATCTAGGTAATGATTTTTAGGGTTTCCTTGAAGTTTTCTCTAATGCTACTGTCTTTTTGTAAGAACACTCTTGATCTATTTTTGTAGGCTAGGTATTGGTTTAGAATCATATAGTTGCACTTTCTAACTCACTCTTTGATTTCTAATGGGAAAGTAAATGGATGCTCATGAAAATCTAACATAGTTTTAACTAGGAAGGTGGTAATTGAATCATTGCTATCTTGCATATCATTGAATCATTCCTATTGCTATCTTTCATAATTAGGCACATTGCTATCTGGGTAAAAATTGAACACAACATTGCTATCTGGATAAAACTAAACCATTGCTATCTCGATTATCAGTTCAAAGTTAACAAATTCATGCTATCTGGGTAAAACTAAACCATTGCTATCTTGATTATCACTTCAAAGTTGACAAATTCGTGCTATCTAGAATAAAATTGAACACATCATTGCTATCTGGGTAAAACTAGACCGTTGCTATCTTGTTATCACTTCAAAGTTAACAAATTTGTGTTCTTGCCCAAGTAGATAGCTCATCTAGTTTTTCTCATTTTAACTAGGGGAAAAGAACCACTATATTCTGTGTTTTGGGAATGATACCAGGCCTATGCTCTCCCCTATCTTGGGTGACCAAAATGCCAGACATATAATTTTTGCATGTGTTTTTCCTTTATAGGGGCCTGGTCTTGGATACTGTTCATCCAAGTAGGAATGACCCTAAGTGGTAACAGGCTAGATACCAAGCCCTACCAATCCACTATAAATGAATTGTGTTTGGAGTGAAAGCTTGAAACAACTAGTGTAGTTGTGTTATACCAACAACCAACCTCCCTCAAAACCCTCCAAGGCACAACCCTTGCAGGCTGGGAGACTCTGTAATGGAGAGTAGTGCTGCCCCATGTATAACCACTCAAATGGTTGCCTTTATTACTCATCCTTTGTTTTAATAGGCCAAAAACCCCTATAATCTGGTGCACGGAAGGGTGATTATCACCTACCGAAGATGCTTCACTAGAGATAGTGAGAATTCAATTTTATACTATCCTTTGAAACCTAGGATTGTACTTGCTTTCTTTTTAGTCCAAAAAGAGTCAAAAATAAAATAAAAGAACTTCAAAAACCAACAAAGCCAAGTGTGCAAATGAATTATCTTGTCGACCTAGCTCCTATATATAGCATGTAAAACCCTAAATTGGCTATGTGGTGACTATGACTACTTCCCGCACCCGTTTCTCCTTGTTTTCTTCCCATTTCTCATAAATGCATCATGTTTTCTTCATCCTAACCAAGTTTTCCCTTCATCTTTGTTAGATTGTCCATCTCACGCCCTTCTGCCTTCTTACCATCTAATCTCTCGAGGGGGCATCCTATCGTCATAACCTGTACCAAGGGCAAACTGGGGCACATATCATTATCAAACTATTTATTCTTTGAGGCAACATCGTAAACTGCATTGCATCAAAGAGGGGCAAAATGTATACACCTAAAAATGACATGATTCAGTCTAAATAAATATTCTTATAGTTATTCCCTTCTAATTCTTCTATCAATAAATAAATAAACAAATTTATTTATTTGATTCATATTCGTCTAACTTAATTAAATATCAAAATATTTAATTACCTCTTCTAACGTCAAAATTAAATTAAATCCTTTATTTATATAAATTCTTCCAAACAATTAAATAATTCTCTATTATTTAATTAAATCAAATTTATTTAAATCCTCTCAATCTCTAAAAACAAAATATAATCAAATATTTTATTCATTCTTCCAAATCATGCACAACAATTAAATAAATTTATTTATTTAATTAAGATTTCTTATCTTCTAATTCTTCAAATATCTTCCAAAACTTCTAAAAATAAGTCTTCTTCTTCATGCACACAAAATTAAATAATTTATTATTTAATTTTTCTCAAATCATTCAAAAGAAAATCTCAAGTTGAGTCAACTAGCTAAATCAACCTTGTTTTTATCAATATCTCTTAAATTAGAAAAAAAATAGTTCTAATTTATAAAAAGCATGTCTTATGTTTAGAAAAGAAAGTAGTTAATTCAAATAAAACAGCTTTTGGGTGACACTTGTCTTCTTCTTTATCGCGTACATTCCTCAACCGTTCTATACCATTGATCTTCTCTTTCTTTCTATACCATTGATCTTCTATCTCCCAAGTCTATAAATTGAACTTTATTCCTCCATTTCAATCATCCAAGCTTTAAGTATCGTTACTCTGCAGGAATTATAGTGCACCTTGGCATCAATTCCTTCATTGGTTGTGATCACACTCGTTATTACACACAACTACCATTGTTGTGAAGCTCATCTTCATGGTGAAATCATCATAGTCAGTCTCCATTGAGAATCTTGGAATCATAGCAAGGAAGTGCACTCTCTAAGGACCTTATTCATACATGCAAGATCGATTGAGATAGGCAACCAACAGAAGCTATGAAGCTTTGAGGTTTGCATTTAAGGTTTTTGAAGTTCTTTTGTTTGATTGATCTCTTTGTTTCTATATTCTGTTGAGTTTTGGATATTTTTGATATTGATATATTGATTATTCATTTTAGATCCAATTTTCCCTTAACAATGCTTTCATTTCAAACATTTGGTATCAGAGCCTGGCTAACTTTGACTATTGGGTGGTAGTGTAGAAGCTGTAGCTGCAGTGGGAGATTTGGTTGTGTCTTATTTGTAAATCTTGACTTTTTATTATGGTTGGATCTGCTGTTGCATCAACCTCTCGATTGGACATTGAGAAGTTCAATGGAACAGAGTATGAGTTATGGAAGCTAAAAATAGAGGATTTGACAGAAGAAAGAAACTAGTGATTGGTTGTCGTAAAAGAGAAGAAACTTGATGATGTCTCTCAAGATGAGTGCGATATATTGGATAAGAAGGCACAGGGAACAATCTGCTTGTGTCTTGGAAATTCTATCTTAGTGAATTTTGTGAGGGAGAAGACCACACATAGTTTGTGGAAGTGTTTGGGTGAGATCTACCAAGCCAAGAGTATGGTAAACAAACTTTACTTGAACCATAAATTATTTTCTATGTAAATGAAATAGGGTGAATCTGTTGCAGAGCATTTGAGTTCATTTAATTTGTTATTGAGTTAGCTAGCATCTATAGATGTTGAGGTGAATGAGGAAGATAAATGTATTTTGCTTCTCTATTCTTTGTATGAGTCATGGGAGAGTGTTGTTTTCGCTATCACTACTAACCTCATAGATCCAATGTTGCATGCTCTTGTTTCAGTTCTACTATCAAATGAATTGATGAAGAGAAGTTTAGATAGTTCAGGGGATGCTCTCAGTGTTAGGGGAAGGTCTATGGAAAGAGGACCAAATGAAGATTAGAAAGGGCATAAGGACAAGTCCAAGGGCTGATCTAAAGCTCCTGGGAAGAAGAATAGAGTTAAGTGTTGGAACTATGGTAAAAGGGGACATGCGAAGGAGTACAGAAACCCAAAGAAATATTGGGAGAGTGCTTCAGATAAGTCCTTGAATGTAGGTGAATATTTTTTACTTTCTGTATGTAATGTTTTTTCTAATGATCACTGATTGGTTGAATCGAGATGCTCATTTCATATGACCCCGCATAAGAAATGGTTTTCCACATAGGAAGAGTATGACGGAGGGATATATACCTTGGGGACAACTCTACATATCCAATAGTTGGGAAAGATAAGGTATTGTTGTGTTTGAGTCATGGGAGGATTAAAACCCTCCCTAGTGTTTTGCATGTTCATGGATTAGCTTGAAATTTGATTTTAGTTTCAAGGTTGAATGATTTGGGAATGCATGTAACATTCGATAAGCATGGCTATAGATTGGTGAGAGGGAACTTGGTGGTAGCGAAGGGGAAGAGATTGGGAAACTTGTTTAAGCTTGAAGCCACTATAGTTTGTAATGCCTCTTATGTATCTAAGGCTAGTACTGAAAAATACATGTATGTTGTGGCACCGTAGATTCAACCACACTAGTAATAAGGTTTTGAAAACTATCAAAAATAAAAATTTGTTGGATGGTTTCTCCTATTCTGACGAGCACTTTGATTTTTGTGAGCATTGTGTGTTTGGTAAAAAAAATAGAAAATCATTTCTTTTAGGAAGCAATAGAGCATTGAAAGAGAAGTTAGAAATTGTTCATACATATGTGTTTGGACCTGTAGATAATGATTCTATTGGAAAATCTTGTTATGTTGTCACCATCATTGATGATGTATCTAGATTTACAAGGATTTATTTTATGAAACACAAAACTGAATCTTTCACTAAGTTTAAGGATTTTAAAGTCTTAGTTGAAAATCAATCAGGATTGAAGATAAAAATATTAGGATTTGACAATGGACGGGAATATTTCTCTAAGGAATCCGATGAGTTTTGCAAGCATGTAAGTATTATCAAATAAAAGACAACTCCGTATACACCACAATAGAATAGTGTTGCAGAATGGATGAACCAAACAATCATGGAAAGAACCAGAAGTATGTTGAGTGATGCATAGTTGGATAAATTCTTTTGGGTAGAGGCTATGTGTATTTCTTGCTACTTGATTAATAGATCTCCTTGTAAGGCTCTTGATTCAAGACCTTATGAAGTGTGGATAGGTAAGAAACCTTGTATTTCACATTTAAGGGTTTTTTGCTATGAGGCTTTTGTTCATATGCCTAAGGAAAAGAAATCTAAGTTGGATCAAAATGTTGAAAAGTATACATTCATTGGATGTGGTGATAATGTCAAAGGTTATACGCTTTGGAATCTAGTAACCCTTAAGATTATCTATTCTAGAGATGTTATTTTTAGGGAACTTAGAGATATTTTTGAACCTGAGTAGCCAAAAGAAAAATAAGAAAAGGTAAAGAGAGTAAACTTTGATTTATTGTAGCAAGATGAACCTAAAGAAGAACACAATGATGGATTGGGGGTGAAGAAGAAGAAGATTTGAGTAGTTTTGTTGAAGATGAATATGTTTTAAATACAAAAGAAGTTGGTGTAGATGATCATGTAGAAGAACAAGCTGAGGCTCTTATTCCACCCTTGAGGAGAACCACGAGAAAATGAAATCCAGTTGAGAGGTATAGCCCACAAGATTTCAAATGTATATTTTCTTTATTAAGTACTAACGATGAGCCTAGATCCTATAGGGAAGCTTTTCTTGCATATGATAGTGAGTCTTGGTAGTTAGCCATGCAAGAGGAGATGATGGCTTTAGACTCTTGTAACACCTGCGATCTTGTTTATTTTCCCAAAGGAAGAAATCCTATAGGTTGTAAGTGGGTCTTCAAGAAGAAGTTTGGAGTAGATGGTTCATTATAGAAGTACACGGCTAGACTGGTAGCCAAGGGTTACTCCTAGAGAGAGGGAGTTGATTTTGGTAAAATTTTCTCTCCTGTTGCTAAATTGACTTCTATTAGATTTCTTTTATCCATTGCTACAGCTTATGATTGGTAGATTGAGCAAATAGATGTTAAGATTACATTCTGACATGGAGATCTTGAGGAAGAAATTTATATGTAGTAGCCTACATGTTTTGAGGTAAAAGGAAAAGAACATTGGGTTTGTAGGTTGAAGAGGTCTCTCTATGATTTGAAATAGTCCCCCAGAATGTTGTATCAAAAGTTTGATTCATTTGTATTGAAATTGGGTTTTGTTAGGAGTGAAGACGATCATTATGTGTACATTCACTATATTGATGATTCTATACTGATCATTGCATTGTATGTTGATGACATGTTATTTTTCAACAATACTAAGGGTATGATCAGTGAGCTTAAAGCCCAACTTTTAGGTGCATTTGATATGAAGGATCTTTGAGATGCTAGGTATATTCTTGGTATGGAGATTAGGAGGGACAAGGGTAACAAAAAGATTTGGTTATCACAAAGTAAGTATATGAATACCATTTTGTAGAGATTCAGTATGGAGGACTATAACCTAGTTAGAGTTCCTTTACCCATTAGTACTAAGCTTTTATTAGACATGTTTGCAAAGAATGAGGATGATTTTGAGGATATGTTGAATGTGCCATATGCTAGTTCTTTAGGGAGTTTGATGTATGCAATGGTTTGCACTATGATAGATATTGCCCAAGTAGTGGGAGTTTTGAGGAGATTTATATCTAACCCTAGTAGACAACATTGGAATTATGCGAAGAGGGTGCTTAATTATCTTGCAGGTACTCCTGATTATTATTTCATTTATTCTCACACTGATAGTGCTAATAAATTATTGAACATACATGGTTTTGTTGATACAGATTGGGCAGGTGACTTGGATAGTCGAAGGTCCACTAGTGGCTATGTGTTTACTCTATTTAGAGGAGTAGTGAGTTGGATGAGTAAGAGGTAGCCCACAATTGCTTTGTCCACCATAAAAGTAGAGTATATATGACTGCTACTCATGTCTCTAAGGAGGTACTTTGGTTGAGGAGACTGTGTACAGGTATTGGATTTGATTGCAGGATCATTTTGATTGGTTGTGATAGCTAGAGTGCTATATGTTTGGCCAAGAATACTATGTATCATGCTCGGACTAAGCATGTTGACGTATAGTATCAATTTGTTTGAGAAATAGTTGTAAATGGATAGATTGAGATAAAGAAAGTAGACAATCAAGAGAATGTTGCAGATGCTTTGACTGAGGCTATGAGCACAGAGAAATTTGTTTGGTGTAGAGAGGCCATGGGCCTAGCTTCTAGTGCATGATTATTTTATGGTTTTTTGATGGGTATTTACAATGTATGATATCAAATGGGAGAATATTAGGATTAAGGTTCCATCAACCTTGTAAATCCTATGTAATTAATTACTCCTATTATTGTTTGTAAATCACCCATAAGGGATGAAAGGTTTCACCAGTAACAATCATGTTTTAGTTGTATGTTTATATCTAGTATATGATGCTCATTCATCCATGATGGGGTGTCACAGGGGGGTTTTTCCCCTATGAGGGGTCCAGGGGGATCATCCCCCCCAGTGGGAGGTTTGGGAGTCACGCGCCCTAGTGGGGGTTTGGGGGCAATACCCTCGAAATCTTATTTTCTTTATATTTTATCATTGTGAATCTGGATTGTTCATCATTAGGTCATAGATTTGATGATCAATATTTTGTCAGTTATCTCACCCTAGAAGGTAACCCCCTTTTATAAGGATATTTATACTACATTTTTATCAGATTTAAGAGCAACAGGCACCGCTGGATTGAAGACTGAAGAAATAGAGGAAGTGCATGTAATGCAATCTCATTTTTGAAGATAATACAACTTGGGGCCTCTTTTCTTGGTGGAGTTTTTTACTCGAAGAGGTTTTCTTCACGTTATATACTGTGTTATGCATTCTGTTCTTAATGCTTGTTATTTCTCTATAGTGGGCTTTCTGTTTTGATGCAATCTCCATTGATAATACATTGATATAGGATCATTAAATATATTTGAATCAAATTTCCATTTGAAGTAGTTATGCTTTCATTTCTAACAAAAACTAACTAGCCACTTCTATGCTACTCCACATAGAGATCTTACAAAAAATCTCATCCACATATCCTCATCTTCAAAATGAAATTTGTCCATGAAGTCTGAAAATACATCAATGTAAGCCTTCCCATAAAAAAATCTCACACCCATCAAATAGTGGCATGTAATTATAAATCTTTTTGGGCATGGATTGTTTCTCATAAATGACCCATGAAAGGTCCAATAGTTTATATGTATTTGTATTTGCAATAGGGGGAGCCAAGGAAAAGAGCAACTAGGAATAGCGAGAGGGGAATTAAACTGCAACATGGGTTGATGTAACCTGATTCAACTTTCTAATTCTCTTTTTTGTTGCAGCAGAGACTCAATCAACCGCTTCTCTTTTTCAATTTCATAGTGTAGCCTAGTTGTCTCATTTCTATTAGGCAAGGGCTCAAAAATTTTTGGGTTTGTAAAATTGCTAGGGCTATGATTAAAAATGCATTATCTAGATGGTCAAATGCCATATAATTCCTAGGGTCTGCAACATAAGAAGATGCATAGGAAGAATCCTCTTTAGGGTATTCATATTCATACTAGTTGGCCATGACCAACTACGAACCACATGTGCAAGACAAAGGAAACAAAACAAGATGTTCCTTTACTAAGAAAGAAACCATGGTCAAGGAAAAAAGAAAAACTTGTACCTTAACCAAAAGTAATCTCTTTGAAGCATGCACACAACAACAACACTTAGTTATTTTTGATAGAAGAGTCAGCACCTCACTAAGTGAGGAAATGCGTTGAAGTGTGATTGATCTTCAAGGCTTCAAATTTGATTTGGGGTTGCTCACACCATCAGAGTATTCAAATATTTATAACCTAGCACTTTACTTCTTCCCCAATAATGGCACCAATATATTAGCATAAGTTGATAGACTACCAAACTTACACACAACAACAAATTGCACCATTGCAAACTTACTATTACCAAGGGTGTGAAAAAATGTACCAGCTACCAAAAACCTAACAACAACTAAAATAACTTTTATCCCTGGAAACAACACCAATCTATTTACATAAGTTGATGGGCTGCCAAACTTACCCAAACAAAAGACAACTATGAATCATTGTTGCTAAGGGATTCAAAATAATTCGACCATTCAATCCATTCCCCAGAAATGGTGCCAATCTGTTGGGACCCAAAACAATGGTAACACAAAACTCTAAAACATTCCTAAATCACCTAGGCTAGCGACTATCATTAGGGTGATGGGAAGAGGTTTATCAACAAGTTTTGGGCAATCTTGCCAAACTAATAAGAGTGGGTAGACTCGTCTACTCTTTGAGCTCAACTTAACATTTGGAGGGATATTCCAAGGGGTATACCTAAATAGGTATTACATTCAAACAAGAAAAAACATAAAAATCAAATAACAACCAAACCCAACGCATCATCTTGACTCCAAAAGTAGTCACTAAGTCAAGAATGACTAGTTGTCACAAAACCCCTATATAGATGATTCAATTGTGCGAATATACATGCATAGGAAAGATGTTTTTCCCCTAAACCACATGTGAATGATTTCTTTGATTTTAGAAAGTGTTTGATCCCTCTCCAATATGGACTGCTGCCTATTCCATTGGGTAAGAAAGTCATAGATTGCGAGGAGGAAATGAAATACATAGCAAAGGATCAATAAAACTAGACATATATTTACATATATGACTTTAGATAGATCTTCATAAAATGGACATACTTAAAATCCAAAAGAGAACTGCAATGATTCATATGCAACAAAAGAATGGCAAACACAAAGCCTTGTATTACTTGGATGGTATCACACATCTCCAAACATCTGTTACAATCATACTAGAAAATATGGCAAGTAAAAATACATAACTACAATTCTACAATTACCAAAATCACTACAAACTCCATTGGAGACATACCATTTCATTCAAATCTTCTTTACATAACCTTCCTACTCTATGCTGAACATATCCCTTCACTATCGGACAAGAAAAATCATCTGTTGATGCCAGATAAACTCCTTAGGCGCTCCTAGGCAAGATAATTGGTTGAGTTACCAACCCTGAGCATGTCTTCATTTCATGTCTATATAGAAATTAACCTCATCATGCAGCTTCTAGATGCTAGAAGATTCTGTCAACAAGCAACTGTTGTAGCACTAAATGTGGCACATGGCCATGTTAGAAGAATCAACGGATATGAAGGAGAGCCCATGCCCTGCATACAAATTCTAGTCCTTGAGGGTAGCACAGAAAACATGGATACTGAAACATTGTTGCATCCCTTATTCAATTCGAGTAGCCACATACTAATGACAGACAATGTATCATCCATCAGCAAAGTATGCATGATGCCTACAATTTTGTGCCTCACGCTTTTACATTTGACACTGAATTTGATTTTGCCTCATTGAAAAAAATATCCTAGTGTGAACACTTGGCTTTCCTCATCATTTCATCCTCTTGTCAGAAAAACATGACTTCCTAAATTTGACGACCATAACCCTTTATCAACAATTCTACATTTTTGTGAACTCCACATTTCTCACCATTTTCTGATCCATCGGCCACTTAGTTGGTAAAAAATGATTTTTCCAAACCTTTGTTCCATCACCTCATTTTTCTTTTGTCAGGCACTTTTGACATTTTTGAACCATACAACCTTTTTTCACCCCATTATTAGTGATTTCACCTTTTCCGAAACCTTGCACTATCTTTGCCTTTATCGACAAATTTCAAATTTATAGAACCTTACTTTGCTCTACCATTTTCCTCTTTGTTAGGGAATTTTACACTTTTTGAACTTAGCCGAACTCTCCATCTTTTCTCCTCTTGGCCCCATTGGCCATTTGCCCTTATCAGCAAACTTTGAGAAAACCAAACCTTTAAAAGGTTCAAGACTTCACCGATTCTGTGCCAAAAGCCCCTTGCCTTAGCTTTACTCTTTCCACTTTACCTATGTCAGAAAAAAAGAATTTTGTCGAACTAAGCCTCTTTCTTTGCCTTGTTCTTTTCTCTCCCATCAAAAAATTTACCTTTTGTCAAACCTTTCTCCTTCTCATCTTCTTCATGAACAAAGCCTGAGACCCTTTTGGCAACTTATCTACATTACAAACCAATCAAAACACACTAGATCTTTGTCTTAGTGCCTTATCAAAAAATATCAAAACACTCAAACCTCTTGCCAAGTTTCAATTTCCTCCAGTTTTCCAATGAAGATCCCTTTTATCTTTTCTTCCTTAGTCCATTTTGTCAAACTTTGTAGTTTTTCAATCTTATCTTCCTTGTTTGCCTTTGCCACCAAAATTGAATTTTTCTGAACTCTCTTTTCTTTGCCTCTTATTTTCCTTATAAAAAAAAATGCACCCTTTCAGTGATTTCCCTCTCAGTTAGTGAATTTGGTGAAACAAGAACATCCCCGCCTAGCCACTTTCCTTCCTGCCTTAGCCCTTTGCTGACAAATATAGCTATCAGTGAACTCTTGACTTTGTTAACTAGAGAATTCACTGACAAAGGGCTTTATGTACACCCTTTCCTCTTCCCTTCAGACACTTTTCTTCTTGTTGCAGTCACTTCCATTTCCTTTTGTCGATGAAGCCTATTGTTAATGAACTGATAGAAATTGAAACTGGCAAACTAGTTCACCAATTCAAGATTGTGTTGATTTGCCAACAAAAGGAAAAATCGACAGAATTTCACTAAGTAAAACAAAAGGCTTGGGGGGCATATACTTAGAGGATTTTATAAAGGGAACCCACTACAAATAATATCTAATCAGATAAAAGATGGGTTTTGAAATTGAAAGGTGAAAGGTGGGGACATTGATGGACTTTGTCGGTTTTTTGGGGCTAAATGAAACATTTTGGATACTAGTTTTTTTGGGCACCAACACACTATCAACACAACCAAATAGTCTAGAGTTTACAGAAACTGAGATAAACTATTGTAGATGATCTTGACATTCACTTATAGGTGCAAATGAAACATTCCTATGTGTCATAGATCTCAAGAACTGCTACATCACATTTTGACTAAGTTTTTCTCTTAGGACTCTTAAGAGACTCTCTTGGTCTAATGTATCCCAGAAGGATTGGGACATATATAATGAAATGTGGCCTCCACTAGCATTCATCAATCCACCTTGATGTGTTGGTATTTTTGGTCTAGTCCCTTTAGGTACTGAAGAAAAGTATGGCTATTGACACATTTATGTTTCTCTGAAATGAGACATTTTGAAAGAATGAGTTCATTGTTAGCACAGTCAAACAACCTATACTTGACAAAAAAATGAGAGTCTATTATAGATGGACCTCAAACTCACCTATAGGTGTAAACAAAACATTCTTAGGTGCCACAAATTTCAAGAATTGCTACATCAAATTTTGATAACTTGTTTCTCTTAGAATTTTAAGAGATTCTCTTGATCCAATGTAGCTCAGAGGGATTGGGAGACATAGAGAATGAAATGAGGCCTCTACTAAAATTCACCTACCCACCTTAATGTGTTAGCACTATCAACTTAGTCCCACAATGTGCAGAAGAAAAAATATAGCTATTAGAACTAATGAAGGGGTAAATCATAAAACACACAATAACAGAAATTGCACATAGAAAATAGAATGATATTTTATTAATATGGGAAAAACATTACATTATAGAAGCTCAAATACAATCAAAGGATGAATCCCCCATAGGTTGTAACACATTATAGCTCCCTCACTCAAGACTCTAGAATCTTCAGCCTTCTGTAATTCCCAAATCAACTAGGGTTTCTAATTTCCCCCGCTTTTCTTGACTCTACACCTTCCCCCTTAACTCTACTACCATAAGGGTTCCCAAAAATGGTTATATATAGCCCTTTTTGGCGACCACCAACTTAATTTCAAAATTTGCATCTCCCTCCAAAAATAGGTCAACTTCGCGGGGCCATAACTTTCGATCTGACCATTGGATTTTCAATTGTAATAACTTTTCAAAAAGCTCTCGAAAAGATGATGGACAAGCAGTACTGATAGGTAGACTACTTGGGTTTCCCACCAAATTTTGGTCCCATCCAGAGCCTCTAAATGCCTCAAATTTGACTTTGAATATTTCAATAGGATTTTTGGAATTTGAAATTTTAATATCTCACAAATGACAAATGATATTGAAGTGATTTATTCACTATTAGCTTCAATTCACCATTATGGAGGTCCGTGTAAGATTTTGTATCCAACTGTGCACAAATGCAAACTTACTAAAAATAGTAACCCTGCCAAATTTAGCCCTTATTGAAAAGAAACAACACATTTTTATTTTATTTTTGGTTGATGCAAGATTTCTCTTACACCCTAGATGCTTTTGCATCAGGCACCCGGGGTAATTTAAAAAGTGACCCCATCACTTCTCATGAGTTAGAGGGAAACCAAAATGGTTAACCTTAGTCTCAGATAACCATGATGAATCTTCAACAGACCTTCCTTTCCATTTCACCAAGTATTCTGTATACTGCATGTTTCTTGTACTCTTACCCACACAGCTATCCAGAATGCCCTCTATCTCCTCCTCTGAAGTAGATGCTAGAATGTCCCACTATGTTCCTTTATCAAGTCTATCATCATGATACTCTATCAGCTTTGAAATGTTGAACACTGGTGAAATATTGATGTCATTAGGCAACTATACCCAAATGTATTTCCTAAATCATGCTTCTTCAAGATTCTACATGGTCCAAATTTCCTCATCTTCATCTTATTATATGTACCAAATGGAAATCTTTCTTTTCTCAAGTGAACAATGACTTCATCACCTCCTAAAACTTCTTATGTCTCCTCTTTTGATCTGCCTTAGCCTTATACTGGGAATTCATCTTATAGATATGCCTTCTTACCTCTTCGTGCAAATTCTTCATGTGCTCAGGAAAATTTTTAGCTTTGGCACTACTCTTCTTCCCCTTATCCATACTCCTTAATTCGGAAGTAGTTCTTGGTCTACTCCCATACACAACCTAGAATTGAGATTTATCTATGCTCCTATTGATAGAATTGTTGTAAGCAAATTTTGCCTGTGGTAAAATCAAATCCCATCCCTTTATCTCCTACTAAGCATCATAGCAGGTTACCGAAACTCCTATTCACCACTTTTGTTTGTCCATCAGTCTATGGATGGTGTACAGAACTAAACTTCAAATTTGTCTTCAACTTCTTCCACAATGTCCTCCAGAAATAACCAACAAACATGGTATCTCGATATGAAACTATGCTCTTAGGTAGACCATGTAGTCTCACCACCTCCCTGAAAAATAACTCTACAATATGAATAGCATCATTAGTCTTGTTGCAAGGAATAAAATGGGCCATCTTTGAGAATCTGTCCACCACCACAAAAATGGAATCATGTGCTCTCCGCATCCTTGGTAAACCAAGAATAAAATCTATACTAATATCATCCCATGGCTTCTCTGGTATGAGTAATGGCTGATATAGCCCTGTATTCTGACTTGTTCCTTTTGCCATTTGACACATTCTGCAACTCTGCACAAATTTCCTCATAGCTTGCTACAATTGTGGTCAGTAATAATGTTCACCAACAATAGCAATGGTCTTATCTCGACCAAAGTGTCCAGCTAATCCTCCACTATGTTTCTCCTTAATCAGGGTCTCTCTCATGGAACTCCTCGAAATGCACAATTGGCTTCCTCTAAACAGCATGCCATTTTGGATTATGAAATCCAACCATTTTATCCTATCCAAAGTAACAAGTTCCAGAGAAGCTTTCCAAGCCTCTACAAAATCTGGATCTTTAGGATACAAACTTTTGAGTTCATCAAACCCAACAATCTCTATCTTCATTTCTGTCAAAAAAATTTGCCTTCTGCTCAAGGCATCTGCAACTCTGTTGGACTTCCCACTCCTGTGCTTCAAAACATAAGTATAACTATGCAAAAACTCAACCTATTTTAAGTGCCTTTGATTTAACTTCCCTTGACTATTAAGATACTGCAAAGCCTGATGATTAGTATATAAAACAAACTCTTTTGGCAACAACTAATGTCTCCATTTCTTCAAAGCCGAAACTATTGCTTAAAACTCTTGATCATAAATAGAATACTTTTTCTTGGCATAATTAAGCTTCTCACTAAAATAGGCAATGGGTTTACTTTCTTGACTCAAAATAGCTCCTATACCACTACCACTAGCATCGTAATCTACCTGAAATACCTTATTAAAATATGAAAGTGTCAAAATAGGTTGTTCTATGAATTTCTACTTCAATGTATCAAATCTTTTGTCTACTCCTTTAGTCCATCTAAACTCTTTTCTATCCCCTCTCATTGTCTCAATTAGCGGTACACAAATGCTACTAAAATTCTTGATAAACTTTTTGTAAAAACTTGCCAAACCATGAAAAGATCTTACCTTGAAAGCACTCCTTGGCATAGGCCATTCAATGATAGCCCTCACCTTCTCTTGGTCCATCTTAAGACCTTCCTCTGAGACAACAAATCCTAGGTATACCAACTCCTTTACAAAACTAGATTTCTTCAGATTGATCAACAACTTCTCCTCCCTTAGCTTCTCTAAAACTCTTCTGATATGCATCAAATGCTCATCCCAAGTCTTACTAAAAATCAAAATGTCATCTAAATAAACAATAACAAAACTTCACAAAAATTCTTTCAGTACCTCGTTCATGAGCTGCATGAATGTGCTCAGTGCATTGGTTAGACCAAATGGCATGACTAACCACTCATACAAACCCTCCTTTGTCTTGAAGGCTGTCTTCCATTCATCTCCTTCTCTGATTCAAATATGGTTATACCCACTCTTCAGATCAATCTTTGTGAAGTACTTGGTTCCACTCAAACAATCTATTATGTCATCCATTCTAGGCAATGGAAATCTATACTTGATTGTGATCTTGTTGATGGTTCAGGAATCTGTACACATCCTCCATTCCCCATCTTTCTTTGGTGCTAGTACTGCAGGTACCACACATAGCCTTAGGCTCTCCCTTATCAGTCCCTTCCTTAACAGCTCGTGAACTTGTCTGTTTAGCCCTTCATTCTCTGCTAGAGTAATTCTGTGGGCTGCTTTATTTGGCAAACTAGCTCTTGGTATCAAATCCATTTGATGACTTATCTTCCTCACTAGTG
Organism: Cunninghamia lanceolata; assembly: GCA_027924645.1. Taxonomy (NCBI): domain Eukaryota; kingdom Viridiplantae; phylum Streptophyta; class Pinopsida; order Cupressales; family Cupressaceae; genus Cunninghamia; species Cunninghamia lanceolata. Next base: position 1,104,791 of record BSBN01000195.1, read on the forward strand.
GTAAACCTTCTGGTACATTATCGAAGACAATATCTTGAAATTCTTCCAACATTTTTGAGACTTCTACTGGTCCATCATCCCATTTCTATTGACTAATCTTAGGAATCAATGCAAAGCAATGACACTCATGCTTCATACCATCCAAAAACTTTCTACCATCTACCAAGCAAATTCTGGCAGTACTACATACCTTTTCTTCCACCTCCTTCAAGGGCTTCAACTTATGACAGACTCCATCCTTTGTTAGGGAGTATGTGTTTCCACGGCCATCATGGAAAACACTCCTATCATACTGCCATGGCCTCCTCAATAACATATAACATGCATCCATTGGTATGATGTCAGACAACACCTCATCATGGTAGTAACCAATCTTGAACTTCACTAAACACTACTCATTGACCAAAGCTCTATGGTCCTTATGCAACCATGCAATCGGGTATGGATGCAGATGCTTTCTTATTGTCAACCATCTCCTCTGAAACTAGATTATCAGTGCTTCCACTGTCAATAATAATATCACAACACTTACCTTCGCATTTGCACCTTGTGGGGAATAAACTCTTCCTCTGGTTAGGTTCTTTCTCCTCATTCAACAAATTTCTTCTCACAACTAGGGTTTCTCCCTTCTCTACATCTTTGGAGTGATCAAACTATGCATCTTCATCCACATGTGCAACTCGTGCATTACCTTTAGGTTTTCTATTCATCCTTCCTTGATGTTATGAACACTCATATGCTCGATGCCCTTCTTCTCCAAATTGGAAACATGTTCCTCTGAAATCTCCTCTTCCAAGTCCTTGCCTAGGTCTACATCTTCCTCTTCCTCTTTGCTCACCATTACTCTGGTCATGAGGGTGGTAGGTATTGTCTCCTCTCTGATTTCGATTGGTTCCAGCTTCTTGACTTTTCTTTGGATCTTCATTTCGGCCTCCATAGGGTTTTCCACCAATCATTCTGCCTTGACCTCTTCCCCTTAGCTTTCTTTCAAATCTCTTATTCAACTTCTCTTCCACCTTCAGGGAAAACTGGTAGACATCTTCTATGGTGGTCATTTTGACTAGGCTCAACTCTTCTTGAATACTTGGCCTCAACCCATTAACATAATGGGCTACATTCTCCTTGTTGGCCTCTCTGTGGACTATCCTGATAGTGATCTTATAAAAATCTTCTGTATACTCCTTAATGGACTTGTTACCTTGCTTCAATCCTTGCAGCTTCTTCAGCAACTCCATCTCATAGTCCACATGAATGAACTGCTTCTTCAATTTCTCCACCATCTGATCCTATCTGGTAATCTTTGCTTTCCCTCTTCTATTTCTCTCTAACTGGACCTCCTTCCACCAAATACTAGCATGGCCCTTCAACTTTGTCTTTGTAAACTTGACCCATTCAGGGTCTTCCACATCTTCATACTCGAAATACTCCTCCATATCATTGATCCAATCAACAAGTTGTTCCAGATTCAAATCTCCAGAATAGGTAGAAACTTTGATCCTGGGCCTCTTTCTGATCTTTGAAATTGTTCTTCCTCAGATAGCTCTTCTTCAGCTTCATCTTCGCTTTCCTCTCTCCTTCTCAGCTCGAACCCTCTTTCTAGCTCCTCTTGCAATGCATCGATTTGTCTTTGCAAGGCTCTAAAACCCTCTTCCGTCAAACCATTCCTCCCACCATGGTTTCTTTGTGTGAGGCATCTTGATCTCTACAACAAACCCACAACCTTAGGTCCTGGTGCAAATTGCCTCATAGTCGGCGATCTATCTACACACTCAGGAACCCTTTCTCTAATACCACTTGATGAAGGGGTAAATCATAAAACACACAATAATAGAAATTGCACATAGAAAATGGAATGATATTCTATTAATATCGGCAAAAAATTACATTATAGAAGCTCAAATACAATCAGAAGATGAATCCCCTATAGGCTATAACACATTACAGCTCCCTCACTCAAGACTCTAGAATCTTCAGCGTTCTGTAATTCCCAAATCAACTAGAGTTTCTAATTTCGCCCACCTTTCTTGACTCTACACCTTCCCTCTTAACTCTACTACCTTAGGGGTTCCCAAAAATTGTTATATATAGCCCCTTTTTGGTGACCACCAGCTTAATTTCAAAATTTGCATCTCCCTCCAAAAATAGGTCAACTTCGCGGGGCCATAACTTTCGATCCGACTGTTGGATTTTCAATTGTAATACCTTTTCAGAAATCTCTCAAAAAGACAATGGTGCACAAGCAGTACCGATAGGTAGATTGCTTGGGTTTCCCACCAAATTTTGGGCCCATCCAGAGCCTCTAAGTGCCTCAAATTAGACTTTGAATATTTCAATAGGATTTTTGGAATTTGAAATTTTAATATCTCACAAATGATATTGAAGTGATTTCTTCACTACTAGCTTCAATTCACCATTCTGGAGGTCTCTGTAAGATTTTGTATCCAACCATGCACAAATGCAAACTTACTAAAAATAGTAACCCTACCAAATTTAGCCCTTATTGAAAAGAAAGAACACATTTTTTTTTGGTTGATGCAAGATTGTTCTTACACCCTTGATGCTCCTACATCAAGAACCTTTGCACTGCTCTCAAATGAGGCAATTTACGAGATTCAATATTGTTCCCATAGAACTTTGGTAACTAATTTCACATCATACTAGATATAGGATTTGGAAAGTTATGAATAACATTGAAGTTCAACAATCTATACCTAGCAACACTCCAAGACACACTAACAAGTAACAAGCTAGACATTCTTTACATATGTGTAAATCTCATAGTACCAAAAATATTCAAACTAAAAATTAGAGTTGCCACCTCAAATACTTCAGAAAACAACCTTGAGGAGTACATCTAATCCTCAATGGTATATTATGGCTAGGCATGGTCACTACTAGCAAAATCTAATGAAAAAAGGCACAAATAAAATATAACAACCACAAAATTCTCTCAAGTGATAGTGCCATTTTGTTGGTTCTTAAAAAAGTAGCTCCATAAATCTTAGAGACTAGATTTAAAACCTAAGCTTTGGGATGCATGTTGACCCAAGTAAAGAGATGAAACTCATGATTAGATAGCAAACAGTTATAGACCAACTTAAGGAAGGGCTACTCTCCTTTAGTTTTAGCTCTTAAAAAAATTGGGTGAGCCTAGAGGTTGAAACAAGAAATTAAAATAAAAATAAAAATAACACATTAAAGGCCTCAGAAAGCTGAACCGCAAGCACACTGTCACCCAAAATATTTTTCACTAATTATTTAAGTGTGATCACTTGTAGACAACAAGAAGACATACCTCTAAATATATAGATATAAACAATAGACTGCATATGCAACTAAAGATTTGGCATTGGCTATATCCCTTGATATTAATTACATTTACACTACTTATAACACATGAAATTTGGATTTATAGTAGGCTTAACTCACTAAAGATACTTATCAAACATCAGCTCTCTAGGCATTTGGCAAGGTTTATTATATTGAGTTATACATGTTGGCTAGATCCATTCTATATAAAGAAAACTACTTGGATGAACAAAGAGAATATTTGACTTTATATATAATTGATCCTTAAGCCACTAAAGATAGATGCATATTACTTGTAAATAGAGTAAAAACAAATGGAGAAAGAAAATCATTTTCCAATATAACACATGGAACTAGACATGTGAAATGTGAAATAGAGAGACAAGAAACATCTATCCATGAATATATACATATAAAAATAAAATAAATACTTAATAGCTAAAAATGGGTATACATATATAAAAATAGATCAAGACTAGAAAAATAAACTAAACTTCACAGTCACACAAGATTGTACCATAATTTGTCAATATATGCAAATGTGTGTAACAAAGTATTTCCTCAAAATTCCACATGTTTATAATGGATGTGACAGGACTAGACTAGATGTTTTCATCAACTATGATGGGAATCATTTTAGAATTATTTAATCCAGATCAGCTTTCATGTATTAATGATGATGCATGCAAACACAAGTTAAGTTAATGAAAATAAAATAGGAGGTCTATCACCTTGCATTGAAAAAGGACACCAAGAGAATGAAAAAATGGCTATGAAGGTTCATGGGTGCAATGTGAAACATGCACCATGTATTGAAAACAAACCTAGATCTTTGAAGGATTCTTTGTCTTTAGATGAGCATGAGCCTTGGTGAGAGGCCCTCAAAAATCAAATGAAGGATTTGGACAAATATGAAACATGGGATCTATTTGAGCTATCAAGGGGTGGAAACTCATTGGTCGTAAATGAGTATTTAAAAATAAATTTATATTAGATGCTAAGTTGGAGTGCTATACACATGTTGAGTGGAAAAGGGTTACTCACTAGTTGAGGGAGTGGTTTTGGTGAGATATTTTATCCTCTAACTAATCTAACCTCTATTAGATTCCTTTTATCTATTGACACTATTTTTTATTTAGAGGTGGTGTGCAAATAGATGTAGAAACAACTTTTCTACATGTGGATCTTGGTGAGGAAATATTTATGAAACAACCTAACAATTATGTGGTGAAGTGACAAAAGCACTTGGTTTGTAGTTTAAATTGATCTTCATATGGCTTGCAGTAGTCATCAACAATGTGGTATCAAAATTTTGATGTTTTCACATTAGATCATGACTTTATTAGAAGCGGAGCTAATCACTATGTTAATTTTAAATTAATTGATGATCAGCTACTAATCATTGTCCTATATGTTGATGATATGCTATTTATTGGAAATGATATGAGGGTGATTAGGGAGCCTAAGGTTTAGCTATCTAGTACATTAAATATGAAATGTTTTTGGGCTGAAAAATATATCTTAGGTTTGGAGATCTACAAGGTTTAGGTTAATAAGAAACTTTGGTTAAATTAGAAGAAGTACATTGATACTATTTTGTAGTGTTTTTCCATGCAAGATTACAAACCAGTTAGTATTTGTTTTTTGTTAGAACTAGGCTATCTATGGAATAATGTCCTAAAATAAATGACAAAATTGAAGAGATACATTAAGTTTTGTATGCCAGTGCTACACCTCATGTATCTAATGGTTTGTACAAGATCTCATATTGCCTAAGGAATGCAAGTTTAGAGTAAATTTATGTCGAATTGTTGTTAATAACACTGGACTTATAGTAAAAGGGGTTTCTAAAATTTACTTGGAACATCTAACCATTGAATTTATTATCATTGGACTAATCATGTTGGCAATATGATTAATTTATATGGTTCTATGTATTTTGATTATGATGGTGATCTAGATTGTATGAGGTCTACATGTAGAAATGTCTTAACTTTATTTCGATGAGTAGTTACTTGGATGAGGAAACAACCTAGATGGTCATGTTCTCCACTACAAAAGGAAAGAATGTGGATGTAATAGATGCTTGTAACAAGGAATTGTGGTTACAAAGATTGTGTTTAGGTATTGGATTTTAGTGTAAAAAGGTTAAAATTGGATGTAATAGTTAAAGTTCCATCTGTTTAACTAAAAACCTATTGTATTATACTTGCACAAAGTACAAAGCACATTGATGTTCAATGCCAATTTTTGAGAAACAATTAAGGGTTGTACAATCATGTTATATAAAGAAGATGTTAGACATGAAGGTGCAAACCACACAATGGAAATCTATTTTAAACCTTATTTATGCCCTCTAAAGAATGTAGAATCAATGAAGATTGAAACATAAATAAAACCCACTACACAGAAATAACAAGCATTAAGAATAGAACACATAACATAATATGTAATATGGAGAAAACCCTTTCGGGTAAAAAATTCCACCAAGAAAAGAGGCTCCAAGTTGTATTATCTTTAAAAAATATGAGATTACAATAGATGCACTTCCTCTATTTCTTTAGTCTTCAATCTAGTGGCACATGTTAGTCTCAACTCTAATAAAAATGTAGTACAAATATCCTTATAAAATGGGGTTACCTTCTAGGGAAAGAGAACTAAAATAATATCAACCATCAGATATGTGACCTAATGACGAATGGTCCAAATTTACAATAATAAAATATAAATAAAATGTGGTTTTGGGGGCACTGTCCCCAAACCCCCACTAGGGCACATAGCCCTCAGATCCCCTACTGAGGGGATGATCCCCTCGGACCCCTCATAGGGGCGAAACCCACCTATGACCCCCCATCGCAGATGAATGAGCATCGAGGACCGGATATAAACATGTAGCTAAACCTTTGATCCCTTATGGGTAATTTACAAATAGTATTAGGAGTAATTAATTACATAAGATTTACAAGGTTGATTGCACCTTAATCCTAATAGAAGACACCTCATAGAATGTTGTAGACTCTATCACAATGCTAGTAGGCATGGAGAAGTTCAATTGGTTTAGGGTGGACATGGGAATCATACTATCCTAAGCTTGATTTAATATTGCTGTTATATTTTATTGTTGAAGGCTCCCTTTTCCCCTTGCAAGGTGTTTAATAAGTGGGAGAAATGTTTAGAAAATGTATCTCAACCTTCCATTCCTAATGTTCACACTTAATAACTTAATTGTATCTACTATTTGGTCTTTAGTGTCATTTTTCCTCACTTGGGAAAGTTTGCATCATATTCTTAGTTGGCATTACTGTCATCTTTAGTTGATTTTATCCTCAAATAAGGAAGTTGGCATCCCACATCATGTCATGCTCAAATTTTTGCTTGAACATAAAACACAAACACACACACACAAACATAGACACATAGACACACACACGCACGCATGCACATAAACAAAAAAATATTGTTCTTATAAATTCCTATTTAGGACTTGTAAGGAATTTGTCAATAATAAAGATAGAAAGAAGACAAATCCATTATGTTAAGAAAAAATTCTAAAATCACTTGGTTCAAAATGAAAAATACTTAAACTAGATTCACAAAAATTCCAATCAACATACAAAAAAGTAAATTATGTGAAATAAATTGTACATCAATTTTATTTTATGCTAAAGCCATAAAATATAAAATTCAAGGTTTAAAAATTTAAACAAATTTCTACTATTAAAAGTATCCAGCACTTTTAGATAATTGATAACCCATGGTGGGTAGGATGAGAGTATACGATGACTAGATTATATACATATGTTTAAATATCTAGACATATTTGCTGGTGGCAAGCCACACAACTTGAAATTTAGATAAATGCAAAAACTTTCAAGGAGAGACTATCACTAACCTAGTGGCATTGCACTACCGATTTAAATATTGAAACAAAGCTAATTTCACTACATATTAAATCACATCAACAATTTGTAAATCATTAAATTTTTTATCAATTTACTTTCAACAAAAGAAAAAAGTTAAATAAATTTCCTATTAATGATTCCTATATACTAGAAATAATTTAAATAAATCAAATTCCTATTTCTAGTGATTTCAAAACGTCAGAACAACAAAATTATATATATATATATATAAGAAGCTTTATACTATTTGTAAAATAGCCATAACTTTTCCATTTCTTAACAATATTAAAAATTCAAAATGTTCTGGAAAGCTAATATTTAGTCCTATAAAACCTAGAAATATTTAGAGAATATTTATTAGCATGAATGAGTAGTTTTGAGTAGCACAACAATATAAAACAAGCTAAATTTTGTGAAAAATAATTTCCTATAATTGAATAAAATCTATAGGATTGGTTCTTTATTTTACAAATTGACTAAAGAATAAAATAAATATATTCATATATGTTTTTGAAAATTATTACATATTCTTTATATAATTATATTTAATTTATTTTATAAGTACATTGTGTATAGTAAAAAGAATGAACAATTGACTAAATTACTCTTTCTATTATCAAAATTGAGAATTGTAGCATAGAAAATTGTGTAGTCTTGTAATTTCATGATATATCTTGCTTGCTTTAGTGTCCATGCCCATAGCATATTTTTAGGGTCATTGAACCTAACCATTAGCCTATTTTTCATCATCACCAACTATTTGCCAAAATGCATTTCAAATACTTATTTGTTATATTTTTTGAGAACACGTGCAAAGTTTGGATGAATATTCTGAGGATGCAAGCACCACACATGGATGTCCTCATACTACATGAGTGTCCTAAATATACAAAAAAAATTAAATGTTAATTCTTTTCATCATTTCTAGAATCTTGTTGAAGGTAATTCTCACGCAACCTCAAAATGATCCCTACAACCTATCTGACTTGGAAAATTCCCTTCTTGGATGTAAAAGAAAGGAGATTGATAAAAAGAATCTCTCTGTGACATTTTTGGGACAAAAGGAAACTTTAAAAACATACAAAAATATTCTCTGAAGCCCCATTGAAGGATTGGAAATGGTCTCACAAATAGACTTTATAGATTTATATGCTTGTGGCATTGTGGCATCTCTCAGTGTTGATTTAGTGAGCCATTGATTGTACTTGGAGCTAGGAAGAGGCTCTTTTGTTCAAGAGTTTGAGTTTTTCACCAACAAATTACACCTCCAAGGAGCTAGCAGCCTCCTCTACAACACCAAGATAAGGTAAAATTGTTCTATTGTCATAGAATAGTGTAATTTTCATTGTCATTTGCTTTACATATGATATTATTTTGGAAAATTCTTGTGGTGTAGACCACCACCTATTTTACCATATGCACACTAAGGTATTTTCCCCATAGACTAGGGATAAATGCTTATAGATTGGTATTATTATTGATCTTTTCTCCTAGATACACATAGGATAGGATAACACACACACTTATGTGTTTATTTTCTTTCATATCATTGGTTGTACCATGGAGGTTAGAAAACCAAAATATGGGCTTGACCAAGGCAAGCCCCTAAAAAACCCAACAAGTCTTTCCTTGTCTTTGTATCTTGCAAGTTGTAAAGGAAAATCGAATGCATGAGTGTTTGTTTCCTTTATCTATTTTGGTTTTTGACTCATTTCTTTTATGTTAAATAATTTATTCAAGTGATTTAAATTGAAATACCCTTTCTGGGAAGTTATCTTATTTCATTATGCAATTGGATGCTATTGCAGATAGGTACTTTGTTGTACTATACAGATTTCTAACCTTTTTCTTGTTATTTGGATAATAATGAAATGCACCGACATCCCTGTGATGTGTTAGCATTTGAGTCCGAGGCTTCTAGACTTTAGCACCAATTTCCTCTTTGTATCTCATTCCTTGTATTAATATTAGCTTCTTAAAATTATTTCTACATATCTATTAATTTTTATCTTTCTGCATATTTCAATATAGTTTTTAATTAGTTAGATTGCTAGTAAAGAACTATGCAAGACCTAGCTGGGTTAATCTATTCTCATTGAGTGGATAGAAATAGATTAGTCTCTCGAGACACTAGTTAGGTCCTAAGTGTAAGTGATTAGATTTGAATGCTAGTTAGAATAGCTTAGTCATTTCAATTTTTATCTACACTTTTGGTGAACCTAAACTATGTTCACTAGCATATCTCTACTTCTCCTTGTTTTTATAATTGTTTGGTAGAAAGAAGTATTCAACAATGTCTGATCTCTTTCTTCAAAACTTTACTACAATTGATAAATCATTCAATAGTCAATATTTTCACATGCTTAATGAAGCCCTTGATGACTTTGTCCATGAAAAATTTTCCTCTATTAAACAAAAACAATTTTCCTCTCCAAACATGATTAAAATGATCTAGTTTCTAGTTCTACTCAAGAAGCTATGAAACCAAAGATTTTGGTCCATATTGGATCTAAAACATAAACAATGTCTAAACCAGTAATGATCGTTTAGGGTGCTTCAAATACACCCCGAATTGATGATTATATTTCACAAGTTGCTAAAACTATCAAATTAAATTTTCTAGGGGTTCCTCATTATCATCTGGTAGCCCAAACATATAATACTAGTTGAAACAAATAGATTGATTATGTCCTTGTTTCGCTTCCTATTTCTTTTCTTATGTTATCGTCAGCTCCCCATTTGAATCATATGTATTTCAAAGCATATGATATTGTAGAACAACTTCAGGCTACTCCCCTCAAGATCTCTCTTTGGGGTTAATTTTGAATTCTCCTCAATATAATAGTATACTTAAAGAAGCTCTCCAAATGATTCATAATTTTTATGAACACTATCGATATTGTGTATCAAAAATTTGAACTACCTTCTTTAGAGGTACAAAGATAGAATGATTCTTTGCTTATTATTGTTCGAATTAACAATTTTAGTGTGAAACATACCCTTATTGATAAAGGTTTTAACATTAACATTTGCAGCATAGACCTGTTGAATTGTATTAATATTGGTAAGTCTTTGATTTCTCCTAATACTCTTAACATTCATGGTTTTGTCAATGTTGGTAGACAAATGTTTGGAACAATCATACTTCTGATTAAATTGGGCCCAATCAGTTTACCTACAGTCATCCATGTCATGCCTAATGTACTATCTCACAACCTCAGGTACTTGGTAGATCATGGATTCATGCCATGGGCACAGTTCTGACTACCTTTCATGGGGCACTAAAGTTTATTTTTTAAAATAAGACCTATATGATTAAGGTTGATCTAGATCCTACATAGTATTATTAACACATGGATTCTACGGATCAACCTCTTTCTTTGCCTACTCTTCAAAAATTGATTCACTCATGTCTTCAATAAAGGATGATTCCCCATCCTCAAATTCTACACCAAAAATTGATAATGGTGTTGACTCATCCCTAAATGCATGTCCTAGTGATAATTAGGGTTCATTACATTTTACACCCTCCTTTTTCAGAGAGTATAAACTTGACCTCTCTCATTCAAATATTCCAAAACCATCTTCAAATGTTGTGACTGTAAATAGTTCTTCTACCTTGAATAATATTACATCTTCCTTTTCTAAAGCTACTCCTACTTCTAAGGTTCTATGTGATTATACTTCATGTATAGATTATGCCACTAATGGTGATCCTCCTTTTAAGGAAGTCCAATCCATTTATGGTCACAATATGGTCCATAACATAGTGTTGTATCTCATTGCCCAGTTTATAAAAAAAAGTTCAGAAAATGAATCCCAGGGTTGCTTTAATGGTCAAGGTTGAGATTGAAAATCTCTTAGAAGTTGGTTTCATTCACCCAATTGACTATTCACCTTGGCTCTCCAGCATTGTGGCTATCACTAAAATCAATAATCACATCAAATTTCATGATCTAAATAAAGCATATTTAAGGGATGACTTTTGCTTACCTAATATTGAAATGATAGTTGATTCTATAGTAGGTCATGCTTTAATTTCCTTTATGGATGGATTCTCAAGTTATAATTTGATTCTAATTAACCCCAAAGATCAACTTAAAATTTATTTTACAACACTATCGGCAAACTATTGTTATGTGGTCATGCCATTTGGTCTTAAGAATGTCGGGGCAACTTATCAAGGTGCAATGACCCTTATTTTCATAACTTTATTCACAAAATTAGGGAAGATTATGTCAACGATGTCTTGGCCAAGTCAGTATTATACCAAGATCATGTGCATATTCTCCTTCATATCTTTGAACATATGTCCATCTATAACATGCAGCTAAACCCTTATAAATGTGTCTTCAAACTTGACTACGACAAATGTTTAAGGTTTATAGTCTCCAATAGTGGTATTTAGGTGGATACTAAAAAGATTGGTGCTATTATAAACATGCCACCTCCAAAAAATGTCTCTCATCTTTGTAGTTTGCAAGGTAAGTTTCAGGCTATTCACCACTTTATTTTGCAACTTACAAACCAGACTCTTCCCTTCACAAATCTTCTTCAAAGGAATGTTCACTTTGACTAGAATGAGGATGGTTAGTAAGCATTCAATGACCTAAATAACTATTTAGCTAATCCTCCAATCCTTATGCCAACTATCTCTAGACATCCTTTTCTCCTATACACTTCTCCTTCATCCCATGCTTTTAGCAGCCTTATTGGCTCAATATGATGATGAAGGTACGGAATGAGTTGTTTATTACATTAGTTGAACTCTTTATTATGAAACTTGATACACAATCTTAGAAAGACAATTTCTTAATCTTGTCTTTGCATCAAGTAAGCTTTGAAATTACCTTCTTCATGTTGAGATATACGTGATCATTAAATTTGACCTTCTAAAACATTTGTTTTCTAAAACAGATCTCTTGGGAAGACTCACTAAATGGGTTATGTTTCTCATAGCATTTGATCTTAAAATTGTCTATCAGAAGGCAATAAAAGGACAAGTTGTAGCCAACCATTTGGATGAATCCCCTCTCCTATTTCTATTCCTAGTGAGGATTCATTCTTTGATGGTCATATTCTTTCTTTATAAAATGATCAGGCATGGGACTTATTCTTTGATGGATGTAGATGTTGAACCAACTCTGGGGTGGCTGTCATATTGGTACCTCCTTTTGGTACTTGCTGATACCTCTTTCCTTCCACTTGAACTTTCTATGTAAGAATAACATCACTGAGTATGAAGCCCTTATTGTGGCTTGCATGCCACATTGTCCATCAATATTAAGCATATTCACATTAATGGTGATTCTCAATTAATTATAAAGCAAGTCACATGTTCATACCAAGATAAATTGTCTCAATACCATGACTTGGCTTTATCACTCCTTGATCAATTTTCCTCTTTCTCTATTGACAATATTCCCCGTGAGGACAATCGTCATGCTGAGTAATGGAAAATCCTACTTCCTCTATACCTTCTGATGATTCTGTAGGTAATTATCAATTCATAATTCAAAATCTTGGCTCACCTTCTATTGGTGATTCTAATATGTTGCCCCTGGTTCTTCAAAGAGCACTTAAAATCACATTTGCAAGCTTTCTCCATGTTACATCATTCTCTCTAATGTTCTCTATTGACATTCCTATAATGGTCTTTTCCTGTGTTGCTTAACTAACACTAAAATCCCCATTGCCCTTGAAAAGGCCCATTCTAGTTCCTGTGGGGGTCATTTTTCTGGATGTGCTCTAATTCAAAAACTGCTCTAAATGGGCTACTACTGGATAAGCATGGAACTTGATTCCTTTTCTTTTGTTAAGAAGTGCTCTAAGTGTCAATAGCACAACAACCTTATTTGAGCTCCTACGCAAGAATTTCATGCCCAAGTAGCACCATGGCCATTTTCTATATGGGGTTTGGATATCAATGGAAATATTTCTCCATCTTCTTGTCAAGCTCATATATTTATCATCACAACAATTGATTTGATTACTTCATAAAATAAGTTGAAGTTATTCCACTTTATTCCATGATTGCTGAAGTTATTTGTTGCTTTCTCTTAGATAACATTATATCTTGTTGTGGCCCCCATTCCACCTTTATTTATTACAATGGTGTATCATTTAAGAATAAGGATGTGAAGTAGTTTATGAAAAAGTTTAAAATTGAACACTGCTTCTCTACGCCATTCTATCCATAGTCCAATAGCCTAGTAGAAGCGTCTAATAAAACCATTGATAAAATTCTTCGTAAAGTAGTTAATAAACATGCTAAGGATTGGCACATTCAAATTTCATATGCATTATGGGCCTATCGCATGAGTATTCATACAACCAATAGAATAGCTTTGTACAATCTCGTCTATGGTTCCGATGCTATTATGCCTCTAGAGTTAGAAATTCTGTCATTGCAAATTTCCCTCCAAGGCTTTATATTGATGACAATAATTATTGTAATCATTGTCTTTTAGAACTTGAGATGCTTGATGAATAGATCCTCATGCTCTCAAGCACCTTCAAGCTTACCAAAAAACCTTAAATCATGGTTATAATCAATGAGTTATTCACATATGCTTCGACATTGGTGATCTCATATTGTAGAAAAACTAGAGGAATGTGAATTCTCTTGTTGGTGCCAAAGGTAAGTTCAATCTGAACTAGTTGGGACCTTACATCATCACCTTTATCTATGGCTCTAACATGAATGGCCTCTCTACAATGGATGGTAAACCTCTTAAAGAGCCCATAAATGCTATGCATTTGTGTTGTTCTTAGGCTTAGTTTTCTTTCTTTAATTTGACATTTGTGTAAATGAGTTTTGAGTTTATTTATAACTTTCCTTATGCCATTTGACCATGAACACATTTCTTTTTCTTGTATTATGATCTCTTCTTAAATTGTGTATTTTGTTAAATATGCAATTATTCTTTTAAAGAAACAATGTGTTATCTTTGTTTAAAAATTGTTAATTCTTTACATAGTAGTTATGTGCTTGTTGTTTTTCATTCTTGACACATTACATGATGTCTTAAATGTTAGTTGTAGTTTTCATAAAATGAAAATTACCTCAATCTTTACCATGCTAATTATTTAATTGTGAAAACAATTAATTAATCCATTCATGATCATTTAATTAGATCTTTCATAAGTATTTAATTAGATAAGTGTCTTTGCTCATTTACCGATTATATCTTTCTTGAGTTTAATTGTGTGTATTTTAAACAATCATTATATAATTAGATCATTCTAGCATTTATTTTAACAATTTAACAAGTTGTTTAATTAAATTAGAATAGCATTTTATTATATAATCTACATCACATGAGAAAAATAAACATACATCATCAGACAACACATGTATATCGATCCAAAAAACACAATCTTATATATATAACACAATCTTATATATATATATATATATATATATATATATATATATATATATATATATATATATATATATATATATATATATATATATATATATATATATATATATATATATATATAAGACTGTGTTTTTTGGATTGAATATATAGCTAGAGCAATATGAATTAATTACACACGAAGTCACACATTCATCTTGTAGAACACATAAATATATTGAGAGGTGGGTGAATCAGTATATAAATAAATTTCAACCTCAACTACTTTCCCAATATATATATAAGATTGTGCTTTTTGGATTGAATATATAGCTAGAGCAACATGAATTAATTACACATGAAGTCACACATTCATCTTGTAGAACACATAAATATATTGAGAGGTGGGTGAATCAGTATATCAATAAATTTCAACCTTAACTACTTTGCCAATTATAATCAACACATTCATGATA
This sequence comes from Cunninghamia lanceolata, assembly GCA_027924645.1. NCBI lineage: Eukaryota > Viridiplantae > Streptophyta > Pinopsida > Cupressales > Cupressaceae > Cunninghamia > Cunninghamia lanceolata. The sequence goes on from BSBN01000195.1 coordinate 1,119,842, forward strand.
GCATTACCATGTACCCTCTAGTCCTGGTGATGGATGTTGCATAGAAGTCTCATGGTAAGATGCTATAGACTGTGAGTAGCTATGGCTTCATGACTACATGCATCTCACCTAGCCTCTCAGCTCTGTTGCCTCTCTCCTAGCATCTAGAACCTATTACTATACTTGTGCAACCAGAGCTCATAGCTATCTTGTCTCATCCACCAGGCTTTGCACTCTAGGGTAATCTAGACCTATGGCAAGTGTGTTGTGAGCATCAAGCTATCTCTAAAGAGCATCACAATAAGACTATACACTATGAGCTCTCCTCACATTATGATCTTGCTCAACTCTATCCTGGTCCCACTCCCTATCACAGTAGTGACCTTAGCAATGACTAGAGCCCTCTTAGCTTGTGTCTCCTCTAGTGCTACTCTTAACTATGCCACTGGCTAAAAATATCCAAGTGTAGCCCTACAATTTGTTGGGCTAGTGACTAGCCCCACACCCTGTTGGAGCTGAACACTCGAGACCATCTTAGCAAAGACTCAACCAATGTAGCAATGCCACTCTTTTGTGCACACTACAAAATCAAACAACTCATGTGTTAGATCTCATCATCATAATAAAATCCAAAATCAATATATATACATGTCTAGTGTTCTACCAAAATCAATAATGCAAATAACAATTCTCACATGGGTCCCTGATCTGCCAATTGGGATCTAAGAGGCATGTCGGTGTTGCTCTAGACTGAATGACATCCATTGTACATACCCCTACCACTGATTCTATAGTGGATCTCATAGCAGATACACTTCTCAACTCCCCACATATTGTTTGGCTAGGTATGGGGCCTGCTAATGGTGTAGCTTGTGTCATCTGAGGTTAGGTTCTCCGCTTCTCCTTTGAGGTGGCACCAACCTCATCCTGCTATCATCACCTCCCCACCACTAGTGCATGCTACTCCTCCTCCTCCTCCTCCTCCTCCTTGTTTCCCTCTTAGTTGTTGTCCTTGATGACAAGTACACAAACTCTTAGGTTTGTGGCACAGTGATAGTTGTACCTGTATCATGACAATTGGCATATGGTTGACTTGGTGTTCATGATGTTTAGCATGTACTCATGCTCTTGATGATGTTCTTGTTGTGGTACTTACTATCCTCTACAGGGTAGAGGTTATTGGTAGTGGTGTGGTACTATGATGACAATCACACGTTTTGTTATTATGAATAGGTGGCACACATAGTTGACACATGAGTTCATAGCCTAATGCTCTATATAGTTGATATGCATTTTAATATGCACAAGTTTATGCACCTGTTTATGTCAATTCATATTTGATGATATGCTCTTACATGCTCTATGATAGTTGATATGTTCATTTATTCACAATTGTTCATATTTGATGTGCTCATAATCTCCTATGGCATATGGCTTTGATGATTTATCTCCTGAGGTATATGACATATGATATCATGTTACATTTCTGTGTTAAGGGACTTGTTCTATGGTACTTGTAACAGTTTTGTGGCACTATGGTACCATGATAGATGACACAGTTGTTCATGTAGTTGTTGTATCATTCTCTCGTTGTTGGTTCATGGTCAATCATTGTTGGCTCATGCTTATGGTATATATATATTAGGTTCTCTTGATCACTTTCATTTCATGCATATTTGGTTGGTATATGCTCCTAACAGATGGTTTTGATTCATATGATATCATGTGGTATATTGTTGACATAGCTGCATACTATGTTGTCCTAATGGTTTTATTCTAGTTGGTATAAGCTCAGTCAGTTTAGTATTGTACAGATTCACTTTTGCTTCATGGGTATCAATTGATGTTTCCTAAAAGAAAATGTGGATTTGATGACATTGTCCCTAAGTGCATTACATTTGAAAGGATCACAAAAGCTTCACAATGTCATTTATTTATTTCAAATGGATATTCATTCAACATATTATATTGAGGGTGAAATAAGGGTCACTAAAGGTATTTTCTTTGTTTAAAAGAAGGGTTATTTGATCTTATTGGCTTACCATGTTCTAAAGCCACACACTATTAAGTTGACAAGGAGTTTCACTAGTCACAAGTGATATGCATTTCCTAGTGAATAAAATACAACTTACTTTGCAAAGCACATTATATCGGGCACTTAAAGGTATAACCTGCATAGCAGGTGTTGGGTATTTTATTGCAAGGTGCACCCCTTGGTCTCCTTGTTTAGAATAGCGTTGTGGTGGTTTGAGATGTGGGCTTAACTACCTCCAGTGCTTGTTAAGTCAAGTGGTTGTATCGGGCATTAACAGGTCTATCTTTTGGTGCAATGGCAGCTAACAATTGGTATTAGAGCCAAGGTCATGGGTTCAAACCTTGTGCTTGCACTGGGGGGATTGTTTCAAGGTGTGGCCCTTGGTTTCCTTGTTCAGCGTAGTGCTATGGTGGTTTCTGACAAGGGCTTAACTGTCTCACATGCTTGTTAAGTCAAGTGGTTGTATCAGGCATTAATAGGTTGATCTTTTGGTGGAATGACAGCTAACATATTTTTCATATGTAAAAAGGTGGTGTTCACTACTCTTTGTGACTGGTTCATTCTAGAGAAAACCTAGACTCTTGGTGGCTATGATGATTCGAGCAAAAAGGAAGTTTTTGTCATTCATTTTGCAAAGTTTAACTTTGGGAAATATAGTTCTGAGCTAGGGTTTGAAAGTTGAATGGTAATCAAGGAAAGTTATGCAGTTTTCAGTGGGTATCTCCATATGGTTGAAGGGTATCTAAGAGATTTGACTATGCTATTCAATAGAGGACTCAGCTAGTTCATTGTTGACTACTTTCTTGATTTCAAACAATAATAAGGTGGTTTTGTGTGTTGGCCCATTAGGTGATTATGTTCCTTATTTGTTCATTCTTTTTACAAAATATTAAGCTATAGTTGATAAGAGGTAATCTATGGTTCAATTAAGATAAACAATTGATCTTGAGCCTCTCTCTATTTACTGTTTGGTTTCTTTTGAGCAATAAACTACATGCAAACTTGTCTTCGAGGGTTATGCTGATAAATTTTTTAAAAGAGATTTTGTCTTTACCCATTTAGTTGGTGGTTACAAAACTATAAGCATTTGTTGAAAAGGTAAACTGTGATACTTACCCTCTATGGTATGGCAAAGACACTTGAAGGTCTTTATATTCTCAAAGTGGGTTAGTTTGACCACTCTTTCTTGACAGTTATTGATTCAGTTTGAATCTACTTCAAATGGTTAATCCTCTCATACAAGTTGGTTATTGAATGAAACAAAAGGCCAGTGATAAAGTATAAAAGGGTATAAGATGAAAACATCTGAGAGGAGATTGATGTGTGTGTATCTTATACGATCATTAAGGTTATACCAGAATGTTGAGGATTAGATTGTAGTGAAACAGAGTAGCCCTCTGTATTAAACCATATTATTCATTGTATTGATTGAAATATGCCAGTGAGGCACAAATATGCTAGTGAGCCACAAATACCCAGTGAGGCACAAATAACTAGTGAGGCACAAACAACCAGTGTGGCATCTATATTTGCTAGTGAAGCGTATTTTGATTAAGACAGTGAGGCATTTTGTGGAGTGGTTTTTCATCCCTAAATGGTATTCTACTCATCAATTTTTTGTGTTATGGGTACTTGTTCTATCATGATTTTATGTTCACTGTTTCATGATTTAACTATTGCAAATTATTGACATGATGCTCATGTTGAGTTAGTACAAATGCATAATAATTTTGATACTCATCTCTATCCAATGAAGTAATAAAACCACCTCTATTGTTTGTCATGATAAACTATTCATCACAGTTTAGTTTTCCTATTCCTTCCTATTCACAAGTTGATCTGATAATGCTCTATAGTTCATAAATGAATGTCTTGTTGTGATTATACAAAGATTGAAGTTCATAGTTGGTAAAAGTTTTTTTTTAAATTATTGCCAAAAATAAGTCTGGTTCATCAGACACCAATTCATCCCCCTTCTCAGTGTCTTTCATACTCCAACACTCCTCCTCCTCCTCTTCTAACATCTCATCATCTGGCCCCTGATTCACTAGAGGACAAGCATCTCTAGTATGATGTCATCAAAGTAGATTGGGACTAGTCTCATGGTAGCCCACCATGCTGTGTATCTAGCCATAACCCCTACATGTCTACATCAACCACTATGCCCTGATCTGCATCCTTAGCCTCAGGATTGCTAAACTCTACCTCTTCAACCATGGGATGAGGCTAATCCCCAAGATAGATTGCACTCCAATGTGACTAAATGTGTGTAGGAGGCACACTTGGGATACCGTGTATCTTCCCAAACTACCTTGTAACTATGTCATATAATAAAAGGGCATGATGATATGATCAAGGTGACCAACTAAAATTTAGTCCCTTCTGCATCCTAGCAATCTACCCTACTTGTCCTACCCTTCATGATATGTATTTGTAAGGCTGCCATACTATGTTTGTAGCCTATATTCTATCAAAAATATATCTCCACTATATAGTAGGTTCTTGAATTTCCATGGACTCCTCAAACCATAGGCATGAGCTAATGGCTGCATCTAGATAGTGGCAGTAGGTACACCTACCAACCATGTACATCTGATGTACTCAAATCCCCACACCTATAGTAAGGTGTACGTCATCAAGCTGGCACTCTCATAATGGACATAACATCTTGAGTCATGGTATAAATATGAAATCATGATATGACCCCATGTGAACTACATCCTTGGTCCCTCCATCTTCCTAGTCATGTGAATTAGACCCCCATGGAACTAGCCATCTCACCCATTAGGTGCTACATGGATGGTGAAAGTAGCAATCATCACTCGACGGACTAGTGGGATCTCATCTCCTTCATGCACTAACTAGAATGGATGGATGTTCCTTGAGGGATCCCTAGGGATTCTAGTCCATTTGAGAGCATACATTTGGCCCTACGCAACATAGCTCACTTACCTCTCAGTAATAATAGATATGCCTTACCTAAGAACCGACAACCATAGAATCTAGTATGCATCCTCAAGTGTGACTGTCATCTCTCCCATAAGACAATGAAAGATAGAGGTGTCTATCTTTAAGAGCCACTCTAATCAGCTAGAATAAAATAATATTTTTTAATAAAATAGTGTGGAAAAAAGGGATGAAATTTTTTTTCTTTTAGAAATATTACAACTCATGAAATAAAATTTCATTAATATAATAAAAAAAGATCCATTACATTAGCTAATCAATTAGCTTAATAAATAGGACTTGAACCTATACAACATTTATCCATATAGGCTCATACAAAAGAACATCGCACCATACAATGTCTTTGATACCATACCATATCTTTGACACTGAACTTGACAGAGAGAGAGAATCATCAAGGTGATTTACCACCTAACCACAAGGCTCATGCCTCCCTAGTCCTACTCCTAAGTGAAGAATCCTAACCCTTTGTGAGTGGTCTAGCAAACTAAAGCCCACATGCATGAAGGAATCTAATGCAACATGATATATCTATCATCTCTAGCATGTATCAAATGCATACTGAACTAATATCATCATATGGCAGAGAGAGAAATATAATATCAAATAGTAACTACGACTAATTTGATTGACAAGCTTTGGCCAAAGCATCTTTTCATCTATGTTCAATAGATAGGTTATGAATAGAAACCTACCCTTCTCTTTGGTTCCATATTTAGCACCGATCCATGCTCTTTCTCTAACTCATCATATAAAAAAGTAGGAATAGAAAATACATTCTCAATACAAAAACATACAACATCCAAGGATGCATACAATATTGCAAGATAGGTAACTTAAATATGCAATAAAAAATTCATATGCTCAAGGAAGCATTCATTATGATTACACTCACTTGGAAGACAAGTCTTCAATAGACAAAAAGATAGTCTTTTCTTACAAAATACTTTCAAGATCTTTCTTTCTAAGATGTTTATTCAAATCAATCATTCTTAGTCTTTTTTTGCAATTCCTCATCAATCTAGAAGAAGACAACATTGTACATAACTTTCGTTCTTAACAAAACCACTCTTGAAAACTAATAATTCATAGTAAAACATTTAGTAGTTGGAAAGATAATTTCAAAAGGGTTGGTTGTCATGATATGATTTGTATTCCATACTACTCTTCATCCAAACATCTTAATGGCAAGAAACCAAAATTTATTGCTAATGAATCCGCTACAATATTCCTAGCTTATAAGGCTTATCCATCTAGAATGCTTCAACTAACAATGTATAGTAGAACAATGATGTATATTAATACCACATCGATGATTTCTTTCTAACAAATTTCTTTTCTTTTAAACATGTTATATACTAAGATATCAAACATATTAAAAATGACCTATTTACATCTTATGAGCACCATTGTAATTAATATAGTATATCAAGAAGGTAGAATAAATGTTTACTAGTCTTAATAGAAGGATTGCACTAATGAGGTTATGCTAAATTCCTATGTGTTTCTAATCCTTTCTTCATAAGGAAAATAGGTTTACAATCCAACTACTAATCAAGTGAATTAAGAAATAATGATTCACAATTAGGTTCATAACAATTAACTAATATGGTTCCACTCAAACATAAGTTTGAGACCACTTTTTATATATAAGGTAAGAGATCACACAATGTATTGGATCACATTGTTTTTCTAGACTCAAATCTCTTTGCTCTATATTGGCTAAGGTAACATATACCAATTATAGTTTTATAAGGGCAAGCATGACAACTATTTTAGTCCCATAAAATCTCTAGCAATAACCTCTAGTCTCTTGCGTTATTTACTCTAGTGCATGTATAAAGATGTAGGCAAGGTTTAACAAATAACAGATCCGGATTTGGGTAAAATACTAGATTCAAGGATATGAGATAATTAGCCCCGGATTCTTTTCTCAATACAAACACTATATATTCGATAAATTACTAAGCAAACCATTTGGCAAGCTAAAAACAGATTCCAAATCTTTTTCTTTGAAAGCGGAAACATGCACAAGGCAGGTGTACTCATTGTCAGAATCCCACAATGGGACGCCATCTCATGGTATGTTATGATTGTAGGATAAAAACTAAGTTATTGTAGGATGGAGAATGCTTACAGTTGGATTGATAAGAATGAAACGCAATTTCTACATCGACTCAGGAAAGAAAAGAATAATGATTTCACGCTATTACAAGGTGGTCATAATGACCGATTATTTACGTAGAATCCAGCGATAAGATCGCTGTGCAAATCAAAATGAGGCAAAACAGAAATAAATAGATTCCACTAAAAACATCCAATCAAACATGATGGTATGAATGCGTAATCACTATTGCCAGCTGGAAGTGTGAATTTCCAGCCAAAAGGATAAAAAGGAACATTCGGGTGCTCATGTATCTTTGAGTCACAATAGTCAAATAAACTATGGCGCACTGCCAATTACATTTCCTTTTTGTTTCTCAAGGACCTTAAAACAGTTCATTTTGTGTATATACCTACAGACATTGCATGAGATGTTTCTCTTGAAGCATTCTGTCATCCAGTTCGCACCGTGTGTGTGTTTCCACATTTTAGATCAAGGCTTTACACCTACCTGGGTATTGGCTTCAAAGTTTCTAAAGGCCCTTTAGACTATACATTTTGTGCATGACCTACAATCATTGCATTGTGTGAGATTACATCTCTAGAGTTATTCTATCAAATAGTTCTTATGCCTTGTCCACGCTTCCACCTTATGCATGCATATCGACTAGAGCTTTTCCAACTATAATATCAAACAATGCCCACCATCCATTATGCTTAGATGGATGTCTATTCCATGATCCAAAGCTCCTATTTTAGGATAGAAAGGGAGGATGCTGGCAGGGGTTGTGGGAATTGGTTATCACCTACCGTTTGCATTTGCTTTAATCTTTCTAAAGCTTTTCAACTAAACCACTTTGCACATATCCTTCAGTCTGAAATGCATTTCATGATTGACTTCTCTTTGAGGCATTCTATCAAATAGTTCACATGCCTCATGCATGTTTAGAGATTGTTGTACATTGTTGATATATTATTGTAACACGGACTGTCATGGTTATTTCATTATAGTAAGAGCAAAAATGACTCTGTTAGGATTTATTATGTGGAGTCTATATGAGATATAATCTATTATTGACCTTCTCTTGATTTTGATCTCTCCTTGTTTAACTAAAATTTTAAGGTGATAGATAGATTATGTACGTCCAAGATACATTTGCAAGCTTATTATATTGAGGATTAGTTGGTATCATAGCACTATAAAACATTGTCAAAGTGTTGAGAATAGTTTATCATAATGCATATGGGATGTTTGGAGTATGCACGGTTAATTAAAGTAGATCTAATTATGCATATTTTTCTTGTATATTGATTTGGATGTATTTGCACTTCTTTTAATAAATTTTATTCTAAAACAAATATCTCTTCTCTTTTGAATTAGTGAATATGTTTCTAATCAGTAGGAACTAGTTTCTAGTATGTTGAATGATCAATTTTTTTTAAACATGTTTAGCTATCCTCTATTGTAGTGGTGTAGTGAAATTTTAGGCCTTACCAATCAATATAGCTCAACATTAGAAGCATTGCAAGCTCCTATTTGATATACATTGAGAGAGTCATGCCTGTTAATTTTTCCCACAATTATAACTCAATGCTATAAATTATTGCTAAATAATTAGAGAGCTAATATATGATAAGTACTTACTTAGTTATGTGGATCCCAAGTTGCATATAAAGTGAGTAATTTTAAGGGGATTAACGTTAGAGAGTATAAATTGGTATTTTATCCTTTGCTACATATGTAGTCTACTATTAATCTATTATAAAATAGGGTTGTTGGTTCTTTTTGAGTAAGCTAATGGAAATAAATCTTTGATGTTTATTTTACTTTAGGTGTGGCTTGTTGAAGGATTGTTATTGTCACTTCTCATCTTGTTTGACCACTAGGAGTACCCTTCCTGATTATACAAAGCTAATTTTAAGAGGAATATTCCACTCCCATCCTTTAGCCTCTAAATTCCATAGTCTAATCATGAGTTTTGCCTCATCTATATGCATCATTGGCTCTAGATCTTGAGTTGCATGTCAAGGTTTGTGGGGTTATAATTTTGAGTGTCAACAATTAGTATCATTCATACTTTCATGAACTTTTGTATCAAGCTAGATGTAGACCAACCCTTAGTGAATCAAGCATGTGACAATGAGGTCTTTTCATATGGACAATATTTTTACCTTACAATTTTAATTTATTATTTAATATCTAGAATAAGTTGAAATTTAAAAGAATAAGATGCTTGTATTAAGTCTAACTATCATTTTATGCCATGGATTTGATAGGTTTACCTTAACAAACATTATTTTAGAGCATAATTTGTGTAGAAAACCAAGATCATAGAAAAGGTAAAGAAGAACATGAATTGCAATGGAATCAACTAGTTTGTATTACCAAATGAGGCGAGTATAAATAGAGAAGTGTAGGTACCTAAATCTCCATGAAAAGAGGATAGGACTCTTCTACATGGAGTTGTAGTTAGTAACCTCCCACAAACATAGCACGAGGTGTCGATGGAAGTTGAGACCTCTTAAAACATGTCAACTACTTTGACAAGTTCAAAGCAACATATGCAAATATGATGGCAACATTTCTAATGACAAGATGGAAATTGAAATGAACAGAGAAACACGATCACTACTTCCTACAATAATGAATGGAAGTTCAGGAATCTAGATCATACACACATTCTAGTATGGACTCTATGACATGAAATTCGAACAATGAGAGGAATAACAATATAAATAGATACCATTGGTGATTAGAGATAAGAATCCAATATTCAATGAAATAGCCCACACATGAAATAGATCAAGGTAATATTCACATTTAAACTACATTAATTATTCATTTATTCACAATATGGCCACCACAGTCAGCCTCTTATAGACATAAATCCCAAACTCTAATTTGAACTCCTATAGCTACTACTCAACATTCGACCTCTCTACACAAACTAAAACTTCACATTTTCTTCACACTCTTCCTATTGTGTTCTTCTTTCAAACTAGTCTTTTCGGCCAACAACAACTACTGGTTTTTTGTCCCCTCCAAACATTTAAAGAGGTATTCTAAAAATATCAAGTGACTACCAGTGCCCAGCAATGGGAGTTACATGAAAATTGAATCAGGAGAAAAGACAATCTTATGCGGCAAACATCAAAATGGTAACATCTCAACCAAAGGATATAAGTTAGAAAATAAAATGCCAATGGTGAGATACCAATAGGGAATAATGCCAAAATTGGTAGAGGGAGACAAGAAAAGGAAGCTCCTTAGTAACCATCAGTGTTGTGTGCATGCTTAGATTCTTCCCATGTGTTGCAACGACTCTGCAACTGCTTCTAAAGATTTAGTCCTTTGATGATTTGCAAAATAACTGATGTTCCACGGTAGTTGTTTTGCAACCACCAGTGGTGGTAAATATTGAAGAAAAAGAGTCAGAAGAGGAGACAACTATGAGACCTAGGAAACATAGGAGATTGCATCTAGAAAAGGAAGAGGAGGAAGAGACAGAGCCACTGCTACAACAACTGCCAGTCACATCTTCTATTGCTCAAGTAAGTGTTTCTTCTCCCTTCTCTCCTCTATCTCCTTCTGCTTTAGGAGTGGCAATCCCAGTTAGCTAAACATTTGTACCCCCTGCCACTTCTACTGTGCTTTCATCAACCCAAGCCCCAATTGTTAGTTCATAGGCCACTACATTACCACCCTTTTCCCCCTCTATTCCAAAAAGAGTCATGTCTCAAGTTTCCCCTAGCCAACAAGCAATGGCTATCCCCTATGGCCTACATCATGGTCATCCTTTTGCTATAGGCTATATTGCTTCACCTCCTACTTTCCAAGCCCAAGCAGATACAACAAAAAGGGCTAGAGAAGCTAGAATGGATAAGAAGAGAAAGAAGGAAAATAAAAGCCCTGCTGTGCCACACATGAGGTCGCTTCTTGACCCCATTCAACAACAATTGATAGTCACACATTTGTCTCCAAATGTGGTCAAACCTAATGAACAGATGCATCCCTAGGACTATTGAATGAATGTTGTAGCTATGGATATGTCTCTTTTTAGGCCACAAGATAGGGTTGAGATACTCAATGAGACTACATCTACTGTTGCAACTGATTATTTGAAAGTGTTTAAGAGGTTGCAAAAAAGTTGAGAATGATTTAGCTCAAGAGATGGTGAATAGTAGTAACCTTGCTGGAGAGGTTCAATCTAAGAAGAATTAGATTAAGAGTCTGAATAAATAGTTTCAAAATATTGTTTCTTGTCAGATACATCAGGTTGTACAGGCCCAAAATGCTTCTCTTAAAATTAAGCTAGCACAAGAAAAGGCTGCAGTGAATGCTCTCAGACAAGAGAAAGCCACCTTGGAAAAGAAGTATCAAGAATAGTTGTAGCAAGCCACACAATTTTAGCAGAAGTTGCTAAGTGAATAGAATGCTAATAGTACAATTTAGGCACAACTCTTGGCAGAGCAACAAACAACAAAATAGCTAATAGTTGAGTTAGCTAATAGGCCATAGAATGCTGAAGTTTTGAATCGGGTAAAAGAGCTTTATGTTTCAGTTTGGAAGAGAATCTCTGAGGAGATTATTCAGCTAAGGCCATCTTTAACATTTTTGTTAAATGCACAGGAGCTATGTGAGAAAGTTGAAACTTCAGTGTAACCCACCTTGTCAACTATTTCTTTGAGGGTTTCAGACTCTCAACTTTTGTTAAAGAAACTATATGATACAACAGATGAAACTCTGTCAGTAGCAGGAATAAATGACAGAATGGTCACTGCCAAAAAGGTAAATGAGGTTCTAAGTTGAAATTTTGCAGCTACCAACTGCCAAGAGCTCCTTAATACAGTGAAGGAAGGAGTTAAAGATATGAAGAAACATATAGAGGATTTGGTACAACTGGGTCTTCCATCACCATTTCCAGACAATAATACAGTACTGATAATTGATGACATTAAAACCTTGCTCTTAACCAGGCAAAAAGATGAAACAGTTTTCCAGGGTTTAAATGATTCTTCATAAGTCAAGGAATTGGAAGCTGTATTGTTACCTATGGCCCGGCTGGACTTTCAATTAAACGCTGTGGTCCAAATTTTGCAAACATTTTCCCATAAAGATATAATTAATCTTGATTTTGCTTTTCAAGATTTACAGAGTAGACAGGGACTCTTTGATTCAGAATGGTTTGTTTATGAGACAACATTGTAGAATTTGTGACTCTAAGTTGTATTTTAATATATGTATCTTGCCTAAATTTTGAGTTCTTTCTGAGTAGGCTCAGAAGTCCTATTGGTCGCTAGGAACTGTAGAGTGTAAAAACTCTACATTTTTGTATCAGTCATAGTCTTGCTATGTCTTGCTATGTTTCTATAATGTTTCAAAAGTCTTGATGCATGGGTTCCTTATGTTCTATGCAGAAGTCACCAAGTGTCGAGCCTTAGTTAAAGCCATGGTTTTATTTCTAGCTACAACTATTGTTGTGGATTGTGCCACATAGTGGTAATACTTCTAATGTTTCATTTTCAACTAACTATAGAGATCACCAAGTGTCATGCACGGAGGCAACCCCTAAAGTCTCAAGTTTTGTGCGCATTGCGCCTTGTGTCCCTTTTTGAGTAATGCAGAGTTAGCCGCATGTTTGTTTTCATCTCTTATGGACACTTAGTAAAGATGAATGGTGGGCCATAGTCTGTTTTAGATATTGCTATTAAGAGTGCCACGTGCTAGATGTGGAAGAGAAGTTGCTTTTGTTTATGACCCTTCTTTGGAAATAACTTAAAGTTTTTGAGTAACGTGGAGATTGCCAAGTGTTAGCTTCCAAGAAAGTTTCAAAAGGTTTCTAGTGTTTCAGATAATGCTACGAAAGTCACCACGTATCATCTATTTCTTTTTGCAGAAGATGCCACCCATCTCTATTTTTCTCCTTTTGAAAGCTAGCGATTGCTAAGGATGTGGGTTCCGCTATTAATGTGTCTCATGTTTCTAATGCTGCAAGTTGTGACAGTTGTCACCTACGGAGGCCACTTGAATATAAGGACATAGTTTTGTGAAATGTTGTAGATAAAGACACATAGATAGTTCAGCATGCTATGGAACGCCACAAGTGTCAGTTTCCTATTCTTTCTTGAGAGATGGAGTTTCAAATTGTGCACGCGAATGCTGCCATCTGTCATAGTCTTTTTAGTTTCAAATTAAGTGGAAGCTGACAGGTGTTTGTCCCTTGAAGAAGGAGGTGCGCCACACATATTTTTATTCGAGCCAATGAGCTTACAGGAAATAGAAACTGTTGCAGATTTGAAAACTCTTTTCTGTTAGAGACTTCCAGTTATCTTCAGTTCTATTGGGCCATTGGGATTCGATTGTTTCAAAGAATTTTGAGTTAGATCTTAGGCTATAAATATGTAACATTTGTAATAGATCAAGGAGTGGGAGATGCAGATTGATACATACAATTTTACATAGATAAAGACATTTTTTTGAGAGAAGTCAGAGACTTTTGCTGTGACCAATTAATATCATTTGCCTTTATTTTGTTATTCTAGATTAGAAGGTTAATGTCCCTCTACATGTATTTGTGCCTTTTATGTTGTTGGAAAATTAATGAGAAGGACTGAGCTCTGTGCCTTAGTTGATATTTCTTGTGTCATTGCAAAGTGTCTGATTATGAGCCTTTGATTTTATTCATTTTTTCTATTTATGTTAATCATGCAGTATCTACTCTTTAATATATTTGAATCTTGAGGATAGTTTCACTATGTTTAACTTGAGTGAAACACTTTAATCAGGCGCATCGCCATAGATAGTTTTGCTTTCATTGTATCTATAATCTTGTTAGCTTCTTAACCTTTTCCTCAAAACCCATTTTAGATAGAGAAGAGCCAGCTTCTTTAAAATCTAGAGGTTGTTTCAGGTAGCAAGTCCCACATTCCTGAAACTTCCCATGTTGGCGTTGGAACCTGTGCAATTTTACACATCAACAATTTTTAGCACACCCGGTGGGACTCTTTCTTGAAGTTTCTGTCAAGATCGTATGAGCTAGAGAGCCACAAGGACTCAGAGCTATGGACCTATAACAAGAGCTCAATTTGCTGCTAATCCAAGCATTCTTTAGCCACCCTTACTAGCTACTCCAAGGAGAAGGTTGAATCAGTTTGTAGCAACACAAAGAGTAAATATGGGAGCACCTGTAGCCCCAAGAAACTATGCAAATTGGAACATTAGCAATCATCTAATTCTCCCAGTACCACCAGCAACTTGGGATGCTATTCCAGCAATGCCCTAAAGGCTCTGCCTAAGTTTCGTGGGGAAGATTTCAAGACACCTGAAGAGCATTTACAAGATGTATCTGATGTATGTGCAGTACATGTTATCACTCAACAAAATGTGGCCATAAGATTGTTAGTAGCCTCATTCAAAGGGAAGGCCCTAGACTAGTATAGATCTCTTACTCCAAGCATGATATCTACATGGGATCTGCTTGGTGATGCTTTCTTTGAAAGATTTAAAGAAAATGGTGATAAATCTTCTTTGCTGCAACAATTGATCACTATCAAGAGGGCACCACAAGAAGCCATGACTAATTTCAACTCAAGATTTCAAAAGACGTGGGAGATAATTCCTTCTATAGCAAGACCATTACCAGGTATGTCTATTGTGTTTTACCTTAAGGCTCTAAACTTAGATATATCAGTGATGATTCAGTCTCTTGGAGGTCAGACACTACCAGAAGCATATGAGTTGGTAGTCAAGGTTGAAAATAACTTAATAGATGCTGGAAAATTGCCCCTAAGGCCTCCTATGCCCATATTTCTAGAAATTACCTTACCTTTGCCACATGAGCTTCCTCATCATACAACCACACCTGTGTCTATGTATTCTTTTCCCCAACAACCTGCCAAGGCAACCATCCCTATTCAACCATTTGAAATGGATGATGTCAAGAACATTTTAAGAACCTTCTCAAATGAGATAATTAATCTAAAGAGACAACAAAATCCCTATCCAAAGCCCCCTTATCAAGGTTACCAAGGAAATAGACCTCTCTTTCAGCCAAATTGATATCAAGGCCCTTAGAGGCAAGCTAATCCACAACCTTCAAACTAGTTGGTTACAGTCCCTACATCCTTACAAACTATTCCTCCTAATCCCAATAAGGAAATTGTTCCAGGGAAAAATAATTTTTCAAATGGTACAAATGCTTGGTACTTTCCCTACAACAATGCCCATATGCCTAGAGACTATCCCAGAGGAAATTTACAGCAAAAAAAGCAAAACAGAGAGGGTTAGAACGACAATTTGCAACTTCTAACACTCCACCATATCAGTCTCTTGGTGTACAAAATGTAGTCATGGTGGCCTAGATGCAAGGGATGTCCTTACAATAGGAAGAAGAAATAGCCCCTGAGCATGCTTTATTTTCTTGGATTGAAGAGGAAGATTCAGTGTTCTTGAATGAAGCATCTACTTCCAACAAGCCATTGGTGCAATCAGATTACTATACTAGAGAAAAGTGGAGAATGATGGAGTAGCCTGAAGTCACAAATAATGAGATCATGGGAGCTCCTCCATTTCAAAGTCATCAGAAAATATTCTCTAGACAAGAAATGCTTCAGCTTGTGTAGAATCAAGTAGCCTCAGGACAAGTTCTAGAGAAGACAAGGTACCCTTATTACTCAAAGACCCAAGCATTAGGACCTGTCAACGTGGTGGATCAACTAAAAAGAACTCTAGTACATGTATCAATTTGGGACATGTTAGCTATTCCTAAGCAGAAGACACTATTGCAGGAGGCTCTACAAGGCCAAGAAGTCCCTAAATATACTAGTGCAAAAAGAGGAACTGTTGATAAAGAAAAGCTGCAGCTTAAAGATACTACACCTCTGCAGACAACAACCCTTTTCAACAATACATCTGAGGTAGGTAGATCTAAACCAGATCCCTTTTATTTGACTCTAATAGTTGGGAAGAAACTGTTGCATAATGTAATGATAGACTCTAGGGCCAATGCTACAATAATGCCAAAGCAAATAGCAGATGCTTTGAAGATAAAATATGAGCCACTTACAAGAGGGGTCATGCAGTTTGATGGGAAATATGTGGAAACAACAGGGAAAATTAAACAACTCTCATTGCAACTATATACTTGCCCCAATATAATTGTAAATTAGGATGTGGTAGTCATAGATATTCCCCCTATTTTTGGTCTATGCTTATCTAGAGATTTCATAGCCAAGATAGGAGGTTCTATGTCACTAGATTGGTCACAGCTCATCCTAAGAACCAAATATGGGACAAAGATGAAAATACAGTTAGAACCATTATCCAAAGATCATATTACAAGTGAACCCACCCCAAAATTAGAAGCAGCTCATGCTATGCTCAATATAGAGGAGAGAATCTTTGTTGAAGAATTAGGTGACTGGACTAAAGATGACGAATAGGAAGAAGAAAATAATTAGTTATTGACCATGATGCAGAGTGATCCCTATGAAAATTATGACTCTACAGGCCTAGGTACTTATGTTATATTTGAAGACCAAGAGATCCCTAATGTTTCAAGGAAAGAAGCATCACAGAGTTAAGAATCTGAAAAAGACTCAGAAATCTGGACCCTAAATTTTGATGGAGCTAGAAGTAAAAATGGTGCTAGAGCAGGAATTTGCCTTACAGAATCAAGTAGCAATTTTGAGAGCCATTTGCTTCAGTTTTCCTGTACCAATAATGATGTTGAATATGAATCTTTGGTGCATGGACTCATATTGGCAAGGAAAAAGGGAATAAGAAGTTTGATAGTAAAAGGAGATTCAGAACTAGTGGTGAAACAAATTAGACAAAAGGCAATAGCCAAAAATGTAAGAATGAGATCCTATAGGAACAGAATTTGGGACCTAATAGATGGTTTTGAAGATTTCAATATAGAGGTAGTTCCTAGAGCCCAAAATTCTGAGGCAGATAGAATGACACAGATTGGTTCACAATTTGATCTAGCATCTGACCTATTAGTGAATAATGAATCAGTCAAAGTTATAGTGAGACCAACCATTCCTGACAATGACCAAAATTGGTAAGTTTTTGATAATGACTTCCAAGTACTCTCATTCTTGCAACAATCAGGAGAGTTTGTTGATCAATTGCATCCTAAAATTGAGGAAGCATACGGTGACCAAATTATCCAACTAAAATCAAATAAACTTCCTAAAGGATTGATTACCTTAGAAAACTTGTTTGACCCAGAAGATGTAAGCCTTGAGAAGAAGAGATTTTAGGCAAATAAGGAAGATTATTCTGAGATTCAAGTTAGTGAAGGAAGGAAATTAAAGGTTGGCAATTCTACAACCCAGGAAGAAAATGAAAGGTTGATTGATTTGTGTGAAAAATATGATAGGGTGATCACTTGGACCTATGAAGACCTCCATGGCTATAATAGAGATATCATTCAGCACACTATAGAGCTTCCTAATGGATCTAAACCAGTCAGACAAAAGAAAAGACCAGTGAATCTTAGGATTGAACCTTTAATGGTGGATGAGCTGCAAAAGCTCCTAGAATCAAAGATAATTTTTCCAATCAAGCATTCAACCTAGGTATCAAACCTAGTACCAGTAAGGAAAAAGAATGTTGACATAAGACTCTGTGTAGATTTTAGAGATTTGAATAGAGCATCATTGGAAGACCATTATCCCCTACCCTCTATGGAACAAATTTTACAGATTGTGGCTGGATCAGAGAGGTTTTCCTTGTTGGATAGTTTTTCTATATACAATCAGATTTGGTTGGCTGATGAAGACCAGCATAAGACTACATTTACTACCAAGTGGGGAACCTTTGTATATGCTAAGATGCCTTTTGGCCTTTCAAATGCTAGAGCTACCTTTCAATGAGCAATTGATGTAGCATTTGGGGAGCTTATTAACAAAATTATTCTGATCTATCTTGATGACCTCACTATTTTTTCTAAAAAAGCTATAGATCATTTTGACCATTTAGAGGCTATTTTTAAGAAATGCCAAGAGTTTGGAGTATCCCTAAATCCTAAGAAGTGTATCTTTGCAGTACCTCAGGGTAAACTGTTAGGGCATATAATGTCAAAGGAAGGAGTCTATTGATCCAAAAAGAGTCACTACCATAATGAATCTATCTCTACCAGTTAATAAGAAAGCAGTTCAATCTTTTCTGGGGAAGATCAACTTTGTTAGCTGATTCATATTTGATTTTGCAGGTCTAATTAGACCAATGACACTATTGCTTAAAAGGGATCTAGTTTTCAAATGGACTAGGGGAGGCAGGCAGGCTTTTGAGGAAGTCAAGAAAGCCATTTCATCAGCCCCAGTACTTAGAAACCCTAACTTTTCTAAATCTTTCATAATGTATGTGTATGGGGGAAAATTCAATGTCACTGCTATTTTGACCCAGAAAGATGATCAGAAAGAAGGAGAGCACCCAATAGCCTTTTTCTTCAGAACTCTAAGAGAATATGAGGCTAGATACAATTTTGTGGAAAAGCAAGCATATGCCATGGTTAAGGCTCTTAAAAAATTTAGGCATATGGTAACAGGAAACAAGATCCTGATATTAGTGGCTCATCCTAGTGTAAGAGAATATATTATGGAGGGTGAAATCACTGAAAAAAGAGCAAATTAGATCACAAAGATATTGGAGTATGATGTAGAAGTAAGACCCACCAAGTTAGTCAGGGGCAAAGGATTGTGCCAATATATGACTCAAGACATGGAGAGAATGATGACACAAGAAATAGAAAGTGAAAATGTGTTGAAAATCCAAGAGGTTGATCAAGATTCTTGGGTTACAAACAAAATACAGTTTATGAAGCATGGGATTTTCCCAAATGAGCTCTCCCATGATAAGAAAAGATATTATAGGCAGCAAGGGGCCCATTTTGTACTAATTGATCATATTCTTTTTAGAAGAAATGTTGATGGTATACTTCTGAGATGTATAGCGAAAGATGAAGCCCAAAGAATACTACATGAATTACACCATGGAGCCTCAGGGGGACACTTTTCAGCAAGGACCACTGCAATCAAAATAACTCAAGCAGGATATTTTTTGCCTAGTTTGTTTACAAATTGCTATCAACTAGTTAAGGAATGCCAGGCTTGTCAGTTTTATACTTGAAAAAAGAGAAATGCAGCAATGTCTCTATGCCCCATAATTATAGATGAGCCCTTTCCCCAATGGGATCTAGATTTTATTGGTATGATCAATCCAGTGTCAAGTATGGGACACAAATGGATCCTCATAGCCACATATTACTTTACCAGATGGAGTGAAGCAGTACCACTCAAAGAGGCAACAAAAAGGGTAATATTAGACTTTCTAGAAGGCATTACTACTTAGTTTGGTCCTCCTCGTACCATTATATCAGATAATGCTAAAGCATTTTTGGGAACAAAGATATCTGAATTTGCATTAAGAAATAGAATCTATTTGAAGAATTCCTCAAATTATTACCATCAAGGTAATGGCCTAGTAGAATCCACTAACAAGAACCTAATCAGACTCACTTGCAAAAAGGACATTGATGTTCAATATCACTTTTTAAAAAAATGCTTGAGGGTGGTACAAGAATTAGACAATTCAAAGAATGTTGTAGATTTTCCAAGTATCTAGTAGGAATGGAGAAGTTCAATTGGTGTAGGGAGGCCATGTGTCTCATATCCTCTTGAATTTGATTTGATATTGCTATTAGATTTTATTGTTGAAGGTTCCCTTTTTCTCTTACAAGGTGTTTAAGAAATGGGAGAATGTTTATAAAAGATATCTCAACCTACCATTCCTAATGATTATATTTAATAATTTCATTGTATCTACTATTTAGTCTTTAGTGTCATTTATCCTCACCTAGGAAAGTTTGTATTTTTATTTGTAAGTTGCACTACTATCATCTTTAGTTGATTTTTATCATCAAATGAAGAATTCAACATCCCATATTAAGTTGGCATGTTTGGCCACATGTTAGCATTTTGGAAGGTGTGTAGAAGAAACTTGACTTAGTTTGGGTTGTCAAATATTCTTGTTTATGACATCACATTTAATGAATATGATAAAAGTAGCCTAGAATACCAAGACCAAGGTGGCATTAGGATTTGTGCCTTGACCATGATTTGGGTACCATAAATGTCTTACCCCTTTTAATGGTATTCCAAAACTATGTGATGGTTTCTAGTTTGCAGTTCTTTATAAATTGGTTCTTGAAGTTAGAGGTTATATTCATTATTTTTCAAGTTACGTGAGTACCATTATAATCCTAGAATTTAGAGGATAAGTTGATGTATTAATATAACTATTTTTAGGATTAATACAAGATTGGCTTTCTTTGGGTGTGGAGTTTTTTCTTGGAAGGGTTTCTCCATGTAAATCTTATGCTACAGTTTGCATTTTATTTTATGGTTGATTTCAATTTCCATATGATCTATCACTGTTAATGTATTTAGATACATTAAATTTCAACATATCTTTCTATTTAGTTTCACTACATATTTTCAATACTTAGGTCTCACATGCTATTATATATCCCTTGATCCTTAAAAAATCTCACATTCTATGTACAAACATATTCATTTAAATGTCTATGAACTCTATGTGAATCTACTAATTAATACATTGAGATTTACTATTTTACCATAGTACTATATGAATGCTACTTCAAATTTAGCCCTTGTAGATATAGAGGAATTAGGAAAATTAACGGACCATTATCTTGCATCACCTTACAATTACTAAATAAAAAACTTCATCATCACATTCTCATCCTCTGAGTCATAATCATCTATCATGTTGATGAATGCTTGAAGATGCCTATCACTTGATTGAACAATCTTCCCATAGAAATTTTGTAACTAGTTTCACATCTCAATATCTATAGGATTTTGAAAGGTAAAAATGACATTGAAGTTCAAAAATCTATACCTCCCAACACTCCAAGGCACTGTAAAAAGTTGCAAACTAAACATTCATAACATACATGTAAGTGTCATAGTATTAAAAATATTCAAACTAAAAATTAGAGTTTCCACCTCAATGACTTAAGACAATAACCTTGAAGAGTATGTCTAATCGTCAAGGGTAGAATATGGCTAGGTTTGGTCATTACCGGTAAAGTCTAATAAAAACAAATGGCACAAATAATAAATAACAACCACAAAATGCTCTCAAGTAATAGTGTCATTTTATTGGTTCTTATTATTGTAGCTCCATAAACACTAGAGACTAGATGCAAAACCTAAGCTTGGGAATGCACGTTTACTCAAGTAAAGACATGAGACTCATGATTAGATAGAAAATAGTTATGGATGAGATCAACGAAGGGCTATGCTCCTACACTTTTGGCTCTTCAAAAAGACGATGATCCTAGAGGTTGAAACATGACAATTAAATATAAATGAATGTAACACATTAAAGGCCTCAAAAAGAGAAACCCTATTCACATTTCCACCCTATAGATTTCTTACTATAAATTTAAGTATGCTCATTCATAGACAAAGGAAGACATACCTCTAAACAAGTAGATATAAGTAATAAACTACATATGGAACTAAGGATTTGACATAGGCTATCTCCATTTGACATTGATCCCCTTAACACAACATAAAGTACACACAATTTGGATTTATAATAGTGATGCAAGAGCATCCACGGTCAATGGCAATCTTGCATCACCAAAAATATTTTTATTTTAATTATGTTTGTTTTCAACAAGGTTTATGGGCTTGGGAAATAATATTTTAATTTGAAACAAATGTAATTTCCCTTGGGTGCAATTGTAAATGTAATTTTGGTGGGATTTGACTGATTTTGTCATAAGTGGGGCTACCAAGAATCTTGGAATTGATTTCCAAGAGGTGGGGTCAGAAGCTTTGCATGTTGTTGCATGTCTGGGTCATTATTATGAAACTAAGTCTCGGTAAAATGAGCATAATATTATTATATATTATAAAAATTAAGAAATTTAAAATGTTCTGGAAAGATGGGAAGGAGACGCATGAAACCTAGAAACCCTTTTAGAAAATCCCTAAAATTAAGGGAGCGATGAAAGGTTGGAAATGATGGGTTTTTTTGTGGATTTGTGGAGGTTGTTTTGAGAAACCAATAATGGTTTTCTTCTCACACACAATTGCTACATATTGAGGTTTACTCATTTGGGAGAAGGGGCTTTTGATGAAGATATTTGCATAGCTAGATGCTACTAGTATGAGTCTAAGATGCTGAAAATTTATTTATTGTAGGTGTTGCATGTTTGATTCCAAGAAGCTCATAAGCTTCATGTTGATGTAATGAAATTTCTTATTGAAATAAAATAAGTTTTGCAGATTTCTCTTCCATTTTATGTTGTTTCAATTCATTTGTAGCCTTCTTGCATAGGCTTGTTTTAAGTGTTGTGTTGCAGATTTGAATGGATTAGTATCTCATTGTTGCATCAATTGGTGAATTAGTATTTCCTCTGCATTAAGTAGTATAAGAACTCAGAAGGTCTGGGCGAAAGAGAGTTTGGTGTTTGTAGGTTTTTGTTTGTGCAAGTTTAATAGAGAACTTGGTTGCAAAAAGACTAGGTAGAGGAAAAGAGAAGAGACCTAGGTGAGGCAAAGATAAAGAGAAACAAGGTTAAAGGGACTTGCTTGAAGAGAAGATGGATTTGTTGAAAAGGTACCTGTAGGCTAGGTGTTCACAAAAGAAGAAGCAAGAAGAAAAAGAGAGGAATAGGAAAGAGGAAAAGATGAGGCAAATAGAGGTTGAGAAAGAGATACGAGAACTGAGGCAAGTTGTGGAAGAGATAGAAAAAGATATGGAAAGAATAGTTTAGCAGTTGCAAACTTGGCACTTATCAGTAAAGAGGAAAGTTACATGGCCCATCAAGAAAATTGTCCAAAGAAGAAGAAGGCAAGCAAGGACAACAGCAATAGAGGAAGAACAAAAGCAATCTCAGATAGAGGAAGAAGTAAGCAATGAAATGGTAAGTATACCTATGATTGTTTTGACATCAGGCATTGAAGAAGACATGATAAACATAGTTGTGGATGAGTCTCCATATCATTTTCAATTATTTGAGTTTGATGTTCAAGATGAGGAAGTGGAAAGGCATGTTGATGATCAAGTTGCTATTGATAATAAGGTTGCTAATGAAGATGTTGCAGATTTGTTTGTTAATGAGGTATATGTAGATTTGCAAGGGTATTATGCAGCTTGTGGTAATGGTGAAAATGCTGGTATATTGTATGATGAAGACATAAATGATGATGCTAATGACGTTTATGCACAATAAATTGAATTTTGGAACCTAAAAGCTGAGAGGATGCTGAATAGGAGATGGTATAAGAAAAAGAAGAGGAAGAAGGACTCAGGGACAGTTGCAAAGATGAAGGATAAATTGTAGAAGAATTGGAAGACCAGGAAGAAGGAGTAGACCAGCATTCAATAGGAATTGAATTCTCTTTTCTCTGGGAGTCTGATGCAGGAGCATCCACCATCAATGGCAATCTTGCATCACCAAAAATATTGTTATTTTAATTTGGTTTGTTTTCAATAAGATTTATGGGTTTGGGAAATAATATTTTAATTTGCAACAAATGTAATTTCCCTTGGGTGCAATTGTAAATGTAATTTTGGTGGGATTTGACTAATTTTTTCATAAGTGGGGCTACCAAGAATCTTATAATTGATATCCAAGAGGTGGGGCTAGAAGCTTTGCATGTTGTTGCATATCTAGGTCATTATTATGAAACCTAGTCTTGGTAAAATAAGTATAACTTTCTCATATCTTATCAAAATTAAGAAATTTAAAATGTTCCAGAAATGTGGGAAGGAGAGGCACAAAACCTAGAAATGATTTTAGGAAATCTAGGAAGTGATAGATTTTTTTTGTGGATTTGTGAAGGTTGTTTTGAGAAACCAATAATGGTTTTCTTCTCATGCAATTGCTACATATTGAGGTTTGCTCATTTGGGATAAGGGGATTTTGATGAAGATATTTGCATAGACAGATGCTACCAACATGAGTCCAGATTGATGAGGACAAAAATTTCTTGCAAGTGTGGATTGTATCTCTTAGAAGCTCATATGCTTCCATATTTTGTAATGAAATTTCATATTGAATAAATACTATTGTGCATATTTCTCTTCTTCTATTTGTTGTTCCATTTTATTTTCAGCCTTCTTTAAGAGGCTTATGAAGTGTTGTGTTGTAGATTTCTAAATGAAGAGTATCCCTCCGCATCAAATAGGCATAAATCACTAAATATATTTATCAAACATAAGCTCTCTAGAGATTTGGCAAGGTTTATTATACTGAGATATCCATGTTCCATGATAAATTGTTTCTATAAGAAAACTACTAGGAGGGACAAATAGAATATTTCAAATATATAACTGATCTTTAAGCCACTAAATATCAACGCTTATCACTTGAAAATAGAGTTAAAAAAAGGAGAGGGAGAAAATCATGCTCTAGTCTAACACATGGAACTACACATGTGAAATGCAAATTAAAGAGACAAGAAACCTCCTTTATTAGATCCATTTTAATAATCCATCCTTTCCTATAAATGTCCCATATGTTATGCTAAAAGGATTCATTGCAAATTTTTTTTCATGGTTTCTCATTTATCACGACAACTAACTAATACAATACAAGACAAAGACAACAAGTATGGTTTCAAAAAACACATATGCATGCAATCCCCTATGAATTTATAGTTATACATGGAGGTATACAACTATAGAGAGGTCTCAACAATACAATAACTCCGTAGATTTGACAAGATAAATCCACTAACCATTGTACAACTAGAAATGAATTAGTTTATCCCATAGAAAAAACTACAAATAGCATATACAAAATTGGCTCAATGGCCGATCCCTAATCCATAAAATAAACACTTTTATAACATCACAATTTATTTCCCTAAATCTTTTGTACTGATGACACTGGGGATAGCTCAAACTCTACATAGTACAATAGCTCATGTCAAACATTAATTTCCTCAATAGGTTAGCATAACTATATATGATCCTTCTAAATACCTCAAATTTCTTCACCACTATTTCAACCATCATCAGGACATCAGTTACCTACTCCCTCTATAATTGATTGAATAAATTCATATTTATTCAATTAATTATTCAATTTTCATCTGAAGAGTAACTAAATAATACTTTATCATTTAATTAATAAAATGACTATACAGACACCATTCATCACTATTCATTCGTCCCCCTTCTTAGGATTAATTAAATAAATTCAATCATTTATTTAATTAATCAATTCTTTACCATTGATATTCTATAGTTCAGCCTTAGATAAATAAATACAAATATTTATCTATCTATGTCCCTCATTCTCACCCCAAAAATTAAATAAATATATCTTATTTATTTAATTTCCTATTTTTTCAACTTTTCATTAAGTTGTCTAAAATCAACTAGTCAACTAATCCTCCACTTGGAAAATTCTAAATGTGATGAACTCATTCAAACCTTGCAAAACCTCCTCAAGTGTACATGAGTCCTCTTATTTTGTACATGAGTATGGGTCTTTGTACATGGGCATGGGCCAAATATTTTCCAATACCTCTAAAGTACCCCTAAGTCACTATTTTGATCCTCACCCTCCACTTTCTCCAAGGTAATCCTTAACCATTGATTTCCCTTGAATATTAAACCCCTCCATGTGCACCTACTATATGGTGTGACTTGTAGACTCCTCATCAAGCCAATCCTCTCAATCATCCTCAACCATTGATCCTTCAATTCAATCGTATGAGTCATCCCACAATAATGGGTTACACTTTTTGGCCAAACTTGACATTGAAATCAACATTTTGAACTAAATCTTCACTTTCTGACACCTATAGCTACTAAACCATTAGGAATTTTAAGATGATGTGAACTAGTGATTTGTGAGATTTTGTTTGTAGATTCTAATATATTTTTTTTAAAAAAATTGGAGTCAAATTGTAATTTTTTTTGCATCTCCTTTGATAACTAGTTTTTAATAGTAAACAACATTTTTGTAAAGTGATGTGTATTCTATAGCACATTACTTTTTTTCTACAAATGATAAAATTATGATTCTTTTGAGTTTAGATTGGTAGCACTGATATATATGGCATGCATTTGGTTTCATAATGTTTTGTTGAATATTTTTTTTAATCAAGTTTTGAAGTCAAACCAATTATAATTTAGACATAGGTGTATTCCATAAAACATAACTTTTTTTGTATGTATCGAAATTCAATTTTTTTTTTGGTTGAAACAAGGTCATCAATACCTAGGGCATAGATATTTTCAGAATTTTTTTCACAAATTTACTAATTTTCCATGTGTGTAGAACAAAGAACTTGATGTTCGGTGAAAAACCTACATTCACAAGAAATAAAAAATAAATATAATAATCAAATTAAATATATTTAAAATTATACTTTTTGGGAAGCTTATAATAAGGACTACATACTTACAAAACATAAATTTTAAATGAATTCATTTGATCCCCCAAAAGGTAAATCAAAAGTGGTTTTTTATCAGTATTTTGATAGGTGTAGAGGAGACTCCATTATAGGTATGGTTTAAAACTAGCGGGGTTCTATCCAAGGGGGTTTGAATCTAAGAGGGTTTGATCAAACCATATTCAATTAAAATCCTTTAAATGGAACCTTTCAAGGCTTAAATAATTATATTTTTTAAAAATATATGATTTCAACAAAAATTAGGATGTCTCAGAAAGTGTAACCCATTATTGTGGCAACACCCGTAGCCCTCCAACCCCTTATCTATATGACTATGAAGGTTTCCAAATATTTGAAACCTACTAAAAGGAGACTAATTGTCAACTTTCTAATCTATTTGCAAGTAAAGTTTGAAAATAAATTAAAAAAAAAACTTTGAAAATCCAAAAAAAAAAGATTAAAACATCACTTTGAGGCCCTAGATGATCAAATAAGATCCCAAAAAAGTGTCAAAATAGTGACCTACCGAATTTACCAATTCAGTGGGATTTTTTATTAAACTCTTTAAGACACATCTGCCCACCAAAGTGTTGGTCCAATGGACCTCCGAGTCAAAATTTATGACCTCCAGAAGTTCTTGCATCAAAACGTCTATAAATTAGCTTCAACTCAAGCAATTATCAAGCCTCCTTGGAATGCAAAGTCATGCTACTGGTAGGGGCACCCACATTCATCATCAATAATCCTTGATCACATCCATCATAGCTAGGTGCAACAAGGATTGGTTTTGGTGAGAAATTTAGTATTTTCATTAGCTTAACTAGTCCTTTACTTTATCATGAGGTTGCATGTGATTGTGAATAGAGGAGGTTAACCTAGCTTAACTTTTTCTTTTCTATTCACTTTTACATGTACACATTCTTGGCACACTCAATGGGGTCCACATCTCTTTTACAAATTATCTTATGGTGTTTTTAGTATTTTTTGATTTGTAGGTTCCATTTGAGTGCCTATAGCCTATTTCAATGCCTGTGTTCATGAACAAACATTCTTATGCATGCTTAGGTGCTTGTAAATTTTTTTCAGTCATTTCAATGCTTAGGCCCTTGTAGGTCATGATTAGGCACCTTTTTTACATAAGCATTTCTATTTTGAAGCCCAACAACATGGTGTATTGGGTCCTAAATCTTTTTTCTGAGTCTTTTATGCATGGTTTTTTGACTAAAATCTTTTGGTTTTGTAGGGTATCACATTTTAACACTTTATCTCATACTAATTTCCTTTTATTGTAGATTAACTTTGATTTTTAAAAGTCCATACGATGTTTGTCAATCCTAAACATGTTTAGGCACATGTGTGCTAGAAATGATAGTTTTTAAAGTAACTAATCTTATAAGTTGTTATGCCACCCTTTTTCAACTCACCCTAGCTATTTTACAAATCTAACACCATTTTTTGTCGATATTTGTCAAATTTTCTAGCCTCAACATGAACAAGCATTTCTATAAAACTAGGCACCTATGTTCATTCTTACGTCCATGTAACACTTATTTAGCCATTTATGTAATCAAGAACCTCTATTCATACTTAGGAACCTATAGCTGTATTTAGTCATTTATGTAATTAAGTGTTTCTATTCATACTTAAGCATTTGTATCTCTATTTAGTCATTTTTGTGTCTGTAACAAAAATTAATTAATTTTCTTGGAATTTGAGCCTTTCTAACCCCTAGAATAATCATTTTATTATTGTGCCATGTGAGATAACATCATTCTATGTATAATGTTTATGTCCAATACATTATCAAACTACTAACATCTTGTTTGTAGCATCATTTGACCAAGGGATCACTCTTTCCACTAATCTAGGAACATTTCAATTTATTAAGGGAATTAGCATTTGTATGCCATGCTCATTAATCAAACGTAAGTGTATGCAATCTCCTAACACCTCTAAGTGATATTAGAGATCAAAAGATTAAATTTGATGTATCTTGTTGTTTTCATCCCAAGGACTTTCATGTGTATGCTTTTCTCTCACACCATAAGGTGATCTACAAAAACCAAAACCACACAAGTTCCTTTCGTATTCAATGAACCTACCTAAGGATTTCATTATCTTATGGGACCACCCAAACCACATATTCTAGTGCGGTATACAAATGGGTGGGAATGAAAGCTATACATAAGGTGCTTCCATCATGTATGGCTCAACCTTGTCATCTCTTCTCATATGGAGGCAAGGTGAAGTGGAATTGGACTTGTCAATGAACACATGCATATATATGGACTCATATTCATGGATATTGACCTCATGTTCCTAGCATATATCGAGGATTCCCCTAGAAGCCTTGTTAAGCCTAGACAATACCATTAGTCATATATGTGTGTTGTACATTAGTTAGCAACTAGTGCTGAGAAGTTACTCACCCTGTGCCTCTAAAACTAGATGTGTGTGTTGTGTATGATATCCCCTCAAGCCTTTTGATCAATCTTGGGTGATAAAAAATAGTTAGTTTCCTCATCATGGGACTTACACATTATGATTAGAAAAAGAATATTGGTGAGCGTAGATGCATATACACTCTGACTTGAATAGCATAGGTTGTTAATGTGCTTGGTGTGTCTTCTTGTCAAAACCCATGCTTACCTTAAAATCTAAAATCTAAAAATCCACAATCATTACAAATATTTGAA
Source organism: Cunninghamia lanceolata (assembly GCA_027924645.1). Classification (NCBI taxonomy): domain Eukaryota; kingdom Viridiplantae; phylum Streptophyta; class Pinopsida; order Cupressales; family Cupressaceae; genus Cunninghamia; species Cunninghamia lanceolata. Next base: position 1,149,080 of record BSBN01000195.1, read on the forward strand.
TGTTGATTGAAATCTACCATTTAAAAACATTGAAACCTTACCAAAGTTTAAACATTCTTTCATCCAAAATCTCCCAAATTGACCTCATCGTATTCACCTAGATTCATCATCCACATCATCCTTCAACCTTTATTAAGGCATTAAAAAATTTATCTATTCAATTACATAATTTAACCTCTAGTTACTAATCCTTATGTTAATCATCGAAACCAATTCAAATTATCAAATCCAATAAAAGGGTCCTTGGCCTCATCCAATGCAATCACTTCCCTAATCAATCACATTATTGAGCTTTGTGAGGACTTAATTATCTATAAATCCATTTCCACTCTAATCAAACCCCATTATTATTATCAATCAGTCTACAAATATAATCATCCATCCAATCCTATGATTTCCAAATCATCCTTTTCAGATTTCTTCTAAGGACTCCTAGCAAAGGACCTCAACCAAAATAAAGAAAGGTTGTGAAGTCATGCCACCCCATTAATCAAAATCCATTTAAGTGTATCATCAATGATGTCATCACCCACCTAACATCTATAACACATATCCATAATCCTAACACCATCAAATCCTAAATTCATGAGCATTTAAAATCCCTCACCCATCCATCTTCCCAGTTCAAGGAGCCTATCCAAATAATAAACACTAAACATTCTTCTTCCATCACATCACCTCAACAAATCTAGCTATGTCAAGAGCTTGTTCTAAATCATGCCAAAGAATATCCCCATCCAAATCAAGATCCAAACATCCCTACTAAATCATTTATTGATCCCTTGCCATTTGTTGCCATCCTCATCACATAACCATTAACCTATCACCTTGGTCCCATTACCTTTACCCATGGTTCCTCTTGTAACAAAAGAACAATTTGTATCTATTGCCAATCCCTCCCCACCTACAACTATGTTCACATCATGTTTCCAAATGAAGAAAAATTAGGCATTGCCTAATGCATGCTCCAAAACATGAATTATCAAGGGAAAGGTTTAGGCTTCATAAACAAGGAATCTTGGAACCTATACATGTCAAAATAAATCCACAATTATGGGGCCTTGGCTACACACCTCAAGGAAAGCAATCTATAAATGTTGGCACCATCTGTGTGCCTTCTAAGACAACCTCTTCCAATCCAAAAATAGGTTTCTATAATTTCTCCTAATAAATGTTCAATGTCATCTCCCCTCCTTTATAATACCAATAAAAAAATGTTTTCCACCATACCCCCTTGACAATACCAATCTAGAATGTTTCCAACCCTCCCTGCTCCATCCTACCAATACAAAACATTTTCTTCCATCCCCCTCCTTAATCATACAAATCACAAAGTATGCCACTATCCCTCCTCCACATTATCCTATGCATTCTTTTATATGTAAATCCCCCATCCCTATCACCCACCTTAACCATTCCTCACCTCAAATCCCTAGTAAAGACCAAAAAATGCACACAACATTTTATTTATTCCATAATTATGAAACCATCACCAAACTCATGAGATTCCATGATGATAACTCCCCATGGGACCACAACATTGACCTTGGAAGAACATTGGATCGCTTGACACATAAAGAAAAAAACTTAACAAAAATCAAAGAATCACCATGTCACCAAGCATCGACATGTAGAAACAACTTCAAATCCAATCCAAAATCCAAATAGATCCAAAAGGCCATGAAGGCCCACAAATTAAAATGACAAAACAAAAATATTATCTATCCCCAAAACAAAATAAGCACTAATTGAAGAAAACAATTCAAATTTGCACCCCCAAAATCACAATCTACCTTTCCAAAGTCCCATTCCATCCCCAAATTACACAACCCATATCCCCATCTTATACTAAAAAAATAAAATCCCAAAAATTCTAATTCCATTTGGGTCCCAAAATCCCCAAGTCCCCCATCCTAACCCCATGATCAAAAAACCACCACCCCTATATATGCCAAATTCCCATCACCTAAAATCAACTATCATTATCAAATGCTTCCTAATCTAGCATGGTGTGTGAAAATGATGGTCCTGGTTCCCCTCAACCCCTTGACATTCCCTCATGTCTCCATCATCCCATTGTCTCATAATCAAATCCATTACCCATCATATATCCACCAGCACATCCATTTAATTCATGATTTTATATAATCCACCCATCCTCCATCTAACATGCTTTCCACTCCATTCCCCATGGAATCATCCTCTAAAACATCAAGAGCAACAATGGTAGCAAGTTTATCCCTTGACAAATCCCACTTAGACATCAACAAGGTTTCTACCAACATCTATGAGAATCACACCAACAACATTCTTTATGTGTAGTAGTCATTCATAATGGGCTCCTATCACCTCATTGTGGAAACAAACCTTTGACTCAGCCTATCCAAATCTCATATTTTCCACTCCATTCTAATCCTAATCCACATCCAAATCTAGCCATCTAATCCAAAAACAATAAAAAAATTAAAAACTAGAAAAAAGAAAATAAAAAAATCATCCAATAGTGAAAACCATTCCTATGGCACATTGGATAAGTACCATGATGAAAACCCATTCTTAGGTGTCATGTGTAAATATACTATGTATGAGCACCCTACACTTGAGGGAAAGCATTTATTATCTTACCACTCCCATCCATCCCATCCACTATATGTACATATATATCCTACTATCTCCCCAATCCATCCTCCCTTCCCACTTTTGATCTTGATAAGGATAGAGACATCAATGTTGAAACATTGTTTGAATAGATCTTGGTATACACATCTTTAACATGTCCTACAATGTCTATCCAACCCACACATAATAATGCCTTTTCATGAGTAACATATCTCAATTTGGGCATGTTATTCCTATAAGATGTAGGCCTCGAAAGATCACATCCAAGCCTCTCCATGTATCCATAATGAATCTCCCATCTATTCACTCCTTTAATCATTCCATTTAGATCCTCCATAATAATCCTTGTCATTTTACTCAATTTTCTCTTGTCATAAATTTTATCTATTAACATGTTATCTTAGGCGCAATCTAATGCCATCCATCCCATGAATGAAATGGTCCTAGAAATCCCACCATTTTAAGCAAACCTTACTCCACAAATAGGTTGCTAAGCAATCCATGCAAATTATCCAGTCACATCCATTAGTCTTGTTCCCATCCTTGCTAAAATCCTTGATCAACTCTAGTCAAATGATCAATTGGATATATTTGTCCCAATCATCATGTTGTTCTCGAGATAGATTGTTCTCGCATCAAAAATCTTATCCATCATCATGAATCAATCAATCTTTATGTTTTCATCTTGACTAGGGGAAACAATATGTTTGTCTTCGTATCATTTTCTGCATGGTTTCTTGCTTGTTTTTGTGGATTACCATTTTTTATTGCATCTACATTTGTGCCTATAGCATTCCTACCACAATGACATCATGGTGATATACAACATAGGGTTGCTTGCAACCTTTTTTGTGAGCTACTTCTATTAAAGGGACACATCATCACCATGGTCATTTCACCTTGGTGCATAATGTGTATTTATATATTAAATAAGGTTACTCAATCCAACATAGCATGACTAAGAATTCCACCCCATCCATTTTCCTCTCCCCCATTCCTGGACATCTCTTTCAATCTTCTCAACCTAATCAATCTATTCCTACACAAACTTTTCATCATTTCTATCCAATCATCTATCCTCCATCTCTCTTATTTAATTCTCTCCTATTCTTAAATAATGTATCCTCCAATCTCTTCTCTCATTTTATCACTTATGATGCATCCTTATTATCCATTTCAAGAGCACACTCGTGTTCTTCAAACTTGCCTACCCTCTCAAGAGAGAATCATAATCCCTACCATCATACCTCCTAATCACTCTTCCTCCTAGTGGTTAGGGGCACCCCTAATACTAATAATATTCTTCCAAATTAATATTTTATCATCCATCTAAGTGCGATATTTTATTTTTCTTTAAAATGATGCTACTATTGTAACACCATCTCAAAGATGGGTAAAATGTAGACATCTAAAATAATCTCATCACTATTTTAGCCATCATTAGGACATCAATTGACTATTTCCTCTATAATTAATTCAACAAATTACTATTTATTTGGTTAATTATCTAATTTTCATCCCAACATTAATTAAATAATATTTTATTATTTAATTAGTAAAAGCACTATTCATCTAAGCCTCTTCCTAGCACTAATTAAATAAATTCAATCATTTATTTAATTAATCAGTCATTTGTCATCCATCTTCTATAGTTCAACCTTACGTAAAATAAATCTAAATATTTATTTAAGTCCCTTATTGTCACCCCAAAAATTAAATAAATATTTCATATTTTTTAATTCCCTATTTTGTCCACTTTTTATTATGTTGGCTAAAATCAATTAGTCAACTAATCCTCCCCACACACAATTCTAAACATGATCAACTCATTCAAACCTTGGACAACCTCCAAAAGTACACATGATTGCTTTGATATGTACATGAGAATGTGTGTTTGTACATGGACATTGCTCAAATATTTTCTCATACCTCTAAAGTACCCCTAAGGTACCCTTTTTATTCTCACCCTCCACTTTATCCAAGGGAATCCTCAACCATTTATTTCCCTTGAATCTTTGACCCCTCCATGTGCACCCATTGTGTGGTGCCACTTGGAGTATCTACATCCCTCCAATCCTCTCAATCATCCTCAACTCTTGATCCTTCAAATCAATCCTATCCCTCCATCCCCTCATCAAAAAAATATAAATTAACTTCAACCCAAACTATTATCAATCTTCTTTGGAATGCAAAGTCATGCTAATAATAAGTGCACCCAAATTCCTCATCAATAACCCTTTAGCACATCCACCATAGCTTGGTGTAAAAATAATTAGTGTTGGTGAGAACTTTAGTGTTTTCATTATCTTAACTAGTTCCTTTCTTTAACATGAGGTTGCATATGATTGTGAATAGAGAAAGTCAATATAGTTTAGCTTGTTCTTTTATGTTAACTATTACATGTACACAATCCTTAGGTATGAGTAGGTGAGATGTATATTGGATTTAAAATCTAGTAGAAAAGATGAACATTCTCTTTATTTCGAATGCAACTTATTGCAATTAGTAACTTCATGAATAGGGAAATAATCTCAATTCAATGCTAGAAATCTACCATGGACACACACATATTTCATTTCTTACTATTATATTTGAAAATAACATGGCCATTAATTATTTAATCTCTACTATCCACCTTAAAATGATCCAATCAAGGATTTTCATATCACTCCTATCACCTTGACAAGTCTACAATTAACCATAATAGGCCTCCTTAATCTTAGCCACCATTGGTGCATTTAATACACAACTACCGACATCCATTTAAACTTTAAATGTTCATTGACTGTGGTTTTCTAAGTTAAAAACATAATGGGCACATAAGAGATGATCTCATCATCCTTATTCCTTGCTACAAAATATCACAAATCTTTGCTCTAGATAAGCACACCTAGGCCCATCATCCTATCACATCATATCTACATGGCAACTACTTATCTATCACCTAATAAAATGTGGGTCCTTATGATAGTGTTGATTTATCTCGAGGACTAGTGTGAATCATTTGAGCTTGCTACATGTTACCAAATCATACCTTCATATACTCCTATGATAATAAAATATGAAACACACACATAGTAGGAAAACAAGATTGTTAGCACAAACCTTGACAAGTAATAGAAATGATAATAAGAAAATCTCCCTTTCAATGCATGAGTGTTATCAATGACAAATGAGATCCAAGGGTCCTTGTGACCCAAACTTGATAATTCTCCAATTCCTTCCCTAATGTTCCACAGGCCTTAAGATTGTCGATCTCGTCATAAAATAGCATGTACTATAATTTTAATGACATAACCCTTTGCATGTTCAAGCTCTTGGTATGCAAAGAACTCTACACCAATGAGAATATGTAAACACAAAATGTGTGCATTCAAGGGCCCATCAATGCCACACATGATGAAATATGGTGAGAACACATTAGATAGTACTTCTAGATTATATCACACTAATTCACAATTGATTGGTTCTCACAACCTAATAAAATTAATTGAGTACATACTCCATACACAATAAAGTGCATCCCACATGTATTGACTTAGTAAGAATGAACAAATTATGCAATACCAAGAACAATGATTTTTGATATCCTTTAAAGTTGTTCCAACTACACAATCATCCAACTTATCACCAAGATCAATTAGAATTGTGAAAGATAATATCTTCTCATGCAATTATGTGTGCATAATAAATAGGATACAAGGGCCCCATAGGAAGACTAGATGAACACAAATGGACCAATGGCATAACCCTAGACTAGCATATTTGATTTCAAGTCATAAGAGGTATAAGGGTCACAAAATATGGAAAGGATTAGATAGTTGGTACAATCCTAAAAGTATATAAGTTCTAACAACCCATTAGGAGTGTGAGATCCTGCCACATAGTCACTTACTATAATCAATATCCCTTCCACCAATGGGCTTATTTTAATGGCATGATGCATGTGCATAAATAAATGATGAAAATGGTGCCTATAGTAAGTGAACTAGGTGTAACTTGACCAACGGTGGAGCACCTGACCTTGAGCATGTATGGAAATACCAAGGACATGTGAGAACTAGATATCTTGAATATCATTTGATAGTCCTAAAAATATTGAGGAGCTTAGGACCTCTAACACATCTTAAAAGTGTGAGGGTTGCAAAATCACAATTGTTTGAATTGTCCTTAGGACCAACAATAGAACAAAGGTTCCACCATGGAGAATATTGATATCCATAATCAAAAAGTAAGTTGAGCAATAGTATCCACTTAGCACACAATATCAATGCTCCACCACCTAGCACAAGAAATTGCACATTTATAGCTCAGCTACTTAGCACTTAATACCATGGTTTTGATTTTATAAAGCTCATAATATTACATAGTTATACATGTCGGCTAGCATAACTACACATTTTGATGCAGGAGCATCTAGTGGTATAAGGGAAATATTGCATCACCTAAAAAGAAGATAATTCAAAATCATTGTAGTTGTTTTCATTTGTTTCCATAATATCCAGAATAATGATGTAGGACTTTCAGTTTTTCCAAAACTGCTAAAAATAGCAACCTGCTTGTTTTGGAAAGTGTACCTTCTATTTTAGGAAAGTTTGCATTTGGGCATGGATTGAAGAAAAAACTTACAAAAACTTACATAATGGAAATATAAGACCTTTCACGAAGGAATCAGGCAAAGATCATTTGTGAGCTAAAAGATATTAAAGTTTTTGTTTTCTGAAAAGACCCTAAAAATTTCTGAAATGAGATATGAGGGACTAAAACATCCCATAACATCCAAAAAAATTGATGTAAATACATTTATGGACTTTTGATGTGATATTTCACATCACGAACTTGCCGGTGCTTAAAACAGTTCGTCAATTAGACACCTGGATCAAAAGTTATGCTTCCCAGAAGTTGACCTACTTTTGGAGGGAGTTGCAAATTTCAAAATTTAGTTGGAGGCCGCCAAAAGTGTTATTTATGACTATTTTGGGAACCCTAAGTAGTAGTAGAGTTAAGGGGGCAAGTGTGGAGTCAAGAATAGGTAGGAAAACAAAAGCCCTAGTTGATTTGGGGTTACAGAAGGCAAGAGATTCCAGAGCCTGATCAGGTGTAGCTATAGTGTGTTGCAGCCTGTGGAGGATTGATTCCTTGGATTGTAATTGAGCTTCAGTAATGTAATGAGTTGCTCAGATCAATAAATAAATATTATATTTTCTATATTCCATTTTTTTTGTTGTGTGTTTTATGATTTACCCCCTTCATCAAGTGATATCAGAGCAAGGGTTCCTGAGTGTGTAGACAGATCGCCGATCGTGAGGTAGTTTGCACTAGGACTTGAGGTTGTGGGTTTGCTGTGGAGATCAAGATGTCTCCATGAATAAATCATATTGGGAGGAATGATTTGATAGAAGAGGGTTTTAGAGACCTACAAAGGCAAATTGATGCATTGAAAAAGGAGCTGCGAAGAGGGTTTGATCAGAGAACAAGAGAAGAAAGTGAAGATGAAGCAGAAGAAGAACTATCTGAGGAAGAACAAGAAGCTATGGGAGATCCTATAGAAGTTAGGTTGTTAAGGGCCATTTCAAAGATGGGAAAGAGGCCTAGGATCAAAGTTTCTACATATTCTGGAGATTTGAATATGGGACAACTTATTGATTGGATCAATGACATGGAGGAGTATTTCGAGTACGAGGATGTGGAGGACCCAGATCAGGTCATGTTTGCAAAAAAATGTTGAAGGGCCATGCTAGTATTTGGTGGAAGGAGGTCCAATTAGAGAGGAACAAAAGAGGAAACTGAGAGATCACCAGATGGGATTGGGTGGTGGAGAAACTGAAGAAGCTGTTCATTCCTATGGACTATGAGATGGAGTTGTTGAAGAAGCTGCAAGGACTAAAGCAAGGTAACAAGCCTGTCAAGGAGTATACAGAAGAGCTTTATGAGATTACTATCAGGACAGGCCATGTAGAGCCAAACAAGGAGAAGGTACCCCATTACATTAATGGGTTGAGGCTAAGTATTCAAGAGGAGCTGAGCCTGGTTAGAATGACCACCATAGAAGATGCATACTAGTTTTCCCTGAAGGTGGAAGAGAAGCTGAATAAAAGATTTGATACCAAGCAAAGGGGAAGAGGTCAAGGCAGAAGGACTGGTGGAAGACCCTATGGGGGCCAAAATGAAGATGTAAAGAAAAGTGAAGAAGTTGGCACCAATCAAAATCAGAGAGGAGATAATACCTACCACCCTCGTGACCAGAACAATGGTGAGCAAAGAGCAAGAGGAAGAGGCAGACCTGGGCAAGGACCTGGAAGAGGAGGTTTTAGAGGAACCTATTTCCAATGTGGAGAAGAAGGGAATTGAGCATATGAGTGCCTGCAACATCAAGGAAGGACAAATAGAAGACCTGAAGGTAATGTATGAGTTGTACATGTAGATGAAGATGCACAATCTAAGCATTTTGAAGATTCTAAAAGTGGAGAAACCCTAGTTGTTAGAATAACTTTTTCGAATGAGGAGAAAGAACCCAATCAGAGGAAGAGTTTATTCCACACAAGGTGCAAATGTGAAGGTAAGTGTTGTGACACTAATATTTATAGTGGAAGTACTGACAATTTTGTTTTAGAGGAGATGATTTACAAGTTGAAGTTGACAAAAAGAAAGCATCCACATCCATATCAAATTGCATGGTTGCAGAAGTACCACTGAGATTTGGTCAATGAGAAGTGTTTAGTAAAGTTCAAGGTTGGGGACTACCATGATGAGGTGTTATGTGATATCATATCGATGGATGCATGTCATATGTTGTTGGGGAGGCCGTGGTAGTATGATAGGAGCATTGTCCATGATGGCCATGTAAACACATATTCCCTAACAAAGGATGGAGTTCGTCACAAGTTGAAGCCCTTGAAGGAGGTAGAAGAAAAGGTATGTAGTACTGCTAGAATTTGCTTGGGACATGGTAGAAAATTTTTGGAGGGTATGAAGCATGAGCATCATTGCCTTGCATTGATTCCTAAGATTAGTCAAGAGAAATGTGAAGATGTACCAGCAGAAGTCTCATATATGTTGGAGGAATTTAAGGATATTATCTCTGATAATGTACCAGAACTTTTACCACCGATGAGGAAGATAATTCACCAAATCGATTTGATACTAGGAGCTAGTTTGTCGAATAAGGCAACCCATAGAATGACTCCTGCTGAGAGTGAAGAGTTGAACAGACAAGTTCAGGAATTGTTGAGGAAGGGATTGATAAGAGAGAGCCTAAGTCCATGTGCAGTACCTATAGTACTAGCACCAAAGAAAGATGGAGAGTGAAGAATGTGTACAGACTCTCAATCCATCAATAAGATCACGATCAAGTACGGATTTCTATTGCCTAGAATGGATGACATAATGGACTATTTGAGTGGAGCCAAGTACTTCATGAAGGTTGATCTAAAGAGTGGGTATCACCAAATCCAAATCAGAGAAGGAAATGAATGGAAGACAGCCTTCAAGACCAAGGAGGGTTTGTATGAGTGGTTAGTCATGCCATTTGGGCTAACCAATGCACCAAGCACATTCATGCAGCTCATGAACAAGGTACTGAAAGAATTTTTGGAAAGTTTTATTATTGTCTATTTAGATGATATTTTGATTTTCAGTAAGACTTGGGATGAGCATCTGATGCATATCAGAAGAGTTTTAGAGAAGCTAAGGGAGGAGAAGTTGTTGATTAATCTGAAGAAATGTAGTTTTACAAAGAAGAAGTTGGTATACCTAGAATTTGTTGTCTCAGAGGAAGGTCTTAAGATGGACCCAGAGAAGGTGAGGGCTATCGTTGAATGGCCTACACTGAGGTGTGCCACAGAGGTAAGATCTTTTCATGGTTTGGCAAGTTTTCATTGAAAGTTTGTCAAAAATTTTAGTGGCATATGTGCACCCCTAACTGAGACAATGAGAGGGGATAGAAAAGAGTTTAGATGGACTAAAGGAGCAGACAAGAGCTTTGATACATTGAAGTACAAAGTCATAGAACAACCTATTTTGGCACTTCCAGATTTCAATAAGGTATTTCAGGTAGATTGTGATGCTAGTGGTAATGGTATATGAGTTGTTTTGAGTCAATAAGGTAAGTCCATTTCCTATTTTATTGAGAAGCTTAATGATGCCAAGAAAAAGTATTTTGTTTATGATCAAGATTTTTATGCAATAGTTCAAGCCATGAAGAAATGGAGACATTATTTGTTGCCAAAGGAGTTTGTTTTATATACTGATCATCAGGCTTTGCAGTATCTTAATAGTCAAGGAAAGTTAAACCAAAGGCACTTAAAATGGGTTGAGTTTTTGCAGAGCTATACTTTTGTTTTGAAGCACAGGAGTGGGAAGTCCAACAAAGCTGTAGATGCCTTGGGTAGAAGGCAAAATTTGTTGACAGAAATGAAGATAGAGGTTGTTGGGTTCGATGAGCTCAAAATTTTGTGTCCAGAAGATCCAAAATTTGTAAAGGCTTGGAAAGCTTGTCTAGAACCTGTTACTTTGGATAGGACAAAATGGTTGGATTTCATAATCCAAGATGGCATGTTTTTTAAAGGAAGATAGTTGTACACTTCAAAGAGTTCCATGAGAGAGAACCTGATTAAGGAGAAGCATAGTGGAGGATTGGCTAGACACTTTGGTCAAGATAAGACAATTGCTATTGTTGGTTAAAATTATTATTAGCCACAGTTGCAGCAAGATGTGAGGAAATTTGTGCAAAGTTGTAGAGTATGTCAGATGATGAAAGGAGAAAGTCATAATATAGGTCTATATCGGCCACTACTTGTACCAGAGAAGCCATAGGATGATATTAGTATGGATTTTGTTCTTGGTTTACCAAGGACACAGAGAGGAAATGATTCCATTTTTGTGGTGGTGGACAGATTCTCAAAGATGGCACATTTTATTCCTTGCAAGAAGACTAATGATGTTGTTCATATTGCAGAGTTATTTTTTAGGGAGGTGGTGAGATTATACAGTCTACCAAAGAGCATAGTTTCAGATCGAGATACCAAGTTTGTTGGTCATTTCTGGAGGACATTATGGAAGAAGTTGAAGACAGATTTGAAGTTCAGTTCTACACACCATCCATAGACTGATGGACAGATGGAAGTGGTGAATAGGAGTTTGTGTAACATGCTACGATGCTTAGTAGGAGATAAGCCCAAGGGATGGGATTTGATTTTACCATAGGCAGAATTTTCTTACAACAATTATGTCAACAGGAGTACTAGTAAATCACCATTCCATATTGTATATGGCAATAGCCTGAGAAATGCTTCTGAGTTAAGGAAGTTGGACAAAGGAGAAAAGACAAGTGTTGAAGCTGAAGACTTTGCAAAACATCTGAAGAATTTGCATAAAGAGGTGAGAAAGCACATTAATAAGATGAATATTCAGTACAAGGCTAAGGTAGATCAGAAGAGGAGGTATAAGGAGTTCCAGGTAGGAGATGAAGTCATGGTTCACTTGAGAAAAGAAATCTTCCCAATTGGAACATAAAATATGTTAAAAATGAATAAATTTGGACCATGCAGAATCCTGAAGAAGCATGATTCAGGAAATGCATATGACGTAGAGCTGCTGAGTGGGATCAATATTTCCCCTATTTTAAACATTGCTAATTTATTAGAATATCATGAAGGCGGAACAAAGGATGGATGAACAGAAGTGCAGTGGAGTATTCTGGCATCTGCTTCAATGGAAGAGATAGAAGAGATCTTGGATAGTCATGTGGGAAGAAGTACTTAGCACAAGTAATATGAAGAATATCTGGTAAAATGGAAAGGAAGGCCTATTGAAGATTCTTCTTGGTTGTCTAAAGCAAAGGTTGACCATTTGGATTTTCCTCACACAAACATCTGAGATGTGATAGGGTCACTTCTCAAATTACCCTTGGTGTCTGATGCAGGAGCATCTAGTGGTGTAAGGGCAATCTAGCATCACCCAAAAAGAAGATAATTCAAAATCATTGTAGTTGTTTTCATTTGTTTTTATAATTAGTTTTTTTGGTTCCATAATATCCAAAATAATGATGTATGACTTTTAGTTTTTCCAAAACTACTAAAAATAGCAACCTGCCTATTTTGGAAAGTGTACCTGCTATTTTAGGAAAGTTTGCATTTGGGCACAAATTGAAGCAAAAACTTACACAAAGTTACATAACAAAAATATAAGACCTTTGGCAAAGGAATCAAGCAAAGATCATTTGTGAGCTAAAAGATATTAAAGTTTTTGTTTTCTGAAAAGCCCCTAAAATTTTTTGAAATGAGATATGAGGCAATAAAACATCCCATAACATCCTAAAAAGTTGATAGAAATTTGTTTACAGATTTTCAGCATGATATTTCACATCGTAGGCTTTCCGACGCTTAAAATGATTCGTCAATTAGACACCCAGATCAAAAGTTATGCTTCCCAGAATTTGACCTACTTTTGGAGGGAGTTGCAAATTTCAAAATTTCACTAGAGGCCACCAAAAAGTGCTATTTATGACTATTTTGGGAACCCTAGGTAGTAGTAGAGTTAAGGGGGCAAGTGTGGAATCAAGAATAGGCAGGAAAATAGAAGCCCTAGCTAATTTGTGGTTACAGAAGGCAGGAGATTCCAGAGCCTAGTGAGGTGTAGCTGTAGTGTGTTGCAGCCTATGGAGGATTGATTCCTCGGATTGTAATTGAGCTTCTGTAATGTAATGAGTTGCCCAGATCAATAAAGAAATATTCTATTTTCTGTATTCTATTTCTGTTGTTGTGTGTTTTATGATTTACCCCCCTTCATCAAATTTGAAGGTAAAATAAAGCGCAAGGATAAAACAAATATCATGGGGACAAGAGAAAAGCTATCAATGAACATGAATTAATCCATATAAAGGTATTTAATAGGTCCCATTAAGTATAACTTTTTTATATATCTATTATCATCATTTAGGCACAACAAAGGATGACAAAAGCTAGAAAATGGGATGCAAGATTTTAAACCAAGATGTTAAATGATGCATAAACTTGTGTGGTACACAACATGGGTAATGAGTATCTCAAGAGAGATTTAACTAGGAGCTTGACTATTGGGGGAGGATTAGTGGGTCACTAATAGTAGTGGTACTATGGGGATGAGTAATGTCGGTGGAAGTGATAATGGTAGAGGAGGGATCTATGGTAGATATATGGATAAGTGTAGACACAATAGTCAAAACAAATAAAATAATCATAGAACAAACCACTTGTAAAGTCTCTAGTTCATATGGTTTGTTAATGAACACATTGTGAAACATATCTACTAGTTGCTTAGGATTTTTGACATAAGTTGAACTATCTAGTTCATTTGTAAATCATTGGTTGTTCTCATGAGTATTATGGTCATAATCATCATTCTTCTTATTATGAGCATCATAATAAGCTTCAATTAAAGGTTGTGTTGAAAATGTATGGTAAGGTTTAGATGAGCACACATTCTTGGTAGAGGATTATGATCTTGAGTGACTCATGGCATAAACAAAAGATTGATAAATAACGTTCAAAATTTATTTAGTTTTAGATTGATTAATTATAGATTTAGTGATAGACCATATCTGAAAATGAAAATTTAATGTGGTCATAAAGGGTACAAAGTCTGAGAAAGAGATAGTGTAATCAAACTCAAACCTTGTTAAGAAAATGTATGATAATGTGAAAGCAATGAACTAATTTAAAGATTTAAACAATTTTAGATCTAAAAGCACGAGATGCAAATATAAGAAAAGTGTAGATATAAGAAGCCCTAATATGAATAAGAAACCATAGAAGAAAACTAGGTTGTGTAAGATTGATCAAGTTCACCAAAGATTTAAAGGATTTTTTTTGAACTGAGATTAATATAGATTAATTTAATGAAATGCATATACATAACATGATTAACATAGATCAATAATTAGGATAATTTAATTGCATATATATTTTTATATTATAATAGTTATATATGGAAGGTAATTGGAAGAATGTACTTAGATTGATAACCAAAGAATGTACATATGTTGTTGGTAAGGATTCTAGAATTTGGTCTTTTAGAATTGCTCTTAAAAGATATGATATCTCTCTACTAGTGAAGTGCCTCAAATTTCATGCTACATCTTTGTATTGTTTAGGGTCAAGTCAAACAATTTGAATGTAGTCCACAACTATGGATTTGTCCTCTACTATCAAATTTGACCCTATACAATATATACTCCTACTCTATTGCTTGCCTAGTTCATCTTTGATTCTATTATTATTTTGTGATGTCTAATGACTAGTTGTATTTAAAAGTACAATTAAAGGGCTATTGTTGTGTGATAAGAAGATATGTTCTCTTAGGTCAACCTTGAAAATATTTATAAATAATTGAAGATGGCATACAAGCACCTAAGGATGATGTATACAAAACTATTGCTCCTTTTAGAACATCAAACCCAAATGTTTTTCTATAGATTGTTCCTTCAATTATTTAGGATGAGAGAATGTTCATGGATTCCTAGATGTCTTAAATGAATTGTAATGAATGCCTTTAAATATTAAAAAATAGGATCAAATTTAGAGAAATGTGTGCTTAGTTATCTACGAGTGAGAAAATCAAGGGTAGTAATTAGTTAAATTAAATTGAATTTAAATTTTAAAAAGATAGGAGCCAAATTTGCAACTATATGGTTGACCTTGTAATTGCAAAAATGACCCTAGGTGAAGAGATTGATAGCTTCAAACAGACAATGGCTATATCAGGATAAGGATAGAGTTAAGTGTAATAAGTAAAAAAATTAAATAATTGTAATATAGAATATATACATATCAAAATCAAATAAAAACTTAATATCTAAAAATATGTATATATAAAAATAGATCAAAAATAGAAAAATAAGTTGAACTTGACATAAGATTGTACAATTTGTTAATATATGGGGATGTGTGTATCAAAGCGTTTTGTCATAGCCCATTTTGTTACATACCACAATATTGTTATTATAGACTTGTGTAGACATGTATGACATTTTGATTAGTGACATAGGATGCTTTTGCAGTCATCTAGATGGTTGTTTATCTGCATTGTTAAAATGAGTACATTTTATATCATATTATAGTAGCATATTTGGAATTATAATTTGTATGATGTTGTTATGGAGTAAAAAGTGGAAACATATCTTTTTAACTCCTTGTTTAACTCCTAGGTCCCCATGATTACATTATACATCCTAAATATTCATCACAATGTAAAATCCCCTAAAACCAATGCAAATTGGGAACAAGGGGCCCATATTATTCCTTACCTCAAACCCAAAAGGTACCTTGGGACTTGGGTGCCTACACCCAAGTCCTCCCTGATTTGTCAGGGAAAATTTAATTACATGTCCGCATAAGACCTTTAAAAGGGTTTCTCTTTGTCAAGTCTTTTGATTAATTTCATGATTGTTACCAGGATAGCATATATAAGCATGTTTTTGAATTCATTTGTAACCTAGATGGAGATAGCTAACTTGAAGCATTGAAGTAAAGAGCATTCAAAGAATTCATTGTTATTCTAGAGCATATTAGTATTGTCATTATGTGTTGTTGTAGGTTTTGAAGTTATCATCTATCTCTCCTTATGAGTTCAAGAGATTTCATCCTCCTAAGGGTTTTATCACATAGGTGATATTATTTGTGTTCATCATCTGATTTCATCATATGGATTTATGTTTAGCCTCTACCTTGGTAGGGCATGCACTCTCTATCAAACAATGGTGTTGGGAAGCTTGAATGCTATCCCAAGATTTGACTGAGGAAAATCCATAAACAACACAACTCCCAAACCTCTTTTCTTCTTGTGTGCAAGTTACAAGTGCGAGATCTAGAAAAGTGAAGACATAGGAAGACTGAGTAATAAAAAGGGTTTTGATAGCATTTCAATAATACTCCTCTACAGAAGACTTTGGTGCATTTGAAATTGTCATTCTACCTTAGCTAATTGGAATCATGACAATCTTTGCATCATTTCTCCAGCTTATAGTTTCTAAAAATTCTACAATTAAGGCCTTGGGTCCCTTTGAAATAGTCACCTGACATTCTAGCTTCTAGGACACAGGTTCTGATATCTCCCTGATCACTCTTGATTAAATTAGATCTTTCCATAGCACTCTTAAGTACAATATCTATAGCTAAGTCCACCTCCATTTGGTAGTGATTTGGCTTAGTCTTGTCCTTGAATGTTATTATGGAAGAGGGTTTGGTCTACTGTGCATGCTAGTCTTCTTCATTCATCTGTTCCATACATAACATTTTGATGAACCCATAGATTTGACCATTTGCAAAATACTGATTGTTAAAATTAGATCTTGCATTCATTCATAATGTACTTGTCATTATTCATTTGAAAATCTTGCATAAATTTGAAAAAAGTGAAAAAAAAGCATTCTAGGCTTGCATAAAGGTATAGTTTTTCATTATTTTTATTGCATATCATTGAAAATTTTAATTTTCTTATTTTTACATCAGATCTGATCCATATTACAACAATTAATCACTTCACAATATTACATCTAGCATTTGAAGATCTCATTTGCTAGGGTTTTTGAAAACTTGCATTTTTCCTATAACCTAATCATTTGCAAAGCTAGGGTTTGTAGTAAAAATCTTATTTCAGATTTTGCTGCTATCAATTCATTCAATTCTAATTTTTCACTATAGTGTTGCATCATTTCACATTCTTTCTTCTAAAATTTCAATTTTTGCAATTACACATTGTGTATTTCAACATTAAGGGATTTGACACACTCTTCATACTTCTTTGTGCAAACTTTTAAAATCATCCACAATCCGCTTTTGATGCAGCACTTTTTACATCATACTCACCTTGTTTGTAGTGAAATTAGTGTGTTTTTTATTTTCAAAAACATTATTCCCTCCAACTAGTGGTTTGGTGTACAAAAGTGCTATCATACTTTCATTATGGATGCTTTTTGTTATTCATCTTTGGAAGCTTTGTTTGTATACATCATAGAATTTGAAAAATTATCTAAATTCACCAATAGGCATTCTCAAGTCTTAAATAAAATAACATACATATATGACATTGACATTTCTATGTGTTCAACATATGGAATTCTTTGTTATATACATGATTTTGATAGGTTCATAACCCTCATGGGAATATATCCTTCGATATTAGAAGATCTCACTAAATTCATAGATAATAATGAAGAAAGTGATGATGATAATCCACCTTTTCCTTCTACTACAAATAATGATAATACCATGTATCTACTCTCTAATACATGCAATAGTGACCTACCTTTGTCTATTTCACCCTATGATTTGGATCTCTCTCCCAAAGTTGTTCCCACTTATGAGGACATTTTGGAGCAAGAGGATGAAATCATTGACACATCCCTTAACATCACCTTACCCTCTCTTCATTCCAATGATGTCCCTTTGAAAGATGAAGCATTAGTGAATGAAGAATCCTCTTTAATGAAAAACTCTCCATGGATATAGAATGTGTATTCATCTAACAATATTAAAAATTCTATCCCTACCATAGTGCATGAAGTTTCTATGGATCATCCTATTGATTTTCCTCTAGTTGAATATTGAATTACCTTGGATATCACTAAGGACTCAAAACCCTTGGATACATCTCCTTTGGTTTCATGTTCTTTGGACATCACTAAAGATACAATCATCAACAATTCCCTTAACACCTTACCTTCCCTTCATTCCAACACTCTTCCTTTAAAAGATAAGCATTGGTGGATGAAGAAAGGTCATGCACATTAAATCCTTTATGGATGGATGTTGAGCTCAAAATGAAAATAATGTTAATTTAATCATCATTAATAGACTTATTCCACCCACTAAGGGGATAGTGGATAAGTGTACTAATTTTCATAAAATCATTGTCCATGAGGCACCTAATGCGCCTCCTCACTTCAAACTGGTGATCACGATTCAATGTATTACAACATCACCTTGACAGAAAGGAAAGGGAAATTTTGCTGAGGTTCCTTGTTTTTCATACCTACAAGGATCGAGAGAAAATATTCAAGAGAGAAGCTATTTAATGTAAAATCATATAATCAATTTTGTACTAGCTTCCTCTTAAAAAAATTTGAAGAATGTGGAAAATCATTAACCCTTAATGGTTGACAAAGATAACAATAAATATTGGAAAGAAGATTATTTGATTAAGGGCAATCACTAGCAAGTAAGTATTTCTCACCCATTTAGCCACCTCTGATGTAGCACCTCTTTGAGTTGCTCTCACAGGTGGCCTCCTCTTATGTCTCATGTTGTTTAGGTATACGTGGATGACCCTTGATACTCTTGTAAGGTCAACGATACAAGGAGACCACCTCCATTGTGACACTTCTTCTATTTGTTTCTCTATTCTTCCACTCTCCTCTATTTTATTGTAATTGTTGCCTCAAGGGCAAAACATTGAGGAGAATGTCTTGTGGGCATTTTTTGACATTGTAAACCTAAATCACTTTGGTCTCCTCTCTCATTTTTCATGTTTTCATTCTTCAATGGCTCTACTAGTCATCCGATCTGATGATAAATAAGTAAATACTGATAAGGACCATGTGTCCCTACAACAAGAATAAAATAGACCTAGTCCATATATGAAGATGGGTTTAATATGTTACTGATGCTTGACTAGTAGAATCACCTCATGTTGTGATGTGATCATGTGTGGTGTTGTGAAGATTCTTGTAACAATCCTTTACAATACTCTAAATTTTCTTCTAGACACTTTGATATATTTTGTATCTCACCTTGTGCTACACTCGATTCTAAGATACCTGAAGTATAACATCATGACTATACTTAGTTTCGAACCTGCAAGTATAGCCTTGGTTTGTTTATGTGGTATGTTACTTATTTAATAGTAAAAAGAGGAAGATAGATGAGATGAATACATGTATGTGAGTACACTAGATGAAACCCTCCTTTCACTACAACATTCAAGGACAAAACCAAGCTTAAGTCACTACAAGATGGAAGAGGACTCAGCTACTGATTTTGTACTCTTATTTGTCAAGGAAAGATGAGATTCAACGAAGCCTTTTTATCAAACCCTAGGTTAAGTATGAGTGAAACCCTAGTTATGAGATAATCAACTTGAAATATATGATTGAAAAAAGAAATATAAAAACTAAAAGTATAGAGATGATTAGTAAGACATTAGAACTTGTCTCCCAAAAGTAGAGGTGTCAGAGGACAAATTCATTAACCACCCAAGTCTAGAAGTGAGATTCTATCAGAGGTTCAAACTAAGAATATGCTAAAAATGAATCTTAGAAACTAGATCCAAAACTTGGAAGCCCTATAGACTAGGGCTCCAACCACCCAAATCTTTTTAGAGAGAATTCAGAATTGTTTTCGGATCTCCTGAAACCTTAATTCCTGCACTGCCTTCTTGTAGCTCCACTTTTCACAAAACCTGTACCTATAACCTACACACAAGACAATAAGAGAGGGGTTTGGGGGTTGTACTGTGTTTAGGGATTTACCTGAATCAAATCGCAAGTTAGCATTCAATCTTTCCCAACACCGTTGTTAGAGAGTGTGCCCTTGTAGGGAAAGGGCTAAAGATAATCCAAATGATGAAATGATTCAAATGATTCAAATAGAAATGATGTCACCTTGGATGTGAAGTCCTTAGGAGGATGAATATGCTAAATCTGTAATAAACACAAATCTATAACAACAACAGAATAAGTGCCTCGAATGCTATTAGCTCCAATATCATAAGTTCTATATATCCATCTAGGTTTAAAATGAAGTAAAAAACTCACTTATATATGCTTTCCTGCTAACATTCATGAAATTATAACACAAGAGTTGACAAGGAGGAACATTTTTAAAGGTCCCAAGCTAACATATCATTTATTTCTCCCAACCAATTAGGGAGGACTTGGGTGGTTGGTATCCAAGTCCAAGGGCCCAATTTAGGTCATGGATATGTTAAATGAAGGGTTAAGGGTCCCAAATTCACATGGGTGTCAAGCTGTTTTCTTCAGGATGCTCAATTATAATGCATAATGAAGAAAATAGGACCTAGGAGCTAAACTAGGAGGTAAAAAGGCCTATGTCCACTTTTTTCTCCATAACATTTAGCCCCCACTTTAATGTGTGTATGATCTTACGATCCTTACATGCATTAAAGTATGGTTAAAGCACATCAAACACATCAAACACACCCTAAGTTTGAAGACTATCTCTAGCCCCCAAGCTTAGGTAAATAGAAGAAAAAACTTAGTAGTCACATAAGACATAGTGAATATAGTAAGGAAGCATGCAATGCATGGAGAAGACAATCAAAGCACGCAATACATGGAGAAGATATGAACACAATCATGTAAGTCACAAAGAAGACATGAACATAATCATGCAAGTCACAAAGAAGACATGAAGAGGAGATACGATTAAGAAATCACATATCTATATATATATATATATAATGCAAACTAAAGTAAACACACAAAACAAATACAGTGTGGGGGACTCATCACCACACATCTTTAGACCACACCATAGGCACATAATACATGCAAGGAAGACACATAAAACACATAGAAGACACATGAAAAACACAAGCACCACACAGAATGTCATCGACACACTATACATCTTATACATGACAAACATGGGTGATACGAAGGATCTCATTGCCACACTCCACTATCTAAAACACACCAAACATGCTTGATGATTGAGCTATGCTACCACAACTACCAAAGACATGCTTAAGGGTTAAAAACTCAAGATCCAACCCTGCCTTGTGATGAGGACTTTGTATAAAAGGATGTGCACTAGCTCAAGAGATACACCATCCCACCTCATGATGAGGGCTTTGTATAAAAGGATGCACACTAGCTCAACAGATATGCCATCCCACCTCATGATGAGGGATTTGTATAAAAGGATGCACACTAGCTCAATAGATATGCCACCCTACCTCGTGATGAAGGCTTCTTCTTAAAAGGATGTGCACTAGATCAAGAGATAAACCATCCCACCTCATGATGAGAGCTTTTGAACACACTTTGTCAATGTCAAAAGCAATCAAATAGATGCCATTATATATGCCCCCACTAAGGTGGTTGATCATGCCTGTCGATATCAAACACATTAAGGTACAGTGAAAACACACAAGGGAACAAGAGCTTTCACAAAGTCCATGCCCCAAAAGTGACATGCGCCATGATTTCCAAATATTCCCACAAACACATCAATATATATTTCTAAGATAATCAATAAGATATAAGCTTTGGTTAGAAAATCTTACTCTAAGATAACAACCAAATTAATTCATGAAAGATATGTAGAAATCATATCACATAAGAGACCAAGGATATACTGTAGGGTTCAGAACCAAGTATATCTATGAGGTTATACTATAGGTATCTTAGAACTGAGTGTAGCTACAAGGTGAGATACAAAACAATCCAAAGTGCGTTGAAGCATATCAAGAGTATTGCAAAGGTTTGTTACAACAAATATCACAACACCAACCACTACACGAAGTGATTCTACTAGTCAAGCATCAGATATATATATATCAACACCATCTTCATATATGGACTAGGTCCATTTTTTCTTTCTTTCTGAAGGGACACATGATCCTTATCAGTATTTATTTATTTTTGTCATCTGTCAACTAGTATAGTCACTAAAGAATCTAAACAATAAAAATGAGAGAGGAGACAAGAGTGACTTGCATTTAGAACATGGGAAGATGCCCCCAATACATCATCCATGATGTTATTCCCCTAAGGCACAACACACAACAATAAAATAGAGGAGAAGAATGGAAGAATAAAGAAAAAAATAGAAGAATGGTCACAACAGAGGTGGTCTCCTTGTATCCTTGACCTTACAAGAGTATCAAGGGTCATCCAAAGAGACCTAAAAACATTTAACACAACATGAGGGAACACAACTCAAGGCTAAAAAATTATATATCTTGGAGGGCACCCTTGAGAGAAACTAAAGTAGGTGCTACATCGAGTGTGGCTAAAAGAGGAAGAAATACTTACTTGATTCAATGTGATATTTTCTGGCAGACAATCCATATCCATCATCTCAAAATATATCATATTTGTTGATATTGTATTAACATTAAGAGTAGGATGATGGTAGTCTTTGGTGGGCTTCAAAGAATGGTATCCAATACCAATTGTATAGTTAATTCCAGCAACTTGTAAAGGTACTTTGATTCCTTGTTGTTTTACACCACAACCATTACCTACATAGTCACAGTTTTTATAAAGGATTTTAAATCCTTGATTGTAGAGGGAGGTCATCTCTTTAGAAGATAGTGTGGCCTCATAGGTCTCATAATTGGTAGTATAAGTAAGAGTGTTGTCTTCTTTATTGACTAAAGAAGCTTGAGATTCTTTAGGTGTTTCCACAGATTTTTTAGATGATTTCAATGCAACTCTTGATGTTTCAGCTACATTATTAAGTTTATACTCCCCTATAAAGGTAGGAATAAAGTCTAATGAACCCTAATCATCACTAAAAGGTGCATTCGATGATTGTTGAGAATCTTGCGCAACATTATCTGTGGTAAGAGGTATAGATGAATCAACTTTTAAATTATTGAGAATCTTGTGATCGACAACTTGTTTTTGTGTTTCAATGTGTAAACAACTTTCTAGCTCTGGGTCAGCTTCGATGGTGTGAATTTTACTTGCATAAATAAAGTCTAATGATTGATGAAGGGAAGATGGAACTGCACCTATAGTGTGAATCCACTGTCTTCAAAGAATCATATTATATGAAAGAGTATCGGACATGAAATGAAAAAGAGTAGATAATGTTATGAGTCCAATGTTTACAAGGTTATAGTACCGAGGGATTGTCTACCAACATTATCAAAGCCATGAATGTTAAGCTTATCTATTTTAATTAACTTTTTATTGATGTTGATTTTGTGTAACAAATCAACACTACAAACATTAAGATTTGATTCATTATAAACCATAACTCTCTTTATCAACTTGTTGTTTATTGTGACAAGGATTATAAGAGGATCATACTATTTCTAAACTTCCATAGAGGGTAACTCATGTTGTTGAAACAAAATGTCTATTTTTTTGCATTCATACAATCTAACAGGGCTACTATATCATTAGGCTTAATAGTGGGTGGCACAATAACCTTTTGTAAAGCTTCTTGGAGCATTCCACATTATGTAGGTGATGTTTGTATGAGTTCCCAAAGAGAGATCTTAGCAGGAGTAGTATGAATCTACTCAACAATATCATAATCTTTACCAACTTTATGCGTTAAATGAGGTGGTTGAGGAAGCATAGGTTGAGATGTTGGTAAAGTAATCAAAGTGTTTGATTGTTATTTACTTTGTTTATTATTGCATTTATTATATGTTTGAGAAACCACATTGTGATAGTGTTGTTGTGACACATTTTGATAAGCTTGATTTCTTTGAGTAATTTTTTATACAAAATTGAGAATGTAACCCGGGGGTCTATGTGGTGTTAGAGCACCTTGAACCATAATCACTAGTTTGAAGCAAGGAGGCAAATTAGGTGCCCCATGTATAATGAGTTTAAAAACATTTATACACTTATCCACTCTCCCCTTGGTGGGTAGGATGAGTCTATTAGTAATGATTGAGTTAACAGTGTTTTTACTATGACTAAGTTCGACATCCATCCTTAAAGGATTTAATGTGAGAGATATTTATACATCCACCAATGCTTCTTCTTATAAAGGGAGAGCATTGGATTTAAGGGAAGGTAAAATGTTGTTAGAATAATTGTCAATGATTAAACCTTTAGTGATGTCCAAGGGGTTTGAACATGCAAGAAAAGGAGAACTATTCATAGTTTTCACATCCTTAGTGACATCCAAAGTAGTTGAACATTCAACTAAAGGGGTAATAGGATATTTCTTGGAATCATCATCATCATCATATTCTTTAGATATTAGATCTAATGCATTGTAATGATTTATAAAAGAACTTTCACAATTATCTTTCTCACGAGTGTTCATGGATACGAATTTGGTTAAATATTTTAATACCAAAGGGTATGCATCTATGAGATTGTGAAACTATCAATATCATGTATGTAACAAAGTAATTTGAGTTTATATGTAGAACATTTTGAAACATCAATATCATTTATGGATGCTATGTGTTCTCAAACATGGGGGTGCACACTAGTGAATTTAGAGGAAATTTCAAAATCTAGGGTTACTCATGCAAAGATTTCAAAGAGGAAAAACATGAAGATGCCATTATGAAATGTCTTGGAACAACAATGTACAATAAGATTTATTCATTTATCAAATACAACTAAAATGAGAGACCTTTGTACACCACAACACTAGTTGAGGAAACCGGGATTTTGAAGCTTTATACAAGGAAAAAAGAACACACTAATGTCACTACAAACAAAGTGATGAAGATGGTAAAAGTGCTACACAAGAGATAATATGAATGATTTAATATTTTGCTCAAATAGTTGTGAAGAAAGTTGAAATACACACCGTGTAATTGCAAACATTTGAAGTTTTAATGCAAGAACACACAATGAAGCAACACTAAAACTCAAAATAAGATTTGAATGAGTGTTTAAAGGAGCAGCAAAATATGAAATAAGATTTTGACTACTAACCCTAGCTTTTTGCAAAGTCTAGGTTATATGCAAATTTTTAACAAAAACCCTTACAAATGAGATATGTAAATGCAAGATGTGATATCATGAAATGATTAAGTGCTGTAATTTGTTTAAGATCTGATGTAAAAATTGGAAAATTAAGTGTTTCCAATGATATGCAATGAAATAATGCAAAACTATGCTTTTATGCAAGCCTAGAATGCTTAGTTTTTTCAATTTTTTTCAAATGTATGCAAGATTTTTCAATGTAAAAATGACAAGAATTATATGAATTAATGCAAGATCTAATTTTAACACTCAGGAAGATGCAAATTCATTAAAACACAAGTTCACCAAAATGTTTAATACTAAAAAGAGTGGCATAAATGAGATGAATGCGTGTATGTGACAACACTAGATCAAACCCTCCTTTCACTACAATTTTCAAGGACAAAACTGAGCTTAAGTCACTACAAGATGGAAGAGGACTTAGATATATATTTTTTGCTCTTATTTGTCAAGGAAAGATGGGATTAAACCAAGCCTTTTATCAAACCCTAGGTTAAGTATGATTGAAACCCTAGTTATGAGATAATCTTCTTGAAACAGATGATCGACAATAGAAATCCATAAACTAAAAGTATAGAGATGATCAGTAAAATGTCAAAACCTGTCTCCTATAAGTAGAGGTATCGAAGGATAAATTCGGTAATCACCCAAGTTGAGAAGTAAGATTATGTTGAAGGTCAAAATTGAGAATATGTTGCAAATGATGCTTAGAAACTAGATCCAGAACCGGGCACCAACTACCCAAGTCCTTTTAGAGAGATAATCCAAAACTATTTTCAGATCTTGAAACCTTAATTCCTGCACTTCCTTCTTGTAGCTCCACTTTTCCCTAAACCTGTACCTATAACCTACACATAACTAGACGACAAGAGAGGGGTTTGGGGGTTTGTGGTGTTTAGATATTTCCTCAGTCAAAAGCCAGGTTAGCATTCAAGCTTTCCCAACACCATTGTTAGAGAGAGTGTGTCCTTGCATGGTAGAGGCTAAAGATAATCCCAATGATGAAATGATTCAAATAGCAATGATGTCACCTCGAAGGTGAAGTCCTTAGGAGGATGAAGATGCTTCAACTCATAAGGAGATGGATGATGATGCCAAATCTACAACAAACACACAAATACAAACAAAAATTTGCAACTACAACAAAATGAGTTCCTTGAATCCTCTTAGCTCCAATATCATAAGTTCTCTATATCCATCTAGGTTTAAAATGAAGTCAAACACTCACTTATATATGCTTTCCAACTAACATTCACGAAATTGAATCACAAATGATGACAAGGAGGAACATTTTTAAAGGTCTCAAGCTGACATATCATTTATTTCTCCTCACCAATCAGGGAAGACTTGAATGGTTGGCGCCTAAGTCTAGGGGCCCAATTTAGGTCATGGATAAGTTAAGTGAAGGGCCCAAGGTCCCAAATTCACATGGGTATCAGGTTCTTTTCTTTGGGATGATCAATTATAATTCATAATGAAGCAAATAGGACCTGGGAGCTAAACTACGGGGTCAAAAGGCATGTGTTCACTATTTACTTCATACCATTACCTTGTTTCTATGCATGAATATTGTTGATGATTAGAATTTGATACTAATGTCTGTGTTTGTTGGGAACATTCAGTGATTGTTGGCACATGTCACCTTTGGGGCATGGGCTTGGTGAAAACTCTTGTTCCCTTGCATGTTTTCACTTTACCTTAAAAGTGATTGACACCGTCAAGCATGATCAACTACTTTAAGGTGGGGGCATATATTATGGTTGATGAAGTGTGTTTGCGTATGCTTCCATTTTATTATAAGGCATCTGTGGATACAGGTGGGATTGTGTACATTGTTTTATTTTGTGTATACCACCTTTTCACTATAAGGCATCTATGTGATGTATGTGGGGTTGTATACTTTGAGCACATGAGGCATCTGTAGATGTGGGTATAGTTGTATTTTGAAATCCCTTTTGTGGAAGGCGGGATTGTGTCTTCCTTGACTAATTGCACATCCTTTTGATAGTCCTTTGTGGAGCTGAGGCTAGATCTAGAGTTATTCACCCTTAAGCATGTCTTTGGCAGTTGTGGTAGCATAGCTCAACCATCAGGTGTGTTTGGCATGCCTTAGATAGTGGAGTGTAGCGATGAGTTCCTTCCTATTGCCCATGTTTGCTATGTATAAGACATATAGTGTGTCAATGACATAATCTATGGTGCTCGTGTATTTCATGTTTTTTCTATGTATTTTCCCTATCTTCCTTGCATGTCTTGCATGTTATTAGTGATGAGCTCCCCCCATGCCATGTGTTTTACGCGCCTTTGATGGTGGTGCATAGTGATGAGCTCCCCCATTGCCTAGTTAGGGTTATTTATATAATTGTTTAATCATGTTATCTTTGTGTATTGCATGACTATATTCATGGTGTCTCTATGTATTGCATGCTTTACTATCTTCTCCATGTATTGTGTGCTTCCTTACTGTATTCACTATGTCTTGCATGATTATCAAGTGTTTTCTTATGTTTGCCTAAGATTGAGGGCTAGAAATGGTTCTTCCAAACATAGGGTGTATCTTCACTCTAGTTTTTAATGTGTTTGATATCCTTAAATTGTACTTTAATGCATGTACTAAATTGTAAGATCATACACATATTAAAATGGGGGCTAAATGTTATGGAGTAAAAAGTGGGCACATGTCTTTTTACCTCCTTGTTTAGATCCTAGGTCCCCAATGATTACATTATACATCCTAAACATTCATCCCAATGCAAAATCCCATTCATCCCAATGCAAAATCCCACAAAACCAATGCAAATTTGGAACTAGGGGCCCATATTATTCCTTACCCTAGACCAAAAAGGTGTCTGGGGACTTAGGGGCCCATGCCCAAGTCCTCCTTGATTAGTCAGGGAAATTTTAATTACATGTCGGCATAAGACCTTTAAAAGGGTTTCTCTTTGTTAGCTCTTTTGATTAATTTTATGAATGCTAGCAAGAAAGCATATATAAGTGTGTTTTTGAATTCATTTGTAAGCTAGATGTAGATAGCTAACTTGAAGCATTGGAGTAAGGAGCATTAAAAGCATTCATTGTGATTCTAGAGTAGATTTGTATCTTCACTGTGTGTTGTTGTAGGTTTTGAAGTTATCATCTATCTCTCCTTATGAGTAAAAGAGGTTTCATCCTTCTAAGGGTTTCATCACATAGGTGATATCATTTATGTTCATCATTTAATTTCATCATATTGATTTATGTTTAGCCTTTGCCTTGCTAGGGCACACACTCTCTATCACACAATGATGTTGGGAATCTTGAATGCTATCCCAAGATTTGACTAAGGCAAATCCCTAAATACCATAAACCCCAAACCCCTTTTCTTCTTGTGTGCAAGTTATAGGTGCAAGATCTAGAAAAGTGAAGACACCGGAAGACTAAGTAAGGAAAAGGGTTTCAAGGTCTGACAACATTTTGTGAATATTTCTCTATAAAAGATTGGGTGCATTGGAAACTCTCCTTCTACCTTAGGTAACACCAAATCTAGAATCAGGATAGTCCCTGCATCATTTCTCTATTTTTAGTTTTCTGGAAATTCCACAATTGAGGACTTGGGTGCCTTTGAAATAGTCCTCCGACATTCCAACTTTTGGCACATAGGTTCTAATATCTACCTAATCACTCTTGTAAAGTTAGTTTTTGATTATCTATTGTACATCTCCTATTATAATCAGACCTTTACAAATCTAGAGTTTAGTGCATTCATTGATGTAGGGTTTGATAAAAAAGGCTTGATTAAATCATATCTTTCCATAGTACTCTTGAGTACAAGATCTGTAGCTGAGTCCACCTCCATTTGGTAGTGATTTGGCTCGGTCTTGTCCTTGAATGTTATTTTGGAAGAGAGTTTAGTCTAGTGTGCATGCTGGTCTTCTTCATTCATCTTTTCCATGCATAACAGATGTATGTGTTATTAGTTGTTGTGGATTAACTACAATCTAATGTTTTGAGTATAATAGTTCATTTACCATTCACCTCTTCCCGATGGGAGAGTATCATAGAGGAGAGGAACCTAGTAAGGTTCTAAGGTCATATGCATGACTCCCACACAAACACTAAATCATCATTTCATAAGTTGAATATAGAATGGGATTGTGATTAGATTGTATGCTTTGGATTTGTCTCCTTCTGTTTTAGTTTCTTGTTAGTAATAACCTCAACTAATTAACTTCAGGACATAATAATACATATAATATATATACATATATGTGCAGGTAATGCAAGTGTGGATATATGGGTGTATATAGAAAGAAGTGATATATAAATATATATACACATATAGCACAAATAAGTATATACTCACACACACACACACACACATATATATAAGTAGTTAATTGATATAAATAGTTAGTTAAGTTAAATAATAGGGATATAGTAATAAACCCTTGATTTATCCTTTAAATAAAAATAATAAAAAAATTATAATAATTAAACAATGTGAATTGTATAGAAATAATTGTTAATGGGCCCTTGGTCTGCTGGTGAAGTTGAATGGCTCCAAATGAGCCCACCAAGGATCAAGTCTTGCTAAGTGCAAGGCCTCAACATAATAAAGGATGAGGTAAGGATCATGCCCCAACCAAATTTGGTGAAATGGATACCCCGCAGTCCTTGGCTATTAGCTTAAGAGTGTGCTCGTTCTACTATTCTAATTATCAACAAAATCTTATAAAAATTGTAGACAGTTAAAAATGTCCCGAGTCTGCAAGTAACATTTTTACACTAATTATTCCCTAATGCCATATTCTTCTATCAATTAAAAAAGTTTGAATTACTTAATTAATTCACCTTTTCTATTTTCCAATCTATAATTAAATAAAAAAATTATTTAATTATTCGTTTCCATTAGTCCTCTTTTCTTCTATAATTAAATAACTATTTTTAATTATTTAATTAGTCACTTTCCATTAACTCTATACATTATTAAATAACGGTTTCCAATTATTTAATAATTATCCATATCCTCCATCATCCAATTTAAATAAATAATTTTTTTTAAATTAGCCCTCACCTTTATTCTCATCACAACACACATGTCCCTCTCTCATTAAATCATTTGTCACACTATTGTCACACTACCACCTTCATTTAAAAAAAGTTGTCACACCACAACCTTTTATTAATGAAGGGCCTTTTCTTAAATTATCTTTCAATCTTAGCTATCCACATCACACAATTCATCTTTCAAGTCTCACCCTTCATTCAAATCCAAGCCCTCAATAAAAGCAAGCCTTCATCTCCATTTCAAGGTTAACCACAATCATAATCTTCAATATTTTCCTGTCATTCATCTTGTGATCTTGCTATCATACATTCATATTTAGCTTATCGTATATCTTGCATGCTACAATTCTAAGAGTAAACAAAGCAAAATGGAGAAGAGAAATGGGGGAGAATCAACTTTGGCATAGGAATTTAGATATCATGGCTTTTATCATTTGATTTCTATGGCATCTTGTGCTTCATTATTAGATTAGGATCTTTATGGCTTGAATTTAGAGAGTTTTGTGGTTGCTATTGATGATTCATGCATTCACCCTTATTTTCCCTAATCTACATTTGGTGAACCTAACATGAACTGACCAAATTTTGCATGAATTTCAGGAATTTAGGGTTTTACAGATAGTGTGACGCATTCGTCAAATCCTACACTACATACGAAGCTTCCTATGATGCATCTGTTACTCTATGAAACACATCTTTCACATAGATCACCGCATTTGTTGTGCTAAAAGCCACATTTGTTGCCTATTGCACCACATCTGACTATTGTTTGAGAAATTTTAGAATTTCAATCATTCATGTTTGATCTTGTTTGTAGCGATCTGATTGCTTTTCTAATCATCTTAAAGTGTTCTAGCTATTTCTCTGACATCTAGATAGTAAATTTACATCACCAGGGTTTATACATGAACTAGTTTTTGGTAGATTTGATGTGTTTTTAAGATCTAAGTTACGATGCTAAGCATTTGTTATATCTTGTACCATAATTGCTAGTTATTGCAATGGATTCATTAAACTCTGAGCCACAGTTGTCATATTTTGAGATGCATTTGTGAGATCCTATGATGCATTTGTTAAATCCTACACCACACTTGATCCATTTTGTACCACATTTGACTGTCAAGCAAAAAGGGGGTATAAATCTGTGATTTTCATCATTTTCTGCTTTTTGTACTCATGAGCGCAAAGATTTTCCTTTTACTAATATCTGATTTCTAGTTGTGTGGAAATCGTTGGGAGAAGACCTTTCAATCAAACCACTAATCTAATTTCTTACAAGGTTCATTGTGTGTTTACGATTTTTAATGTAGGAACATTTGGATTTGGTGCTTAAAAAGAACAAATGTCTTCTATGTCTTGTGCACTTGCACGCATGTGAGTTAGTGACTGAAAGTGTGTTTGTCTAAAGTATCCTCTCCCCTTGTGCTACATGCAATTCCTGGGTGATGAGAAATAGTGGCACCATGTTGTCTTGAGTATCCTCTCGCCTTGTACTATGTGCAATTCCTGGGTGATGAGAAAGAGCAATACGCATTCTTTCCTTTTTTTATTTTCGTAGGTGGCCTATCTGGGAGTTCACCCTAGGGTTCAACCACAAGTACATATCTCTAGTGGGTTGTATAAAGAGGAAAAAAACAAAAGGTAAAATCAATCCACTTGTGCCCCTGGTGGGTATTTGTAGTCTGGAGTGATTCTGGATGTGGGTGAGAGATTTCGGTCTCGTATCGCTATGTCGTGGTGTTCTTAGGAGTTTCTCCACTACAAACCATTATTTTTAAAGAAGCCTAAGACCTTTTGGCTGTCTACTATGGTGGTGGAAGGAATGTGAATGGTACCTTGAAGTTACTTACCATGTATGGTTCTTGGTTGAGGTGACACGATTCCTTGTTTGGAATCATCCTTTCAAGGTGAGAGGTGTCAAGGTGGTCCAAGACCCTAGCATACTCTAGTTATTTTTTTCATATCCAAAAACACAGAAAGGTGTGGTAAGCCCACTATAGTAGACAACCCTTTACTACTAGCTAGGTTGTTCTTGTTTTAATTTTTTGTGAACCAAGGGATAACAAGTTTTATGGAGGAAAACTTGCAAGATACCACATTTCCAAAGAGTCAAAGAGTCAAAACAACCAAATATCTATATTTCAAGTATTTGTTGTGTTTTCTGATCACCTAAACAAACTAATCAAAATAAAAAATCATTTAGAAACCTTTTCTTTTAGGTTAAAAAAAATAATACACTGCATTTGTTAGATCTTGAAACACAACTGTCAGATCTTGAAATGCAATTATTACATACTAAACTATAATTATCACATTCAAAACCACATTTGTCACAGAGAAAACCATAACTGAAGCATCTTGAGCCATAATTGTTAATTCCTGCAATGCATCTATAGCCTCTAGTGACACATCTGCTAGGATAAAATTTTTTGGGGAAATTCCTGAATATCCACATTCCTGATCTAATTTGGATAGTGACCATACATTCAAACCTTAGACTTATTCAGTTTATCTAGTTCATCCATTGCATTTGCCTAGTTTAGATTTTATTGTCTAGCTAGTCTTTGTCATCCTAGGTCATTCAATAGTCCTATTCATCTTTAAAACTTGAAATTAGGAATCTTGTCATACTTGATCACAATATTGTCACATACTTGGATTGTCTAGACCTTGTCATTATCTTTCTATAATCATCATCAATTTGGGCCTTAAATTCATGTATCTAATTTAGGTTCACTTTATCCAATCATCATCTTAGCTCTTGTTATTTTGAGGTCTTGACATTTCAATTAGTTACCTTGGTCCATTATAGTTTGGTTTAGCATCATCTTTTAAATCTTAAAGTTGCCTATCCAAAAACTCCAAGCATTGTCATAGTCATTACTTCATTGTCACTTTGTATCCTACACGTTAGCCATAATTGCATTATGAATTTACCATCGCTATAGTAAAAAAAATCCCAAAAACATAGCATAGTTGCATAGCCATCTTGCATTGTCATCTTTAGCTTACATTCATCCCAAAACCCATAAGTCTTTATGGTCCAAAAAAGGTCACAAAGGAAATGAAAGGAAGTGGACTACTCAAATCACTCCAATAATAATCCTGCTAGAACCATGAAGTTTGGGTCATCCTCAAATGAACCACCTGAGTTAGAATTTAACATTGCAAATCCTTTTGAAAATCTCACCTTACATGAGGCAGAACAAAGGTGTGACCCAACAAAAGATTGATGAGGCTGCCCAAGATCCTAGGCTATTGTGTATTCTAGATGAAATGATAGCCACAAATCCACAAACATATCTTATGCGACTTCTTCAAAATAGAACCAAACTCTCACCTAGTGTTGACATCAACATGCTTCTAGGGCCATCTTCAAACAATGTGACACAAAACCAAAGTCATACAACACCTTCATCAAGTCATATCAATGCACAACAAGAGCACACTAGCTTACCATTGGGACAAACTACACATAACACAATGACTGTCAATGTGTCTCCCATTCCACCATTTGTAGTGAACAACACAAATCCCATTTCTCAACCACTAAACTTCATGAATACATTTCCCTCATCATCATCTCAAACTACTACACCATCTACCAATACCATACCCATGGGTCAAATCACAATGAATTCAAATGTATCAAAAAGACCATGAAGGATACATATAACTACTCCTTGAACACAATCCCAAAACACCAATTCCATACCAAACACAAACATGAACTTTGGGTCTAATAAAAAGAATAACTTGACTCATTAAAACATCGATCCATTCAATCAAAACATTAATGTGTCTCATCAAAACACTAATCCATCCCAACAAAACACCAACTCAAATCCAATTCAATAACAAATTAATCCAAACCCTCATTTCCAATAAGAAAAATCCAATCCACTTCAATATCAATCCAATACAAACATCCCATCTTATTTTCAAAATGCCAACCAAAACATACCAAACACCAATCCAAATACCACATTCATACCAAACATCCAAAATCAAAACCCATCTTCATCACATAATTACTTTAACACCAACACCAACTCTTCTGCTGTGAGTATGGGATTTCAAAACACATCCACTTCAAACATGGGTTCTCAATATCACAATGCACTTGTAAATGCCACAAACACATCATTATCCTCCATTGAAGTTTTAGCACACAAAATGCACTCATTACAACAACAAAACTCTAACATGGAAGTATTGGGAACAAAGAAGACTTACTCAATGGAAGACTTATGTCCATTTCCTTTTGATTGAAGTTTATATATGCCTCCCTTTCCTCAAAATTATAACTCGCCAAACTTTAACAAATATAGAGGAAAGGGGAGTCCAATAGAACATGTATTTGACCATACATATCTAATGAGATTGTTCCCATGAAGTCTCATGAGACAAGCACTTGAGTGATTTGCACATCTACCTCCCAGGATAAGGACATGGAATGAACTAGATGACAAATTCATAGCACATTTCTCTTATAATATCGGGACTGACATGATTGTTGCAACATTGTGTCACACAAAACAAGATGATGGAGAATCATTCCTCTCTTTCTTCCAAAGATAGAGAAGAATGGCTAGTAAGTGTCCCTATCACATACCAGAAAATTAGTTGGTCCCTATGTTTGTTGAAAATCTCAACACCGAGTTGATGTACTAACATCAAATTCATTGTTGTGTGACCTTTTTGGATGTTGTTGAGAAATTATTAGTCATTTAAAAAGTACTTATTGCAAAGGGATTGATCCAAATCTTTAATAAGAACCAAAATAATCAAAACATTTCCCATGACAAGAGCAAATTTTGGTCTAGAAATAAGAATGTCATGAATAATGGGGTCATTGATGCAAAAGTGATAAACAAAGCTAGTCCTACCCTTCCTCTCAAAGGACAAAGTATATCAAACAATCCACTACCTATACATCAACAGACAACAAATGCGGTTCAAAACAATCAATGACAAGGTCCTCCAAGAAACAATTTTCCAAGATAAAATTACACCCCCTTACCGGAACCTATTGAATCAATACTAAAGAAACTATTGAAGTCAAACCTCATCCAAATTTTGGAAATAAGATAGTATGACCTACCTTTCAAACCAACTTCATGGAATGATAATGATTTTTGTGATTACCATCAAATGAAAGGACCTAAGAGATCAAAATGTTAAAACTTGAAGAACACAATTCAAGACCTCATTGAACAAGGTGACATAGTACTAGATGGTCCACAAGGGTCCTCAAACAATGATCATACCATCTTTAA
Source organism: Cunninghamia lanceolata (assembly GCA_027924645.1). NCBI lineage: Eukaryota > Viridiplantae > Streptophyta > Pinopsida > Cupressales > Cupressaceae > Cunninghamia > Cunninghamia lanceolata. Next base: position 1,184,714 of record BSBN01000195.1, read on the forward strand.
GAATCCCTGACAAGATCATGGGTCGGGAAAAGCCTCCAATTTAGGGATAAAAACAAATGACTAATCTAATTATAACCATGTTTCCTATGAGTATACTGTTAAAATAATTTAAACATTTGACAATAATATCTCCACGATTACCATCAAAGCTCATCCAGAATGTGTTGTTACCACCCAAAGATCGAAGATGACCTTACAAAGTGCTCCTTCAAATCTGTAGCCAAAGTCTCAATATAATCTCCTAGATCATTTAGGGAAGACTTCTGTACAGATATCCATCCTTGAGTTGCTTCACATATCCCTTGAACATAAAGCCATTTTTGATAAAGCCTTGCAAGAAGCATCCATTCCCACAAACCTTAATGTCAATAAATTCTAGGCCATGGTGGGATACTTAGCTACTACCCATCATGTCACATTTACTGAACATAAGTTTCCTTCACAAAATCCTAATCATAATGACCCATTACATCTTGAGGTATTCATTTATAAGCATAAGATTAGATGAGTTTTGGTAGATGGTGAAGTAGGTCTAAACATATGTACCTTAAAAATGGTCACAACACTAGGATTTGATGAGGCTTGTGTAGATGCATCTAAGAAGATTGTTATAAAGGCTTATGATGATGAAATGCATTCTTCCAAGATACTATATTCCAAGTCTTGGATCTAGACCTCCCGTATAACATCATCCTTAATTGTGCATGGATTCATGCCATGAATGCCTTAAATTTCCTTGTAATGGCACTAAAATTACCATAGCTAGTGATCCCGATCCCTTTCAATATTGTAGCCACTTAAAAGGATCACTTGGACATCAAGTGCCTATTAACAGGGGAGTTTCACCTTTCGCTTCATCTCATTACATTGATCCTTCCACGTTATCCAAATCTTCCGCTACATTCATTCCCTCTTCTAAACCTAAGGTCTAGATCTGTGATGCAGGGTGTGGGGAATATAACATGGAGAGTTCATATTGCATTGGTAAGCTACCTGTGTCACAAAAATCTCATGGAAAACTGCATCCTATCAAACCTACAGTCACTATTTGCACTGCCCCTACCACTTTTACCAAGTGGGGTGAATTGAGCAAATAGAACATAGATGAGGACATTTCTACATGGAGCTATAAGGATGAAGAAAAAGTTAAACCTGCGTAGTTACCAATTGAAAAATATGCAAAAGGTTTTTAATTCATAAAGCAACAAGGTTATGATGGACACGGTGGACTTGGTCTGCATAAGAATGCAAGGACAAAACCTTTACAACTGAGTAGGCTACCAAAGAACAAAGGGTTAGGATATACAACATTAAAAGTGGATGCTCCTTGTACTAAGTTACTAATAGGTACAGATGCTAACATTTTTTAAGACGTCAAGACATCTAAGGAAAATCCCAAGACTGATCTCCTTAAAATGGAACAACTCGAGGGTTTTTCCTAGATTGATATCTTTTGGGACCCTAATGACACCTCAATATGCATGATTTCTTCCCTATCCTTGAGGTACACAAATGTTGATGATGATCTATCCTTAGTTCACCCACAATTGATAGATTGGGACCAACAAGGACCTTCGAGCTTAGACATATTCAAAAACGATGAAGCATTCACTGAGTTTATGGGACTTCGAAAAAGAATACCTAGTGGGGATCATAAAGTTGGATTCATCATAGATCTTAACAGCATAACTTATTACGGGGAGTCCTCTCTACCCTCTAGTCATAAAAGTGAAAAAAATAAAATAAAAAAAGATAGGACTCTAGGTGAAAACTGAAAGGTGTCTTTAGATCATGAAAAACTTTTAAAAAAGGACATATCTGAAGGTAAAAACCTCCCTAAGGTGCCGAAGGATGAAGGGTTGGATGTGCTCCCTATGACTCAAGAGAGATCACCATTGCTAGTAGATAAATTAATGGAAGTAAACATTGACACCGATGATAGTCCCAGGATTGTTCACTTTGCAACATCCTTGATAGAGACCAAAAAACTAGAGTTAACATATTTCTTTTCTGCAAGACAAATAAAATTTGCTTGGACTTACATTGATATGCATGGGCTAGATCCTAAGTTATTTTTTCATCATTTTCCATTATTTCCAAAGGGAAAACTCATTAAGAAAAAGTTGAGAAAGATTCACCCCCATATTACACTTTTGGTGAAGGCAAAATTGAATAAGTTGCTAGATGTTGGTTTAATTCAACCTATAGAATATGCAGAATGGATTTCCAATCTTGTACATGTAACTAAACCAAATGGAGGAATTAGAATTTGTGAAGATTTTAGAGACTTTAACAAAGCTTGTCCTAAGGATGACTTCCCTTACCTAACATTGATATCATAGTTGACTGATGACCGGATATGAAATGCTATCACTCATGGATGACTTCTCGGGGTATAATCAAATCAAAATTGTGCCTGAAGATTAGCATAAGATGGCTTTCACTTACCCCTAGGGTACCTATTGTTGGAATGTCCTGCCCTTCAGCCTTAAAGACACTAGAGCAACCTATCAAAGGGATAAGACCATAGGTTTTCCTAACTACATGCATACACTCATGGAAGATTATGTTGATTGCTTGTTAACTAAATCCATTACAAGAGATAGTCATCTAGATATATTAGACAAGGTTTTCACAAGGCTAGAAGAATACAAGGTTAGATTAAATCCAAAAAAGTGTTGTTTCGGCATAACCTCCAGTAAACTATTAGGCTACATTGTGTCTCATAGAGGTATTGAAGTTTATCCTACAAAAGTGAAAGATATCATGGATATGCCTCCACTAGTAAATCTCAAGCAGTTATGTAGTCTTCAAGGATAGCTACAATCAATTTGTAGGTTCATAGCATAGTTGGCGAATATGTGTCACCCATTTCAGCATTTGCTTTGCAAAGGAGTCCCATTAATTTGTTTTGTTGTTAGGAAGCTTTTCAACAAATCAAGGATTACCTATTGTCTACTCTAGTTATCATGCCACCTATTGATGCAAAAACCCCTAATATTGTATATATCAGGAACCTCATTAGCATTGGGAGACCTCTTGGCACAAAATGATGAAGAGAAAAAAGAAAGAGCCATATATTATTTCAGTCGAACACTTGTGGGGTCTGAGCTTAACTATAGTTTTGTTGAATGAGCATGCCTTGCAGTGGTCTTCACCTAGTGTAGTCACCATTAGGATGGTCCACAAAGTGAACTGTCTAGGTCATGCAGCTAGAGTAAACACAATGGAAACAACTCAAAGATATAAGGTAAATGCAAATTCAATCATCCAGTAAATCATAGTATTCAAATACAAATTAGCTGGCAATATATGGGCATGCAATTAGGGCTCAGAGGCTTGATTTCACAGTTACATAGTATGCACAAGATATAGCTTTGAATCTCCTTCACGAGAAATTCAAACTATCCACTATGAACTAATGACAAACTACTTTCCTAGGCATCTACTACATCAATTTATATCATTTATAGAACATAATGTTCCTCTACGTTGGCCAAGTAAGATCACAAACTCCAATGAAGAGTTGTAACATGTGTACATAGATAGGCCGGACCTAATCATACAGAACTCCTTCACAAATGAATGGAATGATGTGCGGATCTCAAGGAAGGTCAGCCATGAACCAAATAACATTAAATGATGTGTTATGTAGCTCTACAAGACTTCTCGTTTGGCTAATTGTCTGAGACTATCATAATGTTTTGTTCTAAGAAAACAATCAATCTTATGATAGCGATATGTTATCGATAACTAATCCAAATGATCTGAGATTTGGATATGATGTGCATGATTGTGTCTAGGTGCTAAGTCTAGCTCCATAAGGTCTGAAATGAAACTATGGTAGAATGTAGACCAAAATACTGAAGAATCAATTCATACCTGCTGACTATGAGTTAGAACTGTTGAAAAGATTACAAAACTTGAGACAAAAGGAGAAATCTATGGAGTATACTGAAGAATTTCATAAGATGATCATAAAGATAGGACACATGAAGAAAACAAGGAGAAAGTGGCTAGATACATCAATGGACAGAGATTAAACATTCAAGAAGAACTAAGCTTGGTAAGGATGACATCTCTTGAAGAAGCATATCAATTTGCCCTGAAAGTTGAAGAGAAGTTGAACAAGAGGCATGATAAGAAATAAAGAGGCAAAGGAGGTAAATTTCAGAAAGGTAGAACATTTTCTGGAGGAGACAGATCACATCTGAAGCAGAACAAGTTTGACAACACATTTAAGAAGGATGACAGAGATAGCAATGCATACCGGAGTAACGATAGAAATTTTCATAACAAGGGTAATTACAATTCATACTAGAATGAAGGATATATAAGAGAAGGAAGATGATTTGATAAGAGAACATTCAGAGGCACCTGTTTCAAGCATGGAGGTGAAGGACATAGAGCATTTGAATGTAATCAAGGAAGTACAAGCAAGAGAACGGAGAATAGTGGAAGAGCAGCCTATGTGGAAGAACCTATTGGATCACCCAGTTCAGTCAGTAAACTGGAGAAAGGAGAATCACTTGTGATGAGAAGAGCACTATTCCAAGAAGAGACAACTAAAGAACCACCACAAAGGAAGAGTTTGTTCACAACCATATGCAAATCATGAGGTAAATGTTGTAAAGTTGTAATTGATAGTGGTAGTTATGATAACCTAGTTTCAGAGGAGATGATGACTAAGCTAAAGTTGGAAAGATTGAAACACCCTAAGGCCTATCAAATAGAATGGATTCAAGATGATCACAAGGTACTAGTGAGTGAACAATGTTTGGTGAAATTTCATATTGGATCTTCTCATGATAAAGTCTTGTTTGATATTATGCCTATGGATGTTTATCATATTTTGTTGGGTAGACCTTGGCAGTATGATAGGAAAGCTATACATGATGGGAGAAAGAATACATATACCATAACATCAAATGGGAAGAGAATTACCTTGATTCCTTTGGAGGAGGATGCTAAGAGTGAAGTATGTGGGAATGCTAGAATCTGTGTGGTAGATGGGAGAAAATTTTTGGATGGTTTGAGACATGAGAATATGTGTTATGCTTTGATTCCTAAGAAGCCTAAAGCATTGAAGGACACTGAAGAATTACAGCTGGAGGAGATAAAGGAGTTGCTGACAGAGTATAAAGACATCATATCAGATAATGTACCTGAAGGATTGCCACCAATAAGGAGTATCAGTCATCACATGGACCTTATACTGGGAGCTAGTTTACCTATCAAAGTAGCACATAGAATGACACCAATAGAGAATAAAGAACTCAATATACAGTTATAGGAATTATTGAGGAAAGGTTTGATCAGAGAAAGTTTGTCCATGTGTAGTACCTGCAGTGATAGCACATAAGAAGGATGGAGAATGGAGAATGTGTATTGACTCTAGAGCAATAAACAAAAGCACAGTTAAGTATAGATTTCCTTTACCGAGGATGGATGATATCATGGATTGTTTGAGTGGAGCAAGATATTTCACAAAGATAGACTTGAAAAGTGGATACCATCATATCAGAATTAGAGAAGGAGATGAATTGAAGAGTCCTTTGAAGACAAATGAAGGATTGTATGAGTGGTTAGTGATGCCTTTTGGATTGACAAATACGCTGATCACTTTCATGAGATTGATGAATGAAGTCTTGATTGAAGAACAAGTGTACTTAGGATTTGTGATTTCTATGGAAGGATTGAAGATGGACCCTAAGAAACTGAGAGCAATTGTTGAATGGACTACACTAGAGAGCATTGGAGAGGTTAGATCATTTCATGGATTGGCTAGTTTCTACCAAAAGTTCATTAGAAATTTTAGTTCAATATGTAGCCCTATGACAGAGACAATGAGAGGTGATAGAAAATATTTCAAGTGCACATCAGGAGAAAACAAAAGTTTTGAATTGTTGAAGCAGAAAGTGACAGAGCAACCTATTTTAGCATTACCGGATTTCTATAAGGTATTTCAAGTTAATTGTGATACAAGTTGGAATGCAATTCAAGCAATATTAAGTCAAGAAGGAAGACTTGTGGCATATTTCAATGAGAATTTAAATGATGCAAGGAGAAGATATTTAGTTTATGATCAAGAGTTCTATGCTATAATTCAAGCCCCGAAGAAGTGGAAACATTATTTGTTGCCTAAGAAGTTTGTGTTGTATACAAATCATCAAACTTTTCAATATTTGAATAGTTAAGGTAAGTTGAATTAGAGGCATATGAGATGGGTAGACTTCATGCAGAGTTATACTTTTGTGTTGAAGGATAGGAGTGGAAAATCAAACAATGTTGTAGATGCATTGAGTAGGAGGAGGAATTTGCTGACAGAGATGAGAGTTGAAGTGTTGGGATTTGATGAATTGAAGAAAATGTATGAGGGACACACTAATTTTGTAGAACCTTGGAAAGCATGCAAGGAACCAGTTGTGATAGATAGGAGTAAATGGTTGGATTATTTCATTTAGGAAGATATGTTGTTAAGAGGAAATTAGTTTTGCATACCTAGATGTTCAATGAGAGACAATTTGATCAAGGAGAAACATAGTGGTGGATTGGCAAGACATTTTAGCATTGATAAGATAGTGGATTTGGTGAGTGAAAATCACTTTTGGCCTCATATACATAAGGATGTTAGGAAATTTGTGTAGAGTTGTAGAGTTTGCCAAGTTGCAAAAGAGAGCAGTTAGAATACTGGATTGTATAAACCTTTGATAGTACTGAAGAGACCTTAGGAAGACATAAGCATGGATTTTGTGATGGGATTGCCTAAGACATAGGGAGGACATGTTCTATATTTCTAGTGGTAGACAGATTTTCAAAGATGACTCATTTCATACCTTGTAAGAAGACAACTGATGCAGTGCATGTAGAAGACCTATTTTTCAAAGAGATTGTGAGATTGCATGGATTACCTAGGAGTATAATTTCAGACAGAGATGCTAGCTTCTTTGGATAGTTTTGGAAGACAATTTGCAAGAAGATGAAGACAAATTTGAAGTTCAATTCAACATTTCATCCACAGACTGATGGACAGATAGAGGTAGAGAATAGGAGTTTGGGAAACTTGTTGAGATGTTTGGTTGGAGAGAAGATAGGAAGTTGGAATTTGATTCTTTCAGAAGTAGAATTTGAATAGAATAATTCAGTAAATAGGAGTATCGGAAGAACACCTTTTGAGATTGTTACCGGAGTGAATCCTAGAGGAGTTGTAGAATTGAGAGATATTAGTGTAGAAGAAAAGAGAAGTGCAGAAGCAAAAGAATTTGCAGATCACATGAAGACAGTGCATAATCAGGTTAACAAGCATTTGGAAGACACGAACAACAAATACAAGGAGCAAGTATATGAGAAGAGAAGACAAAAATAATTTGTAGTAGGGAATGAAGTGATGGTATACTTGAGAAAAGAAAGATTTTCAATTGGAACATATAACAAGTTGAAGATGAAGAAGTTTGGACCTTGTAGGATACTTAGGAAAATTGATTCAGGAAATGCATATGAAGTGGAGTTACCAGAGACATTAGGTATATCACCTATTTTCAATATTGTAGACCTATACTAGTATCATGAAACAATGTTCAATGACAGTATGGCAGAGGACTTGAAGAAGCAGTTACCACAACAAGCATCAGAGAAGATTGTAGACATTTTGGACAACAGAGTTAGACACAGTACCAGAGGAAGACAATACAAAGAATACCTTGTGAAGTGGAAAGGTAGACCAGAAGAAGACTCATCATGGATTTCTCAAGCTAAGGTGGGCCATCTTGGGTCTCCCCTAGCCCCAACAAAGTGAGGAACTCACTTTTTCAATAACCCCAGATGTCTGATGCAAGAGCATCCCTGGGTCAAGAGTAATCTTGCATCAACCAAAAACATTTGTAGTTCAGTTTGTTTTATTTTTCCAATTTAGTTCAGGCAGTTCAGTTAGTAGTAATTTCTATATTTTGTTCTGTATTCTACTATAGTTGCATTTTAGATCTTGTGGAGAAGGACTTAGCATCTAGATTCATTTATCTACATCATATCTAGAATTTAGAGCATGTGGATCAGTTACCAGAAAGTTATCACCATCAGAAGATCTATTGTTTTCTCAAAATAGAGCATCTTGACAATCTTTGATAATTAGCTAAAGCAGAAGACTTGCAGAGCATTCCTTGACTTGTGGAACTTAGTGCCACATCATTCAATAATCTTTGGTTCATGGCTAACCTTCTGTGAGATCTACACATCATTCCATTCATGTGCAGAGGTGTTCTATGCATTTAGGTCTGATCTATCCATGTACACACATTACAACTCTTCATTGGGGTTTGTGATCTTTCTTGGCTAACACGGAGGAATCTTTTGTATTGGAGATGATATATATTGATGTAATAGATCCCTAGGAAAGTAGTTAGTGATAGATTCATAATCCTTAGTCTAGCTTTTGAGAGAAGGAACTTCAAAGCTATATCTTTTGCATATTCTGATATTCTGTAATCAGACCCTTGAGCCCTAATTGTAAGCCTGCATGTTGTTGGCCAGCTTGTATTTGAATTCTATGATATACTAAATGACTAAATCTACATTTGTTTCATATCTTTGATTCTTTTCTATTGTGTTTACTCTTACTACACAGTCTAGATAGTTCATTCTTTGAACCCTCCTACCATGACTACACCATACCGAGTTCCTCTGGTAGCTCCACTTCATATGCATTTCCTGAATCAAACTTCCTTAGTATCCTATATGGTCCAGTATTCTTCATCTTCAGCTTGTTATATGTCCCAACTAGAAATCTTTCTTTTCTCAAGTATACCATCACTTCATCTCCCATTGTAAATTCCATGTGTCTCCTCTTCTCATCTACTTTCTCTTTATATTTACTATTCATCTCCTCAAAATGCTTCTTAACCTGATTATGCACTATCTCCATGTGTCCTTCAAATTTGTCTACTTCTGCACTCCTTTTATCTTCCATACTAATGTCTCTCAACTTTGAAATTCATCTAGGGTTAGTTCTTGTCTCAATCTCAAATGGTGTTCTTCTAGTACTCCTATTTACTAAATTATTGTATGTAAACTCTTCTTGTGATAGAATCAAATCCCAATTTCCTACCTTCTCTCCAACCAAACATCTCAACAAGTTTCCCAAACTCCTATTTACTACCTTTGTCTATCCATTTGTCTATGGATGAAATGATGAACTGAACTTCAAGTCTGTCTTCATCTTCTTCTAAAGTGTCCTCCAAAAATGCCCAAGAAATATGGTATCTCTATCTGAAATTATGCTCTTAGGTAATCAATGCAATCTCACAATCTCCTTGAAAAATAGGTCAACTACATACACTACATCAATTGTCTTCTTACAAAGTATGAATTGTGCCATCTTTAAATATCTATCCACCACTACGAATATAGAATCATGTCCTCTCTATGTCTTTGGCAATTCCATTATGAAATCCATGCTTATGTCTTCCCAAGGTCTCTTTGGTACTGTCAAAGGTTTGTACAATCTAGTATTCTAACTACTCCCTTTTGTAGGTTGACAAATTCTATAACTTTGCACAAATTTCCTAACATCCTTATGTATCTGAGGCCAAAAGTAATTTTCACTTACAAAAGCTATTGTCTTATCAATGCCAAAATGTCCTACCAATCCACCACTGTGCTTCTCTTTGATCAAGTTGTCTCTCATTGAACTCCTAGGTATGCATAACTAGTTTCCTTTGAACAACATATCTTCTTGAATGAAATAATCCAACCACTTACTCCTATCTATCATAGCAGTTTCCTTACATGCTTTCCAAGATTCTAAAAAATCAAGATCTTCCTCATACATTTTCTTTAAATCCTCAAAACCTAACACTTCAACTCTCATCTCTGTCAGAAAGTTCCTTCTTCTACTTAATGTATCTACAAATTTGTTTCATTTTCCACTTCTATGCTTTAATACAAAAGTATAACTATGCATGAATTCTACCCATCTCATATGTTTCTGATTCAACTTTCCTTGACTATTCAAATATTATAAATCTTGGTGATCTGTATACACCACAAACCCCTTAGGCAACAAATAATGTCTCCACTTCTTCAAGGCTTGAATTATGGCATAGAACTCTAGATCATAAACTGAATATCTTCTCTTTGCATCACTCAACTTCTCACTAAAATATGCTACAGGTCTACCTTCTTGACTTAGTACTGTTCTTATTGAATTCCCACTTGCATCACAATCTACTTAAAATACCTTATTGAAATCAAGTAATGCCAACACAAGTTGTTCTATCACTTTCTACTTCAATAGCTCAAAGCTTTTATCTATTCCTGATGTCCACTTAAAGTCTTTTCTGTCACCTCTCATTGTCTCTGTCATAGGGTTACAAACTGAACTAAAATTCTTGATGAACTTCTAGTAGAAACTAGCTAATCCATGAAATGATCTGACTTCTCTAATGCTCTCTGGTGTAGGCCATTCAACAATTGATCTTACTTTCTTAGCATCCATCTTCAATCCTTCTATAGAAATCACAAATCCCAAGTATACCAATTCTTCCTTCATGAAACTACACTTTGTGATGTTTATCATCAATTTCTCTTCTCTCAGTCTTTGCAATAGTTGTCCTAGGTGCCACAAATATTCTTCTTTTGTCTTACTAAATATCAAAATATCATCCAAATATACAATAAAAAACTTACCCAAGAATTTCTTCAAGACCTCATTCATTAGTCTCATGAAAGTACTCTGTGCATTTGTCAATCCAAAAGGTATTACTAACCACTCATACAATTCTTCATTTGTCTTAAAAGTAGTCTTCCACTCATATCCTTCTCTAATTCCAATCTAATGGTATCTACTTTTTAAGTTTGTCTTTGTAAATTATTTTTCTCCACTCAAAGAGTCCATGATATCATTCATCCTAGGTAAAGGAAATCAATACTTAACTATGATCTTGTTTATTGCTCTAGAGTTTGTACACATTCTCTATTCTCCATCCTTCTTTGGTGCTAAAACTATAGGTACTCCACAAGGACTCAAACTTTCTTTGATCAATCCTTTCCTCAACAACTCATGTATTTGTCTGTTCAATTCTTCATTCCCTACTGGTGTCATTCTACGTGTTTCTTTGTTTGGAAAACTAGCTCTAGGTATAAGATCCATGTGATGACTAATACCCCTGATTGGTGGCAATCCTTCTGGTACATTATTTGATATGATGTCTTCATACTCTGTCAGCAACTCCATTATCTCCTCTAGCTATGATTCTTTACTCTTTATATTTTCAAGCTTCTTAGGGATCAAAACATAACACATATTCTCATGTCTCAAACCATCCAAAAATTTTCTTCCATCTACCAAATAGATTTTAGTATTCCTACATACTTCACTCTTACAATCATCTTCCAAAGGAATCAAAGTAATTCTCTTTCCATTTGATGTTATAGTATATGTATTCTTTCTCCCATCATGTATATCTTTTTTATCATACTTCCATGATCTACCCAACAAAATATGACATAAATCCATAGGCATAATATCACACAATACTTCATCATGAGAAGATCCAATATGAAATTTTAGAAAACATTGTTCACTCACCCATAACTTATGATCACCATGAATCCATTCTATTGATAGGGCTTAAGGTGTTTCAATCTTTCCAACATCAACTTAGTCAGCATCTCTTCTGAAACTAGGTTAAATGAACTACCACTATCAATTACAACTTTACAACAATTAGCTCCTAAGTTGCATCTGGTTCTAAATAAACTTTTCCTATGTCACCATTCCTCATTTGTCTCTGTTTGAAATAGTGCTCTTCTCATGACAATTGATTCTCCTTTCTCAAGTTTACCAACTGAACTAGGTGATCCAATAGGTTCTTCTTCCACATAGGCTGCTCTTCCACTGTTCTCTATCCTCTTTCTTGTACTCCCTTGATTACATTAAAATGTGCTATGTACTTCACCTCCATATTTAAAATAGGTTCCTTGAAATGTTATCCTATTAGGTCTTCTTCCTTCTCTTCTATATCCTTCACTCTGGTATGGACTATGGTTTACTCTGCGGTAGAAAGTTTCGTCATCTCTCTGGTATGGATTGTTATCTCTGTCTTCCTTCTTGAATGTGTTTTCTTGTTTTCTCTACTCTGCATATGATCTTTCTCCTCTGGAAAATGTTCTACCTCTTTGAAATTTACCTCCTCTACCTCTCTATCTTTGATTATACCTCTTGTTCAACTATTCTTCAACTTTTAGGGCAAACTGATATGCTTCTTCCAATGTTGCCATCTTTACCAAACTAGTTCTTGAATGTTCAATCTCAGTCCATTGATGTATCTAGCCACTTTCACCTTGCTTTCTTCATTATGTCCTATCCATATGATCATCATATAAAATTCTTTAGTGTGTTCCTTCATTGATTTCTCCTTTTGTCTCAGGTTTTGTAATCTCTTCAACAGTTTCAACTCATAGTCAGTAGGTATAAACTAAGTTTTCAATTTTGTCACCATTTTGTCCCATTTTGTAATCTTCTCTTTTCCTGTTTTGTTTCTTTCCAATTGAACTTATTTCCGCCATATAACAACATGTCCTTTCAACTTTGTCTTTGCAAATTTCACCTTCTCTAGATCAACTTCTTCATAGTCAAAGTATTCTTCCATGTCATTTATCCAATCAATCAACTCTTCAAGATTCAAATTATTAGTATAATTCGAGACATCAACTCTAGGTCTTTTCTCAATCTTTGAAATAGCTTGTAACATCTTGAATTGATCTAATTCTTCCTCTTCATCTCCTAGGGTTACTTCATTTTCATCAGTAGATTGAAATTCTTCATCATCATCATCATCACTTTCAACATTAGATCGTGGTGTAAGTCCTCTTCTCCAATCTTCCTCAACAACATCCATTGTTTTCATCATCTCCATCATCTCATCCATCCTTCTAGCCATTGTTCCAATAATGGGGATTCTCCTCGGCATCATTCTTCCTTAGATCAAGTGTCACTGCCTCAAATTAGGTGATCGAGCTACAAGGTGACAGCTGGCTCACAATCAACAATTGGTTGCAACACAAGTAACCTACCTTAAATCCAACAATCTATTCACAACAAGATCTTATGGAATTCCTTTGCCAACTTTGCTCAATTCACTCCCAAAGATTTGAACTTCTCTCTGATACCACTTGGTACAGTCACAGTTAGGAGGGTCCACAAAATGAACTATCCAGGCCATGCAACTAGAGTAAACGCAATGGAAACAACTTAAAGATATATGACCAATGTAGATTCAGTCATCTAGTAAATCATAGTACTCAAATACAAATTGGCCGGTAATATACGGGCTTGCAATTAGGGCTCACTGGCCTGATTTTACATTTACAGAGTATGCACAAGATATAGCTTTGAAGATCCTTCACGAGAAATTCAAACTATCCACTATGAACTAATTATCAACTACTTTTATAGCCAACTTTTACATCAATTTATATCATTTTCAGAACATAAGGTTCCTCCGCATCAACCAAGGAAGATCACAAACTCCAATCAAGAGTTGTAACATGTGTACATGGATAGGTCAAACCTAATCATGCAGAACTCCTCTGCAAATAAATAGAATGATGTACAAATCTTAGGGAAGGTCAGCCATGAACTAAACAATATTGAATGATGTGTCATTTAGTTCTGCAAGTCATGAAATGCTCCGCAAGTCTTCTCCTTTAGTTGATTGTCTAAGACTATCATAATGCTCAGTTCTGAGAAAATAGTCAATATTCTAATATTGATATCTTACTGATAACTGATCCAAATGATCTAAGATGTGGATATGATGTGCATGAATGTGTCTAGGTACTATGTCTAGCTCTGCAAGGTCTAAAATGCAACTGCGGTAGAATGCGGACCAAAATACTGAAACTGCTATTGACTGTACTAAACTAGAAAATGAAAGAAAACAAACTACAATGCAAATGTTTTTGGTTGATGCAATATTTCTTTTGAACCAAGGAAGCTCCTACATCATCGCCACTCAAAATCTCTGGCACTATACGTTAAATCATCAGACCAAGCTTGTAGAAAAGATAGATCCATTGAAGTATTTACTCAACAAAGCAGCTCTGCCAAGTCAACTCGCAAAATGGGTCATGATCCTCAGTGAGTTTGATATAGAGTATGTTGATCAAAAGGTAATGAAAGGACAATTGATAGCTGATCAACTTGCAAATGATCCAATAGTAGCAGATCATCCATTGGTTTCTAATTTTCTTGATAAGTTAATTTTCATGAAAGAAAGTTCAAATACATGGAAGCTTTATTTTGATGGATCTTGTATAAATCATGGTTCAGGGGTTGGAATCCTATGTGTCACACCTCAAGGAGACACAATACCTAAGTCATTTAGAATAGCATTCCCTTGCACTAACAACATAGCTAAATATGAAGCATTTCTCATAGGACTTTGCATGGCTATTAAATGGAAAATCCAAATTCTTCAAGTCTATGGTGATTCACAATTAGTTATCCATCAAGTCAATGATGATTATGATACAATGGATGAAAAGGTCACATCATAGAAGTAGATGGTTGATAGTTTCAATCTATATTTTGATCTCAACATCTTCAATCTAATTCCATGGATTCAGAATAAAGCAGTCGATGCAATGGCCACCATAGGATCTCTTTTTGATATACCCAACGTTGTACCTCAGTATGAGTTTTTGGTGGAATAGCTTTTGATCCCTAACTTTGAACTTGTGTGTGAAATTTTTGGTCCTAACTCCCTTTGGTATAGAGATACTTACAAATACCTACATGACCAAATCATTCCCCCTGACTTATCTCCCAACCAATTAAAATATTTTATCCGTCAAGCCTATAGATATGTCATCATTAGTGATACCCTTAAGCAATGAAGCCTAGATAGTACCCTCCTTATATGTCTCAATTTTGATGAAGTGCAAATGGCTTTGCACAAAGCACATGATGGTATATGTGGAGCTCACTCTAGTGGTCCTACCTTGGCTAAGAAGATCATGCAAACTGGATACTATTGGCATACTATGGAACGTGATGCATAAAATTTCATTAAGAAATGTTGACTATGTCAGATACATGGAGATCTTGTACATGCACCTACTCAAGAACTTCATCCAATTACATCATCGTGGCCTTTTTCTCAATGGGGACTTGACCTTGTGGGAAAGATTCATCCTACTTCCACCAATGGCCATAAATTCATTATCACTACAACCAAATACTTTACAAAATGGATTGAAGCCATTCCCATGACCTATATTATTAGCAAGAAAATATCCAATTTCATCCTTAATTACATCATATGCTAGTATGGTATTCCCCAATCCATCATCACAAATATCATCCATTCAAAAATTAGGATGTCTATGAACTATGCGAGAAATTCCATATCCACCACCATTTCTCCACTCCATATTAACCCCAAGGTAATGGTCAAGCTAAGGCTTCTAACAAAACCATCATCAAGATCCTAAAGAAGACTATCAATGACACTGGTTGTGACTAGCACATCCAACTTAACCCAGCCTTATGAGTTTATTGAACTAGCATTTGTACCCCTACTGGAGCCACTATGTATTCCCTTGTCTTTGGTTCCAAATCTATTCTTCCCATCAAGGTCAAGTTACCCTTTCTGAGAGTATCTATGCAGTAGTTCATTGATGATGAAGAGTATCGTGTATCTAAATTGCATGACCTAAAATTGTTGGATGAGAGACGATAAAATGCATCAATCCACCTACAAGCCTATCAAAACCTTCTTCATTGCAGCTATAATAATAAAGTTTGGGTTCACCATTTTAACATTGGGGACTTGTTTTAAAAGAGAATTTGAAGAATCAGTTAGACTGAGAGAAGCCTAGAATGTTTGAACCTAATTGGTTGGGTCCTTACATCATAACTACAGTATATGTATCCGATGCTTATCAACTTGCTACTCCTAAAGCTGAACCACTACAAGAACCAATCAGTAGCATGCACCTTCACAAGAACTATACATGATCCTCAAGGAATCCTCAAAATATTCATTAAAAGAACATCCAATACTGAAAACCCCTTCAGTGGCTCTTTGGATGAAAAAAATTAGTAAAGAGAAATAATCCATCCAATAGTGAAAACCACTTCCGTGGCTCTTTGGATAAGTACCATGGTGAAAACTTGGCAAACAGGCGCCATGTGTAGTCAGTCTTTGCTCTATAATCTATTATCATTCTATTTGGTCTTTCATTTTACCTTACATAATTCCTACAACCTCATCCATAATAAAATTCCACTGGCCTTCCATACATAATCCACTATCCTGCCATACATAATCCACATCATAATCCACAATAAGGCTTTGTTGTCCTTCTCATGGCCTGAGAATAGTTGGCATTTTGTTTCTTTCACTTTTCATATCCATCCATAATAAATATTACCCCATCCATTTTCTTTCATAATAATTTTGACCTGTACCTAACTGTGGGCAAATCCTTGAGTTAGGTTTTCATATGGGATCCTAGACATAGTATTAGAGGACATCAATCAAAAAAAAAATTCAAAAATTAAAAAAAATAAAAATATTTCAAAAAAAAGTCAAAACATTTCAAAAACTCTAAAAAAATTGAAAAACATAAAAAATTCTAGAAACAGTGTCAGTCATTGAGTCAGTGTCAGTGCTAGTCCACCATGTCAAACTACATAGCCTCTGTGACTTCACATAGGCAAGGCCATTATCAAGGAGCCCCTGAGGCTTCGGTGTGTCCCTTTGGTCTTATCATAATAAGTTTTTTTGTCCATTACATTCTATAATAAAGAGTCCACATGGTTGAACTATGTTGTCTTTGCGCTTTACGTAGGCAAGGCCATCATTGATGAGCCCCCAAGACATTAGGTCAGACCCTTAGGGTCCATTGAGTCAAGCTTATCATTGTTCATATCCCATAATAAGTTGTCTCTTGCTAAGGTTGACACCTTGATCAGACATAAACCAGTTATCTTCCACAAGAGAACTGAGCTTAACCAATCTTGAAACAACAGGTGAAACTATCCATCGAGTCTCTAATCATAACCTGTCAATTACCCAGTCATGACTTTTCATCACTATTAGTTATCTTTATCAACAATCAACTATCTTATACAGAATGTTGCATTGTCGAAACCAGACTCGACATCTTATACAACATGGTTATTTTCCTAAAACTAGACACTATCATCACACATCAATCACATCACCAGTCTTAAATAGATTGTCACACTCTTGAAACCAAACCAGGTGTCTTATATGAGGTGTCTCATTTATGAAACTAGACACAATCCTATCATTTTCCTTATACAGGTGGTTGCATCATTAAAACCAGACTTGGCATCTTATATGAGATGTTTCCTTCCTTGAAACTAGGTGCTATCCTGTAGTTGTATCAAACAAACACTCATTAACTAGCAATAAGATCTAAATGGCTATTGACTCTGTTGGTCTAGTTTGTCTTATCTCTTTATCTAACTGATATTTTGTCATGTTACTATACACCTCAAGGAAGTCTACAAGTGATGAGAGGAGTGAGGATGGATCATGACATTTTTCTCTTTGATTGTTGTTTGTGGTTTGTCTTGGCAATATGATTGGGGAAACTAAGTTCCTTGTGTGTGATTGGGATTCCATTTAAGGCATAATCAAAATATCATGTGCAAGTGAAAGGTCATCTAACACTTTCTTGTACTAGGACTAACATGCTTCATGGTTACTTCCTCACATTTTCTGACAAGGTTCTATGTTTACTAGTCTGCATCATGACATTCCTTGTCTATCATGTGCATGTTTGGCAAGGGATAGTATCTTACACCTTGGTCTATATCATGCCATGGTGCTCATTATCCATTTCCATAATAAAAGCTCTATGATGATAATCATGCAATGAAATTAAAACTCAAAATCTATCAAGCAAGATCCCATTCCATTTCACTCACCCAATCATTCTTCATTTCTTGCTAACACCATCTCTTTCACATTCACATTTCTTCCTATCATCCTAATTTTTTATTGTCAATGCACTTATACCTATCAAATTGACTTATCGGTAAATTTCCCAAAATTTTTTGAATTTTTTGAAAATATGTCAAATTTCTCGAGGGGGCATCATTTTATACCGCTTTAGCCGAGGCACACTAGGGCAAGTTTAGAGCCAAATTCTTTTTTATTATTCTTTGACACAACGCTCAAATTCACATTGTATCAAAGAGGGGGAATATGTAGACACTTAAAAATGTCTCGAATCTGCGAGCAACATGTTTACACTAATTATTCCCTAATGTCATATTTTTCTATTAATTAAATAATTTTGAAATATTTAATTATTTCACCTTTCTATTCTCCAATCTATAATTAAATAAATTTTTATTTATTTAATTATTCATTTCCATTATTCCTCTTTTCTTCTATAATTAAATAAATTTTTATTATTATTTAATTATTCATTTTCTATTTCCTCTATACATTATTAAATAATGGTTTCCAGTTATTTAATAATTTTCCATTTCCTTCATGATCAAATTTAAATGAATAATTTCTTTTTTAAATTATCCCTCACCTTTATTCTCATCACAAAACACATGTTCCTCTATCATTAAATCATTTGTCACACTATTGTCACACTACCACTTTCATTTAAAAAAAAGTTGTCACACCACTACCTTTTATTAAATGAAGGGCCTTTTCTTAAATTATCTTTCAATCTTAGTCATCCACATTACACAATTCATCTTTCAATCCTCACCCTTCATTCAAATCCAAGTCCTCTCTAAAAGCAAGCCTTCATCTCAATTTCAAGGTTAACCACAATCATAATCTTCAATATTTTTCTATCATTCATCTTGTGATCGCACTATCATACATTCATATTGAGTTTATCATATATCTTGCATGCTACAAATTTGAGAGAAAACAAAGAAAAATGGAGAAGAGCAATGGAGGAGAATCAACTTTGGCATAGGAATTTAGATATATTGGCTTTTATTATTTGATTTCTATGACATCTTGTGATGGTGACAGGTTGTCATTGATGTCAAAAGTGTGTTCAGTTGATGATGTAAAGTTGCCTTAGTTGTTGTAGGACATCAAGAGGAGATAGTTATTCATTGCTTGGTTAGTTTACAGAGATGTGGAGTTGGGTTGGTGTAATGTAGTATTGATGGTAAGAGTTTCTTCTTGTTTCAAGATGTCATTGATCATTAGTTTGGAAATGTGATGTCATACATTTGAGGTCACATGATGTGAATTTGACAAGGTTGTCAGGTTGTGCTCAAGACAAGATATGAGATGTGATCTTCATTCTTGGTTTACTTGGTTTACAAAGATTGTCTTCACAATCACCTTGGAAAGATCATTTTGGATAGTGGGATCTTGCTTATGTTATCCTGACTTAGTTTGATATCATGGTCCCTTGCAAATGGTATTGTATATAGTGACATCATGTTTTTAGAAGGTTACAAATGATAGTG
This sequence comes from Cunninghamia lanceolata, assembly GCA_027924645.1. Lineage (NCBI taxonomy): Eukaryota > Viridiplantae > Streptophyta > Pinopsida > Cupressales > Cupressaceae > Cunninghamia > Cunninghamia lanceolata. The sequence continues at coordinate 1,204,203 of BSBN01000195.1, forward strand.
GCTTGATACAAATAACATGATATGGTCTTCATTTGATATCAGTTGCAGTTGATCCTCATTTGTTGATAGTTGTGGCTTTCAAGTCATGTCTTCATGTCTCCATGTCTTTTTAGTTTCATCAAATCTTATAATGTCTTCTTGTCTTGGTCATTTCTGTGTCATAAAGTCATGATTTGTTCATTGTCATATTTCATGTTCTTGACTCTTGAGATATCTATTGATATACGTGTCAAATGCCACTAAGTCTATGTCTTGCTCATGTTTTTATCATTACACAAAGTTGTCTAAGGTCTGTAATTCATAACAGTGTCTGAGGTCTCTACAATTATTAATGATGGCTGAGTCTATATTCTGGTCTAATGCTATGTATTGTCTAAAACCTAAAAATTAATACTTATCTTTTAGAATACCTAAACATAATCCTATGTTATCCTTTCATACTACCCATCATCTCTTTATGTTTTATTTTGCTATTGACCGAGAGAAGTGGTAATCGCATCTTAAGTTATAACTAAAGGGGTTAAACAACGTTGGGAGACTGGCCCCTACCTCATTGCTAAACTAATGCAATCGGTAGTAACTTGTGAGCCTAAGCACCAAAAGGTGAATCAACAATCACATTTGAAATGTTAATGGGTGTGATTTTTGAAATCGATGGATAGTGTTTAAAATAAGAAATCAGACTACGTGGCCCAACTTTGAAGTTCATTTGGCTATAAAGACTGTAGATAATATGCCTTTTAAATCTATTTTTAGTTATTAGTGGTAGTTTTGTTGGAGGATTCTAAAGCAATTTTTTTAAGGCATTTATTTTAGAAAGATTTTCTTTCTTTCTTAAATCCCTTCGTGGAAGATGAAGACAAAGGATTCCTTCTAATATTTGTTTGAAAAGATTTTTTTTTGTAGCTTTTATGCCTTATAATTTTTTGTTAAGTCCGAGCATGAAAGGGCAGATTGATGAAGCTTTATTGAAGATGTTTTTGCAAATAAAAAGGTTGAAGAACATTCAATGATTTTTTATACACAGGCAAAAAGAAATTTGAAGTCTTGTTGAAAAGAAAATGAAGAATTTGAAGCAAAAGATGAAAAGGTTTGAAGAAGATGAAAGTTCTTAGAGATTTTATTTTTTTTCAGGGCATTGATTGATTTAATTGAAGATTCTTTATATGACCTTATTATTGTTTTAGATGAATTGTTTGTACTGAGAAGGTGAAAGGGTCGGAGATTTTTGAAGAAGATTTTCATGTTTTATTTTTGCAGTTTGAAGGGACAATTTTGAAGACAAAAATTGTCCAAAGTGAAATGTCAAAGAATATGAAAGGTCCAATTTTTATGCACAGTGAAATTAAAAAATTAGAGAAGATAAATTATGTGAAAGGTCGGGAGAGGATTTTTATCTTCTTGATTTTTATGTCATCATGTGTGCCTTGAGAGTATGAGTGATTGTGCAGATCAATGATTATTTAATTTGATAATATAGTTGAAATGGGTGTGATTTGAAATGAAAAATTGAAGACAACTTGAATGACACAGATTGGAAATTAATTGTATAGAGATAAACTGAATCAGATATAGAGATTGACAAGATCATCAGAAAGACAATTAACTACATCAGGTGAATTAGAATGTAGAGATAATCAGGTGAGTTATTTTTATTGAAGATGAAATGCATAGGAAGACATTGATAATGTATTGTGAATTAGGTAATTTGATTATATAGAGATCATGAAATTGATAAGCAGATTGGATTGAATATGATTGCAAATTCAGAGAAGACATGTTGAGTAATGGTGCAAATCACATTGAGTGGCAATCACTTCTTGCACACTTTAGAGTTTGTTTTGTATTAGGGGTTGGTGCTCCTTGAAGTTGGTGCTTCTAAACATTATAATCAGTGAGATTTTTTATAAAGCCAGTGAGGTAGTTTTGGAGTGGTTTTCTACCCCTGGAGGGTTTTCCACTCGTGAAAATTTTATGTCATAATGTATATTGATCTTCTCTATGTGTGTATGATTTACTCATGAGGTTTTGTTCTCTTTCTTTATTTTTAGTCATGTGCATATGTGTTTGACAAATCAATGATATCTTTCTATTTGTATCTTGAAAGTTAAAGTTTGCAAAAAGATTTGAAAATTTACACAACACTAATTCACCCCCCCTCTCAGTGTTGTCTTGGACTTCTACATCTTGTGCTTCAATGTTAGATTAGGATATTTATGTCTTGAATTTAGATAGTTTTGTGGTTGCTAATATCGATGATTCATGCAATTACCCTAATTTTGTCTGATCTATAAAAACAAAGGATGAAGTATTATTTTATAAAATTTAATTACTTAAAAGGAAAGGAGGAAATATCTACACTATTTTAATATTTCATGGAATAAAATTATTCCCATGCCTGACATCTATTTGAAGACTGTGCTTTTTGCTCCATTGAGCTATTAAGTGAACACCACCAAGAATTTATCAAGGTTTATACTTGGCAATAAAATAACATGTTATCAAACACCTAGAGTCTTGGGAAGAGGGAGGGAAGGATTATTACAAAGGGAATTTGAGAGTTTGAGGGATGTTGGATAGAGGAATGGAATTGGGAAGAGAGAGGAAAAGGAAGAATTGAGGGTGAAGGAAGAAAACTAGAGATACTAGACAAAAGAATTTAAGAGTTTCAAAAAGATTGAGGTAAGAATTTTACCATACTATTCAATTTGAATATAGATTACAAAGAAACTCTTAAGCAGGCTTATTTCACAAAAAAGGTAGTAGATATTTCCTTCATTTTCTTTTTAAAACTTCTGAGTAGCTATAGGTTACATTCCATCTTGTGTTTGTAAGATCTGAGTCTTTAAATAAACAACAAATTTGGTATATTCAGTTGCCAACATATGTAAATTCATTAATTTAGAGTAGATGTAGAATTAGATAGCTCTAGATGAGGGCCGTCTGTTTGGAATACCTACAAGAAAATTTCAATCTAGTTAACTAGAATCAAAGGAAACACATTATGTATGATACATACCTTCATAGTGAATATAGTACATGATTTTGACATATCAGAGAGGTATTTTAAACTAGAATAATTTTAGAAATAAATGTTCTTGAAACTCTATATGTGTAGAAATAAAAGTTGGAGCAGAATAGTGAATTCATTATAATGAATATGCCATACTTTAGGGCAACCAAAGAAATAATTCAAGGGCTGCTAGCATAGAAAAAAGAATCTTGGTGATCCATTAAAGGGAGGCAACCCCTCCAATGGAGATGCCTCCATTAGAGATGCCTCCTCTTATTGTTGTAGACATAAAACAATGAAATAAAACTACTCTTCACTTTAAAACATATCTTATAATCTTTCACTACTTTAGCATATTAAATGCCTTTCGAGATTCCTACAAATACTCCTTGAAATCTGCTATTATGAAAAAGGAAAAATGCCTTCAAAAGGTAGCAAATAAAAAAATAGATGAGCCATAAGTACTAATTTTTTATGGTTACCTTATAATTTATTAAAGGATGGAAAATATATAGAAGGAAGAAAGTGAAAGAATTGCTATGATAAATAATTTTTTTATTAGAAAATAACCATGAAAGAATGAAACAAGAAATTTCTTATTTACTAAATTTAAGAAAAATAAATTCTTTACATTGGAACATAGATGATAAACTCTTGAAATCATTATTTAATGACTAGTTTAATGGTAGCCATAATAATGGAATTGGTTATAAATTTTATTGCCAACATGTACATGATTGATGTGAATGGTTTGATTTCAAGAAGAAATACTTTTCAAAGAATTAAAATCATTGGTGTCATCTTGAATTTATGCTTGCATGTCTATATGTTTGCATTGGGAAATGGGTAGAATGCATAGTTAAATTCATTTCACTATCATGCATGACAACCTTGAGGAACTAGTTTCTTCAAGATGGGTTGGGCTGCTTGTGTTGGTATGATGCTCTCTTGACTTTGGGGTATGAAGGATGAGCTTTGGGGGAGAGATTACACTAAGATGCCATGTCACATTTGAGAACTTGCTACATCTAATAAAGATATGTAATCTTGTAAATTTGATATAGCTTTCCATTATATGTTGAGTATCCAACATTGTGAACATATGTAAAGCCTAATTCCTTTATGAGATTTGAATTTGGTGTTACATAACTCTGAATTTGATATAATTGGGATTTCATTTATCTATTTTGTCCTAAGATTATAAATGATTCTTTTGTAGAAACATTCATGAAATATTTGTTACATGTACCTAATCGGTGTTACCATTGATGTCAACATATCTTTGCTGTCATTGGTGTCAATTGTATCCTATTTTGTTATTTGTTTAGAAGCCTTATATGTTGAGTATGTTGATAAAATTAGCCTCTCTAAAAGAATCAAAAAGTAAACAGTGAAGACAGTGTGTTGCATACTTAAGAACGGTCTAGAAGATTGCTCTGCATTTCTTGTTGACTGAAGATCTTGGTTTGTCAATTGGAAGTTATTTAGAAGCATGGCTGAAGATGCTAAATCCTAAGTCTGAGCCTTGGTATGAATATTTGAGTGAGTCACATTCACCAGAGTAAAACCTACTTTTTCGAATTAATCACTGGTGCCTGAGAGAAAGTATTTTGCTCCACATTCCTCTGCATTAAAGTGTTTTTCTTTGGAGTTCTAAAGGGAAGTCTGGGATGATGATAAGTGCCTATAATTGCAATGGTTCATGTTTTGGTAGTCTGCAAGCTATCTTTCTTTTATGATAGTTGAAGACAGTGAAGTTCATGTGCTCTGGTGTGAAGAATCTCATGAATAAAGTGGTTTGAGTTTGTGTAGTTTCTCCTAATGATTTCAACATGCTTGTGGATTTCTCTTGATCATGTTCTTACCTTTACATTGGTCCACAATAAGGAAATGAGTTCATGTTTGAAGATTATTCCTAGATAATATAGCGTGTAACTAGTCTTAACCAACTTCGTTAATTCTTGTAATTACGGAGATCCCTTGAAGATTATGGAAGCATGTTATGGCATAGAAGATCATGTTGGAGTCCCAGCTAAGGCATGGTGTGATCCGCATACATCTATACTACAAATCCTTAGCATAATTTTGTATTAGGTCAAGACCTATCTTGTAAAAGTTTGTAATGCTAACCTTGGAGATTGTTCCAATGGTTGATGATTGTAGTACCAACCTTGATGATCATTCCAAGGTTGATGAAGTGTATAAATAATTGAAATTGAGTGGTGGAAAAGGTGTCCTTGTGCAAAGATGGGAAGATAAGGAAAGAGGTGGAAGGATAGAGTAGAGTAGAGGAACCATTGTACTTCAATGTATTAATCTCAGACATGAAGAAGATGTTGATCTTGACAGTGAGCCTAGCAGTGAGCTGCTAGTAAGGTTTAATAGCCCTTATTGTAATCTTTCTAGGTTTAAGGTTGAGGTAGTGAGCCTACTAGACCTAGCTGTACTTCATGGTAGTGAGCTAGTATGTTCTAGGCTCGTGGAGTGACCAAGCCTGAACATCATTTTTCAAAGATTGTAATATATTTTAAGAGTTAATCCTCTCTGTGGTTTTTCCCCACCTTGGGGTTTTCTACGTAGAAATCTGGTCTCTCTTGTGTTTGATGTTGCAACTATGTTTAAGTTTATGATTTCATACATTCATTGTTTAATCATAATAAGTATGGACAAGTGATTAATGTTTAAGTGTAGAAGTTTTTGAGTTTTTGGGACAACTGATTCACCCCCCTCTTAGTTGTCTAGCGTATTTCAACATTTGGTATCAGAGCAAGGTTCCTCTAAAGAATGTCTAATAGCTTGAGGAAGATCCAAAATATCTTATAAGAAGGAAGCGTCACAATTTGATGGGACAAATTATGCTCTTTGAAAGGCACGAATGAAAAGTCATCTTCTTTGTCATGGTTACAAAGTATAGAAAGCTGTAGAAATAAAATACACCTTTCCTCAAAATGGTTTGATGACTGAAGATGAAATCAAAGAATATGAAGTGGATGTTAAAGCAAAAGATTCTTTGTTAAGTTCATTAAATGACTCAATACTGACAAAAGTTGTGGATCTTGAAACTACAAATGAGGTATGCAAAAAGCTGAAAAACCTATATGAGGGAGATGATTCTGTGAAGGAGACCAAGCTACAAAGTTTGAATATGAATGAAGATGAAAACATAATAGCCTTTATGCAAAGAGTTGATGAACTTGTCACTGGAATAAAAGGTATGGGGGGAACTCTCAATGATAAGGAAGTTGTGATGAAAATTCTTTGATCTCTGCCAAAGTCCTATAGTCACAAGGTAGCTACAATTGAAGAATTTATGCAAGTAAAAGCTATTGATAGAGACTAGTTACTTGGTAAGCTTACTGCCTTTGAAATGAGAGAGTTTGGTGATGCCCTTCCAAAAGTTGAGACTGCTTTCAAAGCCAATACTTCTAGGAAAACCTCTAGATCAAAAAGGTACAAGGTAGAATCTCATGATGAGTTTGATGAAATTGAAGCCAACTTTGTGGATAGACTATAAAAAGGATCCAGTAAGTTCAAAGGTAAATTACCTTTTAAATGCTTTTCCTATGGTAAAGTAGCCCACTTTGCTTCCAAATGTCCTGAAAGTATTGAAAGAAATAGGAAAAGATATGAGAATAGGCCTAGGATCCAAAAGAAATGATATTATGTTGAATATTTTGATGATGATGAAGGAGTATCACATAATGGTGAACTAGATAATGCTAGTACTTTTGGTAATGAATTCTTGTTTATTGCTATTAAGGAAGAACCTATGTCTACTAATCCTATTAGCTCTGTGATAAAAGAAAAACTAGTGGAAAGTGCTTTGGCTACTTAGGTTGTTGAATACAAAGATGAATGGGTTATTGATAGTGGCTGCTCTCACCGCATGACTGGTGACAAAAGTAAGTTTTTGAGTTTGGAAAGATATGATGGTGGACTTGTTAGGTTCGGTGATGATAGAGCTAGTAAGATTTGTGGAAAAGGATCTATTTCTTTTGATGGCAAGCATAATACTAAAGATGGCTTGTATGTGAAAGGATTAAAGCATAATCTTTTGAGTGTGGGTGAGATGTGTGAAAAAGGTTATGATTTAAGCTTCACGGACAATGGGTGCAAGATTAGGGAAAGCTCCAGAACAATCATTGTAACTGGTAAGAAGACCAAACATAATAACTATCACTTGAAAGGAACTAATAATTATTGTTTGTTGTCTCAAACTGATGAAAGTTAGCTATGGCATAGAAGGATGTGTCACATCAATTTTGATAACATTATGAAGATAAGTACTACACAAGCTATTAGAGATTTGCCTAAGCTTGTGAAGCTTGCTAATCCTATTTCCAAGGAGTGTCAATTTGGGAAATAAACAAGAACAAGTTTCAAAAGTAAGGACCAATCAGTTGATGGACTACTAGAACTAGTGCATATAGATTTGTGTGGACCTACAAGAATAAGAAGTTTGCAAAGAGATAGGCATTTCATGTTGCTTATTGATGATTATTCTAGAATGACATGGGTTATCTTTTTGAAAGAAAAAGCAGAAGCTCCATATAAGTTCAAGTCATTTAAGGCAATGGTTGAAAATGAGATGGATTTGAAGATCAAATGTTTAAGGCCTGATAGAGGAGGAGAGTTTACATCAAATGAATTCAATTTCTTTTGTGAAGAACATGGGATAAAGAGACAATTATCTATACCTAGAACTCAGCAACAAAATGGAGTTGTTGAAAGGAAAAACAAGACAGTTCAAGAAGCTACTAGAACCATGATGAAGGAAGTTGATCTTCTAGAAGTATATTGGAGATAAGCAATTCACACTATGGTATATATCCTAAATAGAGTCCAAGTCAAATGTAACAATTCTAAGACTCCTTATGAATTGTGGTATGGTAAAGTCCCTACTATGAAATATCTCAAAAATTTTTGGTATTAAATGTTATATCAAAAGAGAAGAAGATCTAGGCAAGTTTGATGCTAGGAGTGATGAAGGAATCTTCCTTAGTTATTCCATCAAGAGGAAGGCCTACCGGTTCTATAATAAGAGGCTGAATAATATCATTGAAAGTGCAAATGTCAAGGTCAATGAAAGCAAGGAGAAGTCTCCAAAATCAAGTGGATATGAATCATATAAACCAAATGTTTTAGAAGTGATGCAACATGAAGACAACTTAGATGAAGAGGATCAAGCTCCGAAAAGTGCTACCAAGACACCAAGGTATGTAAAACTTAATCATTCTAAAGATGAAATCATAGGAGAGAAGAGTAAAGGAATCCTGACCAGAAGAAGAGTTGTAGAAGAATAAGTAATTTTTTGTCTTATTTCCAAGATTGAACCTAAGACTGTGAATGAATCTTACAATGATGAAAATGGGGTAAAGGCTATGAAAGAAGAATTGATGCAGATAGAGAAGTATTAGATCTGGGATCTTGTTCCTAGAGCAACAGATAAAAATGTAATTGGTACATAGTGGGTTTTCAAAAACAAGATGAATGAGAATGGTGAAGTAGTAATAAACAAAGCAAGGTTGGTATGCAAAGGATAATCTCAAGTTGAAGGAATAGATTTTGAGGAAACATTTGCACTAGTGAAAAGGATTGAAGCTATAAGAATGTTTCTAGCATTTGCATCGTATAAAGATTTTAAGGTATATTAGATGGATGTAAAGTCTGCATTCTTGAAAGGAGAGTTGCAAGAAGAAGTCTTTATTGAACAACTAGAAGGATTCTAGTCATCACATCAGGGTGACATGGTATGCATATTGAAGAAGGCATTATATGGGTTAAAACAAGCCCCCATGGCCTTGTATACTAGGTTGGGTAAGTATTTGATATAGTTAGGATTCACCAAGGGTACCATCGACATCAATCTCTATTTCAAGATCAATAATGAACAAATCCTAATTATTGCAGTCTTTGTTGATGACATTATCTTTGGAGGCAATGAAGATCAAAAAAGATATAGATCTATGATTAGAAGATTACTTTATCTAACTCAAACTTGACCTGACATAATGCATGTAGTTTGTCTTGTGGCAAGATTTCAAGCAGAACCTAAGGAGTCACATGTGATGGCAGTCAAGAGAATTCTGAGATATTTGAAAGGCACAATGGATTATGGTTTGTGGTATCCAAAGGACAATGATTTCACTCTCAGTGAGTACACTAATGTAGATTGGGATGGAGATGCAAATGATAGAAAAAGTACAAGTGGAGGTGCATTCTTTTTGGGAGGAAGGATGGTATCTTGGATAAGCAAGAAATAAGATTCAATAGCTTTGTCCACTATAGAAGCAGAATATATTGTAGCATCATGTAGTTGTACTTAAGTGTTGTGGATGAAGCAGACATTAAAGGATATCAGAGTTGTGTATGAAGATCCAATTGTAATCTTTTGTGACAATACAAGTGCCATAAACATACCAAAGAATCCAGTAATACATTCAAGGACAAAACACATATCCATAAGATATCACTTTCTAAGGGAAAAAGTGATAGAGAATGAAGTCAAGTTGGAATATGTATTTACAAAAGACTAGATTACAGACATTTTCACAAAACTGCTGCCTAAAGATACTTTTGAATATATTAAAGAAAAGTTAGGGGTTATTACCACTCTATCTCTAAAATAAGACGCACAAGAGTGCATCAGTTTAGTGGTGCTTAGAGTTTCTTCTTCAAGATTTGGATTGATGCTTTTAGGGCTACTTCTCAAGGGGAGCAATCAGAGAGTTCAGAAGAAAGATTGAATCAGAGCAGAAGAGTGAAAGTATGTGCCCTTTGCCATTGATATCAAAGGGGGAGAGAAGTCATGTGAAAAACTTAGAAAGAAAGAGTGCAAATGTGTAAAGAGATAGGGGGAGAATCTTGTCTTAATGGTTGTTGCAATTTTTCACATCATATGTTGCCATCAATGACAAAGGAGGAGATTGTTGCAAGTATGTGCCTAATCAGTGTTGTCATTGGTGTCAATTGTATCCTATTTTGTTATTTATTTAGAAGCCTTATATGTTGAGGATGTTGAGAAAACTAGCCTCTCCAGAAGAATCAGAAAGAAAATAGTAAATCACAATGAAGACAATGTGTTCCATACTGAAGAACAATCTAGAAGATTGCTTCGCATTTCTTGCTAACTAAAGATCTTGGTCTATGGATTGAAATTTATCTAGAAGCATGGTTGAAGATGCTAAATCCTAAGTTTGAGTCTTTGGTATGAGATTTCAGTGAGTTACATTCACTAGAGTAAAACTTGCATTTTCTGATTAATCACTGCTGCCTAAGAGAAAGTATTTTGCTCAGCATTCTGCATTAAAGTGTTTTTCTCTATAGTTCTAGAGGGAAGTTTGGGATGATGATAAGTGCCTACAATTGTAATTGTTCATGTTTTGGTAGTCCACAAGCTATCTTTCTTTTATTATAGTTGAAGATAGCGAAGTTCATGTGCTCTGGTGTGAAGAATCTCATCAATAAAGTGGTTTGAGTTTGTGTGGTTGCTCCTAATGATTTCAAAATGCTTGTGGATTCCTCCTAATCATGTTCCTACCCTTACATTGGTCCGCATTAAGGAAATGAGATCATATTTGAAGTTTATTCCTAGATAATGTAGCATGTAAATAGTCTTAGCTAACTTGGTTAATTCCAGTAATTGCGGAGATCCCTTGAAGATTATGGAAGTGTGTTATGACATGGAAGATCATGTTTGAGTCCCAGCTAAGCCGTGGTGTGATCTACATACATCTATACTACAAATCCTTAGCATAATTTTGTATTAGGTCAAGACCTATTTTGTAAATGCTTGTAATGCCAACCTTCGAGATTGTTCCAATGGTTGATGATTGTAGTGCTGACCTTGATGATCATTCCAAGGTTGATGAAGTGTATAAATACTTGTAATTGAGTCATGGAAAAGGTGTCCTTGAGAAAAGATGGAAGGATGAGGAAAGAGTTGGAAGGGCAGAGCAGAGTGAAGGAACCATTGTAATTCAATGTATTAATCTCAGACATGAAGAAGATGTTGATCTTGGCAGTGAGCCACCAATAGGGTTTAATAGCCCTCAGGGTTTAACATCCCTAATTGTAATCTTTCTAGATTTAGGGTTGAGGCACTGAGCCTGCTAGACCTAGCTATACTTCATGGTAGTGAGCCAGTATGTTCTAGGCCCATGGAGTGACCAAGCCTGAACATCATTTTTCAAAGATTGCAATATATTTTGAGAGTTAATCCTCTCCGTGGTTTTTCCCCACCTTGGGGTTTTCCACATAAAAATATGGTGTCTCTTGTCTTTAATTTTGCATCTATGTTTAAGTTTCTAATTTCATGCATTCATTGTTTAATCATAATAAGTGCAGACAAGTGATTAATGTTTAAGTGTAGAAGTGTTTGAGTTTTTGCGACAACTAAGTCAACCCCACCCCTCTTAATTGTCTGGCACATTTCAACAATATATTGTCTTTATGTGATAAATTTTAAAATTTATTAAGTGTTAAGATGCTATTATATATTTTATCACTCATTGTTCATCTTTTCATCATTGCATGATAGACTTAGCTTGGTAAATCTTACATGTTATCTTATATGATGCTTATTATAGTACTAAGTTCATATATATACGATATGGTTATATTGGATTGTTGTTACATGTGGTATCAGAGCTCTAGGTTAAACTCTAGAGTATATCAATTGAGTCTACTTGCTTCTAATGTGACTCACGAATTTTTAGGAATTTTCATTAATGGAACCTTCTTATAGTACAAATCAAAATGAACCTAGGGATGATAATGCTTAAGAAAACAAATTAGATCAAATTCTATCTATGTTGATAGACTCTAGGACTAGAATGAATACCCTAGAACATGCGGTTAGGGCCACTAGGTCCATGCCAAATCAATATGAGCAACAAGAAACCCTAGTAAATAAAGGGAATCAATCTAAATGAATTCTATATGAAAATGAATCCACACCAGGAAGAAAAAGGGCCAAAATTGAGAATAAGTTGGCCAAACATTGTAGGAAAATATCACCTCCCAAATTTGATGGAAAATAGGTAGGGAATGGCGCTGAAGCATGGATAGTAGAAAGGGAAAGATATTTTGAACTCTATAACCTCTCTAAGGAAACCAAAGGAGTTTGGCCATCCTTCAACTAAAAGGGGAAGTAGCCACCTAGTGGGATAATGCTACAATAGAGAAACATGTTTCATTTGAAAAGTTGACATGTGATATCTTCTTATTCCTATTTTGGAAGCGATCGCTTCCACAACACTACATTGACAGGAAGAAGAATGAGTTCCAAAACCTAAGACATGGGGATCTTTCAATAAATCAATACTGGGAGAAGTTTGTTCAACTTCTCAAATATGTTCCCCTCTACCAATAGGATGAACACTTCCATGTGTTGGTTGTTTTAAATTGCCAACCTGATCTCAAGGAAAATAAATCTATAGAATAGCCATTTCCAATAACTGACCTACCTCGAGGGATTGGCCAACAAACAGGAAATTAGGGTTTTCAATCCCTCTTTCCTCTGCACTTTAGGCTCTGTGAAACCAAGAAGGGTGTTCCTATTTTGGATCTTTCCCTTTTGGGGAAAACAATGTTCTATTTAAATGGATAGGGTCCTTGAAATAATTGCTCAATAACATTGTTCCTATAAGAGATATGTTCCTTCTAGATTTGCTTAAAGAATGTCTGATAAGTAAAGAGATGGGCTAGATTCTTAAGCTTTAATCCTATTCTTTGCAGAGGAACATGCAAACAAAAATAAAAACCATTCTTTGATTTATATGAAATAATTAGGGAGGTTTAGATAAGGACAATAACCATCAAAAGATCAGTGCCTAAATACGGGGTCACAGTCAAAAAATGAATATAAATGAACTTAGTATTAAAGATGCACTTGTAACTCTATTAATAATATTGTAATGATGCATTACATCACCACATCTTGAAATTAGATCAAACCATTCATTCTTACTTATCCCTGCATACATCTACTATATTTAATATATTTCTCGAAGCATTTAAATTCACTCTTTGAGTAAAAGCCTTTTGGAAGAGATATTCTGACATAGGAAAAACTGTGAAGGTGAATAATATTGACAATTTATCAATTCATTGAAAAATATAGCAAAAGACACAATTGTAGGAGACAATATGGTCTGAACCTCAACAAAATATATTAAAAAATGTTGAGTTTAATGCAACATTATACCAATGATTGCAAGTACAAATGATTTTATCCTTTTGAAAACACACCTAGAAGTAAAGACTAATTATTATGATATTGTATTGTGCTACAAAAAATTCTCCAAGATCCTTGTTACTAGGTCCTGAATTCCCTTTTATAGAAACAAGGGAGCAAAACAAGCCTCAGACCTAGAAACATACGTCGTCCTCCTATTAGACAAAATTCTGCATTTAGTCGAAAAATAGAGGTAACTAATTTTACTCAGATAACCTTCATGGGAACAAAATTTGTTACAAATATGTCCACAAGATAAGTGATACTTGGGAATTGTGCCTTTAAAGAAAATGTAACAAACTTTGCTGACCTTTGCTTCTTACCTACATTTTGAGAACAAGAGGATTCCATTGGTACTACTTTTAAATATCTGGCAACTCATTATATCTTTTATCCCAGGTTTGATACTGCTCCTCAGTCAGCCACCAAAAATTGATGAGATTATCTAGATAGGATAAATATATGTTATTGTATTTGGCTAGAACCAACCCAACTTCTCTTGTAAAATTAGCAGCTAGCTGACAAGAATCTCATAGTTTGTTGATGTTAGTTCTGAATAGGGAAATAGGAACAATATTGTTAAATTGGAGAATCCATGATTGGGGTGGCTTGATGTCACCTTGAATTAACTTTAATGCCTCTTCCTCAAGAGGGTTATAAATGCCTAGAAATCTCTTTCTTCTTTTGTTGCCATATAAACTTGCTTAACATCCTCAGAAGCATTAGGATTGTGTTGGGTAGAAATTGACAAGATCAAGCAAACAAAATCAGATTCAACCCAAACTCAAGAAATCAAACCCAAAACAAAATCAAAGACATGCGAACCAAAAAAATATCACCTGGGTTGAATGATTTCTTGTTTGAAATGTTGATTGCTCATGATTTGCAGCATAATGATTGAATGAAGATGATAAGATTGATGTGAAAAACATAGGTAGGTGATGGATGAGGCAGAATTTTGACAGAGTGACAGTGCTTAGAAAATTCATCCATGCCAAAATGGATAGAAAATTGGGCTTAAATAGACAAATATTAGAGAGTGGAAAGATAAAGTTTCCATTTCACAAGTGATGATTGAATTGGAAAGTTGCATTGTGCAACTTGGGAAAAGAAAAGGAAAGTGGTTGAGTCATCTCAAGAGATAAATAGAAAGGGAATCAAGTTAGCTAGAGAGATAATTAGAGATGAAATTGGTAAGTAGGTGAGTCATTATTAAATAATTTAAAAATAAATTATTTAACTTATGAGGCATGTGAAGATTAAATAAATAAATAAAATTATTTATTTATTTTAAGAGGAAAGGGGATACAGTGATAAATTAAAATAAAATAAAATACTTATTTTATTTTAACCAAGAGGAAAGTGGATTTAAATCAATAAATAAAATTTATTTATTTAATAATGCTAGGGGATGGGATAAAATAAATAAATGTTATATTTATTTAATTTGTTAGAGGAAATTCTAGTTAGGATGGCAAAAGGGGGATCTAGGGCAAAAATGCTACAGATGTTCTAACTATTGCGATGTTGCAACAAGTGGACATTTTTGGGTTCTACATTTTACCCCTCTTTGAGATGATGTTTGAGATAATGAAATTTGTGTCGAGTAACATCATTTTAAAGAAGCTAAGGCATGGATAGAGGAAACATATGACAAAGGAAAGATAGGATGAGGATGGAATGATAGGATGATGATGCCCCCTCGAGAGGATAGGTAGGTTAGACAAACACGAGTAGGCTCTCAAAATGAAAGGGATTGATCGAAAAAGATTAGAGAAGGGAACATAAAGAAGAAAAGGAAGATGCATTATGCTACAATGAAAGTGAGCAACCATATTTTTTATTTAGCACAAGACATTATGCACCAGGGTATAAGGACTAAGATGACGACGTGTCTCATGCCCCAACGTAATACAACCTTGTCTAGATACAGATGCGAATGCAAGATAAAAATGATAACACACACAAGCAAACAAGCAAGCATGCACAAATGATTCAAAAACAAACAAGGTATTACCCCTGTCAAGCCATAAACTGATGATTGATTGCTGATTGATTATGATGACGATAGTGTTGTCATGGTGGGAAATGATGTATCCCTAGATAAACACAAGGATGATGATGATTGATTGATTGAATGATTGGGTTTACAACAAGGCTAGGATCAAGACCAAGGATTACGATTGGATAATTTGACAAACTTGATTAACTTGATTGGTATAGATAAGAATGACTTGCATTTGAGTTTATTGGATGAAGATTGGAATAAGTGATTGAAGAATTGATTAGAAGAATTGATTTGAAAGATGGATTGGAGATAGATGATAGAAGAAGATGATGAGAGAAGAAAGAGGAATGTCACCTTGTGCCTGAATCTAGGCACTTCCTTCATACACCAGAATGCCTACATACCCTATATCAACAGGATCAAGACACTTAATGATAGAGATGAGATGTAGTTCTAATTGGTGTTTTATTGATGAGATGATGATTGATTTGAATTTTAGTGATTGATTGGATTGATTGATTGATTGATTGATTGATTGATGATGTTGATGTGATTTTGATTGTTTGAGAGATTGGCTTGATTTAATGATTTGATTTTGATGATGGAATTTGATGATTAGATTAATAACTGGATTAATATTTTGATTGATGATTTGATTGCTAATTTGATTTGATCGACGTTTGATTTGACTTGATTTGAATAGATTGGAAGAATTGGATTTGGTGATTGAATGATTTGATTTGATTTTGATTGATTGACCTTGATAATTGTTTTGATTTTTGTTGGATGTTATGATTTTTTTTGTATTTTGGGCATATTTAATTTTTATGTATTTTTTTAGGATAGTTTGTGATTTTTTGGAAATTTTTAGGTCTTTTTACAATTTTTTGGAGTTCTTCCAAGACATTTTATGATTTTTTAGATTTTTTTAGGACATTTTGCAATTTTTTTATATTTTTTTAGGGCTTTTTACGTTTTTTTGGATTTTTGGTATGCTTTGATTTTTTGGGGGTTTCTTCAGGACATTTTATGATTTTTTTGGATTTTTTCAAGACTTTTTATGATTTTTTTGGGACTTTTTATGATTTTTGGATTTTTTCTCAGGACATTATACAATTCTTTTGTGTTTTGGATGTTTTAGGATGTTAATGGATTTACAACTTTGGTAACCTTTGCACTAGATACTAATGACGAGGGAAAAAACCAAGTCTAGGTGCAAGAAAGGATATAGGATGGATTAGGATGAATGGATAAAAGGATGGGTGGCAAGGGATGGAAAGGAAGACTCATGACAAATGATTGGATAGGAGGATAGGTGACATTGGATGCATGCATAAGAAAGCTAGGATGTGATCTCAAAGACTATATCAAATAGGAAATAACATGCCCCATTCTTGATAGTATGCTTGGGATTTTTCATGACAAGGCTTATGGCAATAGGATAGTGATAGGATTGGGTTGATGACAATGGGATAATGACAGGATGATAGGATGGATCAAAATGGATAAGGTATACTAAGAGTTTTTTTAAGCATTTTTCAACATTTTGCCCCCAATATTTATCAAGATCAAGAAGAGGAAGGATGAATGGACTCAGTAGGGTAGGTGTACGTATGTGGATGGATAAGGATAGCAAGATAGGAAATGATAGGATATGATAGGATGGAAAATGATAGGTGGATAAACGATACGAGGATGAGACAAGGTGCCCCCAAGTATAGGTGATATAGAAGATCAACTTTATGCATGATGCCTATTTGCCAGGTTTTCATCATGGTAGTTATCCAAGGTGCCTGTTTGCCAAGTTTTCACCATTGGATGAAGGGATTTCTCTTTACTTTTTTCTTTTTTTTTGACTTTTTTTTTAATTTTTTGGATGGGATAGGTGGATATGGACAAAAGGGACTCAAGTGTCTAGTGCCATGAAGGTGATAGTCCCACTAGAAGGATGTCATCACATGGACCATGTCAAGTGTGCTCATAAATGTTGGTAGGGGATTGCATGAAAGTGAGATGGAGTAGGTGGATAGTGGATTATGGAAGAATTATGGATGAAGAGAGTGGATTATGTAGGACTTATGGATGGAAGGATAGATGAAAGGCTTATGCAAAAGCATGGACCATAGGGATTTGATAAGGGAGGTATGTAGGATAATGGATAAAGGATGGGGAGATGGAGGTATGTGGAATTGTGGGATGGAAGGGAACCATGAGCAACGATTGCACACACTATGATAAACACTAAGCTTTTGATGGGATGGTGGGGTAGGAAGCAAAGGTGTTGTTTGCTTAGGAGATGGATGATGTAAGCATTTAGGGACTGACATGGACTTGGAATTTTTATAATTTTTTCTTTTCATGTGGGATGGAGGATTTTGCTGCTCTTAGATGGAATGGACAAAAGGAGATGGTTGGGATTCACAAGAGGTGGATGCCTCATTTGACTTGATGGCTTGTTGCTTAGGGACCCATACCATTTTAGTTTTTGACTTTGCTTGTGGATGTATGGGTTGGGATATATGCAGCTTTTGTGCAACTTTTGAGGTAACTACTTGTTGCTTGGGGACCCACACCTTTTTCATTTTTGCTTTGAGGTGTGTGGGTGTATGTATCTTTTGAGATGGATTTTTCTTTGATTCTTGGCTTTTGTGTCCTAAGGCATGAGGACCCTTAGGATTTTTTTCTTTATGTGTAGAGGCATCCAAATTTTTGCTTTAGAATCCCATGGAGTAGATGGAAGGAGAGAAAGCTTCATGCTTAGAGAATATGTGCATTTACTAATCATGATTGGTATTTTCAGAGGATTTATGGATAGGTGGATAAGACGTTGGAAGTAGTGGAGGTAAATTTGATGGAGGGATATTAGGAGTTGGAAGTAGCGGAGGCAAAGTGGATGGTGGGAGATGTATTGTCACATTCTTTTGACATTTATTAGAAGATGGAGGTGGAATGGCAACATATGATTTAGAGGTATGATGGGACTTGTGATAGAAAGTTGTAGAATTAGGAGGGATGGAGGAAGTACCTATTGGATTTAGGACACACAACTGAGAGGGGGGGTTGAATCAGTTGTATAAAACTTTCCCTCTTTTATTTACTTAACTCAATAATGTTAATTAGCAGTATAATAGAAGATCAATCATGAAAGCACAATGTAACAAATCAATAGTAGAAACACATCAACACATGAAACACCAAGATTTTGACATGGAAAACTTGGTTAAGGGAAAAACCATGGGGTGATTAACCCAAAATAATATTCTCTATTAGAAGAATAGAAAGAACAAATGGCACATGCCAATTAGGGCTCACTGCTCGAGCACACTGCTCACAAGAGGCTTACTGCCTACAGGAGACACACTATCTACAAAGGAATAAGTATCACATACTTGAACTGGTAAATAGCATCTTCACTATGCTTTAGTCAGTTCCATTTAAGCTCAAATCTTCTTCTCTGCCTTTCACTCTTCTCTTCGCTACCACGCACTCATCTCCACGAATACTTAATTGAAATGACTTCGCAAACCTTTATTTATATACGACATCAACTTAGGAACAAACATCTAAGTCAGAAAACAACCACAAGAACATTCGCAAGGTGTATAATTCATCCAGTTGGCTAGTCACAGAAAGAACACCTTCATCTGGAAGTATTTCTACAATTTCGGGCTCCAACTCTAATGCGGACCATCAACATGAACTAAACATAATCCAAGGACCTTCACAAGCTTTCCTAAATCACCAGGAACATCTGTACTTCCTCTACTTACTAAAATCCTTCTCTCCTTCATCTAGAACCTCAAGAACACAGTCTGTCATCACTATCACAAAGGAATAGGTTCTTTCAGACCTTCAAACCACAAACTGATCTACTTGACACTTCACAAGGATGTGCTCAACACTTCCTCAAATCCGTAGAGTGGGATAATGTATTACCGAACCTTACCGGACCTATTTGTCTCACTCTATCACCATTGAGCACCTGTTGGAACCGGTTCTACTTGAGTGACCATAACTTCTTTAGATCTTCATGTGGATCCCTAAAAACTTGACTAGAGCATCTAAAGCCTTATATCTACAAACCCTTTAAACTGCATCCT
Organism: Cunninghamia lanceolata; assembly: GCA_027924645.1. NCBI lineage: Eukaryota > Viridiplantae > Streptophyta > Pinopsida > Cupressales > Cupressaceae > Cunninghamia > Cunninghamia lanceolata. Next base: position 1,223,561 of record BSBN01000195.1, read on the forward strand.
CTGATCCTCAACCTATCTTGGACTTTTACCTTGTTATCATCACTGTTCTTCACTGTCCCTGATTGAGACTAATTTTCTCAATATCCTCAGCACACAGCTCATCCAATCCTTCTCATTAATGTAACATGAGTATGTTGACATCAATGACAACACCGGTTTAGCCCATACTTGCAACAATCTCCCCCTTTGTCATTGATGGCAACATATTTTGTGAAAAACCATCAAGACAAGAACTTCTCCTTACTGTCACAGCTCCCCCTATCAACAAGAACTATTCACATGTCTTCTCTTCCTGTACTGCTCCACCTTTGATCATTAATCACTTATTTTTCACATGTCTTCTCTCCCCCTTTGACAACAATGGCAAAGGGCTCATACTTGCAACTTTATAATCACACCTGTTGCTCCCTCTGAGTAGCAGCTCCCCATCATCAATTCGGACCACAAGATATGACTGTGATATCCACCAGACTGATGCACATCAGTGCATCCTAGTTCATCACCAGAGGGGCAATAACCCCTAACTTGTCCCTAAGATACTCAAAAGAGTCCTTGGGAAGAGGTTTAGTAAAGATATCTGCAATCTGATCCTTGGAGGGCACATACTCCAATCTGACTTCATCCTTGTTCACTTGCTCTCTCAAAAAGTGAAACTTTATAGATATGTGCTTGGTATTAGAATGCAACACCAGATTCTTAGAAATATTTATTGCACTTGAATTATCACAAAAAATTGTGATAGGCTCCTCATATTCTACTTTAATGTCTCATAGCATCTACTTCATCCATAAGATTTGAGTGCAACTACCTGCTGCTGCAATGTATTCTGCTTCAGTTGTAGACAGAGATATTGCCTCTTGTTTCTTGCTTATCCAAGAAACTAATCTTTTTCCTAAAAAGAATGCTCCATCACTGGTACTCTTTTGGTCATCCACATCTCCTATCCAATCTGCATCTGTATATGCATGAAGAGAGAAATCATGATCTCTAGGATACCATAGACCATACTCAACTGTCCCCTTTAGATATCTAAAAATCCCCTTGATTGCCATAACATGAGATTCTCTAGGATCAGCTTGGAATCTAGCAACAAGACCAATAGCCTGCATAATATCTAGTCTAGTTTGAGTGAGATACAACAGTGTTCCAATCATTGACCTATATTTTGTCTGATCAACCTTGGGAGAGTCATCATCTTTGCTCAACTTGCATCCGATTGCCATTGGAGTGTTCATTGGCTTTGAGTCGTCCATCCCAAATTTCCTCAACAATTCTTTCCCATATTTTGACTAAGAAATGAAGATTCCTTTCTTTGTTTGAGTAATTTGTAGACCCAAAAAGAAATTCATTTCTCCAAGCATTGACATCTCAAACTCACTTTTCATTTGACTTGCAAAAGTTTTACACATACTATCTCTTCCTCCAAAAATGATATCATCAACAAATACTTCAATAATTAAGATATTTTCATGATCAATTTTGAAATACAAATTACTATCAGTAGTACCTTTATTGAAACCAATCTTCAAGAGATGCTTATCCAATCTTTCATACCAGGCTCTTGGGGCTTGCTTCAGTCCATACAGTGCCTTTTTTTAATTTATAGACCATGTCACTATGATCAGACAATTGAAATCCATCCAGTTGCTCAATATACACTTCTTCTTCCAAATTACCATTAAGGCAGATTTGACATCCATCTAATACACCTTGAAGTCCTTGAAGGTAGAAAATGCAAGAAATAATCTAACTACTTCAATTCTTGCCACCGGAGCAAAAGTTTCTTCAAAATCAACTCCTATTTGAGAGTAACCTTTGCAAACTACCATGGCCTTATTTCTGATTACTTCACTGACTTCATTCAATTTGTTCCAGAAGACCCATTTGGTTCCAATCACATTTTTATTTCTTGGTCTAGGAACAAGATCCCAAGTGTGATTCTTCTGAATTTGCATCAGTTCTTCCTCCATTGCCTTAGTCCATTTTTCATCATTGCAGGCTTCATTTACTGTCTTAGGTTCAATATTTGAAATTAGACAATACTCATCTGAATTTTGAGCAATTCTTCTCCTTGTTTGCACCCCTTTGCTTTTGTCACCTATGATCTGATCTTCATAGTGCTTTAGAGTTACATACCTTGGAACTTTGGGTGTTTCTTTCACCTCTAACTCTCGATCAGTCTCATTGAGACTTGTCTCTTCTTCCTCTCTTACGGGATCAACTTGTCTTTGTTCCTTAGAAGAGGCTTGGATACTTTCAATCTGAATACCATTCTGATCATCTTCATCATACTCATGAATTCTTGAGGGTCTTTCAATTTCTTCATCAACCTTCACATTTACACTTTCTACAATCTTTCTCAGTCTCTTGTTGTAACACCAGTATGCTTTGCTTTGAGTAGAATAACCCAAGAATATTCCTTCATCACTTCTAGAATCAAACTTTCCTAGATCTTCATCCCTTTTAATGTAACATCTACTACCAAAAACTCTGATGTATCTCATAGTGGGAGTAATGCCAAACCAGAGTTCATAAGGAGTCTTATCGGTATAGTTTCTAATTTGAACTCGATTGAGAGTGTAGACTACAGTGCTGACAGCTTCTCTCCAATAGATCTGAGGAACATTTGCTTCCATCATCATGGTCCTAGATGCTTCCTAGATGGTCCAGTTCTTTCTCTCAACAACTTCATTCTGCTGTGGAGTTCTAGGGGCAAACAACTATCTTTTTATTCCATATTTCTCATAGAAGTTTATGAACTCACCAGATGTGAACTCTCCACCTCTATCAGAGCTCAGACATTTCAATTTTAATCCAGTCTCATTTTCCAGCATAGCCTTGAATATTTTGAATTTCTCAAGAGCTTCTAATTTCTCTTTCAGAAAGGTTACCCACATCATCCGGGAATAGTCATCAATTAGCAACATGAAGTATCTATCACCATGTACACTCCTGATTCTTGTCAGACCACATAAGTCAGTATGAACCAAGTCTAATAATTTGGTAGAAGATTGTTCCTTGCTTTTGAATGAGATTCTGCTTTGTTTTCCCAACTGACATTCTTTGCACAAGCTATTTGTAGGTTTTACCAATTTTGGAAGGTCTCTTACAGCCTGAGTAATACTTATCTTGATGATATTATCAAAGTTCACATGACACATTCTTCTATGCCATAACCAACTCTGATCAACTTGAACAAATAAACAACTTTTACTAGTACCAGCCAAGTGAAAGATGTTACCTTTTGTTTGGGTACCGGATGCATTCTCTATTCTGGAACTTTCAAAGATCTTGCATTTTCTATTCCTGAATTTGAGATCATAGCCTTTGTCCACCAGCTATCCAACACTGAGAAGATTGTGCATTAATCCTTCAACATACAGTACATTACCAGTTTTGTTCTTTCCATCAAGAGAAATAGTTCCTCTACCTCTGATTCTGCCAACAGAATTATCTCCAAACTTTACAATTCCTCCTTCATACTTTTCCAAATTAAAAAACTTATTCTTGTCACCTGTCATATGGTGAGAGCATCCACTATCAATGACCCAATCATCCTTTGCTTCAAATTGAGTAGCCAGAGCTTTTTCTTCAACTTCATGATTGACAGATACAGAAGATATTGGTTCCTCTTCTTTGATGGCAATAAACACCCATTCATTACCAGATTTGTTTCCTATCTCTGATTCATCATTTGTTACTCCTTCATTATCATCTTCTTTATGAACATAGTAACAGTTCTTTTGAAATCTTGATTTGTTAGGATTTGGTCTTAAAAATCTCTTTAGAAATTTTGAGGCAAAATGACCAATTTTATTGTAGTTAAAGCACTTGAAAGGTAATTTTCCTTCATACTTACCAGATCCTCTTGACAATCTTTTTGCAATAAGAATTTCAAGATGAGCAGTTTCAGCTTCTTCTTCTTCCAAGTCTTTTCTTGCTTTTTCATACCATGATAGGTTCCTTGAAGAGTTTTCTCCTAGATCAAACCTTTGTTTCCCTTTTACAAAGGCACTGGGTTTGAATGCAGATTCAGTCTTTGGAGGATCATCTCCAAATTTGGCCATTTCAAAAGTAGCCAACTTACCAGCCAATTGATCTCTTGTGACTGTTGTGTGAGCTTTGAATTCTTCGATTGCAAAAGCCTTGATTTTATAAGAAGCGGGAAGGGATCTAGAACATTGCCAACAATCTCTTCTTCACTTAGGATTCCACTTGTATTTCTAATTCCACAAACTAGCTCATTCACTCTTGGCATAAAAGAGGTAATATTTTCATCATCTCTCATCTTTAGTTTTTCAAATTTTCCTTTTAGACTTTGTAACTTTGCACATTTAACAAACTGATCTCCTTCATGCAAAAGTTTTAGTTTCCCTCAAATCTCAAAGGTAGTTGGTAGATCAATAACATTTGAGAGGTCTGAGTCAGATAATGCGCTTAGAAGAGCCTCTTTGGTCCGCAGATTATTTTCAGCATCTGTGATTTCATTTAGGGTTGTCAGACCACCCTATGGAGGTATATAAGCTTTTGTAACCATGGACCAGTATGCAAAACCCATACACTATAAGTGACATTTCATGTGACCTTTCCAAAGAGTAAAGTTGGTTCCATCAAACTTCAGACTATCCTTCTTGTATGATGACATCCTGGATCTCCTCAAGTGGTTAAGCTCCTTTTAGAGGAACTTAGCTCTAATACCAATTGTTGGATTTAGGACTCACAACTGAGAGGGGGGGTGAATCAGTTGTATAAAACTTTCCCTCTTTTATGTACTTAACTCCATATTATTAATTAGCAGTATAATAGAAGATCAATCATGAAAGCACAATGTAACAAATCAATAGCAAAAACACATCAACACATGAAACACCAAGATTTTGATGTGGAAAACCTGGTTAAGGGAAAAACCACAGGGTGATTAACCCAAAATAATATTCTCTGTTAGAAGAATAGAAAGAACAAATGGCACATGCCAATTAGGGCTCACTGCCTGAGCACACTGCTCACAAGAGCTTTACTTCCTACAGGAGACACACTGTCTACAAAGGAATAAGTATCACATACTTGAACTGGTAAATAGCATCTTCACTATGCTTGAGTCAGTTCCATTTAAGCTCAAATCTTCTGCTCTACCATTCACTCTTCTCTTCGCTACCACACACTCATCTCTATGAATACTTAATTGAAATGACTTTGCAAGCCTTTATTTATACATGACATCAACTTAGGAACAAACATCTTAGTCGGCAAACAATCGCAAGAACATTTGCAAGGTGTATAATTCATCCGATTAGCCAGTCACAAAAAGAACACCTTCACCCAGAAGTATTTCTACAATTCTGGGCTCCAACTCTAATGCAGACTATCAACACGAACTGAACATAATCCAAGGACCTTCACAAGATTTCCTAAATCACCAAGAACATCTGCACTTCCTCTACTTACTAAAATCCTTCTCTCCTTCATCTTGAACCTCAAGAACATAGTCTGTCATCACTGTCACAAAGGAATAGGTTCTTCTAAACCTTCAAACCACAAATTGATCTACTTGACACTTCACAAGGACATCCTCAACACTTCCTCAAATCCGCAGAGTGGGCTAATGCATTACCGGACCTATTTGTCTCACTCTGTCACCACTAAGCACCTATCGGAACCGGTTCTACTTGAGTGACCATAACTTCTTCAGATCTTCATGCGGATTCCTGAAAACTTGACTGGAGCATCTCAAGACTTATATCTATAAACCCTTTAAACCACATCCTCTAATCCTCAACCTATCTTGGAATGTTACCTTGTTATCATCACTGTTCCTGATTGAGACTAATTTTCTCAATATCCTCAGCACACAGCTCATCCAATCTTCTCATTAATGCAACATGAGTATGTTGACATCAATGACAACACTGGTTCAGCCCATACTTGCAATAGTACCAACATTGTTAGATTTTTGACCCTGAGGTATATATCCAAGGCCAAACGAGTGTGGAGGGACTCTGACATGGATGGGCTCTAAAATACCTTGTTTGAGAAAGCCTAAACCGTTACCTTGATAATTCATGTTTTCGAGGACGGGATGGACAATGGGACTAGGTGTAGGTGGAACACTAGACACGAGTTCCCTATTGGATGGAGAAAGTGAAGTGGAAGACAAAGGATGTTGTGTTCCTATGGATGAACATTCTTGGACAAAGGTGGATAGGCCTAGAGGATATGATGGTGGATTTGAAATGGAGTTGATGGTGGATGTGGAAAGATCATTAGGATCTTTCTTATGTGCATTATGATCTGAGGTATTGATTTGATCTTTTATGTTTATGTGTTCTTGGGAGGCACATGTCCCATTATGAGAAGTGGAAGTTATCTCGTTAGGGTTAGATGGAGGATGGATAGGAGAAATTTGGACATATTTCTCATGGATGCGTATGGGTGTAGGGATAGGCAGACTAATAACCTCTTGACAATAAATTGCATAAAGTTTGGCTAAGAGGCTCATTGTGGTTTTCATGATCATCCATAGAATCTTGATCATAAATGTGAGCATAAATAGGATTAATTTGGCTATGAATGGAATACATTTTCTCATTAATAGGGTTATGATCATAGCTAATATCTTGATCACATAAAATGTATAGGTCATGGATAGTTTGAACTTAGAGGTGCTTTGACCTCGATTCAGATGAGGGCTTGATATTTCCACATGCGTAGAAGTATACTCTTGACATAGCTGATGGATTAATTGGATGGGAGGGGATGACTCTTGGGTAGGATTTTTCTCAATAACATGAGGGTATGATGGATCTTGATGTGAACTCATGGGAGAAGTCTTCTCAATAAGCTCAATGATTTTAGGACCACACGATGGAGTTAGAGGAATAAGAAAGGCATTGGGAGAATTTGTGATAGGCTCATGAATGGGACTTTGATGACATGGCAGTGATTTATTCCTCGCTAATAGCCAATGGATCACATCCTTTGCAAGTGTATGGGTGGATGGATAATAGAGGGGATGGATGATAATAGTGGATAGTGTTGTAGGCTTAGAAGTAGGATTTGGATTGGATGGAGGGATAGTGAGGCCAGATGGATTAGGATTGGATGGAGGAATGTTAGGGTTGGAAGGATTAGGACTTTAACTAGATTGGGATGATTTGGCATGCTTATGGACACTTTGCATGTACATCTTGTAGAGGAGTCGCATAAATATGGGGTATACATTTGTATTATGACCTTTGATTCTCTGGTATGCACAATAGTCATTTTCATTGTAGGTACTTTCCTCACATGGTTTGACTTTAGGAAGTTCAATGAGTTTTTCTTCAAGCATCCCTTGTAAAATCCACTCAACATTTTCATTTGGTGGAGGGTCAGAGTAACATGGTGATGAAGGTAATGAAGTGCTTAACAGATTAGAAGATGGAGGGATCAATGGACTAGGAATGGGATCACATGATGATGTCAATATGGGACTAGTAGGCTCATGTGTTGGCATGTGATTGGGTAGTGATGGAGGATGTTCATAGGATGCTTTCTCTAGGTTGGTGCCTCCCTCGTCAAAGGCTATTAAATCTTGCTGCAAAGGTGAGCTTAGAGATGCTTGGTTTATGTACAAAGGGTCACTTAGACTTGAGTCAAAGGTTATTGGGTCTTGTTGCATAGGTGGGCTTAAGTCTATTAGATCATGTTGCAAGAGTGGACTTGGGTTCACTTGATTTATGTACAAAGAGCCACTCAAAATTGCATGTTCATGTTGTGGAGACCATTGATAGTCTTGAGATGAAATGATAGGATGTGTAGGAGAAATATCTTGGGATATGGGTTGTTGTGGATAATGGTGGATATTGGAAGAAGTAGGGTATGGTGATATGGCATTGTTATGGGAAGATGTAGGATTAGGTGATGTGGAGTTGTTATGGAATGATGTGGGATTAGTTGGTGTGATATTGTGATGATAAGATGTAAGACGAGGTGATGGGGAAGTGACCTAGAATGCAAATGGAGTAGATTGATAAGGAATAAGATAAGATGATGTGGAGTTGTTATGATATGTGGGTAGACTAGATTGGTGTGAAACAGAATGCGATGCCACATAGGAATGAAGTTGAATTGGTTGGTTTTGATTGGATAAGGGATGATGATGTACTTCTTGGCTCTATAATTGGCAAGTAGCTATGAGGTGGTGGATTTGTGCTATGAGGTGTGGCATTTGTAGGAATTGGCTTTCTTGAAGTCCTTGGATTATGTTATGGATACGTTGAATCATATGTTGTCTTAAGCATGATCGCCTTGTTTGAACTTCGTGAAGTATGTCAATGATCTCCTGTACCACGTCCTCTAAGGTCGGCATGGTGTAAGATGGTATGGATTGGATTAGAAAGAGGATGAATGTGGATTGAACTTATGTGACAAAGATGAGACTCTTGGATTGAGTGGTTTTCTTGATTGATTGATTGGATTGGCTTGGTCAATTAATTGGATTGGCTTGATCAGTTGGTTGATTGGATAAGATTATCTCCCAAGAGATAGACTCATGAGCTCAAGGGTAGACAAGGTTGGTTGATAATGGTGATATGATCAGATGCTAGATAAGGACAAAAGCTAAAGGACAAGGTTGGTTGATTGGATCGATGTTGGATAGCTGATGTAGAGTCTCAAAAAGGATGTAGGGCTCAAGAAGTCCAATGATATGATATGGTCAAACTAGATGGGATGGTGTAGAATCTTGTGGTCAGATGACCTGGGTTGATTGAGATGATGGTTGATTGGATGACTAGGATGATTAGATGACAAGGATGATCTAATTTGGAAGGAATGGATGAAGTGTAATGATTGGGAAATATGTTATGACAAGTAAAATGAGGATGAGGTGGCAATATAAAACACAAGATCTCACATACACATGCATGTACACCAAACACAATGATCAATGTGTACACCCTAGGGCAGGCAAGGATAATATATGTTGGATCCCATAGTCGTGCCTATTCGAAGCGGATAGCTTTAGGATCTTGGTAGCATTGGCTCCCCTCCACAACACTCACTTCTCACGCATACCAAGATCCAGGTTTCCCAAGGCTCATCCCCCACTGAACCTTAGGATTATCCCTACTAGCTCTACTAAGAACCACGTGAATTAGGGCAGCTTCAAAGGTTTGACCTTCTGCGCCAACAAATGGAGGGTTTTTTGGCCACTAAGACATGGTTTTTAGTTTAGGTTTCCATTCAGGCAGCTATACGTGTGGCAGTGCTACTCTTTGTTATGGAGTCTCCTAGCCTCCAAGGGTTGCGCCTCAGAGGGTTTTGGGGGAGGTTAGCTATCGATATAGGAGAATAACACCCATCATTTGTGACTTTCACCACAAATGTATTTTTTATATAGCGGATTAGAATGGTCTAGCTTTGACAGGTTTCTCCTTAGGTCATCCCCTTCTCACAATGGGAAGGCAGGCCCTCCTAAAAGTTAGCAACTCATTCTGTTACACCCCAAATCCATTGGTTAGGCAGGGGGAGAGGATACTTGTATTTCTACCTTGGGTTACAATCAGACTCAACAAGCAAGCAAAGAAAAGAAAAGTATGCACATTGAAGATAGATTGTTAATTTTAATGCCCAAAACTAAATGTGCCTATTCTAGTGATAAAAGATTGTTCTTTGACCACTCGAACCTGTAGAAGATAGATCATTAGGTTGTTTTCTCCATTCTTTGACATGTGTGTTTTGACAAGCTGCATAGGTAATTATTAATTTCCAAGAAAAATGATAGATAGAAGCTCAGAAAAATAGATGAACTTTGACAGTAAAAGGATCTAACAAAATGACAAATTCTCCTGATCAAACCTACTCCATTGTGAATTTTATGGAATTACCTTTCTGACGAGTCCTCCCGCATGCAATTTCAACCCCGTATGACAAAGTTATGATAAAAATAAAAAAATAGCCACCTTTAGCATGTTTGAGAGGATAGGGTTGACTCAATTTGACTTTTTGTTGACTTTTGATGTTTTGATGGTTCTTTGCAAAAAATTTCGTTGATGACATGTGCCTGTGATTGTAGATTTAGATTGCCAGTTTGAAATATATTCCTCCCTCTTTTAAGAAGTTTGGATTCCAAGCCAAAAAGCATAAACCATAATGTTAAGAGTTGAAAACCTTAGATTCTAAGTCAAAATGTTAAAAAAGCATACACAAGGGTACTAAGTCAAAAGGACAATTGTTGGGGTTTAAATGAAGTTGACCTATGATGTTGACTTAAGGCTTTCAAGTGATTGCCAACTTAAGATTTTAAATGATGCCGACTCGAAGGATTTAAAACTGTGACTTTTGCGTTTAAACTGGTACATCAGATTGTGACCAAAGACTAAGAGACTATGACTATTGGCATTTGAAAAGATGACCAGATAGGATTTAAGACATGTGACCATGTAGGAGGTAAGACAGTTTTGACGAGGGAAGATCAAATGACCGACAGGAAAAATTGAGTGGTCAAAGGGTTTGAAATGGGTGTCGACTAGGACTTATGGTCGCTAGGAATAATTCAAAGTCTCTAAATATCTATGTATTGGGCGTGCATAGATTTATTTGTTCAGAGTGAATTAAATCAAAATCTATGACAGTGAAAAGCCAATGGCGACAGGGACTAGTCGGTCGAGAGGAGGAAAGGAGGTTGAAAGTCTTGTAAAAAGGTGGTGATCAAGTAGATTTCGGGTGGCAACAAATGGGATCTCGGTGGTGACTATGTTTGCCTTGGCTACTATGAAGGATATAGGTTTTATGATTTATGATTGACTGTGTATGATTTACGATCAACTGTGGCTATGTCACTAAGGCTTAAGGGATCAACATTTGGTGAATCAAATGAAGCATTCAAGGGAGTCGAATAGTGTATAGGGAGTGGCGACATAGACATTTTAGGTGGCGAATGGAAGTATGCACAGTGGCTAGGGTTAAGAGATGTCAACTGGAATGGAATTAGGTGCTTTTCAACTTGCAATGGACAAAAAACAAACCTACAACAAGATCAAATCTGCAACCCTATGATATTAATTTGAATACCAAACTTAAAGTTACCTGTCAATGCCAAACAAAGACCCCAATTGCAAATCTGTACTATATGGATCTATACAGACCCATACAGTATGGATTTAAAATTTAAAAAATTTCAAATTTTTACAAAAAAATATATCAAATTTATAGTCAAATTTTGTGGAAACGGGCTTCTGGATGCAATGACAATGTCAGATTCAGCCCCGGAGATACCTGGAGTAGATCACATGCAAAACTTGCACACAAGGTTTAGATGAAAATACAAATTTTTATACAAATCTACAAAAAAGATCAGACAAAATAAGTCCCACCAGGCGTGCCATTTTGTGTTGGGTAGAAATTGACAAGATCAAGCAAACAAAATCAGATTCAACCCAAACTCAAGAAATCAATCTGAAAATGAAATGAAAGACATGCAAACGGAAACAACATCACCTGAGTTGAATGATTTCTTGTTTGAAATGTTGATTGCTCACGATCTGCAGCATAATGATTGAATGAAGATGATAAGATTGATGTGAAGAAGATAGGTATGTGATGGATGATGTGGAATTTCAACAAAGTGACAGTGCTTAGAAAATTCATCCATGCCAAAATGGATTGAAAATTGGGTTTAAATAGACAAATATGAGAGAGTGGAAAGATAAAGTTTCCATTTCGCAAGTGATGATTGAATTGGAAAGTTGCATTGTACAACTTGGGTAAAGAAAAGGAAAGTGGATGAGTGATTAGAGAGATGAATTAGAAAGTGGTTGAGTCATCTAAAGAGATAAATAGAAAGGGAATCGAGTTGACTAGAGAGATAATTAGAGATGAAATTGGTAAGTAGGTGAGTCATTATTAAATAATTTAAAAATAAATTATTTAACTCATGAGGCATGTGAAGATTAAATAAATAAATAAAATTATTTATTTACTTTAGGAGGAAAGGGGATAAAGTGATAAATTAAAATAAAATAAAATATTTATTTTATTTTAACCAAGAGGAAAGTGTATTTAAATAAATAAATAAAATTTATTTATTTAATAATGCTCGGGGATGGGATAAATTAAATAAATGTTATATTTATTTAATTTGTTAGAGGAAATGCTAGTAAGGATGGCGAGAGGGGGATCTAGGGAAAAAATTCTACAGATGTTCTAACTACTGCGATGTTGTGACAAGTGGACATTTTTTGGTGTCTACAAGGATCATGATTTTCCCCTTTACAAATGCCTACTAGAGAAACAATCCTAGGGATCCATTTATTTTACAAAGGCACTAGTTTCTCCTTATCATCTGCAATTTTCTTAATGATTTGTGATAAGTCGTAAAAACATTTATGGATTCCAACTGCTTGGCTTGACACCTTGTTCATTAACAATTCTAAAATTCCTGAGACAATAGACCAATTATCCTCCTGCTACCTGTCAAAATCATTTGTAAAAATGTCTTCAAATGAATCAATTTGTTGCCTTAGATATTCATTCTCCTTTTTGAGAGTAGACCTTGATGAAGGAGAAGGATCAAAAAATTGAAACCTAAATCCATGACTACCAATGCTATTTGTGGTAAGGATGATATTGAGGCCTATTGCTTCCATTGTATTTCTTTTTCCTTCAATCTGTTTTATTTGGTAACATGCCCATATGTTATTTTAACAAATCATCATATCTTTTCTAGAGAGCACTGGTAGTTGCTTTGCTGAAATTTACAACTTTGACTGCCAATTAAGATGCTTCTACAGTGGGGGTATCAGAGACTCTTTTTATTATTAATCCACCCTTAAAATCCCTGTCAGGTTCTGTAATGAGAGGTTTTTCAGTGTTAGGAGCCAAAGCCCATATGGCTAAAGTATCCCACTTTGGGTTAAATTTGGCACCTGTTAGTGCAGCCTCAACCTCCTCCTCTATGGAGAAAACCTATTTATCTTGTCTTCTTGCAATATCCAAAATAATAGCAAAATTTATATCACATTCAGGTAGCAATAAGTTTCCACTATCTCTAATCATTTGTCTACCCTAATCTGGAGAAATGTTCTTGACCTCCTCCTTCATTTGTGTGAGTATCCTGATGGATACTTGCTCATGTGCTTCTTGAGGAGAATGAGAGATTTCCTCTTCTAATCTTTTCTCATACTCATTCTTTATGCTCTTCCATAAGAAATTAGAAAACTCCTTTGTATTGACAAAATCATCATCACTAATGAAATTCCTACATGATATAACCCTGATGTCATCTGAACCATCATTGCCCTTTATGGCAATATCAGAATTTCTATTCAATGGTAGTTCATCAGGCATATCTCGATTAGAGGATGGTGTCTCATGTTGTATCTCTTTCTCAGTTACTTCCATTTCTTCCTCATCATCGTGATAGTCATCTAGAGGACTTGTTTCAACTTTTCTTCCTTTTGGAGAAGGCACTTCATGAGGAGAATCACAATCAATCATAGGTATACAAGGGAAGGATGATTGTGGAGGAGGTAATAGAGAGAGGGTTAAGCGAGTTGGTGGAAACACCTGTGGAGATTGTACCTTGACATTTTCATTCTTGACTCTCCTTTTGAATGTATACTTTATCAAACTCCTTGCAAGGGGCTGGTGTGAAGGTCTATCTTCTGTAGGAACATGAGCATATTCACTACCCTATATATCAACCAATTCATCAATATGAGATAAAATCTTCTTCATCCTATTGATGGGGTTATCAACCTCTGAGAAAAGTCCCTTGTAAGAAGGATTGTTCTTCCTCATTCCTTCTTCATATTTTACGTATATTGTCCATTTTTCTCTTTTTATTTTCACCTCATCATCATTAAAATAATTTCTAATAACATCCTCAAGAAAGAAAACCTGATGGGGAATGTAAGATCTATTGATACCTCTCCTAATGCTATTGATGTATCCTTCAAGATCAGAGAACCTAACCATCTCTTGTCTCATTTTAAAAGGAAACAACTTTATATTTAGTTTAGAAAATCCTTCTTTATTTATCTTGAAGTAAGAAAACACCTTTAAGAAAGGAAAGAAAGATCCCTTCTTTTGTCCTGCTCAGTGAGCCTTTTCTGTTTCAATCAATTGCCAAATTATTTCCAAGAAACCAACCCTCAATGGTACATACTTTGGTAAAATGTGAGGACCAACAGTGGTGCCATAAATTCTAAAAATTGTGCCCTCTTTGTGGGAGATAAAGCCATCCCAATTGTGCTTGATTTCTAAAGGAGGGACCCTCATTGTAGGTCAAAGGAAATTAAACAATGGCTCTAGAATCCTGGGTATGTCTGACTGGAAATGTCTTTATATAGTGACCACAAAATAATCTCTAAAGAATCTATAACTAGATTTGGGATCATGTTTGTCCCATATATGAGTCCAACACTGGACAGGGAACACATTTTGTTGCAATTATGGGCCTAACCAGTGTTGTCATTGATGTCAAGGATTGGATGAGTTGTATGCTGAGGATATTGAGAAAATTAGTCCTATCAGAAATAGAGAAGATCAGTGAAGATAGTGAAGCTCTATAAAGTGAAGATCCCAGCTAGATGAAGATCAGAGAATGTGCATCAAAGGTTTTGGAGATATATGTCTGAAGATGATTCAGTCAAGTTTTGAGAGGCTCACATGAAAATGTGGAGTTATGACCATGAGAGTAAAACTAGTTCTAGCAACCATTCAGAGGTGACAGAGTGACACAAATAGGTCTGGTGGAAATACAATATCATGTTCTGCGGATATGGTGGCATGTTTAGGAGGCTAATGTGAATTGACAACTCAATTGGTTCATGGTTTGGAGTTCCACAAGAAATCCTTCTAATGTGACAGTGTTGACCAACTGTGTTCTTGAGGTTCCAATTGAAGATGCGAATGATTATGGTAAGTAGAAGTGGTACTAATGTTCTTGGTGATTTAAGAAGCTTGTGGGGGTCTCTAGATTGTGTCCAGTATGTGTTGGCGGTCCGCATTGAAGATTGCGATCGTAATTGAAGATTTACCTTTGGGTGATGGTGTTCTTCCTAGTCTTGGCTGACCAGATGAGTTGCATATGTTGTGGATGATCTTGAAGATGTTTTGCGAAGCATGGCGTGTTCCTTGAAGAAGATTGAAGTCCCAGTTATGTGTGGCCAACTATGTTGTAATGCGCATGAAGTTTTTGTAATAAGTCAAGTTGTATTTTTGTAATTGCTCTATAATAAAATGTGTATATTGTGTCAACTTTGATGATCATTCCAAAGTCGATGTCATGTATAAATATGAATTACGAAATCATTCAAAAGGTAGGGTTGTGATGAGGAGGAGATAGTAGTGAACACGAGTGAAAAGTAGAGTAGAGGTGTTGAGCTTAAATGGAACTGACTCAAGCATAGTAAAGATGCTAATATTCAATTCAAGTATGTAATACTTATATTCTTCGGTACACAGTGTGTCTCCTGTAGGTAGTGGGCCTCTTGTGAGTAGTGTGCTTGGGCAGTGAGCCCTAACTGACAAGTGCCATTTTATTCCTATTATTCTTTTAACAAAGAATACCATCTTAGGTTAGTCACCCCATGGTTTTTCCCTTAACCCAGTTTTCCACATTAAATTCTTGGTGTTATATGCGTTGAATTTGTTTCTGCTCTTAAAATTTGCATTATGCTTCCATGATTGAATCAATTGATATGTTGTTAAAATATAAGAAGGTTTAAAGTGAATAAGGAACAGGATTTTGTTAACAACTGATTCACCCCCCCTCTCAATTGTCTGTCCTAAATCGAAAAATTGATATCAGAGCTAGTTCCTCTAGAAGAAGCTTAGCCTCTTGAGGAGATCCAAAATGTCGACCTACAAGAAGGATAGTCCAAGGTTTGATGGAACAAACTTCACTTCCTGGAAGAGCCGCATGGAATGTCACTTACAATGCATGGGAGATCAGTATTAGAACATAACCTCAACTAAATATGTTCCCCCAAAGAATGGTACAACAACTATAGATGAAGTCAGAGATGCAGACAATAATCTTCGAGCTAAAGAAGCCCTACTGAGTGCCTTGTCTGATTCAGAGCTGACAAATGTTATGGGATTGAAGACTGCTTATAAGATTTGGACAAGGATGGAAAATCTTTATGAAGGAGACAAATATGTTAAGTGTGCCAAGCTGCAAAGTTTGAAAGGAAAGTTTGAAAACTTGAAGATGAGTGAAGATGAGAATATCACCTTATATATGTCAAAAGTAAATGAGCTTGTATGTGGCATTAGATGTGCTAGTGGAATATGGGATGAAGATGAGATTGTTGCCAAAATTCTCAAATCTTTACCTTCTGCTTACAAACACAAAGTTGCTACCATTGAGGAAATCAAATCTTTAACAACTATTACAAGGGATCAATTGGTTGGTAAGATATCTACATTTGAGTTGGCTGAGTTTGGTGATGCACTTCCCAAGACTGAATCTGCATTCAAAGCTAGTGCCTCTACAAAGGACAAATAGAGATATGATCCAGGAGAAAGTTCCTCAAGGAAATCAACTTGTTCTGATAAAGCAAGGAAAGATTTGGAAGAGGATGAATTAGAAGCTGAATAACTTGAAGCCCTCATTGCAAAGAGACTTCCAAGAGGACCCAGTAAGTATGAAGGAAAATTACCTTTTAAATGTTTTGACTGCAATACGATTGGTCATTTTGCCTCAAGATGTCCATAAAGGTTTTCAAGGCTAAACCCTAATAGATCAAGGTTTCAGAAGAACTATTACTATGTTCAAGAAGATGATGATGAAGGAGTGACAGATGATGAATCTGAGATAGGAAAAAAACCTGGAAGTGATTGGGTGTTTATTGCCATCAAAGAAGAAGATCCAATGCCTATTGAATCTACCAATCATAAAATGATAGAAATTGCTTTGGTTGCTTATGTTGAAGAAAACGATGAATGGGTTATTGACACTGGATGCTCTCACCATATGACTGGTGACAAGAGTAAGTTCTTAAGCTTGGAAAGATATGAAGGTGGAGTTGCAAAGTTTGGAGATAATTTTGCTGGAAAAATTAGAAGTAGAGGATCCATTTCTTTTGATGGAAAGAACAAATCTAGTGATGTTTTGTATGTTGAAGGTATGAAGCATAATCTTCTTAGTGTTGGATAGTTGGTGGACAAAGGCTATGATCTTTGATTCAAAAATGGAAAATGCAAGATCTTTGAAAGCTCTGGAACTGAGATTGCATCTGGTACATAGACAAAAGGTAACATCTTCTAATTAGTTGGTATAGGCAAAAGTTTCTTATTTGTTCAAATTGATCAGAGTTGGTTGTGGCATAGGAGAATGTGTCCTGTGAATTTTAATAATATCATCAAGATAAACAACACTCGGGCTATAAGAGATCTTCCAAGACTAGTGAAACCTACTAATAGGTTGTACAAAGAATATCATTTGGGTAAGAAAACCAAAGTCACATTCAAAAGTAAGGAACAATCTTCAACTGGATTGTTAGACTTGGTGCACACTGATCTATGTGGTCTGGCAAGAATTAGGAGTCTACAAGGAGATAGGTATTTCATGTTGTTGATTGATGACCACTCCCGGATGATGTGGGTAACTTTCTTAAAGGAGAAATCTGAAGCACTTGAGAAGTTCAAAATATTCAAGTCTATGGTGGAAAATGAAACTGGCATAAACATAAAGTGCCTCAGGTCTGATAGAGGTGGAGAATTCACATCCGGTGAGTTCATTTCATTCTATGAGAAACATGGGATAAAAAGATAGTTATCTGCTCCAAGGACTCCACAGCAGAATGGAGTAGTAGAAAGAAAGATCCAAACCATCCAGGAAACATATAGGACCATGATGATGGAAGCAAATACTGGTAATCAGGTTCAAATTAGAGGCAATACTGGTAAGACTCCTTATGAACTTTGGTTTGGCATCACTCCTATTGTGAAGTATTTCAGAGTCTCTGGTAGTAAATGCTGTATCAAAAGAGATAAAGACCTTGGTAAGTTTGATGCTAGAAGTGATGAAGGAATATTCTTGTGATATTCTACTCAAAGAAAAGCATATCGGTGATATAACAAGTGATTGAGAAAGATTGTAGAAAGTACAAGTGTGAAGGTTGATGAAGGCATGGAAAGGCCCTCAAGGTATTATGAGTATGAAGCAGATGATCAAAATGATGTCTTAGACCAAGAAGAACAAGTCCCAACTGTAGTTCAAATCCATACTGATCCAGAGAATCCTGAAATACAAGAAGAAGAGACAAGTTTGGATGAACCTGTCCAAGAATTAGAAGTGCAAGAGAATCCCAAAACTCCCAAGTATGTAAGACTGAATCATTCTAAAGATCAGATCATAGGAGATAAAAGCAAAGGTGTTCAAACAAGAAGAAAAATTGCTCAAGATTTAGTGAAGTATTGTTTGATTTCAAAAATTGAACCAAAATCAATAAGTGAAGCATGCAATGATGAAACTTGGGTTAAAGCAATGGAGGAAGAAATGATGCAGATTGAAAAGAATCACACTTGGGATCTTGTTCCCAGACCTAAGGACAAAAATGTGATTGGGACTAAGTGGGTCTTCTAGAATAAACTAAGCGAAGAAGGTGAAGTAGTAAGAAACAAAGCCAGATTGGTCTATAAGGGTTATTCTCAAGTAGAAGGAATTGACTTTGAAGAAACTTTTGCTCTAGTGGCAAGAATTGAAGTAGTCAAATTATTTCTTGCCTTTTCTACCTTCAAAGATTTCATGGTATATCAAATGGATGTCAAGTCTGCTTTCCTAAATGGTTATTTAGAAGAAGAGGTATACATTAAGCAACCAGATGGATTTCAATTGTCTGATCATGGAGATATGGTCTACAAGTTGAAGAAGGCATTGTATGGACTCAAACAAGCCCTAATAGCCTGGTATGAAAGATTGGACAAACAACTTTTGAAGATTGGTTTCAACAAAGGTACTAATAACAGTAATCTGTATTTTAAGATTGATCATGAAAATATCTTGATTGTTGAAGATTTGTTGATGATATTATTTTTGGAGGAAAAGATAGTATGTGCAAGACTTTTGCAAATCAAATGCAGAGTGAATTTGAGATGTCTATGTTTGGGGAAATGAATTTCTTCTTGGGTTTGCAAATCACTCAAACAAAAAAAGCAATCTTCATATCACAGACCAAATACGTGAAAGAATTGTTAAAAAATTTGGGATGGAAGATTCAAAGGCAATGAATACTCCCATGGCAACCAGATGTAAGTTGAGTAAAGATGATGAATCCCTTAAGGATGATTAGAAAAAATACAAGTCAATGATTGGAGGACTGCTCAACCTTACTCAAACTAGACCTGATATTATGAATGCTATTGGTCTTATTTCTAGATTCCAAGTTGATCCTACAGAGTCTCATGTCATGGCAATCAAGAGAATTCTCAGATATCCAAAGGGAACAGTTGAATTTGGATTATGGTATCCTAAGGATCATGATTTCTCTCTTCATGCATATACAGATTCTGATTGGGTAGGAGATGTGGATGACAAAAAGAGTACTAGTGGTGGTGCATTCTTTTTGGGAAAAAGATTGGTTTCTTGGCTAAGAAATAAACAAGAGGTAATATCTCTATCCACTACAAAAGTAGAGTATATTGCAGCAGCAAGCAGTTGCACTCAAGTATTATGGATGAAGCAAATGTTAAGAGATATCAGAGTGTAGTATGAAGAACCTATCACAATCTTTTGTGATAATTCAAGTGCAATAAATATATCAAAAAATCTGGTGTTACATTCAAAGACAAAATATTTATCCATCCAGTTCCACTTTTTAAGAGAGAAGGTGAACAAGAATGAAGTCAGATTGGAGTTTGTACGCTCAAAGGATCATATTGTAGATATTTTTACTAAACCTCTACCTAAGGACTCTTTTGAGTATTTCAGGGAGAAGTTAGGGGTTATTACCCCTCTGGTTCTAAATTAAGGTGCACTGATAAGCATCAGTCCGGTGGATACCAAAGTCATATCTTGTGATCTAGATTGATGTTAGGCGGCTGCTACTCAAGGGGGGCAGTTTGTATGCTTCTAAAATATGAGAAGTGGTTGCAAGAATGTGCCCTTTTCCATTGATGTCAAAGGGGGAGAGAAGACATGTGAAAAATAAAGTGGTTGCTGATCAAAGGGGGAGCAATAAAGGAAGAGATGACATGTGAATGGTTGTTGTTGATAAGGGGAGCTATGTCAGTCAGTGAGGAGAAGTTCTTGTCTTGATGGTTAAAATAATTTTTCACATTATATGTTGCCATCAATGACAAAGGGGGAGATTGTTGCAAGTATGGGCCTAACCGGTGTTGTCATTGATGTCAACATACTCTTGTTGCATTGATGTCAAGGATTGGATGAGTTGTATGCTTAGGATATTGAGAAAATTAGTCCTATCAGAAATAGAGAAGATTAGTGAAGACAGTGAAGCTCTATGAAGTGAAGATCCCAGCTAGATGAAGATTAGAGAATGTGCATCAAAGGGTTTGTAGATATATGTCTAAAGATGATTTAGTCAAGTTTTGAGAGGATCACATGAAAATGTGGAGTTATGACCATGAGAGTAAAACTAGTTCTAGCAACCGTTCAGAGGTGACAGAGTGACACAAATAGGTCTGGTGAGATCTAGAAATACAATATAATGTTCTGCAGATATGGTGGCATGTTTGGGAGGCTAATGTGAATTGACAACTCAATTGGTTTGTGGTTTGGAGGTCCACAAGCAATCCCTCTAATGTGACAGTGTTGACTAACTGTGTTCTTGAGGTTTCAGTTGAAGATGCAAATGATTACAGTAAGCAGAAGTGGTGCAGATGTTCTTGGTGATTCAATCAAGCTTGTGGGGGTCTCTAGATTGTGTCCAGTTCCTGTTGGTGGTCCACATTGAAGATTGAGCTCGTAATTGAAGATTTACCTTTGGGTGATGGTGTTCTTCCTAGTCATGGCTGATAGGATGATTTCTGTATGTTGAGGATGATCTTGAAGATGTTTTACGAAGCATGGCGTGTTCCTCGAAGAAGATTGAAGTCTTAGTTATGTGTGGCCAATTGTGTTGTAATGCACATAAAGTTTTTGTAATAATTCAAGTTGTATTTTTGTAATTGCTCTATAATAAAATATGTGTATATTGTACCAACTTTGATGATCAGTCCAAAATTGATGTCATGTATAAAGATGAGTTATGAAGTCATTCAAAAGGTAGAGTTGTGATGAGGAGGAGATAGTAGTGAAGACAAGTGAAAAGCAGAGCAGAGGTGTTGAGCTTAAATGGAACTAACTCAATCATAGTAAAGATGCTAATCTTCAATTCAAGTATGTAATACTTATATTCTTTGGTAGATAGTGTGTCTCCTATAGGCAATGGGCCTCTTATGAGCAGTGTGCTCAGACAATGAGCCCTAACTAGCAAGTGCCTTTTTATTCATATTATTCTTTTAACAGAGAATACCATCTTAGGTTTGTCACCCCGTAGTTTTTCCCATAACTGGGTTTTCCATGTTAAATTCTTGGTGTTATATGTGTTGAATTTTTTTCTGCTCTTGAAATTTGCATTATGCTTCCATGATTGAATCAATTGATATGATGTTAAAATATAAAAATGTTTAAAGTTAGTAAGGAATAGGATTTTGTTAACAACCGATTCACCCCCCTCCTCTCAGTTGTTTGTCCTAAATCCAACACATTTCCCATGTTGTCAACATGGGTAACCATTAACTTGGAGTGCCAAACCATTTTTGTTCCTCCATAATACAGGAACATATGGCAAAGCAATAAAAACCATTTGAACTTAATTGGCTCCTTGTTGTTCTTAATGTCTACTAGCCCTTGATGTATATGCTTTGCCAAATAGGAAGCAAAATCAAATTGAACATTCTAAGATGAATGTTAGATATGAGCAGCCATATAAGTAAAATCAATGGGAATGCATTCACTCTTGTCCTCTCCCATCACTTGACAGAGAGCATAGTAGGTGTTAGCAAAATAATCTTCAAAACTTCCTAACTTAAAAGGCTCTTGCTTACTTTGGGGAATTTTTACTGATTTACAATTTGGTCCCTTTTCCCTAAATCTATTCAAATATATGGTTCTATAACTGCTCGTGTCCTTTATATATAGGGCTTTGAATCTTTTTGTATTGATCTATGTAGAAGCAGCCAAGTTTAGTGTAAAGACAGTGGCAATAGATTCTCTACTAATTTCCACCATAATTCCCCCTTTCATGCTTCTAATTGTTTTAGATGTTTCATCATAATGAGCCACCATGGCTCGGATTAACTCAATATCCTCAAATACATTAGTAACTATCAGCTTTCCTATATCACTTTCCCACACATTAGATAATGGCGTGTGAACATTCCTCTTTCCCCACCAGTGGTAAAAAAACTGACCAACCATGAATAGGGATTTTCTCATCTCTACAGTCAGCAAATTTCTCAACCAACTACTCTTTACCTTCAAGGCCAATTACTCTTACCCTCTGTGCACCTGAGCCAAGGAGTTTTTCTAAAAGGTCTTCATGCAAGGCTTGTTTTTGGGAAATGGAGGAAGCCTAGGCTTTAGGTGGGGCCATTTTCGGAAGGTAAATTTAGGCTGATGGCTTTCTCTCTTGATTTTTCATGGGTTTACACCATACAATATTTTCTTATGAACAGAGGGAAATAGAAAAAATCCCTAATGGAAAATAAAAGTGTAGTAAGAGGAATAGACAACTCATCGTATTTATCTCACATAGTTATTTTGAGTTTAACACTAGAGGTATGGTAGTAGCTTTCATCTTCAATGCTCCAACACTTCAAAGTCCTTTGGAATAGCATGCACAGAAGAAATTGAGATATGAATTGCATTAATACCATTTATCCAAGACTAGAATTAGTCACGTCTGTCTTCACTTCATCTCAAGTGAACTAGATATGCAAGATCATGCACTTTGGGAAATTTGAATATTGACCATCAAATTTTATGATATTGGAAGAGGTTTGATGGCCATGATCAATGCCGAGAGATTGATGATATATGATACATCCAGAAAGTTTTACTAAACCAATCAAGAAGTTACCCTTCATTATTTCCTACTTTATTGCCAGAATAGACAAGCCATAGATATTATGCCATTCTTGTTACCTAGCAACTTTCTGTCATTCTATAATCTGGCAAGCCACACTGATTTATAACCCAGTGGAATGGCGGAGGAACAAAAACCACAACATCAAAACATGCCCCATCCTAGCTGGATCTTTTCTTGCATATGTAGCAACCACATGTCAAGCTTTCGCCTTTCGACGGATGCTAACTAAGGCTTTGGAATAGAGCTTGGCGGAATGGAAGAAACATTTAAAATTGCTGTTGTTTCAGACAGGACCCACCACCACCATCTTTGTTATAACATGAAAAAATTCTTCACCAGCTGGCATTTTATTTTGCAATTTTGTGACCATCCTTAATCAGTTTTGAATGTCAGCAGATTGGCGGAAATGTGTAACTTACTTTTACCTGTCAAAGGGGTTAGCAATACTTGACCTTGGGCATAGAATGTTCCTAAAAACAACTTATACCTTGTTAGGAATCGAAAAGGGATACAAAATCACTTGGTCATTCAAAATGTAGCTTTCTAGGTATGGGCCAAAGGCGGTGGTTGTATGGTGAGGGGCTAGTCAAATAATGTTCAAGGGGACATAAGGAAGCAACTTAAACACTTGGTAATGTGAGAAAAATAGTCAACCCTAATTATGAGACAAAAGTAAAAGATGCTTAGGAAGCATGACACAAGGGCTTAGGGTCCCATTAAGGATTTTTTTCTTGTAGTTACATTGTTTTTTTAAAAATCCTAAGTCACAAACCCTACACATAAGTTGTCAAAGACTAAAGGCGTGGAAAAATTTTACATGGTACCATCACCATGTAAGGAAGTTTGTTTTGGGGTTAAAACACCAAATTGGTTCAAAAGTAGATCTTCATGGCCCACAGTCCATGGATGAGTCCTTTAAAAAGGAAATCAAATAGGAACAAAAGCTTCATAGTATTGTAGAATTCAGAAGAAAAAGCAAAGAGAAAGGGAAGAACTACCAAAATCAGCCTCATATGAATTGTCCCAAATAGAAAAAGTAAAAGGGTAATCAATTTGGGGATAAGAAAAACAAGAATAAATTTACAAAGGTGGGTGAGCAAAGTAAACCCTACACTAAACCCATTACTTTAAATGAAGAGGAAAATGATAATAATGACCAAAAAAAGTTTTAAAAACCTAAAAAAGGACTGAGAGGTGGGTATTTTAACTATGGGGGTGAATATTATGCTAATAAATACCGTAAGAGGATAGCCGAAAGAATAGAATGGAATTGACATCAACAATATTTTCAACATTACATCCATGTGGAAGTACATAATAGACAAGCTAACTTCCAAGCCACTCCTATTGAACTGACACATAAGATTTATGGTGTTTTAGTTAATGTGATTATATATATATTGGTGCTACTGAATGTATAATTGATCCTAGAGTAGTAGAAAGATTACTCAGGAAAGCTAGTTTCATGGCCAACTCCTGGATAGTAATGTATGGTAACCAAGATGAGAGAAAGTTAGATCAATGTCTAGCCCGTAGTGAATTGTCATTACCAAATTTTGTAACTCAAGTTAACCTTTAAATGTGGCTCTTCTGGGATCATATGATGTCTTCCTAAGAATAAATTGGTTAACCTAGCACAAGGCCATAGTAAATTTTTTTAAGAAGACAGTAATATGTAGAGATAACTATGGAAACCAAACCAAGGTGTGTGGCATTCAAAGGGGCATAATCCTTAGACAAATCTCTACCATGCAAGTACAGAGAGACCAAAGGAAGGGATGCACTCTATATGCTATTCATATAGAGGATTTGGGAGAAGAGAAAGAACACTCCATTGACGATTTTCCAATACTTCAAGAATTTCAAGATGTGTTTCTAGAAGAGTTATATGGTCTACCACCAAAGAGGGAATTTGACTTTTCCATTGATCTTCTACCTAGTACTAAACCATAATCAAAAGCTCTCTATAAATGACTACTTATGAACTATATGAGATGAAGGTTTAGTTATAAGAATTTCTTGACAAGGGTTTGGTTCGACCAAGCATGTCACTGTGGGGAGCACCTATACTCTTTTTAAAGAAAAAAGATGGTAATCTCTGAATGTGCATCGATTATAGAATGATCAACAAGATGACTATCAAAAATAGGTATCCTTTGCCAAAAATTATTGAGATCTTTGATCAAATGAGAGGTGTGACCATGTTCTTAAAAATGGATTTAAGATTGGGATATCATCAGTTAAGAATCAAGAAGGAACACATACATAAAACTCTTTTTAGGACTCATTATGGGCATTATGAGTTTATAGTTCTTCCTTTTGGCCTTACCAACACACCTACAACTTTTATGAATTTAATAAACAGTGTTTTAGAGACTACCTAGATGATTTTGTCATAGTTTTCATTGATGATATTCTCATCTACTCCAAGAATGAGGAGGAACATGAACAACATTTGAGATTGGTGCTTCAATGTTTAAGGAAGCACTGTTTATTTCAGAAATTATCTAAATGCTCCTTTTATCAAAATAAAGTGCATTATTTGGGTGACATCATATCAACAGAAGGAATATCAGTTGATCCAGCTAATATCAACACCATAATAGAACAACCAACCCCCTAAAACATTTAGGAAGTCTATAGTTCTATGGGCCTAGTAGGGTATTATAGAAGATTTGCTAAAGGGTTCTCAAAATTAGCAAATCCTATCACTACCCTTTAGAAAAAGGGGAAGAAATTTGAGTTTTCAAGAAAATATGAACAAGCCTTCCAAGTTTTACAACATAAATTCACTATTGCTCCTATTCTCACTATGCCAGATCCGAATGGGAGATTCTTAGTTATAACTGATGCATCAGGAGATGGTTTAGGTGGGGTTCTTATGCAAAATGGCCAAGTTCTAGCATATGACTCTCAGAAGTTAAAGACTTATGAGGTTATTTATGCACCTCACGATCTGGAATTGGTTGCGATAGTACATGCTCTACATATGTGGAGACACTATCTAATTGGAGAATCTTTCGAGTTGAAAACCGACCACCTAGGCCTTAAGCACATCTTCAACCAACCCAACTTAAATGCCCATTAGAGAACATGGATTGAATTTCTTAGTGAATATGACTTTAATATTGATTATATCAAAGGAAAAGAAAATAGAGTAGCCAATTCTCCAAGAAAGAGAAGACACATTATGGCAATTGTAACTTTTCACTCTACATTTAGAGAGAAAGTACTAGAACAACTTTAGAATGATGAGCATTATGTGAAGGTTAAATCAGTTTTAGAAAAGGATACTTCTAACCATCAGTTTGAAGGGTACAAGCTTGAACAAGATGGGTTACTCAAATTTCATAATAGGATGTACATACCAAGTCATGGTGAATTGATATAAAAAATTCTTGACGAAGCTCATAATGCTCCTTATTCAGGTCATCCTAGAGTAATAAGACTTTTAGCTGACTTAAAACTATTATACTTCTAGCCTGGTATGAAAAGGGAAGTGACTGAGTATGTTTCCAGATGCCTTGAATGCCAATGAGTAAAATTTGAGCATGTTCACCTTGTAGGATATTTGTATCCGCATGATAAACTAGATCAAAAATGGAAAGAAATTAGTATAGATTTCATACAGGGATTGCCCATGTCCAAATCTAAACATTATGTAATTCTGGTTGTGATTGACAAATCAACAAAAGTAGTGCATTTTATACCTAGGAGTTTGACAAATGGATCATTGAATTTGGCTAAAAGATTTTTGCAAAAGTTTTCAGACATCATGGGGTACCTGAAACCATTATTTCTAACCTAGATGTTAGGATGACATCTAGGTTTTGGAAAACCCTACATGCTGCCCTAGGAACTCATCTTAATTTTAGTTCAACATACCATCTACAATGAAATGGGTAAACTGAGTGAGTTAATCAATTTTTTGAAGATTTTCTTCAAATGTACTATATGGATCAACAAAGTAAATGGGAGGAATACCTTCCATTGGTTGAATTCACCTACAATAGTTCCCACCAATCTTCAGTAGGCATGGCTCATTTTGATGCCCTATATGATAGAAAATGTCATACCCCTATTAGTTGGGACATAATAGAAGACAAGGTAATAGTTGGCTCTAAAATGCTCAAGGAAATGGAGGAGAAAATGAAACTGATCAAAGAAAGACTAAAGGAATCTTCTAATAAACCAAAGAGCTATGGTGATAAAATAGGAGTTTTCATTAGTTTGTAGTAGGGGACAAGGTGTTCCTCAAAGTTAAACTACAAAAAGTTCTATATCTTTTGGCAAATCAGCAAGGCTAGACCCTAGATACATGGGACCCTTTGATGTTTTCAATGTGATAAAATTTGGAGCTTATAGATTGGCCTTACCATAGTCTCTCTTGGTTGCATGATGTTTTTCATGTTTGTTTACTAAAACCTTACCATCCTGATGACAGTCACATTTTGGATTGGCAAGCTTTGCAAGTTTAGGATCTAGGGGTGGTACAAGTAGAGCCCCTGTAAGTCCTTGAGCAACACAAACTTAAGTTGTGCAATAGGGAAGTAGCCCAATGCAAGGTACAGTGGGATCATTTTTTAGTAGACAATGCTACTTGGGAAGATGTTGCAGAGATGCAATGACTCTTTCCTCATCTTTTCTAGTTTTGTTTAAATATACATCTTGGATATCATCAAGATGATGACCACTCCTAGAGGGGAGTGATGTCATCACCCATTTTGTTACATACCATAGTATTGTTATTATAGACTTGTACAAACATGTATGATGTTTTGATTAGTGACATTGGATGCTTTTGTAGTCATCTGGATGATTGTTTATCTGCATTGTTAAAATGAGTAAATGTTAGATTATATTATAGTAGCATATCAGGAATTATAATTTTAATGTTGTATATGTTATCAGTTGTTGTGGATTAACTACAATTTGATGTTTTGAGAATGACAGGATTTACCATTCACCTCTTCTCGATGGGAGAGTATTGAATAGAGGAGAGGAACCTAGTACATCTAAAGTCATCTGCATGACTCACACACACACACACTAAATCATCATTTCATAAGTTGCATATATGATATGTACACACATATAGCACAAATAAGTATATACTCAAATACACACACACACACACACAAGTAGTTAATTGATATAAATAGTTAATTAAGTTAAATAATAGGGATATAGTAATAAACCTTTGTTTTATCCTTTAAATAAAAATAAAAAAAATTATAATAATTAAACATTGTGAATTGTTTAGCAATAAAAGTAAAATCATTAGTACAACCAAATAATTGGCAAAAAAATATTACTATTACTATGTGCAACACAATATATGTGTGTGTGTGTGTACACACATATAGCACAAATAAGTATATACTCAAATACACACACACAGATATATATATATATATATATATATATATATATATATATATATATATATATATATATATATATATATATATATATATATATATATAGTTAATTGATATGAATAGTTAATTAAGTTAAATAATAGGGATATAGTAATAAAACTTTGTTTTATCCTTTAAATAAAAATAAATAAAAAATTACAATAATTAAACATTGTGAATTGTTTAGCAATAAAAGTAAAATTGTTAGTACAACTAAATAATTCACAAAAAAAATATTATTATTAATATGTGCAATAGATTTTACTATTTTAATTATCAATACAATCTTATAAAAACAAAGGATGAAGTATTATTTTATAAAATTTAATTATTTAAGAGGAAAGGAGGAAATATTTGCACTATTTTAATACTTCATGGAATAAAATTATTCACGTGCCTAACATCTATTTGAAGACCTTGCTTTTTTCTCCACTAAACTATTGAGTGAACACCACTGAGAATTTATCAAGGTTTTTACATGGCAATAAAATAAAATGTTATCTTGAACACCTGGAGTCTTGGCAAGAGGGAGGGAATGCTTATTAAAAAGGTAATTTTAGAGTTTGAGGGATGTCGGATAGAGGAATGGAATTGGGAAGAGAGAGGAAAAGGGAGAATTTGGGGTGAAGGAAGAAAACTAGAGATACTATACAAAAGAATTTTAGATGCAGAAAGATTGAGGTAAGAATTTTACCACACTATTCAATTTGAACATAGATTACAAGAAAATCTTAAGCATGCTTATTTAACAAAAAGGCAGTAGATATTTCCTTTAGGTTCTTTTGAAAACTTATGAGCAGTTGTACGTTGCACTCCATCTTGTGTTTGTAGATTATGAGTCTTTAAATAAACAAAAAAAAAGAGTATATTCAACTACTACCATATGTAAATTCATTAATTTAGAGTAGCTATGGAATTAGATAGCTCTAGCTAAGGGCCATCTGTTTGGAATACTTGGAAGAAAATTTTAATCTAGTTAAACAGATTAAAAGGAAACACATTATGTAGGAAACATACCTTCATAGTGAATACATTACATGATTTTGACATATCATAGAGGTATTTTAAACAAAAATAATTTTAGAAATAAATGTTGTTAAAACTTTGAATGTGCAAAAATAAAAGTTGCAGCAGAACTCTAAATTCATTATAATGAATATACCATACTTTAGGGCAACCAAAGAAATAATTCAAGGGCTGCCAATATAGAAAAAAAAGATTCTAGGTGATCCATTGAAGGGAGGTGACCCCTTCAATGGAGACGCCTCCATTAGAGGTGCCTCCTCTTATTGTTGTAAATAGAAAACAATGAAATAAAACTGCTCTTCACCTTAAAGCATATCTTATTATCTTTCACTACTTTAGCATATTAAATGCCTTTTGAGAGTCCTCCAAATACTCCCTTAAATATGTTGTTAAGAAAAGGAAACATGCCTTTAAAAGGGAGCGAATAAATAAATTGGATAATAAGTTTTTATGGTTACCTTATAATTTATTAAAGGCTAGAAAATATATAGAAGGAAGGAAGTGAAAGAATTACTATGATAAGTAATTTTTTCATTAGAAAATAACCATGAAAGAATGAAAGAAGAAATTTCTCATCTACTAAATTTTTTTTTTTTAAATTCTTTACTTTGGACCATAGATGATAAACTCTTGAAATCATTATTTAATGACTAGTTTAAAGGTACCCCTAATAATGGAATTGGTTATAAATTGTATTGCCAACATGCATGATTGATGTGAATGGTTTCATTTTAGGAAGAAATATTTTCCTAAGGATTGAAATCATTGATGCCATATTGAACTTATGGTTGCATGTCTATATGTTTGCATTGGGCAATGGGTAGAATGCATAGTTAAATTTATTTCACTGTCATGCATGACGACCTTGAGGAACTAGTTTCTTCGAGACGGATCAGGCTACCTACGCGGGTAGCATGGGGAAGCTTTGGTTTTATGGTAGTGTGGAAGTTGCCTCTATGATGTTCTCTTGACTTTGGAATAGGAAGGATGAGCTATGGATGAGAGATTGCACCAAGATGCCACGTCACATTTGAGAACTTGCTACATCTAATAAAAATATGTAATCATGATATGTTGGGTATCCAACATTGTGAACATATGTAAAGCCTAATTCCTTTATGAGCTATTTGAATTTCCTGTTATATAACTTTGAATTTGACATAATTAGGATTTCATTTATCTATTTTGTCCTAAGATGATAAATGATGTTGTTGTAAAAACATTCATGAAATCTCTTGTCTTTATGTGATAAATTTTCAAGTTTATTAAGTGCTAAGATGCTATTAAGTATTTTATCACTCATTGTTAGTCTTTTCATCATTGCATGATAGAATTAGCTTGGTAAAGCTTACATGATATCTTATATGATGCTTATTGTAGTACTAAGTTCATATATGCTATATGGTTATATTGGAGGATTGTTACATGTGGTATTAGAGCTCTGGGTTAAACTCTGGAGCCTATTGAGTTTACTTGCTTTTAATGTGACTCGTGAATTTTCAAGAATTTTCATTAATGGAAACTTCCTATAGTACAAATCAAAATGAACCTACAAATGATAAGGTTCAAGAAAACAAATTAGATCAAATTCTAGCTATGTTGGCAGACACTAGGGCTAGAATGAATGCTTGAGAATATGAGGTTAGGGCCACTAGGTCCATGCCAAATCAAGCCGAGCAACAGGAAACCTCAGTAAATAAAGGGAATCATTCTAAACAAACTCCATATGAAAATCAATCCATACCAAGAAGCAAAGGGGCCAAAATTGAGAATGGGTTGACCAAAGATTTAAAGAAAATCTCACCTCCCAAATTTGATGGCAAGGCTCTAAGGGATGGTACTGAAGCATGGATAGTAGAAATGGAAATATGTCTTGAACTAAATAGCTTCTCTGAGGAAACCAAAGCAGTTTGGGCATCCTTCCAGTTAAAAAGGGAAGCAACTACCTAGTGGGATAATGTTACGATAGAGAAACACCTTTCTCCTGAAAGCTTGACATGGGATATCTTCTTATTCCTATTTCAGAAGCGATGGCTTCCACAACACTACTTTGATAGGAAGATGAATGAGTTCCAAAACCTAAGACATGGAGATCTTTCAGTAAATCAATATTGGGAGAAGTTTGTTCAACTTCTCAAATATGTTCCCCTTTACCAATAGGATGAATGCATATGTGTAAGGAAGTTTATTTTGGCATTAAAACCCTAAATTGCTTAAGAAGTAGATCTTCATGGCCCGTAATCCATGGATGAAGCCTTTGAAAAGGTAATCAAATAGGAACATAATCTACATTGTATTGCAGAATTCAGAAGGGAAAGAAAAGAGAAAGGGAAGAACTAGCATAATCAGCCTCCTGCAAATTCTCCCAAATAGAAGACCCAAAAGGGTAATCAATTTGGGGATAAGAAAAACAAGAATAAATTTACAAAGGGGGTTGAGAAAAGTAAACCATACACCAAACCTTGGACTTTCAGTGAAGGGGCAAATGTTAATAATGATAAGGGAAAGATTCAAAAACCCAAAGAAGGACCAAGAGGTGGGTGTTTTAACTATGGGGGTGAGTATTATGCTATTAAATGCCCCCAGAGGATAGCTAAAAGAATAGAAGGGAATCGACAACAATAACCTTTTCAACACCGCATCCATGCAGCAGTACATAATAGACAAGCCACTTCTATTATACTGATAGGTAAGATTTATGGCTTTTTAGTTAATAGTCTTATAGATACTAGTGCTATTGAATGTATCATTGATCCTAGAGTAGTAGAAAGATTACCCAAGAAAGTTAGTTTCATGGCCAACTCCTAGATACTAATGTATGGTAACCGAGATAAGAGAAAGACCAATGTCTAGCCTGTAGTGAATTGTCATTACCAAATTTTGTAACTGAAGTTAACCTTTATGTGGCTCATCTTGGATCATATGATGTGATCCTAAGAATAAATTGGTTAACTCAGCACGAGGCCATAGTAAATTGCTTTGAGAAAATAGTAATTTGTAGAGACGACTATGGAAACCCAACCAAGGTATGTGGTATTCAAAGGGGCATAAGCCTTAGACAAATATCTACCATTCAAGTAAAGATAGATCAAAGGAAGGGATGCACTCTATATGCTATTCATATAGAGGATTTGGGAGAAGAGAAAGAACCCTCATTTGATGATTTTCTAGTACTTCAAGAATTTTGAGATGTATTTCTAGAAGAGTTTCCTGGTCTACCACCGAAGAGGGAATTCAACTTTTCCATTGATCTTCTACATGGCACTCAACCACAATCAAAATCTCCCTATAAATGACTACTTCCAAACTATACAAGATGAAGGTTCAGTTACAAGAATTTCTTGACAAGGGTTTGGTTCAACCAAGTGTGTCACTGTGGGGAGCACCTGTACTCTTTGTAAAGAATAAATATGGTATTCTCTAAATGTACATTGATTATAGAATGATAAACAAGGTGACTATCAAAAATAGGTACCCTTTGCCAAGAATTAGTGTGATCTTTGATCAAATAAGAGGTGCAATCGTGTTCTCAAAAATTGATTTATGATTAGGATATCATCAGTTAAGAATAAGGAAGGAAGACATACATAAAAACTATTTTCAGGACTCATTATGGGCATTACAAGTTTACAGTTCTTCCCTTTGGCCTTACCAATGCACCTACAACTTTTATGAATTTAATGAATAGTGTGTTCAAAGACTACCTAGATGATTTTGTCATAGTTTTCATTGATGATAATCTCATTGACTCCAAGAATGAGGAGGAACATGAAAAACATTTGAGATTGGTGCTTCAATGTTTAAGGAAATACTGTTTATTTGGGAAATTGTCTAAATGCTCCTTTTATTAGAAGAAAGTGCATTATTTGGGTCACATCATCTAAGCAAAAGGAATATTAGTTGATCTGACTAAGATCAAAGCCATAATAGAATGGCGAACCCCCTCAAACATTCAAGAAGTCCATAGTTTTATGGGCCTAGTAGGGTATTATAGAAGATTTGTTGAAGGGTTCTCAATATTAGAAAACCCTATCACTACCCTTTAGAAAAAGGTGGAAGAAATTTGAGTGGTAAGAAAAATGTGAACAAGCCTTCCAAGTTTTAAAACATAAAATCACTACCACTCATATTCTCATTGTGCCAGATCGGAATGCGAGATTTTCAATTATAATAGATGTATCAAGAGATGGTTTAGGTGGGGTTCTTATGCAAAAATGGCCAAGTTGTAGCATACAAGTCTCAGAAGTTAAAGACTTATGAGGTTAATTATGCACCAAATGATCTAGAATTGGTTGCGATAGTGCATGCTCTACAGATGTGGAGACACTATCTAAATGGCAAACCTTTCGAGTTGAAAACTGAACACCTCTATGCCTTAAGTACATCTTCACCCAACTGAACTTAAATGCTCATCAGAGAAGATGGCTTGAATTTCTTAGTGAATATGACTTTGATATTGATTATATCATAGGAGAAGAAAATAGAGTAGCCCATGCTCTAAGAAGGAGAAGACACATTATGGTAATTGCAATTTTTTGCTCTACATTCAGAGAGCAAGTAATAGAACATCTTCAGAATGATGAGCATTATGTGAAGGTTAAATCAGATCTAGAAAAGGATACTTCTAATCATCACTTTGAAGGGTACAAGCTTGAACAATATGGGTTACTTAGATTTCATAACAGGATGTACATACAGAGTCATGGTGAATTGAGATCAAAAATTCTTGAGGAAGCTCATAATGCTCCTTATTCAGGTCATCCTAGAGTAACAAAACTTTTAGCTAACTTAAAACCATTATATTTCTAGCCTGGTATGAAAATAGAGGTGACTAAGTATGTGGCCAGATGCTCAGAATGCTAGCGAGTAAAAGTTGAGCATGTTCACCTTGTAGGATATTTTTATCCACGTGATATACCAAAATAAAATGGCAAGTAATTACTATAGGTTTCATACAGGGAATGCTGATGTCCAAATCTAAACATGATGTAATTCTAGTTGTGATTGATAAATTAACCAAGATAGCCCATTTTATACCTAGGAGTTTGACAAATGGATCATTGACTTTTGCTAAAAAATTTGTGTAGAAATTTTCAGACCTCATGGGGTACCTGAAACCATTATTTTTGACCAAGATGTTAGGATGACATCTAGGTTTCTAAAAACCCTGCATGCTGCCCTAGGTAAAAGCACAAAGTTGTGTCAGCCTTTCAGCCAACTTATCAGCACAAATGAATTTAAGTATTTCTAACTAAAAATCATTTTTGGTCAAACATATGATCATGTAAGATTCATTCTGGGTAAGTTAGATATGTTCACAACTTTTCCAACTAAAATTGGTGGCTAAATGCATATGTAGCACCATAATTAGACCAATTTACCAAAAAAATAAAATTATTTAAAAAACTTGATATTTCAACAACTTCTACTCATGTAAATAGCATTTTTTTTTAAATATAAAAATACCCTTTTGTAGATCTATAAGTTTATTTTTCAAATATATATATATATATATATATATATATATATATATATATATATATATATATATATATATATATATATATATATATATATATATATATATATATATATATATAGTTTAATTATTAGTTATATTTTCCTTTTTTATTTTTACTAAAACTAAGTTATCAGTACAAAACATTAGGTCGATTACCATGTCAAGAAAAAATAGTCAAATTTCTTAAAAAAATAAAACAAATATGATGCACTAGATAAAAGAATCTATATCAAGATGGTATATTTTTTTCTATTTTAGGTAAATAGTTAATATGAAAGCTGACGTCGAATGGAAACAACTACATTTTAATACACTCATATTTTAATATTTATTTAAAAATATATATTTATCAAAATTGGAAAAGAGATATATCCATGCACTAAAGTTTCAAGTTATAAATACACACAAAAAAATTCAAGAAAAAAAAATTACTATATAATGATTGATGTCTCATGTAACTTCATTTTTTAGCATTTTATCAACAACTAAATTATAGTGTTATTTTATTAAAAACTATATTAAAATAATTTTTTAATTTTTTCAAAAAATAACAAACATAAAATATACTAAACAATAAATATTTTATTAGTTTACATCATTTCAAAATTCAAAACATATATGTCACTTTTTAGTGATTCAAGTTTAAAAGTTGGATCAATATTGTTCATTTCCTTTATAAAAGTGTGACAAAGCTTTGTAATTTTACCACCCTAGGAACTCGTCTTAATTTCAATTCAGCATACCATTTGTAGACAGATGGGCAAACTAAGCAAATTAATCAAATTGTTGAAGATTTTATTTGAATGTACTATATGTATCAATAGAGTAAATGGGAGGAATACCTTCCATTGGTTGAATTCGCCTACAACAATTCCCATCAATCTTCAATAGGCATGGCTCCTTTTGAAGCCCTTTATGATAGAAAATGTTGTACCCTTGTCAGTTGGGACATAATAGAAGACAGTGTAATAGTTGGCCTTGAAATTCTCAAGGAAATGGAGGAGCAAATGAAACTAATCAAAGAAAGACTGAAGGAAGCTTCTCATAGATAGAAGAGCTATGTTGATAAAAATAGGGATTTTCATTAGTTTACAGTAGGTGACAAGGTGTTCCTTAGAGTTAAACCACATAAAAGTTCTATATCTTTTGGAAAATTAGCCAAGTTGGCCGCTAGATACATGGGACCCTTTGATGTTTTGGATGTGATAAATACTAGAGCTTATAGATTGGCCTTATCACCATCTCTCTCTTGGTTCCATGATGTTTTGCATGTTTTTATACTAAAACCTTACCATATTGATGCCACTCACATTTTGGATTGGCGAGCTTTGAAGTTTCAGGATCCAGGGGTGGCACAAGTAGAACCCCACAAATCCTTGAGCAGTGTAAACTTAAGTTGGACAAAAGGGATGTAGCCCAAGACAAGGTGGAGTGGGATCAATTTTTAGCATACATTGCCACTTGGGAAGATGTTGAAAAGATATAACGACTCTTTCCTCATCTTTTCTAGTTTTGTTTTATAGATCTTGGATATCATCAGGATGATGACAACTCCTAGAGGGAAGGGATGTCATAGCCCACTTTGTTACATATCATAGTGTTATTATTGTAGACTTGTGCAAACATGTATGATTTTTTGATTAGTGACATAAAATGCTTTTGTAGTCATCTGGATGATTGTTTATCTACATTGTTAAAATGAGGAAATATTATATTATATTATAGTAGCATATCTGGAATTATAATTTACATGATGTATATGTTATCAGTTGTTGTGGATTAACTACAATTTGATATTTTTGAGTACGACATGATTTACCATTCACCTCTTCCTGATGGGAGAGTATCATAGAGGAGAGGAACTTAGTACCTCTAAAGTCATCTACATGACTCTCACACACACACTCTAAATCATCATTTCATAACTTGCATATAGGATGGGATTGTGGTTAGATTGTAAGATGTGGATTTGTTTCCTTCTATTTTAGTTTCTCCTTAGTAATAACCTAAACTAATTAACTTCAGGACATAATAATACATATATAATAGATATATACATCTATGTGTAGATATTGCAAGTGTGGATATATGGGTGTATATACATACATATGATATATATGTACACACATATAGCACAAATAAGTATATACTCAGATACACACACACACACACATATATATATAAGTAGTTAATTGATATAAATAGTTAATTAAGTTAAATAATAGGGATATAGTAATAAACCTTTGCTTTATCCGTTAAATTAAAAAAAAAAATTACTAATTAAACAATGTGAATTGTTTAGCAATAAAAGTAATATTGTTATTACAGCCAAATAATTGACAAAAATAAATATTATTATTAATATGTGTAGCATCTTTTACTATTTTAATTATCACAGAATCTTATAAAAACAAAGGATGAAGTATTATTTTATAAAATTTAATTACTTAAGAGGAAAGGAGGAAATATTTGCACTATTTTAATACTTCATGGAATAAAATTATTCACATGCCTGACATTTGTTTGAAGACCTTGCTTTTTGCTCCACTGAGCTATTAAGCAAACACCACCAGGAATTTATCAAGGTTTTTACTTGGAAATGAAATGACATGTTATCAAACACCTGGAGTCTTGGGAAGAGGGAGGGAAGGATTATTAAAAAGGGAATTTTGGAGTTTGAGAGATGTCAGATAAAGAAATGGAACTGGGAAGAGTGAGGAAAAGGGAGAATTTGGAGTGAAGGAAGAAAACTAGAGATAGTGGACAAAAGAATTTCAGAGTTGCAGAAAGATTGAGGTAAGAATTTTACCAGATTGTTCAGTTTGAACATAGATTACAAGGAACTCTTAAACATGCTTATCTAACAAAAAGGCATTAGATATTTCCTTTAGTTTCTTTTTAAAACTTATGAGTAGCTGAAGGTTGCATTCCATCTTGTGTTTGTAAATTATGAGTCTTTAAATAAACAACAAATTTGGTATATTCAGTTGCTACTATATGTGAATTCATTAATTTAGAGTAGCTGCAGAATTAGATAGCTCTGGCTGAGGGCCATTAGTTTGGAATACCCACATGAAAATTTAATCCAATTAACCAGAATCAAAGGAAACACATTCTGTAGGATGCATACCTTCATTGTGAATACAGTATATGATTTTGACATATCACAAAGGTATTTTAAACCAGAATAATTTTAGAAATAAATGTTAAAACTCTATACATGCAGAAATAAAAGTTGCAGCAAAACTGTGAATTCATTATAATGAATATGCCATACTTTAGGGAAACTAAAGAAATAATTCAAGGGATACCAGCATAGAAAAATGAAGAATCTGGGTGATCCATTGAAGGGAAGTGACCCCTCCAATGGAGACACCTCCATTAGAGAGGCACTTTCTAATGGAGACACCTCCATTAGAGGCAACTCCTCTTATTGTTGTAGACAGAAAAAAATGAAATAAAAATACTCTTCACTTTAAAACATATCTTATAATATTTCACTACTTTAGCATATTAAATGCCTTTTGAGATTCCTCCAAATACTCCTTGAAATCTGCTATTAAGAAAAGGAAACATGCCTTTAAAAGACATCGAATAAATAAATCAGATGAGCCATAAGTACTAAGTTTTTATGGTTACCTTATAATTTATTAAAGGCTAGAAAATATATAGAAGGAAGGAAGTGAAAGAATTTCTATGATAAATGAATTTTTCATTAGAAAATAACCATGAAATAAATTTCTCATCTACTAAATTTAAGAAAAATAAATTCTTTACATTGGACCATTGGTGATAAACTCTTGTAATCATTATTTAAGGACTAGTTTAATGGTACCCTTGATAATAGAATTGGTTATAACTTTTATTGCCAATATGCATGATTTATATGAATGGTTTGATTTCAACCAGAAATATTTTTTGAATGATTGAAATAGTTGATGTCATCTTGAATTTATGGTTGCATGTCTATAATTTTGCATTGGGCAATGGGTAGAATGCATAGTTAAATTCAATTCATTGGCATACATGACGACCTTGAGGAACTAGTTTCTTTGGGACAGGTCGGGTTGCCTGTGTAGGTAGCATAGGGAAGCTTTGGCTTCGTGGTAGGGTGATAGTCACCTCTATGATGCTCTCTCGACTTTGGGGTATGAAGAAGGAGCTATGGGCAAGAGATTGCACCGAGATGCCATGTCACATTTGAGAACTTGCTACATCTCATAAAGATATGTAATCTTGTAAATTTGATATAACTTTCTATTATGTGTTGAGTATTCAACATTGTTAACATATGTAAAGCATGATTCCTTTATGAGCTATTTGAATTTGGTGTTATATAACTCTAAATTTGACATAATTGAGATTTCATTTATCTATTTTGTCCTAATATGATAAATGATGTTGTTGTAAAAACATTCATGAAATCTCATCTTTGTGTGATAAATTTTAAATTTTATTAAGTGTTAAGATGTTATTACTTATTTTATCACTCATTGTTAGTCTTTTCATCATTGCATGATAGACTTAGCTTGGTAAAGCTTACATGATATATTAAATGATGCTTATTGTAGTACTAAGTTCATATATGCTATATGGTTATATTGGAGCGTTGTTACACGTTTCCTCAAAATAAAAGTAAAAACTAAATGTTTTGCTTCCACATGTTTGTAATAGTTGTGATAAGACCATTTTGAACTATGTTCTCATTAGCTGTGATAGGAATCATAGAATTGTCTAAATTGGCTCAAATTTTATTTATCGACAAGTTGAATCATGACGATGCATGTGGATACATGTATCAAAGTATTTATTCAAAATGAACACAAACATTTTTTTTGCTTTAACGCGCTGGTAATAGTTATGATAAGATTAGACTATATTTTCATCAATTGTGATGGAATCATTTCACGATTGTCTAAATTGGCTCAAATTTCAGGTATGGATAAGTTGAATCATGATGATGCCCATAGATACATGTATCAAAGCATTTCCTCAAAATGAACACAAATTAAATGTTTTGCTTCAACATATTTATAATAGTTATGATAAGACCAAACTATGTTTTCATTAGGTGTGATGGGAATCATTTAAGAATTGTCTAAACCAGCTCAAATTTCAAGTGTCCACAAGTTGAATCATGATGATGCACTTAGATATGTGTATCAAAACATTTCCTCAAAATAAACAAAAACTAAACATTTTTCTTCCACACGTTTATAATAATTGTATAAAACAAGATTATGTTTTGATCAATTGTGATAGGAACCATTTTAAAATTGTCTAAACTGGCTCAAATTCCATGTAACGACAAGTTGAATCATGATGATGCACGCAGATACAAGTTAAAGCAAGAAATAAGTTAAATAATATGGAACGGGAAGTCTCTCACCTTCCATTGAAAAAAGCAGGCCAAGAAAATGAACGAA
Source organism: Cunninghamia lanceolata (assembly GCA_027924645.1). Classification (NCBI taxonomy): domain Eukaryota; kingdom Viridiplantae; phylum Streptophyta; class Pinopsida; order Cupressales; family Cupressaceae; genus Cunninghamia; species Cunninghamia lanceolata. Next base: position 1,264,035 of record BSBN01000195.1, read on the forward strand.
TGGCTACGAAGGTTCGTGGGTGCAACGTGGTTTGCAAGCACTCCTGCTTCCAGAAACCTACCGCTAAATGTCACTCAAGCACAATTTCAGTTCAAACATGAATGATCTTCCTCGGTCTTCCAGCAGTGGCCACATTACTCCAGGCGTAAACATTTCCTTACGTGCTGCTGAAGATCCAGGCCTCCTGAAAATATAATACATGTTTTTAAAATTAGAATCATTTCATTCTATTGGCCATAACTAATTGCGAATTACATACTTCTATAGGAAAAGTACTTATCCTAAGGTTAATATATGTTAATTGAGTAAATGCGTACAAATCATGGATAAATTGTATAACTAATTTAGGTTAGTTTAAAAAAAAAATTATAGAAATAATTGATTTAGATTTAGTTAAAAGTGTCAAAATAAAATGTTTAAATAAATGAGGACGTCAAATAAATTACATGTATGGGATTGGGTATTGAGTTCTAATTTTGGTGGAGATGTTATTGTGTAACTGTCAAGAATCCATTATTTTAGAACTTCTTAGATGACTAATGTTTACTACTAAATCTAATTGTATACTACTTGTGTTCACTTTCATGAGTATGGTTGTGATCTTCATGAGTATAGAAACAAAATTACTATGCAAATATGAACTTGTAAAGTTCAAGACTTGATATGAAAATTGTCTATTGTTCGAAACTTGTTTACCTTCTTGTAGATGCTTTGAATATGCGTAAGGACTAGTGGTATTTACAAACACCTTTAAGGAATTTTTATAGTCATCAAAATCAAGTTCTCCACAATCTCACCCCTAGATGGACCTATTCAATGATGATGAACCAAAGTGAAGAACAATAAGCAAATATGCAATGCATTGTTCGAATAATAATATAATCCCTTTTGTCTACTTAAAAAAAAAATTCTAGATGTGCTCTAAAAATTCCTAGGTGATTTTTTTTTAATTAAGGTTACTCTTTAAATACACCACCCTAGTGTATAATTTAAAATAAGTTATTATTTTGTTGGCTCATAATAACTAGTAAGAGAGAGAAACATGGGCCTAAATTAAGAAATTCAAATTTAAAGGTTTGGGGTTCAAATCCACAACCAAGGAACTCATTGAAATCAACATTACATGTGTAGAGTTGAGACAAGGTAATGAATGACTACATATAGAGATCAAGTCTAGATCTTGGGGATTATTTATGACCTCAATTGATCAATTGGTTGATATTGCATATGTAATATCAATCAATTGATATGTCATACATAAACAATATCTCCCTTGATCTATTGAAAGGAAGAGTGATGACCTTGAGAGTCACCTCTGTTGAAAGGTGGGGAAAGAGTAGAATTATTTCCTTACAAACTAGCAAATGTAGAAAAGATAAACTACTCACTATGGGACCAAAATATAAAGGAAAAAGGCATGGGTGTATAATTTTTACCATTATATTTCATCCCCACTTTAACGTGCATGTGAGCGACCATGAGAATGCATGTAAAAAAAGGAAGCATCCAACATGGGAATCCAATATTTCTCACACAATCAAAGGATAAAGATTTGCATTAAGTAATATATCATAGTTGTGGATTATGTGTACTCTTGTAGAAGAAAAAGTTACAATGAGTAGCATCTATAAAGCATAGAAAAAAAGGTTGCAATAAGTAGCATATGTAAGGCATTTAAAAATGACCATACTAACAACTTTCTAAATCTATTAAAAAAAAGTAAGAAGAGTAGGGTAAGAGATTCTTCCTATTATAGAAAGTGGTAAATCCCTTGTAAGGGACTCCAACCAAGTGGATAAGAACCTTAAATAAGTAGACAAATGTCAAGGACATTGAATAAGTAGAAAATGTAGTCCATATAGATATAGTAATGATGATCTTTCTTGTACTAGAAAACACAAATAAATATCATAACTATATCATTACAAACAAAGTCATGAAGAGATGTCAATGAAAAAATATATGCCTCCAGTTGGTTACATATGAAGGAAGCAAGGAATTTAAGGTAAGGGAAAATGTTAGAATTATTTAACACATAAAAAGCCTTTGGTGTTTGACTCTCTAGCTACCCCCTTTGATCCTAAATCCCCTTTGGTTGAGGAGAGGGAGTTGATACTTTTCATGAATCTAGATGTTGATGTTTTAGTCCCATTAGTGGACCCATCTCCTATTAAGGATGCTGTTGATCCCAATTCACCCTCTAATGTCTTGTTTCAAGTCTCCTATGAACCGGCGATGTTAGAGGCTAAAGATGTTGTGGTGAGAGGTGATGATTGTTTTAATGTTTATATGTTGCTCTCTTCCAACAACAAAGATGTAACAAAGAATCAATTGAGGATAAAGACCCCTATAAAGGAGTCACAATGTCAATGATCTAAGGAGATGATGAAATAGAAGTTTGATCATGAAAAGAAAATACTTTCACCTAGCTTGTCAAGGTCTAATAGAAGAAGATATGAGAAAAAACTCAAGGACATAGGTTTATGACAAAAAAAGAATGGAAGATGAAATCAAAGGGGGCTTTAGGAAATGGAAACCTTGAAAGAAGGCATTGATGGAAGTTAGTGAACACTAGAATGGTTTGGTGTACTCCTAAATCTAAAACATGAAATTATATCTGAGAATATTTGGGGGCCAAAAAAATCCCATAAATAAGAACTATTACCTAAATTTAAGAGAATTCATATGTCTGATTTGATGTTGTTATAAGAAATTAAAATACCTACAAGGCGAAGTTCAAAAAATTTATACTAAACATTTGGAAGAGTGGTCCATGTTTGGGTGTTCATACTATGAGTGCTTTAGGTAGTATTTCTACCATACGGATTCCTTCCTCCCTTGCTAGTCTAGTCTCAGTGGTCTCTCATCATCACTTACATATTCTCTTCTCATATCAAAGGGACAAATATTCATGGATTGTTTCAAACATCTATACTCCTAACTCTACTAAGGAAAGGAGACAGGACTATCTTGAACTAGAGAGATTCAAAATACTACATAATAACATAAAATGGCTTATTTCTAGGGATTTCAACATCCCTCTCTCCTCTCTAGAAAAATAAGTGGGGTCCCAAGCCCACTCTAATAGCATGTATGATCTAGGGACCTTTATTTCCTCTTGCTCCTTGATGGATGTTGAGTTTTAAGAGGTTCAATATTCACTTGATTGAGTCAGAGAATAGGTACATCCCTAATTTAGGTAAGACTAGATCGATCTTTAATCAACCTAGACCTATTTCTCTCTTTCTCATGCAATCTCCCCCTTCTTCCCTAAATTCCTCAAAACTACTCTCACCTAGTGTTATACCTAGAATATGAGAAAATAAAGAAAGGATATCCTTTTAGATTTGAGAAGATGTGGCTCCATCATCCAGATTTGTATTCTAAAATTGATGATTGGTGGAACATCAAGATTGATGGGTCTATTATGTTTAGATTGACTCAAAAAATAAAGAATGTCAAGAGAAACATAAAAATTTGATAAAACTACCTTTGGTAACATCTTTACAATAAAGAAAGAGCTCTCAACTAAGTTAGAAACTTTGTAGTGGGAAATTTAAACTAAAGGGATGGACCAAGAGGATTTTTGGAAGGATCTAAAACTTTTCTCTCTAAATATCACTCTCTTGTGGCCAATGAAGAATATTTCTAGAGTCAAAATCCCTACTCCCTATGCCTAAAAGAAGGTAACAATAACACCAAGTTCTTTCATCTCACTACTATGAAACATACATTTAGCAATAAAATTAAATAAATATAGGATTTCAATAGAAATTTCACTACTGATGAGGAACTCATCTAAAACTAAGTTATAGCCTTTTTCAAGATAAATTCGCTAATTTAGGAAAGGGGGGTCAACTACTAGATCATATTCCTTCTATTATTTTAGATATTGAAAATGAATCTCTAATTGCCCTAGTGATGGAGGAAGAAGTTGGATATGTTGTCTGCTCTTTTGAAGGATGCAAGGCTCTAGGACTAGATTGTTTCCAATATATTTTCTTCCAATTCTTAGGGAGGATCATTAGTAGAGACATTGTTGATATTATACAAGAATGAATATCCTCTGGTCATTTCCTCAATGAACTCAATAACATGATTTTGGTTCCTATGGCCAATAAAAATAGAGACTCCAACTTTGTTGATTCTGTAGCTTTAAGCCTTTGCAACTCAATGTACAAGATATTCACTAAAATTTTTGTAATCATGCTACAAGTTATTATTCCTAATTTCATTTCCCCATACAGAAGTGGCTAAAGAAAGGGGAACAAATCTTGGATTGTATTATCATATTTATTGAGGTCATCCACTTGATTGACAAGAGAAAAAAGGATAGTTTCATTCTCAAGTTAGATATGAATAAAGCCTATAATGGAGTTTCCTGGTGCTTTGTTGGTAGAATGATGTAGAGGTTTATTTTTTGTAAGATATTCAAGAATCTTATCTAGAATTGCATATCCTCTCACTTCTTGTCTATACTACTTGATGGTAATCCATCTAGTTTCTTTATGAGCAATAGGGGTCTGAGATAAGGTCATATGTTATCTTCTTTTTTATTTGTCCTCTTTCCTAAAGTGTTGAGTAGAAGCCTCAATTTTTTTGTTAACTTGGTAGGATAAAAGCAATGAATTAGTCTTCCTCTATTACTCCTATTGCTTAGGTACCCATTTCTAATTGAGTATCTATGTCCTTTTAGAATGTGTAGCCATTATTTTTTAGAACAAGTGTGTGTTTCATAGCGAGTACACATTTGTGAAATTTTAAATTTAACACCCATGGTTTTGATTTGGTTTTAGGCTTGGAATAGACTTCAAAACCCAAACCTGAGCATTGGACCTAAAGTACAATGTTATGGTAGTGACAAGAGTAGAAACTATCTTTGGAAATATAGCTAATGACTTCTTTTTAAAAAGTTTTGGATGAAATTAAAACCCATTATATATGACAATGTCTAGCTTTCAAATATGTATTTTTTAGTGTTGAATATTTTTCTATTTATTAATTAAATTTTAAACAAAAATCTAAATAAACGTGAAATGACATATATTACCATTTTTAATAACTTTTGATTTTGATTTTTTAAGAAACTTTTATGTCTGACCAATATAGACATTATTCTCTACATGATGAAAAAATAATTCATGTTACAATTATTTTAAGTCTAATTATGTTGGTCATACATGAGGAAAATACCTTAATCCCAAAAAAAAATTATTAAAAAAATATCTATTAAAAAATCATAAAAAATATCCTAAGCAAACTTCAACATCATATGCATCTTTCTACAAAAGGATATTGAAAAATGCTTTCATTGACTAATTTTGTTGTTGTACATGTGAATGTTTCAACCTTTAGTTTAGCTTTGAAAAAGGGTCACTTTTGTACATCCTATAGAAACCCAACTTATATCATCTGCGTATCAGAATATATTACATATTTGAAAACTAAAAACAAAATCCTACATTACATATTTTCACACAATGTTAATATTCTATGGGTAAGTTCTTCAAATGTTTATCCCAATTGTGACAAACTTTGATTTTTTAGAAAATATGCTTCCAAATTTTGGCCAAAAAGTGGACTCAAATTATTGCACTTACCCACTCATCAACACTTTTTGGATGATACTATCTTGGTGGGTGAAGCTTCAGTTTTTGAGATTTAGAAATTCAAAATCCTCTTGTGAGATTATGAGCATGCTTTAGGCCAAAAAGTGAATATGGATAAGACCTATTTGATATTCATTAATACACCTTTAGCTAGGCAATTGAAGATTGTCAACATAATTGGGTTTCAAATGTAGTATCTATCATCAATCTACCTTTGCTTTCCTATGTTCAAAGGGAGCATTCTTTAATGCTACTGGTCTTGGCTTTTAGAAATATTCTATAGAAAACTTGTAGGATGGAAGGGTACTCTTTTCAATCAGGTAGCTAAGTTGTAACTTGTCAAGTCTACTATTTGGAATCTTACTATTTACTTCATGCCTCTACTCTAGACACCCTTCAAAAATGTTGAAAATTTGGAACATATTAAAATAAAAATTCTATGGACTAGATTTGAGCAAAAGAAAAGGATTCCTCTTGTTAATTGATATGAGGTTTAACTCTCTAAGAAATGGGGGGGATTGGGAATTAGAAAATTAAAATTATTTAGCTCAACCCTTGCAGCTAAGGTGAGTTGGAGATTTCTCAATTAAAACAAATAGTGAACCAACATTATCAAATTCAAATACCTGATGGTGAACAACAAACTATATTTTCTAGCCTTTAAATACCTTGCTAGGGCATCTCATATTTGGAAGAGCCTTCTCAAAAGTTGATTAATCCTAAATAAAGGAGTTAAATAGAAAATTAGAATTGGCACAAAGGTCTAGTTTTGCATGAGCCTTAGCTTCTTGACCACCCATTACCAATTATTGACTAGCTTTGTCCTATCTCTACTCGACATAAAGTCTCTATGGAGATTATAGAGTTAAAACTCTATATTTTGTTGTATTAGTTCATAGTGGCAAACTTCTTATATGTTATGAACTTGGTAATCTATTTGTATTGGAAGTCATAGCCCACATGGAATTGCCAAGTATCACATGACAGGATTTTGAAGAAATGAAGGTTTGTAAAGTGCAGAATGTGCCACGTGGCGTGGTAATTGAAAGAAGTTGGCACAGTGTCTAGTTGTAGTGGAAAGTGCCACATGTTGCAATGGTGGTAAGAGGAAAACTTTTGATAAAGTAGCTCAGATGCAAGTGGGATATGTTGTGTATCTATTGCAAATGTGTGGAACTTTCCACGTGTCACTCTTTTTGCAATATATTAAAGTATCAATGTAAAATATGGTGGGCCCAAGATATTAAGGGTTGTTTTCTAGTTGTAGCAGAAAGTGCCAAGTGTTGCGATGGTGGGTGTTTGAAGGAAAGAAACTAAGCAACTTAGAGGAAGCGCCAGCCTACCGCGTGTCCTAGTTTTGAAACTAGAGGGTGTTGCCATGTATCTTGAGCATCAATTAAGTAAAGAGAAGCTGAAGACACCAAGTGTCAATATGGTGCACATTCGAAGGAAATTATGAGAGTTTGACCCGATGAGCATGGAGTGTGCCATGTATCAACTTTTGAGTCATTTGGAAGCCCACGGAAGAGGCCATCTGTCCCAATGGTATCGGTAGTTACAAAGTCGTATGTTTAGCGCCAGTCAACCAATCAGAATGCGAGGACAATGCAACAACATATTTAGAAAGATTTCTAGTGCATGACTAGTTCTAGTTTAGTTATGCAGATGGTTGAGAATCCTAACAGCCGTCAGTATCTCGAGCCCTATCTTTTTTCTATAAATAAGGGAATTATGTAACTAATAGATATATGTAAAGATACTGAAATAAAAGAATATATATGAGAAGAGATTTGTGGTGTGACTAGAATATATCATTGTGCCTCTGTAGTTGTTTCAAAAGAAAAGCATCATAGATCTGTGCATGTTTTGTGCCTCATGTATTCTATTGAATCTATTAATGAAAAACCTCTTTTCTATGTTATTTGTTGATATTTTTCTGTCTTTATTGCAATTTCTCTGAGTTTAGCCTTTGAGTTTAATTCTGTTCATAATCTACTTATATTAACCATGCTCATTGCTCTTTAATATAGTAGAATTCATAAAAGGTTTAGTCACTCTGCTAATTGTTGAAACAAATACAAGTATGACACATCACCTTAGAAGTTATTTCATATTGTATATGTAATCTTCTTTCTCTTCCCCTTTTCCAAAACCCCATTAGAAATAGAAGAGCCATCTTCTATAAAATCTAGAGGGCATTCTGAGAGTCATCCCACATTCTCAAAATCTCCCATGTTGGTGCTATAACTTGCACAATTTTATACATCAATAGTTTTTGCCATGCTTAGTGGCACCTTCTCTAGATTCTTGATCAGAATCATATGAGCTAGAGATTAGGAAGAAGTCAAAGCTGTGGACCAACCACCAGAGCTCAATCAACTGCTAATCCAGAAATGTTGTTGCCACCTTTATCAACCACTCCAAGAAGAAGGGTAAATCAATCATCTAGAGTACCAAGAATAGCCATGGAAGCACCTCCTCCTCCTAATCTACCATGAAACTTTGTAAATTTGAACAACAGTAGTCCCCTAGTTCTCCCAATGTCATCAGATACTTGGGATCCAATTCCTGCTAATGCTTTGAAAGCATTACCCAAGTTTATAGGAGAAGAGTCTAAGACTCTAGGAGAATACCTCCAAGATGTGTCAGATGTGTGTGATGTGCATGTCATCAGAGAACAAAATGTTTCTATCAGATTTTTGGTAGCTTCTTTCAAAGGGAAAGCCCTAGATCAGTACAGGTCCTTGGCCTCAAATTCAATATCTACTTGGGATCAGCTCAGAGATGCTTTCTTTGCAAGATTAAGTGAGAAAGGAGATAGATCATCACTATTATAGCAACTGATCACCATAAAGAGAGTACCCCAAGAAGCCATAATGGATTTCAACACTAGGTTTCAAAAGACTTAAGATAGAATCCCTACGATAGCTAGACCATCAGCAGGTATGCCGATTGTATTTTATCTTAAGGTTTTTAATTCTAATATCTTGGTAATGATTTAGTCCTTAGGAGGATAGACCCTACCAACGGCATATGAATTAGCTACAAGAGCTGAAAATAGCCTAATAGATGCTGGGAAATTTCCTCCAAGGCCTCCCATGCCTATGTTCCCAGAGATTTCTATTTTTCTGCCACAAAGTTCCTAATTCTCCATCAGTCCCTATGTCTATGTACACTTTTCCAACACCTCAACAACCCACTGCATCAACACCTTTTGCTCCTCCATCTGAAATGGATGATGTCAACAATATTCTTAGAACCTTTTCAAATGAAATTATTAATCTCAAGATACAACAGACTGCTTATCCAAAACCTCCTTACCAAGGATTCCAAGGTAATAGGCCTCCATACTAGCCAAATCAATCATCTAGTCCTAGTACCCATGCCATTACAAGTTGTCCTAGCTAACCTAGGTAGAGAAATGATTCTTGGGAAAAATAACATAGCAAAAGAGTCCAATGCTTGGTCTTTCCCTTGCAATAATGTACATTTTCCTAGATATTGTCCTAGAGGCAACTTACAATAGAGGGTAGCAGAGCAAAGAAGAATGGAGGGTCAAGTTGTTGCATCTACTGCTCCTTCGGGTAGCAGAGCAAAGAAGAATGGAGGGTCAAGTTGTTGCATCTACTGCTCCTTCGTATTAGTCACCTAGTGTTCAAAATGTAGTAACGGTCGCCCAAATGCAAGGAATGTGCATTGAACAAGAAGAACAAATTGTCCCAGAGCATGCTCTATTTGCATAGATTGAAGAAGCATATTCAGTGTTTGTAAATGAGGCATCTACCTCCAAGAAGCCCTTGGTACAGTCTAACTATTTCACTAGGTCAAAGAGAAGAATGGTTGAATAGCCTGAAGCCATCAATAATGAAGTAGCCAGAGTTCCTTCATTCCAAGCTCAATATACCCCAACTTCAAGACAAGAAGTACCTATGGAAGCTCAAGATCAAGGAGTCTCCAACCAGGTGGTGCAAAGAGCAAGATATCCCTACTATCCTAAGACACAGATGTTGGGACCTATAAATATGGTTGAACAGTTGAAGAAAATCCCTGCAAATGTGTCGATATGGGATATGCTAGCTATTCCTGAACAAAAGTCACTGTTATAGGAAGCATTGCAATCTCAGATGGATCCCAAAGTTGTTAACCCAAAAGGAGGCACAGACAAGGGAAGGGCTCAAAACAAAGATGTTCCACATCAGCAGACAACCACTCTAGTAAATACCACGCTAGAGGTAAGTAAGTCTAAGCCAAATCCATTTTATTTAACCCTAATAGTGGGCGAGAAACTGTTACATAACTCCATGATAGACTTGAGGACTAGTACCACAGTCATGCCTAAACAAGTAGCTAATGCTTTAAAAATAGAGTACCAATTACTAGCTAAAGGAGTTATGTAGTTAGATGGGAAGTCTTTCCAAACCATAGGAATCATCAAACAACTCCTATTACAACTGTATACTTGTCCAAATATAAATATCTTGCAAGATGTTGTGATCATTGACATTCCCCCTATCTTTGGACTATGCCTATCTAGAGATTTCACTACTAAAATAGCAAGGTATATGTCACTAGATTGGTCACACTTGATCTTAAGAACTAAATATGGGACAAAGATGAAAGTACTGTCAGAACCCTTATCTAAATAACATATCATTGAGGAATTATCACCAAGGTTTGAAGCATCTCATGCTATGATGAATAGAGATGACCGAGTTTTTATTGAAGATATAGGGGAATGGACTGAATATGATAAAAATGAAGAAGAGAATAATCAGCTGATGTCTATGATGCAGAGTGACCCTTACAATAATTATGATTCTACTAGTTTAGGAACTTATGTAATCTTTAAGGAAGATCAAGAAATACTAAACATAATGAGTCAAGATATAGCTAAAAAGGAATATTCTAATAAAGACTCTGAGATCTAGACCTTAAACTTTGATGGATCCAAGAGCAAGAATGGTGTAGGAGTGGGTATTTGTCTCACCTGTCCAAAGGGAGAAAAAATTCTAGGGCCATACGCTTCCAGTTTTCTTGTACAAATAATGATGTTGAATATGAATCTTTGGTACATGGTCTTATGTTAGCCAAGAAGAAAGGAATAAAAAAATTAATAGTCAAAGGTGAGTCAGAGCTAGTTGTGAAACAGATTAGAGAAAAGGATGTGGCAAAAAATGTTAGAATGAGGTCTTATTACCATAGGATCTAGGACTTGATTGATGATTTTGATGCTTTCAATAGAGAGGTTGTACATAGAGTTCAAAATAATGAAGCAGATAGGATGGTATAGATTGGCTCTTAGTTCAACCTAGCTAAATATTTGCTTATCAATAATGAGGTAGTGAAGGTCCTTATCAAACCAGGAATCCCTGATAATGTTCAAAACTAGCAAGTTTTTGACAATGACCTTCAGGTGCTTTTGTGTTTACAGTAGTCTAGAGAATTTGCTGACCATTTACAGCCTAAGATTGAGGAATCATATGGTGACCAGATCATTTAGTTGAAATCTAACAAGCTTCTAAGGGGGTTAATAATGTTGGAGAACCTATTTTACCCAGATGATGTAAGCCTACATAAGTGAGATTTCACAGCAAGTAAAGAAGACTATTCTAAAATTCAGGTCAGCAAAGGAATTAAGTTAAAAGTAGGAAATGCCACCACCCAGGAGCAAAAAGGATAAGTTAATTTCTTTATGCAACCAATATGATAGGGTGATTGCATGGACCTATGATAACCTCCACAGTTATAATAGGGACATTATCCAACATACTATAGAGCTTGTTGAAGGATCAAACCCGTTCGCTAGAAACAGAGACCAGTAAATCTTAGAATTGAACCTCTAATGGTGGAAGAGTTACAAAAGCTTCTTGAGTCTAAGATTATTTTCCCAATCAAGCATTCAACCTAGGCATCTAATTTAGTGTCAGTGAGGAAGAAAAAAGGAGATATTAGGCTCTATGTGGATTTTAGAGACTTAAATAAAGCTTCATTAAAAGATCATTATCCTTTGCCATCCATGGAACAGATCTTACAAATAGTAGCTAGATTAGAAGGATTTTCTTTGCTTGATGGTTTTTCAGGATACAATCAAATTTGGCTAGTAGAGGAAGATCAACACAAAATAGTGTTCACAACCAAATGGGAACTTTTGCATATGTCAAAATGCGCTTTGGTCTCTCAAATGCTGGTGCCACTTTTTAGTGCGCTATGGATATAGCATTTAAGGGGCTCATAAATAATATCATTTTGATTTATTTAGATGATCTTACTATATTTACAAAAAAATGCCAAAGATCATTTTGAGCATTTAGAGGCTATCTTTCATAGGTGTCAAGAGTTTGGGATTTCTTTAAATCCTAAGAAGTGTGTTTTTGGTGTACCTCAAGGGAAACTTCTAGGGCATATTGTCTCAAAGGATAGAATCTCTATTGACCCAGAGAGAGTCAAGGCCATAATGGACTTATCCTTACCAGTAAATAAAAAGGCAGTTCCTGGGAAAGATTAATTTTTTCATTAGATTCATATCTAATTTTGCAGGGCTAGTCAGGCCTATGACTCTAATGTTGAAGAAGGACTTAGCCTTTAAGTGGGCAACTAAAGGGAGGCAAACTTTTGAAGAAATTAAGAAGGCTATCTCCACTACCCCAGTACTGCAGAATCCTGATTTCTCTAGGCACTTCATAATGTATGTGTATGGAGATGAGCATAATATTGCAACTGTCCTAACTCAGAAAGATGACAAAGAAGAAGAACATCTAGTTGCATTCTTCTCTAGGACATTAAGAGAGTACAAAACCAGGTACAATTTTGTTGAAAAGCAAGATTAAGCCATGTAGTTAAAGCACTTAAGAAATTCAGACACTTGGTATCAGGAAACAAAATCTTGATATTAGTAGCTTATTCAAGTGTTAGAGAATACATTATGGAGGGAGAGATTATAGAAAAAAGAGCTAACTAGATAACCAAGATCTTTGAATATGATGTAGAAGTAAGGCCTACCAAATTGGTTAGAGGAAGAGGACTCTACCAATATTTTGTCAAAGACGTAGAGGCATCAATGTTGAAAGAAACAGAGAAAGAAACTTTGTTAAAACTCCAAGAGCATGACCAAGACTCTTGGGTTAATGACAGGATATAGTTCATCAAGACTAGTATCTTCCCTAGTATGCTCTCCCTTGATAAAAGAAGGTACTATAGACAACAAAGAAGTTATTTTGTGTTGATTTATCACATTCTATTTAAAAGAAAATTTGATAGGATCTTACTAAGGTGTGTTGAAAAGGATGAAGTTCAAAAGATACTACATGAATTCCATCATGGAGCCTCAGGAGGACACTTCTTAGCAAAAAATACTGCAATCAAGATTACACAGGATGGTTACTACTAGCCCACATTGTTTGCATATTGTCATCAAATGGTTAAGAAGTGTCAGGCTTGTCAATTCTGTGTTGGAAGGAGAAGGAATGCAACTTTACCTCTAAGTCCCATAATTGTAGATGAATCTTTTGCATAGTGGGGTTTAGATTTGATAGGAATGATCAATCCAGTCTCAAGTATGGGGTACACATAGATACTCACTACAATTGATTATTTTACAAGATGGAGCGAGGTGGTCCCACTTAAAGAAGCCACTAAAAAGATAATTCTAGATTTTTTGGAAGGAATAACTACAAGATTTGGTCCACCTCGCACTATTATATTTGATAATGCAAAGGAATTTTTGGGTACCAAGCTATCTGAGTTTGTATTAAAAAATGATATATATTTGAAAACTTCATCCAACTACTATCCACAAGGTAATGGTTTGGCAAAGTCTAGAAATAAAAATTTGATTAGACTTATCAAAAGAATAGGAGCTTATCATCAAAAAGAATGGCATAAACATCTCAATTTGGCACTATGGGTAGATAGGACTATGTCAAAGCAAGCGACTAAGATGTCTCCTTATGAACTAGTTTATGGCAAGAATGCAATTATGCCACTAAATATATAAATCCTTGCTTTACAGATGACTAAGCAATTCGAGATAGAAGAAAATGGCCCAATGCAGGTGAGGCTTGGTGAACTACTAGAAGTACAAGAGAAAAGAGATTTAGCACATGAATCTTTGATGAACCATCAGCATACCATAAAGAGTTGGTTTGATTGAAAGTCTTATGAACCAAATTTGAAAGTCAGGTATTTGGTTTTGAAATGGGATGAAAGAGCTTCTAAGCTAGGGCAACATAGCAAGTTTGATTCATTATGGACTGGCCCTTTTAATATTCATGCTCGCAAGCAACATAATGCATTTGAATTGGAGAATATGGAAGGAGAACCCAAAGAGATTCCCGTCAATGGGATCGTCTTGAAACACTTCACATAAATTCAATTTTTGCCCCTATATCATAGTTAATTAGGTTCTTTCAAGTTTCATTTCTTTCCTATTTTGCTTTTCCTGCTTTCTTTTGAATAAGTGTTCTAGGAACACATGTCTACAATGCATTAGCCTCTATAGCTAGCAGTTGCACACTCCCCAAAGTTGTTAGGTAGTACCCATACTTCAAGGAAGATAACCAATCATTTCGAAAGATTACCGCCTTTAATGTTGAGTCGGCATATAATCTTCTACAGATTTGGAATGATACACTAACGACTTCTATTTAGCACATCTATTAGTGTCATTAATTGGAAATGATGGGTCATTTAATACATTATTAATGCCACTGTCGAGTCAAGTAGTTAAGTATCTCAATAGTTTGCAGATTCTTGTTTTGAAATCTCTCAAATTTCATCTACTTGTGTCAAAGAAGTTTCAACATCTATTGGAAGTTTGAGGCTGTGGATTGAGTCTAGTTGTAGTTTCTAGAGCCCTTGAAGAGAGATACATAAATGGAAGAGGGACAATCACCACAAGAGGTTCTATTTGATTTACTAGAGAATTGGAAGAATAGTAAGTCCTATGCATCTGCAAAGGAGCAGCTGAGAATCAATTACCCAAGGACCAGAGCCTTGGAGAAAGGGAGAAGTGCCAACCCTACATAGATAGATTATTATGTAGATGGCATCTTTGACACACAGATGGCCAAAAATTTGAAGAATTTGTCAGAAGGGACACATATAAGATGTCTCCAGTGAGTGGAGAAGGGAGAATCTGAAACTTTTGGCATGAGGATATGAACCTCCTAGTTGACTCTGTTCTTGGTCCCTACCGTTCACCCATATCCTAAATTGGTCCAGATGTGTGCAAATTTTTTCGACCCACAAACTTCAACAATTTAGAATAGAAGTTTCATGCTTCAGGTAAGCACTAAGGCAATTCAAGACATGCTAGGCCTATATCACGACCAGAATTCTACTTTCACTACCATACCCAAGTTGCAAAATATATGGAGTGGTGTCAACAATAAACTCAGGTTTCTAAATAATGAGATGCACCTAGATGACAATAATACCCAATTGCCTGCACTACCCATGACACGAGGCTAGTACAACATTGATGTGCTAGATGCCCTCTCCATTCTAGCCTTCATTTTTGGTCAAGATGAAGATGCAAACATTTATGACTGGCAGTTGGCATCCATTTTTAGACTCAAAATAGTAGACAATTCTATCGAGTATAGATTTGACTTCTCAGAACATATCTCCCAGGCCATTAGTGAGCAACTATCCAATTTCTTTGAGGTGCAAACTTTCAAGTACTCAGCCTATCTTTTCCATTTAATCTTATATCAAAATTATCAACTCTTCCAGCAGTATATGCATCTAGATATGTATGACCCTAAAGTAAGTAGCAGAAAAACCATTCTAGGGTTAGCATGGACTCGTGTACTTTTACAAACTTCAGACCCTTATGAATTTGCTGAGTGTTTCGTGGCTCCTATTTTTGAACAATTGGAATTTGAAGTTGTTGTGAATAGAATGAAAAATAGATTGAAAGGCTTCTTAGTTAATTCCAAGGTCCCTTGTGACTATTTCTTTGGTGCCCATTTTACAATTATTAGGCTTCATGGTTTTGCTAGTGAGCCTATTTTGCTCCCAAAAGTTTTAACTCCTCTAGTTGTAGCCTTGGAAGTGGGCCACCAGCTATCAATTATTGATAATAATTTTGGCAACAAGAAGAGGAAGAAGCTCTATGATATTCCTTGGAGTAAGGAGTTTAAGATAAAGAAAAGCGAAACTGAAAATCTCCTACTAAGAAAATTGGCTGCTTATGGTTTTGTGATAGTTGAGGATAAATGGAACTATGATCTAGATAGTTTCTTGGCATCCTGGATTGTGAGTAACAAGGTTTCCACTAGTTTCATTCATGAGAGTTATCCTTTTTGGGAGTAGAGGAGGTTGTCACCGTAAAATAATCTAGAGTTCTATGTAGAGCTCAATGATCTACTTGATGAAGGCCCCAAGCCATGGGAATCCTTTTACACTTGCTAGCAGGAGTATGATCCTAAGAGGCTCATGACACATGGTTTGAGACTGACACTCAAGAAAAAAGACTAGAATAGTGAAAAGATAGTGGCCTACTGGAAGTATAGGTAAGAAATTGTTGAGTTCACCCATACTTTTGGGGGAGTTTCGATAGATGAGCAATGGGAGAGGCTATGGGATGATCATCATATGACTCCCATATTGAGATCAGACACAAGCAATCTTCCAAGCCACTTAGAAGAGTTGGAAGAGGTAGAAGAGATAGAGGAAACAAAGAAAGCAATAGAACAAGCTCCTAGAGCTCCTTGGCCTCAACCTCTTAGTGTTATCAAGAAGCAAAAAGATGTACAATCACCATCTCATGAGGCCCATATAGCATCGGCATCAAGGGGTCTTGGAGTGGCAATTCCTCAACAAACATTTGTGTCAATAGAAGAGGCATCAGAGGAAGAAGACCCTGAAGACACAATTGAAAGGCCCCTGAAAAGAAGGCGCAAGCTAGTGTCATACGAGGAAATTGAGAAATATCTTGTTGGCCCCATAGAAACAAGTTCTCACAACTATAGTGGTAGTCGAGGTAAGTATTCATCCTCTTGTTTCTCCTTCTTCTTCTTCTTCTTTTATGGAGGTGGCAATCCAATTTACCTACTCTTCCATGCCTCCTACCATCTTCCTTGCACCTTTACAATCTTTTTCTCCTACTACTAGTTCATCGGCCTTAGTATCATCATAGGCCATTTAATTGCCTTTGTTTTCCCCATCCATGCCCAGGTGGACTTTTCCTCAGATAGACCCCAACCAACAAATTACAACCATCCCATATGGCCTACCACAATGGTTCTTTTTTCCTTTGTTGGAGGGCTCATTGACTCCCCACCTACCTTTCAAACACAGGCAGACACTACTAGGAAAGTGAGGGAAGCTAGAAGAGAGAAGAAAAAGATGAAAGAAATCAAAAGCCCTGCTACTCCTCACATGAAGTCCCTCTTTGATCCCATCCAGCAATCTCTGACTATCACTCACTTGACCCCCAATGTAGTCAAGCCTATTGAACAGATGAAGCCAGGGGATTATACCATGAATGCAGTGGCTATGGACTTAGCTCACTTTAGGCCCCAAGATAAAGTTGAGTTAATGAATGAGACCTCTGCATTAGTCATAGTTGATTATCGCAAAGCAACAAAGAAGTGAGAAAAGGATTTGGTAAAGGAGAAAGCCACAATTGATGGCTTTTCTACAGAGATTAAGGACAACTCTGAATAAAGATCTATAGTCTACTATGTCCTTAGAAGTGTATCAGGCAACACAAACTCAAGCTGCAAACCTTCAGACTGAACTAACACAAGCAAAGGCCATCACAAACACATTGAAGTGGGAAAAGGCCCTTGTTGAGAAGAAATACCAAGATAACATTCAAGAAGTGTCTCAGTTGCAGCAAAGCCTACTAAAGGAGCAAAATCAAATCAGTGCCTATCAAGCTCAATTTATGGCTAAGCAAGAGAAGACTAAGTAGTTGACCATTGAGCTAAGTCAGAAGCCTCAGAATGTAGGAGTGTTAGAAATGGTCAAGGAGTTGTATGTATCAACATGGCAAAGAATCTCCAATGAGGTTACACATCTTAAGTCTACCCTCAACTTTCTTCTCAAGGCTTAGTTGTTGTGTGAAAGAGTAGAGTCTTCAGTTGAAGCTATTTTATCCATTGTTTCTTTGAGAATATCAAACTCTCAACTTTTTTTTACAAAAGTTCTATGATGTGATTGATGAAGCTTTACTAGCCATAGGGGTGAGTGCTAGAATGACTGCAGTTGAAAAAGTGGATGAAGTTCTCAGTTGCAATGGGGTCGCAACAAAATGCAAGACACTTCTAGATATTTTGAAGCAAGGTGTCAAAGACATGAAAAGACACATTGAGAGACTGATGTAGATGGGACTCCCATCTCCTTTCCCAAATGATAACACAATCTTAATGATTGACTAGATCAAGGCACTCCTGCTGTTGAAGCAAAATCACCAAACTATTTTTCAAAGTCTAAGTGACTCGTCAAGTGAGTGGCAGGTGGAATCAGTTCTCATTCCCATGAACCAGCTTGATTTTCAGTTGCATTCAGTGGTGCAAATTCTTCAGTCATTTTCTCATAAGGACATTATCAATTTGGATCTTTCTTTCTAGGCTTTACAGAAGTAGCAAGGTTTGTTAGACTCAGAGTGGTATGGGTATCAAGCCACCTTGTAGAAGTTGTAATTTTTTGGGTTGTGGCAGTGCAATTTTGAATTTTTGATCTTTTTGTATACTTTATGGGTTCTTTCTATGTAGACACAGAGTTCTATGTGAGTCGCCAAGAACTGTAGAGTTAAAACTTTACATTTTGTTGTATCAGTTCACAGTGGCAAACTTCTTGGTGTAGTCGTGGTAGGAGGGTTCATAGAATAAACTATCCAGACCATGTAGGAAGAGTAAACACAATGGAAACAACTCAAAAAATGGAACAAATGCAAATTTAGTTATTCAATATATCAAAGAATTCAAATACAATATGGCCAGCAACATGTAGGTTTACAATTAGGGCTCACAGGCCTGATTACATACACGCGCAAGATAAAGCTTTGAAGCTCCTTCACACAAAATCTAAACTATAGAATATGAATCAATTGCTAACTTCTAACTTCTTTCCTAAGGATCTATTACATCAATATATATCATTTCCAGACCAATAGATTTCTTCGCGTCAGCTAAGGAAGTTCACAAACTCCAATGAAGAGTTGTAATGTGTTCACAGATAGGTTAGACCTAAATGCATAGAACACTTCCTCAAATGAATAGAACAACATGTGGACCCTTGGGGAAGTCAGCCACGAACCAAAGGACATTGAATGATGTGTCATTGAGATCCACAAGATGTGAAATGACAAAACTAGACCACAAGCTGAAACTGCTTCTGACTAAACTACCTGAACTGAACTAGAAAATGAAAGAACTGAAATGCAAACAAACTGAAATGCAAATTTTTTGGTTGATGCAAGATTAATTTTGAACCAGGGATGCTCTTGCATCACTTCTTATATGTTATCAGCATGGTAATATGTTTGTATTGCAAGTCATAGCCCGTACGGAATCACCAAGTGTTACACAGTGGGATTTTGAAGAAATGAAGGTTTGAGAAGTGTGGAATGCACCACCTAGTGTGGTAATTGAAAGAAGTTGGGCACAGTGTCTAGTTGTAGTGGAAAGTGCCACGTGTTACAATGGCAGGAAGAGGAAAACTTTTGATAAAGCAACTCAGATGTGAGCGAGATATGCCACGTGTCTCTGTTGCAAATGTGCAGAGCTTGTCGTGTGTCACTCTTTTTGTAGTATATTAAAGTATCGAAGTAAAATATGGTGGGCCCAAGATATTAAGGGTTGTTTTCTAGTTGTAGCAGAAAGTGCCAAGTGTTGCGATGGCAGGAATTTGAAGGAAAGAAACTAAGTAGCTTAGAGGAAGCGCCAACTTGCCGCGTGTCCCAGTTTTGAAACTAGCAGGTGTTTCCACGTATCTTGAGCATCAGTTAAGTAAAGAGAAGCCAAAGGTACCAAGTGTCAATATGGTGCGCATTCGAAGGAAATTATGAGAGGTCGACCTGATAAACACGAAGTGCACCACATATCAACTTTTGAATCATTTGGAAGCCCACAGAAGAGGCCATATGTCCCAATGGTATCAGTACTTACAAAGTCATATGTTTAGTGCTAGTCAACCAATCACAATGTGAGGACAATGCAGCAGTAGATTCAGAAAGATTTCCAATGCATGACCAATTCTAGTTTAGTTATGCAGACGGTTAAGAATCCTAATGGCCATCAGTATCTCAAGCCTCATCTTTCTACTATAAATAAGGGAATTATGTAACTGATAGATATATGTAAAGATACTGAAATAAAAGAATATATATGAGAAGAGATTTGTGGTGTGACTAGAATATATCATTTTGCCTCTGCAGTTGTTTCAAAAGAAAAGCATCCTAGATCTGTGTATGTTCTATGCCTCATGTATTATGTTGAATCTAATAATGAAAAACCTCTATTCTGTGTTATTTGGTGATATTTTTCTATCTTTATTGCAATTTCTATGAGTTTAGCCTTTGATTTTAAATCTGTTCATAATCTACTTATATTAACCATCCTCATTGCTCTTTAATATAGCAAAAATCATAAAAGATTTAGTTGTTGTGCTGATTGTTGAAACAAATACAAGTCTAGCACATCATCTTAGAAGTTATTTCATATCGTATTTGTAATCTTATTTTTCTTCCCCTTTTTGAAAACCCCATTAGAAATAGAAGAGCTAGCTTCTCTAAAATCTAGAGGTCATTCTAAGAGTCATCCCACATTCTCAGAATCTCCCATGTTGGTGCTAGAACTTGCACAATTTTATACATCAACAGGGATCTACATGGTGAATTGCATAGAAGTCTTTTTTTTGGTGAAGTGGTGGAGATTCCCCTCCATCTACAAGCCCTCTCCTAAAAAATCCATCCTCTCTAGGTGAGCCATAACTTTCTACTAAGCTTTCATGTACCCTATTTCTCAAATGAAGATGAGTTAGTTTGGGTTGATTTTTCTAGTGGTTTCCTTTTTTTATCTATTTTGACTTTTTACATCTTCTATTCCCCTTCATGATTTCCCTGATTGGGTGTGTCTATGCCTCAAGCCCAATTTTTTTTAGATGAACATCTCTCTTTAGTTGGTTTCTTAGGACAAATTTTTCATGATAGATAACCTAATTAAAGGGGTTATTTATTCCCAATAGATGTGCTTTCATGAATCTACTTTGAAGTCAACTTTCTACCTCTTTGTTTACTATCATCTTTCTTGGGATGTGTGGAATCTTTTTGTTTACTATCATCTTTCTTAGGTCCAAACCCCCTCTATCTTTGATTTTCATTCCTTGTGTTCTCCATTTCCAAATCCATCTCTCAAGTTGCCATGGGAACCTTCACTTCCACATTTTTTTTTAGGCTTATGGAAGAAAGGGAATGCTAGAATATTTAAAGAGGTGAAGTCTTCTATCCCTATTGTGTTCTCCAATATATCTCTTTCCATCAAAGAAAACCTCTTAGTTACTATCAAAGAGCTCAATGATTGTGCCTTTCCCTCTTTCTCTCTGTTAGTCTCTCATAAGGACCTTACAATGGTGGAAAGGTGCACTTGGGAGTTGAGATTAGGTTTTTTTTCTCCAAAACCCTACCTCTAATTGGTTCTGAGTTTAGTGGAGATGCCCTCAAACTTCTTCATTCAAGATAAACTTAGATAATTCCTCTAAAGAAAATCTAGGACCTTCAGGTGCTAATGGTGTTATTAGAGATCACATTGGCAAAGTCTTGGGTTCTTCTTCTATCAATATTGGAGTAAAAACTAACCATCTTGTGAAATATAGTGCTTCCTTTCATGGCATCCCCATTGCCAAGGACACAAGAATTTAAGAATTAGAATTGGAAGGGGAGACCATAAATATAGTCAATTGCTTTCAAAAACTCCATTGTCCTTTCTCAACTATTTAAGCCATATAATAAAAAATCCATTAGACTTTTGGATTGTTTCAATCATATAAAATCTTAATACATCTACCATGAAGGCAACTAGGTTTCTTATTTCTTTTTTAATTGGGGTGTTTATGGAGGGTTACTCTAAATGGGGGAATGTGTTTTCCCTCCCTATGGAGGTCATCAAAATCATTAAAAATGAAATCTATTACCTTGATTGTTAATCCTTCTACCACCCTTTTAGACTTTACAGATTGCATATTTATCAATCTTTAAGTGTACACATTTAGAAAAGTGAACTATGTGGAGTGGTTTCAAGCTAGTGACCACTCAGTGTCAAATGCATAACGAATCTCCATAACATAGCTAAAACTCTATGTTCATGGGTGGTAAGAGAAACCAAGTATAGCCTAACTTTTATGACCTGGCAAAGTGTAATGCTAAGGTGTGGAAAATTCTTATGAAAGGTGGGTCCATGAGGTTCATGAAAAGGCTATGTGGCCATTATCCCACTTTCGCTACTAAATTCACTATAAAATGGGTTTCTACAATGGTTAAAATGAGAGATGTGGAAATTTATGTCTCTGAAATTGATTGTGTAAGTCATGAGCCTTTCTATGAATGGAATGAAAATTTACAAGGATAGGTAGAATAAGGATGGGATGCTCTCCTCCTTTCTACATGATGGGGAATAGTTGAAGTGAATATGAAATTGCTTCACAATAACCTCTCTTCCATAGCAATGGGATGAAGTGGCTCTGTATCTCAATGGATATCCCATCCTAGAATGTAGATTCTAGTTTGTCTACTCTTTGCATTTGAATCTTCTTTTTCATTTTAGACACTCCTACCTTGTTAGATTTTCTTTCTTCCTTTTATCTTTATTGGGCCACTCTATGTGATGCAGGAGCATCCTAGGTTAAAGAGCAATCTTGCATCAACCAAAAATATTTTCTTTCTTTTCTTTTCTTGCATTTCAGTTGTAGTTTAGTCACTTGTAGTTTCACCATTTTCTACCACATTCTACTGCATCTACATTTCAGAGCTCACAGAGTAGGAATTAGCTGCTATGCCATGTTAGCTACATCATACTCATATTTCATGAGATTTGGATTCTTCTGCAAAGAGATATCACTATCAAAAGATCATTAGCTTTCACAGAATAAAGCATTTACCAATCAGTTGGAGAATAGAAGGTTTACAAACCATTTCTATGACTTGCAGAGCCAAATGGAACATCACACAAGGCAATTTTGGACTATATAGGCCTTCATTGAGAACCACATCAAGTTTCACTCATTTGTGGAGCACTACCAAGAGTTGTAGGCTGACCTACACATTTCCTACATGTTTCATCATTCATGGGAGTTGGAGTTTCCAACATTGGTAAACACATCGGTGACCCTATTACCTTCATGGAATATGTGACTTACTATCAGTTCCTCAAAGGTTTCCATTAAATTAAGAGAATCTTCAATTAGAATGGCTATAGTCTAGCTAGGCCTTTGGGTTTTTTTAAGCAATTTATAATATTGCTTGAATCCCCCTCTATCTATAATTTCTTAAAACCCTTAGAAAGAGAAAGTTTTATTCCATGGTAGGCCTCCATAGCTTCAACATAGTGGTTGATCTAAGAAGCCAAAGGGAGTGTCACTACTGATATAAACCTACCAAGATCATCTCTCATCTCTCCCCCACTTCCAACAGCTCTAGGATTCCCCTTAGCCACCCCATCAAAATTATGTTGAAATATGTTGTTAGAATGATAGAATGACATTCTCTATTGGAGAAACATAGAAATTTGTTGATAATGGTTCTAGGAATGATGTCATTATATCTCTTAATAAATATTACTTGATTATTAGGATGGGTCTGTGTACCTCTTTTCCTTGTTGCATGTGCAAGGAGATTGGTAGAAAATAGTATTGTGTTGTATCTAAAGGGTAATATTCTTGATTATTGAGTTAGTTATAAAATCATCACTCATATGAGAAATTGGGATATTGTTATTATTTATTACATAAGGACTTAGCAATATAGATTATATCTACTTTGATAAGCATAGTATCCAATAGTATATTATGATACATTTTACCCTTATGCATAAATTGCATTGTAATCTTGTATAACACTATAATTGTGTAAGTGTTGCATGTGATGGTAATTGGAAAAATATTTTCAGCTTGAGAGTGTCGTGATATTAGTATGTATGATTAGGACATTATTTCTTGCAATTTTATCTATTACACTCTATTGTTGGGGCATTTTGATTGCTAGTTGTCCTATATGGCATAAACATATTAACCCATTTCAAATTTATGTTGTATTTTATATTTTAGTTTAGTACTGTATTTAGACACCTAAGAGTGAGTGGGAAAACATAGTTTGAAGATTCTTCTAATTATGTTTGAAACTTGGAATGAGAGATATGATAGGTGCAAAATATGAAATACCAAGGAATAGTAAGCATAATATTGATCTTATAGATTAACATGTCAGTATATTACACTACATGAAAAGTGCTTGGCCAAGCCTTTGAAATTGAATATAAGTGTAAACTTTATTTAATTAGATATTTTATGCCATATCATGATTTCTAAGTACATCTACATTAGTATGTATGCTAATGTTAGTGGAACATGGTGCACATATTCTTTCTTCATGCTACATTCAGTTTTCTAGAGACTTCATTGAACGATCAAGCTTTCTCCTATGTGGAAGTTAGCATGAGGAAGCTTAGTGCTTCATGTGTTGGGAAAAATGTGCCCTGATAATTCTCTCTCTCCTCTAATGATTGAGGGGTATGGCATTGAAAATGTATATCTTAAGTTAGTTCACTCTTCTAATGATTGAGGGGTACAACATGTTTCTTTGTGTAATGGATAAGCATTATTCTTAAATAATGGAATTATATTTGTTTGGTTTTTAAATATTGATATTTAACTTTAAGATGCTTGTGAATGAGCCTATAAGGCATTATTGAATGTAAAAGGACTAACTCCTTATTTTCATTTCATAAGCTATGTTATCTATCTTATTGTAATGTTCAATAATTGGATATTCTTTTGTGAATATAAAAAATAAAAATACTAAGCGTTTTGCTTAGCCTTACTAAATTTATTTTAGTTATGATGATTTTTCATGGATTAATTGATAATATTTTGCAATTTTAATTTATTTTATTAGTTAAATATTAGTTTTTAAGAGGTTGGATTCTACACTTGTTGTGCTCTCTTGGATTTGTATGTGTGTTGATGTAATGCAGACTTTGTGTTTCCTATCTTGTCTTGTTCCACCTTGATGTTGGTTGTGCTTCAATGTCCTCTTTTCTAGTGTGGCAATAAAGGTTTAGGGTCATTTCAATAACCTTACTTTTACCCTTATGCAAAAAGATAAATTAATTTGAAATGCTTTCACTCAAAATTTAAAGATGTAATAAAAACAATAATTGTAGTACTTTAAATCTAGTTTTTAAGCTATTAAAACTTATAAAAAATAGTTAAGATTAGGACGGTGAGGTATTGAGTGCACACACAAGTGTTCATGTTTTTATCACTATAATCTAGAATAACATTTAATGTGCATCCCCCATCTTTTTGGGACATTAAATATTTTTTAAAACTAATTGATAGAAATATAGCTAAGAGTGTATAGTACAAGTTATATAGATTTTAATATTTTTTATTGAATATTTTTTCTTTTGTAATTTTTAAAAGTGGATGCATCCTAAAATAATATCATTGAATGCACACATATCACATAACTTCAACAAAAATAATAAAATATATATTTTTGAAAATTTGGAAATTATGACAAAAAAGCAATTCATATGTATTTAATAAATATTAAGACAATGTTAAAAGAAAATAAAAATAATTGCCTTAGTTTTTGATAAAGTTAGCTGGAAAAAGGGTCCAGAACCTTATACAAAATAGCCCCAAGGGTAAAGAAAAGGTCTCACACAAGCCAGGAACATCGCATTGATAGTAGACTATTAGTATCATATAGTAACCTAAAAAACTCAATAGAACTAACTTTAAACAAAAACCAACAACATAAAACACAAAAGAAATAGCTAAGTATTCCTTTTGATCCCCTGCCTAGTGAGGAATTTGAACATCTCCTCATAATCCCCTAGTTTGTCAACCCCAATGCCCTGGATCTTGTCATTGAACTCCTTCATACCTGAAACGGTAGTAGAAACACAGTGCACGAATTTGGTAGAAAACCCCGCCATCAATTTTCAATTCTTCTGTAGCTCCCAAACCTTAGACTTGAGATCAGTAACCTCCTCAATAGTCTTTTCACATAGGGTGCATTTCCTCTTGGCCTCCTCCTGATCTTGGGTATCCTCCTCATCCTCTGAGTACGGAGTGTTCATTTCAGGGAAGTGACTAGTGTCCCCTTCCTCCTACACAGACTCCTCAAGTGTACATGTTGTGTTCCCCACAACCCACCCCATTTTTTGATCAAAATAGGGATCCCCTCTTTTTGTATTTCTTTCCTCGCCTTTGGAGTGTCATATCTTATTTTTACTAGGGGCAAGATTTTAAACATCTGATTGTTGATTGTTTCATGTTTCAAGACATAGCCCTTTGCAATTTCATGTTTTCATACCTGAGATAAACAACTTCCTCAATAGTCTTTTCACACAGGGTGCATTTCCTCTTGACCTCCTCCTGATCCTAGGTATACTCCTCATCCTTTGAGTAGGGAGTGTTCATTTTAGGGAAGTGACTAGTGTCCTCTTCCTCCTGCATAGACTCCTCAGGTGTACATGTGTTCCCCACAACCCACCTCATTTTTTGATCAAAATAGGGAACCCCTCTTTTTTATTTCTTGCCTCACCTTTGCAATGTCATATCTTATTTTTACTGGGGGCAAGATTTTAAACATATGATTGTGATTGTTTCATGTTTCAAGATGTAGCCCTTTGCAATTTCATGTTGTTAGACTGTCGGGCTTTGTCCTTCTAGAATGACAGAAGGTGGAGGCCCAAAGCTCTACATTCTACTCTCTTGACTTGGGCATGTTTTCTCATTGCTTAACCCTCCCAATAGGATATTAGAGTTTGTCATGCTAGCATAATAGTAGAATCATCTCTGATGCCCTATCCCATGGACTATTGCATTGCTCATATGGACACCATTTTGTCAATGTTGGTCATCTTGGAATGACTATAGAGAATTCCCTGATAGCCTGATCCCAAGGACACTAGTGTGGCATTGGTAGATCACCCACGTAGCATCAAAGGTTGGCCTTTTGCCTCACTCGTTGGCTGGCTTTAGGGCATGGGGATTTATTTCCCTCCACCTACCCTTGGTAGTACATTAATGGCGACCTCCCACATGTGTCATCGTTCCTTTTATTATTTTTTTGAGCTCATTTGTTTTCATTCAATCCTTTTCATGATTAAATTTCCCTCTGAGCTCTATGTATTTGATTCATAACTAAGATTTTTCAATTCCCAGCTACAATTTTGTATTTGGATTGGAGTTCTATTGCTGTTAAAGTGTGGATTTCATATTTTTCAGCCCTTTCATTGAGTTTGTTATTTATTCTAGGTTGGTGTCACGTTTTTCCCTCTTTATTTCCTTTGCTTGCTGTAATCTTTTAGTGGGATCATGACCAATCTTTTTTTGGGGGGGGGTTTAAATATGGTTAATTTAGGTCACTAGCATTATGATTTCATGTTTTACGAGAGGGTTTTTACTTTTATTTGTTATTGGACTGTTGAATCCATTTTATTCGTTGACGTGCTTTTCAAGGTTTTTTTTACTTTGTGCTTTTAGTTGTTGGGGTGTTGGATATCGAGCTCCCAGTCTTCCATCCCCTTTAGACCTAGTGTTCTTTCCTCTCTAACTCTGGTCTTTTCCTTAGCTTTGTGGTAACATATCGGAGTTTGGGGTTTTCATGTATTATTTTAGATAGAAGAAGATACTCCCATCTTCCACCCCCAATTGCTTTGTAAAGTGTTAGAGTTTGGGCATCAGGTCTCCTAGGATTTCCCTTCCTTCTCTTTGGTGATAGGTAGCTCCTACCATCTGGGCCCTACTTGCTTTGTAAAGCATCAAAGTTTGGGCGTCAGGCCTTTGAGCTTTTCATTCCTATTTTCTTAAGTTGAAAAGGAGTAAGCCTCGACCCCTAATTCTCGACTATATGTATTCTTTTAGGACTCAAAGCTTTGCCTTGAATACTGACTACTACCCTTAGAGACTAAAGTGTCAAAGTTTCAGCATTGGGCCTTCCACCTTAGTTCTTCCTACTCTTTTGACATATGAAATAGGTCAAGCCTGACCTTCAATCTCTAACAAGTTATCAAAAACTACATTTCTTACTATATTTACACACTCTAAAAAGGTTTTCTATGCCTTATGAAGATCTGCAGATAACTAATGTTACAATTTGCATGCAAACACTAGTGATGAATTATGTCTATGGGTGCAGAATATGGTTGAAGCACTACCACAACCAGTGGCAAAGAAGAAGTGGGAGTTCAAGGGATATCTACCCACTTCCAAGCTTGCCAACCCATATCCAAAGATTGGAGACATAGACATTGGTCATCTTGATCCATGGAGCTACTTGCAATAATTAAGGAATGAAGCTAATAGGTCATTTCAAGCGTAGTGTATGAGGAACTTTAGGTTGTTCTAGGCCTGGTTGCATTCCCCATCTCAGTACAAGCTCTTGAGCTAGTACTAGCATGTGCCCGAAGATACAAGGTTGGCAGTAAGAAAGTGATAGCACCATCAGGGCATCTAGTGTTGGACATTTCTTCTGACATGGTTGATAGAGTGTTTGATCTACCTACATATGTAGACTATGACAGGATCACAAAAAACATTGCATTGACCTTCTACAACACCAAGACTAGCACAGAAACCTGAAAGGAATCAAGGTATGCAGAAATGCTTCCTACACCAATCTAATAAGGGGAGATGTACGCAAATCATTTTTAATCCTTACAATTGCAGCAATATTAAACATATAATATAGATATTACAGTAGCAAACACAACACAAGAATGTAGACAGAGAGAGACATAAGATATATCGTGGGGAAAACCTTTTCAGGTGAAAAACCCCACACTTTAAAACCTGCACAATGTATTATCATAACAATAATAGTTTACAATATACTTGCAATGCAATTTCTTCCAAGAGTCTTCAAATGTCATTTCTGGAGTGATTCTGGCATCATAACAATACCTATACGTCAACTATGCAACTACAACTCCAAAACTATACAATATATAGATATACGAGGCAATATTGAGAAGCCTCTAGAGGTAAGCATCCATCTTGGCCACATGGCCATTTCACACATCCCAAGGATATTTGCCCAACATATTTTCACTCTCTTACATCTATCATAACATGACAGATTTTACTTCCCAAGATGGAGTGCTCTAAGGCTAAAAATAGACTATGACAGATGCTCTTACGCATCTTATAGCTGTCATAAATCTTCCCAATATAACAACCTTAAATGTTGTAAGAGAATCCATAATATAAGACTAAATATAGTAAATTCCTCTTACAACATGTCATAGCCCAACTTGGGTTCCCAAAGATGCCTTTCTCTCATGTAAAGATACTCATCGACACTTGTCCCAACTTGTCATAGGAATCTCTATACTTGGCTCTTAACGCCATAGATTCTGTCATATGGAATATCCTCTTCCACATACCACAAGATGCCAACATCTGGCATATTAGTGCCACCTCTAATGGGACCCAAATCCATGTGAGTTTGACTTGACCATCCAAGTCACATTCCAAGTAGGATGACATGTTAGAATGCCACCTCAACTAAGTGACCTAACTGAATGTGCAAGTAAATACAAAATTAGGCAATAAATAAATAAACAATTCTAGGAATTTGTAAAGGTTGAGCCACCTTAATTCCCAACATTCTCCCAATTGTCTAACACCTTGTAAGAGCCAAAAGAATGACAAGATTTAGTTCTTCTAGGGGCTAAGAGGCCCATAGACTCTGAACACCATCTGAACTTGTCTATGCCCATTGGTTTTGTCAATGCATCTGCAACATTCTTCAAAGTGTCTACCTTCTCTAATATCACCTTCCCATCTTCTACCATATCTCAAACAAAATGAAACTAAACATCAATATGCTTTGTTCTGGCATGGAAAGTAGGATTCTTTGCTCAAAAAATCATACTCTGACTATCACAATAGATAGTAATCTATCCTACATCTACACCTATATCTAAACACAACCTCTTAAGCCAAATGGCTTCCTTACAAGCATGAGTTGCTGCCATGTGCTCTACTTTTGTCATGGACAAAGCAACCACAAGTTGTCAATTACTCATCCAACTAATAGCACCACCAAACATGGTAATCACATAAGCACTGGTGGATCTCCTACTGTCAATGTCACCTACCTAATTAGAATCCACTAATCCATGAATACTCACAGAATAAAGAGGTCATGTAGGACTACCATGACAACATATGGAATACTCAGAAGTACCCTTCAAATATTTGAACACTCTCTTCACCACATCCCAATGTACCCATCCAAGATTAACCATAAACTGACTAAGGACTCCCATTGCTTGGGCAATGTTTGGTGTTGTACAGACCATAGAATACATCAAACTACCAATCACACTAGCATAAGGTACTCTACTCATATACTTCATCTGAGAAGGAGACTCTGGATAATTGTTAACAGATAACTTTCTCCCCAATGAAATAGGAACACATAATGGTCTGCAATCTGCCATGTTGAATCTCTCCAACACGGTCTTCACATACTTACTTGATGCGGAGGAAATCCCACAGTCCACCCAAAATGGCAATTTCGGCCCCTATCGGCAAGACTAACTTCCATCAGCTTCTCTCAACCCATTCACTCCGATGCCCATCTCACACCGATGAGGTATTGTTTGTAATCACCTATCGGCAAGACTAACTTCCATCGGCTCTTCTCAACCCTTTCACTCCGATGCCCATCTCACACTGATGAGGTATTGTTTGTAATCACCTATCGGCAAGATATCTCTTATCGGTATGGTCTAAACTTCTCCGCTCGATGGTATCTTTCCTACCGATGAGACTTAAATTTCTATAGACATTGGTTGCCTATCGGCAACATAATAACTATCGGGTCAACCTTCTAGCCTTCCTCCGATGTCACCACCTCACGCCGAAGTCCTCTCTATCGGCAAGACCCTAGCATTCGCTGGGACTTCCAAATTTGCTACCGATGGTGCTTCTCACACCGAGGTCCTTCATCGGCGACACTTCACACCTGTCACCCTGATCGGTGCAATCCACTACCGTCGGTGTAGCTTTTCCCCTTCGTTCCGATAATACTTTTCACGCCGAAAAGCATACCATCCACTTAGTCATCGGTAAGACAGCCTCTATCGGCAGTGTCTTCATTTCTCTCACCGACACACCGATACACGTTCTCCTCCCCACTAAATTACGTTACGCCGATAGTCCGATGCTCGCCTGCAACACAAAAGTCTTCCACACAGTTTTCCTCCTCGACTCCATTCTATACGAATCTCTCCTCGTGGCTCAAAGTCCACATTCCATCTGGTGATCACCTCATAGCTTCATATCTCCTCTGCACAGTTAGGGTTAGTCAAATATGGTACAGGTTAATGCGGACCACTCCATGAGAACCAGAATCTTACATCCATGGATGGGTTTGTTTAGGCATAGTTACACTCAGAAACAAAATGGAAAATGTCTATTTTGATCCCAGTCAGAAGATATACACAAGATTATAGAACTAGAAGTAAAATTCACTGTCAAAAAGGAAATTTTTATTTCTTCAACTTGAAATCTGATTGTTTCTCTACATACACCCCCCTATCCGTCAAATCACAAAAGACTCTTAAAACATACTCTCCATGGGTGGCAGTTGCAGCGATGGGAATGCCAACCATTCTGAAACCACTCACCTCATAGTTACATCCCATTTCTTGCCAGCTCATCTTGTTTCTTGGTCGCTTGGACCTTAGGAAACACATCAAACCAAATTAAACAAAATTAAACTACCTAGGTTTTAAATACATTTATTTTGGTCTTAGGGTCCTTATCAGGCCCCTTAGGACATTTTACCCCTACAGTTCTATGATCATCTCTTCGTGCCCTTCCTAGGTCTCTTTTCCAAGGTGACCCCTTGGATGCTCCCACATCATACTCCCCAGAATAAAGGAAACTCTTGTCCCAAGAATTGGGTGCTTTGTTCCAGCCAGTCTGAAAACTATTTGAAAAATTCCTCTGCCGTGTGACAGGGAACATGAACTCACCGAGAGTTATCTGCCTCCTTCTTCTCCAACCTGCATATCTCTTCCAACCAGTGTTGGTGTTATAAAACACATTCTGATGTCCTCTACTAGGACTCTGCTGCTGCAGTTCTCCTACCCTGTTCACTGGAACATTCAGATTTGTGTCGTTTGGCAATGGCTCCTGTTTGGCCTCCTTCTCCTGCCTCTCTATAGGACAATCAATGTCCCCAACCTTGATACAATTCAAGTCCTGAACTTGTTGTTCCTTAGGACTGTCATCCACCTTCCCCTGCAACTGTTCTTGTTGCTTCCAACCAGCATTAACTTGTACATTCAGCTGTAACTTTTCCCCAAAATAGATAACAATATGGTCCCCCTTGTCTTCACAAGATAGAGGTTTTAACCTGTACTTCACACCATCTTTATGCACCAAATAACTATTTGTATATCCATCATGAATTGTTCTCCTTAAATATTGCCATGGTCTACCCAGAATTATATGCCCACATGTCATTGAAATAACATCACATAAAACAGACTCATGGTATGGACCAATTGAGAAATCAACATATGCCTTCTTACTAACCTTAACTTGCTGTCCCTGGCTTACCCAAGTAGTGTTGTAAGGATTTGGATGATCAAATGTCTGCAATCCCAATTTGTTTACCATCTCCCAGGAAACTAAGTTATCATGTGCACCTGAATCTATGATCATCTTACATAATTTGCCATGACTTAAACAATTTGTTCTAAAAATAGATACCTATGGTGCTATCTGCACTTTGTCCACCATGAGGCACTCTCCTATTTCTGAATCGAGAGCTACTTCTAGTGCCTTGTCTTCTTTCTTTTCCTCTTCCTGTGTCAGGTGAAGTCTTTTCTCCTTTCCCTTTTCAACATCCTTCCATTTTGGACAATTGTAGGTTGTGTGCCCAAATTCATTGCAAGTATAACACCTGCCAGTGAATGCACCTCTACCTGATCCAAATCTGCCTCCACCTTGTATCCACCTCTCTGTTCTGTAGTGGACTCCTTGCCTTTTTCATTGTTGTTTTGTTCCTCATTAGTAGGCTTGCCCCTACCTCTAGATCCTCTGCCAGATCCTTGTCTCTCTTGCTTCCTCTTCACCCTTTCTTCACCCCTTATGGCCAACTGAAAACATTCACCAAGTGTTTTTGGTATATTTAGACCAATCTCATCCTGCAAGTTATACCTAAGCCCATTTAGGTATCTTGCTACTTTCTCATCCTCATCTTCCAATCCACCTCTAATACTAAGCTTGTGGAATTGCTCAGTATAGGACATCACATCCATGTCCTTCTACCTCAAATTCTGTCTCATTCTCTTTGTCTGAATGGTATAATCAGATGGAAGAAACTGAGTCTTCATCATGTCCTTCATCTTATTCCAAGAAGTGATTTTTGTTACACCTCTAGCCACTCTTTCTGTCTGCACACTACTCCACCATGTAAGTGCTGTTCCTCTCATCTTCGTTTTTGCAAATTTCACCTTTCTCTCATCACTGATGTCTTCATATTCAAAGAAATTTTCAAGGGCATCTATCCACCCTAAGACTTCCTCACTATCCATCTTTCCTTGATAGATAGGCAACTCCATAGTTGCTTTTGTTCCACCACCCTGTACTGCTTTAAGCAATCTCAGTAGTTTCTTTTCTTCAGGATCGAATTCATCCCCAGGAGTTTTCTCTTCTACCTCCTCATATTCTTCTTCATCTTCCTCATCATCTTTTTCCTCTCTTTTCTTCTCCAATGCTTCCAATCTGGCCAAGATTGTAGCATTCTCCCTTCTCACCTGTCTCAGCTCTCTTTCTCTTATAGCATCTTGTGCTCTTCTTTCTCTCAGTTCTCTTTCTCTTGCCTCCAATGCTTCTTTTAGTTCTTCATTTGCCTTAGCCATCTTATCCTTCGGCGGCATCTTGACAATTCTGAATCTTTCCACTAGATTCCTTTTCTCCCTCAGTAACTCAATACTTTACCCAGAGCTTTTGCTGTGCTCTGATACCAATTTGATGCGGAGGAAATCCCACAGTCCACCCAAAATGGCAATTTCGGCCCCTATTGGCAAGACTAACTTCCATCAGCTTCTCTCAACCTGTTCACTCCGATGCCCATCTCACACCGATGAGGTATTGTTTGTAATCACCTATCGGCAAGACTAACTTCCATCGGCTCTTCTCAACCCTTTCACTCTGATGCCCATCTCACACCGATGAGGTATTGTTTGTAATCACCTATCGGCAAGATATCTCTTATCGGTATGGTCTAAACTTCTCCGCCTGATGGTATCTTTCCTACCAATGAGACTTAAATTTCTATAGACATTGGTTGCCTATCGGCAACATAATAACTATTGGGTCAACCTTCTAGCCTTCCTCCAATGTCACCACCTCACGCCGAAGTCCTCTCTATCGGCAAGACCCTAGCATTCGCTGGGACTTCCAAATTTGCTACCGATGGTGCTTCTCACACTGAGGTCCTTCATCGGCGACACTTCACACCTGTCACCACGATCGGTGCAATCCACTACCGTCGGTGTAGCTTTTCCCCTTCGTTCCGATAATACTTTTCATGCCGAAAAGCATACCATCCACTTAGTTGTCGGTAAGACAGCCTCTATCGGCAGTGTCTTCATTTCTCTCATCGACATGCCGATACATGTTCTCCTCCCCACTAAATTACGTTACGCCGATAGTCTGACGCTCGCTTGCAACACAAAAGTCTTCTGCACAGTTTTCCTCCTCGACTCCATTCTATACGAATCTCTCCTCGTGGCTCAAAGTCCACATTCCATCTGGTGATCACCTCACAGCTTCATATCTCCTCTGCATAGTTAGGGTTAGTCAAATATGGTACGGTTTAATGCGGACCACTCCATGAGAACCAGAATCTTACATCCATGGATGGGTCCGTTTAGGCATAGTTACACTCAGAAAAAAAATGGAAAACGTCTATTTTGATCCTAGTCAGAAGATATACACAAGATTACAGAACTAGAAGTAAAATTCACTGTCAAAAAGGAAATTTTTATTTCTTCAACTTGAAATCTGATTGTTTCTCTACATACACCCTCCTATCCGTCAAATCACAAAAGACTCTTAAAACATACTCTCCATGGGTGGCAGTTGCAGCGATGGGAATGCCAACCGTTCTGAAACCGCTCACCTCATAGTTACATCCCATTTCTTGCCAGCTCATCTTGGTCGCTTGGACCTTAGGAAACACATCAAACCAAAGTAAACAAAATTAAACTACCTAGGTTTTAAATACATTTATTTTGGTCTTAGGGTCCTTATCAGGCCCCTTAGGACATTTTACCCCTACGGTTCTATGATCATCTCTCCGTGCCCTTCCTAGGTCTCTTTTCCAAGGTGACCCCTTGCATGCTCCGGCATCATTACTCTAGCTTAACCAAAGTTTTTTGTTTGTTCTATCTCTTCTGATATCCATCACCAGAATGTACCTGGTTGTCCCTATGTTTTTCATCTCAAACTATGCTAACAACTATGACTTCAAATTAGAAATCATATTCTTACCATTCTCAATGAGCAACATATCATCAACATACCATGCAATAATGAGAATATAATCACTGTCAAACTTGTAATACACACAATGATCTAATTTCAATCTCAGAAATCCAATAGACAACACAAAGGCATCAAACTTCAAGTACCACATCCCAGGAGATTCCTTCAAACCATACAAAGACTTCTTCAACTTACAAACCAAATTTTATTTACGTTTCACCATGTAGTGCTCAGGCTATAACATATAAATTTATACCTCCAAGTCACCATGAAGGAAAGTTGTCTTCACATCCATTTGTTCCACTTCTAAGTCATAAGTTGCTGCAAGAGATAACAGGAACCTAATAGATGCCATCTTTGCAATGAGAGAGAAAATCTCACCATAATCCTTTCCCTCCACTTGTTAGTACCCCTTCACAACCAATGTAGCCTTATATTTCTCAACACTACCATCTATACCAAATTTCTTCTTGAACACCCATTTACATCCAATAGGCTTTCGTCCACCAGGCAGAGGCACCAAGTCCCATGTTTTATTCTTTTCCAAAGAAGCCATCTCATCTTCCATGGGTTCCTTCCAAGAACCTACATCTTTCATACCAATAGCCTCTTTCACAGCTCTAGGATCATCAGTGTTAAAAATCAAAGAAAAAGAACAACTAGAATCAAGCAATGCATAACCAAACCTCTCAGGTTGCCTCTAGTTTCATGTAGACCTCCTCAAAGACTCAGGTTGAGGTTCTTCTTCTTTTGAACGTTTAGAGTTGCTAGAGCTCTCCTCATCATCAGGTCCAATAGGTTCTTTTAGTTCAGTCTTCTCAGGGGTAGTAGGAAACTAAACCACATCCTCTTTCTTTTCTTTTTTGTCTAGCTGTAGAACAATAGAACTAGGAGTTACCTCTCTAAAGATAGTACTTCTTCTATATAAGACTTTCTTGACCATAGGATCCCAAATCTTGTACCCTTTCACACCGACACCATAGCCAATGAAGATAAAATTAACTACCTTGTTCTCCAATTTTGACCTCTTCTCCTTAGGCACATATGCATATGCCTCACAACCAAAAACATGAAGATGTCTCAATGAAGGTTTCTTAAAAAAACACACCTCCATGGGTGTCTTATCAACAAGTGTTGAAGTAGGAGACCTGTTAACCAGGTAGAAAGAAGTGGCTATAACTTCTACCCAAAACATTTTCTCGAGGCTAGCACCACTAAGCATACTCTAAGCCCTCTCCATCAATGTTTTGTTCATCCTCTCTACAACTCCATTTTTCTACGAGGTGTAAGGAGTTGTCTTATGTCTTTCATTCCCATGTTCTTTACAAAACTTGTCAAACTCTACTGAACAAAACTCACCACCATTATTAGTTCTCAAACACTTAATCTTTTTATCAATTTGATTCTCAACAAAAGATTTAAACTCTTTTAAATGACTAAAGACTTTAGATTTTCTTTTGAGAAAATAAATCTATGTCCTTCTACTGTAATCATCTATGAATGATAAAAAATATAACGATCTAGAAATCAAAGGAACATTCATAGGACCAAACACATGAAAATGAATTAGATCCAACACACTAGAAGACTTACGAGAACTCAAGTAAAACTAAACATGGTTTTGTTTTCCATATATACAATGTTCGGAAAAGTTAAACTCAAGATTACAATCATTTAACCCCTCAATGAGGTTTTTATTTTTTTAGGCTCTAAGACCCTTCTCATTAATGTGACCAAGTCTCTCATGCCACAACATTGTCTTCTTAGTAGGGAGTTTCATTTCCAAAGCATGAGCACCCTTAGGTACCCAAAATGCACTACCATTAGAAGTTGAAGCAACACATTTCTTTGTTGCTTGTTCCAATGGTGAGAGTGAAGTGACTGAAGCTCTTTTCTTCAAATCAGAAGAAATATTGCACTGAGTAGTGCATGCATCCAGCTGAAACAGAGTACCTCTCCGAGTACCCTTAGCAAGCACCATAGATCATCTTGTCATCTTTCATCCTCCATTCAAGAAGACAACCTGCACACCTACATCATTTAATTTACTTACAGAGAGCAGGTTTCATGCTAAATCAAGAATGTGCATAACTCCATTGATCCCCTTCACTCATCCATTAGGGAATCAGATCAAGACTCTTCCATAGCTAACTACTTTTAGCTAAGAGTCATCACCCAAGTACACCTTCCCACTGTCAAACTCTTCATACTTTGTGAACCAACCTTGATGTGAGGTCATGTGGAAGGAAGCACCAGAGTCAATTAGCCACACATCCTTCAATGTATGGGTGGCCAAGGTAGCAATGAAAGCATCACCATCATCATGAGATTTGTCAGAATCTAAATTTGAGGTGTTCCTCTTTTTCTTCTTTTCCTCCTTGCACCCCTTTCAAAAATGCCCAGTTTTACCATAATTCCAACACATTGCCTTGGACTTTCTAGGAGATTTCAATCTTCCATGGGATTTGGATTTTCCCTTTTTATCTTTCTTGTCCTTCTTCTTCCCTTTCTCCTTGGGTCTACCATGAACCGCAAGAGCCTCCTTAACCAACTCAAAAGACTTTCTCCACATTTCTTTAGATAATAGCGAAGACGCCACTTCATCCATCTTGAAGGTGGTTGAAGTGCTCCCAATGGCCATGACAAGGTGGTCCCATGAATCTGGAAAAGAATAAAATAAGGTCATAAAATGATCATCCTCCTCCAACTTCACACCAATGGATCTCAACTGTGCAACTAGCATGTTAAAGGCATTCAAGTGGTCTACAACCGATCCTCCATCTTCCAACCTTAGAGAATAAAGCTTCTTTTGTAGGAATAACTGTTAGATCTAGGGCACACAACTAAGAGGGGGAGGGGTGAATCAGTTGTACAAAAACTTACTTCTACTTCAAACACTTGATTCTTCTTTGTTAGTTAACAACATATCAATTAACCATTCATGAAAGCATAAAGCATAAACACCAGAGCAGATAAACATCAACACATTAGACACTAAGATTTTTAACATTGAAAACCCAGTCAAGGGAAAAACCATGGGGTGATTAACCCAAGGATTATTCTCTATTAGAAGAATAAGAAAAATGAATGGCACATGCCAATTAGGGCTCACTACCCGAGCACACTACTCACAAGGAGGCACACTGCCTACAAGAGACACACTGTCTACAAGATCATAAGTATCACAAACTTGAACTGGAGAATGACATCTTTACCATGTTTGGATCGGTTCCATTTAAGCCCAAAACACTTCTGCTCTACCTTTCGCTCTTCCGCTATGCCACACTCATCCACTCCACAACACACTTCGAAATGAACTCACAAACCTTTATTTATACAAGGCATCGACTTAGGAACAATCATCTAAGTCGGTAATCAACCACAAGAACATTCGTAAGATGAACAACTCATCCGGTCGGCCAATCTGAACAAGAACAACTTCATCCGGAAGAACTCATCTAGTCGGCCAGCAAGAACATCTCCATCTGAAAGAATATCTCCAATTCCAGGCTCTAACACTAATGCGGACCAACAACACAATCTCAACATGATCTAAGAACCTTCACAAGCTTGCCTAAATGGCTAGGTACATCCGCACTTCCTCTACTTACTAGAATCTCTTCTCTTCTTCATCCAAAACTTCAAGAACACAGTCTGTCACCACTGTCACAATCATAAAGGTGCTTCCAGACCTCCAAACCATGAAAAAATAGAGATGACACATCACAAGGAGATCCCAAACACTCCTTCCAATCCGCATAATAGGAAAATGCACTTCTGGATCTCACCGGAGCATCTCCTGGAACTGGTTCTATTTGATTGATCACAACTTCATTTCTTCATGTGAACCTCTAAAATCTTAACTGGATCATCTCAAGATTCATGTCTACAAACCCTTTAATCCGCATCCTCTGATATTCATCTTATCTTGGCCTTTTACCTTAATAACATCACTGTTCTTCACTATTCCTGATTGAGACTGATTTCCTCAATAACCTCAGCACATAGCTCATCCAATCCTTCTCATCAATGCAATATGAGTATGTTGACATCAATGACAACACTGGTTAACCTCATACTTGCAACAATCTTGCCCTTTGTCATTGATGGCAACATATGATGTGAAAAACCATCAAGACAAGAACTTCTCCTTTCTACCACAGCTCCCCCTATCAGTAGCAACTCTTCACATGTCTTTTCTTCCTTTACTGCTCCCCCTTTGATCATCAACCACTTGTTTTTCACATGTCTTCTCTCCCCCTTTGACATCATTGGCAAAGGGCTCATACTTACAATTCTAACACATTAGAATCATACCAGCTACTCCCCCTTAGTAGCAGCTCCCCATCATCAATTTGGATCACAAGATATGACTGTGATATCCACTGAACTAATGCACATCAGTGCATCCTAGTTCATCACCGGAGGGGCCATGACCCCTAACTTCTCCCTGAGATACTCAAAAGAGTCCTTGGGAAGAGGTTTAGTAAAGATATCTACAATCTGATCCTTGGAGGATACATACTTCAATCTGACTTCATCCTTGTTCACTTGTTCTCTTAGAAAGTGAAACTTGATAGATATGTGCTTGGTCTTAGAATGCAACATCAGATTCTTAGAAATATTTATTGCACTTGAATTATCAAAGAAAATTGTGATAGGCTCCTCATATTCTACTTTAATGTCTTTTAGCATCTACTTCATCCATAAGATTTGAGTGCAACTACCTACTACTGCAATGTATTCTACTTCAGTTGTAGATAGAGATATTGCATCTTGTTTCTTGCTTAGCCAAGAAACCAATCTCTTTCCCAAAAAGAATGCTCCACCACTGGTGCTCTTCTGGTCATCCACATCTCCTGCCCAATCTGCATCTGTGTAAGCATGAAGAGAGAAATCATGATCTCTAGGATACCATAAACCACACTCCACTGTCCCTTTTAGATATCTAAAAATTCTCTTGATTGCCATGACATGAGATTCTCTGGGATCAACCTAGAATCTAGCAACAAGACCAACAGCTTGCATAATATCTAGTCTAGTTTGAGTGAGATACAACAATCCACCAATCATTGATCTATACTTTGTCTGGTCTGTCTTAGGAGAGTCATCATCTTTTCTCAACTTGCATCCGGTTGCCATGGGAGTATTCATTGGCTTTGAATCTTCCATCCCAAATTTCCTCAACAATTCTTTCACATATTTGGTCTGAGAAATGAAGATCCCTTTCTTTGTTTGAGTAATTTGTAGACTCAAGAAGAAATTCATTTCACCAAGCATAGACATCTCAAACTCACTTTTCATCTGATTTGCAAAAGTTTTACACATACTATCTCTTCCTCCAAAAATGATATCATCCACAAACACTTCAACAATCAAAATGTTTTCATGATCAATTTTGAAATATAAGTTACTGTTAGCAGTACCTTTGTTGAATCCAATCTGCACAAGATGCTTATCCAACCTTTCATACCATGCTCTTGGTGCTTGCTTTAGACCATATAGTGCCTTCTTTAATTTGCAGACCATATCACCATGCTCAGATAATTGAAATCCATTCGGTTGTTCAATGTACACCTCTTCTTCTAAGTCACCATTCAAGAAGGCAGATTTGACATCCATCTGATATACTTTGAAATCTTTGAAGGTAGCAAATGCAAGAAATAGTTTGACTACTTCAATTCTTACCACTGGAGCAAAGGTTTCCTCAAAGTCAATCCCTTCTATTTGAGTGTAGCCTTTGCAGACTAATCTGGCCTTATTTCTGATTACTTCATCAACTTCATTTAGTTTGTTCTGAAAGACCCATTTGGTTCCAATCACATTCTTATTTCTAGGTCTGGGAAGAAGATCCCAAGTATGATTTTTCTCAATTTGCATCAACTCTTCCTCCATTGCCTTGGTCTAGTTTTCATCATTGTAGGCTTCATTAATTGTCTTAGGTTCAATCTTTGAAATCAGACAGTATTCATTTGAATCTTGAGCAACTCTCCTCCTTGTTTGTACCCCTTTGCTTTTGTCACCTATGATCTGATCTTCAGAATGGTTTAGAGTTACATACCTTGGAACTTTGGGAGTTTCTTGCACTACTGTTTCTTGATCAGACTCATTCAGACAAACTTCTTCTTCCTGATTTACCAGATCAGTCTGAATCTGAATTTCAAAGGAGGATTGAGCTCCTTGCACTAGAGAATCATTCTGATCATCTTCATCATATTCATAGAACCTTGAGAGCTTCTCAATTCCTTCATCAACCTTCACATTTGTACTTTCTATCATCTTTCTCAATCTCTTATTGTAACACCGATATGCTTTGCTTTGAGTGGAGTAACCCAAGAAAATTCCTTCATCACTTCTAGCATCAAACTTTCCTAGATCTTTATCTCTTTTGATGTAACACTTGCTACCAAATACTCTAAAATATCTCATAGTGGGAGTTATACCAAACCAAAGTTCATAAGGGGTCTTACCGGTATTGCTTCTGATTTGAACTTGATTAAGAGTGTAGACTGCAATGCTAATAGCTTCTCTCCAAAACATCTAAGGAACATTTGCGTCTATCATCATTGTCCTGGATGCCTCCTGGATGGTCTGGTTCTTTCTCTCAACTACTCCATTCTGTTGTGGAGTCCTAGGAGCAGACAACTGTCTCCTTATGCCACGTTCTCACAAAAGTCTATGAATTCATCAGATGTGAATTCACCACCTCTATCAGACCTCAGACATTTCAGTTTCAATCTGGTTTGATCCTCTACCATAGCTTTGAAGATTTTAAACTTCTCAAGGGCTTCTAATTTCTCTTTTAGAAAGG
Organism: Cunninghamia lanceolata; assembly: GCA_027924645.1. Classification (NCBI taxonomy): domain Eukaryota; kingdom Viridiplantae; phylum Streptophyta; class Pinopsida; order Cupressales; family Cupressaceae; genus Cunninghamia; species Cunninghamia lanceolata. The sequence goes on from BSBN01000195.1 coordinate 1,306,206, forward strand.
TAACCCACATCATCCAGGAATAGTCATCAATCAGTAACATGAAATATCTATCACCTTGCATACTCTTGATTCTTGTTGGACCACATAGATCAGTATGAACTAATTCTAATAATCCAGTAGAGGACTGATCCTTGCTTTTGAAAGAGACTCTGCTCTGTTTACCTAGCTGACATTCTTTGCACAAACTATTTGTAGGTTTCACCAATTTTGGAAGATCTCTTATAGCCTGAGTATTGCTTATCTTGATGATATTGTCAAAATTCACATGACACATCCTTCTATGCCATAACCAACTCTGATCAACTTGAACAAACAAACAACTTTTATCATAACCAATTAGATGAAAGATATTACCTTTTGTTTGAGTACCGGATGCAATTTCAGTTCTGAAACTTTCAAAGATCCTACATCTTCCATTCTTGAACCGGAGATCATAACCTTTGTCTACTAACTGTCCAACACTGAGAAGATTGTGTTTCAATCCTTCCACATACAGTACATTACCAGTTTTGCTCTTTCCATCAAAAGAAATAGTTCCCCTACCTCTGATTCTACCAGCAGAATTATCACCAAACTTTACCATTCCTCCTTCATACCTTTCCAAATCTAAGAACTTTTTCTTGTCACCTGTCATATGGTGAGAGCATCCACTGTCAATAACCCAATCATTCTTTTCTTCAATTTGGGCAGCCAAAGCTATTTCTACAACTTTATGATTGATAGACTTCGAAGATATTGAATCTTCTTCCTTGATGGCAATAAACACCCATTCATTTCTAGATTTGCTTCCTATTTTTGATTCATCATCTATTACTCCTTCATTATCATCTTCTTCATGAACATAATAATAGTTCTTTTGGAACCTTTGTCTGTTAGCATTTGACCTTGCAAATCTTTCCGGACATCTTGAAGCAAAATGACCAATCTTATTGCAGTTGAAGCACTTAAAGGGTAACTTTCCTTCATACTTATTAGATCCTCTTGGCAGTCTCTTTGCAATGAGGGCTTCAAGTTGAACTGTTTCTACTTCTTCCTTTTCCATGTCTTTCCTTGCTTGATCATACCATGACAGCTTCCTTGAAGAGTTCTCTCCCAGATCAAATCTTTGTTTGCCTTTCACATAGGCACTGGCTTTGAATGCAGATTTAGTCTTGGGGTGATCATCTCCAAACTCAGTCATTTCAAATGCAGCCAGTTTGCCAGCCAATTGCTCTCTTGTGATAGTTGTATGGGCTCTGAATTCATCAATGGCAGCAACCTTGATTTTGTAGGCAGCAGGAAGGGATTTGAGAATTTTGCAAACAATTTCATTTTCATCAAGAACTCCACCAACATTCCTAATTCCACACACCAGCTCATTCACTCTTGGCATAAAGGTAGTGATATTTTCATCATCTCTCATCTTCAATCTTTCAAATTTCCTTTTCAGACTTTGCAACCTTGCACTCTTAACAAACTCATCTCCTTCATACAGAAGTTCTAGTTTAACCCAGATCTCATATGCAGTTGGTAGGTCAATAACATTTGAGAGCTCTGAATCATTCAATGCACTTAGAAGAGCTTCTTTGGTCTGCAAATTGTTTTCAGTATCTGTGATTTCATTAAGAGTTGTTGGACCACTCTGTGGAGGTACATAAGGTTTTGTGACCATCGACAAGTATGCTTTTCCCATGTACTCCAAGTGACATTTCATGCGACCTTTCCAGAGCGAGAAATTGGTTCCATCAAACTTCAGGCTATCCTTCTTGTATGATGACATCTTGGATCTCCTCAAGTGGTTAAGCTCCTTTTAGAGGAACTTGGCTCTGATACCAATTGTTAGATCTAGGGCACACAACTGAGAGGGGGGGTGAATCAGTTGTACGAAAACTTGCTTCTACTTCAAACACTTGATTCTTCTTTGTTAGTTAACAGCATATCAATTAACCATTCATGGAAGCATAAAGCATAAACACCAGAGCAGATAAATATCAACACATTAGACACCAAGATTTTTGACATGGAAAACCTGGTCAAGGGAAAAACCACAGGGTGATTAACCCAAGGATTATTCTCTATTAGAAGAATAAGAAAAATGAATGGCACATGCCAATTAGGGCTCACTACCCAAGCACACTGCTCACAAGGAGGCACACTACCTACAAGAGACACACTGTCTATAAGATCATAAGTATCACAAACTTGAACTGGAGAATGACATCTTTACCATGTCTAGATCAGTTCCATTTAAGCCCAAAACACTTATGCTCTGTCTTTCGCTCTTCTGCTATGCCACACTCATCCACTCCACAACACACTTCGAAATGAACTCACAAACCTTTATTTATACAAGGCATTGACTTAGCAACAATCATCTAAGTTGGCAATCAACCACAAGAACATTTGCAAGATGAATAACTCATTTGGTCAGCCAATCTGAACAAGAACAACTTCATCTGGAAGAACTCATCTGGTTGGCCAGCAAGAACATCTCCATCCGGAAGAATATCTCCAATTCTGGGCTCTAACACTAATGCGGACCAACAACACAATCTCAACATGATCCAAGAACCTTCACAAGCTTACCTGAATGGCCAAGTACATCCGCACTTCCTCTACTTACTAGAATCTCTTCTCTTCTTCATCCAGAACTTCAAGAACACAGTCTGTCGCCACTGTCACAATCACAAAGGTGCTTCCGGACCTCCAAACCATGAAAAAATAGAGATGACACATCACAAGGACATCCCAAACACTCCTTCCAATCTGCATAATAGGAAAATGCACTTCCGGATCTCACCGGACCTTTTTGTAGCATTCTGTCACTCCAGAGCATCTCCTAGAACCGGTTCTACTTGATCGATCACAACTTCTTTATTTCTTCATGTAAACCTCTGAAATCTTAACTAGATCATCTCAAGACTCATATCTACAAACCCTTTAATCCGCATCCTCTAATATTCATCTTATCTTAGCCTTTTACCTTAATGACATCACTATTCTTCACTGTTCCTGATTGAGACTGATTTCCTCAATAACCTCAGCACACAGCTCATCCAATCCTTCTCATCAATGCAATATGAGTATGTTGACATCAATGACAACACTGGTTAACCTCATACTTGCAACAATAACTTGTTTGCTAGGGATTTAACCTGATAAACATCACCAATTTTCTTCCATAGCTCATTTACGGTCTTCTCTTCATGAACATTCAACAGGATGGAATTAGCTAAATAGAGTCTCATAAGACCCTTAGCTTTACAATCTTTGAGATCCCAATCTACCTGTGACATTGCTGTTGGTTTTGTATCAAAAATTGTTTCCCATAGGTCTCTATCAACAAGTATGTCTTCCATTTTGAGTTTCCACAAATCAAAATTGTTGTCACTAAACTTTTCCAAATCTATCCTTCTGGATGCGTCTGCCATCTCCTTCCTGGAACAAGATTTCTAAATACTCTACACAGACTCCCGCTCAATCGAAGATTAGAACAAAAAACCCCTACCCAACAACTAGGATCAAAGGTGATCAATCTTTGATACCAATTGAAAGGAAGCAAGGTATGCGAAAACGCTTCCTACATCGATCTAATAAGGAGAGATGTATGCAAATTCTTTTTAATCCTTACAATTGTAGTAATGTTAAACATATAACAGAGATATTACAACAGGAAACACAACACAAGAATGTAGAGAGAGAGCGAGACACAAGATATATCATTGGGAAAACCTTTTCAGGTGAAAAACCCCACACTCTAAAACTTGCACAATGTACTATCAAAAGAATAATAGTTTACAATACACTTGCAATGCAAGTTTTTCCAAGAGTCTTCAAATGTTGTTTCTAGAGTGATTCTAGCATCATAATAGTACCTAGACATCAACTATGCAACTACAACTCCAAAACTATGCAATATATAGAGATACAAGGTAATATTGAGAAGCCTCTAGAGGTAGGCATCCATCTTGGCCACATTGTCATTCAGCACATCCCAAGGACACTTGTCCAACATATTTTCATTCTCTTACATATGTCATAACATGGAAGATTTGACTTCCTATGATGGAGTGCTCCAAGGATAAAAATAGACTATGACAAATGCTCTTACGCATCTTATAGCTATCATAAATCTGCCCAACATAACAACCTTAAATGTTGTAAGAGAATCCATCATACAAGACTAAATATAGTAAATTCCTCTTACAACATTTCATAGCCCAACTTGGACACCCAAAGATGCCTTTCTCTCATGTAAAGATACTCACCGACACTTGTCCCCACTTGTCATAGGAATCTTTTTACTTGGCTCTTACATGTCATAGATTCTGTCATATCGAATATCCTCTTCCACATACCACAAGATGCCGACACATGGCATATTAGTGCCACCTCAAATAGGATGCCCAAATCCATGTGAGTTTGACTTGATCATCCAACTCACATTCCAAGTAGGATGACATGTCACAATGCCACCTCAACTAAGTGACCTAATTAGTAATTAAAAAATTAGGCAATAAATAAATACATAATTAAATAAACAATGCTAAGATTTTGCAAAGGTTGAGACACCTTAATTCCCAACAAAACCAACTACATGAACCAGTACCTCTTGATCACACAAAGGAAGCATCCTTTGAAGATGGCTCAGGTTTAGCCTTACAGTGAATTCAAGCAAGATGGCAAAAGATGCATTGCCCTCCTCAGTAGAGTATTCAGGTTGCCAGCTACTGACAAATGGCACCCATGGATGTGCCATTTCTGCATGAAAATTCTAGATTGAAAAAGGATTGATTAGGGGTCTCTCGTAAGAGACAAGCTAGATGAGCAATTATCTGAGGTAATGGAGACCAAAGAATTTAATATGACCTTCTATTTACTATACTTTCTAGCATATCAAGCCATTTTTCTAGTCTTGTTATAGATGGGCTCTCTCCAATAGAGAGATGTCTTAGTTTATAATCACTTCCCTCAGCTAGAATTGATGACTAACTTGAAAAGTTACTGCATTGTCAATGACACCTTTATCTACATTGTGATCAGGGGTCTTGAGAATGAATATTCTCAAAGGACATATGTGGAGGTAGCTAAGGAGCTAGAAAGATGGGGAAACTGGTACATCTAGTTTCAAACTCTTACATACATCAGAGTCATGGGCTTTGATAAAGCCCCTTACAAGTTGCCAAGATACCCGAGTGACAAGGTTATTCTGTTGGAGATATCCAGGTAGATCTGTGAAGTTTACAAGATGATAACCGGGAAGCATAAATCCAACTTCAAATTTCCCATTCAGGTAGGAGGGTATTCCTACCAAAATATTATTAATGCTAGACATGCTGAAGAAAAGCTTGCCTCCCTATCCTTGATCTAATTTAATAACATAAGAAGTAGGTTTGATCACATTGGGTGGGTTAGCCCTTTGATAGGGAGTTGGTGTGTTCATGAATATGCCCTTGAGGACCATTGGGAGAACTATTATAATGACCATGAAGTCTACAAGAGAGATTATTATAGGCTCAATCTTCATCTTCTTAAGAGATTGGACTACCCAGGGTTGCCCAAGATTCTGAAGGGTGTAAAGGCAGATGGTGTTGTATTGGGCCTCTCTTATGAGAGCAAAAAGATATACAACCTTCTCCTAGCCCCAATCAAATGGGATCAAAATAAAGACATCTCAATGGAGAGTAGGGCTAAGGAGGTAGTAAGGAGGACAAGGGCTTGGATAAGGAAACCTTATCCAATGATCAACCCCAACCCTATAAAGGGGGCAGAAAGATCAAATGGAGCAAAGAAAAAAGGAAAGAAAGCAAAAAAACAAGCCCCTATTGTTCTTGTTGCTGCTGAAGAGACTGAACCTACTACAATCAAAAGAAAACAAAAGGCAATGGCAGTAAATGTAGAATCCAATGAAGAGGAAGAAGAAAACATTGTGCCATTGGCCAAGAAAGTTTCAACAAAGGCCTCATCTCTTGCATCCAGGGGTGTCACTATGGCATCACCTCCTAGTCCCACCATCACAACCACCTCTCCTCTTGTCCTCATTTCCACCACAACTGCAACTGAGGTTAGGTTTGCTCCATCCTCCACTTCACCACCCTCATCTCCCACTCAATAAACACCATTACCTTCACCTACACCTTATCCTCCTTACATTCCCTCTCAACCTTTGATTTCCCAACCTCCAATTTCCTCTCAACCTCCACCATATGCATCACTTCCTCCTTTTCCCTTACTCCTAGCACAGAAACTCCATTGGCACCTAACCAAGCAATTGGGGAGCAGTTGGAAAAGGAGGATATCAACACAACTAAGGGACAAAGGGAGGAAGAAGGTGTGAGTCGACCTACAGAACCAAGCAAAGAAGATATGACAGAGGTGGTAGAAAGTCAACAGGTTGAAGTACTTAACACTTTGAAGGAGCAACTAACAGAAACTCCTACGGAGGTCCCCAAGGAAAAGATAGAGGATATATTTGAGGAGATCTTAGGTGGCCAACAGCTTATTCTAGATGAACTTGTTGGGAATATCACCTCTGGACAATAGGATGAGGTTGGTGAGGAGTCTAATGAATCAAGAAAGACACAAGTTTTGACTCCTTCACCAACAAGATCACCATCTCCACTTCTGGCTCCTTCTCTACCCAAATATGCTATAATTGAGTCAGGCCTCCTAGTTTGGCTAAATAAAATAGTGGAGAAGAGAAAGAGGACATATATTGAGGAGGAAGATTTGATTACTACCACCCAAGTGCTAGGGACACCTCCTAAGAGTAAGAGGGGTAGGAACCTTTCCCATATATCAACTGGTCAATGAGCAAGGGATGATGATTGCACATATAGAAATGCCAATGGTTGATAAAGAAGAAGCTACAATGACCTCTACAGACTATTGTATATAGAAGGTCGCCTTGTGTTCAAGCACCTGAGAAAGAGATAAGAATGCCGTAATTGATGTTCTATCTATAATTTTGGATAGAATGTAGAAAGATGAGGTGACAAAGGAGGACCTAAAGAAACAAGTTGCACAACTCTCAACCTATGTCACACACCTAGTGGGGACAATTGATTCTTTTGTCCCTACTCTTGCCCTAATGGAAGCCATCAACAAAGAGAGCACAATCACTGACCCTTGGGTATTCTACCTACTGCCACAGCTTGGTAGGGATCATTGGAAACCCTTGGCAAGGCTACCATTAGGGAGGCTTTAAAATTGTATCATAGAATTGAAGGTAAATTGGAGGCAACTAATGGGCTGGTGAATAGCATTAATGATGAGATTTTGGTTTGGGAAAAGTATTTACTAAATTTGGCAAAGATGGAGGTTACACCTCCAAACACAAGTTTGTAGTTAGGCATCCTAGATAAAGGCAATCTAGGAGTGGTATTGGAGTGGATCAAAGTAGGGAAACTCTGAGTTAAGCTATTGCAGAAATGTAAGGGAAAATTGCAGAAGAGTATTAATGTAGCCAAACAAGGCATAGGCACGGTAGAGGCATTAATAAAATTCATCCCCTATTAGCTCAAGGATGAATCTTTAGTGATTTTGCCTGCAGTGAGAATAATAAAAGAATTTTTAGGCATTTCTTAGCAACAGCTCATAGAACAAGGCATTGATAAACTAATGAGGTTGAAAACCCTCTTCCCCATATTCTAGGAGCATTTGGTTGGGTTGGTAGGAATGCAAGATAAGCTCAAAGGTCATCATATTCACAACAAATCAAGCTTAAATATCATAGCACACCAAACAAGAGTGTCATGACTACATGGTAAATGTGGGCATGTGGTCATGAAAAGGAAGCCACCAACAACTTCACAAGTCATTTCAAAGATGGAGCATAATATCCTTGTTCTTCACTGTCATGATTCTTTGATTCTGTAATGTCAAAAAATGTCCCCTTGGGGGCTTTTCCCTCATAAGGTTTAGCTCCTGAGTCTCTAGAGTGCATTTAGGACATTTGAGTTCATATTTTAGCATCCCGATGGAATGAGACCTAGTTTCCATGACAAATAGGACCTAGGTGGACCCCTTGAGATGTACCCTACCCAAAATAGGGGGGTGGACTTGGGCACCCGCACCCTAGTCCTGCCCTATTTTGGGGCAGCCCCAATTTTTGGGTGTCAATTTATGACCGTTAGGAGGTTCTTTTGCTGACACAGTAAAGTTTAATTTTTAAAATCTTGGTGGGAATACTTGTAGGTGCATATATAAGCATGTGTAGGCATTCATTTGTAAACTAGATGATTACTAGCAAGCTATTGTGTTCTCAACGTGATTCAAGGCCTTCTATTGTGTTGCAAGAGCATACTTGTGTGTATTGTGTGTTGATATTTGCAGATTTGAGCATCAATCTTCTCATGGCATTAAGAGCATCTTCCTCCATGAGAGCTTCACTACAAGGTGACATATCATTGTATTTTTATCATTGATTCCTTTTGTTTTTGCCTCTACCTCACAAGGGCATGCCCTCTTTATCTGACAATGGTGTTCAGAGACTTAAGTGTCCTCTAGGGTTTGACTGAGGCAAACCTCTAAACACCACAACCCTCAAAGCAAGTCTTGTGATTGTTGGTTACAGGTGTCGCATCTGGAAAAAGGGAGTTGTAGGAGGGCTTGGTAGACATCAGGGATTCAGGATCTGAAGAGAAATTAGACAAAGGAGCAATTCTAGGACTTGGGCACTCGCACCAGTGTCCTTCGTAGACAAATATCAGGAAACAAAAGTTACAGGGTTGATCAATGTTAGGAGGAGGTCTAGATTCCCCAAAAAAATAGGTACCTTGGACTTGGGCGCCTGCACCTTAGTCCTTGACTGTTCTGCCTTGAAACCCCTAAAACAGGTATTTTTTGATTTGTTATTTTACTGCCATCTGCAAGAGCTTTTTTCATTATTTGTCAATTTGTTGTCGTATTTGCATAATTAGGGTTTTAATGGTGAATTAGACATAAGAGAAGGAAAAATTGATAATTAATTCCCTAATCCAAGTTTCCTATTATTTGCAAGTGACCTAGGGTATGATAGTGCTCACCACTCGACCCTAAATCCTTTAACGTTTAGTGGAAAGGAGGGTTTTAACATCTAAACAACAAATATTAACAAAATCCAATTTTACCCTAAAAATTTTGGTGAACCCATGTTTTTGGACTTAAATTGCAACTTTTTGAGTGTTTATCTTCAGATTTGGATTGATTTCATTCATTCATTTGGACATTTATTTCATTGCATTGAGAAAATTTCAATAGATTTGAAAATTTTGAAAAATACAAAAAAATTGCATTGTTTGGCTTACTAAATTGCCTTAGTTCTTCCTAAATTTTCCTAATTCATGATTTTTACATCAGATCTGGTATAAACTATAGAAAAATCCAAAAATTCAAAATTTTGTCTTGCATTTTCATCATTTAATTGCTAGGGTTTTGTGGAAATTTTGACAATTTTATATAACCTAGTATTTCCAAAATCTAGGGTTAGTAGGAAAATACTTTTATTAGATTTTTCTACTGATTTTAGAGGCTCATTCAAATTTTCAGTTGGCTTTAGTCTTTCATTTTAGTGTGAATTTGCATTTAGAAGCAAAATATTTGCATTTTTACATAGAAAATTTCAACAAAAACTAGCAATTTTGGATGCATTTTCATTAAATTTGCATGGACATTTTGCATGATCAAGCTTGAAACTAATTTTCAGCTATAAGAGCATGTAATTTTTATTATAAATTAGACTCCAGAGCATTCACATAGAATTTTATCCCAAGATCTCAAACCTAGGGCTTCAAAAATGACAATTTTTACTAAAATTGGCCTCATCGACTTTGTAAACTTACACCATAAGTGTGTTGTGAAAGTTATTTTGGTATTATTTTTCTATTATTAGGGTAATAATTTTATTCCCCTCATAAAAATCTTCACAACACCCTTTTAACGGGCTCTTGTAGTGAAAGTTCGGTGAAAACCTACACATTTTGGCCATTTTTGCCCTAGGGTTTGACCTAGTTTGCACTCCAAGTGTGTTGTGATCAATTTTATGGATTGAGGTGACTGATATTATTGATATTATTTTCTATACCTCCTAAAATTCCTTACAACACCCATTTTGCTAGGTCTTGGAGTTGAAGAACAGTGAAAAATTGCATATTTTGCTATATTTTCACTAGGGTTTTACCTTAAGTGGCACTACAATCGTGTTGTGTTGGATATTTTTGCATAAAGTGGATGTTACTACTGATTTTATTTTCTTTCCATCTTCATTTTCCTCACAACACCCTTTTTTATGCTCTTTTGCATTGAGTTTTGGTGAAAAAAGTGCTTATTTTGACATATTTTCACTATATTTCGACTTGGCATTAACTTAAAATAGCATCAAGATTGTGTTGAGAAGGATACTTTTTCTATTGGACTGATATTAGAGATATAAATTTCTTCCCTTGACATAAATCCTTACAACATCCTTTGTTTCATTCATTTGCATTGAAAAAGTATAGAAAATCAAGCATTTTAGGCTAATTTTGCATATAGTTTCGCACTTGTCGTTTGCACCAATTTTGAAAAGCTTTCAAAATCTGATTATGCATCTCATTATGGACTCTTCATGTTATTAATCTATGAAATCTTTGCATGAGTATATCCTAGATCTTGAAAATTTCTCTAATTTCACTAATGATAATCCTCATGTTCTAGAACACATAGCTTCTGTAAGTGGCATTGATGCTTCTATATATTCTACAATATGAATTGTAATTACTTTGTTATCCACATGATTTTAGTAGCTTCACACTATTCATGGGAACATATCCTTTGATCTTAGAAGATTTAACTAAATTCATCTCTAGGATCATGAAAACGTTGATAATGATTCCATAGAGCATTCAAGAACCTTAAATGAGAAGACTAGGGATAGCTTTAGTAATTCCACTACTCTCCCTGGCCAAGATGAAGCATTAGTGAATGAAGAGATCCCTCTAACAAAGAGCATTCCATGGGTATAATATGAGCATTCATTTAACAATAATCAAATTCCTACCTCTGTGGATCATCCTGGCAACCTTGTTCCTTTAGTTGATTTTTCACACACCTTGGATTTCACCAAGGAAGAGAAGACCTTTAGTGTCCCTCCTTTGATTGAATATTCAAGTCATTTGGACATCACTAAGGATGCAACCCTAGTGGATGAGGAGAAGTCTCTCACATTAAATCCCTCAAGGATGGATGTTGAGATCACTCAAAATAATTTGCTTCTCCCACCACCTAAGAGGATAGTGAGTATGTGTAATAATGAACTTCAACAAGAAAACATTCCACCTAACATTGAATCAAACCAAGATGCATTTAAGAATGATTAAAAGAATAATTACAAAGACTTGGCAATAGTACCTTATGTTTGCAAATGGAAAGAGAATGATTTAATTGTTGATGACTTCTAGCATTAAGACCCTACAGGTAAGTATCCCTAACCCTTTATCTCTCTCATAATGTGCTTCCCCCATGATGTGTTACGTGCTTGTTTGGGCCTCCTAGGATGACCTCAGATTCTCCCGTAAGGTTCAGGATACCAGGAGACCGCCTCTGTTGTGACCTTCTTCTATTTGTATCATCATTCTTTCAAATTACCTCTCTTTGATTTCATTGTTGTGTGTTGTGTCTTACAGACATAGCATCATGGTTGGTGACTTGGGGGAACCCTCCTACGTAATTGTCCCTAAGACACTTGTTCCTCCTCTCTTATTTATTGTTTCCCTTCCTCTAGTGTTTCCACCTAGTAGGCGGATGACAACAAACATTTATACTAATGCAGACCTAGTGTCCCTTTCAAGAGCAATAAAAAAATGTACTTAGTTCCTAATACGACGATGGGGTTGTATATCTTATATGATGCTTGGCTAGTGGAAGCACTCATGTTTTCCGCATAGTGAATTTCATGATGTTTCTATCGCATTTACAAACCCTAACAATACTGTTGCTCCATGCACCTTTGTTTGCCTTTGAATCTGGCCTTGGTGGTACTTGATTCAGAGAGCTTCGTGATATAGCCCATGGTTATCCTCAAACTCTGAATTCATTGTATAACCTTGGCTCTTTGTGTGGTTAATCATATGCATTGATGCTGTTGTTTATTATGATCTTGTAGAAACTAAAATGTTTCTTGCAGGGATGTGTTTGTGGGAACATCTAGTGATTGTAAAGTACATGTCACCTCCGAGGGGCATGGGCTTTGTGAAAGTCGGTGTTCCCTTGTGTGTTTTCTTCCTACCTTAATGTGCTTGATATTGATAACTGATATCAACCACCTTAAGGTGGGGGCATATGAGGTAAGATGTCTATTATAGATGTTAGCAATGTGTTTGACCTCATATGCAGAGACTTGCACCCCAGAGTAGTGCATCATGCATCCTGATCTTGTTTGAAATCAATCAATCAATCATGTAAACCCTCTATAGAGGTGGGATATCGAGCATATCGTTTTTCTTAAGCCCTCTATGGAGGTGGGGATGGTGTATTTCTTAGAGCAGATTACATCATCCTATCATTTTCAAAAGTCCTCTATGGAGGCGAGGAGTGGTTCTATGACTAACTCAACCCTTAAGCATGTTTTTGATGATTGTTGTGGCAAATCCCAATCGTCGATGTGTGCCTGTAATGTGCCTGAGATGGTGTTGGACCTAGAAATATGTACACTCCATCGCTTGTCTACCGTGTTTTCTCTATGTCTTCAAGTGTGTGTGTTTTGGCATGCTTGTTTTGTATGGCGTGTTTGTTACCCCATATGCAGAGACTAGTACCTTTGAGTAGTGCTTCATGCATTTTAGGAGGTTTTGCATGTGTTGTGCCCCATATATACTAAGAGCTATGCCTTAAGGTAGTGCATCCAGCATTATGGGAGGTTTGCTTACTTTCGAGAACTTGCATTTGCATTTCATATATATGAGAAAAAGAAAAGAAAAGATATCATTTTTGTCTTCCATGCATTAATGTGTCTTCTATGCATTGACTGTCTACTTCGTGTTTTGTGTGACTATAACTATCTTCTTTGTGTTTTGCATGCCTGTTACTATTTTCTATGTGATTGGCGTGTCTTCTCCATGCTTGGTGTTTTTGTTGTGTTTGTGACCTTACTTTAATTCATGTGTGGGCCTCACGTTTATACATACATTAAAGTGGGGGCTAAATGTAACGTAGAAAAATGTCCCCTTGGGGGCTTTTCCCTCATAAGGTTTAGCTCCCAGGTCTCTAGAGTGCAATTAGGACATTTTAGTTCATATTTTAGCATCCTAATGGAATGAGACCTAGTTTCCATGATAAATAGGACCTAGGTGGATCCCTTGAGCTATACCCTACCCAAAATAGTGGGGGGGAGGACTTAGATGCCTACGCCCTAGTCCTACCCTATTTTGGGGCAGCCCCAATTTTTGGGTGTCGGTTTATGACTGTTAGGAGGTTCTTTTTCCGACATGGTAAAGTTTGATTTTTAAAATCTTGGCGGGAATGCTTGTAGGTGCATATATAAGCATGTGTAAGCATTCATTTGTAAACTAGATGATTACTAGCAAGCTATTGTGTTCTCAAGGTGATTCAAGGCTTTCTATTGTGTTGCAAGAGCATACTTGTGTGTTTTATGTTTTGATATTTGCATATTTGAGCATCAATCTTCTCATGGCATGAAAACCATCTCCCTCCATGAGAGCTTCACTACAAAGAGACATATCATTGTGTTTTGATCATTGATTCCTTTGGTTTTGGCATCTGCCTCACAAGGGCATACCCTCTTTATCTAAAAATGGTGTTCAGAGACTTAAGTGTCCTCTGGGGTTTGACTGAGGCAAACCTCTAAACACCACAACCCCCAAACCAAGTCTTGTGATTGCAAGTTACAGGTGTCACATCTGGAAAAAGTGGAGTTGCAAGAGGGCTTGGAAAACATCAGGGATTCAGGATTTGAAGAGAAGTTAGACAAAGGAGCACTTCCAAGACTTGGGCGCTCGCACCAGTGTCCTCCATAGACAGATATCGGGAAACAGAAGATATAGGGTTGATCAGTGTCAGAAGGAGGTCCAGATTCCCTAAAAAAGTAGGTACCTTGGACATGGGCACCTACACCTTAGTCCCTAACTGTTCTGCCTTGAAACCCTAAAAACAAGTATCCTGTGATTTGTGATTTTACTCTCATTTGCAAGAGCTTTTTTCATTATTCATCAATTTGTTGTCATATTTACATAATTAGGGTTTTAATGGTTAATTGGACATAAGAGAGGAAAAAATTAATAACTAATTCCCTAATCCAAGTTTCCCATTATTTGCAAGTGACCTAGGGTATGATAGTGCTCGCCACTCAACCCTAAATCTTTCAATGTCTAGTGGAAAGGAGAGTTTTAACATCTAAACAACAAAGATTAATGAAATCCAGTTTTACCCTAAACAGATTCTTTCTTTCCTTCTTCCTTCATTGTTTGATGAGGCTGACCTTATTTGTACTCAGCAACATTACTCTAGCCAACAAGGGCTAAATTGTATATTGTAACTTGTGTGTAAAGGCACTTTCAAGCCAACCTGGGCCAAAATGTTCAATGTAAGCAACATAACTCTCGTATATAAAGGGGACATTTTTAACAAGTGTAAAGGAGAGGGAAACATAGAGAACTTCTGTGAGCACAAGCTATACTTGTATTTTGGCATGTCAGTGGCATACTTGATATGCATATATGGTGTGTTAATATTGCTCTTTTATAATCAACCATCATTTTTTGCCAGTTAATGAGAAGACAAATTTTGGGACTCATCCCTGTGATTATGCCCTATGGTGGTAATATACTTGTGTTTCTTTTCCTTGCATATGATAGGGTATTAGTGAATCATGTTCTTAATTGTTGAAATCATAATTTTGGTAGATGAATAAGGGCTTGGATTTTTCACATCTAATATGGTGTTTTCAATTTCTTGTTCTTCTACTCATTTCCCTTAGAATCTCACACTTGCAATGGTCATGATTGTGTGGAATACTGGTCATTCATTACTTGTTTAATTTGATCTCACTGATATCTATTCTATGAAGTGAAAAGACTAGTGCAAAGGTTGTCTGAATCATTTTATGTTTTCTTTCTTCTAAACCCTAACCCTCTTTTTTCCTTTTCTTATATATAGCATAGAAGTAGGTTAGTAGACTACACTTAACTAAATATCTACCTACCAGAGGTTCCTTAGCATTCTAGATTGATATTACTAGCACATGCCCCTTGAACAAACACTCACATTGTCCACTCTGTTGTTCTAACATTGCTATGACCCAACCAAACAAGGACCTTGGTGTAAAATTAAAAATCATTAGGTTAGATTTCAAGAGAAGTAGAGTGATCCTTCTTTCTACTTGAGTTGATAAGCCAAAACAACCATCAATAGTACACCCTTCATCTTTTCCCAGAGTGTCTTCCAAAACCTCAGGCTCCCTTGACAACTCAATACCTTGAGGGTTAGTTGAAGGAATACACACAATAGGGATAAACCTTTTGACCTACTGTCTAATTTTACCAACATTTCCCAACCTATTGCCACCTCCACCTTGCTTAGTCACATCATCCAAATCCATAAATGTAGATACAACCACTTCATACTAAATATACTCCTTCCCTTCCTTTATTTTTTAAGGGGAGGGAACCTTCCATCCTCTTCCATTTCCACCACTCTCTTAACAGAGGAGTCCTCCTCCTTCTTGGCATCAGTAGCCTGAGATTTGAGACTCTTTCTTAATTTCTTTATGATGGTTTTGCCTTTAGGGGTTCTAGAACCAAATTTAGGATTAGGAAATTTGGTCAATGGGGAGTCTTGAATTTCCTCGATTCTAGGCCAATCCCCAAGTACAACTAAAATATGAGCCACCTCTTTTTGAAGCCCAACAAATTTCTTCCCTTTACCCTTAGCACTAGGGCTAGCAACAATGGGATTAGAGGGTAGTTGTGGAGAACACTAACCTTTATGGTCTTGGGAGGACACAAGGCTAAATGGAAATGGTAGAGATGGAAAATAAGGCCCTGGTGGATGGGGATTTGGATTCTTAGCATGGGCTTCCCTTGCCACCCTAACAAAGTTCTCCAGAGAAGATAAAAGGAAAAAAGGAAAGTTAATCCCGACATTGTGATGAAAATGGTTAAGCAAGGCAAAGTGATAATGAAATTAAACCTTATGATGCCCTTCAAGCATAAAATACTTCATAATCATCAAATGCACCGAACCTCATAGAGGTGGAAGCTTCTCCCATTGAAAACCCCTATATTTTAATCGTTGATTACCCTTCTTTGAAGAAGGCTGCCATACTTTTTGAGTGAGAAACCCTACTTTGGTGGCAATGTTTTCTCCCTTTGGTAGGCATCCTTATTTCCTAGCCTATGACTTCTTTAGTCACCTCAAAGCCAATACCACCCAGCCAAACATGTCTGTTGTCTCATGAATCCACAAACTGATGAGAGAGGATCTCGTCATGACCTTTCAAAATTTCAAGAAAGGAAGTCACCCTCCTTCTTGGAGGATATACCCGATAGTAGGGTCATGTTTAAATTCATCGAGGGAAGAGGGTTCCATTCTCACAATATCTCCTCCCATGGCAACACCCTGGTTATCACATAGATAAAGATCTATGTCATGGGAATGCTTTTATATTTACTGCAAGAAATGAGCTGATGTAATTGACAAATGGCATAATGGATTCCCAATCCTTGTGTGCACCTTATATCACTCCAATGAATGGCATGCTAGATTTGATGGGAGCTATAATGATAGATAGGACGTGGCTTGAGATCCTACAACCTTATTGTGTCACCAAGGGAAGAATGTACACCCGCCACCTCATGTCACAATTAATGCAAAGGCAATCAGATATGAAACCATAATGGTTGCTATAATGTCAGCCTATCCTCCAACCATTCCCATCAAGTAGGTTGCATTTCCCGCTAGTAGTCCAGTCAGCATTAGGTTGCAGACTCGTGGCTTGCCCATCCATGTTAGCCTTCCCACTTATAAGGATTTGAATCCCAATGGCTCTATTATTCATTTTAATTTTATCCTTAAGGACATTATATCCTCTCACCTCCACTTGCCCCTATGAGGAATCACTGGGCTAGGTTGCGGGGATACCTCCTATGTAAAAAAGAAAGGATATTATATCCTCCTATGGACCTATTGATAGCTCACACTTTCAAGTCATCCACATTTCTTCTGACACCAATATAGAGGAACATGGTCTGGGTAACCCAACTACAATTCCCCTAGTTGTCAATCCTCCCTTCACGGGGTTCAAGATCTAAAATATTATCAAGGCCTACTACCATCTTTGACAATGAGGTCTTGAACTTTATTGGGCAGATTAACATCCATTCTCCAACATCTCCAAGAGGAGCTGTTAGTACCAACAATGGCCATAACATCCACAGTAATATTGCCTTCCCTATATATATGGGAGGTAACAAATTCCTCAAATCCACTTAAAAGCATTTTATGTCCATGACCACATCTGTTAGCTACCAACCAGCTTTAGATGTGATAAGAACAACATTAACAAGGAGATGAGAATCACCTTCCACATGGAGTTTTTTGATACCCAAGGAATGAACTAGTTTAACTCCCCATAACATCGCGAGAGCCTCAGCATCATTATTACTTCCGATCCCTAAACCTCTAGCATAAGTAGCTAGATAGACACTTGTGTCAGATCTAATAATACCTCCTCCACTAGCATGTCCCTAGTTGCCTATGGAAGCTCCATCAAAATCTAACTTGCACCAATCCTTATAAGGGGGTTTCCATATAGTCTTGGTGCGTGCAAGCTTCCTAGAGTTGTCCACTTAACAACGAACCTTAGAAAGAGCCCAATAATTTAGAATATCCACTTCAGCCTGGCTAGGGGTGGACTCAACAACTTTATAATTGCAAGTGTTCAAATTTTTAGTTAGGAGTCTAGAGAAAGCCTAGAAGACTTCAAGGGGAGTTCAGGAGGTGTCCCTGAAGATCCTATATTCCTCTCCTTTCACATATTCCACACAAGGTGAGGAGGGATTTATTTCCATAGCTCCTTAGTCAATGAGAAGGAAAAGGGGGACACCCATTCCCTGAAAAACACATTCATGTTTTCATTGAACACCTACTCCAAACCTATCCTTTGCAACATAAACCTAAAATTTCCCGCAAAAATTCACAAGAAAACAACATATGAAGAATAGTCTCTTCATCCTTATGAAAAAAGAGCACACATATTAGGGAATTGAAATCCCCTTTTCTTTAGGTTATCTAAGGTGAGAATAAATTGTTGTGATTAAGAGTCCATCAAAAGAAATTTATTTTATGGATGAGTCTAAAATTCCAAACTTTATTCCAAAATCTATCTTCCACAAGGTCTAATAGAAAACCATATGTTGTTTTCACAGTAAAAAGACCTCTATTGTCCTTCTCCTAGACAATTTGATCCTCTCTTAGGAACAAAGAGAGTCTGTAGTTATCCAATTCCCTCTGGAGTTGTAAGGCAAGTTGTCTATCCTCATACTGGTCAAGACAATAATCAAACAGGCATTTCTAACTTCTAGAGTAACAATTCTAAGCAATGTAAGTAGAAATAGCTTAACCAAAGAAATAGCTAGCTCTATTAGCCAACCTACCAAAACTTAGCTCCCTGAGATGCTACTCCCCTAACCATCTATCTCCCCAAAGTTGATAAACATGTCATTACCCACCCTCCATTTGATACCTTTGTGCAAGAGCCCTCCAGATTTTAGGGTACCATTCTAGATGACTAATCCCTTAGGGAAATTATGTTCAAAGAGGAAATTGATAGCCTAGCCCCCTGAAGTATTTATCTCTCATGATGTCCCCCAATCTTTGTTACCATTGATCAAATTCTATCCAATCTTAGCCAAGAGGGCTTTATTCATAAGGTAGATTTTTCTTATACCCAAGCCCCCCTAGGTTTTGGGCAAATAGACCTTATCCCAACTCGCCAAGGCTGACCATCTTTTTTCCTACACCATCAACCATAGGAAAATTTTAACCTTTTTTTAGCTGAAAGGTTTGAACAGATTCAAAAAAATAATTACCTTAGTTTATTCAAAATACTAAAAAAACTTATATGACTAGAAAGCTAAGAAATAGCTTGACATTTTGTGGTTTTGTTAAATTTCATCATAAAACATATAAAGCTTACATTGATGAAGTTTAAACATGTTATTTTATGTTGAAAACATTTATTTTTTTAGCCAAAATGCAAGCCCAACCCTAAGGATTTGGTGGAAATAAAAAAATATGAATTGTAGTACTTATAATGTGTATAAAATCTTGTTTTAATTTTTATGTGTTTTAAATGTTATTTTCTATAATCATTGCTTGTACTTTAATTTTTGTGTGCCAAATAGACTAAGGTAAGATGTCTCCCAAGTCCTAAGTCTTTGAAATGTTTGGGACATCAAGGATTTCACCCAAACCCTTGATGACACATAAGTATGTACCAAATGGACTAGGATATATATAGTCATAAAAAGTTAGACAACCGAGTCTCAAGTTCCCAAGTCCTTAGAAATTTTAAAACATCAAAGACAACACCTAGGCCTTTGATGACATGCCATTATAGAACACTATTTGTCTTTGCCATAAGTAAAAAGCAAGTTCTCTTGTTATTTTATAAACTCTAGTTTGTATTGGGATTTATTTTAAATTTTGTGATACTTGAACTTCTCTTTGTCTACTATATATCTATTGATGCTTAAAATTTTCTTGTAACAATATTTCCTTTGCAATGCATCGGCATGAAAAGTCTTACAAGTTGTGGGACCTTGAAAAGTAAAATAGTCTCCAAGGTTAGGAGGACAATTCTTTATCTATTCTAGCTAACCTAGCTTGACATGGAAGATAGGTAAAGAGATACTGAAAGTAACACAATAAACCAAAACATATATCATACTTTTAGCATTAACATAATGACTTATAGTTAACAAAATCTAATTTTAAGCATGATCACCAGAATGTAAAAGACAATTTTATCATCTATAAACAATTGTAGAAAAACGATAACAAGAATCACAACTTCATATATTTTAAATATTTCAGTGTCTAAACAATTATGTTATATGAAAAGAGTGTAAATTTCTGAACAAATTAATAATAGGCAAAAAAAAAACTAATTATGCATATAAGGCTCATAGAACTTGGTTTTAAAAAGCCAAATCTAGTTCAACAATGAGCCCACGACTCTTATTTATAGAAAACCAACTAACTTACAAACCAACAAAGTCCCCTCCAAAAGCAACTAAGGCATCAATACCTTTGACATGCACAAATTCCCCTATAAAAATGTCACACATGACAAATTAGAGATGAAAAAACTTGGTATTTTTAAGTGTATCCAATTTAACTAGAGTGGAAAAGTTTATTTTGGTCTTGAACTATATATCCAATATTTTAACATGCTATGTTTAATTCTTTAAAAATTCTATTTGTAACCTTGTTTACATTATAATGCGGACGTGTATGTAGTATGGCATGTTATATTGTGTATAGCGCATTGTTTTAAGCTTTACTTCCACGTGTTTTAATACTTGTGATGAGGATAAGAATTACTATATGGAAAATTGGTAGTGCGCGCAGGTACAAGTTGAGACATGAATGAAAGAAGTTAACGATACGGAACGGGAATCCGTCTTCCAATGAAAGAAGTTAACGAATACGGAGAGGGACCACAAGGATTTGCCAAAAAAAACTCTTATAGCTAAAAGCTTACCTTCTAAAATTAAAAAGTGAAAAGGAAAATAAATGATATTTTTAATATAAAATATAGAAATATAGACTAAATAAATAAATAGTATGAAATTGAGAATCGACCTTAGATAAAATGTTGTTCTATGATTTCTGATATGCAATAACTCTAAATGAGTTAATGTTTTAAAAATAGAGAAAATTACAAATAATATATATTTAGAAAATTGTGACAGTCGTTGAATGATAATTTCTTAATGTTATACAAATATCAATGATGTTTAGATAAATGATTTCAAATGAGTGATTGATTTATTTAACACCCTAGATCACTTCTATGATTACAAATTTGATCCTACAAGTGTGGATCTAGTCTAGTCCACATATTTGGTCTAACCTATAGACCCAATATCTATAAGTGTTTAGATTGTTGCTTTTAGTTACCCTCAATGTCCTTAATATGTTAAATCATAAAAATTGTCTGTGGTTGTTGTTATTTTGCATGTGGTAAGTATAATTACACCCTTATGCCAAACCATGTTAGATACCAATTCAATGGCTAGATAAAAGATTGAGGACAATAATGTCAACATACAAAGATGCCCTACATGCTTGTGTAATATATAGATCCTTGTAAGCACAAAAATCACGCACAACCTCCACGAGGACCCTTATGATGATATATAATCATTGTCACATACATGTAAGCATGAAATAACATCCTCTCAGCAACAATCCTCTTGGTGACGTGTCTTTTTATTCCATTTTATGTTGTTTCCTCCTTGTCGTTTTCCCTCTCTTTGTTGTCGACACTTTTTTTTTATTTGCATTTTTCTGAGCTTGCAACCTTGTTCCTAGGACTTGTAAGCGCCTTGTAGGTGAGTTTTCACCTTTCCCCTATGTTTTTCATCTTCTCCACCTCCTAGAAGCCTTCTAGAGGTCCCTTGGAGCCATCTCCCAATTTCAGTTTTCAAATTCACTCAACCAATCCAAATCTCCCCCTATTATTTCTAGATCTCCCACCGGGAGATCCTACTTTACAAGTGGAGATTTGGATTCTTGCACATGATTGACCTATTTCCGGAGGCAGATCCTATTAATAACTGAGAGGGGGGGTGAATCAATTATCCTAATTATTTCTGCTTTCTGAACTTTCTTAATAATCAATGCAGCATTAATTCAAATAAGTAAACATAACTATGAAATGGAAATACACATGACATAATATTTTTGACGTGGAAACCCTATTAAGGGAAAAAACCACGGGGTGATTAACCCAAGATTGTATTCTCTGTTAGAAGAATGGAAATACAAAATGGCACTTGCCAATTAGGGCTCACTGCCCGAGCACACTGCTCACAAGAGGTACACTGCCTACAAGATGTCATGCCCACATATTCCATGTGGTCACAACACACATCGCACGTGTCATAGCCACATCTGTCATGTGGTTATGACACGAGATATGAAAAACTTTTCTCACACTGTCCTAAAAAACCCTTCGCATGCGTAAGCATGCTCGGCAGTGTTCTCTCATGGCGAAACACTACAATTTTCGGCAGGATATAAGTACAATTGCGTGCAACCAGACGCATACAGATCAACAAGAGGGTCTTTACGACGCCGCTAACGACATTGCAAGAGTGAGATTACCAAGTTTCCTAACTCTAAACCTCGGCAATTTCCGGCAGCATAACGCCTTACGGCGTTAGTGGGAATTACGCTGCACTCATTTACGCACGTGGTTCGCTGATAGATTAACAACTTCCCACGACGCCTTGTTCCGACTAAACCGACTAGTGATCTCCCTATTTAGTCATTTTTCAGCCAGGCACGGTTGTCTGTCTCCTCTCTTGTTTCCTGAAACATACTCCTCCTACGACTTAGCATTCTCAACAAGGCGGTTTGTTTGCTCTCTCTTCCCTTTTCACTGGTACTTAATTTTGATTGTATTTTTATCGCCCTTACCTTAACTATTTCTTTGTTAATTTAGTGTGTTTATATTTCGGTCTCTCTCTCTTTCGTTTTCTATGCTTTCTTTATGTGTATCCGGTCCTTTCTTCATGATTTACGTCAATCAGGGTTATCACTGCAGCTATTGTTGATATTAAACCTAACTTCAGGATGGTCTAGGTCACATAGACTGGTTTACTACTTCGCTGGACTCGGTCTCCTAGTCTTCTCCGATCACGGTATCTCCTCTTCGTTTGTACTTATTAAACTTGTTCCTAAGTAGATTTAGCAGAAGGGTCCGTCAACTTAGTTCTCTTATCCCATGTGGGAAATGTCGCGCATTTTCTCCTCTGTGTTTTCCAATGTTAGTTTTTTTCTTCTTCGGACTCTCTTACAGGTTTACTTATGAGGTCGTTTACTATAGTTGGGATTAAAATGGTCTCGCATGAAATGCCTGTGATGTCTCCTTAAGTTTATTTCCAGTGTTCTTTTAAGCAAGGTGACGTGTAATTTTCCTCTTCATTTTCCTTTTTTTTTTTTTTTTTCTTCCTGGTTATTGACATTATGTTGGTAGTGGAAACTTCCGAGAAACTCTTTCTGAAGTATTACAGTATATTCCTTTATGCACCCATTAAATTATAATTTTATTTTCTCTTATCTATAATTACTGTTGTTATTATTACTAATCAGTATTATTAATACTCTTATTGTAAATCATTTACCGTTGTTAATACATGTAGGAGGCTCTTCACTTTATAAAACCCTGTTCATGGAAGTATAACTCCTTTGGTTGTTGTGTTCAACACTTAATATAACTAAATGTGAAAATATAATTTGTTATTTTATTTTTGTATATCCATGTGACACATTTTATTACGATTATAAGGGCCCAATAACATGGTTCATAGATTTATTCCTATGTATATTTATATATATATATATATATATATATATATATATATATATATATATATATATATATATATATATATATATATATATCTATATATATATATATATAAATATATATATATATTTTAATGTATATGTAGAGGACGAAATTGTTCTCTTAAATTTGTTAAACAATATATATATATATATATATATATATATATATATATATATATATATACCTATATGTGTGTGTATATATATATTTCTATATATATATATATATAGATATATAGTAAATATTTCATTATATATGGCTATATACATAGACATATATAGTATTTATATATGCCTATATCTATAGCAATTAAAATGAATTCTTTTCAAAATAGACCATTCATATGTTAGGGCCAAAGCCCTAACATTATTTTTTTTTTTGTTTGTGTTTTCCACAGCCGAACGGCGGACATGGGCGGCGGTGGCCGCAGCGGCAGATGCAGAGAGGGGACCGCGTGGTTTAATGGCCGCGGGGGTTGAATGGTGGCGGGGAGGTGTGGCTTCGCGGTGTGCATTGGCCGCGGCGGAATCAATGGTGGCGGGGGCGTGGCCCCGCGGGGGTCGGAAGAGGCAGGGGATGTGGGGAGGGGCGGAGCCCCACCCACATCCCACGATGTGGGGTGTGGGTGGGGCTCCGCCCCTCCCCACACCTCATAGTGAATAGCAAGGGACTGCGGTGGGGTTTCAAACCCCACCGCCCATCATAAAATTTATTTAAGTTTTTTTTTTATATTTATCTCTGCTGTGTCTAAAAACACAGCTACTCTCAATTTCGAATATGTTAAGTATGATTTGATAATATATATATATATATATATATTTATATATATATATATCAGTAACACAAGAATGCCCAGATGAATCCAATGTAAGTTATATATATATATAACATTCACATTTTTTTTTCATTTCAAAAGGATTAATAAGTAAACAATAAGAATATATATATATATATATATATATATATCACAGTTTTCACAGTTTTCTCAGATTGCTTTCAATAAGACAACTAAAAATACAGATAATTAACTTCCTCATTTAAGTAATTAAATAGGAAATGAATATATTCATGGCTAAACAAATTTAATTAACAAATTGCCTCTTAGTATAATTTCTTCCATCCTATTTGCATCATTTTAACTTTCTAAATAATAAAAAATCAAATGAACCAAGGAATGACAGTTAATCAACAAAATAAATGTAACCATTATTTTATGAAGGAGAAAACTTAATCATTTAAAACTAACTTAGCCGTTTAGAACAATGAATCATAAAACTAATCTTTCAACGAATTAAGCAATTCCAAACTTTCAATTACATAAACCAACTCAGATTAGATTGCAAATCAATAATGAACTCTTCCTTTCAGTAATACTTGAAACACAAATAAAATTGCTATTTAACAAGGTTTACAAACATAAACTTGAAAATTTAAGCACATTCATATTATAGATTTTAAACCATGGATACAACAACTAACTTCCCAGATATGAACTTTCCTTCTCCCAAACAACATACAACTGATAGCTTATGACAACCAAGTAGAAGACCATTACTAACAAGATCAGGGAGGTGGTTTCCTTCACCCCCAGGGTAACAATAAAATTACAACAATAATAAGAGAGGTACTCTCTCTTCAACTCTCATGAAATGAACCAGGCCTAATTCTCATGACAAAGAAGAATAACTGTTTCTTCACAAATATAACTCCTCCCAAGCCAACCAGAAGCTCCAAGAGAAAACCTGTGTATCAAAGACAAACAAAGAAGAAAACACCACTCATCTAGCTCTCCTTCCTTCCGTAGACCCGCAAGTGGGTCACCCCCGAGCTAGGGAGACCATACTCACACCTGGGTAACTCAAACACTCCACTTCACAACAGTAACAACAACAATCCCAAAGCACACAAACACCCATGGGTAATTTACACAACACGGAAACTCAACTATAGTGAGTTTCATAAGGGGTAGGAGAGTGGACACACTCGACTCCAGAGTGTCACCCTGACAGATAAGTTAACCAATATAATTTCTCTTGGTCTCAAACCAAGTTTGATCACAATTTTTTTTTTAGAAAGTTGTATATGACTCTCAAGTCAAAGATACAGACACAGATTCATGCCCTCAAGGCTTTCAACATCCCAAAAGATGGAAACAGGTATGCACCCGAGGAGGATCTCTCCTCCCCTACCCCAAACTTGATGAGCATTTCTCCCAAGTGGGAGAAGCTCTGTCAAAACAACCCGACAACAAACCCCACAGAAAACAAATCTAAACATAAAATCACACACTTTACATATTCAGCTATACGAAACAAAGGTAGAATTCAAACCAACCTTACAAAGCCTTCCTGGAATGAAGCTGTTGCTGAGCCCACAGAGTTCTCTTCCAAACTTAGCCACCAAATCCCTCTCCCCTCTCTCTCCTACAAGCTAATTTTTTTTTTAATTTTTGGTAAGGCAAAATGAAAGTTTTCCCAAAATTCAACTAACTCCCTCCCATCCCAAAATTGGAAACAAATAACCAAATTCTTTTTAGTTTTGAGGAATGGGGAGGTGACACTTGTCACCTTCTCACTCTCCCCCAAAACCACTATTCTGCCCTGGTGGCTTATGTCACTCACCCTTCCCAAGAGTACTTATTCCTTTCCTCATGTGATTCCTATTACGCATGGGAGAAATAAAAGGAGTTAAAGGGGGAAGAAGACAGGTGACCCATGCCCCTTCTTCCTTTCTTCACATGGGTGTCCCCACAGCACATGGGGGAATCTCACTATGGAAGGGGTGACTTTAAGTCATTCCTTCAATAATGGATGGCATCTCTTACCTTGGGAAAAGTAGAGGGGATGGGTTGGGTGTTGGTACAACCCATCATGTCCCCTCCTACCTCCAATTTTCGCCACTTAACTTCAGGGGGAAGTTAAGATGACTAGATGGAGGTTACTCAAGGGTTACCCATGCCAAATGGGCCCCTGGACCCATGGGGTATAACCCATGGTCAACTTTAACCCATACAAGACACCCCTAGTCAAGGTAAAGCACAAGAAAAGGCCTCATAAATTTAAATTAAATAAGGAAATTCAAATTCAAATCTCTTTACTACACAAATATAAAATAATGTTACATGAGGGTAACCTAACCCAGTCGACCATACGAAAGACCACATTACAACATTACATCAAAACACAAAGAGATCTTGGTTCCTCGTGGAACCAGATCGGCTTAACAGGGAATAACAAATAACAAGGTGCAGAATGATCTCTGAATTCTGTGGTTCGATTAGTAATTCCTGCACACTAAATTACAAGATCAGTAACCACATAAAATCATCATAGCCGAAGCAACTTGAAAACATGCATTATCATGACATAGTACTAATTAACATAAATGAAATCATATTACAATTTTCCATCATCACCTAATTAATGTTTTTCTGAAATGTAAACTTATCCAAACATCACCCAATTAGTTTTTCCGCAATCATAATAAAGTTTAATAGTTTGACAATTCCGGGAACTGCTATCCCACAAACATAAAAAGTAACAATAACAGTCATGTAAATAGTCATAACAACAGTAGTAAAAAGGGCGGTCCTCACACAAGAGACTCACTGTCTACAAAAAGAGTGTTATACAATACTTGAACTAATTGGGAGCATCTACATATGCTGGAGTTTAGTTCCAGTTAGGCTTAATACACTAATTTGCTACACTTCATCTTTCCTCTTCTTTTATGCTGCTTTCCTTTCACATACCGGACCTTCCTTACTACTTTCTCTCTTTTCTTCTGCTTTTATTCACACATCACCAACACCCACGACACCTCTCACAACTAAATCCATCTTGTATATATATCTGCACAAGTGATTTCATCACTTTTCTAGTCGGCATCTAGAATAGTCAATCTTTTCACAAACTCTGATCTGTCGGCTGAATCCTTGCACATCAAGTAATGTGGATCAAGCATATACTTGTGGAAGTCATCAATCACGTTGGCCAAACATAACTTATGCCTTAAGAACCTTTTCCATCATCAGTAATACATCCAGAATAATGTCTGATGTTCTGCCACTCAGTTCTTCCTCTGTTCACACTGCCAATTAGGAACCTGATGCTCAGGTATTCATATCTTTTTCTTCATCTATCACCGGAGGCTAAATCCTTGGAATCTATCACTCAAGGTAGTCCTCTTGACTTCCCCAAATCCGCACTTCACCAAGATACTTCCTCTGAGAGATCCAGACCTGACTGTTGGACCTCGCCACATGCTTTGTTCTTGTTTACCGAACCACAACATTGTTCAGTCTGACTTCCAGTAGAGACACACCATGTCCTGCGGATGTGTGGGATGAACTTTGTTGCCATCAATGACAACAATCATGAATCCATATAGTGTCTTTTGCCAACAATCTCCCCCTTTGGCATTGATGGCAACACTTGGTGAAAAATGTTTACACTATGCTCCCCCTTGGCTGATGCTCTATTATTATATACATTTTTCGGAGCTCCCCCTTAGTTGGATTCCTCATTTTTCACTACTCCTCACTCCCCCTTTGACATCAATGGCAAAGGGTAGGGTCCGCATACCAAAATTTTTAAAACCTTGTCCGCATAAGTATATACATATGGAATACTTACATATACTGAAGTATATCTACAAAAGTTGTTTTCAATTGAATGAATTTTGTAGCCCAACTTTGCTTCATTCTGTCCAAAATTGATATATGACCGCTCAATAGAAATGCAAACGCATCTGCCCTTTTTAGATCTGTTGGATCATTTGTCTGGGCTATGATTTGAGCTTCTTTTATGGCATCATGCATGGCCTCTAACTTAGGGACAATTATCCCTCTGAGCTCACTCAACCTACTGATTATATTTTTCTTCTCTTTTTCAAGCTTCTTAATCTCATTCAAACCTACAACCGTTTGACATTCTTGATTTATTATGGATGTAGTAAGTGGATCAAAATTTTGAGAAAGTTTTATCAGTTTATCCTCCTATTCTTTCATTTTCTTCTCAACCTCCACTGTTGTTTTGGACCATGATAAATAAAATTTGTACATTTCTCTGCCATCTTTAAGAGCATTTTCTAGGCTCTTTATCCCAATATTCATATTTCTTCTATCATTAATTATCAACCCTTGTACCTCTGATAATCTTTTTGTAAGAAATTCCTTCTGGACCTTCTCTTCTACTAACTTCTCTAGGGAATCAAAATGTGTGCTAACACTATTGACTAGAGTTTTGAGATTACCAGATGAGGAGGCTGTGGGATCCTTCTGAAATGATGGCATAATCTTTTCTAGCACTTTGGAAGCAGCTTCTATCAACTCACAGTCTTCCATGTGAGACTTTAGGAGTTTTTCTTTAGCCTTTGCATTAGCAAATGAAGCTATCTTCATTGTCTGTACCGGAGAAAGAGAATCAAAATTAAATGGTCCTTGTAGAAGCTCTGGTTCATCAATCTCCATTGTTTCTTTGTTCAAGAATTCTTGGACAATTTTTGCAGTGTCTCTTGCCGGAGACAGATGTTTCTTCTCTTCTGCATTCTTAGAGCTGTCTCTTGGAGCTTTCTCTCCTTCTACATTCTTACCACTAGCAGTTGTAGTCTTCTCTGTTGAGGTCTTCTCTCCTTCTGCAACCTTGGTACTGTCATCTTCTTTTTCCTTCACCTCTGCTTCTTTCTCCTGTATTCTTTCTTCTCCTTTAGATCCAGAGACAACAGGGGAAACCAGAGGAGTGATGTTAGTCTGTTCATGGGCCACCTCTTTCGGAGCAGAGGATTCCAAGTCCTTAGCTATTTCTGCACCGGTATTCATAACCTCTTCTATTATTTTCTCATAAGACTCTTCTACAACACTTGTGGTCGAGGGGTCAGTACCCAAGTCCTCTATAATAGGAAGATTAAATCTTTTGAAGGCTTTCTGGAGAATCTCTTCTGTGTCCTTGGCTACCTTGTCAGTCTCACCAAGCATAAGTTGATTCATCCTTGCTTTGCTCCTGAACTCATCCTTACAATCTTTGAATACCATATTCATTGTCTTGGGATCAATTGAAGGATATAGCTGAATTGCTATCTGTTCCCAGATTTCTAGATCTTTTGCTTGAGCATTGTTCTTCCTCATTTCAAGCCTTTTCTCTAAGCTTTTAGGAATTAGAGAGATAATTTCAATAAAAGATTTATTGTAAGTGTTCAAAAACTTAACTGTGGCTTCCTACAGAATCTTTTTATCTGCTTCATTATATTCATCATAGAATTCTGTTAAAGGTTGCAGGTTCCCATCCACAGTGACTGCTTTCACTACAACATCTAAGGATAGTGGGTTTTTCAACAAATTCCTCTTCCTTCTCTTCTTCTCCTTGACTGTAGAGTGTTCACTAGATGATTTCTTCTTCTTCTTTAGTTTCTTTATCTCCTCATCTGATTTAGTTTCCTCATCATCCTTTAGGCTAACATAGGACCTTGTTGCCTTTTTCTTTGTTCTCTTTTCTCCTTTTTCTGGATGCCTAGACTTTCGATTTTGAGCTTTTAGCAGTAACAGGTGCTGATCTCTTTGATGATCTGGTCCAAGTGGAAGATTTTGCCGAAACACTTTCCTCACTTTTCTTTTTTGCCTTTTTCTTCTCTTCCTCAGCCCTTTCCATCTTTTTCCTGTTGGCATCAAGTGCCTCCTTTGATATGCCAAAGCCTTTTGCAACATCTTCAATTTCTTTTCTTACCTTCCTCTTGATCTCTAGTTGTCTAAGTTCCAAATGGATATTTACACTTAGCTCTTCAAAGGTTCCAAACCTTTCTACCTTTGGATCCTTTGGTTGACTTAGCATGTGTTGAACATGTAGCTCCACAATTTGTTCATCAACTTCATACCCCATAGGCATGATCCATACAGTTCTTGGTTCTACTGCCTCCATTAGGCACTGATCAGTCTCTACCATAAAGCATACTGTGTCTTTGTATTTCTCAACAAGAGACTGGGGAATTCTCTCTCTTGCTTGCATCATGTTCTAAAATTTTTTGAAGTATCCCCATAGGCCTGTATTTCTTGCTTTAGCATTCCCAAGCCCATGCAAATAGTCTCTGATTTGGATGGCAACCAGTATGTCATTCTGCCATACCCAGCCATTGGATCCGGGAAGCTCATTCATGAAATAAAAGAATAGGCAGAGTATCAAGCCACCATACTTCAAGGAGTTCTTATCCTTCTTAATCTTTTATAGATTTTCTAAAAGTTGGCTTAGAAGAAGTTCACACAGATCATAGTCAACATTTTCTTTTAGCATTTGATAGGCTATGTAAACTATAGTTCCTGGTACCAAATTTTCCCTACTAGAGTGATAAATCTTGTAACCAATTATCATGGATGCAAATTTGACATTCGGTTCAGTGATGTCTTCAATTGTCACAGCTCTCTTGTCAAATTTTGATCCTATTGCATTACTTACTATTTGATTCTTGACAGACTTGAGAATAGGTATTCCACCGGATGAGTGTAGATCGGTTACTGCCCTAATTGCATCTTTGGTGATCTTAAATAGTTTATTCAACCATAAGAAATTGTCATGCACTCTACTCAACACATACCGAACCCATTCATCTTCTTCAAAACAGGGGAAATGAATGCACTGTGCAAAATGCTTATCCCAGATGGCTTTATACTGAGGTTTAATCTCAAAAGAATCATCTATTAACTATTTGTGATAGATATCCATTAACTTTGATTCCCCAAATTCTTCAATATTCGTGTGTATGTAAACCCTAATGTCTTTTGTATGCAACACACCATGTGGAACACTGGAAAATGCTCCTAGGGGATCTACTTCCAAAGATTTGTATGGATGTTTCTTGAATTTGGGGCAAGGCCTATCAGAGATTTTTACAATATTTGGAGTACCCATCATTCAAGGATTTAGAGAGAGATATTTGATAATGGAGAATACCTTTTGCGCCTTTTGGTTTCACGGAGTTAGCCAGATCGATTTCTGGATGAATTGACTTCTACAAATGATCTTTGATGAGCTTGAGAAATTTTGTTGCAGAGCTTCACTTTTTATTTCTTCTTGAATGCAGAATGAGCAAATGCTTAATGAGAAAACCCTTATATTTCTCTGCAAACCCTAATGTCAGGTTGCAATAAATGCTTGACCTAAGTTATTCTAGTTTGCCTTATTTGGATGACTTGAAGAACCCGATCAATCCAGATCTTTAAACATCTTGTAGATCTTCCAAATCTTAACCATAGTTTATTTGGATGTTTCCCTTATGAATTCTTTAATCTGCAACTCTTCTTGTGCTAGTTCCAGCACCAATTGACTGGCTGGGGGAACAAGGTTTTCTTTGTGTCTCCCCCTGAGCCAGAGCTCACCTTTTAGTTTCTGAAAGGAATATTAGCACCAGAGTCTGGTGCAGACCCATCCCCTATATTCTCTATACTTTTCTTCACCCAAATATTATTCATCTCACTTTGAACTTCATCTGCATTTACTTTTCGTTTTCCCTTATCTTGATTCTGATTATGATGTACCAGACCTCTTTTGTCCTGATTCTTGCTTCTACAGAATTTTGCACTATGACTGGATCTATTACAAATTTGGCAAATAGTATTTCTTTTCATATTTGACTGATATCCTATTGATCTGTATTGACTAGCCATATGACCTATTCTATTGCATGCAAAGCATCTACTATTGAATGATTTGTTCATTTGCATATTTTTGCATTCATGAGATTTGTGACCATACCTTTTGCAGTTGAAACACTGTCTGGAGAAGGATGAATTAGTCTGATTCATTCTCTTTCTGCACTGATTAGCTTTATGACCAAAGTTATTGCAATTGTGGCAGTATCCATTGAAGGATGGATATCTTTGAGCATTAGGCTGCCTTATCAGAGGTCTTCTAGGCCTGTTCCTTGGATTTTCTAAAAAAATCTTCTGACCAGATCTGGAGCTTTCTCCTTTCTCATATCCCAAACCACACTTGTCATCTACCCTCTTTTGACTTCCAAGAAGAACTTCAAGTTGAGCAGAACTTATCTTGAATTTCTGTTTATATTCATTTGCTGTTTGAAGATCCCTTTTGACAGAGATAATTTGATCCTTAAGTTTTTCTTCATTATCTTTAGCATCTTCAAGATCAGATTCAAGATGTCTAATAATTCTATCCATCTTGTGGCAATCTTTTGATTTCTCTTTGAGAGATTGTCTTAGATTAGCTTCAATTTTTCTTTTCTCTTCAACTTCTTGGGTAAACTTCATAACTCTTGATTCCATTTCATGTCTTACCATGATGATTTCTTTTGATAACTTTCCACATAACTTGGTTTTCTCCTTTAGCTCTTCATCTGCATCATTTGCTTCACCTTGACTTGCCAATTGCTGAAGCAGCTCTTTTCTCTTTTTCATAGAGAGACTTAATTTGTCTTTTAGTTCTCTCATGAAATCATCAGCCTGTTTGAGTCTTTCCTTTAATTCATTAACTTCAGAGTTTGACTGCTCAAGATCTTCAAGGGCAGTCTTGAGTTGCTCCCTTAAACCATAAGCATCCATTTGGATTTCCAGATCTTCCTCAAGATGTTAGACTCTATTAGGAGGAACTTGGCTCTGATACCACTTGTTGATAACTGAGAGGGGGGTGAATCAGTTATCCTAATTATTTCTACTTTTTGAACTTTCTTAATAATCAATGCAGCATTAATTCAAATAAGCAAACATAACTATAAAATGGAAATACACATGACACAATATTTTTGACGTGGAAACCCTGTTATGGGAAAAAACCATGGGATGATTAACCCAAGATTGTATTCTTTGTTAGAAGAATGGAAATACAAAATGGCATTTGCCAATTAGGGCTCACTACCCTAGCACACTGCTCACAAGAGGCACACTGCCTACAAGAGACTCACTATCTACAAAAAGAGTGTTATACAAAACTTGAACTAATTGGGAGCATCTACATATGCTAGAGTTCAGTTCCGGTTAGGCTCAGTACACTAATCTACTGCACTTCATCTTTCCTCTTCTTTTATGTTGCTTTCCTTTCACATACCGGACCTTCCTTACTGCTTTCGCTCTTTTCTTCTGCTTTTATTCACACATCACCAACACCCATGACACCTCTCACAACTAAATCCATCTTGTATATATATCCGCACAAGTGATTTCATCATCTTTCTAGTCGGCATCCGGAATAGTCAATCTTTTCACAAACTCTGATCTGTCGGTTGAATCCTTGCACATCAAGTAATGCGGATCAAGCATATACTTGTGGAAGTCATCAATCACGTCGGCCAAACATAACTTATGCCTTAAGAACCTTTTCCATCATCAGTAACACATCTGGAATAATGTCTGGTGTTCTACCAGTCAGTTCTTCCTCTGTTCACACTGCCAATTAGGAACCTGATACTCAGGTATTCATATCTTTTTCTTCATCTATCATCAGAGGCTAAATCCTTGGAATCTATCACTCAAGGTAGTCCTCTTGACTTCCCCAAATCTGTACTTCACCAAGATACTTCCTCTGAGAGATCTGGACGTGACTATCGGACCTCACCACATGCTCTGTTCTTGTTTACCGGACCACAACATTCTTCACTCTGACTTTTGATAGAGACACACCATGTCCTGCGGATGTGTGGGATGAACTATGTTGTCATCAATGAAAACAATCATGAATCCATATAGTGTCTCTTGCCAACAGATCCCCTCCTTTTCATCTCTTCTACCATCTCCCATCATGCATTTTCACCTAGACCCCTTTCTTTCCAGATCTCCCGTCGGGTGACCCTCATAAAACATGATCTCCCCACAGACAACCTAGGGTCACCCCCCAGGAGACCCATGGGTGACCCTACTAGTGAAAGGGGCAACCCATGGGCAACCTTGTCATGTTTCTAGCCACACAAAAACTCAAGTTTCTAACTCGAAATAGCTCTATTTTTGCCCATTTTTCTTCTTGTTTGCATGGATTTTTGAGCCTAATATGGAGTTAACTATTTCATACACCCACACATGCATAATTAGGTCCATTTCCTCTTTAGTTAACAATTCATACAATCCCATGCATTCTTCTAACTCCATTTCTTCTTCAGTGATAAGTTATCATTGCTTCATCACTCCCTAATCAACTGAGTTTACTGAGTAATCAATCCAGTTCACTCCTCAATAAAGCCTAATAACTCTTCAATCAAATTGAGTTAACTTCTAAATCAATTTCATCTTTCATGACCTCTTCCAACCTATAAATACCCTTCACATCTTCATTATTTTCCAAGTTAGAAAGTTGGAGTATGCTTTTCCCTTCTTCACAAGATTTTTCAAGCTTCTTCATAGGCCTTTGATCCTCTTTTCTCATTTCTTTCTTTAGTTTTCCAAATCTTTAAAGATTTCATTATTGCATAGCTTCAAAGCTCTTCCATAGAGCCAAATTCATTGTGCACACAAATCTTGCTAAGTTTTTTCTCTCCAATCAGCATTCTCATGCTCACACAGGATGAAGGTGCTTTTTATTTATTCATTGTTCATCAAGCTTTCACATAAATCTCTTCTAGCATCCTTACACTGCTTCAATCAAGCCATCGTGCTCATCAACAACTCTCATTGAGCTCATTTTGCAAAGCTTCTAAAGCTTCTTTCACTTCTTTGTCTTGTCTTATCACCAAGAGGTCTTCCCGCTGCTTCAAGAGGATACGAGGTTGCCATCAAGGATCTCTGAAGGTAGTGGAGGCTCACAAGTCTTCTTTATTTCAAGTTTCTTTATGCTTTTTCTCAATTGGTAGTAATTAGAAAATTGAAATTGCTCTTGGGATTGGTAATTTATTGCTTTTTCCTTGATACTTAGATCTAGTATTTTAGAGTAATTTGCATTCATAGTATAATTCATTTATTTGCAATTTCCTTTTCTAGATTAAATCATTTCTAAACATTCAAAAACCCCAAAAACATAGAATAATTGCATTAGGTAAACTTCATTCTAGTTGCATTCATCTTTCCTTTCCTAGATTAAAAAGCATCTTTTAATTCCAAAATACCAAAAAAGCACAAAAACAAGTTTTGCATTTCATATAGTTGCATTCATCAAAAATCTTGAGAAAAGAACAAAAACATTAGGTATTTAGATAATTTGAAAACCCTTGATATTGTCATAAGGTCAAACTATGATCAACTATTCCGTCAAACCCTTGATACCATCACAAGGTCAACAAAAGTCAATGCACAACAAAACCTTAGGTCAACCAAAACCTTAAGTCAAAATCCAAAGTCTAGTCAAGGTTAGTCCACATACACCAATGTCTTGTCTCAGCTCATGAATGTGCCCAGGATTAAGAGGTGAGAGGGTGAGGGAAGTCCTCAATGAGATTGAGGAAATCCATCCGAGACCACAATAGGATCTATTTGTCTTACAACAACTAGAGACATTTAGACAATTTCAAATACAACGAGCAATTATGCAATGAGAAATCAGACAACAAGCCATCAACAAAAGTAACATCTTACCCACACAAAGGTGGAATACTAGAAACCCTAACAGAAGAAGAGTAACTAGTGACCTTTCGGGTCATATGGTTATGTCTACAACAACAATCATTGAACGAAACATCTACATTACCACACAACAACAAAGGCTCCAAGACGTGTTGACCCCACTTTCTGAAGTCCATCTCTCCAACAAGCTAGACCACCCTTGTGTCTCACCTCCTCTTGACTGGCTACTTCTACAAGAGGGAGAGTGATGTGGTGGTTCACCTCGTGGCAAGGAGGGAAGGGTCCATATGCATGCCAAAATCCAACCCGATAGCCCCAGGCAACTGAGGTTGAGATTTTAAGTGTACATATTTTAGTGAACCTAACATGAAAAGGAAAAACCTTTTGGTTGAGCTTTTTGTGTTTCATTGCAAGATGCCACTTTCATCATCATTTAATGGATCCTTTTCAGATGGGATATTTCACATTTTTTCATGTTTCACAATGTTTCATGCAAAAATTCCAAGAGAATCTCCCCTCGAGTGAAATTACAAATTCAAAATAGATCTAAAGAGATCTTGACAACATTGACCAAATCAAAACACAACACATGAACAATCAGTCTCAAATCCATAAAGATGATCAGGCCATAAAAATCCATAAAAAGATGGCCACCGAAATGGACAAATAAGTTTGTTGTCAAGAAAAGAACTTACAAGAAGCTTAGGAGGTACAAAAATCACTCCACATGGTACATCAAGATAAAACGTCCACAACACGTGAAATGTCATTAGAAAGAACAAACATGGTCAGTAAAACCCTAGTGCATAGCAATCCATCTCAAGGTTGTAAAACTTAAAAAATGAAGGAAGCCTCACTCACAGATCTTATAGAAAGTTTGGTCCAACGAATTGAGACCCTTTAGGCTAGGAGTGTTGAACAATCTCACCAAAACAACATTACAAAAAAATGTAGGGCACAAGGAAATCATTTCATTGATGAAATCAAATCAAACTCATGGGCAACACAAAATAACCCTCATCTAAACTCACATTCGTATGACACACATAACAAAGCATGCAGGCCTCTCTTTCCCTAACAATCCAACACAACAAGTCTCAATCAAATAGGTGGGATTCCTATGACGCAGAATCAACCACAAATGATCCCACCCAATCTTTAAAACATAAGCAATATGCCATCTAGTCATCCAACTTTTTCAGGATATCAACAATCTAGCATACCCTTTCAACAAACACAACAAGCTCCACTTGAAGGGCTAATGTTCAGAGGAACAAAATCCTCTACACATAACTCCCTCCTAAGAACATACCTCAAGTATTTAAAGGAGCCTCTTGACTACAACATTCGTTAGGTTATAGTACCACAACCTCTCCCTGAGCTTCCAAAATTTAAAGGAGAGGGTGATCCCAAGTATCATATCAAGGCTTACATCATGGTAGTGAGAGAACTCCTTCCTTAGGATGGGGTGGTGGCAAAGATTTTTTCCAAAAACATTGGAGGGTATCACTCTGGATTGGTACTATCAACTTCGAGAAGTATTAATCCAATCTGTTAGGAAACACATTGATCAATTTGTGGATGCCTTTGACATAAACATATTAGTCAAGATAGGAATATGATAATTTTTAATAATCAAACAAGAAGCCAATGAGTCAGTTGCACATTTTATCACACGATGGAGGAAAGTTCTTT
Source organism: Cunninghamia lanceolata (assembly GCA_027924645.1). Taxonomy (NCBI): domain Eukaryota; kingdom Viridiplantae; phylum Streptophyta; class Pinopsida; order Cupressales; family Cupressaceae; genus Cunninghamia; species Cunninghamia lanceolata. The sequence goes on from BSBN01000195.1 coordinate 1,343,978, forward strand.
ATTCTTCAACTAGCACAAACATGCATCATAGAGAACTTTGTGATCTCTTTGTACATGCTCTCAACAATGACATACAAGAACAAGTCCAAAAACTCCCTTACAAATCATACGAAGAAGCACTTGAAAGTGCCCTTAGAATTTACCAGGCCACTATTGATAGCGAAGGAAGGGAGTATGATTCTAATGGAAGGTTGATAAGCCATCAATACAAATAACAAATCCTGGACAAATGATCAAGACATAGATACATCAACAAATACTCCACCATCTAGAAACAACAATAATTGTGACTATGATAGTCATACAAATATGGGGAACCAAAATTTCAGCAACTATCCCCCAAAAATCAACCAACATTCATACAACAATCGTCATAAACCTCAAAATCACAATCATGATAAATATTGCTCGTTTCACAATAGAAAGGGGCATGAGATCAAGTTATGTCGGGGGTACCATTGCTTCATATCAATCCTCCCAAAATGTCAACAAAAAGCATTCATGGACACATTCTCACAAGATGAAGAACTTAGCCCCAACACCTTTGGTCAAAACACCTTAGGCCTTGTGGAATTAGATAAAGATCAAGAAATTTATGTCATACAAAGACTAGAAAAACTAGATGACACCTCCAACAATTCAAATTTTTCTCACATGCTAGAGCTTATCAAGAGTTCTCCTACACACAAGAACTCTCTCCCCAAAGCCTTAGATCTAGGCCATATAGTTCAAAACACTCCAAGTGAAAAGTGTTCTTCTTCAACATTTGATTTTGAAAAGTTACCATCAAACAATGACATAGCTAGATAAGGTGACCTCCCCCTCCATATGATAGTCCAAGTTCAAGACTATTCCATTAAATGTGTAATGATCGACGATGGGTCTGCAATCAACATAGTCTCCTTTTCACTTCTTTAAAGAATGGATTACGATGAAACACAAATCACAAAACAAACTTCTATCCTTAGAATTGATGATAACCCAAACACTCAAACCATGGGTAAGGTCAATCTTCAAATCACATTGGGTCACAAAACACTCTCAAATGAATTTTATGTTATCAATGAAGAAACCACTTACAACATGATCCTAGGAAGGCCTTGGATCCATAGGATGAGGGCCATTCCCTCAACATTTTTCAATAAATATGCTTCTCATACATGGGACAAACCCACGTCATCAAAGGAGATCCTAGAATCCTTTCAGCCTTTATAGAGTTGAACAAGTCAAAAAGAAGGGAAAGTCCATGGAAACCACTAGTGACCCAAAAATCAACACTTTTGAAAAAGAAGAGGCATCAAAACAAATTGCAAACATAGACAAGACCTCAAAATGTATATGGAAGGGGGAAATAGGAGAATTCCCCTTCGATCCCAACTCAACAAAGTCTTACACTCCATTCGACTTAGTTGCCATTCCAATTGAACTAGACATAAACATCCCTATGGTTGAAACCATGACTAAAGAAGAAGACCAAAATCCACATAGAAACTAGGAGAGTCAACACCAACTCAATTGCCCTTCAAAATTTCAAAACAAACATGAGAACTCAATAAGAACAGAAAGCGATAAAGCTAGAAGGTAAATCATCAAGCAATGAAACATTTGAGTACACAAAATCCCTCACTTAATACAAAGACATTTTTACACCAAGTCTTTGAGTGTCCTTGCAAAGACTTTCAAGTGAAGTTTAGGTTAAATTAAATAGGTCCACACATAATTAAGGAAGATGTCAAAAATGATGCTACCTCTTGTGCATTATGGAAGGAGAAGATTTTAGAATCTTGAAACATCATAAAAACACAAAAAAAATCTAATATTCAAAAAAATACAAAAAAATTATAAAAATCAAAAAAATCAAAAAAGAATTTTGTTTCTTGCATTTCAATATCATTCTATTCATCTTGCATTATATTGGATGACTTTCTCTTATACTATTTTCATTTGAGTAAGGAGTCTAAGGTTGTCTAGGTATACGTGATCCTTTCAGGTCCTAGAGATTCCCCATTTTCACAATCACCATATCCCTTTTCATTCCCAGTGATTCTAATCAAATCCTAGCTCTTAGCTTTACACTGATCCTAGTCTTAATAAGCCATGATGTTAGGTCTAAACAAATTTAGTATTCAAAACTACAATGTTCAAAGGAATCTTGCAAGTAGATCTTCCCAATTCTTCCCTAGTAGAAGAGAAGTCCAAATAGATTACAAAAACTTTAGGTGGCATACAACCCCTTATCTTTCCTGGCCAAAAACGTCAGGAGGGTCAAAACTTTGAAGGAAGCAATCTAAAATCTGAGTGAATAAAAAAAATGAGTGATCAAAATAAGAGTGTTGAGAAAAGTGAGAATTAAGAGATCAAACTATTGCATATCCAAAGTTCCAAAAGCATTCATTTTCATAAAAATCAAAAATCCAAAAAATGAGAAAATCAAGGGAGGAAATATTAAGAAAAAAGAGAAAAAGCAAAAAAAGAGAAATACAAAAAAAAGAGTGAAAGAGAGAAGATTGTTGAATGTTTGTACTCTTGGGTGGTGATTAGTCTAAGCTCAAAGCCTCAAGGGTGACATTCTAACAGTGAAAATAAAAGAGAAAGGTATAAAGCACACACATGCACTAGATGAGCAATGCCAAGAGTCTAGTAGTCTTTAGGATCATCTTCTATCTAGGGACCCTAGTTCTTTCCCATTTATCTTTTACCTCAGGTCTATCTTTCTTTCCATCTATGATCTATGTCTAGCAAACATTAATACAATTTGTTACTTGTCTAAGTTGAAAGCTTGTCAGACTGTCTTATCTAGATAAGGATCAGTGTTTAGCCTTTAGAAAAGACCAAATTCAAAATCACTCCATTTCATTCCCACTCCCCACTTAGTTCTAAAATCCTATCTCATAGACTTGAATAGGTCTCTTATACTAGAAAAACCTACAATCCCCAGGTCTGAAAATTGTATTAAAGAGAAATCATATTGTTTGTTCCACATTGCATTCGTACCAAAATCAGAAAAAAAGAGTCTCAAAACAATAAAGTCTATATCATAACTCATGACATGCAGTAGAAGTAAAAGTTCCTTTTCAAGCATTCCTTGTGTTATTGCATTTGCATATCGTCACCTGCATTCATACATATATATATATATATATATATATATATATATATATATATATATATATATATATATATATATATATATATATATATATATATATATATATATATATATATATATATATATTTTGAAATAGACAAAAACAAATTGCATCATCCATATGTGATCATCTTAGGTATGCATTCTTGTAAGAAAAATAAAAACTCTAGACAACCATATGCACAAGAGGGAGAGTGAAGTACAAGATGATGACTAAATCTATGTATAGATCTCAACCAATGAGGTCCCATTCGTAAAACAATGTCTGAGCACAAGTCACTCCTCCAATAAGTCAAAAGAGCAAAACTGTGTAGTCAAGTACACAAGTCTCCCCATGCAAGGGGGTAAGGGTAGAGATCCCTTCAATAAATATAGGCCTTCCAAAGACCTCAAGGAACATCAAGATCAAACCTTTGCAAAATCTTTACAAAAACCTTAAAAATTAGAAAATTGAAAAACCTAAAAAAGTTGTAAAACCTAAAAATTCCCTAAAAATTGAATATGTTCTTCAAAATCTACAATAAAAGGAGATTTTTTCTCCTCCTCTCTAGCTTAGCATGTGTTCTATTTATTCTATTCATCTCTCATGTGTTTGTTTTGCATTCATTCATTCCTACATGTCTCACTGACAAAGGCAAACAACTAGTCGAACTCTAACGATCGATGGTAAGTTTTGTCATTTCAGTTTTCATTATTCATTTTGATATATTTAGATGCCAAAATAATACTATTTATTGTAGGTACAATTGTAGAAAATTGACAATAGGGAATGCCTAGTTTGGGAATGGTACGTACCTTTTATGTAGACTACCGTCACTAAGGGGGCAAATATGTAAGCACAAAAATCATGCACAACCTCCATGAGGACCCCTATGATGATATACAATCCTTTTCATGTACATGTAAGCATGAAAAAACATCCTCTCCATAGAAATCCTCTTGGTGATGTGTCTTTTTCTTCCATCTTGTGTTGTTTCCTATTTGTCTTTTTCCCTCTCTCTTTGTTGTCGACAATTTTTGACACTTTCTGACACTTGTCAATTTGCATTTTTTTGAGATTGCGACCCTATTCCTAGGCCTTGTAAGAATCTTGTAGGTGATTTTTCACCTTTCCCCTATGTTTTTAATCTTCTCTGCCCCCTAGAAGCCTTCTAGAGGTCCCCCAGAGCCATCTCCCACTTTTGGTTTTCAGTTTCACTCAACTAATCAAAATCTCCCCTATTATTTCTAAATCTCCCACTGGGAGATCCTACTTTACAAATGGAGATTTGGATTCTTGCACATAATTGACCTATTTCTGGAGGTAGATCCCCTACTTTTCATTTCCTCTACCATCTCCCATCATGCATTTTCACCCAGACTCCTTTCTTTCTGGATATCCCACCAGGCGACCCTCATAAAATAGGATCTCCCCCTAGGTGACCCAGGGTTACCCCTCGAGTGACCCATGGGAAATCCTACTGGTGAAAGGGGTGACCCTCTCACATTTCTAGCCATGGAAAAACTTGAGTTTCTAACTCGAAATAGCTTCATTTTTGCCCATTTTTCTTCCTGGTTGCATGGATTTTCAAGTCTAATATGGAGTTGACTATTTCATGCACCCACACATGCATAATTATCTCCATTTCATCTTTAGTTAACAATTCATGCACTCCCATGCATTCTTCTAACTCCATTTCTTCTTTAGTGATAAGTTATCCTTGCTTCATCACTCCCTAATCAACTGAGTTTACTAAGTAATCAATCCAGTTAACTCCTCAATCAATCATGTTAACTCTTAAATCAAATTGAGTTAACTTCTTAATCAATTCCACCTTTCATGACCTCTTCCAACCTATAAATACCCCTCAACTCTTCATTATTTTCCAAGTTGGAAAGTTGGAGTATGCTTTTCCCTTCTTCACAAGCTTTTTCAAACTTCTTCATAGGCCTTTGAGCCTCTTTCTTCATTTCTTTCTTTAGTTTTCCAAAGCTTCAAAGGTTTCATTGTTGCATAGCTTCAAAGCTCTTCCATAGAGGCAAATTCAATGTGCACACAACTCTTGCATGTTTTCTCTCCAATCAACATTCTCATGCTCACATAGGATGAAGGTGCCTTTAATTTGTTCATTGTTCATTAAGATTTCACATAAATCTCTTCAAGCATCCTTATGCTACTTCAATCAAGCCATCGTGCTCATCAACAACTCTCATTGAGCTCATTTCACAAAGGTTCTAAAGCTTCTTTCGCTTCTTTGTGTTGCCTTGTCGCCAAGAGGTGTTCCTGTTGCCCTCACAAGTCTTCTTTATTTCAGGTTCCTCTATGCTTTTTGTCAATTGGTAGTAATTAGAAAATTGAAATTGCTCTTGGGATTGGTAATTTATTGCTTTTTCCTTGATAGTTAGATCTAGTATTTTAGAGTAATTTGCATTCATAGTATTATTCATTTATTTACAATTTCCTTTTCTAGATTTTAAATCATTTCAAAACATTCAAAGACCCTAAAAACATAGAATAATTGCATTAGGTAAAATTCATTCTAGATGCATTCATATTTCCTTTCCTAGATTAAACAGCATCTTTTATTTCCAAAATACCAAAAAAATTATAAAAAACAAGTTTTGCATTTCATATAGTTGCATTCATCAAAAATCAAGAAAAGAACAAAAATATTAGGTATTTAGATAATTTACAAACCCTTGATATTGTCACAAGGTTAAACCATGGTCAACTATTTCGTCAAACCCTTGATACCATCACAAGGTCAACAAAAGTCAACGCACAACGAAACCTTAGGTAAACCAAAACCCTAAGTCAAAACCTAAAGTCTAGTCAAGGTTACCCCACATACACCAATCTCTTGTCTCAGCTCACAAATATGCCGAGGATTAAGAGGTGAGTGGGTGAGGGTAGTCCTCGGTAAGATTGAGGAAATCCATCTGAGACCACAATAGTATCCATTTGTCTTACAACAACTAGAGGCATTCAGACAATTTCAAATACAATGAGCAATCATCCAATGAATTGAAAGACAAAAAGCCATCAACAAAAGTAATAGCTTACCCACACAAAGGTGGAATACTAGAAACCCTAACAGAAGAAGAGTAACTAGTGACCCTTCAGGTCATACAGTTATCTCTACAACAACAATCATTGAATGAAACATCTACATTAGCACACAACAACAAAGGCCCTAGGACATGTCAACCCCTGTCCATGAAGTCTAGCTCTCCAGTGAGCTAGACCACCTTGTGTCTTACCTCCTCTCGACTGGCTACTTCCATGAGAGTGAGAGTGACATGGTGGTTCACCCTATGGAAAGGAGGGAAGGGTCCATGTGCATGCCAAAATTTGACCCAACAATCCCAGGCAACCAAGGTCGCGATTTTGAGTGTACAATCCCTTAATAAATGTTCTTGATAATTCATGCAACTAGTAATGATTTATCAAATTGAATGATCTACCATTATATCTAAAATTAACTAGGGTTATCCTTTTAGATACAATACTAAGGGTTCTAATCAAATTATTTTACATCTTGAGTCAACACATAATGGTCTCAAGGAAGGCCAAAAGTCAACCCAAATTAAAACTTCAAATTTAAAAGGAAAGCATTTTTGTGAGTGCAAAAGTGATCAAGATCACTTCCATGAGTAAAGAAGTGATCGAGATCACTTCAATGACTACATAACGTAATCCAATGAAAGTGGTAAAATTGAGGATCAAGACTAGTCCATGGATTTAATGAGTATAGATAGGAATGGATAAGGCTTGGGTTGTGTTACCCCTCTTAGCTGAGAATACACCATCTATACACTTGTTATAGTACAAGGACTTACCAAACCAAAAGGAGTAAAAAATGAACATGAAAAGTGTGAGATATGCATTTTCACCATTACACTTTGCTCCCAATTTGAATAGTAGGCAAACAAGATCATGAGGTTGCATGTCAAAGTAAATACAAATAGTCTTGATAAGAAAATAAATTTATTCAAACACTCATAAAAAATGATACAAATATGGATGGGGATTTTACTTTGGTATTTATTCTCTTGAAGTGGGTGCTCCATCGTGGAAACCTGCAAAATTGAAAAAATAATTCAATGAGTAGAATTATATAGGTAATAAAAATATAAAAATGCTGTTTATAATTAAAATAATAAAAATAAAGAGCAAAGGGGTGAGAGATATTCCACTTTTGGTGGAACAAGAACAATGCCTAGGTAGAAAAACAATAGATACCACATTGGGGAAACAAAAAAATGTGGTACCATTAAAATGTCCTTTGATCATGTGACAATAACTACAACCATATTCAAAGAAGGAATGACAGTGACATTATATGCCTCTCCTCCAATTAATTGCATGCAAAGGATGCAACTAAGATGGAGGAAAGTATATAAGGATATGTAAATCTCAATGATTATAGAATAATATAAAGATAATATCACGTAATAGAATAAGAAAGATACTAATGATATTTATGAAATATAGGTAAAAATATATGATCATAGGTAAAAATATATGATCATGTAAGCTCAAATAGGAAAAGAAATATAGCTATGAAGTGCTAGATAAAGGTATCCAACAAGATCAAATAAAGGTGAGATATATCATCATGAAAAAATCATAAAACACATAATTAAATGAGTGTAAGATTTAAGGATGTTGGGCCTAAACATAATAAATTTATATGGGTGTGAAGATAATTATAATAACCATAAACAATCATGTAATCATGGAAGAAAACATATAGTAATACTTGTGTGACAAAATGATAGAGATAATCACGTGAAGTATAAGAAGAATCTTGTGTAAACACATTGTAGTGTTAGATGTCGTCATGAGAAATTTGTAAGAAAATGGAATCATATGGAATATTCTAGAAAACCTATATAATCATCATGAAATATTGTAATATAAAATATCAATTGACATTAGATAGCATATCATAGAATGATGATGTATGAGCTTGGCATTCTTAGAAGACCTTGTAATTATAATAAAAAGATCATGTCAATAATCATGTGACTAAATATGCCAATTAGAATCATATGGAATATTTAGGAAAACTTATAATCATGTTGAAGATAATATCATGATTTTCTTTTACAAGTTCTCAAGAAATTTGGGTTCTCTAATGCATGGTGTAAATGGATTTTATCCTACATCTCAACTATGAAAACTTCAATGTTGATTAATGGTAAGCCAATAGGATTTTTAGTTCCATTCAAGGTTTGAGGCAAGGAGATCTTCTCTCACTATATATCTTCATACTAATTGTGGAAGCATTTAGTAGAATGATCTAGGTAGAAATGAGAGGCATAAGTCCTAAGGAATTCAAATTCCTTTTGATACTAAACCAATAACACATTCCCTCTTTGCAGATGATACAATGTTGTTTGGAAAATCCACAAAAAATAAAGATGATATCATTAAGAAAGTTATTTCATCGTATTTCTACTTATATAGATAGTCGATAAATGCATCTCAGTCCAAGACATTCTTCTTTAAAACACATGCATAGGTTCAATAAAGAATTTCTAGAATTCTTGGAGTTCAATTAGAATCACTCCCAAGATAATATTTAGGTATACCCCTCTTCACAACCCATAAAAGGGAGATGTGGTAGAATATGATAACCTCAGTTAGTCACTAAATATCCACCTAGAAAGGAAAGTGGTTAACAATGGTAGGTAGAATTACAATGGTTAAGGTAGTCCTCTAAGCAATCCCAATAGTGTCAATTCTCCAAATTCCAAAAGTAGTTTTATCAGAGAGAAAATGCATTAGAATATTTTTATGGCAAGGTAGTGTAGACAAGAAGTGGATTCATCTTATTCTAGGGAAAAAAATGTCAACCAAAGATTTATGGAGGGACTCTAGGATCAATGACCTCACAAAACAAAACCTGGCTTTGGGAGAAAAGTTAGCTTGGAATATGTACTCAAATACAAAGTTGCAAAATGGGTTCATTTGTTACAAGATAAATACTTGGATAACCATTATAGAGACAAAATTTTCTCTATTGCTAATCCCCCAAATGGATCTCCAATGTGGAAATTTATTCTTCAAAGGAGACAAGTGATTGTTCCCCAATTATCCTAAGTAGTTCATAATGGAGAAAAAGTACTGATCTGGGAAGACTCATGGGATAGTTTCCAAGATTCATCTCTATGAGTTGATTTGAATGAAGCAAGAATTTATCTCAAATAGTCTTGGGGTTCCACTATAAATAGATACTAGGTCAATAACCATGACTGAAAAAGAACATGGAAGAACTTTGTTAATTTTAACTTTCTTGACGATCAAAGAAATCCTGGCAGAAATCTTATCAAATTGGCTTATTTATGCTTCTCAAAATGTGGATGAAATCATGTGGATGGGCTCCAAAACTAGCTCTTATATAGTTAATAAAAAATATAGATTACTTTCAAATCTAAATGCTAGGTCCTTCCCCTCCAAACATTGCTAGAGTGAAGCATATCTTCCCAAAGTGGGAGCATTTGCCTAGTTAGCATTAGATAATAAAATCCTCATTGGAAAAGGGCCTCAAAAAATGGGTATACGAAATAGATTCAATTGTCTATTATATGGAGAAATGGAAGAAGATATGGAACATTTGCTTCTTCATCGCCCTTTTAGTAGTAAATATTGGCAATGGATTTGTGGGAGACTCGAGTGGTATGGTCTAAGCCCTAATTCCTTATTGCAACACTTCTAAAGTTGGTTGTCATTACATAAGGATTCCATGTTTGCATGCCTATGGGATATTATACATTTTATTCTCACATGGTGCATCTAGATAGAATGTAATTACAGGTCCTTCAAGAAGTCATTCCTCCTAATAAATAAAATTATTAGGAAAATGGAAACATTCATCTCTAAAATGGTTATGCCCATAGTCAACAAGAAATCAAGGTAGGGAGATCAGTTTACAAGGTCTATAATTGGCAAAACAAGATCACATCTCAAACCTACATATTAAAGGAGATTCATTGATCATTATAATTTTTTTTTTTTGGAAAGGAAAGGAAATTAGCAACAAAAAAATCAAATATATTTTCCAACCTATTTGGAACTTGATTTATCATTTTGATCAATATTCAATATCTCACTACTTTCCTAAGGAAAAATAATGGCCTATCTGCTTGCTAGTGTGACAATTGACAATCACGTCACCACTACCTCCTTTGACTCAATTTTTCGCATGTCATTCCCACCCCTATGTGATGTCATTTAGTTGGATGCACCATTGTGTAAGGTCCTTCATTAATTTAGAATTTTATTAAGAAGGAGATCTTCTCGTTATCAACTAATGGTAGTTCATACCTATTGGCAAGGGTAAATGATCTTTGATCACCACCTTGCATGGAAAAATTAGATCAATTCTTCATATCACTCCTCCTTAATGGTGTGTCCTATTCACCTATCACAGTACACTCATGCTTGTTGGTGTTGGAAATAAGCCACATCCAGACCAATGATGGACTGGTCCAAGAGGGGCCAGTAGCTCAGTGGTAGAGCACTCCAGTAGCAAATGGAAGGTCCTAGGTTTGAGTCCTAGCTGGTCCATGTCTCAACATGGTATCAGAGCCAGGCCTAGGCTAGGAGCCCCAAGCACACGAGAGGTGTGACTTAAGGGGGGGTGTCGGTGTTGGAAATAAGCCACACTCGGACCGATGATGGACTGGTCTAAGAGGGGTCAGTAGCTTAGTGGTAGAGCACTCCAGCAGCATATGGAAGGTCCTAGGTTTGAGTCCTAGCTGGTCCATGTCTCAACATGGTATAAGAGCCAGGCCCATGTCTAGGAGCCCCAAGCACACGAGAGGTGTGGCTTATGGGGGGGAGTTGGTGTTGGAAATAATCCACACCCGGACCGATGATGGACTAGTCTAAGAGGGGCTAGTAGCTCAATGGTAGAGCACTCCAGCAGTGAATAGAAGGTCCTATGTTTGATTCCTAGCTGGTCCATGTCTCAACATGGTATCAGAGCCAGGCCCAGGCTAGGAGTCCCAAGCACATGAGAGGTGTGGCTTAATGGGGGGTGTTGGTGTTGGAAATAAGCCACACCCGGACCGACGATGGACTGGTACAAGAGGGGCTAGTAGCTCAATGGTAGAGCACTCCAATAGTGTATGGAAGGTCCTAGGTTTGAGTCCTAGCTGGTCCATGTCTCAACAATGCCATCTCTTCAAAATTATGAACATATCTATTGTATCTTCATTCTCGTAATCACTTTTTATTCTGATGAATTGGCTTTCATGTGTATAATTATTACACTACCTCTATTAAATCCCTCATCTCCATTGGCATCTACCATTACATTTTCCCTCTTGATTTCGAGTTATTACTATTCCCTTCCATTCATCATGAAACCTATTAGCAAAAAATATTCCGTCCTCATTCAGCCTCTGAAATGGGAACCCATGGAAGTAGGGGCATATGATTTTGTTAAATTGGCTCATGTCTTTGATTTTGATTGCTCATAGGTGGAATTTGCTATATTTTGTGTTGTTGGGATGTATTATTGCAGGAACAACGAAGGGTGCTACTATACTTTGAGGAGGTATCTATATTTCTTTCAAACATTATGGACCTCATCCAGGATGAAGAGTTTATGGAGACACTAGCCTTCTCATATATTCATGAGTTTCTTGTGAATACAAAAAAATTTAAACCAACCATAGAAAGTTGGAGGTCTATTCTTAGTTGAACTCCTTCAACATTCTCCTATGGTAGCATGTGTTTCCAATACTCTGTAGAAAATCTTGCACAATGGTTGTGCTAATGCCCTTGGATATGTGTTAGAGATGCATCATTTTCAATTACCAAGTGGATTTGATGTTAAAATAACAAAGATGTTTAATGCTATTTAGTTCTTGCATCTACATGCTTCTAACCAATCCCCTCAGTCCGAGGTCACCAATTGTCCTATTTATTCAGCTCCCTTGCCTTCACATAATGTCAATTCCTCAGATTCTCAGTTCATGGATTAATGGTTCATTGTTCTATGGTATTCTTTTTTAGTTTTTTAAGTTTCTCCTATGATTTTATAGCTCTTATCCAGGGCTATTGGCCACTATAAAGGAAATCTATAATGGTGGATTTAGTTGCATACTTTTGGTAAGTATTCCTAGATTATAAGGATGTATGCCCTTGGACTCTTAGGGCTCTCTCTGATGTAATCTTGTCAAATATTTTAATACAACATTTAGACCTTGTTTATCACCTTTTTCAAAATAATTAAGATCATGATGCTAGTAACATGTGTTTAAGAGAAAATGCTAAATGTAATAATTATTATGAGAATTTTTTTGGTCCTAGAAATATATTATGAATAGAGGACAGCACATGAGAATTTCATAAAATATATGTCCCTCAAGTGGCAAAAACATTAAAATAATGTAATATTTATATAAATATGTAGGTAGAGAATGGAATCTTAAAATCTAAGCAAACATATTAGATGTGTCATCATCTAATAAATCATTCTCATCCCAATTATGTGGTTTGCAACTATCTTCAATTATTTATATTTTAGAATGATATTAAGATGCCGTGCTTTGTAAAAGTGCTTGATATATGTGGAATAGGAGATGGAACTTTTGTAATCCATTGATATTAAATGAGGGGAGGGTAAAAGTTCAAAGATGTGTCACTTTGTGCCAACTTATCAACATAAATGAATTTAAGTATTTCTAACTAAAAGTTATTTTTTCTGAAATATATGTTCTAGGATATAGGTGACAACTTTTCCAACTAGAAGCATCCATTAAATACACATGTAGCATCACTTTGGTGCTAATTTACTAAAAAAATAAAATTATTTGAAATGTTTGATGTTCTAACAACTTCTACTCATGCAAATAATACTTTTAAAAAATATAAAAATATCTTTTCATAGATCTATAAGTATAGTTTGTAATATATATATATATATTAAATTTCAATTACTGTTTATATTTTCTTTCTTAGTTTTAGTAAAACTAGGTCATCAACACCAAAAATATAATTTTGATTGTTCTCTCAAGAAAAAATAGTAAAGTTTATTAGAATTTATTAAAAAATATATGATGCACAAGAGGAGAATTAAATTTTTCCTAGTTTGGATAAATAGTTAAGACAAAGGGGATGGAGCGTGTGCATGGAAGCTTTGTGCAGTCCCGCGATCTATAGCAGGTCATAGTCTGCATGTGTTTGTTCTTTATTGCATGCATTTTTTCTTTGCAGATCGGGCTCTGTGGGGTTGTTTTAAGAAATGGGTGGGGTTTTTTTAGCTTTGGGGAGGGTTTCTTGAGTGTGTGCGTTGTTTGGTGCAGGTGTGGGGTGTAAGGGATTGAGGGGATTTTGTAATGGCAGGGTTTGTGCCTTTGGGTGAGACATTAGGGGGATGCTACTATGGAAGAGGTTGGTGACAGGTTTCCTCATCCATCCCTACTTGATGTTGGGGTTTTTATCACTAGTGCTTTGAAATTGCACAAGATAAATGGATGCTTGGAAAGAGCTCAATTCATCCGAAGCTGGTGATTCAAATAGAGGCAGTAGTTGATGACCTGGAGTATTATAGAAAACATGTTTTAATTTGCAAATTTATGGGATTGAGGGTTTTGATGCCTTTTTTGGAACCTTGGATTTGCAAGTCATGGAATCTGGAAGGTGATTTTGAAATCTTGCTAGCTGCGAATAACTTCTTTCTAGTGTTTTTTCGTGTAACTCTGATAGTAAAAAGATTTTTGAGGGAGGGCCCTATTTTTATAATCAAGTTGGCCTTTTCATGAAGCCTTGGAATGTAGGCTTTAACTTGGTGGAGGAGCTGCCCTTGAAGGTGCCAGTGTAGGTTCATTTTCCTCGATTGCCATTGGAATGTTGGAGACAAGATATTCTGCAATCAATTGCATTGCTGCTAGGGAATCCTATTGGCCCGTCTCAGCAAACCCTAGAGAAGCAATTTTTTTCCTATGCTCAGGTCTATGTGGATGTTGATCTAAGCCTGCCTCTACTGGATTCTATTGAACTAATTGTTGGGTCTAGCTCTTGGACTCAATAGTTAGACTATGAGACTTTACCTTTTAGGTGCCAGTTGTGCCATGAGTATGGCCATCTTTAAAGGAGGTGCCCTCATGCCTCAAGTGCTGGTGGCTCAGATAATGTGAAGGCTCCATCTAATAGAAGGGTGAAAAAGGGTAAAGCACCCATGCAGGGCGTGGTACCAGATAAAGATGGCTTTATGCCAGTTAAGGTATGAAACAAGAATCAGGGTCAGAAGAAGACTCTTCAGGGTTGTCAAGAGGAGGAGACTTTTAACAAGTTTGAGGCTTTGGATGAATTAGTCCATGAGGAGGGGGTTTCTTCTAACATGCATGTTGAAGATTCTCCTTTAGTTGATCAGAATTCTAAGTCTTTACCTGTCACTACCTCGGTCCTAGTTCATGTGGTGGCTTCCAGGGTGGTGATGGATTTAGTTGCTCCTGTCCCTGATGCTAGGTTTGGGGACTCTTGTGGTTTGGTGGAAACCCCCTGGCTTCTTCAGATGAAAGGGTGATTTAGCCAGTGGACTGGGTTTGGAAGACTCTGGTAAGAAAAAGCCCTCTCTTCTTCTCCTACTATGGGTCTATAGCAAAAATCCCTAAAAAAGTGTGCTCTCGATAAGCCCCAGAAGGTGGGGAGGAAGAAGGATTAGGAGAAAGTTAAGATGGTTGGAGAGACCTTGGTGGAATTTGGGTTGGTGAAGACATTGGATACTCACTTCTCTCACCCTTCATGATGATTGTATTATCATGGAATGTAAGGGGTATGAATAGCATCCCTAGACAAAAGGCTATTCAGGACTTGGTTAGTGCTCATTCTCCGGATGTGGTTTTTCTCCAGGAGATGAAGTTATCTATGGATGGTATGATGCAGTGTGTTTCTAAGATTTGGAATAGAGGGTTTTACCAGTTTGTGGGTGTGCAAGGTAGCTCAGGAGGTCTTGCTTGTCTCTGGGATACTCAGTGAATTTCTCCTGTTTGGTGGATCTCTAGTAGATTTTCCATTTCTCTGGTTACAATTAGTTTGGAGATGGGGGAAAGAATTCTTCTTTCTAACATTTATGCTCCAATGGATGTCCCTGGTAAGACTCTCCTGTGGTCTCATATCAATCTTCTGAGATCATTGGATCCTTTCCTCCCCTAGATAATTTGGCTTGGCTCTGGCTTGTGGATATCAAACCTTTGAATGGCACGTTTACTTGGAATAATAGGAGGCTTGGAGATGATGTCCTTCTGAATAGTTAGATAGGTTTCTTGTTTCCTATTTTTGGGTGGGTGACAAGTGGCTGTCAAGTTCTAAAATTTTAGATTGGCAAGGATCAAACCATTAGCTGATCAAATTCTTTGCCCGTTTGGCTAGTGGTCCTAAGAAACAAACTTTTAGATTTCAACTTATGTGGCTCAGGAAGGAGAGTCTTCTTGACTTGGTTTCTAGATGGTGGACTGAAGGACGACCTACTTTTGGTACAACTATGTACTCATTTGTGAAGAGGTTTCAATATGTGAAGTATAAATTACAACATTGGAATAAGTATCAGTTTGACGTGTTTCAGCAGAAAAGGTTTGCCCAAGAGCGATTGGATTCTATTACTAGGCAAATTTGGGATCAGGGTCTGGATGCAAATTTAAGCAAGATTGAGGATAGTGCGGTTAAAGACCTTGAGGAATGGGAGCTTCATGAGGAAATTTTTTGGAAATAAAAGGCTCGTGTTTATTGGCTTCAGGAAGGGGACAGGAATACTTCCTTCTTTAATATATTGGTGAAGGCTTGAAGACAAGGTAACTTTATCTCTTCTCTTTGCTCTCCTGAGGGTTCTGTTCTTTCTTCCTCTTTGGGGATCTCTAGTGAGGCGGTTCATTTTTTCTCTACTCTCTTTTCTGAAAATACCCCACCTGCTAGTGAGGAGGAAGCTTCTATCATGGCTTGTATTCCCTCTCTAATGACTACGGATATGAATGCTTCTCTTCTTAAACCTATTTCTTTGAAGGAGTTGGAGGATGTGGTGTTTTAGTTGAAAAAAGGGAAGGCTCCTGGTCTTGGTGGGTTCCTTGCTGAGTTCTTTCAGGAATTTTGGGAAGTCATCAACCTTGATCTATTGGAGGTGGTGCAAGAGCCTTTTAGGAATAAGAAAATGTTGCAAGCCATTAATGCCATGTTTCTTGCTCTTATCCCAAAACATGAGGGTGCTGATTCTTTGGATCTTTTTCAACCAATTGCTTTGTCCAATGTGGCATATAAAATCATTACAAAGCTAATTGCTGAATGTTTGAAGCCATGTCTGGATAAGTTGATCTCAGAGGAACAAAGGGGCTTTGTTAGTGGTAGACAAATTTTGGATGGAGTAGTTATTGCAGTTGAGACTATTCACTCCATGGCCATTTCAAAGGAAAAGGTTATGTTTATAAAGTTGGACATGGCTAAAACTTATGACAGAGTTAACTGGGGCTTTTTGGTCAAAATTCTCAGAGCCTTCAGGTTTAATTATGAGTGGATTGATTGGGTCATGAGCTGTGTGAAGACTTCCTCATTTTCTATTCTCATAAATGGGGAGTCTTCAGATATGTTTGGTGCTTCTAGAGGTCTTCGACAGGGGACCCCTTATCCCCATATTTGTTCATCTTGATGGCTAAAGGCTTGGGGAGATTCATTAAGTCCCATGTTATGGATGGGCTCTTTCAGGGATGAAAATGGAGCAATTCTCTTCCTCCTCAAACTCATCTTCAGTTTGTGGATGATACAGCTTTGATGAGTGTTGCTAAGGTGGCTGAAGTGGTTGCTTTGTGTCAGATTTTAGATTGTTACCTAGTTGCCTCAGGTCAAAGCATTAATGAAACTAAGTCTTGCATTTATTTCTTTAATACTCCCAGGCTTATTCAATAGCATGTTGCCAGGATCTTAAGGTTTTAGGTGGGGAAACTTCCCTTTATATACCTTGGCATCCCTCTGGATGTGCGCCCACTTCCCAGGTGTTTTTGGCAGGGTGCGCGATGGATAAATTTCATGGATTGGTTTGTCACTGGACCTATAGATGGTTATCTATGGCTAGAAGAGTTACTCTATTGAAGTCTGTGGTGTAGGCTCTTCCTTTATACAGGTGCTTTGTGTTGACTGCTACCTCAAGTTTCATCAAAGATTTTGACGGCCTTTGTCGGTAGTTTCTTTGGTTGGGTAATCTCCTTTCGAAGAAGTCAAGCTTAATTAAGTGGGAAGTTGTTTGCTAGCCAAGGCAGGATGGTGGTTTGGGTTTGTGTAGGACTGATTGGAATGGACATGCTTTGGCTACTAATCTATACTGGAGATGGTGTTCATATCAACATCAGTATTGGGCCAAGATCCTTACCTTCAAGTACCTTGGGGAGGTGGAGGGTACTGAGGTGCCTCGTTTTAGTCTTTTAGGGAGAGGTTCTATGATCTGGGATACTCTCAAGAGGGGGGCTACATTGGTTAAACAAGGCCTTTTTTGTATCTACAATAGAGGCTTTGATGCTCTCTTTTGGCATGACTCCTAGGATGGCTTCCCACCTATCCTCTCCTCGCACCCTCACTTGGGGGACTTATGTAGGATTTTGTTCAGGTTGGTTGGAGTAGAGTGATGGATTTCAAAGCCCCTCAGGCTTTGGGGAAGACTATTATTTACTGGTGGAAGGATATGCAGGAATGGCCCATGGGTGGATTTTTGGAGGATAGGAGGGAGTTGTCTTCCATTTTGTCTGATAGAGTCTGTTGTTCTCTTCCAGAGCAGGATGTACTATCTTGGGGTCTAGATCCAAAAGGGAAGTTCACTATTGCTTTAGGGTATTGTGTTTTGGATAGACAAGCCTGGGGTAGTGCTGAGGTTCCTTGGTGGAAAAATATTTGGAATAACTTCTTTTGGCCAAAATGCAATTTCTTTTCTTGTCTGGTGGTTTATTATAGGTGTTTGACTTGAGATAACCTATGTAAGCATAGCTTCCAAGGTCCTTCATTATTTTTCTTATGTCTCAAAAATGTTGAGACTGTTTCACATCTTTTCTTCCAATGCCCTTTTTCTAGGACTATTTGGCATTTTTGGTGGGGGACCTGGAGTTTGCAATGCAGGCACCCTTCTTCTCTAGAGGAGTTTTGGCAGAACTTTGGGCCCATTCTGATGAGGACTTCATTTCTACACATAGCATGGCCAATTGACCCTAGTCTAATTATATGGCACATCTGGTTGGAGCACAACTACAGGGTCTTTCTAGATAAGAAGTTGCTGGTGGGTCAAGTTTGGTCTTGCATTCTTGGGGCTTTGTAGGAGACCTTGTATGCTAAAATGTGATCTACCAGCCTTGGTGGATCCTGTTGATAATAGAGTGATTTGTAATCTGGGGATTCTTGTTGGGGGTCTTGGAAGGCCCAAGATTGGGTAGAGCAGGTGTTCTAGAAGGAAGGTTTCTAGGGAAGGGCATTGGCTGCCCCCTCTCACTGGAGTCTTGAAAATCAATACTGATGGGTCTGCAAGGGGTAACCCTAGGTATGCTAGCATTGGTAGGGTGGGCAGAGATACTTCTGTGGTCGTTGTGTTTTTCTTCTCAAAATATAGGGGGCTACACTTTAATAATCTCATGGAGGCCTTGGCTATTCTTTTGGCTTTGAAGAAGGCATATGCCATTGGCTAGAATAAGATTATCTGCAAGTTGAATTCTCAGGTGATGATAGACTTGATAAATAGAAGGCATTTTGATGATGTTAGTTGGCATCTTGCGGTGGTGGCTAAGAAAATCCCTAGTCTTGGAGAATTATTTGATTCTATCACCTTCTCTCATATCCCTCGGGAATGGAATAAGGTGGCTAATGGGTTGGCCAAATGGGCTTCTAAGAAGAATGGGACCTGGCTGGTGGATGATTGGGATAGTTTACATGGGAATCTTGCTCAGGATTTGGTGGATTTGGTCATGGAGGATGTGAGATGTTGCATGACCACTTCTTGATTTCTTGTTTGTTGTCTTTGGGCCCATTTGGGCCTCTTGCTACTTTTATGCTTTGTATTTCTCTCTTTGATTAAAAATTTTTTTACCCTCTTTTATTGAAAAAAAAATAGTTAAGACAAAAGGTTGCATCCCATCGAAATAGTCATGTTTGCATTACACACAACTTCAAATATTTATTTCAAAAAATATATATCAAAATGGGAAAACATGAATTCATGCACTAACATTTCAAGTTATGAATAATCAAAAAATATTGAAGGAAAAAATGAAATTTACTATACAAGGTGCAATGTCCCACTTAACCTTACTTTTCAACATTTTATTAGCAACTAAGTTATATTGTCAATTTTATAATATACTAGATTTAAACATTATTTTAATTTCTTTTTAAAAATAACAACATAAAGCAAACTAAAAAATATACACTTTTTTAGTCTACATCATTTTAAAATTCACAACATATACATCGTTTTATAGTGATTCAAGCTAAAAAGTTAGATCAACATTGGCCATTTCCTTTATGAAAGTGTGGTACAACTTTGAACTTTCATCCAGCCTGAGAGGGATCAAGTTATGCCTTTTGAATATATTTATTTTTCTGTAGGACCCATATAGATGTATTTCTACCAAAATTTAGTTTCTTGAACATTTTTTATTTGGAACATAAGGATGATAGCTTCATTCCTTTCATATGTATGTCTTTAAAGATTGAAAAACTAAACCTACCCTTAATACCTAGAAAATATCTAATTTCTTTATTCTTGTATAGACTTAAAGATAAATTAGATTAGAATAGAAAATAAATAAACAAAATTACTCTAATATGATTAAAAATATTAAGTAGAATAGTTGGGAAATGTTATGTGTAAATGAAATAAATTATATAATATATAAAAATAGAGTTGATGCACCTAGGAAAAAACAACTGATGTGATTATGGATAGGAAATGGTTATCCTACATAGATTAATAGGATGAATTCTTTCTAATCACCTATTTTATTGTTCCACTAGAAATCCTATATAAGAGTCCACTTAAACTTAACTAAACAAAAGAAACCCTTTTCCCAACCAAATAATGTTATTTATTATTTTATTTTGACTACTAAAAGTGTCATATGGAAGTTAGAATCCTAATATAAATAGGACTGACCTAGCGAATGGAAACAAAGTATGAACTTGATTTATGTTGTTTAAGTTAAGTGTTTAAAACATAGTAACATCTATAGAAGTGGAATGTTTCCATAGACATGGAACTTAGATAAAGTGAAGTTGTTGGATGGTTATGTGCGGCACTTAGGAAGTTGTGAGTTAGGAAAATGATAAATTATGGTATCAAGACACAAGTGCACCCATGTAGACAACAAGATGACCATCCTCAAGTCCTCTATGTGTAGAAAAATTAAAACAACAAATATAAACATCTAAAATAATAGAAATAGCAAATAAAGCTTAAAGGATGTGGAGATAAAGAAAAAGATTATGATAATCTAATTTTAATTGAATTGAATAGTCTAATAATTCAAACTATCAATAGGATTAAAATCCTTCAATGTACTAGAATGTAACAAGTGCCTCACTTACATTTGAAGCAAAGATAAAGGTGATGGCTATAGAGGAGTTTGCCAAGGTGGTCAAGCCCCTATTTTAGTCTTTTGACCTCCACGGGTAGCCCAACAATTTTTATATATATATGTATATGTGCATGTAGTTAGCCTAAGTATGTCTATGACTAAGATCATAAAATGAACTTGCAATAAAAATAAAAATTAGTAATACTATGTGTATAGAAGAAAATTTAAGGAAATGGAATCACGAATATTGCCAAGATAACAAGGAATAGGGATTCTTATAGATTTATTTTGAAATAAACAATAAAATTTTATAGATAACAAAAAATGAGAGAAAGGTAGAATGATTTCCCTTATGAAGGATACCTGGAATGATTAAAGGGAAAATCCCAAGTGTTCTTGAAGGAGGGTAAATAGTCTTTATGATATTTTCAAGAAGTAGAGAGATAGAATCAAGCATAGGGGAGCTTAAAGCAAGATGATTTTTTCTTAAAATAAATAGGAAATTAATTATTATTTCTACAAAGAGAGGGGGAGAAAAAATGGAAAAACCCAATTGTTATTGGGGAGTCAAGAGAGTCACTACAAACCAATCACATGGATTTATATAGTAAATGAGATATATTTCATTGCCATAGAAGTAATAAAGGGGGAAACAAAGAAATAATTCTTAAGTGGCCAAGCGAAGTCTAAGAGGAGGAGCCTCAACCCAAAAATATGGAGGCTAAGATAAAATATTGTTAGTATACATAAATTTAATTTACAAATTTTCAAAACAAATAAAATGGTCTATGAGATACTAGAAGGTCTATGAAGAATGGAATGATATTTGATGCTTGCAAAGAAAACCCAAATGTTTGTTTCTTTACAAATCTACCCATATATTTGCTAAACCTACAAGAATATTTTGGGGGAAAAAATGGTGACCTTAGAAGAATATAGGAGGAAGAAGAATCTTCGGAGAGAGAGAAAAGAGCTAGTAGTGAAAAAATTTGAGTTCTTAACCCTAAAAAATGGCTCCAAAGAGGCCTTTTGATTAGAGTTTTAAGTGTTGGGAAATGAAGTAAAAGGTTTTTAAGTCTTTTTATTAAATAGGAACACTATCATGGCCACACTAATGTCAATGTGATTTCATCAACATCCATGAGCATATAGGATAATATAGTCATAAAAATGGGCCTAGTATGGAGTGGGCATTGACTCTTTAGGACTTCGTAGAGAAAAAGGATCAGGTAATTAGCTAACTATAATTCAATGATTATATGATGTATATGGAAAATAAATAGAGAACAACACATAGGGAATAAATTGTAGACTCTATAATTTCTAAAAGTGCATTTTCCCTAAGTTTAGTTGGCTGGTGTCATTAGATTATATAGCTACCATAAAGTATAGCAAACTAGATGTATTAATTAAATTATAATTATATGAAGTTTCCCAATAGGTGTAAAAGGATACATAATATAGTGTGTCTAGACATGTGATCTATATTTATTCAAATACAAGGCCTACAAGATAATTCTATCAAGAACATATAGCCTACAAAATAGATATGTTATACAAAATAAACAAGTTAGCTAATAGCATTCTAGATAACTCATATGTTGGGTAGTTTAGATCTCACAACATAAGTATGTTAGTGAGGTAAAGCTCTACAAAATAGGTGTTAGTGTCTTAGATTGTCCATGTAAGAGTAACTATGAGGAAAGCATATAAATAAAAATTTTATGTATTAATTAGAGGAAATATTTTTGTTTAGATGTAGTAAGAGGAAGGGATGTGATTCTAAGTGATATGAAGAAGGAAAATATCCAAGAATTATGATGATAGTGTTTGTGCTCAAATTTGATGCTCCCAAATCATTAAACCCAAACTATTCCCAAGTGTCAATGGTGTCATACTCAAGATAAAACACTTTCAACTTATGGTCAAGTTTGGAAACTATGGACCAACTTGATAATGTCCCTAATTTCTTCTTCTACTTTAGGCTTTACTAGGCCAAGGTAGGTATTCCATAAGGTGTTAAACTAAAGATTAATACAGACAATAATATAAGATAAGACCTTGAAACAAACCATACCCAATGCATAAGAAACTCCAATCTACTATATTACTAAGCTACTAAATGCTAGTTTAATGAAACAATAAAGTAGATGTACAACTATGTAAAGTGCTAAAATGTTCCTTTAGTAGCCCCTAATGAAATTACATAAATCTAGATATGGAAGTGGAGAAAACAAACAAAACAATATAAAGATAAAGACCAAATTTTGTAACTTTTATTGTGATGGTGGGATGGAAGGTTGAACTCAAAGTAGGTGGGTGCCTTTATCTAGTGAGGAAAATAGGGTCTAGATCTTATAAACCAAGGGGGACACCAATTTAACCCACATTCTGACACATTAATGAAGATACCAAGAACGAATACACTTAGATGTTTCACACATAAGCTAGGATCTATGCATACAAACAAGCAGACTATGGTTTGTGAGTAAAAGAAGTTAGGTCCACTTTTTTGCCAAAAAGTGGAAGTGTTTTCCCTAAAAATTAAAGTTTGTCACAGTTGGAGTCAAAATTTGAAGCACTTACACATAGAATCTTAAGAAAGTCCAGTAATATGAAATGTAATATTTTGAATCTAGTTTTCAAATATGTAATTTATTCTAATAACTAGATGATACATTAATTTTTCATAGGCTTGTAAAAACCCACTTTTTAAAAGTCATTTTTTAGGATTATACCATGCACATGTATGACCAGCATAATTTGCCCTAAATAAAAGTATTTTTCTAAATCCTTTTGGGGAAAGATGTGTATTATAGTGAAGTTTGATGAGGATGTTTTTTTATAACTTTTTTCTAAATATAATTTTTATTGGCCCTATTTGTTGTTTTTGAAAACCCCTCATGTATGGACAACATAATTTGAGCTAAACTAATCATAAAATAATTTTTTTTCATTATGTAAAGAATGATGCATAGATTGATGACATATATATTTTCTAAATTTTTAAATTTAAAAGTTATTAGAAAAATGCAAACACCTGTCATTTCATGTTTATGGACTAGTTTGCTCATAAATTAATTAATAAATAGAAAAACAAGTTGAATAAAAAAATTACATATTTGAAAACTAAACATCATCATCTATAATGGGTTTTAATTTCGTAAAAAAATTTAGAAAAAAAATCATCAGCCATACTGGTAAAGTTTGTCTTTTCTCTTGCTCTGAACATGAACTTGTACTTGCAAGTACAAGGCTAGGGGTCAACTTACCATTCATTTTCCAAGCTTAAGATTTTAGGAATGGGTACCCATTATAAATGGGTGCATGCTCATTTTATGTTGGAAAAAATAAGCATGCAAGGCTTCTTTAAAACTTTAAATACGTGTTTAGAAACAGGTACCCATTCCTAATAGGTTACCCGTTTAGGCTCAGACACCCATTCTTGTCAAGACTTTTTTGTTGAACACACCAAGATACCGAGAGGGGGGTGAATTATTATCTAATTAAACTTCAAGCCCTCTGGAGCAGATTAAAATTTGAGAATTACAACCTTAACATAAACATGAAAGATTAACACAATGCACATCAACACATAACACTAGATATATGTGGAAAACCCAAGAAGGGAAAAGTGATAGTGAGGATTAACTCACAATATATGAAGATCAAAATAACAACTTTGTTTTAGGACTACAACCCAAGGAAGCTACTACTCCCTAAAAACTTTGATTTAGGGGCACTCCCAAGGAAGCTACTACTCTCTGAAGAATTTTTTTAGGGTCACCCCCAAGGAAGCTACTACTCCCTGAATTGAGAACAAACTTATAAAAGATTACAGTCTGACATTCCTTCTATTGTCTAAAAACTGATAATAAAACTCACAACTTTGATGATTGCAATTCTACCTCTTCACACTTCCTTGTGATGATCAAATCCACTAGGAACACTCTACACTTGATCACTATCATAGATATGTCTTCAAGATGAATCAGGATAGCATCTATAAGTTCTTCTCTTTCTCCTTCAGTTGCACGTCACAATGCATTCATTTTTCTCCTTATTTTGTATGCGAGCCCTCTTAATCACTTTGCAATCACACCTCATCTAAATTAATTTCATTTACAATTTATATAGGATATTACATTGATTACATATCTTGTCAACCATAGACAATATGAAAAAATATATTTACAAGTCGGCCATATAGCATACAACATGAAAATGTAGAGGACATGTCCTAAACAAGGCTACATGCTACACTAGCAGAAGACTCATGCCTTTTGGACATCAATACTTGCTTAACTAGGTCCAAAACATCCTTCACAGGTTCAAACACCAAGGAATTACATCCACATACTCTGCTCATTTGGAAATGGGAAAACCTTAATAAAAACATATGAAACTTGAACGATAACAGCCACAATAACTTGAAAACCTTGTGCGGTACTAGAAACAAGAAATATCTTCATGAAAACTCTTCCAGATGTGTCTAGAGGACTCATGTAACATATCCAAAGACTCCTTTATCTCCACACATCAAATATTTTGTGTTGTACATCTTCAAACATGAACTCTTAGAACAACTAGTCATCCAGAACACACTACAACATATTGTCATTGAAAACTAAGCTAGCAGACCACCAAGAAACTTGAAACTGCAAGGAAGCATGTAATGTACATCCATAAACATGTCCACCAAACCACAAAGGAAAACATTCACTTCTAGAGGAATGTGGAGTATTCCAACAGGTTTGCAACACTGCCTCACTCTACGAGAACACATGTCGGTACTCTATCATGCATAACTTTCACAGCCGAAGGACAATTGATCTGAAACTTTGGAATTATCACCTTCACTGCACCCTGAACATAGTTCTATAACTACATAGCCATAATTACTAATGTAGAGGAATACAGAGAAATCTCCCAAATAGTCTTCAAAGGTAGTCATCTTGTAGCAAAGATTGTCATCAACTTTTGGAGGCCAAACCTTCTTTGTATCAACACGTGCATCTAAAGGAATAGTGGGAGAGATCATACAATATGATTCAGGCCACCAGTAATATCTTCCAACATCAAAAACACATCTAATCTTCTTAGTGCTTCTAATTCCCATCTTAATATAACTTCATACTCAAATTTGCACTGATCAAGGCATGACATCCAACCATGAACTTCAGTAACCACATTCTATTTAACATGACATCTAACTATGAACTATATCTTCTCTACTAGATAGGACATGACATCCAACCATGAACACCATCACACATTCAAGATAGTGTTGATTTAAATGACAACCTTGTGTTAGTGTTGACATCAATGACAAACTTAATAACCATATGTGTAACAATCTCCTCTTTTCGCATTGATGGAAACACATACCTATACATTCTCCCCATTTGACATCAAGGACAAAGGGAAACTTCTTCTCTCTTAGGACATAACTTCTTCTTGCAATAACCAAACTCCCCCTGAGAGGTAGCCACCATCAGTCCAAGACAAATATATAACATGAACTCCCCCTGGATAGATGCACCACTATGCATCTAGAAAGGAGGGCCAATTATCCCTAACCTCGACTGAAGATCCTCAAAAGTGTCTTTTGCAAGAGCCTTTGTGAAAATATCTACAATTTGATCCTTTGTTGGAACATATTCCAACCTTACTTTTCTATTACCTTCTCTATCAAAAAGTGATACCTGATTTCTATATGCTTGGTTCTAGAATGCATCACTAGGTTCTTGGAAATATTGATAGCACTTGTATTGTCACACAAAATAGGAATAGGCTTATCATATAATTCCTTGATATCTTTTAGGGTTTGCTTCATCAACAACACTTGTGTACAGTAGGATGTTGTAATATACTCTACCTTTGCAGTAGATAAGGACATTGAATCTTGCTTCTTTCTCTACCATGAAACCAATATGCTTCCTAAGAAGAAAATACCAGCACTTGTACTTCTTCTATCATCAACATAACTAGCCCAATCAACATCAATGTAGGCATTTAAATCAAAGTAATTACCTCTTGGATACCATAAGTCCTAATCTGGAGTTCCTTTCAAGTATCTAAATGTCCTTTTTACTACCTTCTCATGTGTTTGCTTGAGATTAGCTTGATACCTAGCAACCACACATACTACATGCATAATATTAGGTCTATAAGAAGTTAGATATAATAATCCTCCAATCATAGATCTATAGACAGTCTAATCCACCTCCAAAGACTCATCATCCTTTGTCAAGTGACATCCAATGACCATGGGAGTATTTATTGTCTTTGAATCCTCCATACCAAACATCTTCAACAATCCTTGACATAATTAGATTGAGAAATAAAGTTACTACCTTCTAGCTAAGAAATTTGAAGTCCAAGGAAGATAGGCATCTCGCCAATCATAGACATCTCAAACTCTTTTTGCATCTCCTATGCAAACCTCTTACACATATCATCATCTCCACCAAAGATAATGTCATTAACATATATTGCAACTATCAAAATCATGTCTCCTTCTTCCTTGATGTAAAGATTGCTATCTGTAGTACCATTTTTTAAGCCCTATTGAAATAAGTACTTATCTAACCTCGCATACCAATCCCTAGGTACTTGCTTGAGACCATACAAAGCCTTCTTGAGTCTGCATACCATGTTTGGATCTTCTAATATCTGGAAACCATCTAGTTTCTCAATATAAACATCTTCCTCTAGATCACCATTCAAAAATGTTGACTTAACATCCATTTAATATATCTTGAAGTTCTTATGAGTAGCAAGAGCAAGGAACATTCTAATTGCTTCCATCCTAGCTAATAGAGAAAAATTCTCCTCAAAGTCAATGCCTTCAACTTGTGTATATCCTTTGCATACCAATATTGCTCTGTTCCTTACAACTTCACCTTCTTCATTCATCTTTTTTTAGAACACTCACTTTGTTCCTATAACATTTTTATTGGCTAGTCTAGGAACCAATTCCCATGTCTAATTCTTCTCAATCTGATCCAATTCTTCTTCCATTTCATTTATTAATCCATCATCTTTTCTAGCATTAGCAAAGGTTTTAGGTTCAACTTTTGATAACAAACACAAATTTACTTGCTCGTGTCTTAGCAAGCCTTCTCCTTGTCTGCACACCTTCATCCTTATCTCCAATGATCTAATTTGCTAAGCGGTTCTACTTAACAGACTTTGTTGGAGTCTTAGGCATCTACTTTGGTTCTTGTTCCTTTCCTTCTTTCACTTCTTCTTCATCTTCAATTCATGGAAATATATCAGATTTGAAGTTGTATGATTCTTGTAAGATCTGATATAGGTCTCCATCTACCTTGACATTTGTGCTTTCAATCATCTTTCCCAACCTCTCATTGTAGCATCTATAAGCCTTGCTTCTAGTTGAGTAACCAAGAAAGATTCCTTCATCACTTCTTGAATCATACTTTCCTAGGTCTTCTTCATCTCTTCTGATATGGCATTTGCTGCCAAAGATCCTAAAGTATTCGATAGTGGGAGGTCTTTCATACCAAATCTCATAAGGGGTCTAACTATTGTTGACCCTTAGTTTTACTCTGTTAATTAGATAGATAGCAGTGTGAGCTGCCTCCTTCCAGTACATGTCAGGTAGATCTACATATTTCCTCATTGCCCTAGACATCTCTTGCATAGTCCTATTCTTCTTTTCAACTACCCCATTTTGCTGAGGGGTCCTAAGAGCTAATAGATGTCTCCTAATACCATGATCTTCACAAAAATTTTCAAATTCATTTGAAGTAAACTCACCTCCTTTATTAAACCTTAAGCACTTGATCTTAGCATCCACTTCATTTTCAACCATAGCTTTGAACACCTTAAATTTATCAAGGGCATCTAATTTTTCTCTTAACAAAGTAACCCAAGTCATTCTAGAATAATCATCAATGAGTAACATAAAATACATCTCACCTTGTTGACTCTTTAATCTTGTAGGGCCACATAGATCAGTGTGAATCAAATCAAATAGCATTAGAGAAAAATACTCCTTTCTTTTGAAACTTTTCTTTGTTTGTCTTCCCATTTGACATTTCCCTACATACTGTGTTTGTAGGCTTGATTATCTTAGGCATATCTCTCACTGCATGAGTAGAACTAATCCTTACCATATTTTCAAAATTGTTGTGTCCCATTCTCTTGTGCCACATCCAAAACTCACTAGATTGAGCCAACAAACATCTTCCTTTTACTTCCTTCAGATGATAGATAACACCATATGTCTTGATACCTTCTGCAACTAGTTTTTTAGACCCTACCTTCCTAATTTCATAGCCTTTGGCATGAAAGGTGAGATTATAACCCTTACTGCAATCTGACTGACACTGGTAAGATTGTGTTTTATCCATTTGACATAGAGGACATTCTCAATCCTATTCTTCCCATCAATAGTTATAGCACCTTTTCCATAGATTTGTGTTGACTCATCACCACCAAACTTGACAACACCACCATCCCACTTCTCAAGGATGATAAACTTCTCCTTGTCACTATTTATATGATTTGAGCAACCACTATCAATTATAAAAAAAATGGCTTCTTCTCTTGCATGAAAGATAGTCCATACAACCATTGATCTTTCATTATTTCAGTATGTTTGCAAGGCATCAGTTTTCTCACATTTTCCAACATCATCCTTTTTGTCACCAACACTCAAGGCCATGAAAAATGTTTCATCTTTTGAATCATCATGATCCTCATCTTCTACAGAACAACTTCTCTCTATGGAATACATACTTCTCTTGAACTTGTCTCTCTTGTTACTACCCCTTGACTCTTTAAAAGGATATTTAGAAGCAAAGTGACTGACATTTCCACAATTGAAATATTTGAAAGGTAACACTTACCTTTGTATTTTCCAGTGCCTTTCTTTAGTCTTGTCACAAAATTTTCTTCAATTTCATCAAAGCTATCATCTTCACCAACAACTTCATCCTTTGTCTTCATATTGACTTTGAAAGCATCTTTTTTATTTGGAGCATCACTGCCAAACTCTCTCATTTCAAAGGCAGTAAGGGACCCAAACAATTTGTCTACAGTGTATGTATCCAAGTCTACATTCTCCTCAATAGAAGATACCTTATGACTGTAAGATATGGGAAGGGATCTTAGAACCTTTTTCACAATCTCATCTTCTTTCACTTCTCCACCACGACCTGTGATGCCATTGACCACTTCATTCCCCTGGAGCATATATCTAGCAATGTCTTCATCCTCTAACATTTTTAGGCTCTCAAACTTGTTCTTGAATATTTGCATCTTTGCTTTCTTTACTTTCTTATCTCCTTCATAATTGCTTTCAAGTTTAACCCAAACTTCTTTAGTAGAGCTGCAAATCATTACCTTTGAATGTTTTGAATCGGCTAACCCACTCAAGATATTAAACTTTTCCTCAGCATTGTTATCATACTTCTTAACTTCATTTACATCTATAGGAATAGTAGTAGGAACTTTGTAACTAGTCTTGACAAAGTCCTAAACACCACAACCTAGAGAATTGATATAGGCTTCCATCCTTAGCTTCCAAAAAGAATAATTTATTCCATCAAACCTAGGTATCTTGCTGGATCCATTAACTACCATCCTGGACCTTCCTCAACCAGTTACGCTTCCTTAAGAGGAAATTGGCTCTAATAGCAATTGTTGAACACACCAGGATACTGAGAGGGGGGGTGAATTAGTATCTAATTAAACTTCAAGCCCTCTAGAGCAGATTAAAATTTAAGCATTGCAACATCAACATAAACATGAAAGATTAACAAAATGCACATCAACATAGAACACCAGATATATGTGGAAAACCCAAGAAGGGAAAAACCACAATGAGGATTAAATCCCAATATATGAAGCTCAAAATAACAACTTTTGATTTAGGGTCACTCCTAAGGAAGCTACTACTCCCTAAAGACTTTATTTTAGGGTCACTCCCAAAGAATTTACTACTCCATGAATTGAGAACAACCTTAAAAAATATTAGAGTATGATAGTTCTTCTACTGTCTAAAAATTGACATTGAAACTCACACCTTTGATGATTACAATTTTGCCTCTTCACACTTGCTTCTAATGATCAGATCAGTTAGGCAGACCCTACACTTGATCACTATCACAAAAATGTCTTCAAGATGAATTAGGATAGCATCTACAACTTCTTCTCTTTCTCCTTCAGTCACACATCATAATGCATTCATTATGCTCCTTATTTTGTATGTGAGCCCTATTAATCACTTTGCAATCCGACCTTGCCTAACTTAATTTGATTTACAATTTATACATGATATTACATTGATTAAATTGTCTGTTGGCTAGAGACAATATGAAAAATGCATTTACAAGTCAACCAGATAGTGTACAACATAAAATGTGTACAAGAAAAGTCCTAAAAAAGACTACATGCTACACTAGCAGAAGACCCATGCCTTGCAAACATCAATACTTGCTTAACTGTTGAAATGCATAGGACAACTCAGAGGGGAGGTGAATTAGTTGTCACAAAACTTTAACCACTTATGAATATCAACACATCAAATTCTTAATGGTTGTTATTACGATTAATCATGAAAGCATGAAATAAGAAGCTCAACACAATAACACATGGGACACTAGAATTTTTACGTGGAAAACCCTATAAGGGAAAAACCACGGTGGGTGTTAGCCCACAAAAATAAATAAGTTATATTAATACCAAAAATCAGAAGCTCATTGCTTTAGGTCTCTTTGCTCAAGATGATCACTGCAAATGTTAGGGTTCACTACCAAGATCAGATCATTGCCAAGGGGTGGCTCATTGCCAAGGATTGGTGAACTAATTTGATAAAATCTACTTCATGCCTGGGTTTAGTTCCATTAAAGCACAATATAACACGTCTGATCTACTCTTCACACTTATCTTTTCATTTTCAGACAAGGATAACTTTTTTGCAACTACATTACATGCTTTTATACAATTCATCAACCTTGGAATGTACATCAAGGTGGGCATTATATTCATCAACCATTGGAACAATCTCCAAGGTCAGCAATACAAACAAACATAGAAATAGGTCTAGACCTAAACAAGATTAGCTAAAGGAAAGATGTATGCAGATCATGTTATGCCTTAGCTGGGACTCAAATGCAATATTCCATGCCACAACATGCTTCCACAATCTTCAATGCATCTCCGTAAGTAGTGAAGACAACTAGGTCAGCCAAGACTGGTGTTATCACTAAGTCTTCTAAGAACAGTCTTCATCTACAATCCATTATTCCCTTTGTGGACCAATTCAAAGGTAGGAACATGATCAAGAGACATCCACAAGCACATTGTAATCACCAGGAACAACCACACAATCTATAACCACTCTGCCAAGAAGATTCTTCAAACTGGAGTAGATAAACAACACTGTCAGCTACTGTCATAAGGAAAAGATTGCTTGCAGACCACCAAATCATGAACCATTGGAGTTACTCAGACACTTATCATTATTACAAACTTGATTCCAAAACTGCAAACTTAAATACCTAAATGTGAAGGGATGCAGAGCATAATACATTCTCCCTATCATCACCAAATATACAAAAAAGTAGTTTTCACTTTGGTGAACATAACTCACTCAAATCTTCATATCGGGGATTCAAACATGGAACATAGCATCTTCAGACATGCATCTAAATAACTTACAATCTGTAGACAAGGATATTCATTCTACAAGAAATGTGGAGCAATCTACTGGAAAGTTCTGCTATATCAGGAATACTTATTTTCTTCAACACTTAACTTATTACAAGCAAGCATCAGAATAAGAGCATAGTTGACACCAATGACAACACATATATGTTGACATAAATGATAATACTGGTTAGGCACATAATTGCAACAATCTTCCCCTTTGTCATTGATGGCAACATATGATGTGAAAACTGTAATGACCATCAAGACAAGATACTCCCCCTTTCTCTTTACACATCTGCACTCTTTCTCCCCCTGAGTTTTTCACATGATTTATGTCCCCCTTTGACATCAATGGAAAAGGGCACATAATTGCACTCTGTTGCTCTGATCAAATTACTCTTTCATGACTACTGTAACACTTACTGCTCTTTGTCAGGAACACATATCAACAACACTTTCTACTCCCCCTAAGAGGCAGCCCTCAAAACATCAATCTAGATCAAAGAATTAGGCTTTGGACATTACTGAATTGATGCATTCTTATGCATCTTAGTTCAGAGCAGGAGGGGTAATAACCCCTAACTTTTCTCTGAGATACTCAAAGGTATCCATAGGTCAAGGCAAGTAGTTAAAATATCTACAATCTAATCCTTTATGGACACATATTCCATCTTTACTTCATTTTTTGTCACCTTCTCTCTCAAATAGTGATACCTTATTAATATATGCTTTGTTCTTGAGTGCATCACTGTAATCTTTGAAATGTTTATGGCACTTGTATTGTCACAAAAGATTGTAATTGAATCTTCATACACAACTCTCATATCCTTCAAAGTCTACTTCATCCACAACACATGAGTGCAACAACATGCTGCTACAATACACTCTGCTTCTACAATAGACAAGGAGATCAAATCTTGTTTCCTACTTAGCCATGAAACTGATATATTACCCAAGAAGAAAGCACCTCCACTTGTACTCTTTCTATCATCAACATCTCTGATCCAATCTGCATCTATATAAGAACTAAGAGTGAAATCATTATCCTTTGGATACCATAAGCCATGATCTAATGTGCCTTTCAAATTCCTCAAGATTCTCTTGACTACCATCACATTTGATTATCTAGGATCTTTTTGAAATCTTGCCACAAAACATACTACATGCATTATATCAGGTCTAGTTTGAGTTAGATAAAGTAATCCTCCAATCGTAGATTTGTACCTTTTCTGACCAGTCTTAGGTGATTGATCAATTTTTCTCAACTTGCAACCAGTCATCATGGGAGTACATACTAGTTTGGAGTACTCCATCCTAAACTTCTTCAGCAAGTCTTTCACATACTTAGACTAAGAAATGAAGATTCCTTTATCTGATCGAGTAATTTACCAATGTACAAGGAAATCCATTTCACCAAACATAGACATCTCAAATTCAATTTTCATTTCTCCTTCAAAATTCATGCACATAGCTTCATTTCCTCCAAAGATAATGTCGACAACAAAAACTACAACAATCAAGATTTGATTATCATTGATTTTGAAATAGAGATTGTTGATAGCAGTGCCTTTACTGAACCCTAATTGTAGCAAATACATGTCTATCCTTGCATACCAAGCTCTGGGGGCTTGTTTTAGTCCATACATGGCTTTCTTCAATTTGCATACCATATCACCTTGGTTTGGTAGTTGAAACCCTTCAGGTTGCTCAATGTTACAAACTTCCTCTTCCAACTCACCAATCAAGAATGCAGACTTCACATCCAAATTCTAGAAATATCTTGATTGCTTCAATCCTAGCCACTAGAGAAAAAGTCTCTTCAAAAGCTATTCCTTCAATTTGAGAATATCCTTTGCACACAAGCCTTTCTTTGTTTCTTACAACTTCTGTATTTTCATTCATCTTGTTCCTGAAAACCCATTTAGTTCCAATGACATTCTTATCAACAGGTCTAGGAACCAATTCCCAAGTTTGATTCTTCTCTATCTGCATCAGTTCTTCTTCAATGGCTTTTACCCAATATTCATCATTGCAAGCTTCCTTCATAGTTTTTGGTTCAACTTTTGAAAGAAAATAGTAATTCACTTCTTCTACAACTCTTTTCCTTGTCAGCACACCTTTGTTTTTGTCACCTATAATCTGATCTTCAGAATGATTAATCCTTACATACCTGGGAGTCTTAACAAAAATTTCTAGAGCCTCTTCTTCATCCTGACTATCTTCTGGTTCAACTTTTTCTTCATTTACTATAGTCACAGGTTCATCTGATTCATAGCAACTTAGATCTAATATTCTTTCCTTTCCTTCATCCACCTTCACATTAACACTCTCAACAATATTTTTCAGTCTCTTGTTGTAGCATCGATGGGCCTTACTCTTGGTAGAGTAACCAAGAAAAATTCCTTCCTCACATCTAGCATCAAACTTTCGTAGATCTTTATCTCTTCTGATATAACACTTTCTACCAAAAGCTTTGAAATAGTTCACTATAGGAACTCTTCGATACCACAATTAAAAAGGAGTTTTAGAGATGTTACCTTTGACTTGAACTCTATTTAGGATGTACACATCAATATGTATGGCTTCTCTCCAATATAGTTCCAGTAGGTCAGCTTCCTTTAGCATAGTCCTAGCAGCCTCTTGAACTGTTATGTTCTTTCTTTCAACAACTACATTCTGCTGAGGAGTCCTAGGTGTAGACAACTATCTTTTTATCCCTTGTTCTTCACAGAAAATATTGAATTTATTTGATATGAACTCACCTCCTCCATCAGATCTTAAGCAGTTGATCCTCAACTCCAATTCATTTTTAACCACTACCTTGAAAACTTTGAACTTGTCTAGGGCTTCAAATTTTTGTTTTAGAAAAGTGACCCAAGTCATTCTAGAATAGTCATCAATAAGCAACATATAATACCTATCACCTTTTAGACTTCTTGTTCTAGTGGGACCACACAAATCTATATGTACCAGCTCCAGCAATCTAGCAGAGAATTATTCTTTTCTTTTGAAACTTATTTTTGTTTGTTTCCCAAATTGACACTCCTTGCAAATGGTGTTGGTTGGCTTCACAAGTTTAGACAGATCTCTTATAGCCTGTGTAGAACTTATCTTCACCAAATTGTCAAAATTGATATGAAACATCCTTCTATGCCACAACCAACTCTCATCTGAATGATCCAATAAACAATAATCATTAGTTCCTCTTAATTGGTAAATGTTACCTTTGGTCTTCTTACCAGTAATAATCACTATTTCAGAGATTTCCATGATCTTGCATCCATTGTCTTTGTATCTCATATCATAACCTTTGTCACACATCTGACCAACACTCAAAAGATTATGCTTCAAACCCTTCACATATAGGACATTATCAGTGTTGTGCTTTCCATCAAAAGAAATAGATCATTTTCCACAAATCTTACTAGCTACATTATCTCCAAACCTAACCAGTCCTCCATCATACTTTTCCAAACTCACAAACTTACTTTTGTCACTAGTCATGTCATGAGAGCATCCACTTTCAATAATACATTCATCCTTATCATTTTCAACCTAAACATTCAAAGCACTTTCTTCCACTAGTTTCTCTTGCTGCACACAGCTAGCAGGATTAGTAGACACAAGTTCTTCTTTAATTGCAATAAACAAGCATTCATTTGCGCTAGTACTAGCATCATCAAACTCATCATCTATTACACCTTCATCATCAAGATCTCTAACATAGTAACATTTCTTTGAAACCCTATATCTGCTCTCAAATATTTTTATATTTCTTTCAATTCTCTCAGGACATCTAGAAGCATAGTGACCAACCTTACCACATGTAAAACATTTGAAAGGTAATTTTCCTTTGAACTTACTAGAACCTCTTTGCAATTTGTCAACAAAGTTGGCTTCAATTTCATCAAGCTCATCATCAGGTTCTACCTTGTACTTCTCTGCTCTAGAGATCTTCTTTGAAGTACTGGCTTTGAAAGCAGTTTCAACTTTTGGCAGGCATCACCAAACTCTCTCATCTAAAAGGCTATAAGCTTTCCAAGCAACTGATCCTTAGTGACATCTTGCACTATCATTACTTCTTCAATTGCAGCTACCTTGTGACTGTAGGACTTAGGTAGTGACCTAAGAATTTTCATCGCAACTTCCTTCTCATCAATAGTTCCTCCCATACCTTTTATTTCATTGACAATTTCATCAACCTTTTGCATGAAGGCATTTATGTTTTCATCTTTGTTCTTTTTTAAACCCTCATATTTCACTTTCAATCCCTATAATTTGGTACTCTTTATAGAATCATCTCCTTCATATAGTATTTATAGCTTTTCCCAGACTTCATGAGCAGATTCCAGATCGATGACCTTTATCAACTTAGTGTTAGACAAGGCGCTCAATAGAGCATCTCTAGCTTTTATGTTTAACTCATATTCTTTGATTTCATCTTTAGTTTGCAAACTATTCTGAGGCAAGGTATACTTTGTCTCTATCACTTTCCACACTTTATAACCAAGACAAAGGATGTGGCTTTTCATTCATATCTTCCAAAGAGTGTAATTCGTTCCATCAAACTATGAAGCCTCCTTCCTGTAAGACATCTTGGATCTTCCTCAAGTGGTTAGACTTTCTTCCGAGGAACCTCGCTCTGATACCAATTGTTGAAATCCACAGGATAACTAAGAGGGGGGTGAATCAATTGTCACAAAACTTTAACCACTTATGAATATCAACACATCAAATTCTTAATCATTGATATTAAGATTAATCATGAAAGCGTGAAAAAAGAAGATCAACATAATCAAACATGGGACACTAGAATTTTTACGTGGAAAACCCTATAAGAGAAAAACCATGGTGGGTGTTAGCCCAGAAAAACAAATAAGTTATAGCAATACCGAAAATCAGAGGCTGACTACCTTAGGGCTCACTGCCAAGGGGTGGCTCACTTCTAAGGATTAGTGAACTGATTTGATAGCATCTACTTCATGCCTAGGTTCAGTTCCATTGAAGCACAATATAACACCTCTACGCTACTCTTCTTACACCTTCACACTTATCTTTTCATTTTCACACAAGGATATCTTTTTCACAACTAAATTACATGCTTTATACAATTCATCAACATTGGAGTGTACATCAAAGTCAGCATTACATTCATCAACCATTGGAACAATCTCCAAGTTTGGCAATACAAACATACATAGAAATAGGTTTGGACCTAAACAAGATTAGCTAAAGGAAAGATGTATGTGGATCATGTTATGCCTTTGCTGGGACTCATGCAATCTTCCATGCCACAACATGCTTCCACAATCTTCGATGCATCTACCCAAGTAGTGAAGACAACCAAGTCAGCTAAGACTGGTGTTATCACTAAGTCTTCTAAGAACAATCTTCATCTACGATCTGTAATTCTCTTTATAGACCAGTTCAAAGGTAGGAACACAGTTAGGAGACATCCACAAACACATTGTAATCACCAGAAACAACTACACAATCTATAACCACTCTGTTAAGAAAATTCTTCAAACTAGACCACATAAACAACACTGTCAGCTATTGTGATAAGGAAACGATCGCTTGCAGACAACCAAATAATGAACCATTGGAGTTGAAGGCACTTATCATCATTACAAAATTGATTCCAGAACTGTAGACTTAAATACCTAAATACAAAGGGATGCAGAGCATAATACATTCTCTCTGTCATCACCAAATATACAGAAAACGTAGTTTTCACTTTGGTGAACATAACTCACTCAAATCTTCATATCGGGGGCTCAAACTTGGAACATAGAATCTTCAAACATGCATCTAAATAACTTCCAATCCATAAACAAGGATATTCATTCTACAAGAAATGCAGAGCAATCTACTAGATTGTTCTATTGTATCAAGAATACTTATTTTCTTCAACACTTAACTTATTACAAGCAAGCATCAGAAGAAGAGCACAGCTGACACCAATGACAACACAAATATGTTGACATCAATGACAACACCAGTTAGTCACATACTTGCAACATTAACCAGATCCAAAACATCCTTCATAGCTTCAAATACCAAGGAATTACATCTGCATACTCCACTCATTTGGAAATAGGATATCCTTAAGCAAAACATAAGAAACATGAAGCATAACAACCATAGCAACTTGAAAACCTTGTGCGTTACTAGAAAAAAGAAAATTCTTCATGAAAACTTTTCAAAATGAGTCTACAACATTCATGCAACATCTTCAACACTCCTTTACCTCTACAAATCAAAGATTTTGTGTCTTACATCTTCAACCATGAGCTCTAAGAACAACCAATTATCCAAAACACACTGCAACATACTATCATTGAAAAACTGAGCTTGCAAACAACCAAGAAACTTGAAATTGCAAGGAAGCATGTAATGCACATCCATAAACATGTCCATAAAATTGCAAAGGCAAACATTCACTTCTAGAGGAATGTAGAGCATTTCAACATGCCTTCAACATTGCCTCACTTTGCCAGAACACATGTCGAGACTCTATCATGCATAACTTTCACATTGGAAGGGAAAATGATCTGAAACTTTGGAATTATCACCTTCACTTCACCCTAAACATAGTTCTAGAACCACATAACCATAACTTCTAATGTGGAGGAATACGGAGGAATATCCTAGAGAGTCTTTGAAGGCAGTCATCGTGTAGCAGAGATTGTCATCAACTTCTAAAGGCCAAACCTTCTTTGTATCAACACATGAATTCTAAGGAATAGTGGGAGAGATCATACAATATGTTTTAGGCCACCAATAACATCTTCCAACATTAGCAATCCATATGATCTTCTTAGTTCTTCTAATTCCCATCTTAATATAGCTTCATACTCTACTCTACAATGATTAAGGCATGACATCCAACCATGAACTTCAGTAACCAGATTATATTCAACATGACATCCAACCATGAACTATATCTTCTCTATTAGATAGGACATGACATCCAACCATGAACACCATCACAAATTCAAGATAGTGTTGATATCAATGACAACCTTGTGACAATGTTGACATTAATGACAACCTTAAGAACCATATCTGTAACTTTTTTTTCCTGACACTTCCCCTATATGTGGACCCAGTTCTTCTTGCTTTTATATATCCTAAAATTATAGAATATATACTTGAATATGCCTTAATAATCCATTAAAAAGGCCATAAATCCTATTGATGGCCAAATTGACACATGCTACATTGGTAGGGTGATGATCACCTTACCTCTCCTAAAAGGATATTTGATCTTAGAAACAATTACCTCCAAGGTACTGGGAGTTGTGTCTTTACCATATTGTGCAAAATAAGTGGTCAATGTGGTCTATTTGTTCAAGGGGCCTAGTTTAATTTGGATCAAATTGGGTTATGTCTAATCTAGATCCTATTCTATCAATTTGTAAAAAAACATCAAAAATATTTAAACATTATGAAAGAAATTTAGTGAGTGTCCTTAAATCAATTCTTAATCAATAAGAACTTGAGAATTAAAATAACTATAATGCTAAGATCATTATTAACCCTATATTTCACATTAACAG
Source organism: Cunninghamia lanceolata (assembly GCA_027924645.1). Lineage (NCBI taxonomy): Eukaryota > Viridiplantae > Streptophyta > Pinopsida > Cupressales > Cupressaceae > Cunninghamia > Cunninghamia lanceolata. The sequence goes on from BSBN01000195.1 coordinate 1,383,902, forward strand.
TGCAAGAATCTATGAAAGTTTCAATTAAGTTGTAGAGAATAACATTTAACTGTTCTATTGCACACGTAGGTTAAAATATAAATCCACAACTCACTTCAAGATGTATCAGTGAAACACAATAGTTTTTTCAAGAAATCAAATAACTAAGAAAGAGAGTTTAGGCACTACAACACATATGAGAGAATAAGATTTACGAAGCAAAAACTATTATATTAATTTTCTTGAAACTGTAGGTACAAATCTAGCAAGATACTGCACTAGAATTATGGTTCTTTTCTCCAAAGTGTCACCTCTTAACTATTGAAAATCAAATCTAAATTATGAAAAATTCAACTAGAATGCAAAAATCTCTAAGCTATTGAAATAGTTAACCCCTTATACAAAATAGACCTCTTCCATTTATATAGAGCCAATAAAAAGCTGGAAAACTTCTTTAAAGATCCATGCAATTTTTTCTTCATCTTTCATGCATGCGAACTACAAAATTGGAAGAAAGATTTCCTATTTTTTGGATTAAATCCATGCTACATATTCTAAAAGTCTTATGCAAAATATATGCAAAAACTGGGGACCACTTTATAATTTTAGTGGGATGCCTTTTACATCACTTAAAATAATGAATTGAATTTGTGATGAATATTGCTCATGCAAAAATAGAAGGTTCTCTCTCTCTCTCTCTCTCTCTCTCTCTCTCTCTCTCTCTCTCTGTATATATATATATATCCCCCCTCTCTCTCTCTCTCAACCTATCTATCTCTCCTTAGACTCTCTACCTCTACCTCTCCCTCTTACTCTCCCTCTCTATCAATCTACTTCTCCTTGTCTCTATTTCTCCCTCTCCTCTCTATCTTTCCATCTCTCTAGCTCTATATCCCACTCTCTCTCCTCTATCTCTCTCTTTCTCTAATGCTATCTCTCTATCTCCATCTCTCCCTCTCTCTCTATTTATTTCTATATATCTTCCCCTATCTCTATATCTCTCCCTCTCTATCTATATCTCTCCCTCTCTATATATCTATCTCTATCTATCTCTATCTTAAATACATAAAATATGACATTTCCTTTCATTTTCATATCATTCTTTAACACCTAGAATATTACTTTTGTTTTCCCTATTTCTTGCCATGCAATTGGGTAGGAGATTGGTGAGGAGATGCAAGTTTTTCTAGAGTTTGGATAGTATATAGGCTGTACTGATGGAAACATGATGCGTAGACATTTAGATGATGTACTAACATCCTAGACATCATTCTCTAGATTCTGGCATTAGGTTCTTTTCATCCTTTTATTTTCTATTCCAATCCAATTTTATGAACTTGTGTTTTAATTTCTACCAAAACAACATTTTATCATTTTCCTCTATTTTAACTTAGTGAAAAATATTATTTTCCATATTTAAAATATTTCTAGGATAATTTTAGATTTATTTTGTTCTTTCTATTTTATCCTAAAAAATACACTCTCTTTCAAACCAATTTAATCCTAGAGTAGTGTTATTGAAAAAAATATATTAGAAGGAAAAACTTTCTAGTTAAATCAAATTTGCGTACACTACAAGAAGTATAAGAACTCAAAACCCTTGATAGAATTAGAGGTACAAGTCTAGAGTATAATATCAAGGCTACAATTTTTTTCTTATAATGATTCAATTAAATTAGATAGACATTTTAAAGCCTTTAGAAAACTTGAGGTACCTAGTGATGGTGAATGGAAGACACTTTAGGTATCCCTACAAAACTTGTAAGGAATATCATCTTTAAGGTTTTGTTTCAAGATATTGATATTTTGGTGGAGGAACTTTGTGCCTAATGGATGTAGTATTTCCTAGGTTGCTTACTCTTCCTCAAGCAAAAGAACCCCTATGAGTTGCTAGAATTATAGTGATTTTTCAATAGATTGGTTAAAATATGAAATTTCCCTTGTCTCCAAGCAATTTTGTGCTTGTCACAAGTGTTTTGATGCCTTTGAAGGCTTCATGGAATGTATGTCACTAATCTCTCAAATCTAATAACACACAAGAGTTTATGGGCTACATATCTTAAGAATGCCTAAGGAGTTAGTGAAAGACATCATATGGGCCACATCAAAATAGTATAACAACTCACATTATTTTTGTTCATTCTTGGAGGTAGCTATTCATCCAAAGTCTCAACATTGTCCCACTTCATTCATGGTGGGGCCGACAACTTAGTTTTGTTTTATTATAGTCATAAGATCTATGTTTGTTCAACATTGTTTTAATACCTACCATAAGATCTCATTCTATTGATCCATGAGGTTTTAAAGAAGTCTTATGCTAATGTAGTAACATTCATAAATCTTGCCATCTTAGTAAATCTAATTATTTGTGGAGCTTATTAAAATATTAACAATTAGACAACATCAAAGAGTAGCAAGAATCATTGATCTTACTAACCTAGTAAATATAAAGGCTCACACAAGATCAAATGGATCTTATTAATAGATTTGGGTAAATGCATGGAAATGGGGCATAAAAAGGGTGTCAAAAGTGGCCACTTTTTTATTGAAATTTTGTAAACTAGAACTTTGACAAAAACGCCTAACCTTCTACTTTAGTCTTGGCATGATTCTTGCTATGAGTTTATAGGTAATGCATTGAGGTGATTTTTAAAGGTTGATTCAACTACTACAACTTTCTCTTATACTATGTTTTCTTGAATATTGGTGGATATAGATATCTCCAAGATTCTCCCAATGGATATTGTTCTACAAGTGGAGGATCAACCTTGGGTCTAGTTTCTTGATTACAAAGTTCTTCCTTTTCCTTATTGTTGGTGCTTTCTACTAGTCACCTATATTTAGATTGTCCTTCCTTTCACAAGGTCATTAGTGTAGCTTCTTGATGGTTGGATTCTCTTTAGTACCATCTAACCATTGAAGGCCTTTTCTTCATGATGCAAATTTACTTCTTGCTCCTTCTAGGTTGTTTTTGCATGCTTCTATATTGCTAAAAGATTTGATTGGTATGATAGCTCATTTTAAGCCCATTGTACACACCCATGCTAGACATGATCATATAACTTATGTCATACTAGCTTTGAATGCCTCTTTGGTGCTAGTGTAGGATGCCTCCATCCTAGAATGTCACTCTCCCTCCATCTTGCATGAAGCCTCTTATTGAGAAGTTGCAAAATCTCCTTCTTTAGTCTTGAATGCATTTTGGATGAGAGCAATAACATTTAATGGGATAATTGTGCATAAAAGGAGGAAAGGTCCTCTAAAAGTTGTTTTGAACACCCAAAACTTTCTTACTTGACCTCTTGAGGGGAATGAGATGAGCTAGATTAGGTTTGGGGATTATCTAGTAATAGTTCCACCTACACTCTTAGAGTTGTATGTTTTTTGAGGTAGTATATTCTGTGTGTTGCATGTTCCTTGTTGTTCTCTCTTGTAGTTGTATGTATGCTAATGTAATGCAAACTTTGTGTTGCATATATTTTCTTATTACAAATTGATGTTGGTTGGTCTTCAGTGTCATTTCTTTCTAGTTTTGTAATAAAGGTTTAGGGCCCTTTCAAAAATGTACACTTTTACCCTTATCAAAAAAGAAAAAAAATTAAATGCTTTCACTCAAAATTTGAAAATGTAATAGAAATAAGAAGTGTAGTACTCTAAATGTAGCTTTAAAGCTACTATGGATTTTAAAGAATATTTAAGATTAAGAGGGTGAAACATTTAGTGCACACAAAAGTGTTCATGTGTTTATCACTAAAATGTAATATAGCTTTTGGTGTGCACCCCACATCCTTTTCATACATTAAATATTTTTCAAAACCAATAGGTGAAAATATAGCTAACAGTGTCATTAACAGTGTGGTTTAATGGTTAAGTTGTTCAGTTGTAGTGGCAGCTACCAGAGTTCAAACCTCATTGGGCCAATGAGCTTGCAAGCTTTATGCCTTTGCTGGGCCAACAAGCTTGCGGGTTTGAAGTGTTCTTACTAGGGGATGAGATCCCCCATGTTGTGGCCTCACAGGTTCATAGCTCCAGGCAAAAGCATTATTGTGGAGCCGGAGGGCATGTCACACAAGTGTCACTGGTCACGTTAAAAAGTTTACCGGACACATTATAAAAACAAAAGAAAATATAGCTAAGAGTATATAGTTCAAGTTATATAGATTTTGATATTTTTATTGAATATTTTTTCTTTTGTAGTATTTAAAAATAGATGCATTCTAAAAATAGTATCATTGAGTGAGCACATCGCATAACATCAAGGAAAATAATTTAAAAAATAATAATTTCAAATCGATTATAAATTATGAAGAAAAAGTAATGCATATGTAATTAAGAAAAAATAAGACAATATTAAAAGAAAATAAAAATAATTACCTTAGGTTATTCAAAATACTGAATAAATTATACAACTCAAAAGATGAGAAATAGCTTAATATTTTGGTCATGGTTTTGTGAAATTTCATCATGAAACATGTAAAGCTAAGAATGTTGAAGTTTAAACATGTTATTTTATGTTGAAAACATGTATTTTTTAGACAAAATGGAAGCCCAACCCTAAGGCATGGGTAGAAATTTTAAAAAAATTGAGTTCCAGTAATTGTAATGTGTATGCATTATTAAAAGTTTATTTATCTTTTATGTTTTTTAAACCTTATTTTCCCTAAGACATTGCCTTTATTTTTTTATGTGCTGAATATTTTAATGTGATATTAATCCCCAAGTCCTAAGTCTTCAAAATGTCTAGAACATCAAGGATGCCACCCAAAATTTTGAGGACACATCACTAAAAAATACTACTTGTCCATTATATAAGTATGCATCAAATAGACTAGAATATATATTCATAAAAATTGAGATAGTCCAATCTCATGTTCCCAAGCCCCTCATATTTTTAAAACATCAAAGATATTACTTAGGACTTTTATGACATTTCATCATAGAACACTACTTGATTTCTCCATAAGTAAAAAACAATTTCTCTTGTTATTTTGTAGACTCTAGTTTGTATTGGGATTTATTTGAAACTTTTTGATATTTGTTTACTATATATCTATTGATGCTTATATTTCCCTTATAACAATCTTGCCTTTGTAAATCATCAACATTAAAAGTCTTACAAGTTGTGGGACTTTAAAATCTAAATAGTCTCCAAGGTTAGGAGGACAATTCTTTATCTATTCTATCTATTTTAACTTTGTTGCAAGTATGTGCCTAATCAGTGTTATCATTGATGTCTACATATCTATGTTGTCATTAGTGTCAACTATGCTCCTATCTTGTTGTCTTCTTGTAATGAGTAATATACTTTGTATTTACTTATGTAAGTAATCTTGATGTTGAGGATATTGAGAAAATTAGTCTCTCTGGTAGAAACAGTGAGTTGCAGTGGAAACAATGTATTGTATATAGAAGAATAGTCTAGAACAATGCTTCGCATTTTCTGTAGAATGAATATATTTGTCTCTAGATTGGAATTTATTTAGAAGTCCATCTGAAGATGCTATGTTTTGAGTTTGAGCCTCCGGTATGAAGAATTGAGTGAGTTATGCTCACCAGAGTGAAAACAATTTTTTCTGTATGTTTGGCAAAGATAGGGAGAAAGTGTTATGCTCTGCATTCCTCTAGCTTAAAGTATTTTGATCTACAGTTCTAGAAATAAGTCTGAGATAATGTTAAGTGCCTTCAACTCCAATGGTTCATGATTTGGTGGGCCGCAAGCTATCTTTTATTTATGACAGTAGCTAATAGTGTTGTTCTTGTGCTCTGGTTTGAAGAATCTTCTTGACAAAGTGGTTAGAGATTGTGCGGTTGTTCTTGGTGATTAAAATGTGCTTGTGGATGTCTCCCAATCATGTTCTTATCTTTAGTTTGGTCCACAAAGAGAAGTGTGTATCATGAAAGAGAATGTTCTTAGAAAACCTAGTGTTAACTCTAGTGTTGGCTGACTTGGTTGTTTTCACTATTTGCGGAGATGCATTGAAGATTGTAGAAGTGTTTTGTGGCATGGAGGATTGTGTTTGAGTCCCAGCTAAGGCATGGTGTGTTCATCATAAGTTTCTCTTCATCTTTCCTTAGCTAAATTTTATTATAGGTCTAGACCTAATTCTGTGTATGTTTTGTAATGCCAACCTTGGAGAATGTTCTAATGGTTGATGTATGTAATGCAAACCTTGATGTACATTCCATGGTTGATGAATTGTATGAAAGCATGTAATAGAGTTACGAAAAAGTGTGAGTGTGCGAATATGAAGAGATAAGTGTGAAGGTGTGAAAGAGAAAAGTAGAGAAGTAATATTGTGCTTCAATGGAACTGAATCTTGGCATGGAGTAGATGCTACTTAATCAGTTCACCTCTTTAGCAGTGAGCCAGCCCTTAGCAATGAGCCATTCTTTGCAGTGAGCCCCATAGGCAGTAAGCCTCTCTTTTTTGGTATTTTTATAACTCATATATTTTTGTGGGCTAACACCCACCATGGTTTTTCCTTTTTAGGGTTTTCCATGTAAAAATCTAGTGTCTGTTGTGTTGGATGTATGTTAATGATTAAGCTTATGGTTTTATGCTTTCATGATTAAATGTGATTAAATGCAATTAAGTTGTTGATAGTTTGATGTTCATATGAAGCTAAGTTTTTGTGAAAACTGATTCACCCCCCCTCTCAGTTGTCTAGTGTATTTCAACAATTGGTATCAGAGCAAGGTTCCTCGGTGGTAAGCTTAACAACTTGAGGAAGATCCACGATGTCTTACAAGAAGGAAGCTCCACAGTTCGATGGGTCAAGTTATGAAACTTGGAAGATTCGCGTGAAAAGCTATCTTCTTTGCATTGGTTATTAAGTATGGCAAGAAACATAGACTGAATATGCCATACCAAAGAATGGTCTGACAACTAAAGATGAAGTCAAAGAATATGAGGTAAATATAAAATCTAGAGATGCTCTGTTGAGTGCACTGACTGACTTTGATTTAATAAAGGCCATGAATTATGAGTATGCTAAAGAAGTGTGGGATAAGTTGAGTAATCTATATGAAGGAGAAAATTCTGTGAAGAGTGCCAAATTGTAGGGATTGAAAGCCAAATATGAAGGTCTTAAAATGGGAGAAGATGAAACATAACATCATTCATGCAAAAGGTTGACAAACTTGTTATTAGAATCAAAGGTATGGTAGGAACTATTGATGAAACTGAAGCTATGATGAAAATTCTTAGGTCATTACCTAAATCCTATGCACAAAAGGTAGCTACGATTGAAGAAAAAATGGCTATGAAAAAGATCAATAAGGGTCAGTTTCTTGGTAAGATTACTGCTTTTGAAATGAGAGAGTTTGTTGATACTCTGCCAAAAGTAGAAACTGCTTTCAAAGCCAATACTTTAGAAAAGATCTCCAGAGAAGAAAAATACAAGGTAGAACCTAATGATGAGCTTGATGAAATTGAAGCCAACTTTTTTGACAGACTGCAAAGAGGTTCTAGTAAGTTCAAAGGAAAATTACCTTCCAAATGTTTCTCATGTGGTAAAGTAAGTCATTATGCTTCCAGATGTCCTGAAAGAATTGAAAGAAATAGAAAAAGATTTGAGAACATGCCTAGAGCTCCAAATAAATAATGAACAGTTCAAGAAGCTACTAGAACAATGATGAAGGAAGGAGGCCCACTGGAAGTCTTCTGGAAAGAAGCCATACATACTGTTGTCTACATTCAAAACAAATTTCAAGTGAAAGGTAATGGCACTAAAACCCCCTATGAATTATAGTATGGAAGAATTCCAATAGTAAGATAGTTCAAAGTCTTTGGAAGCAAATGCTATATTAGAAGAGATGACGACATAGGGAAATTTGATGCAAGATGTGATGAAGGAATCTTCCTTGGATACTCTACCAAAAGTAAGGTCTACTAGTGCTACAACAAAAGGTTGAAGAAGATTGTGGAAAGTGCAAATGTGAAAGTGGATGAAGGTGAAGGAAAAACATCAGTTTAGAGTGGTTACGAGTCAGATGAACTTGCTGATATAACTCATGAAGAAAAGGTTAAACAAGAAGACAATCAAAGTGAAGAAGAAAAGGCTCTAGAAATTGCTAAAACTCCCATGTAAGAATCAATCACTCTGAAGATCAAATTATTGCAGACAAAGAGAAAGGAGTGCTGACAAGGAAAAGAGCTATAGAAGAACAAGTGAATTATTGTCTACTCTCTACAGTCGAACCAAAAATTGTGAATGAACCCTGCAATGATGAAAATTGGGTTAAGGCAATGGAAGAAGAACTAATGCAGATAGAGAAGAATGAAACTTGGGAATTAGTTCCTAGACCTACTGACAAAAATATCATTGGAACCAAACAAGTCCTCAAGAACAAGCTAAATGAAAATGGAGAAGTTGTAAAGAATAAAGAAAGGCTTGTGTGCAAAGGATATTCTCAAATTGAAGGGATGGATTTGGAAGAGATTTTTTCTCTAGTAGCTTGGATTGAAGCAATCAGAATGTTTCTGGCATTTGCAGCTCACAAAGATTTCAAAGTATATTAGATGGATGTGAAGTTTGTTGGAATTAGGGCTGACAACTAAGAGGGGGGTGAATCAGTTGTCTTAAAACTTTTAAAGCTTGTTGCATCTAATTCTTCTTTACCACTTCGTAATAGATTAATGACATAATCATGAAAAGTAAGAATTAATAAAACAGAAGTAGAAACATAAATATCACACTTGACACCAAGATTTTGATGTGGAAACCCATTTAAGGGAAAAACCACGGTGGGGGTTAACCCACAAAGATTATACTTTGTTAAAAGTATTACAAAGGGGAGGGCATATTCCTTGAGGCTCACTACCCAGAGTTCACTGCTCAAGAGAGGCTCATTGCCTACAAGAATGATTACAAAAGGATTACAGTTTGTTTGAATTGATAAGTAGCATTTGTCAATGCAATAATTCAATTTCGGTTAACCACATAATACTGATGTTACACACTTCATCTTTATTCTGCCTTTTTTACTGTATTTCCATAATCTGGACCTCAGATCTCTTCTCTTTCACACTTCTATCTGCCTTTTTCGCACTTACTCCATATTTGCATCATTATCTCACACCACATCACTTGAATATATAAGTTATATATATCCGCATCAACAAACTCAATCACCTATCTGTCAGCCTTATGAAGAATTTAACAATACAAGTACTTTATTTTGTCAGTTGAATCCATACATCAATATTGATGTGTACCAAAAATAACACTTGCAGTTCACCATTCATTTCATCCACTAACATTATATCCCATACACAACTCACCAAAACACTTCTACTAGATCCGCACAAGGATCTAACACAAGTTGGCATGTTCTTCACTGAACTGTCCTATCATATTAGGGCCTGGTACTCAGATGCTCATAAATTTTAATCCCTTTGTCACTAGAGTATGAAATCTTGGATTTGGATTGTTATGACATTCCTCTACACTCCCTTAGATTTGCAACATGCAATAATTAACTGGAGAGATCTACTGACCAAAATATTGAACTCTGCCATATACCCTGCTCTTGTCTATTCGGACTAGATAAATCTTGAAACTGACTTCCGGTATGATCTGATATTGCACTACGAATGTGTGGAATGGACTGAGTTGCCATCAATGACAACACATGAGATGCCTTGCAGTGTCTCTTGCCAACAATCTCCCCCTTTGGCATTGATGGCAACACTTAATAAAAAATGACTAAGTGTCATGACTAACTCCCCCTACTGTGTACACTTATAGATTCTTCCACTGCTCACCCTTTGATGGATTCTTCATTTCCTTTCATTTCTCACTGTCTCTCACTCCCCCTTTGACATAAATGGGAAGGGGTGGGGTCTGTAAATCAAAATTTCCACAAGAAATCTATATATAAGGTCGCATATGTACAAATAATCTATGCATTATATTTACATGAACTTGAGGATATCACAAAACTATTTTTCAACTGCACAAGTTCAGAGGCCCAACTACTTTTCATGCCATCCAAAATTGAGTTGTGTTCTCTTAGTTGGAATTCATGTGCTGCTACTTTCTTTAGATCTGAAGAATCACCTCTTTGGACTACAACTTGAGCTTCTGATAAATCAGAAAACATTGTTTCTAACTTGGGGGCAATCAATCCCTTAAGCTCACACATTCTCTCCACAATATTGCTCTTTTATTTAACAAGCTTCTTTATTTCATCAGTCAAACTGATTGCTTGACACTCCTAACTTACCAGAGAAACTGTTAGAGGGTCAAAATTTTGAGATAGATTTAGCAATCTTTGTTCCCACTCCTTTATCTTCTTCTCAATATCCTCAATAATTTTGATAGACAAAATTCGTATACATCACCTCCGTCATTGAGAGCATTTTGAATACTCTTTATACTGATATCAAGTATCCTTTTTATCATTCCTTATTAGGCCCTTTAGCTCACTAAATCTCTTATCCAAAAATTCATTCCAGATTTTAATCTCTGTAGACTTCTCAAAGGACTCAAATTGTGTACTTACAGAATTTACAAGGTTCTTTAGATTACCAAAGTGAGAATTTGATGGTTTCTTCTAGAAGGTTGGCATTATCTTCTCTAATATACTGGATGCAAGGCCTAAGAACTCACTATCCTCTACATGGGATTTCAATATCTTTTCACTTGCCTTAGCTTGTGTGAAAGATGTTATCTTCATCATTTGGACTGGAGAGAGAGTATCTAGGTTGATTGGTCCTTGAATAAGTTCTGGTTCATCAAACTCTAGCATCTCTTTACTCAGGAAACTCTTTACTACATCTGTGGTGTCTCTTGTCACAATTTTTAGACCACCTTCCTTTTCTTGAGTTTTCTCAATATCATGACTATTTTGTTTGGGTGCATCAATATTTGCACCATCTTCTTCTACTTTATCTTTCTTACCTTTGACTTCTTCTTCTTTCTTTGCTTCACCTTTCTCTATGTTATCTACAGGAGGATTATTTTGTTTGTCCTCACCATCTACAATCTATTTCAGAGGATCTTGTGTAGTAGTAGTATTCACAACATTGTCTTCATTACCAGATTGATTAGGAAGAGTTAGAGTATCTCCTGCATCATTAGTTTTATCCATCATCTCTATATCTTCTTTATTTATTTGCTCCACTTCTAGAATTGAGGAGTCATTGACCTTGGTCTGGTGCTCATCAGTTTTTATTTCTTCAATATCTGGGATTGATGAATCAATCCCATCATCAGTCTCTTCTTCAACAAATGGAATATTGTGTCTCTTCAATGCACTTTGAAGTATTTTTTGTGTTTCTTTAACTATTTTGTCTAATTCTCCAAGCATTAGTTTGTTCATTCTATTCTTTCTTTTGAATTCATCCTTCACTTCTTTGAATATCATATTCATTTGAACTTGAGTGATCTGAGGGCATAGTTTTATCAATATATGTTATCTAAGCTCTATATCCTTGCTTTTTGCATTTTCTTTCCTCGACTCTAAAATGTCTGCAAGACTTTGAGGAATCTCAAAAGTTATTTTAATCAAGGCTTTATTATAAATATTTAGATATCTAACAGTTGCTTCCTCTAACACCCTCTTATGTGCATCACTATATTCATCATAGAATTTAGTCATGGGTTTCAAATTTCCATCCACAGTGACTGATTTTATTACATCTTCCATAGAAAGTGTGGGCTTCTCAACATATGTATCTATCTTCTACCTTTTTCTTGTCATTTTGCTTCCAGAGGGCTTCTCCTTAGTCACCTTGGTAGCTTTTGTTCTAGAGGCTTTCAACTCCTTTACCTTAGCATCTAAATTTGTTTCTTCTACATGAACTTTTATCCTCTTATAGGTTCTTGTGGCCTTTGTTTTTACCTTTTTCCCTTCTTTTCTTGATGATTTTCCTTTTGGTTTCTTAGGATTGGTAGGTTTGGGGGAACAAGGGCAGCAACAAAGCTTCTAGTAGTCCTTGATGTGGAGGAGGATCCTACCAAAGCACTTCCTTGTTTCTTATCTTTCTTCTCCTTCTCTGCCTTTTCAGTTCTTTCCCTAAATTGCCTTACGGCTTCCTTTGTTAGACCTAGATTCTCAGCCAAATGCTCAACTTCTTTTCTTTCTTTTCTGTTGGATTTAGGTTCTCTGAGCTCAACATGCAGTTTTAAAATTAGCTCCTCATATGTCCCAAATATTTCAATTGTTGTGTCTTTTGGCTTGCTCAGAAGATGTTGAGCATACATATTCAAGATTTTTCCATCTACTTCATACCCCATGGGCATGATCAAAATAGTTCTAGGTTCCACTGCTTCCATTAAGCACTGATTAGTGTCAACCATAAAACATATCTCATTCTTGTACTTCTCAACAATCAATTTATGGATTCTTTCCCTTGAATGCATCATACTCTGAAAATTCTTGAAGTATCCCTAGATTGTAGTTTTCTGAGATTTATAATCACCAATGCTACGTAGATGATTTTTGATGTAAATGGCAATTGGCTCATCATTAGTCCAGTGAACACCCCTTACTCTAGGTACTTCATTCATATAGTAGAAGAACAAGCATAGAACCAATGTACCATATTTAAAAGTGTTTTTCTTATCTTTCTTGATTTTGTTCAAGTTCTCAATCAACTAGTTCTGTAACAACTCACATAGGTCATAATATGCATTATCCTTCAACATTTGATATGCTGCATATATGGCAGTTCCAGAGAAAGAATTCTCCCTACTGGAGTGATATATCTTGTAGCCAATCACCATGGAAGCAAGTTTCTTAACATCCAGTTCTATAATATCATTGATGGTCATTGCCCTCTTGTCAAACTTTGCATCGGTTGCATTGGCAATAGTTTCATTTTTCATAGATTTCAACATGGGTAATCCACTGGTTGAATTTAACCCAGTCACAATTCTAATAACATCCTTGGTAATTTTGAATGATTTTAATAGCCATATGAATTCATCATGCATCCAACTCAAAACATACCAGACCCACTCATTTTCATCGAATGTCGGGAACCCCATAATCTGAATAAAAAGTTTATCAAATAGTACCTTATACTCAGGTTTAAGGTTGTGATTTTCATCCCTGAGATGAATCTCAAACAAATCTACATACCTTGAGTCCCCAAATTCATCTATGTTCGCATGAATATAAACTCTAATATCTTTAGCGTGCAGCACACCATATGGAACACTTGAAAATGCACCTAATGGGTTGACTTCTATTGACTTGTGTGGATGCTTTTTAAATTTTGGTTGACGCCTTTCAGTAATATCAACAGCCAAAGTTGTAGCCATTGTAAAAATATTACAAGTTCAAAGCTTCGCAGATAAATACCTTTTTCATGAAATTAGGGTTGACAGATAAATTCGCCAATTGCAATTCAATTCTTTGTAATCTTAGCTTAGACACTATTCTTCTTGCTTTTTTTGGGTGCAAAGTGATTCAAATGAGTGAACGACCTTTTTATGCTCCACAAAACCTAATTTGCCTTTGTAATAAATACTCTACCCTAACACATCTGGTTACACTATTTCTGCATACAGTTGATCTTCAATTGCTTCACAAATCGTCATATCCACTTTTTATCTTCCAGAAATCCTTTGAAATGATGTATAATAATCCAAATTATTTTCTCTCATTCTACCAAATTTAGGCACCCACTTACTGGCTGGGGTAATTTAGATTTTATTACAGCTCCCCCTGAGCTAAAGCTCCTAATTCAATTCCTAGAGGAATTATCAGCACCAGATTCTGATGCAGACCCATTACTATTATTCACAACACTTTTCTTGACCCATGTCTTGCTCATTTCATTCTGGATATCATTCACATCAATTTTGTCTTTGCCTTTGTCTCGTCTCTACTCATCCAGTTTTCTATTTACCGAACCTCTTCTTTCATTATTCCCACTTTTGCAAAATCTTGCAATATGACCAGATCTATTGCAATTAAAGCACACAACATTTCTTTGCTTATATACTTGATTTTCTCTTGATCTACACTGATTATCCATGTGTCCAAATCCATTGCAAGTAAAGCAGTAACCATTGAAAGAGTTGCCATTTCCTCTAGAGTTATTTATTATCATACTTCTACATTAATTTGATCTATGACCATACATCTTACATTTGAAGCATTGACAAGAGAAGGATGGACCATTTTTATTTACTCTACTTCTACACTGAGTAGCTTTATGACCAAATTTATTGCATTTGAAGCAATTTCCATTGAAGGATGGATATCTTTGAGCATTAGGCTATCTTACCGGAGGTCTTCTAGGTCTTTTTCTCTCATTTCTTGGTTGAAAGTTTCTTTGTCCTTATCCAGAGCTTTCACCTTTCTCATATCCTATACCATGCTTGTCATCACCCTTTTTTGACTTTTAAGTAGTGCTTCAAGTTTAGCTAAGCTTATCTTGAACTTAGATCCTTGTATTCATTTGCAACTTCTAGGTCATTTCTGAGAATGACAATTTGCCTCTTAGGTTCTTTCTCATTGTCTCTGCTTTCTTGTAGATTAGACTCTAGGAGGTCAGTTATTCTGTCCAATCTACAGCATTCCTCAGTTCTTGCTTTTAGATTTTGATTTAGGTCTTCTTCAGTTTTAATCCTATCTTCAATTTCCTTGGTTAGCCTCATCACCCCAAATTCCATCTCATGTATTAGGACAACAACTTCTTTAGCTAACTTCTCACATTCCTTTGTTTTCTCTTTCAGGGCCTTGTCCTTATCATTGTCTTCATAATGATTTACTAGTTGAAGAGGTTGCTCCTTGCTCTTTTCATTGGATTTGCTCAATTTTGCTTTCAAAGTCTCAATGAAGTCTTCAGCATTTTTAAGGTCCTCTTGCAGCTCTTTGGCTTCTACTCTAGACTACTCAAGATCTTCTAATGTGAGTTTAAGTTATAATTGGAGGTTGTATTCATCCATTTTACTACCTTCCCAAATCTTCCTCAAGATGTTAAACTTTTCAAGGGAACCTTGCTTTGATACCAATTGTTGGAATTAGGGCTGACAACTGAGAGGGGGGGTGAATTAGTTGTCTTAAAGATTTTAAAGCTTGTTGCAGCTAATTCTTCTTTACCACTTCTTAATAGATTAATGACATAATCATGAAAAGTAAGAATTAATAAAACATGAGCAGAAACATAAATAACACACTTGACACCAAGATTTTGACATGGAAACCTAGTTAAGGGAAAAACCACGGTAGGGGTTAACCCACAAAGATTATACTCTGTTAAAAGTATTACAAAGGGGAAGGCACATGCCTTTAGGCTCACTGCTCAAGAGAGGCTCATTGCTTACAAGAATGATTACAAAAGGATTACAATTTATTTGAACAGATAAGTAGCATTTGTCAATGCAAGAATTTAGTTCTAGTTAACCATAGACTACTGATTTTACACACTTCATATTTATTCTACCCTATTTACTGCTTTGCCATAATCTGGACCTCAAATCTCCTCTCTTTTGCACTTCTGTCTACCTTTTTCGTACTTAATCCATATTCACATCACTATCTCACACCACATCACTCAAATCCATTAGTTATATATATCCACATCAACAAACGCATTCACCTATTTGTCATCTTTATGAAAAACTTAACAATATAAGTACTCTATTTTGTCAGCTGAATCCATACATCAATATTGATGCATACTAGAAATAACACTTGCAAGTCACCATTCATGTCAGCCAATAACGTTATATCCCATACACAACTCACCAAAGCACTTCTACTAGATTCGCACAAGGATCTAACAAAAGTTGGCCTGTTCTTCACAAATTGTCCTATCATATTAGGACCCAGTACTTAGATGCTCATAAATTTTAATCCCTTTGTCACCGGAGGATGAAATCTTGGATTTGGATTGTTCTAACATTCCTATAGACTCCCTTAGATTTGCAACATGCAATAATTAACTGGAGAGATCCACTGACCAAAATATTGAACCTTGTTATATACCCTATTTCTGTCTATCTAGACTAGATAAATCTTGGAAGTGACTTCTGGTATGATCTGATACTACACTGTGAATTTGTGGAATGGAATGAGTTGGCATCAATGACAACACATGACATGCCTTGCAGTGTCTCTTTCCAACAAAGTTTGCATTCCTGAATGGGGAGTTAGAAGAGGAAGTCTACATTGAGCAACTGGAAGGATTCCAACTATCAAATCAAGGTGATATGGTATGCAAATTGAAGAAAACATTATATGGACTCAAACAAGCTCCTAGAGCATGGTATGCAAGGTTGGATAAGTACTTATTGCATTTAGGATTCAGTAAAGGCACTATTGACAATAATCTTTATTTCAAGATTAATGGTGATCAAATTTTGATTGTCAAAGTTTTTGTTGATGATATCATCTTTGGTGGAAATGAAGGCATCTGTATGAAATTTGTTGGTTAAATGCAGAAAGAGTTTGAGATGTTTATGTTTGGTGGAATGAATTTCTTTCTGGGTCTACAAATCAATCAATCAGATAAAGGAATCTTCATATCTCAGTCTATGTATGTAAAAGAGTTGTTAAAGAAGTTTGGGATGAAAGACTCTAGTCCAGTATGTACTCCCATGATGACTGGCTACAAATTGAGCAAAACTGATGAATCACCCAAGAATAATCAAAAAAAGTATAGATCCATGACTAGAGGATTATTTTATCTAACTCAAACCAAACTTGATATTATGCATGTAGTTTGTCTTGTTGCAAGATTTCAAGTTGATCCAAGAGAATCACATGTGATGGTAGTAAAGAGAATCTTGATGTATTTAAAAGGCACTCTAGATCACAGTTTATGGTATCCAAAGGATAATGATTTTACTCTCAGTACTTATACAGATGCTGATTGGGCATGAGATGTTGATGACATAAAAAGTACAAGTGGAGGTGCTTTCTTCTTGGGAAATAGATTGGTTTCATGACTGAGCAGGAAACAAGATTCAATCTCTTTATCAACTGTAGAAGTAGAGTATATTATAGCAGCATGTTGTTATACTCAAGTGTTATGGATGAAGCAGACTTCGAAGGATATAAGAGTTGTTTATGAAGATCCAATTGCAATCTTGTGTGACAATACAAGTGCCATAAATATTTCCAAGAATCCAGTGATGCACTCAAGAACAAAGCATATATCTATAAGGTATCACTTTTTGAGGGAAAAGGTGACAAAGAATGAAGTTAAGTTGGAATATGTGTCCACAAAGGATCAGATTGCAGATATCTTCACTAAGCCTCTGCCTGAAGATATTTTGAGTATCTTAAGGAAAAATTAGGGTCATTACACCTCTATCTCTGAACTAAGAGGCAAAGGAATGCATTAGTCTAGTGGTGCCCAAAGATTCATTCCTTAATCTATATTGATGTTCTGAGAGCTACCTCGTAGGGGGAGTAGCTGAATGATGACAAAAGAGTTGGTTGTAGAAGTTCAAATTTGATCACAGCAGTAGAGTGCAAGTATGTGCCCTTTTCCATTGATGTCAAAGGGGGAGAGAAATCATGTGAAAAACTTAGAAGCAGAAAAGAAGTATAGATGTGTAAAGAGAAAGAGGGAGAATCATGTCTTGATGGTCTTTACAGTTTTTCACATCATATGTTGCCATCAATGACAAAGGGGGAGATTGTTCCAAGTATGTGCCTAATTGGTGTTGTCATTGGTGTCAATTGTGCTCCTATCTTATTGTCTACTTGTAATGAGTAAGATACTTTGTATTTACTTATGTAAGTAATGTTGATGTTGATGATATTGAGAAAATTAGCCTCTCCGATAGAAATAGTGAGTTGCAATGGAAAAAATGTATTACATACAGAAGAACAGTCCAGAAAAATGCTCCGCATTTTTTGTAACATGAATATCTTTGTCTATTGATTGGAAGTTACTTAGAAGTCCATCTGAAGATGCTATGTTCTGAGTTTGAGCCTCTATTATGAAGATTTGAGTGAGTTATGTTCACCAGAGTGAAAACAACTTTTTATGTATGTTTCGCAAAGACAAGGAGAAAGTGTTATGCTCTGCATTCCTCCGCATTAAAGTATTTTGATCTACAGTTCTAGAGATATGTTTGAGACAATGTTAAGTGTCTTCAACTCCAATGGTTCATGATTTAGCAGTTCCCGAGCTATCTTTTCTTTATGATAGTAGCTGACATTGTTGTTCTTGTGCGCTAGTTTTAAGAATCTTCTTGACAGAGTGGTTAGAGATCATGTGGTTGTTCATGGTGATTACAATGTGCTTGTGGATGTCTCTTGATCATGTTCCTACCTTTGTATTGGTTCACAAAGAGAAGGGTGCTACCATAATAATGGGTTACACTTTCTAGGACATCCTAATTTCTGCTAAAATCACATATTTTTAGAAAATATAATTATTTAAGCCTCGAAAGGTTCCATTTAAAGGATTTTAATTGAAGAGGGTTTGATCAAACCCCCTTAGATTCAAACCCCCTTGGATAGAACACTGCTAGTTTTAAACCATACCTATAATGGAGTCTCCTCTACACCTATCAAAATGCTAATAAAAAAACCAATTTTGATTTATCTTTTGAGGTATCAAATGAATTCATTTAAAATTTATGCTTTGTAAGTATGTAGTCCTTATTATAAGCTTCCCAAAAAATATAATTTTAAATATATTTAATTTGATTATTATATTTATTTTTTATTTCTTGTGAATTTATGTTTTTCACCAACCATCAAGTTCTCTATTCTACACACATGGAAAATTAGTAAATTACTGAAACAAAATTCTAAAAAATATCTATGCACTAGGTATTGATGTCCTTGTTTTAACAAAAGAAAAAACTTGAATTTCGATACATACAGAAAAAGTTATGTCTTACGGAATACACCTATGTCTAAATTATAATTGGTTTGACTTCAAAAATTAATTAAAAAACCTATATTTAACAAAACATTATGAAACCAAATGCATACACTATATATCGGTGTTACCAATCAAAATTAAAAAGAATCAAAATTTTATCCTTTGTAGAAAAAAAGTTATGTGCTATGGAATACACATCACTTTAAAAAAAATTCGTTTACTATTAAAAACCAATTATCAAAGGAGATGCAAAAAATTTACAATTTAACTCCAAATTTAAAAATATATATATATATTTAGAATCTACAAACAAAATCTCACAAATCACTAGTTCTCATCATCTTCAAATTCCTAATGGTTTAGCGGCTATAGGTGTTAGAACATGAATATTTAGTTCAAAATATTGATTTCAATGTCATGTTTGGCCAAAAAGTGTGACCCATTATTGTGGGATGACCAAGAAGTGTGGATCATGAAAGAAGAATGTTCTTAGAAAACCTAGTGTTAACTCCAATCTTTGCCAACTTGGTTTTTTTCAGTATTTGCGAAGATGCATTGAAGATTGTAGAAGCATGTTGTAGCGTGGAGGATTGTTTTCAAGTCCCAGTTAAGGCGTGGAGTGTTCATCATACTTCTCTTCATCTTTCCTTAGCTAAATTTTGTAATAGGTCTAGACCTAATTTTGTGTATGTTTTGTAATGCCGACCTTAGAGAATGTTCCAATGGTTGATGAATATAATGCCAACCTTAATGTACATTCCAAGGTTGATGAGTTGTATAAAAGCATGTACTAGAGTTGTGAAAAAGTGTGAGTGTGCGAATATGAAGAGATAAGTGCGAAGTTGTTAAAGAGCAGAGTAGAGAAGTAATATTGTGCTTCAATGGAACTAAATCCTAGCATGGAGTAGATGCTACTTAATCAGTTCACCTCTTTGGTAGTGAGCCACCCTCTGGCAGTTAGCCATTCTTTGCGGTGAGCAATTTGGGTAGTGAGCCTCTGTTTTTCAGTATTGTTATAGCTCATATATCTATGTGGGCTAGCACCCACCATGGTTTTTCCCTTTTAGGGGTTTCCACATAAAAATCTGGTGTCTGCTGTGTTGGATGTATGTTTATGGTTAAGCTTATGGTTTTATGCTTTCATGATTAAATCTAATTATAAGCAATTAAGTTGTTGATGGTTTTATGTTCATATGAAGCTAAGTTTTTGTGACAATTGATTCACCCCCCCACTCTTAGTTGTCTAGTGTATTTCAACAAACGTAACATGGAAGATGCTAAAGAGATACTAAAAGTAAGTAACACAATGCACGAAAACATATATTTTAGTGTTCATCTCTCAAAGAGAATTAACACGATGACTTGTAGTTAGCCAAAACTAATTTTAACCATGATCCATAGAATGTAAAAAATAATTTTAGAAGAATGATAACTATTGGTGTATATTTTACCTATGTATCATTTTACCTCACATGGGTAGAATACATGTGTCATAAGCCTACTTAGGTGGGTTGTGTGGTGACTTGGAGAGTTTGACACAACTCTCCAAGATATGTGTTGCTACTCTTATGCCACTTGGTGGAAACCTTTTTCCACCTCTAGTTGAAGAAGTACTACTGCTTTCACTAAGTACAATATATGTTTCTCCCAATAAGAGAGAAAATCATAAAAGGTTTATGAGACCCCCCTATAATACATTTCCTAGTTTAGTGAGGTTGGATAATCAACAAAGGATGTAGATGTAGATCAAAGAATGCCAAACAATGTTCTTTCCCTTGGGAAGAAATGAAAGAAACTGAAGATGCAAGATATCTTCCCATGTTGGAAGATGTGTGTATGATCCTGAATCATGCTAAAGCTGGTCCAAGGATGATGATGCCCATTGTAATGTATTCAAAGAATGCTCAGGTGTTCCCATGTCAATTCTAAAGGATGCCATAATCAAATTAGGTGCATGTCTAATTTATGAAGATGATGACAATCTAGAACTATGTGTAGATGGATGTAAAGCATGAATATTCGAAGGGGGTAATGAAGATGCATCATCATTGAAATTATCATTGAAGAGAAGATAAATGTCCTAAATGTGTGCTTCCATTTCAGCAATGCAGGATTCTACAAATAGACAAGCAATGTTGAGTAGAATTATATCCTTATCGATAATGCTAGGAAGAAAAATGTGATCCTACTGCAAAGATGTACTCAATTTTTTTGAAGAAGCGGCTCTAAATTTTGATGAAGCAATAGGAGATGGTGGAGGAATGATGATTTCCTCTATGTCAACTGGACATTCTATATCTATATCATGATGTGGGATGTCTGTTGTAATCATAACAGGATCATGTAGGAATGGAGAAATATTTGAGTCTCAATGTATTTCTAAAATTTTGATCTATAATGCATGTGGACATTCAATATCCATGATGGCATACAAAGCGGCATCTAGGATGTGTAAACTAATTAATCCACAAATATGATCACAATTATAAAACCACTTATTCTTATGAGATTGGTTATGTGGTTCAAGGATAAGTCCATACATATATTGCATTAGATTATGGTATCTAAAGTGTTTCAGGATTCCATCACACTAGGAATTATAATTACCCTTGTTCAGGTTGATTACAGAAGAGTGAGTTTGATGCAGGAGCATACAAGGTGTATGGGCAATCTTGCATCACCAAAAAGATATTTTAATTTCTGTTGTATATTTTCAATAATTGTTTGTGGGCTTTGAGAAATTAATATTTTAATTTGCAACAAATGTATTTTTCTGGGGCATATTAGTAAATGTAATTTTTGAGGAAGTATGCTCTCATAAATGTTTCAAAGGCATAAATGGTGGATTCTTCCATTTGGGCATCCCATTTCTAGGTGGAACTACTTGGTATGCATGTTATTGCATGTTCAATTGCATTCTTTGCATGCATTTGCATGTTGGCCACAAGCCTTGCATGTTGTTGCATGTCTAGGTCGTAATTATGAGACCTAGTCTCAGTAAAATGGGCATAACTTTCTCATTTAAATCCAAAATAGAAAAATTCAAAATGTTTTAAAAATTTGGGAATAAGACGCACAAAACCCATAAACATTTTTAGAAAATTTGGAAAAATGAGGGAGCAGTGATAGGATAAAAGTGATAGGTTTTCTTGGTGGTTTAGTGGAGGTTGTTTTGAGAAACCAATAGTGGTTTCTTCTCACACAATTTCTATATATTGATGCTTTCTCATTTGGGGAAGAGGGACTTTTAGAGAAGTTGTGGTTGCATACCTAGATGTTGCAGGAATGAGTCCAGGATATTGTAAAAGAATTTTGTTGCAAATTTTTCATGTATGAAAGAAGGAAGCTCATAAGCTTCACATGGTTGTAATGTATTTTTAGATTTAATAAAATCCCTATTGTAGATTTCACATCATTTTCTATTGTTCTATTTTATTTTCAGCATTCTTGCATAGGCTTGTGTGAGTTTTTGTGTTGCAGATTTCGAAGGGAAAGGATTCCCTTTTCATTAGTGGGAAAGGATTCCCTTTTATAAAGAAGAGCCCTAATGACCAAAGGAAAATAACTAGATTAAAGGAGAACATTGCTCCGAACAAGATGTAAGTGTGAAGGTAATTCATGTAATGTGATTCTTAATGGTGGTAGTACTAACAATATTATTTCTTCAAACAGATGATGAGTAAATTGCATCTAGAGAAGAGAAAACACCCGCACCTGCATAGGATAGCATGGCTACAAGATGACAAGAAATTTTTGGTCAGCAAAAAAAGCTTGGTACATAATTTAATATAGGAAATTATTATGATGAGATTTTGTGTAATATTGTGCCTATGGATGTTTTTCATATGTTATTGGGAAGACCATTTGAAATTTTATAGAAAGGTCACACATGATGGGTATGCTAACACATACTCACTAATGAAGGATAGAGTTCGACATAAGTTGAAGCCACTCAAAGAGGAAATGGTTAAGGTATGTAATAACATTGGTAATTGTTTGACATATGGAGTTAAAGAGTTAGTGCAAGAGAGTGAGGATGATGATTTTGATTTGCTAATGCAAGTTGTAGTAGTGTTGATTACATTCAAGAGGGATATAATGGAAGTTTTAGTAGAAAGAGAAAAAGAGGTAAAATCTGATTTGTGTGAGAATTTTGTTGAATCTTATTTTTTTGGGGATAATGAGATCAGCAAAGAGAAAAATATTGTAGAAATAAATACACTAGAAAATGAAGGTGCAAGTGAAGAACAAGATGAGCAGGTGAAGGTTGAGTTGATTGATGATCTCTTGATTGATAAAAAGATTATGGAAGATGGAGATCTTAAAACTAATAGCTTGTTGTTGTAGGATGGGAAATCTAAATCCCTTGGTTATTTTATTGACATTGATGTGAATGTAGAGGAGAAAGAGTTTGTAGCTGAACCTTGTCTTTCAGGAGACATAGTGAAAGAGGAATAGGGTGATCCCACAATAGTGGGTTACACTTTTTGGCCAAAGTTGACATTGAAATAAACATTTTGAAAAAAACTTCACTTTTGAACACCTATAGTTGCTAAACCGTGAGGAATTTGAAGATGATGTAAAATAATGATTTGTCACATTTTGTCTATAGATTCTAAATATATATTTTAAAACATTTTTGGAATCAAATTATATTTCCTTTTCCATCTCCTTCAATAACTAGTTTCTAATAGTAAACAACATTTTTAAAGAGTGACGTGTACTATGTAAAACATAATGTTTTTTATATGAAGAATAAAATTATAATTTTTTCAAATTTAGATTTTTAACTACGATATCTAGAGGATGCATTTGGTTTCATAATGTTTTATTGAAATTTTTTCTTTGAATTAACTTTTGAAGTCAAACCAATTACAATTTAGACATAGGTGTATTGTGTAAAGCATAATTTTTTTTGTATGTATCGGAATTCAATTTTTTTTGTTGGAATAAAGACATCAATACCTAGAGGACACATATTTTTTAGAATATTTTTTCTATATTTTCTGATTTTTTCATATGTATGAAACATAGACCTTGATGTTCATTAGAAAACCTACATTCACAAGAAATAAAAAATGAATATAATAATCAAATTAAATATATTTAAAATTATACTTTTTGGGAAGATTATAATAAGGACTACATACTTACAAAACATAAAATTTTAAATGAATTCATTTGATTCCCCAAAAGGTAAATCAAAAGTGGTTTTTTATCAGCATTTTGATAGGTGTAGAGGAGACTCCATGATAGGTATGGTTTAAAACTAGCGGGGTTCTATCCAAGGGGGTTTGATCTAAGGGGGTTTGATCAAACCCTATTCAATTACAATCCTTTAAATGGAACCTTTCAAGGCTTAAATCATTATAATTTATAAAAATATGTGATTTCAACAAAAATCAGTATGTCCTAGAAAGTGTAACCCATTATTGTGGCAGCACCCAATACAATGTTGCAGAGGATGAATATGATGGAAAAAATGTTGCAACAGTTTCAAGGAAGGAGAACATGTATAAATTTGATTATTTTGTTGAAGAAGATGACATTGAAAATTATGATTTTCTATAGTTAATTAGTGCATATTGGTGGGAGTTGGATTATGTGAATAGAGGGAGGAAGAGAGGAAAAATGAAACAAGGAAGAGACATTAAACTCCAGAGAAAACTAGTGATTCATATTCAAGCATATAAGAGAGAAGTGGATTTAGTAAAAGCACAGGGTTTACAAATGTTTATGAGTTTCACTCATGAAACATTTCAATCTACCCTGGGTGTTTGATGCAGAAGCATCCACGATGTACGGGAAATCTTGCATCACCAAATAAATATTTTAATTTCTGTTGTATGTTTTCAATAATTGTTTGTGTGCTTTGAGAAATTAATAGTTTAATTTGCAACAAATGTATTTTCCTGGGGCATATCGGTAAATGTATTTTTTGAGGAATTACACTCTCATAAATGTTTCAAAGGCATAAATGGTGGAATTTTCCATTTGGGCATCTGATTTCTAGGTGGGACCACTTGGTATGCATGTTATTGCATGTTCAATTGCATGCATTTGCATGTTGTTTCATGTCCGAGATGTAATTATGACACCTAGTCTTGGTAAAATGGGCATAGCTTTCTCATTTATGATCAAAATAGAAAAAATTGAAATGTTCTCGGAAGTTGGGAATGAGGTGCGTAAAACCTAGAAACATTTTTAGAAAATTTGGAAAATGAGAGAGCAGTGATAGGATGAAAGTGATGGGTTTTCTTGGTGGTTTATTGGAGGTTGTTTTGTGAAACCAATAGTAGTTTCTTCTCACGTAATTTCTATATATTGATGCTTGCTCATTTAGAGAAGGGGTGCTTGTGGAGAAGTTGTGATTGAATACCCAGATGTTGCCAGAATGAGTCCAAGATGTTGTAAAAGAATTCTGTTACAGATTTTTATGTATGAAACAAGGAAGCTCATAAGCTTCACGAGGTTGTAATGCATTTTTAGATTTAAAAAAATCCCTGATTTCTCTTCATTTTCTATTGTTCTATTTTATTTTTAGCCTTCTTGCATAGGCTTGTGTAAGTTTTTGTGTTGCAGATTTTAAAGGGAGAGGATACCCTTTCCATTAGAGTTTCATATCCCATGATTACAAATAGGTTAATTCCTTTAGACAAAAGAAATCAACACATTAGGCAACCCTCCTGATTAGGTGACCCCCCAAATTTTGGCACTTTATAAATTAGTGTGATTTACAATGCAACAAGGTCCAAGGCATGGGAAATGAACAAACATGAACTTTTACAAAAAAAAATGGTGCTTAATTTCGAACCACCAAGTAAAAGTTATTACAAAATTAATTTCCCATAAGTGACCTATTTTAATACATTCGCACTAAAAAAATAGAGAAAAATGCCCTCTGGTGAGATGAGCCTAGCTGTCCAATCACTCGTTGGAGTTGGTAAAGATTGAAGAATACAATGGTTTTGATTTGTGAGGGGGAATTCAACTCCTACCAACCCATGCCTCACCCTTCATCTTTGACAAGAAAAAATACAAGGTTTTTAAAAAACCATAATCTCTCCAAAATAATTTTTCCCAAATTTTGTTTAATTACCCCCTATTTGTGAGAAAATTTCCCCCAAATATTTACACCCCCTTATTTTGTATTTTTTATTTCATAGTGCATGATGTAACTTAAAAAATCCTTCGCAAAAAAAAAAACACAAAAAAAGTTAGTGTATATTTCACCTATGTATTATTTTACCTCACATTGTTATAATACATGTGTCGTAAGCCTACTTAGGTGGGTTGTGTGGTGATTTGGAGAGTTCAACATAACTCTCAAAAATATGTGTCGCCACTCTTGTGCAACTTGGTGGAAACCTTCTTCCACCTCTAGTTGAGTGTTGAAGTCAACTTCTAAGTTGATTCAACCTCTCTACACTATTTGTACACATCATTGTTCATTATCAAATTACTCTTTTTTGTAATTAGTAATGATTTAGTCAATCTTGTTTCTAATATGGTATTAGATCTTCACTAGGTATCTTGCTAGTTCATTAGGAGCCACAGACTGATTTGGAAACTTTGTGATCTTGTTTGTGTGTGTGTGTGTTTTTTTTTTAGTAAAAGGGGTAAAAAACTTTATTGAAATTTAGAAAAAAGCATTACAAAACATCAAAGGGCCAAAGCCCCAAGAATCCATAAGAAACAACCATACAAAGCATGAAACAACATCATCCTTCACCAATACCATTCCCATCCTCGGCAAGAATCCTCTCCAAGTCATGTCGGAGCTCATGAGGAACCTGCTCCCACTCATCAATCTTCCAGCCATCTAAATGCTCAGAGGCCCACTTAGCCAAACAATCTACTGCCCTATTCCACTCCCTTGGAATATGGACAAAAGACACCATCTCCTTCAAAGAACTTATCTATAGAATCTGTTGTACCATCATAGCCAACTGCCAACTAACATTAGATACCTTCTGTTTATTTAGCAAATTAATCAAAACCTATGAATTAGACTCATAGATAACCTTGCGCCATCTCAAAGAAAAAGCCCTCTCCAAAGCGTAGAGGATCGATAAACCTTCCATAAGGTTGATAGTCTACACTCCATGAACAGAAAAGAAAAAAACCATTGATCCTCAAAAATCTCTACCAGCCCCACCAATCCCAGTAGGTCTAGGATTGCCCCTTGAAGAACCATCAGTATTGAGCTTCAAAATGCCAGCCGGAGGGGGTAGCCAACTCCCCACCCTTTGAACTTTCTTATTCACCTTCCTTCCTCTCTTGACACAAGTAGAAGCTGGAGACAACCCCTGAATACCCAATCTATCCACTAGCTCAGCATCCCCTTTCTCCAAAGCGAACACCACATCACACTTAGCTTCCACTATATTTCAAATCATACCCATAATTTTGTGCCAAACTTGTTGAATCAATAGCTTCTCACCTCGAAATATTTTTCGATTCTATTCCAACCAAATCTATCAGAGTATGAAGGAAGGCCCAACATACCACACATCTTGCAAGAAAGAGGCCATAGAAGGAGGTCTACATAGAATACTCCAAAAATCCACCAGGGAGGATGCATGAACACAGGGTCTTTTCCAAACTTCCCACCAAAATGCCAAAACTGCAAAGTCAAGGGACAATGGAAAAACAAGTGAGAGGAGTCCTCCTCTCCACATCCACACAAAACACACATAGAAGGACCTTGAAAACCCCGCTTCTGAATATTATCTCATGTCAAGCACCTATTCCAAGCCAAAGTCAAAATAAAGCAGTTACACTTCAGCCAAGAAAGCTTATTCCACACTTTCTTCCACCAGTGAACCTCCACCCCATCTAGCTAGTGAGATAACAACACCTGATATCTAGAAGCAACAATATAGACACCCTTAGGATTAGGAGACCAAGAAAGAAAATCCCCTTCTTGGAGGGAGCTATGGCATCTATGAGAAAGGATACTATGAAGCTTAGCACACTCCTCCTCCATACCAACAACAAGCCACTCATCAGGATTCTTCCATCTTGCCACCACCAACTACCCATGAGAAGAAAAGGACTTGAAGTCACTCACCCTAGACCATCTTGCCTC
Source organism: Cunninghamia lanceolata (assembly GCA_027924645.1). NCBI lineage: Eukaryota > Viridiplantae > Streptophyta > Pinopsida > Cupressales > Cupressaceae > Cunninghamia > Cunninghamia lanceolata. The sequence goes on from BSBN01000195.1 coordinate 1,411,780, forward strand.
ACAGAACCTCTAGTACAGAGTCACCAAATTAGGAAACTAAGAAATAATGGGAGGAAAACCATCCCAAGAATCAAACCAAAAATGAGCTTTTGTCCCTCTTTTACAAATCCAAAATAAGCCATCCTTGATCAGAGCAACCCATTTCTTGAGTGTACTCCAAATCATTGAGCCTTTCCCCACCAGGGGATAATGAGGAATATCAATTTGAGGGATCCCCAAGAAGTATTTCTATGTTAATATCCTGGCTCAGATCCCATCCTACTCCACACACCACCGCTAATACAATTTAGTAGCCAACGCCATCCCTGACAACGACGACTGCCTTAACCCAAGGCCGCCAAACTGCTTCAGGCTACAAACAATGTCCCATCTGACAAGGCTCCATTTAGAGGACAATAAGCTGCTAGCCCATAAAAACTATCTTGCTAAGGAATCCAATTCCCTAACAAAACCCAAAGGGGCCACCTAAATCATACATCTATAAATGGGAAGGGATTGCACCACAGACTTGAGCAACTGAACACAATCTGTAAAGGACAACCAATGGTGTGTCCAATGATTAACTTTCACATAAAATTTATCTAGAATATTCTGCCAAGAATCCCTGGGTAGTCTTCCAACAGAGATGGGAATACCAAGATAGGTCAAAAGGAGAACCCCAGTCTGAAATCTCAAGATATGAGCAATTCTCCTTTGAATGGAACCTGGAGTATTGAAGAAAAAGATGGAAGACTTATCTTCATTAATCATTTGGCCCGAAGCAACAAGATAAACATCCAATGCCTTGTGCAAATTTGAAGCTTCCCTAATTGTAGCCATACCCATCAAAGCAGTGTCATCAACAAATGGAAAGTGAGATTGTAGAAGTAAACCACCTCCCCACCCCCACCCTTGAATGAAACCTAACTCCACATTCCTTCAACAAGAAGAAGAAACAAGTAAGGAGAGAGGGGGTCACCCTGTCGCAAACCCTAAGAGGAACCAAAAAGCTCAGAGTGCTCACCATTTATTAACACAAAGAAGGAGACCAAAGTAACACAACTCATAACCCAATAAATCCACTCATCCCCAAAACCAAAAGCACCAAGAACCTTCTGAAGGAAGGACCATCTAACTCTGTCATAAGTCTTAGCCATATCAAGCTTGATGAACATCGCCTTATCTTTAGAACTGGCCATAGAGTGAATGGTTTCAGTTGCGATAACAACCCCATCTAGAATCTGCCGTCCTTCCACAAAACCACTCTGTTCCTTAGAGATCAACACTTTAAGCCACTTTTTCAACCTGTCAGCAATTAATTTAGAGATAATTTTATAAATTACATTGCAAAGAGAGATAGGATGAAATTGACTTAACCTATCCATCCCATCATACTTTGGGATGAGAGAAAGGAAGGTAGAATTCAAAGCCTGTAACATCTATTTATTCTTACGAAACTCCTGAACAACCACCAACAAGTCCAGCTTGATAATCTACCAGAATTCTTGAAAAAACTCAATCGGGAAACTATTATGGCCAGGAGCTTTCCCCCTCTTCATTTGTAACAAAATCCCCTCTAGCTCTTCAATCGAAATATCACTCATAAGATGCTCATTCATCTCCCTAGATACCAAAGAAGGGATACAAGAAAGGACCTGAGCTTCCTCATCAAAACCCCCATGTGAGTCCTCCCTAAATAATGAAGCAAAATATTGCAAAGCCTCACATGAGATTTCATGAAAAGAAGAAAGAGTTTCACCCTTGTCATTCACCAAAATAGAAATAGAATTGCCATGTCTCCTGGCTTTCACCAAGTTGAAGAAAAAACTAGTATTTTTATCGCCTACATGAAGCCACTCAATCTGAGACTTTTGTTTCCAAAAAACTTCCTCTCGTAGCTCACACTCTTCTAGTGCTTTCAAAGCCCTAGTCTCCTCTCGCAACAGGTCCTCAGTCACTCCATCCTCCTTGATCAATCTTGTAATACCATCCAACTCAGCCTGGGCAATAGACTTAGCATGGAAAATGTTTCCAAAGCATTGTTGATTCCAATGTTTAAGCTGATACTTGACAAATTAAAGTAACTTAGCAAAAGTATACATTGTTGTACCAGAAGCAGGTCTACCATACCTCCACCATTTAGCAACATAGTTATGGAGAGAGGAGTCATGCAACCACATAAACTGGAACTTGAAAGAAGGAGACTAAGGCACACGAGCTAAAAAAATAGTCAGCTTGATAGGCCAATGATCTGAGCCCCTCCAATCCAAAATTTTAGAGCTAGAAGACCACAACCCACCAACCTAGTAGTAAGAAAACAGAAAATAGTCAAGTCATTTTGTAATGCAGTTATTCCCAATCCTCTGATTGTTCCAAGTAAACTGGCCATTAATGGGCTTGATATCAACAAGATTTAAAGTTGAGATGTTACCCTGAAGTAGCAACGTAGAAGGCTCCGGCCTCGCAATACCACCCTGCTTCTCAGCCAACTCAAAAATAGCATTTAAGTCTCCAGCCATAATCCATGGATGGAAAGGAACCATGCTTCAGACAAACTAGATATGGGACCACAAAAGTTGCTTACCCTGAAGTTCAATAGGTGTATAGATATTGGAGAAGAGAACAGACTCCCCCATCTCAAAACAAGACACAATCATAGAGATAGAAGACTGAAAGGACAACCACCAAAGAGGGTGAATCTTTTGAGGATTCAAAAAACAAGCCACTCCCCCAGTAGACCCTTGAGCACCAATACACTGGCACTCTCGATTCCCCCACAACTTGGGTAGTAAACCAAACATACACTCCACTGATAACTTAGTCTTCTGCAGGAAAAGAACATCAGGAGATTGACTTCTAACCAAATCATGAATAGCTTTTTGTTGAGGGCAACTATTCAAGCCCCTTACATTCCATGATAGAACAATCATTTCAAGGGGCCTGAAAAATGGGAATCTAGAGTCTTAACAGACCCTGACTCTACCAAAGTTTCCCCTGTTAATTTAATCTTTTCCAAATCCTTTTTTCTACCAAGCTTGGAAGACTTCTCCCCAGCACCATTTTTTGGATCCTTTTGATGAAGACCTAAATGAGAAGAAGAAGACTTATTACTTTTCACCCCCTCAGTACCTACATTCGAAACAAGAGGAGATCCATCCTCACCACCTTTCTTCCCTACTATAATAGGAATCGATTTCACCTGGACTTTGATTTGAACATCTGTGTCCATTTGCAAAGCCCTATTATCCTGCAAAACCTGAGTAGCTTCAGAAAGAAGGCCCTCCTATCCTGTACCCAAAACACCCTGATCCAAATTCACCAAGCCCAGATTCACTTCCTGCTAGCTGAGATCATCTAAAACTTCAAATCTGTCAAAAGAATCTTCATCTTGCCTTTCCTTTGAGTCCTCTTTTGACCACGATTCCTGTTTCGAGCCTTGACAAGAATGAAACTGTTAGCCCCATCCACATCACTAGGAATGGGTTCCTTCCCCTTTTCAACCCTAGGGGGATTGCAGGGAGGTTGAGAAGGCTGGGAATCCATAGGCCTAGCCTTTGGGCATCTCCTCTGCAAATGTCCATATTCATGATAGAGACGACACTGAAAAGGAAGAGTCTCATAGTCCAACTACTGCACCCAAGAGAAAGAACCCGCACACATATCCACCAAATCTGGCAAAGGTTTACTTAAATCAATCTCAACACAGATATGAGAAAAAAGTCATCACCTTTTTAACTTGAATCTGCTATGAAGCACCAACTAGTTTTTCTAGTATCGAAGCCAGCAAGTGCAAAACATCATCCCACTAGCATTCCATAGAAAACCTCAGAAGCTGAACCCATACCGAAATCTGGTTCAGAATCTCTTCAGTAGGATTGAAGCCCGCATGCCAAGGTTTAATAAATGACCCAATCTGATTGTGAAAATAGGGGCCTCCTTCAAAGGCCTTGTTGTGATCCACCAATTATTTGAATGAAACCATGAAATAGTTATTTGCTAAAAGCATAACCTCCATTTCTCCCTCTGGCATCCAAGTTCGTTGGGCCCACAATTCAAGAAATTGTAATGAAACATGCATCCCCATAAACTTGCATAGCAATGCATGCTTCGAATAATAGTCAATATCCTCTGCAATCATCTCCAGTGGGATAACCAATTTTGGCCTCTTCTCACAATGTTCAAGACATCCATTGATCTTCGTAATCCATGTACCACTAGACAAACCTGAACCAACCAACCCTGGATCTGGTGTGAACAAGTTATTATTAAAAACCTTTGAATCATGCGAAGGAGAATTCATACCAACCATTGCTGAGAAAAAATCCATCTTGGGACTAGCCCCTGAAGACTTCCCGATCGGCATTAAAACTAAAAAAGACCCAAGGCGGGCATGTAGGCCCCCGAGAAAAAAGAACCACCACTAGGGTTTAACTGACCCACCACCTAGCACTACCTTCAAACTGTAGACCCAAACCAACCAGGCACAAAAACCCCACCCGTGGCCTCCAACCAGGCACAAAACCCTCGCACGCCTAGGGAGAAAGAGACATTGATGTAGATGAAAAAAAATTGCACTAAAAAAAAAATCACAACCCCAAACCTCCCCAAAATGCAAGCACTCCCCACACTTCACACGACTAAGAAAAAATCAGAGGATCAAGCTAGGGTACGAATGCCCTAGCTCGACATGCAAAGCAAAAAATTGACATCTGAGGACATGAGTGTCATTTGTGTGTTTTGTCAGTAGCATGAAAAACCTCTATTTTTTGAGTATGTAAAAAGGGCTAAACTAGTTTGTGGAAGGGCAAAGCTATGGTGTGGAAGAATAGAAGGCCAATTTGTATGACTTTAGAGGCACATGCTAAGTTATTGGCATTGTAATCTTATGTTAGGGTCGATCTATGTCTATTTGAGTCACTTTATTCTTATGTAGGTCATTTTGCAAACACATGATCTTATTCCCTCTTCTCACATTTATCTCACGTCATACACAGACTTCATACAATGTTCTCTAGGTTATTGTTTGGAGGACATCCTTGTTTGTGGCAATCTTCTCTCAACTAGTCGGTGGCTTCTTCCAATGGATTGTTGTTCGTTGTCTCTTTTTGCAATATAAAGTCACGCTTTGTCTATGATTTTTGGCTCTATTAGCCATTTTGGGCTCCTTAAATCAGAGTTGCATAAACAAAATAGAGGAACTATCTCAACCTCATAGAGGAAAAATGCTCTCCTTTCATCCCAACGCCCAAGCACCCAACTTTGCTAACCTATGTGGCATCCACATTAAACGCATATGAGGAGCTAACTTCCTCTATTTTCTATAGAACAGACCCTCATTTGACCTGCATTTGGAAGGTGTCGCCATTATCCTTGGTCATCCCTACATTATTTTTTGGCATTTTCCCTAAATTCTTCCCTTTCCCAAAACTTGTGCCCTAATTTTATTTTCTAATGAATTTAAAATTATGCTTTAAACAAAATAGACATGTAAAACATTTAAAATTATGTTTTTACAAATAGGGGTATTTAAAAATTAGGGGCAAAATTGCTTTGTGAGAATCAATGGTTATTTCAACCTTGTATCTTCACCCAATGAAGACAAAGGATGAGGCCTAGGTTGGTAGGAGGCCAATACCCCTCACAATCAAAACCATTGTATTCTATTCCCTTTTTCTGATTCCAACGAGTAGTTGGAAGGCTAGGTCCATTATCACCATACGAATTTTTTTCTGATTTCTAGTGCACATGTATTAAATTAGGACATTTACGAGAAAATGTTTATGTTAAAACATTTGATTGGTAGCTTGAAACTGAGCACCATTTTTTGTTTAAAACTTAATAATTTTCATTTCCCATTTTCATTGTAAAACACACTTAGTTATAAAGTTCCAAAACTAGGCGGTAATCAAGTAAAAGGGGTTATCCACACACTCAACTATAAAGTGCCACAAATTAAGGGGGGTGTCAATGACTTTTTTCCTTCTAAGATATCTAAGTCTGCAACATACATCTTATTTACATGGTTTTATAAGTGTTATCAATTATATCTCCAAGAACTTCTATTGATATTGGGACCTTGAAAACACCCAATGAGATCTGTATAGCTCTTTGGAAAGGTCAATCAACAAAGAAGTCACGAGCTCATAAGTATAAGTCTAAGAAACTCCAATACTATAGAGGATTATGTCACACAATTTAACTCAATGAGGTTACAACTAAAATAAGGTGGGATGGAGTCATATCAACCCTAGTTTAGCATCAGCATCGAGGTACACAAGAAGCTTCAAGATTCATGCATCTTTTCTCTCTTTTGGAGGGTATATTTTTCCCACAGGGTTTTCTACATTATCTCCACTTCATTAGAGGTTAAATTATTGTATATGGGTACTTGATTAGGCCTAGTTTTCAGGACCCATCCTTATTTGTGCCCACCGAAGCTATGCTTAAGGGGGGTGTAAGTGTATATTTTACCTATGTATTATTTTACCTCACATGGGTAAAATACATGTGTTGTAAGCCTACTTAGGTGGGTTGTGTGGTGAGTTGGAGAGTTTGACACAACTCTCCAAGATATGTGTCTCCACTTTTACGCCACTTGGTGGAAACCTTCTTCCACCTCTAGTTGAGTGTTGAAGTCGACTCAACCTCTCTACACTATTTGTACACATCTTTGTTCATTCTCAAATTACTCTATTTTGTAATCAACAATGGCTTCTAGTTGATCTTGTTTCTAATAATAACAAGAATCAGAATTTCATATATTTTAAATATTTTAGTGTCTAAAAATTATGTTCTACAAAAAGAGTTTAAAAATCTCAACACACAAATAGAAAAAAAAAAGAAAAGAAAAAACTAATTGTGCATACAATGCTCATAGAACTTGAGTTTAAAAAGATAAATCTAATTTAACAATGAGACCAAGGCTCTTACTTGTAAAAAACTAGCTAGCTTACAAACCAATAAAAGTCCCCTCCAAAAGCAACTAATACATCAATGCCCCTAATAGTGCATGAATTCCCATATGAATTTCACACATAGAAAATTTGAGATGCAAATAAAAACTCTTATTCAATTTGATTCTTCCACTTAGTATTTGTAACTATATCTAATCAAGCTAGAATGGAAGAGTTTGTTTTTGGCATGAACTATATGTCCAATATTATGGTATGCTATGTTTCATTCTTTAAAAATTCTATTTGTGATGCAAGAGCATCCAGGTGAACTAGCAATTGACATCGCCCAAAAAAAATTGTAGTCTGTATTGTTTTCTAGTTTTGGTTAGTTTTTGTTGGTATTTTTTAGCCTTGCAGTACAGGTGGAATGAGAAGATTTGCAATTTTCATTTTTTCATAGTTTTGGGTCCTGAGGCATAACAAACTAACTTCATGGAAATAATTATTCAGTTAAATTGATGAAGTTTCATGACGAATCCTCAAACAAGCATATTTTTAGGAGCATCTCTGAATTATTGAAGAAGGTTTCGAAGTCAAGCTTTTTCTATTTTCCTAGATTTAATGATTTTTTGACTTGTGCTGGCAGATTCATGAATGTTTAGTATCTTGAGCTCCGTTTGGTATAGAATGGTTTGGCAGAAAGAGTTAAAATGTTGAAATACATGTCTCTGCAATTTTTCAGGAGATTATGAGACCCTGGTGAGGAGTTATTGTGAAAGTCAATTTTATGTCACAAGGTGAAGACACTAGCAAACATTGATGTAACTTTTGAAGGTGATAAAGACATTCAATGATGAAATATCAAAATATTTTGTAGAATACAATAGAATTCATGCATTTGAGATTTTTATGTTAATAATGGTAGTTATGGAAATTAGTTGGCACATCATTAATCTTTTGTGTTGATGGTGATTGCTTTATGGTGTTTGATCATCATTGCCACCATGGATTTGTTGGGATGTTGTGAATGGAGGTGGGAATTTGTTAAATAGCTTGAATCTAAGTTTTCATCCGTGGTTGATTAGTATTTGTGTGCTCTATTCAAGAGCATGGCTAATATGGTGGTTGTCTATATTACACCTTTGATAGTTTTCTTTATTGTGACCAAGGTCTAGTGCAAGAGTGAGAAAAAGAGGCTTGGTTTATATTTAATGATTTAATGTAATTGCCTTTATACTTGTTTCAATATTGGGTGAATTTTATTAATGCAAGCTTGGTGCGGATTTGGTGGTATGATGAAGACTTGCCTTAATGTCTTTAGAGATTGGAAGGTGCCCACTTAATTTGAATCTACAATACAAACTTGATGATTTCCTTGTTTATTAAACATGGAAAAGGTGTGCCATTTTAATGAGTTGTGTGGCAGCCATAGGCTGAAGTTTTCTTCCTTTGTTGTAATACCTCTCAGAGGCAATTAAAACAAAATATGACAGATGAAAAGGTGTTAAAATTAGAAGGTTGTGTAGGAGATAAAGCATCCAATTTGAGTGGGTCTTCTAACAAAACTTACACCTACAGATTCCAGTGCATAATTTGGCATATGAAACACCTCATTTGGGGCATGTAAACTTAGGATACTACTATATTGCAAAAAATGGGTGTCATCACATGGAATGTGCAAGTTACAGGTTATACACAAAATTCATTTGTTAACATGGATTTAGAACTTTCATGTTGAAATGACAGAATATGAAGTGTTACCAATAGGGCAATGACTAGAGAGAATTGTTCCATGTAAAAAGAACATCAACAGTTGGGAGAGGCATCACCTCATATCCCTAAGATCATTCAAGTTCATCTAAATAAAAGCATATAAGCAGATGGATGGGAATAGTGAATGGGGTTGGCTAGGGGAAAAGCATAGAGTAGAGAGAAGAGGAAGGACATGAAGGAGTGTGTAGGGATCAACCTCTAGAGAGGTATACCACATATTTTAGTGTAATAAGCACAAAAGAATGTGTAGAGTTCAACCATTGAAGTAATAGGTGAACATCAGTGTGCAGAGTGTGGTAGAAATAGGACAAGTGTAAAGTCTGCTAGTTTGAAGAAAGAAGAAAGAGGAGCTACAGAGAGTGGGTAGGGTACTTGTGTGCAAAAGAAAGGGCAAAAGGATAGCATTGTTGTAATGCCTACTCATGAAAATATCAATAAATGACAATAAATTAGTAAATTAGTCAAAAATAATGAAAATAAAATATGATTACAGGAGAAAAATTACTAATTTTAAATAATAAACTTCATATATATTCATTGTAAATAATTTTCAAGATACAAATGCTTCTTATACAATTATATGCATTTACAATAAATGTCATAATCTGAGCATCCTTTCACAAGATGGAGATTTCTTTCTTAGCTCTAGTGTCCTGCATAATTATCAGACTTGTATCCGTACAACTAAATGTAAACATTAGTTGCACATAGATAATAATTAAACATATTAGAAAATAGTTGCACTAGATGATGAGACAAAGGCCCTAAGGGGCCGACCTAATGTATCGGGGGCTCATGTTGGCCTTGCCTATGTACGCATGGTGCAAAGACTTCATAGTTCGAAACAAATAACTTACAACCACATGATGATACCAAACAAATCTAAACCACTAAAATGATGTTGACATATTTTCAATCTTTGCTACAAATTTGTGTTTCAATCCATACTTGAGGATAGAAGAATATTAAGGTTTAGCTTCTCATTCTCATAAAACCTCACAAGTTATCTTTTCAAACTAGTATGCAAATTACTATTTAATTAATTATGCAAGTAACAAGTTAACATTAGATAAGGATATTACATGAATAAAGAACATTCAATACGAATACACTCCTTTGATTACCCACAAATAGATAGATAGTCTTCAATTTAAAATCTAAGTCCTAAAATGATATCGTCGATGATGATCAACCACCTTAAACACATCAATACATAAGAAAAGTCTCAATTAGACAATATAGTAATCTATAATCACCTAAACCATGAATCAAATTCTTTGTCATAACTTTCTAGATATTAAGTTCATATAAATTAAGATGCTTAAGTGAAAACCATAACTATGAAATAAATTGCTTACACCTTTAAAAGGAAGACTCATAAGTATCTAAGAACCCATATATATACAGAACAAAATTGAGAAATATTTTTATATCTGAATCTAATAAACATACCTATAGAATTTATGTTGATCTTTCGAATGCAAAGAAGATAATATATATTTCCCTATTATTTATTTTCTATGTATCCATTGCTGCTAAGAAAATCTAGATTATAGTAAATGACATTATAACGTTAAATAAACTAAAACTATTAACAGAATTTATATTATAACTATTATTATCATGCAAACAAATATAAAGGTTTCCCTTATAATATACTAAGGGTTATAATGTTATCTTGAGAGATATAATATCTCTATGGGTGCTCGACAAGTTAACTACTATAGAAAATTTCCTAGAATTTTAAATGCTTTAAATTGCTATAGACTTGGGTTACTAAAATGAACTGTTTTAAATCCAAAAGAAAAGCTTGGGTCGTAGCTTTGGGTTTTATTGTATAATCACATTGAGATATCAAGAAAAGGGACACAAATAGTAATCCTAAACACAAAAGATTAAATACAAAACCCAAGTTTATAATAGCAACTCTAGAATCATTACGCAATTAGTTCTTTTATCATTGTCTTAGTTGAGAAACAAGAACTTAATGAATTGATATGTCACTTCTGATAGAAAATAAAGTTAAACTTTAGAGATATTCTGAATCATTAAATAGTTTTACATCGACATCTAATTTAAATAGGGGAACAAAGTTAATATTCTATTCGAATACCATGGTTCATGATTGAATTAATATGAGCAACATCACATATAGAAAGTTATTAACATCGTAGAAAGAATGATTGAATTCTAATTATTTCAAGATTGATTTCATATGGTATATTAATTGACAATATTAATTATTTTACTTCCAAAATAGCAACAACACTATATCTCAGATTTTAGGCCAAAATAGATGTTTAAGTATAATCAAGGTAATAATCCTATAGATATTAATGCACCACAACTTCTGTTAGCATACTCCCTATTTGTGTCATGATGGTAAGTTCAACCAATGAGACATATAAGAAATTACAAGATCCTCTCAAAATAGATTTGTTTGAGAGGCGATAGAAAGTTTCTTAATGTGCAAACTGATCTTGTCGAAAGGGGTTGGAAACCAACTAATAAAAATGGTAAGAAAAAAAATCCCAAATGAGGAAACACAAACCAGCATGTAGAAATCTAAAATAATGTCTTAGAGGATTGTGGTCTTTAAGAGATGCATACACTGCAAGTTATGCTCAAACAGATTTGAAGAGAAGATTCTAGAAACTTTCAAGAAAAACTAGGAGGAGTATTGTGGTCTGGACAGAAGATACATTTTATATGATGGTTAGGTTTAGTATATAGAGAAACAAAATAAAGAAGTGTGATGCAACAGAAAACAATAACATACACAGTCTTATGCAAACTGATGCAATAGACAACAAACAACATACCACAGGTGTAAAAGCAAAAGCAAACAGCTTTGCACTTTCTTAAAAAACCAATGAATATGAGAGAGCATCTCCTCAACAAGGAATATTTAATTTTATGTTTAAGCCTCTGCATGAAGCATTCCTCCTTCCCTCCCTTCTCATTTATAGTTTATGTACATAATCTTGAAAACGTCCATTAAAAATAATATAAAACATAATCAATAAATTTATAAAAGCACCGCTAACATTGATTTTCTCTCATATTCTAAAATTAGCTCCATTAATTAGAAACTAAAAAGAAATATGTTATTCTCCAAATATGTAACTGCCACTTCTTAAATAACATAAAATAATATAATCTTTAAATTATCTAAATAGTTATTTCGAATAAATATAACCAATTAATTATTTTCAATAAAATATTATAATTAATAAATAGGTTTTAGATATGCCTTACAATTGTATGCATTTTTATAATTTTGATTAAAGATCTATTTTTTTAGTTATTGAATAAAAGTGATACATGTTTGGTTGCAATCTTTTCTTGGATATTTAAATTTGGGGCATAATATTGTGAGTTAAATTATGTTTTGTTCCAATCTTATTGTGTGTGTGTTGCAAGTTGTGTGTTTTCTGTGAGAGGGAGCTTCCTCTTGTGTTAAGTGGTATCAGAGTGAGTAATCCTCATAGTGTAGGTAGAGGAAACACAGTAAAGAAGAGCTCATGTAGACTATTGAAGGTGTGAGGGAGATGTCCTGAGCAATGAGAGCAAGAGCCACAAAAAGAAGTGTGAATTTGTAGATTGTGAAGAGCATGATGTAAGTTGTGAAAGATTGCAATGAATGATATGAGGATATTTGTGAGGAAGCGTATGATATGGGAAGGCTGGAGCAAGTATCAAAAGAGGAAGATCTCCTTGATTATGGTTGATATAACCACGAGAGTTGATAGATTGGAAGCAAGGTAGCGAGAAGAATTGGTCAAGCATGATGAAGATAAGCATGAGGTTGCAACAGTATACTTGGATGAGAGCATGGTAAAGGAGGGAAAGAATAAATTTGTAGCAATGACTGACTGTCCTTTGGAGGATGTGAAAGCCTTAGTAGATGAGAGTGCAATTGAGGAAGAGGTTGCATCTGAAAATGAAGTTGAAGAAGTCGAGGTTGCCGCAATAAATCTTTAGAATATTGCAGAAAATGGTGAAGACAAGGATAATTTAATTTTTTAGATTTTGGTGGTAGAAGAAGAGTGGTTTGATAAGCTTGCTAGTGGAGGTGTGGAGATGAATGGTGCAACAAAAAGTGAAGAAGAAAAAGTTGGAGTAGCGAAAGAGAATGAGGTAAATTTGGAAAATTTTGAGTTTGGTTTACCTTTATTTGCAAACATGAAAGTAGAGGATGTAGTTGCGGATTGGTGTGTGGATAGTGCATATTTGCTTGTAGAAGTTGTAGAGGATACTGTAGGTGGAACTTGGTGGAGGTGGTCGGTTTGTAGTGGGTTAGATCCCATGAAGGAGGAGAGAAAAGTAAAGAGTATTTGGAGGAGGTTAGGGTATGGTGGACATGAGTCCACGAGAGAAAGGAGGAAGAATGTGGACACTTGGTGGAGGAGGACGACAAGTGTCCCAACAAAATACTGGAAGAGGTGGAAGAAGAAATTATTTCTATCTAAATCAGTGATGGAGTTCGTTACAGGTTGCATTCAATTAGAAAGAGTAATCCCACTACTCAACACCATTTTGTGATTTATACTCACAAAATTTTCCTACCCAATGTGTCTAATGTAGAAGCATAAGAGCAGACTGGCAATCGACATCTAGCAAAAAAAAATGTAGTTTTTTTTGTTTCAATTTTGGTTAGTTTTTCTTGGCATCTCTCAGTCTTACGATATAGGTGGAATGAACAGATTTGTAATTTTTGGTTTTTTTACAATTTTGGATTCTGGGGCATAACATACTAACTTCATGGAAACAATTGTTTCATTAAATCGGTGAAGTTTCATGGTGAATCCTTGCACAAGTAATGTTTTAGAAGTATCTCTAAATTATTGAAGAAGGTTTCAAAGTCAAGATCTTTTTGGTTTTTGAGATTTAATGATTTTCTGAATTGTGTCGATAGTTTGATGAAAGTCTAATATCTTGACCTCCATGAGGTTTGGTACATAATGGTTTGGTAGAAAGCTTCCTAATGTTGAAATACATGTCTCTACAAGTTTTTAGAAGATTTTGAGCCCCTAGTGAAGAGTGATTGCGAAAGTCAATTTTTTTTTCACAAGGAGAAGACACTAGCAAACATTGATATAACTTTGGAAGGTGACAAAGACATTCAACAAGATAATATCAAAATATTTTTAGAACACATTGGAATTCGTGCATTTGAGATTTTTGTATAAACAATGGTAGATCTAGAAATCAGTTGGCACATCATTACTCTTTTGTATTGATGATGGTTGCTTGATGGTGTTTGATCATCATTATCACCATGGATTTGTTGGGATGTTGCAAATGGAGGTGGGAATTTATTTAATACTTGAATCCAAGTTTTCATCTGTGGTTGATTAGTATTTGTGTGCTATGTTCAAGTGCATGGCTAAGTTGGTGGCTATCTATATTATGCATTTGATAGTTTTCTTTGTTGTGACCAAGGTCCAGTCGAAGAGTGAGCAAAAGAGGCTTGGTTTATATTTATTGATTGAATGTAATTGTCTTTATACTTGTTTCAATATAGGGTGAATTCCATTAATGCAAGCTTAGTGTGGCTTTGGTGATATGTTGAAGACTGCCTTTAATGTCTTTGGAGATTGGAAGGCACCCACTTAATTTGAATCTACAATACAAACTTGATGTTTGCCTTGTTTATTAAACATGGAAAATGTGTACCATTTTAATTAGCTGTGTGGCAGCCATAGGCCAAAATTTTCTTCCATTGTTACAACACCTATTAGAGGCAACTAAAACAAAAGAGGATAGATGAAAAGGTGTTAAGATTGGAAGGCTATGGAGGAGGTAAAGCATCCAGTTTGGGTGGGTCTTCTAACAAAACTTACACTTGCAGATTCTAGCACATAATATGGCATATGAAACACCTGACTTGGGGTGTCTAAACTTAGCATACTACCATATTGCCTCAAAGGGATGTCATTACATGGAATGGATAGGTTGTAGGTTATACACAAAATGCATTTTCTAACATGGTTTTAGAACTTTCATGTTGAAACACGCTGAAATATGAAGTGTTACCAATAGGGCAACTACTATAGAGAATTGCTCTGAAATGTATAAAGAACAACAACAGTTGGGAGAGGCATCACCTCATATTCCTAAGATCATTCAACTTCATATGAAGAAAAGCATATAAGAAGATGAATGTGAATAGAGAAGGGGGTCGGCTAGGGGAAAACCACAGAGTAGAGAGAAGAGGAAGGGCATGAAGGAGTGTGTAGGGACCAGCCTCTAGAGAGATATACTATAGAGTATAGTGTGGTAAGTGTTGACTTCATCCTTAGTTGTTTGTCCCTGATGATAATACACAACTTGGTATGTGTTAAGTTTCAGTTTGACACATCATGTTTCAGTTTGATATCCTTGATGCGATATAGATTGACAAATGCTCAGTTGATATTCTTCTTTAACTATGTTCAGTATGGCATCCTTCATTGGCTTTCATTGGCATTTGATTTTTCTTGGTCATATGGTTTGGCATCACCTTGTTTTAGTTATGGTGACAAACTCATATGGTTCCTTTTGAATGGCACATGATTTGTTGGCATTGGCTTTTGGCATTGGTATTCATGCAAATGGCACCATGCTCTAGTATCTACTTGACATGACAGATTGGCAGATGTTTGTTATGGCATCATGCTTAGTAGCATATCATGCCCATCATGGCTCATATTTGATGCTTGATCAAATCAATTGGCACTAGTTGTTTATACACTATTTTATGACAGTACTATGCTCTACAGGCAGGTTGATAGAGGTATTTGACACATGGCTTATATATTGTTTGGCTCATGAAGACTCTGCTTATAGAAGGAGGATATGTGTTTTATTGTTATACGAGGATCATCATATCTTATATTAAAAACATTATGCTAAAAGTGTTCACCATGTATTTCCTAATGCACAAAACAAAATGTTTTGCAAGGTTTATGTCATCGGGCTTCTTTATTGTGTTCACTTGCTAGGCAGGTTGTCAGCACTTACAAAAGGTAATAAAAATGTTTTATTTTGGTTGATCTTTTACCAGCGCTTTTAGGGCTCACCATGAGTGCAAGTCATCGGGTAAAAAGACTTTACTTTGATCATTATGCTTAGTTTAACCTTAGCAAATATGGCTCCGAGCTAGGGTTTCATATTTCAGATGTTATCATGAAAAATTGTGGAAAGAATGTAACAAGTATCTCTGTACGATTGTGAATTTGAGAGATGTGACAAAGCTGACTATCTTAGCTTGCTTTTGGTAATAGTTTTTGACTTTATTCTACAACAAATATTTATGGTGATCAACTTACTAGGTGATATCCTTTCTACCTCTCTTTCTTTTTAAAAGGCTTATCATGCATAAAGCTGATTGTGAAATAGAGACATAGTTGACTGTTGGGTTTGAAATCTACTTATTATTTGTTGTTGTTTCAGGTTCGTTATGATGGGTTTTCAAATAGAGCCATTTTGTTTTTGTGTCTTTTGGGGCTTCATGATAAGTAACTCGGTATAGTCTACCGCTAGATTTTAAAAACAAAACATTTGTATCCATTTGGTAACAAGGATGCAATTTTATTCGATTGTGTTTTGAAAAGAGTTTCAAAGGTAACAATGACAAAGATTTTAGTTCTTTTCTACTATGATATGGCCAGATCTGTTAAAATCCACTTATGGGTATGCAACATTTTTTTATGAAACTTTGTTATGCACCAACATTTGTTGAGCGTAATTGTTCTTCTTGATAGTCGAAGACAAAGACATTCAAGTCAATTTTCCTTTGTGGGTATATGAAATCTTGACACATTCAGTTACACTCAGTTGAAAATTTAGTTGGTTATAGTTACTTGTTCAGTTTTGTATGGGTATACTTGTCCTTCCTTAACTCTGCACAGTTTGAACATTACTTTATCATGGTTAAACAAGTAGTTTGTTGGTTATAACTTCTTGGTTGGTTATAAACTTCCAATTAGTTTTCAGTTTTACAGTTATACTTCTTCCAACTGTGTGTAGAGAAAAAGAGAATGATTTTAAATTTGAGGACATTATATATCTCTGTGGTTGATGTGAAGAATATACAGGTAGTTGTGTATACATCTGATATAATATGAATGATGTAGAGTGTGCAAAATTTGTACATGCATTATTGATATTATATCATTCTACATCAAAGCGAAACAAAGTATCCCTCTGTATTTGTTTTTCTTTATGATTAAAGCATGTATTGAAAGGTCAAGTCAGTGAGACAAGAAATGACCTTTGCCAGTGAGGCAACTGTAGGCAGTGAGGCACTTTTTCGAGTGGTTTTTATGCCCCGAAGGGTTTTCCACTCAGGACAATCTCTGTGCTATGGTTACTTGTTCTGCTCATGAGTTTTTGTTCATTATTTCATAATTTAACTGTTATATGATGCTACAAATACATAATACTTTAATGCTCATCCCAGTCCAATGAAGTAACAATCTGCCTTTTTTTGTTTGCCTTGATGAATTTGGTTCAAATGATTCCTCATAGTTCACAAATAGTTGTTCTGTCTTTTCATGTTCACAAGTTGGTTTGATGGGTCCTCCTGATTCTCAAATGAATGTTTTTCTTTACCATTCAAGGTCAAGGTTCACAGTTGGTAAAACTTGATTAGGTGTTAAAAAAAACAAGTTTGTTATGTAAGACACTGATTCACCCCCCCTCTCAGTGTCTTGCATACTCCAACAAGTGGTATCAGAGCCAGACACTTGCAAGAAGTCTAACCAACTTAAGGGTTCCTAGCAAGTGGACTACAATGGGTAAAAAGAATAGAAATAAGG
This sequence comes from Cunninghamia lanceolata, assembly GCA_027924645.1. Taxonomy (NCBI): domain Eukaryota; kingdom Viridiplantae; phylum Streptophyta; class Pinopsida; order Cupressales; family Cupressaceae; genus Cunninghamia; species Cunninghamia lanceolata. The sequence continues at coordinate 1,429,229 of BSBN01000195.1, forward strand.
CCTCAAATAGAGAAAAGAAAGATGCTGATCAAAAGTTGAAAAACAAGCCTTAGTTAAGTCTGGTAATGAGTTGTTGCATGAGTCAACCATGATTGTAGATACAAAATGTCATAAAGAAATCAATCCTACAATTAAGAGTCTTGACAATGGGAATGTTAGTAGATAAGAACTTGATGATTTTGTAGTTAAAATTGACGATGAAGAAGGAGACATATTTGTGGATGAATATGAACAATTGTATGATGAACTAGATTGTGAGATTGATTTAAAATGAGAACTCTTTTGTGCCTTGGATACAATCAATCAACTTAGAAAGCAGAATCAGAGATTAGAAGACCAACTTCAACAAGAAAAAGGCTCCAAAGACAAGGTATATTCAGATTTTGTAAAAGTTTCTTTAGATCTTGAAGAAACAAGAAATTAGATTGTTGACTTAAAGGTACAAGTTGAAGAGTATAATAAACTAATTATTAGTCTAAAAACTAAAGTAGAAGAAGCAAAAAGAGAAGTTAATTTTACGAAATCTGATCTTGAAGTCAAAACTAATGAATGTCTAAGATTAGAGTTAGACATTGTTTCTCTGAGAAAGGAATTAAAAAAAGCATCTTCTAAGTTAGACAAAAATCAACAATTTAAAAAGAGTACTGATTGTTTGAATGACATGTTATGCAAGCAAAAGTATTGTAGGGATACTATTGGCTTGGGTTATGAGAAAGGAGAATGTTCCAAGATTAGAGATGGACCTAGAAAGAAGATAGACTTGCTAATTTTTCTACTTCTCCTAAAGATGAAGGAAGAAGAACAATCAAGTTCACAAGATCTCTACCCACCAAGCAAACTATGAGGTACAATTATTGTCAATTTCATGGTTATTGTTTTGCATGCCATGTTTTTTGCCATAGAGCAAGAGATTACACAAGAAATTATAGAATATATGACAGACATAATCTTGTTGAGAATGTGAATAAGAGTTCTTATAACATGTCAAAAAGAAATAATCACTCCTTTGAATGGTCAAATAGAAGAAACAAAATCATGTGCTTTAGATGTCATAAGTTTGGACATATTGCTAGGTTTTGTAAGTATGATCCAATGAAATCAGTCAATCATCATAAGGGTGTTAAGATGGTTTGGAGAAGGAAACAAGTGAAAGAGAAGGTAGAGCCTAATCTTGTGCATCCTGAACAAAAAACACTAATAATAGCTTAAAAGAGGCAGCATGGATTTAGGGGGAGTCATCCAATGTTTTATCTCTTCCCTAAGAGTTTCAGGAGGTATGTTGATGTGATGGAACAAGATCTCAGTAGGATGTGTTTGTCATTAATCCCTAATCATGTCTTTAGGGTGTGTTTCATGTGGCTTCAAGGCAGTTTGATTTGTTCAGATCATAACAAGATCTCAAGACTTTTTCATACTCATCTTCTTCATAGTGTGGTTATAGTACAAGTATCATGCCAGATATATGGTGTTTTGTCTCAGATCTATCAAGTGTCAGTTTGAACAGTGAAGATGTGATAATCTTGCATAAGTTGATAATCATAATAGTTGTAATTCTTGTTTTTAATTGATGACAGTGCTCTTGAGGTGACAGTGCTCAGTGCTTTTCATGATGACAATTGATTTTTTTTCATGGTGACAGTGTTCTCTAGCAGGCTTTCTCTGCAGACTACAGATGTCTTGTTCTTGAAGACACTTTTTTTTTTTTTCTGATACAATTTTCTTAATATAGGACATAGTTTTCTTGATACAGTCTTGAAGATTTTTTTTTCTACAGATCCTTGTGTCACTTCTTGCAGTTTGAGACATAAATGCAAAGTATCTTGCAGAGAGTTATGACTAGTGTGACAATGGTTTTCTGTGATGACATTGTTTAAGGCTTATCTGTGTATCTCTGAAGATGTTACTTGCTGACAGGGAAGGAACAATGTTATCTCATTTATGCAAGTGGTGGTGCTTGTATCAAATAAGTAATGACAATGTATACAGTCAAAGTGACAAGCACAATACACAAGTTTGGTTTAGGACAGTACAAAGGACAAGGATGAGACAAACATGGTTCAATTGAAGACCAAGCAATGATTATATTCTTCAATAGAAATATCAAACAGGGGTAGTAACAGTTGTATGATGACATTATGCAATAGTCAATGGTCAGTGATTTGTCTCTCTGACAAATTAAGTGTCTGCAGTGAATGGTTGACTGTCTTTCTGAATGTGATAGTGGACTGTTATATAACTATGCTACACAGTATGAGATCACCAGTCTTTATTTTCATGCTCTGATAGCAATTTATGTTGGCTATAGCATCTATTTGTAGATCTGAATCTAGGTTTTACAGTGATAAATGATCCTTGTTTGTTATTGCAGTGGTTTCTCTTACAAGGTGTTTTGAAGTAGTGATAATCACAGTGCTTGTTGTTGACAGGAGAAGTAAAATACTTGCTTGCAACTTGAGATGATATCAAAGATAGTTGGGTTTGATAATAAATTTGTTGAAAAGAGATTGCTTTGATAGACAGTGAAGTAGTTTTTTTCTTAAAAGGCCTTGATACAAGTGTCTGGTGTATAACAGTTGCATATTGTGACATTTTTCTTGGAGATGTATTTGTTCTTGGTAATGTTGCTTTTATCTTAGTTCATGCACAATTTTCTTGAGGGGCCCTTGCAAGTATTGGAAAGTAACAGTGTAAATAACTAATAAACAACTATTTACACTTGATTTGAAGTGATGTTCATTGCATACCTTCATTTGAAAGACCTCTATTTATAGTATAGTTCTTCTGATCTTCCTGCAAAGGTTGGGTTGTTGTGAAGTTTTGGCATTACAAAATCTGGTCAAGTATGGTGACTATTCTGATATCAACAGTTCTGATAGTAACTTGACAACTTTTATAACAGTGAATTTAATGGACAGACTAGTAGTAACATGACAAGCTTTCTTGTCATTTGTGGTTGATAGTGGTAGTACTCTTGATTTGTCACAGAACTCTTTAAGGACATTATTCTTTAACATAATGTTGACTTGTTGCAGGACAGTAGTGAAAGGACAATGATCTTATTTATTGTAGAGGCACACTAAGAGGTCTATCACAAACTTTTCTTCAAGATATTCTCTGCATTATCTGTCAGCATTCTATAGTTGTAATTGCAAGTACTCTGGTAGACTTGTATGCAAAATGTAGAAGCATAGAAAAGAAACATGAATTATATGTTTGCTCACCTCAATCATAATCCAATTATGTATGTTCATTCAATAACTAAGGCATAGAAGATTATATAGCTTTGAAAAAGGGTATGGCATCTAACACAGTATAAGGCAAGAAGGAGATGGTACTGTGTTGTTCTTGGTAATTACAGTATGTGAAGACAAGTGTAAGGACAATGAGTTTTTGTGTTAGTGGATATCAATGTTTGACAGGTTGTGTATAATAGTTCTATGATAGTGCTATTATAAGTTGAAAGGTGTCAGTACAACAATATGTTGATACCATGTTTAGTGACATTGGAATGGGTAGTTGTTTTGTTGACATAGTATCTGTGCACAATTCCGTGACATTTTCAGTTGATGGTTGTAGGGGGAGTATTGACTATTAAATCAATGCTATTTTGTCATGGTTACTCCTTTGATTTTGTTGTTAACAAGGGGAGAAAATTATATCTTTTGTGGGTTTTCAGTATCTTATGACAGTGGCATGGTTTCTACTTAAAAATTGGCATTATTTGTGACAGGCTCCTTAGTCGTTTGTATATATTTGCTACATGTTGTTATTTCATTATGGTGCTGACATTTCGTTCTCTGTTTCAACTATTCTGGATGCTCATCTTTCATGGGACTTCCTTTCTATTGTTGTCTATATCTCCTCATTGTTTCTTGTTTCAGGGTTCTCTTGATTTTTTATGTATATTAGAGGCACATCACACTTTCCTTTGCCTTGATGTCAAAAAGGGGGAGAGGAAGTTGTGTCTTGCCAACATGGACAAAGGGGGAGTTTTGTTGAGTTCATCCTTAGTTGTTTGTCCCTAATGACAATACACAACTTGGTATGTGTTAAGTTTTAGTTTGATATCCTTGATGCAATACAAATTGACAAATGCTCAGTTGATATTCTTCTTTCAACATGTTCAATATGGCATCCTTCATTGGCATTCATTGGAATTTGATTTTTCTTGGTCATATGGTTTGGAATCACCTTGTTTCAGTTATCATGACAAACTCAAATGGTTCCTTTTGGATGGCACATGATTTGTTGGCATTGGCTTTTGGCATTGGTATTCATGCAGTTGGCACCATGCTCTAGTATCTGCTTGACATGACAAATTGGTGGATGTTTGTTATTGTATCATGCTTAGTAGCATATCATGCCCATCATGGCTCATATTTGATGTTTGATCAAATCAGTTGGCACTAGTTGTTTATACACTGTTCTATGACAGCACTATGTTCTACAAGTAGGTTGATAGAGGTATTTAACACATGGCTTATATATTGTTTGGCTCATGAAGACTCTACTTATAGAAGGAGGATATGTGTTTTATTGTTATAAGGGGATCATCATATCTTATATTAAAAACATTGTGCTAAAAGTGTTCACCATGTATTTCCTAATGCACAAAACAAAATATTTTGCAAGGTTTATGTCATTAGGCTTCTTTATGGTGTTCACCTGCTTGGTAGGTTGTTGGCACTTGCAAAAGGTAATAAAAATGTTTTATTTTGGTTGATCTTTTACCGGCCCTTTTAGGGCTCACCATGAGTGCAATTCATTAGGAAAAAAGACTTTACTTTGATCATTATGCTTAGTTTAACCTTGGCAAATATGGCTCCAAGCTAGGGTTTCATATTTCAAATGTTATCATGAAAATTTGTGGAAAGAACAACATGTATCTCTATACGATTGTGAATATGAGAGATGTGACAAAGCTAACTATCTTAGCTTGCTTTGGGTAATGGTTTTTTACTTTATTCTATAGCAAATGTTTATGGCGATCAACTTACCAGCTGATATCCTTTCTATCTCTCATTCTTTTTAAAAGGCTTATCAGGCATAAAGCTGATTGTGAAATAGAGATACAGTGGACTGTTGGGTTTGAAATCTACTTAGTATTTGTTGTTGTTTCAGGTTTGTTATGATGGGTTTTCAAACAGAGCCATTTTGTTTTTGTGTGTCTTTTGGGGTTTCATGATAAGTAACTCTATATAGTCTGCTGCCAAATTTTAAAAACAAAACATTTGTATCCATTTGGTAACAAGGATGCAATTTTATTCGATTGTGTTTTGAAAAGAGTTTCAAAGGTAACAACGACAAAGATTTTAGTTCTTTTCTACTGTGATATGGCCAGATCTATTGAAATCCACTTATGATGAAACTTTGTTATGCACCAACATTTGTCAAGCGTAATTGTTCTTTCTTCTTGACAGTTGAATACAAAGACATTCAAGTCGGTTTTCCTTTGTGGGTATATGAAATCTTGACACATTCAGTTACACTCAGTTGAAAATTTAGTTGGTTATAGTTACTTGTTCAGTTTTGTACGGGTATACTTGGCAATTTTGAAAAAGGGCCTTCTTTAACTCTATGCACAGATTGAACATTACTTTATCATGGTTAAAGAAGCAGTTTGTTGGTTATAACTTCTTGGTTGGTTATAAACTTCCAATCAGTTTTCAGTTTTACAGTTATACTTCTTCCAACTGTGTGTAGAGAAAAAGAGAATGACTTTAAATCCGAGGACATTATATATTTTTGTTGTTGATGTGAAGAATATATAGGTAGTTGTGTATACATCTGATATAATGTGAATGATGTAGAATGTGCAAAATTTGTAAATGCATTATTGATATTATATCATTCTGCATCAAAGTGAAATAGAGTATCCCTCTGTATTTGTTTTTCTTTATGATTAAAGCATATATTGAAAGGTCAAGTCAATGAGACAAGAAATGACCTTTGCCAGTGAGGCAACTATAGCCAGTAAGGCTTGAATCAATCACCAGTGAGGCCTGTAATCAGTGAGATTCTTTTATTAAGCCAGTGAGGCACTTTTTTGAGTGGTTTTTATTCTCCGAAGGGTTTTCCACTAAGGACAATCTTTGTGTTATGGTTACTTGTTCTGCTCATGAGTTTTTGTTCATTATTTCATAATTTAACTATTATATGATGCTACAAATACGTAATACTTTAATGCTCATCCCAGTCCAATGAAGTAACAATCTGCCTTTTTTTGTTTGCCTTGATGAATGGTTCAAATGATTCCTCATAGTTCACAAATAGTTGTTCTATCTTTTCATGTTCACAAGTTGGTTTGATGGGTCAACCTGATTCTCAAATGAATGTTTTGCTTTACCATTCAAGGTTAAGGTTCACAGTTGGTAAAAGTTGATTAGGTGTTAAAAAATAAAAATGAAAAAACAAGTTTGTTATGTACGACGCTGATGCACCCCCCCATCTCAGTGTCTTGTGTACTCCAACAGTAAGCACAAGAGAATGTGTAGAGTTCAACCATTGAAGTAATACAACATCAGTGTGTAGAATGTGGTAGAAATAGGAGAAGTGCAGAGTCCGCTAGTTTGAAGAAAGAAGAAAGAGGAGTTGCAGAGAGTGAGCAAAGTACCTATGTGCAAAAGAAAGGACATAAAAGGCTAGCATCATACACGATTTTTTAATGTTGATTGCAGATCAATTTTGTTTTAGTAATTGAATAAAAGTGATGAATGTTTGGTTGCAATCATTGATTGGATGATATTCACATTTGAGGCAGAATATTGTGAGTTAAATTGTGTTTTGTTGTAATCTTGTTGTTGTGTGTGTTGCGAGTTGTGTATTTTCTATGAGAGTAAATTAAAAAAAAATGAGGGACAAAATAGCAGGCATTTTTTTAAAAACAAAATAAGTAGTGCTCTATAAAATAGATATGACACAATAACTCAAAAGTTCAACAAACCATAATGCGCGGGTGAATGTATCATGGCATGTTATCATGTGTACATAGTATTGTTTTAAGCTTTACTTCCACAAGTTTTAATACTTACCATGTCAAAAAATCATAGTACGAGCAGGTACAAGACATGAATGAAAGAACTTTAACGATTACGAACTGGAATTCTCTCGTCTTCCACTAAAAAATGCACACAAAGTAAATGAACGTTAGTAGGTGCCATGGGGTGGTGAAGTACTCCCGCCTGTGGAAACCCACGTTAGGACAAAGGCCGGTGCCAATGAAGTAGCTATGAGACAATAACTTAGAACTTAAACAAACCATAATGCGCAGGTGTATGTATTATGGCATGTTATGATGTGTACAGTCTCCACTTACCTTTTTTTTTTTTTTTCTTTTTTGTTTTTTTCTTAGAATGTGGATTTGTCTGCACCAATCGGTGAGATTTCGAATCCTTCTGTTTAAGCTTTACCTGTGTAGGGGAGAGGACCCAGTAGTTGTGCACCCTAACTTCACGCCTCTCAAAATCATACGTGGCAATTTCGAATCACTTCAAAATTTTTACAGTAGCTTACTTGGCAATGCCCCTGCTTATAACTAAGGTTTCAGGGCCACATCATCAAATATGATGCCACATCAGCATGCTTTTTGTTGAGGTGTCAAATAGTGCCCAAAAAAAAAATGGGACCAATAGGTGTGAATTAAGACCCCCTTTGATGGTGCGCTGATTTGGCATCACATGATTGGTTGCTTTTTAAATCTAAAGGGCACATTTCATTCAATTATTAGTACTTATAATAACACTAACAACCTTAAACTCACAACTACTAGTACTAAACTTTAAAAGTATTGGGCCTTAACTTAAAAAATATTGGGCCTTAAATGCACATTTACTGTCTCAGCGATTGGAACTATCCCACCTATTGGGTCCTTTCCCCTAGCCTTACTTGTGTACAGAGCATTGTTTTAAGCTTTATTTCCACAAGTTTAAATACTTACCATATCGAAAACTCATAGAGCGCGCAGGTACAAGACATGAATGAAAGAAGTTAATGATTACGAACGGGATTGTCTTCCACTAAAAAATGCACACCAAGTAAAAGAACGTTAGTGGGGGCCATGTGGTCGTGAAGTACTCCCACATGTGCAAACCCGCGGCAGGACAGAGGCCAGTGCCAACGAAGTAGAATTGCAGTTCAACTTGGTCATCTGGCGAAGGGCTACATAAGGAGCCCAATCTCAGCCGATTACAGAAACCAGAAGCATTCATTGCAAAGCATGGAGAATCGTGGAATGAAAGAGGCCTCAATTACCTTGCTCGTTGCTCTTCAGGTCTTTGATGAGCGGAGATATGATATGTAATAATTTTACAGATAATATGTATAAAATAATAATCCTATGTAATAATATATAATAATTTCACAGAAACTATGTATAATTTTACAGTAAGTTTGGCACGGGCATTTAATACATGTTTAAAAATAAACAAAAATTTATTAATTCTACCGGCAGCTAATCTTAACATTTATCTAGTTTTATAGTCAAAGCTCAATTTTGGTCAGTAAAAAGAGGACAGATATTTATTATTTTGGGGTGTGGATAGTAAAATTGCTACTAGTACTAATTGTTTAACCATTGAACTAGATGATATTTGAACTAGATGATATTTAAGTAGAGTGGGCCATGACAAAGAAAATGCTTTTAGTTTTCTAGAGAGGGACCAAAAAGATTTTCCAAAAAAGAACTCTCATAGATAACACCTTACCTTATCAAATTAAAAGTGAAAAAGGGAAACAAATAATATATTGAAAATAAAATATACAAATCTAGGGTAAATAAATAAATGGTATGAAATTGAGAATCCACCTTAGATAAAATGTTCTTGTATGATTAATGATATGCAATGTAAGTGAATTAATGCTTTAAAAATAGATAAAATAAAAAATAATATTAGGTACAAAATTGTGATAGTTGTTGAGTGATGATTTGTTAATGTTATAGAAATACCAATGATGTTTAGAAAAAAGGTTTCGAATTAGTGAGTGATTTATTTATCACCCTAGATCACTTCTATGATTATGGATTTGATCCTACAAGTGTGGATCTAGTCTATTCAATAGATCTGATCTAACCTATAGATCCAATCTTCACAAGTGTTTAGGTTGTTGCTTTCAATTCCCGTCAATGTTGTTAGTCCGTCCTAACATAAAAAATTGTTTTTGGTGGTTGCTATTTTGCACATGGTATGTATAATTACTCCCTTATGTCAAATCATTTTAGTATACAAATTCAATGGCTAGATAGAAGATTGAGGACATCAATGTCAACATATAAAGACATCCTAGATGTGTGTGTAATGTATAGATCTCCTAATAAATGCCCCTAATAAATGCTTGTGATAATTCATGCAAGTAGTAATGATTGATGAAATTAAATCATCTATAATGATATCTAAAATTAACTAGGTTTAGCCTTTTTACTGCAACACAAAGGGTTCCTATTTTATTATTTTGCATCTTGAGTTAGCACATATTGGTCACAATGAAGTGTAAAGTCATCCCAAATTAAGATTTGAAATTTAAAAGGAATAATTTTTGTGAGTACAAAAGTGATCGAGATCACTTTCATGACTACAGAATAATCCAAGGAAGGAAAGTGGTAAAAGTGAGGATAAGGATTAGTACATGGAAATTAGTGTAGATAGGAATGAATAAGGCTTGTGTTGTGTTCCCTCTCTCACCTGAGAATGCACCATCTATAAACTCGCTATTGCACAATGACTATTCAAGAAAAATGAGAAAAAAAGGAATTTGAAAAGTGTGAGATATACATTTTCCACCATTATGAGTGAACTTACTATAATGAGTCCTGAATATGGGGCATCAGATTTTGTTGGTCGAATGTGTTGAATGAAATTAGGAAACACCTTTGTTTAAAGATATTTTCTCAAATGAAGGTACCTTCATTCCAACATATTTTTTTGAATGAAGGTACCTTCCTTCCAAGATATTTCTTCAAATGAAGGTACCTTCATTCGAAGATTAAGCAAAAATTTGTCTTTGAATGAAGGAAATGAAGGCATTATTTTATTACTTTTTTACCAAACATTATATTCAAGTGAAATGACATTTTTCCCTGTCATTCAACTTTCAACCATTTTCAACAATGAAGGAATTATTTTATTATTTTTACAACATTATACTCAAGTGAAATGACATTTTCGCCTATCATTTCACTATCAACCATTTTCAATAGTCCATGCAACTTGCAAATGAACCCAAGTAGGACCCTTCAAGCACAACTTACTCAGCACTCAACTAGCCCATTTCTCTCCCCATTGTGCCATGTGGCTCCGAATGGAGTTTTGTAGGGAGTTGCCACTAATGTGGATGGGTAGCAAGGAAAGAAAATCAACAGTTTGCTAGTTTTTACCACATACTTGTGTAAGCTAGAGCCTTAAGTTCAATGTATTTTAACTTCATTTATGGTAGAATCCAAAAATTGTAATATGGTACCCTAAAATTTCTAAAAATTAAAACCTACATGATCTATTTTGAAACCCTAAAATGCACATATGTGAAATCCTAAGCTATAAAATTTAAACCAGTAAATTATCTATTTGAAACCCTAATTTCTAAATTAGAAATGTATATTTTAAAATGTCTATAGTACAACTAACTTTTCAACCATGTAGCTATTACATGGAATATCATAGGACCTCCATTTTTTTATCAAATTAGTATGGACTCTTATCTATCCACAACTAAGGTTTGGAGGTATGACCAATGATAACTTTAAGGAATCCCCCTAAGAAAACATATAAAATCCTGGCAAATTCTAGCTAAGCATTATAATTTTTCTGGCAAATCTTATCATTTTTTAAAAAATATTAATTTTCCTAGCGAACCTATGCACATTATTAGAAATTTTTATAAATTCTTATGAATCTTAATGAATAATTAGTAAAAAAATAATTACAATGGCGTATCCTAGCAAATAATCACTAAAGAAATTAATTACAATGGCTAATCCTAGCAAATAATCATTAAAGAAATTAATTACAATGGTGAATCCTAGTGAATAATCACTAGGGAAATTAATTACAGTGGGCAATCTTTTGTTTAAAAATTTGCATAGTTGGTTGGAGCAGTCCCCACATATAACTTTTTTATTTTTTGTAATGTTGAAGTAGGGGCTTCGGGGTGGCAACCATCGCTGGGTTCAAGTGGGCAACGTAAATCCATTATTAGGAATGCATTTGAACACACAAACTAAACATTTTTAAAATATATTATTTTAAAAATCAAACTAAAAATGAGTGATTATGTACCTTATATGCTGGCTTAATCACACATTTCTTTATTCAATTATTTGTTACTATTGATTATGACTTTGATCTATAGGCTATAAGCACATGCCTTTTAAAAGGGTTTGCTAAGGCCTAGAATTTCTTTTGGGGTGCAAGATTACTTTTAAAAGCCTTGTTGAGGCCCAAAATTTCTTTTGGGGTGCAAGATTACTTTTAAAAGGCTCATTGAGGCTTGAAATTTCTTTTGGGTGGCAAAAGTATATTTAATCTTGTGGCCCAAAAGAAAAATTGGGCCTCAGCAAACCTTTTAAAAGGCATGTGCTTATAGCCCATAGAATTAAATAAGAGTTGTCAGATCAAAGTCATAATCAATGGCAATGAATTAAAGCTATATTATAAGTGAAAATAGTGCTAAAAGTATATAATAATTTAATAACAATGATGATATTGCCCCAAAAGTAATAGCGGGAATACAATATTAATAGAAAATATGATTAAGATTTGTAATTATATTATAAACTACTAGTGAATCAGCTCTAATGACTCATGATTTACCTGGCAAAATAATTCAGGTTATTAGTTTAAAAATTAATGCTTAAGAAAGTTAACTAAAACTAAATTAATTTTTGTAAAATTTGGGTGATTGAGTCCCCTTTATAGCTTGAACTATTTGCTTGTTTTGGAGGCCCCAATTTCAACTATTTGCCACTCAAAAATTCCATGGTGTGACTCATCACAAAACTTGCCACACCAACACGTCTAGTGAGAAGTGTCTTTAAAATGAATTTTTAAAGGTTTGACCAAAACTTTATCATGAAATCCCTAGTTGTTGAACAAAAAAATCACTTTTTGTTAGAACAACATTATATTCATTTAAAATATTTAACTTATATGCAACCTTGATGATCTCAATACCTTTTGGTAACCATGAATCTTGTTATCTCTTAACCTTTTTATCCAGCACAAATAACCAAATATTCAAACACAAAATACTCTAAATAATCAATCAATGTCTCATTATTAGTAAAGTTATCTTAAGACAATGCATTGTAAATCAATTTGTAATGCATCCATTTTATATTTTTACCGTGATTGACCATGCATGTCGATTAAAAGATTATTTTTGGTTATTCTTTGGAATCTTTATCTTTAACTTAGGAAAATAACCTATACCCTTGATGTCTTTACTTTATGTTGATCAAATAGGTTCTACTATTCATTGTTTTAAATCTAAGCCTTTTCCATTATATACCAATTTCTATAAGATAGAAAATGCTTTATCATATTTACTAGTTAATGTAAAAGATGATAAATTAGGAATCAAGTCAACACTAGTTAATTTGGCAACCATGAGTAAAGACACCTTCATTGTGAGAAGTATCTTGATAAAAAGCCAAAGGTGGTTGTTCATGTGTAGAAAGTTCCATGTATAAAGGAGTAATAGTATAATGTCTATCAGCTTTGTCATTGTTATGGACTAAAAACTATACACGTGCCTTTTTACCTCCTAGTTTAGCTCCTAGGTCTCTGTGTGAACACTTTACATGCAAAATTTTCATCCCAATGACAAATCCCTCGAAACTCATGTCAAATGGGAACTAGGGGCCCATTTTATGACTAACCCCAGACCAAAAAGGCTCTTTGGGACTTAGGTGCCTGTGCCCCAGTCATCCTTGATTGGTCAGGGAGAATTTAATTCAACTCAGCATGGGACCTTTAAATGGGTCTCTCCTTGTCGACTCTTTCAATTAAATTTATGAATGTTAGAAAGAAAGCATATATAAGTGAGTGTTTGAATTTATTTTTGCATGTAGGTTGATGATAGCAAACTTACGATATTGGAGTAAGAGCATTCAAGGTATTCATTGTGTTATTGTTGCAGATTTGTGTTTGTGGTAGATTTGGAATCATCATCCATGTCCTTATGAGTTGAAAGATCTTCATTCTCCTAAGGACTTCACCTCTGAGGTGACATCATTATTGTTTAAATCATTTCATCATTTGGTTTATCTTTAGCCTCTGTCCTACTAGGGCACTCTCTCTCTCTAACAATGATGTTGGGAAGCTTAAATGCTATCCTGGGATTTGACTGAGGCAACTACCTAAACACCACAACCCCCAAACCCCTTTTCTTCTTATGTGTAGGCTATAGGTACAAGGACTAAAGAAGTGAAGGTACAAGAAGGTTGTGTAAGGGAAAGGGTTTCAATATTTGAAAATAGATTATAGAAATTCCTTTGTGGAAGACTTGGGCACCCGCCTCGGCATCCTTCTACTAAAATAGACATTGGAATAGGCATCTAGACACTCTCAACAACATTTCTCTAGTTGTGAGTTTCTAAAGATATTGAATTTTAGGACTTGGGCACTTGCCCCAGAGTACTCCAACATTTTAGGTTTTGTGACACAAGTTATGACATCTCACTGATCATCTTGGTACTTTTAGATCTTGGTTTTCTATTGTCATTTTTCTATTACAAGATAATTATCTCATAACTAGGGTTTTATTCATACTTAACCTAAGGTTTAATAAAAGGTTTGGTTAAATCTTATCTTTCCATAGCAAACAAGAGCATAAATTTAGTAGTCAAGTCCTCTTTAATCTTGTAGTGACTTAGCTCAATTTTGTCCTTGAATGTTATTGTGGAAGAGGGTTTGATCTAGTGTACTTACATTCTTGTATCATCCATCTTTTTCCTATTTAACATTTTGGTGAACCCATAGTATTGAGCATTTGTATCTTCCTGAGTGCTGAAATTAGATCTTGTGTTAATTCATATCATACTTCATTGAAAAATCTTGCATCAATTTGCAAAAAGTGAAAACATAAGTATTCTAGACTTGCATATGTTACATATGAAAAGTGGGAATGATGAGGTTAAATTGTAGTTTATGATAGATTCAATCAAACCCTCCTTTTGCATATACCATTCAAGGACATAAACTTAGTTAAGGGTGTACTATTGCAAGAGGACTTAGCTACAAGTTTGGTGTCACTATGAAATCATAAGGAAAGATAGGATATATTAATGAATTTGTTAAACCCTAATCTGATTAAGCCTTAAACACTAATTATATTATTCTGGTTAAAGATGAACAAGATACGACAAATGATCACACAAAAAGGCACTAAATACATATTAGAAACATACTAGGATTCAAAGTTTCAAAGGCAAAAACTTTGAGGACACTGGGATAGGAGCCCTAGTCCAACATGCAACTTTTTTTGTAGATCTGGAATAATGAGGTGTGATGAAAGTAGATTGTCATTGTTGTCAAAAATGTGTTCTCAGTTTGTTTGATGTCATGCTTCTATTTGATCAGGTTATCTTCAAGTTTTTCATAGGATTTGTTCTCATGTTCTTGGTGTTTGGTGTTCATATTGGTCCTTGGAGTTATCAATTTTGGTTTATGATGTTAATCATTTATCATCATCTTCTTTCATGATCATAGGACTTGTTTGATCAAGTTGATTACATCAATTGTTGATCACATAAGATATTGATGCTAACTTGCTTGTGTTGGACTTATATTCTTGTCTGGTCTTCATGGTGTTTTTGGAGTTGATAGTATGTTCATGTTTAGGTTCATGCTCATCATGATAAAGATGCAATTCTTCATATTCTATTCTCAAGAGAACTCACAATGTATCTTCATATGTCCTTTGGTAAGTGAGGTCACAAGGTGACTTGTTTGGGGTTACATAAATATGTTCAAGATTTCATGTGCCTTAAGGTTGTATTATATTCATGCTCAGGTTATGTCAAGATACTTTACTCATGTTGATGTTATGATAAGGCTTGCAGAAAGTCATACTTGTAGAGAATGTTACAAGGATGCAGATTGTTTGATACTTGATAAAGTTGTTGTTGGTTTGTTTTGATGGTCATGCTTATGCTTAAGGATGATTTACATAGTGATGTAATTGATCTTTATTCAAATGATGATCTTGATCTAATTATGTCTCAGTGCCTTAGGAATATGGAGCTTTTGTATGTCTTTACTTCATGGCAAATAGATACCTTTATTCATCAATGTTGATTGGTGCTAAGAATGAGTGGCATAGATATGGAGTTGGTTTGAAAAGATGTTTAGTTTGGAAGCTTTGGAGGAGTCTAATGTTTTCATGATCATGTCTTCATGGTGATGTGAATGTCTTCATGGTAATATTGATCAAGATGCTTTCATGATTCAGGTGGTTTTGATAGCTTCATTGTTCTTGAACAAAGGATGCAAATTTTGAGCAAGGTTGTCTTCAATGTTCTTCATATTTAGATCTTTAAGAATTTCATTATATAATGATGATATTTCTCCAAGGTTGAAGCTCTTGGTTCAAGGTTCATGGTTATCTTATTGGTGTTTGATGTTAGATGAAAAAGTATTCATGCTTCTATCTTCATCATGGCTTCAAAGGTGTTATAACTTCATGTTACAGAGGTTGAGTTTATATGTTATTACAGAAGGAATGCATTATTGGAAGAAATCTAAGGTTTTAATATGTTTGTCTCTTGAGATACTAATCTCTAAACTCTAAGACTAAGTCCAATTTCATATGCCTGAACCCACCTGTCTTCATACTTGCATTTTTTGTTATAATTCAATGGTGATCTGCTACTGCATGTTCATATCTTAAAAATCACCTTTTGAAGGGTCTTTATGACACTTGCTTGACTAGCTCCCTCCTTGTGTTTAACCAGTATCAACAGTCATCATTTGAGCGCCAGTAAGTGAGACTTTGTTTTAAAGTTTGAATAAGCTATTTTAATAGCTTTGTTTTAAAGTTAGAAATTTTGCAGTCATCGGCCTCTTTACCTTTTGATAGGTCTTCCTTTATATTCTATGAGCACTAAAAAGCCATATTTAAATGACTATTGGGGAATGCGAATAAGTCATCTATGGCTTTATTTTTTGTTTTTTTAAATTTAGAAACTTTTTTTTTCCTTCTAATTTGACAACCCCGAGAGATGACATCAAGTAAAGTGATTTTTATAAGATTTTTGAGGAGATATTTTTTGAATTTTTAGGATGAAAGGTTTATTTCTATTCTCGTGACTTGGAAACAAATAAGTGGATTTCTTTTAGAAGGCAGATTTTATTGTGGAAGCATTGAAGGCTTTTTAGAAGTGAATTATTTTTTTTTGGCAGGGGCATTTACAGATGCATTATGAATAAGGGCAAAAATAAGATATTGAAGATTTTTTTAAAAGTTTTTGAAAATAAATTATAAGTGTTCAATACAAAGAAGATTTTTATAGTGAAGATCATTGAAGTTGAATATGCAAAGGAGTGTATATCAAGGGTTATTTCAGATGGAGGAGATGATATTCTTAAAGAAGAATATGAAAGGATTTTTGTAGATGAATAGAGATATTATTTGTACAAAAATAAAATGTCATTTTGTGTTTCTAGCTCTTATTTTTGCAGATTAAGGAAGATGAAATGATGTGATTTTTTTTTCAGATGCAAGGACAAATTAATCTTTCTTGAGGTGAAACAAAATTTGAAGATGATGAAAATACAAACAAGCTAGAAGATCAAAGGTCTTTTGAAATCTTATATATATGCAGGTGGATTGCTGGAGTGTGGATGAATGAGATCAATATGCAGTATTGAAGAAAATTTTATGAAGATTCAATTGAAAAGAAATTACAGATAAATAAATGAGAAAACCAATTTACAGTGAAAAAGACATATTTCGTTGATCAGGTGAATCAGATGATCAGAGCAGTGGAATGATTGAATATATGTTACAGATGATTTGATTTGAATGATGCAAATCGGATTGAGTGGCAATCAGGTCTTCCACATTATGTTTTATGTGTTGATCATTATGATTGTATTTTACCAGTGAAATGTATGCTAGTGAGGAATCCTGTAAAGCTAGTGAAGCCTTTTTGGTTAGTGAGACCTTCATGTAATCAATGAGATTTTGAATAAGCCAATGAGTTAGTTGTTGAGTGGTTTTCTACCCCAGGAGGGTTTTCCACCTGTGAAAAGCATGTGTCATGTTTCATGTTGTCTTCATCTGTATGTGTATATTAGTGCTTTGCTTATTAAGTTTTGTTTACATCCTTCATTATTAGTCTTGTGCATATGAGCTCAACAAATCATTAATTTTTTCCTCTCTATTTGTCTTGTAAATTAAAAGTTGTGAAAGATTTGAAAAACTAATACAACACTGATTCACCCCCCCTCTCAATGTTTTCTTGGGCTCCAACAAGGTGATGAGGACAACAACCTGCTTCAAAGTTTCTAGCGATGATAGTTGGGAGGACACTAGGGCGGGCGTCCTAGTCCAGTAGGTCTAATTTCCCACACTTTCTTATCAAATCTTGAATCTACATCCTCTACTTATCTTCTTGCAACTTTGTTCCACATGATCCCACACCTGTAACTTGTAATCACAAAAGAGGAGTTGGGGGTTGTGGTGCGTGTCCTTGGTGAACATCAGTAAAACTAAATGATAAGATAGATTGATTGAAACACAAAATAGATATCACCTTAGAGGTGAAAACCCTCATAGACATGAAGTACCTTTAAATCATGATGAAATGATTTGGTGCCTTTAAATCATGAGAAAATGAGTTGATGGAGCCAAATCTGCAACAAACACATACAAACACAACAAAAATTTTCTCTGTAACATAATGAATGCCTTGAATGCTTTTTTCTTGATGATCATAAGTTCACCTTAATCAACTAGGAGTAATCATAAACTGACACTTTTAAATTTAGGTCATAGCAAAATAGGTTTGGACTAGGGTCTGCATGTCCAAGTCCAGAGGGCTATTTTTAGTCATGATTCAACATTAAAGTGGACTCCTAAGACCTATTTGACATGGGTTTCAAAGGGAATCTTCTTCGAGACAAGTTTTACACATGCATGATTAAACTAAGGGGACCTAGGAGGTAAACTAGGAGGTAAAATGTCCTAGGGGGACATTTTAAGACATAACATTTAGCCCCTACTTTAATGTATGTATGATCTTACGATCCATACATGCATTAAAGTATGATCGAAAATACATCAAACATGCTAGGCACATGAAGCTAAGGCATACATAGATTGAGGAACTATTTCTAGCCCCTAGTCTAAGATAAGCACTAAAAGACACATTGAAGACACACAAGACACAATGAAGACAGTAGGAAGCATGCAAAACATAGAGAATACAGTAGAAAGCATGCAATACATGATGAATACATGAGGGAAGTCATGCAAAACATGATGAATACATTGATATAACATTTTCATATATGAAATAAAATCCTAACTAAGGGGTGGGGGGAGCTCATCGCTATGCCCTTGAAACTGCCAAAACACATAGTATAAAACTTGAACTGTAGGGGTAGCTCATCGCTACACCCTTAATACTAAACTAGGGGGAAAATAAGCCAAACAAAACCTGAGTGTGGGGGGAGATCATCGATATGCCCTTGAAACCACACAAGGGGGAAGACACATGAAGAAGACACATGGAATACATGAACATCGTATAGCATGCCATAGACATACTATATGTCTTAAACACTACAAACATGGGTGATGGAAGGAGCTTATTTCTAAGTCCCACAATCTAAAACATGTTGCAAGCATAGTTGACAATTGTGCTTATGCTACAACAACTACCAAAGACACGCTTAAGGGAGGATAGCTCAAGATCCAACCCCACCTTGTGATGAGGACTTTGTATAAAAGGATGTGCACTAGCTCAACAGATACACCATCTTGCCTTTTGTAGAAGGGATTTGTATAAAAGGATACACACTAGCTCAAGAGATACGTTATCTCAGCTCGTGGAGAGAGCTTTTTTATTGCAATTTAAGTAAGGATGTGCACTAGCTCAAGAGATACAACATCTCACCTCATAGAGAGGGCTTACAAACACACTTTGTTAGTGCCAAAATCATCAGACCGATACGATTATATATGCCCCCACCCTGAGGTGATTGATGTCGCTTACCGATATCAAGCACATTAAGGTAGATAGAAAACACACAAGGGAACAAGAGCTCTCGCAAAGCCCATGCCCTCGAGGTGACATGTGCTTACCATTGTTGAATGCTCCTACAAACACATTGATATAATATGCTCAGATAAACAACAAGGTCAAATCATGAAAACTATGCATGAAAACAATCACATCAAGGACCAAGGCTATACTCATGGGTTTAGAGTTGAGTATAACCATTGGGCTATATTGCAGGTACCTCAGAACCGAGTGTAGCAACAAGGTGAGATACCAATCAAAGTCTACAAGGGTAGATTGAGTGGATTGTAAAATGTTAGTCACAAGAAATGCCATAAGATGATACATCACATGGAGTGATTCTACTAGTCAATTGTTAGATATATATATAGATCAACCCCATCTTCATATATGGACTAGGTCCATTTTCTTCTTACTCGCTAGAGGGACGCACGGTTCTTATCAATATTAATTTGTTTTCATCATCTGCCAACTAGGTAGAATCATTGAAGAAGGTAAACAATAAAAATGAGAGGAGAATAAATGCCTTAGGAAAACCACATAGGACGATGCCCCCAAAATACCCTCTGCAATGCTATGCCCCTAAGGTATGACACAAAACAATAAAATAAAGGAGAGTCAAGATAAAAGAATGGTGAAATAAATAGAAGAATGGTCACAACAAAGGTAGTCTCCCGATATCCTTGACCTTACAAGAGTACCAAGGGTCATCCTAGGAGGCCTAAATAACACACAACACAACACAACACCATGCTAACAACAACATATATCTAGGAGGAGGCTACCCTTGAGAGAAACTAGAATAGGTGCTGCATCGATTGTGGCTTAAGGGGGGAGAAATACTTAACAGATTCAATGGGATATAAATCATGGAGGACAATCCTTGTCTATTAGCTTAGGATATCTCGCATGTAGTTTTGGTCTTATTGATATTGTATTGACATTATGTTTAGGACGATGGTAGGATTTGGTGGGCTTCAAAGAATGGTATCTAATATTGAATGTGTAGTTAATTCCAATGACTTGTAAAGGTACTTTGATTCCTTGTTGTTTATACCACAACCATTGCCCATGTAGTTGTAATTCTTGTACAAAATTTGGAATCTACAACAATAGAGAGAGTCCCATCTCTTTAGATGATGGTGAGGCCTTGTAGGTCTCATAACTTGTAGTGTAAGTACATGAGTATTGTCTTCCCTTTCTAGCAAGGAGACTGTGGGTCTCATAGGTGTTTCCAAAGATTGCTTGTATGAGATCAATGCCACTTTTGATGTGTCAAAGTTATTAAGATTATATTCCCCCATACAAGGAGTAAAATCTAACGAACCCCAATCATCACCAAAATATGCATTTGATGGTTTAGAATCTTGCACAGCATTATCTGTGGCAAGATGTGTTGATGAATCGACTCGTAAGTTATTTAGACTCATATGATTGTTAACTTGTTTTTGCGTTTCAATATGTAAACAACTATTTGGATCAGGATTGGCTTCAACGGTGTGAAGTTTGTTTTTATAAATAAACTTAATTAATTGATGAAGGGTAGGCTAAACTACCCCCATGGCATGAATCCATAGTCTACCAAGAATCATATTGTATGAAAGTGAATCAGACATGACATGAAAAAGGGTAGATAATGTCATAGGTCCAACCTTTACGAGTAAAGTTATAGTACCTAGGCATTGTCTGCCAACATTATCAAAGCCATGGATGCTAATCTTAATAGGTTTGATTAAAGAAGTGTTGATCTTGCTTCTGCATAGTAAGTCAATGCCATAAACATTAAGAGTCAATCTATTGTCAATCATAACTCGCTTTATCAAATCCGTATCTATTGTGATAAATTTATTATAAGTGGATCATATTCATTTTGAATTTCAATTGACGGTAATTCATGTGGTTGAAATAAAATATCCATTTTTGTTGCATGCATACAATCTAACAAAGTTGTTACATCATTCAGCTTAACAACAAGTGGTACAATCACCTTTTGTAAAGCTTCTTGTAGCATTCCATAGTATGTAGGCAATTTTTGTATTAAATCTCAAAGAGATATCTTAGCCAGAGTAACATGAAGCTATTCAACAAGATCATATTCTTGACCACCTTTATGAGTAAGATGAGGTGGTGGAGGGAGCATAGGTTGAGAAGATGGAAGAGACACAGGCACATGCGATGCTTGCTTGCTTTACTTGTTATTACGGGTGTTGTATGTGTGAGAAATCATATTGTAATGTGGTTGTTGTGAAACATTTTGAACACTTTGATTCCTTTGAGTGATTTGTCTTGCATGATTTAGAATGTAATCTGGGGGCCGAGGTGGTTTTTGTTCATCTTGATCCATCATCACCAGTTTTAGGCAAGAAGGTGAATTAGGCGCCCCTTGTACAATCATCTTAGGAATATTAATAGCCGGAGTAGCATGAAGTTGTACAACAAGATCATATTCTTGACCACCTTTATGAGTAAGATGAGGTGGTGGAGGGAGCATAGGTTGAGAAGATGGAAGAGAGATAGGCACATGTGGTGCTTGATTACTTTGCTTGTTATTACAGGTGTTGTATGTGTGAGAAATCACATTGTATTGTGGTTGTTGTGACACATTTTGAACACTTAGATTCCTTTGAGTGATTTATCTTACATAATTAGAATGTAATATGAGGATCGAGGTGGTTTTTGTTCACCTTGATCCGTCATCACTGGTTTTAGGAAAGAAGGTGCATTAGGTGCCCCATGCACAATCATTGTTATAGAAATTTTGTGGATCATCTTCTAAATATATTATGAATAGAGTATAATAGAATTAAATGTCATATGAGATATGCCCCTCAAGTGGGAGACACCATCAAAATAGTGTACAATGTATATATAAATATGTAGGTAGAGCATGGAATCTCTAAATCTCAACCAGTAATGTTAGATGGGTCATTATGCGATAATTCATCATCATCTCAATTGTATGATTTATAAATTACCTTTAATTATTTAAATTTTAGCATGATATTGAGAAGTCAACATTTGTGAATGTGCTTGATGTATGTGGAATCACAGATGGGCATTTTAAAATACATTGATATTGTATTAGTAGAGAGGGCTCTAGTTATGCTTTTGAAAAATACTTATTTTTCTTTGGAACCCATATGGATGCAATTCCACGGTAAGTTACATTCTTGTTTTCATTTGAAGCACAAGGATGAAACCTCCTTTGCTTTGGTATGAATGTGAAATATTAAAAAAATGATCATGCCCTCTAAGTGTTTCAATTAGAAGATTGCTAAGTTCTTCCTTTTCGTAAGTACCTAATGATAAATGAGACTATAATAGAAAATATAGAAATTAAACTATTCTAATATAATTTAAAATATTTGCTATTTGTAAATGAACTATGTTACAAATAGATATACAAATAGATTTGATGCACCTAGAAAATGACCAATGTGATACTGGAAATAGACTCAACAAACTAGGAAAATAGTCTAGTATAATTTTAGGTCAAGTATTTGACATTGTTGGAGGGAAGAGGTGGGCACTTCTATAACATAGTGATGAGCACCATTGAAGGACAAAAGTGGGCACTAGTGTGTAAGAACTCCAAGACCTTCAAATTTTCTACAAATCTACTCACTAAAAATCTATGATCTTATTTCTACTTGTAGAATCTAAACAATGTTCTATGAATTTGAGATATCCTAAGCTAAAGTTGGGGACAATGGAGGAAAAGGGTGTGCTATTAAGGGTGTGCGAATTTGAGATCTCTTGCTTGTTTATTTGTTGTGTAATGGAGTCTTGTTGATCACTTGTGAATGAAAAGAGTATGAATTGTTTACCAAGTTTTCTAATTGAGTGGTAACCTTATAAATGGAGGGTAAAACTAGGTTTATAGTGAGCTTCTTTGGAAAAACAACCATTGGAAACATGGTAAGGATTAGCAGATGACTCCAACCTTTTCCTCATACTCATTGGGAGCTAACTTAATACTTGTTTGTGTGATGATTAGTTATTTCTTGGTATAAAAAGATATTCATTTGAACATCAAGGAGTCATCACAATATCATTCAAATAGCTAAAGCATTTACAAGGAGCATTCTTAGAAACATCTAGACTCGGAGCACTAAAAAGAATAGTTATTACATTAGAATTTGCACCTAGATCATGTGCATGCTTGTTTGTTGACTATCAAATGCTTGTATAAGGTCATAAAGTCATTCATTCAAGGGGTTTGATTGAGAAGAATGTAAACCTTTACAATTTAACAATCTACCTAAGGTATTTCTAAATATTGCTAGCACTTACACATCAATAGAGATCAAGCATGAGAGTGAACAAAATCCCAAAAGCTTACACCACTTGGCCTAGATCAATACCACACACCAATGATCATATAAGCATCTTGTGAGATTCATCATAAGCCCAAAAATCAACTCCCAATAGAATCTAAGTTTATGTAGAGTTCAAGAAAAATCTACACTCCAAGGTCGTTATTTTTCTAGATTGTGGTGAACCAATTATACAAATCATCAACAATATAATCGATCTTCAATTCAAAAACTAAGTACACCTTTCATTCAAATTTTATTTCGAATACTCATTTATTACAATTATCTATTCCCATCTAATATGAATTAATTTAAATTGATTTATACTTATTAGCCTATATTAACATAGAGAAAGAGTAATGTTTTCCTATAAAAAAATATGGCATATTATTAAGTACAATGAAAAGACAAATCTGGTCTGACGTCTTCCTTGCCGACCTCGGTAAAATTAAATCTTTTACCATAGCATTGACGTTTACAATTTTTTAAATTCAAAACAGAGGTTTGGCAGAAATTAGGCATATCTAATATGAATTGACTTGGGTTGATTTCTCTTGTGCGGGTCAAGATGAATCCATTAATTTAAAACACAGTTTTGAATCTGTTAAATTTAAGGTCCAACTCCAATCTTGAAGATTTGCAATCATGGTTTCCACTTAAAAAGAATCGTATGGGAAAGAAGGCAAAGCTTACAACGAAAATCACGGAATGGAGTGATATTTTCTCAAGACTAGAAAGAACGAACTAATTGAAATGAATACGAAGACCCCGCAATGAGCGGGATATATTGTCTCGAGAGTCGAGTCTAGAAAGAATGAACTAATTGAAATGAATACAAAAACCCCTTCACACAGCCGGGTCTAGAGTCTAGTCTAGACATAAACTATAATGTTGAATAGCAAGTCCTCTTCTGGATAAGCTATCCTTCTAGACTTATTCCACAGAGCCGGGTCAAGTTGAGCGGCTAGTAGTCGTGCGTGTGGAAACCCGCGGCAGTAAACGTGTGTAGTACACGACACGGCATGGAAGCAATCTTAATCGACGCGGCTGCTGCACAATTTCAACTCAACGTGGTCATCCCGCGGAGAGGTATCTATATAAGGAGCCCAATCCCACCAACAACATGTATAATTCATTGCGAACCATGGAGAGTAGCGGAATTAGAGCGGCCTCAATTGCCTTCATACTTGCTGTGCTGTGGAGCGGAGCATCGGCGGGAAGCATAAGCGTATACTGGGGCCAAAATGGCAACGAAGCCACTCTTGCCGATACCTGCTCAAGCGGCAACTTTGCATTTGTGATCCTCTCGTTTCTGACCACGTTTGGCAACGGGCAAACGCCGGTGCTCAACCTGGCAGGCCACTGCGATCCCCCCTCCGGAACATGCAAATCGCTCACTGCCGACATTAACTCTTGCCAGTCCAGCGGCGTAAAGGTGTTTCTCTCCTTGGGCGGCGCCTCCGGAAGCTATTCAATCGTCTCCGCAGATGACGCACAAAGCGTGGCCACCTATCTGTGGAACAACTTTCTCGGAGGGAGTTCGAGCGACAGGCCTCTCGGAGACGCCGTTCTGGACGGCATCGATTTCGATATCGAAGCCACGACGGAGCACTGGGACGATCTGGACCTGAAGACATCGATCAACAAATATTTTATTTGTTCACAAAAATAAAAACATTTTTAACAAATGTAAATTAATTCATTAACCAGGAATAAAATAGAAACCAGCGAATCACAAGGGAAAGAATTACCCCGTAAATTTTGAATAATGAGGCGCTCTCGATGCCAGATTAGGTCTTTTATTGTTTGTTAACCTCGGAATGAGCAAGTGGATGTGTTAGTTGATCATTGGGCAAGGTAAAAGTGATCTAAATGTAGCCAAATGTAAATAAAAGAAGGGGGCGTAAAGTTTGTAAAGTAGTTTGCTGTAATCTGCAGAGTGTCCTAACAACCTGGTGCTAGGTATATAGATTAATTTTGGCTTTAGTTGAGAGGTGTGACAAGGAAGTAAAAGGGATATGTTAGTTTTCTTGCTTTGGCAAATTTGCACTTTAAAAAACCAACTCACAACTAATGCAAGATAATATCCCAATGCCCTTATGTTTTCTTACAGGTGATGCATGTTAATGTACGAAAGCCGTTAAGGCAAATTTTAGGTCATAAAACACAATAAATCCTGCATTTTTATATTAAGACGGAGATGCTATCTTCCATTTTTCTTACTTGGAGGGAGATATGAAGCTTCTTACTTTTATATCGAAGAACTGTCTTTCATTCTGAATTATAAAATTGTAAAGGAAATTAAATTTACTAGAATTAGAGCTTGTAGGTGGAGATATACTAATCAATATGGGATGAGAAGTAAATGAGTAGTTTGCAATTAGAGTTCAAAATTGGAAATGTAGTTAATTGAATGAGATGATGTAAAATGGATGAAGTAAAAATTATAATTGGAAGTGTTAGGTGAATGTGATGATGATTTAAGATTTGTCAATAGACATTAGTTATTATAAATTAAAAGTCTTGGTGATACTTGGTTTAATATTTCTCTTTATATTTGAAATTTAATGGTTAATTATTTTTATTTTATCTTATGTAAAGTTATTGTTTTCTTATTAGTCAAATAGAAATGATTTATTCGTTACAGTAATGTTAGGCATTAAAAATATAAATCAAATTGGCTAACATTATATTGAAATAGGAAAAATTGTTGGTGCATATTTATTTTCTTACATTTTGTTAATTATTTTATTGCATATTTGTAACTAGGATGGGATAAACTTGCTTAGGTAGGCATGTACTTAAGTAGGTTGCATTTGCACATGTAACTTGTACATCTTTTTTGATGGAGTAATCTCGACAGAGAGGGTAGAACTAGACCCTTGGCAAATCATAAGATTTGTAATCCATGAAGTAGTTTGTCAAGAATTAAATGAGATGTTCTAATAATCTTGATCTAATCTAGTAAAAAAATGTAAACATATCATCCTCGAAGATAGCTCCATAGTGGTCTACATGATTAGCTAGAGGATATCTAGCAAAGTAAATACTATTTATAACTCTTGTAGAACATAGGTTCAAGATAGTGGTTATGATTCTTACTATCCATCATTTTAGAGTTAGATGTAGAACAACAATATCTATGCAATATTCCTTGGTTACATCAATAGTAAGGGAGGTTGCTCCAATTTAAATGTTTACAATATGGATTGTTCATTTCCTTCAATGTTTGAGTGCCAACTATTGAATATGGTAGTTTTTATCACAGTGAGCCATCTATTCGCATATTAGATGGAGACCAATAAGTGTATAACATCGTAAGGAAGTGACAGTAAAACTTGTTGCAGAAATTTGATAGCCATAGCGAGGCAATCCCAAGCCTAGATGTCTAATTTGAATGTCATTTTTAGGTGAGTTTAGTTTATTGTTATTATTTGATGTTGTACTTATTCTCTCTTCCATTGGTTTATTTTTCTACTAATTGATAGCCTTATTATGTTTTGAGACAAATTACAAACTCAAACATCTGCTTTTCTTACAAATTATGTGAAGAATACTTGATTCTTTAGCTGAGTGAATATTATTTTCATACATGGGCACACTTTCTATAGAAAACATTCTTTTTAGTTAATTGCAAAGGCATGGTTTCTTATTTTTAAAAGAGTGGTAATAGTTGGTTTCCATTTGTTATTGCATTTATTTTTTCTTAAGCTTTCTCACTGTTAAACTAGTCTCGTCAAAGTTGAATTAGCTCTACAATGTTAAGTATCCAAATATTTCATGGATGAGAAAACTCTCCTACAAAACTAACATGGTGACCATTATAAACTAATAAACCTAGGATACAATCAGAGCATAGAATTATTGAAATAACTATAATGTTTCTCAAACTTTTGAAGTTTTTTTTCCATGCATTTCTTGTCCAATACCTTCTCTTTTAGTATTATTATTCTTCTACTCGATCTTCACCAACTATTGTTCTTATGTAAATCCCTCTTTTTTGAATATTTATATTTTAAATGTAAGTAAAAGATATTTATTATACATTAAAAAAAAAACACCATTGTCATTGTCTCACATTGCAATATAAATATTTTTTAATAAATTTTATTCCAAAATTTATTGTTTACATTACTCGCAGCCTATTAGCAAATCCATTGTGCCTAAACTCTGTGCAACTACTAGTATAAGTAATTAGCTGATAGGCTTTTATATGTGAGCATTCTAGTGCTTGGAATTGTCTCACATCGTAAAAAAATTCATGCCGTAAAATTTTCTAAACTCATCGGTTGTTCCTATCGGCGTATTCCTTGAACCTCCTATGGGGACAAGTGCTACTATCTAGATCCCTCCTTTGTTACAAGACATGGACTCGTTCAGCTTCTACAAATAGACTTGTATAAGTTTAAAGTGGCAA
Source organism: Cunninghamia lanceolata (assembly GCA_027924645.1). NCBI lineage: Eukaryota > Viridiplantae > Streptophyta > Pinopsida > Cupressales > Cupressaceae > Cunninghamia > Cunninghamia lanceolata. The sequence goes on from BSBN01000195.1 coordinate 1,457,199, forward strand.
ATTGAAAAGCTAAATTCAATAATTGTACATTTTAATAATGTATTTTACTTATTTTCTTATAGTCCAAAATATGCTATAATAGAGTAAAGAAATAAATTGTTTTATATAAAAAATTCAAGTAAATTAAAGCTAATACAATAATCCAGCACAAATAATTTATATTAATTAATGTTGGATGAATAAATTATTTTTAGAAATTAAACACAATAGATGGGGAACTTAGCTTTGGGAACAATAATGATGAATTAATATTTATGTCATCCAAAATTGAGTTGTTAAGGTGCAAAAAAATAATGCTTATTAATTGATGAATCTCTCGCACTTGTGTTATGCTATATTTTTCTTCAAAATGGATTTTTCCCACTTTTTTGGTCCCTTACCTTGGTGGACATACTCAACAAGAAAGTAACAAAAATAAATAATAGTCATGTAAGGGACATAGCATGTGATAATCATTAAGGTTTATTGTTGCCCCCAATATAGGTAAATCATGAGATAAGGGTGGCTTTGAAGACCAAATAATGATCATGTGAAAATAATAATTATGTAATTGGATTGAAAGGCAAGTGTTTAAACACAAGTAAGTAATATATGGTCATGAAAGTGCATGTGAATCTAATTTCCCCAAGGTATGAAAAATAATAAGATAAGGCTCATGTGATTAGATGGTGTTAGAATAAGAAATATGATAACAATGAGTAAATACCTCATCATTTCTAATGAGCAATAGTAATGTCATATTTGTGTGATATTAATTAGGTCTTTTACTAATTTTCCATTAGCAATAGATAATCTTGTAATGTCAAGAAAGAGTTCTACTCAATTCCTAACCAACATTTCAATAGAGCTAGGTTGAATTTGACCTTATTTGTAGGAAACCAAATTACAATTGCAACAAAAGAATCTAGAATTACAAATAACAAACCTTATCATTCGTCTTACTAAAATTTGGAGCCTCTATAAATGATGCTAGCATGTAGCGTTGGTGTCTATGCATCATCTTGTAGTCCATAGGGTAATAATATGATGCACAAAATCTTTGGGATGTGACATGATTCTACAAATCTAGCTTTATGTAAGTCAACATAGTTAGAAAAAATACCCAAGCATAATATCACAGATAATATAGATAAATCAAATGAGACATAAGTAGTTAAATCTTTAAAATGATGAACAAATACTTACAAACCTTCATAAGATTGAGCACATTCTAGATATCTACTTTTGAGATCTGAGAGAGAGAGAGAGAGAGAGAGAGAGAATAAAGTTGGGATTGCTTAGGAACTTGCTAGGAATAGTCAAACCCATGCTTTGGTCTTACAACCTCTATGAGTAGTCAAATGGTTAAGATGTTGGAAAAGTGTGTGCACCTACCCTAAGTGTGTCTAGGAATGTAGATTTAGTGACAAAAGATGCTAGGAGCAACTCCTTGGTATATGGGGAGGATGGTAGGCCTAGTGTATTGATTGGAAAGGAGGGTGGTGATCTACACCAGCGGATTGCCAAGAGGAAAAAAGGAGATTTTTTAGATGATAATAGAGATATTGTTGTTACTTCGCTTATGCAACGAGATCGATAAAATGAAAAAGAAATATGATAACAAAGTAAAGTACTTTAATATAATTATAATAAATAAAACACCAAGAGATTCACTACTGTGTTTATGGCAATTTGGACTTTAAGGAAGATATCCAAGGAGCAACCTACTTGCTTCCTAATAAAAATACCTTCAATGATTTGCAGAAGAAATATTGGAGGAATCCTTAGGAGAAACATAAGTTTCTATGGTGAAAGATGTTATTTTGATAAAACATATAACTTGCACAATAAAAATGAGAACTTGGGGAAGTGCTAGAATGAAAGCTGTAGAGTTAATGATGGAGAAAGAGAGCCAAAAGGAATATTATTATCCTCTATGAAAATGAGCATGAGCATTTTGATTGTCCTTGTCTTCTATATATTTGGTGAAGACAAGCTAAAGATAGTAATGCACATCCATGGGAACATTACATTTGTTAGGAGATATTATGAGGTGGTGGCATGCAAGAGTAACACATATTTCAAGGTGATGTATGGCTTGGGATGCTAGTACATTGCATAGAGATCTACACAATGTGCTAGTGTCTAGGGTCAACCAACTCAAATTTGGCACGTGTGTCGAGGAGAGTGATAAAAATAATGCTCTAGTATAGATTATTAATAAAATTTAATGTAAGGGGAATATGCCAAGGTTGGGTTCAAGTGGTCCTAGAACATGTTCTTGGAAAGGACACTAAAGTGAGTTGAATACATAATGTGAAATTATAGGTACACAATTTTTGACATTATAGATCTAAAGGCTCCAAATGTAAAATGAGAGGTAATGATGAATGATCCAACCAAAATGGATCAATTTTTCAATGCAATTTCTTTCTAGCATTAGGATTCTTAAGATTAGAGAAAAGAACCAAATTTTCCAACTAAAAATATCTATGAATGATTCCTTTATTGTAAGGTTTCTATAGTTGTTGTTAGTAGGAGAGGGAGAACAGACCAAAGATCTAGCCTTATTCTCTCTAAAGTGTAGTTTAAACCAAAATTTTAAGGGGTAAGAGGGAGATTAGAATTAGTGTAGTGGATTATAGTGAAGTGTGATACTGTATAATACACATAAATTAAAATAATCACACAACCATTCATTACATTTATATGACAACCAATATAACCCATCATATATTCATTATTTGTAACTATCTAGTATATTCGTATAGTATATTATCTCTCATACATATATTGTCTCTTTGTTTCTCTTTCTATCTTACATATATGTCTTACACTTTTCTCTCTTCTATAATATATTCTCTACTCTCTCCTATCTGCTCTATCTCATATTACATTGTCTATCTCTGTCTACTATGTTATATTTCACTTTGTGGTGTATATATAATGTTAGATAGATGGGTGTTTCCTTTTCTCTTTCTATGTCACTTAGATGTTGTTGTAGGTCGATTGTAAGTGTTACATTTGCCTTATGATTCCTTTAAACTTGTCTTTTATGTTGCAAGACTCTATCTTGCCAACATCATCTCCCTATTGAACCCATGTCTTGACATCAAGACATGATTACTCTATCCACCAATCTTCAAAATACTAACTATCCTTCCATAATATAAAACTTTCTTTCCACATCTTACAAAAGTGTAAAAATTTCTTCCTCTCTAGAGGCAAGATGTTCTTATGTATACCCCTCAACTAGGTGTAGCTACTATCCCATTGGATGGTAGCCTATTACAAAAGGTGGATGGGTCCATGCATCTTTAGTAATGTTGCTTCTAGATATTACTAATAGAGTCTAGGATTTCAATGGAGTTAGCAAGCTTCTTTGCTTCCCCTAAGAGACCTGCTAGATGTGCCAGTTGTAGGTTGACCACCTCTCTTTACCTCCTGACCTATGGTCTTAAATTTTCCCTTCGAACATGCACCTATTAGTATTATGCCATTTTTTTTATTTTTACCTTTTGGATACCATCCTTATCTCTTTTTGCATCATAGGAGGGAGAGGCCTACCTTATTTGGTTTTCAATATTCTCCATTTGTATTTTCATTTCTTTTATTGATACAAGCCATCATAGGAAGAATTGGTATAATACATATTAATGTTGCTTAATGTATTTTTCATATTTCTAACTTCCATCTCTAGTTTGGCCCATGCTATGGTGCATTTTCTACTTATATCCTCCAATAGTTTCTTTTCAATTTCAGTCATTAGCTACTATTTGATGGCATCCTTTTTTACATCCTAATTCTAGAATTCTACCATAACATCACTTATCAACTTCCTTAACTATTGATCCGAGGGTAGTTTAGTATCTCTACCTATTTGTGGTAACCTTGTTTATACAATTGTGAGGGATTCTTCAAGGGATTCTATAATTTTACATGTTTTGGTAAAAAGTGTAATAAGTTATTTATCAGCAAGGAGTTACTATTTACTGGTCAAGCATCTTGGTCATTATGAGAGAATCTAGGATCCCAACTTATAGGTGATTTTTATGACACTTGTCATTGTCTTTGTATGGCTATTATTAACCCATAACACCTTCTACAAGAAGACAAAAACTACCTTGAAAATAAGGACAAACTAGGTGCCCATTTTCGTGAGTTAGTTAAAACCTAAAGGGCTATGTTAAGAATGTTGAGATACTTCCAAGGTAGGGACATTGCGATGTGTAACCATCTTGGATGCCATATTTGGTGTTGTATTATGCTATATAATAGATGTTAAGGGAGGTAGAATAGACATGTTATGAGAAAGAGTGAAAACTCTGTACACAAGTGCTAAAGGACTGAAGACTAAAGAGGAGTAAGGAAGTGACTATGTTGTAATCTCTCTTTTGAAGATAATACAGACTTTGCCTCTCTTCTTGGTGGAGTTTTTCTCAAAAGAGTTTCTCCACGTAAATACTATGTTACGTGTTAATCTCTTCTATTATCTATTTCTTCTTAGTGTAGTTATTTACATTATTGCAATCTCCATTTGACTAACTACTAATTAATTTTACATTTGTAGTTGAATTCTGGATTTTCATTTTATATTTGTTTACCTTCATTTCTAATAGCCACTATTTGTGAAAGTGCTTGCTTTATGTGGAATTGGAGATAGATCTTTTATAAGCCATTGGTATTATATTAATAGACAGGGCTTCAGTTATGCTTTTGGAACCCATATGGATGTATTTCCACCAAAAGTTTTTTAAAAAAAAATTTGGAGCATAAGGATGCAACCATTCTTGCTTTGGTATGTATGTGAATGATTGAAAAATGATCCTACCCTAAATGTTTTAGGGTAGGATAGCTAAGTTCTTTCTTTTTGTAACTACTTAATGGTAAATTAGATTATTATAGAAAATATATAAATGAAACTATTCTAATCTTATTTAAAATATTAAAAATAGGAGCTAGGAACTGCTATCTATAAATGAACTAAGGTACAAAAATATATGCAAAATAGAGTTCATGCACCTAGAAAATGAGTGATGTGATGCTTGAAATAGACTCAACAAACTGAGAAAAAATGGTTTGGTGTAATTTATAGGTAAAACAAAGAATTTTTAGATCTGGGTGTTGTTGGAGAGAAGAGGTGGGCACTTCTATAGTGTAGAGGTGAGCACAACTATAGTGCAGAGGTGGACACTATTGTGTATAGAGAACTCTATGATCTTCAAATTTTTTGGATATCTACCATATCTCACTAAAAATATATGATAGATTGTTTCCACTTGTAGAATTTGAATATTATGTTATGAATTTGAGATATCCTAAGCTAATGTTAGGTGTAGTGCATTATGTTTTTGAACTCCATTTTAAATTTGGGATCTAAGCATTTAGCCAGACCATGAATTCATGATATGGCAAGACAAATCTATTGATAGTCTAGAGAGAGCTCAAGTGATTGAGAAAAGCTAGCAAGGAATATAGTAGAAGTTTTATATGTGTTTACAACCACTCCATTCTGGAATAAGGCTTATGGAAATCAAGACGCAGCCAAAATCCAAGGCAAAGAGAGGTGCCAGCTTCCAGAAGAACTTCCATCTCCATTTCAAATTCCAGATGCCTTTCTGAAAGATGGCGAGCCATGTCAAAATCTAATGCCATCTTTCCAACCAAGGGCACAATTAAGATCCAACGCAGAGGTAAAATACATAGCCATGGTCTTCAAGAGGCACATCCAAACACAAAATAAAAGCCACCCTAAATTTCAGTGCCAAATTCAATGCCATCTCTCAAATTTCCAACGCAAAAAATTCAAATTAGCAAAATACTCTTCAATTTCAATGTCAAAATACATTGTCCAACTTCAAACTCCAATTTACAACATTTATTTTCAACAGAAATCAAAATTTCATTTCCATCTCAAGAAATCAGCTAATGGCGCTCTATTCTGATGCTTTGAACATGCTTCCATGCACCATTGATCAATCATTTGCCTATGTGGCATATGTGTTGGAATATGTAATTTCTCTCACATAATGAGAAAAAAAAATGTAAAATGAGAAAAGTTCTAGAAAGAGGAGAGTTCTAGATAAGAAAGGTTTTAGATGGATTCTAAAAAAATGTTGTAGAAGGTTTCTAGATGAAGTTTAGAATAGCCTAGAAAGGCAAAAGACCTCTATAAAGAGGCATGATGTAAAGCAAAGGAATGAAGTCAAGTCAAGTGTAAGTGTGAGAATGCAGCAGCATTTGATGTATGAAGTTGTAAAGTCAAGTGTAAGTGTGAGAATGCAGCAGCATTCGATGTATGAAGTTGTAATGATGCTATGAATTAATGGTATTGTGCAGCAGCATGATTTGAGAGTTATATGTTGTGTTTATGTGTTTGATATTTTTGAATGTGTATTTAATGTCTTGTGGATTTGATATACACCACCATCATGGTGGTATCAGAGCCAGGTTATTGGGAAGTTAGATTATGTAGATCATCTAGGGTTATGAGAGTCATGTTCATGTGAAGATTTAGAGTTAGAGTTAATCCATGTTCATCTAAAGGCTTAGGGTTTTGCAGCCGCCAAGGTGAAAGATCATGTGTTTGTGGAAATCGTAGGTTAAGGAAATCAAATTGTTGAAGCCGTCAGGTTAGAAAGGAGGCGTTTGAAGGAATTGCTGGCAGCAGAGGGTATAGGAAATTGGTGGTGAGATTCAAAAGTTGTTTAGCAGAGTTGATGCAGATTGCTTTTGATATCTATTGGGTGATCATGCCGGATTTCTTTATTTGCTTGTCATCACACATGAAAAGAAAGGATAACAAAGCTGCGAAGGAAAATTCAGCTTTTTTGTTTTAGCTACTGAAGACAAAAAGGAGGAAATCATCATAAAGGAGCTGCAGATCTAGTCATTGTTTTATCAGCTAGTTGAAAAGAACAAAAGGGAAATGAGCGATGGTATTTTAGAAATAGGCAGCAACCTCTCCAGCCAAGAAGGAGATGATAGAAGTTTTTGAAGACACAAAAATATCAAGTAAAAGGAATGAGACTGTTGATTAGGGCTTAAATTTGACAGTTGTATAGCTGTATTTAAAGATTTTAGCTGTAAAATACAATAAAAATAAATATTTGACTGTATTGATATACAAGTAATTTATTTTTAAAACTGTAAAAAAAATAATTAATATGAAAATCTGACTGTATATATAGAATATATCCCAAATTTTTAGTTTTTTTTTTTATGAGTATAAATTTATAATTGTATATTCATTCTAAATATATATCTTTTAGATTTGTTTTTAATAGAATATATCCCAATTTCCTAAATTTTTAGATTTGTTTTTTATGAGTATAATTATATAACCATTTTAAATATATATTTTTTAGATTTGTTTTTTAATTGAATATATCCCAAATTTTTAGATTTGTTTTTTATGAGTAAAATTATATATTCACTCTGAATATATATCTTTTAGATTTGTTTTTTTAATAGAATATATCCCAAATTTTTATATTTGTTTTTTTATGAATATAATTATATATTTATTCTAATTTCTAAATTTCTAGTTTTTTGCTTTTATTTTTAGATTTTTTAATAAAAACTTCTATTATTTAAGAAATAGACTTTTTTTTAATAGAATATATTCATTCTAAATTTCTAGTTTTTTGCTTTTATTTTTAAATTTTTTTAATAGGAACTTCTATTATTTAAAAAAAAAATCCATAAATTAATTTTTTTATAAAATATTTTATTTATCCTAGGTTTTTTCAACAGAGCTTTCTAAGCTTTTACTGCACATCAGAAATAATGAACCTTTTTAAAATATCTTATATATCCCTGATTCTGTCCTTCAGAATAAGTTGAAGTTTTAGACCCAAATTCCCAATCAATTCCAATTTCCAACACAGCCTAAAGAGCACAAAATCTTACCAGATTTTAACTAAATATTATACTTGTAATTGAACAAGTATTATAATTTATAAGTCAATCAAATGCTTTAGTTTTGCATTGGAGGAGAATCACGAATTGAAAAGAACTAAGGTTGCAGCCCGCTGCCCAGGGGTGTGACTAGAGGTAAGACTACCCATGCATGTTTTCTTATTATTTTTATTGCTTCCGTATTTTATATACACGACTATTGTTTCTATATTTTACATGCATATCTATTGCTTCGAGTCTCATGCATCTATCTTTTTAATGTAATTTATTTTATTAAAATTATAATTTATGATTTAGATGAATCTATTAATTTTTGTAAACCTTAAATTGTTAAAAGAATGTGTAAATTTAAATATTAAATATTTTATTTATGGTTCAATTTTTATAAACTTAGATGAATTTGAACAAAATATCTAAATATTTCATATTTGAATTGAAAAAGCTCCAACTTTATATATAAATTTTTGACTTGCATTTTAAAAATTAATTGTCAATAGGCAATACTGAAGACTAAACTGTAGGAAAAAAATTCCTTGACAAGCAAGGTGGATTGTCAAATTTCAAATTTAAGCCCTACTGTTGATAATCAAGCTGCCGATTTTTTTAAAAAAATTGCCATAATCTGAGAGAGGAAATTGTGAAAAAAAAAGTCATCATATTTTAGGTGTAGATCTAAGGAAAAAGAGGAATCATCGAAGATCTAGAAGGTATTAAGCCGCCATTGTCTGTATATTCTACTGCAGGCCGTAGCCAAATCGTTGGGAATTGCAAAATCACTGATAGCAGCCACCATAAATTGCTGAAGTAAAGCTGCCTAAAACGTAGGCGGTTTAAATTTTTTATGAAATTAAAATCCATTTGCAAAGGAGAAAGATCATATAGGGAGGTCACTATTTGTTTAAAGGCTGCAGCCCTAGAATTGCAACCACATTGTTGACGGAAATCGCCATCAAGAAAAAGGTCTGTAGCTTGCTGAGGAATCGCTGAAACTGAGCTGTCAAAAATTGCAAACTATAGCAGATTACAGAAGGGATCGATTAGTCTAAAGTTTCTAAAAAGGAGCCTGAAGCCACCTGCTACCTAGAAGGATAAGACAATTTGTTGAAAAGTCAAAAGAAAAGGAATCGCTAAAGAAAGAGGTGAGTAGAACTAAACTGTAGCATGTTTGTGATGGCCCTTGAAGTATATAAGCAAATCCCTAGAAATTAAATCCTTATTTTTAAAGAGCCGTAGCAAGCAGAAGAAGTCGCCTAAGTTGCAGTATTGACCATGGATGAAGTAGCAATTTTTCTGAGAAGTGTTTGAGCTGTAAAAAAAAGAGTCTAGATCGTTGTTTGGGAAGTGGATCGCTGAAAAAGAGAATGCCATCAAGTTTGAAGTGAAGGAGATTAAGAAGTTACAAATCTTCAAAAAAGACGCCAGTCCAAGTGAAAATCACAGAGCACCAAGATCAATCACTCAAGAGTTAGACAACAGCAGAAGAATTATCAAAGGAGGCCATATCCAAACAAAGGAGTTTTGGTTTGTACAGGAAGTCTAGAAGTTGCCAAAAGGAGATCTAGAAATTTGTAAAGCCATCAAGAAGGAGAAAGGTAATTGCACCCTGACTGCTGAAATTGCTGCGAACATTGTTGTTATTGAAAGTTATTGAAAAAAAATAGAGTATTTGAAATAAAATAAAACAGAACATAGCAAATAAAAAACACTTGAATATATTATTATTGAACAACAAATGTCTGTGTAAAACATAATGCAGCGAATAAAAAACACTTGAATATATTATTATTAAACAACAAATTACACAGAAAGTAAATGATTTCTTAGATTGATTACAATGGCAGCCTTGCTACTATATTTATAACATTCATGGAAATCTCTAGAATATTTTAGAATAACTAAGAGAAGTGTCCAAAAGGAAAAATCTGGAGGTTTCTATTTAGAGATGGAAGTTTCCATATTCTGGAACATTCTATAAAATAAACATTATCTCCAACACCCCCCATAATGTTTATTTGGAGAAGATAATTACAAAATATTACTATATAGCAACTTCTTTGAGATTTAACAAATTTCTAAATTTGACAAATTTCACCTCAGATAGTGCTTTTGTAAATATGTCTGCAATTTGATTTTCTATTCCATAAAATTTTAACTCTTACCACTTGATTTTCTATCAAATCATGAACAAAATAATGATGTACTTCTATATGCTTTGATCTAGCGTGATATATTAGATTTTTTGCTAGCTTGATAGTACTTTGATTATCACAGAATATAGTAGTTGGACAAACTTGTGGATGTTGTATTTCTTCAAGTAGTCTTCTAAGCCATAATGCTTCTTGAGATGCTTTTGATGAACCAACATATTTAGCTTCTATAGATGATAGTGATATTGTTGCTTGTTTCTTGCTGTTCCAAGAAATTGGTCCTAACCCAAGATGAAACATGTATCCTAAAGTTGATTTTCTATCATCAATATCACCTGCATAGTCAGAATCTGTATATCCGACTAATGTAGGCTCTCCTCCATATTTGTACTCAATTCCAAGTTGATAAATGCCTTTAATATATTTTAATATTCTCTTAGCTACTTTCCAATGCTAAATGTGTGGATCTGACATGTACCTGGATACAATACCAACTGCATATGCAATATCTGGTCTAGTTATGGTGAGATACAAAAGACTCCCAACTAATTGTCTATATAATTTTCCATCCACCTTCTTTTGAGTAGAATTAGCACTCAACTTTAATCCTACTTCACATGGTGTATTAGATGCTTTACAATCAGTCATATTAAACTTTTTCAATACATCAAGAGCATATTTTGTTTGAGAAAGCATGATTCTTCCTTCTTCTTGCCATACTTGCATACCCAAAAAATAGTGCATCAACCCTAGATCAGTTATTTCAAAAGCTTGTTTGAGTTGATCCTTGATTATTTCAATATTATGTGTGTGATCCCCTATAATAATCAAGTCATCCACATACAATACAATAATAACAACTTTACCATCACTATGTTTTACATACACATCTAGATTAGCTTTACTTCTTTTAAATCCTACATTTATAAAGTACTTATTTATTTTGGAGTACCATGCCCTTGGAGCTTGCTTTAGACCATATAATGATTTTTTTAATCTACACACTAGATGTTCTTCACCACTTTTAACAAATCTAGGTGGTTGTTGCATGTAAATTTCTTCTTGAAGATCACCATGTAGAAAAGCACTTTTACATCCATTTGATAAATTTTCCAACCAAATTTTGTAGCTAGAGCAACTATTGTACAAATTGAACTCATTTTAGCAACTGGAGCAAAGGTTTCAGTATAATCAATACCTTCTGTTTGTGAGAAACCTTTAGCCACTATTCTTGCATTATATTTTTGAATAGCTCCATGTGATGTGAACTTTACTTTGTAGGTCCACTTGCAGTCAACCACACTTTTACCTTTTGGAAGAGTTGTCAATTCCCAAGTTCCATTTTTCATCAAAGAATTGTATTCATCTTGCATTGCTTCTTCCCATTCTTCTTTCCCTTTTGCTTCCTCATATGTACTTGGAGTGTCAACCTGCATCACCTTAGTCATAACAGCATAGTTAGCAAACATATTTCTAGGGCCTTCTTGGTATATTTCTTGAATGCTTCTAGTCTTCTGTGTGTCTTCATCACCACTTTCACTTGATGCTCAATTTGTGTTCCTTCTCCTCCTGCAAAAGATTGCACACCTTTATTTTGATCATTAGTATAAGTAGACTTATCTTCAATCAATATTGGAAAGTAAGATAATGTAAGAGAATGTTCACTTTCAATATCTTCATCAAACCATACATTCCTTTTGATATAAATTTCATTTGTTTTAGGATTATATAACTTATATCCTTTTGACTCCTCACTATATCCAACCATTATGCTCTTCTCACTTTTCCTTTCAAGCTTGTTCCTCTTTTCATCAGGAATGTGGGTATATGCATTACATCCAAAGACTCTAAAATGAGATACTGTAGGCTTCCTACCACTCCATGCCTCTTCTGGTGTTATGTTCAAAACTGCCTTAGTGGGTGTTCTATTCAAAATGTAAATTGCAATACAAATTGCTTTAGCCCAAAATTTTACTTGTATATTTCTAGAGTGAAGCATGCACCTAGCCATTTCTATTATAGTTATATGTTTTCTTTTTGCAACTCTGTTTTGTTGGGGTGAGTAGGAGACTGTTGATTCCTTCTTTATACCATGTTGTTTACAAAAATCTAAGAAAGATTTGTTCATATATTCCATATTTTTTCTTTCAGAAACTTCAAATAAACCTAAAAAGAAAAACTATAATATTATATTCCTATAAAATAAAATAATATTAAAATATCCTTAATCTTCCTCATGCACAATCTATTACTTTAAAAAAATATTACAACATTATCTTCTTTTATTTTCAATTCTATTCACACACATAATGAATTCCAAAGTTAACTTTCAACCCGCTTCCCTTATTTTTATACACACACTTCACAAAAAGTGAACATAAAAGTACTTTTGTATGTATAGACAAAGTGAATTCCAAAGTTCATTCACACACACATGCACACACATTGAATGTAAAAGTTAACTTTTAAACCAAAGTTGATTCAAAGTTGTGTACACACAAATTAAACATTATTGGTATTTGAAAGTATTTTTGTAGACACTTCACACAAAGGGAACATCAAAGATTTTTTATACACACACACACACACACAGAGTCAAAATTCATTCACACACACATGCATGCATACACAGATTGAATACAAAATTTTTCTCAGATACACATGTGCACACATAGTGAATGCCAAATCTAACTTTTAAACATGCCCACCCACACATAGTGAAAGACAAAGTTCACTCAAACATATACATATATGATTCACATAAAGTGGACATAATTATTTTGAACACACATGCATGCATGTGCATGCACAGTGAATGCCAAAATTCATTCACACACACATGTGCACACATAATGAATGTCAAAACTAACTTTCAAACCTAACCACACATAATGAAATCCAATGTTCATTCAAACACACAATGTGAATCCTAATGTTCACACACATGTGCACACATAGTCAATGCCAAAGTTAACTTTCAAATGCATACACACACACACATTTGTGTGTGTGTGTGTGTGTGTGTGTGTGTGTGTGTGTGTTTGTGTGTGTGAACTTTGGCATTCATTCATTATGTGTAAAAAATATTTTGACATTCACTTTGTGTGAATTATATGTACAAAAATATTTTCAAACTTCAATGGTGTTCACTTTTTGTGTTTGAGTGAACCTGGGCTTTATCTATGTATGCATGGGTTTGAAAATTAACTTTAGAATTCACCAAGTCACAATCTCTTTTAGGATATACTAAGATTAATTGTAAGATAATATTATTTTTTTATAGATATGCTATGCATACATACATAAATACATATATAAGTAAAAGATCTTTCTTTAGTCTAAAAAATCTATATTTATATATAATTATAAAAATCCTTTAGTATAAACTTATTATATATAATCTTTTATAAATATATGTAACCTTTATATAATATTTTATATATACAATCCTTAATAAAAATATATATTATTTAGTGATAGGCCTATAATTGTTTGTGCCTATTGGCCATTTGATAGCACCTTTGGTGCTTTTACTAGTATAGAACCAACCAACACAATATAATTGGGCATCAATTTAGGATCTAGATTTTATCTTTAAAACAAGGTAAATTAAGTATTCTATTTTGCCAGGGCTTTGTTTTGTGGACCCAAACTTTTTTATTTGTCATAATTTTCTCAATAGCTTGCATATGCTGCTCTTTTTCTTGATGCATATGGACTCAATTTCACATATGTAATATAGTTGAGTATATTCTTCAGGTCTATGATGTCATGTTCTCATGTTCAAGTTGAACACCTATTGGAAATATGAGATAGTTATAAATTAGGATATAGTAGGGGCCTTCATTTAAGTTATCAAGATTATTACACCTTGTGGATTTAGGATTTTGATCAATGGAGTTGAGTAGTGTTCTCATGTATAGACTTTGTGTTGTTTACGGTTAACATTTGGCTTCTAGAGCCTATTTTATTGGTCCTTTAGATCATTTCTAATTAGGTAGGGTTGTCCATTCTTGATTATGAGGTGGAAAGGTCCTACGTATATGTACAATAGGAATGCCATATATATATATATGAATGTAAGTGATCTAGTGGGTGTTTGTTCTTTGTTTTCTATAATGTTGCATGATTTAAAGGTTGTTCACTTTTCCTGTAAGTCCCATCAAATTTTCAAACAAGATGCACCATGTGTATCAAGGTGACAATGAATCAAAGGATGTTGATTGACCTAGATACATCTTATAAGATAGGAATGTGTGGATACATATTGCTCATGACTATGTAGAGATTTAATTGTGCTAATAGATATTTTTTGATGCAAGAGCATCTAGTGGTGTAAGGGCAATCTTGCATCACCCAAAAAAAAGATGTGTTTCAAAATTGTTGATGTTCTTTCCATTTCTTTTCAAAATTTATGGTTCTGGTTCCATAATCGCTTGAATAATGATGTAGAACTTTTAGTTTTTCCAAACTGCTAAAAATAGCAACCTACTATTTTTAGAATGTTTGCATTTGGGCACGGATTGAAGTGAAAATTTATAGGAAGCTTCATAACTAAAAAATAATACCTTTGGCGAAGGAATCACGCAAAGATCATTTGCGAGCTGAAGGATATTAAAGTTTTCATTTCCTGAAAAACACCTAAAAATTATTCAAACTCAGGTTTGAGGCACTAAATGGCCAAAACTGGTAGATTGGGTTCTTAGCGCACAGAGCACTCTATGATATTTCCAATGCATAAAATGGTTCATCAATCAGACACTCGGATCAAATGTTATGGCTCTCAGAAGTTGACCTATTTTTGGAGGGGGATGCAAATTTTAAAATTAGGTTGTTGGCCACCAAAAAGGCTATTAATAACCATTTTTGGGAATCCTAGGCATTAGTAGAGTTAAGGGGGCAAGTGTAGAGTGAAGAATAGGCAGGAAAATAGAAACCTTAGCTAATTTTGGGTTACAGAAGGCAGATGATTCTAGAGTCTTACGAGAGGAAGCTATAATATGTTGCAACATGTGGAGGGTTGATTCCTCTAATTGTATTTGAGCTTCTGTAATGTAATAAGTTGTCCAAATCAATAAAGAAAGTTCTATTTTCTGTGTGCCATTTCTGTTGTTTTTTCTTTTATTATTTACCTCTCTTCATCAAGTGGTATTGGAGTAATGGTTCCTAAGTGTGTAGACAGATCACTGACCGTGAGGTAGTTTGCACCAGGACCTAAGGTTGTGGGTTTGCTACATAGATCAAGATGCCTCCACGAAGAAATCATGTTGGGAGGAATGCTTTGATAGAAGAGGGTTTTAGAGCCTTGCAAAGGCAAATCAATGCATTGCAAGAGGAGCTACGAAGAGGGTTTGATCTGAGAACAAGACAAGAAAGTGAGATGAAGATGCAGGAGATCATGCAAAAGTTAGGTTATTGAGGGCCATTTCAAAGAGCAGAAGACGCTTAGGATTGAAGTTTCTACATATTCTAGAAATTTGAATCTAGAAGAACTTATTGATTGGATCAATGACATGGAGGAGTATTTTGAGTATAAAGATGTGGAAGACCCAGATTGGGTCAAGTTTGTACCATGCCAATATTTGGTAGAAGGAGGTCCAGTTAGAGAGGAATAGAAGAGAAAAAGGAAAGATCACCAGATGGGATCGAATGGTGGAGAAACTGAAGAAGTAGTTCATTCCTGTGGACTATGAGATGGAGTTGAAGTTGCAAGGATTGAAGCAAGACAACAAGTCTGTTAAGGAGTAAACAAAGGAGTTTTATAAAATTACTATCAGGATAGGTCATACAGAGCCCAACAAGGAGAAGGTAGCCCATTACATTAATGGGTTGAATCTAAGTATTCAGGAGGAGCTGTGCCTGGTCAGAATGACCACCATAAAAGATGCATACCAATTTTCCCTGAAGGTGGAAGAGAAGCTGAATAAAAGATTTGACAGCAAGCAAAGGGGAAGAGGTCAAGGTAGAAGGACTGGTGGAAGACCCTATGGGGGCTGAAATGAAGATTCAAAGAAACGTGAAGAAGTCGGTACCAGTCAAAATCAGAGAGGGTATAATGCTTACCGCCCTTGTGACCAAAACAATGGTGAGCAAAGAGGAAGAGGAAGAGGCAGACCTGGGCAAGGACCTAGAAGAGGAGGTTTCAGAGGAACCTATTTCCAATGTGGAGAAGAAGGGCATCAGGCATACAAGTGTCGGTAACATCAAGGAAGGATGAATAGAAGACCTGAAGGTAATACATGACTTGCACATGTAGATGAGGATGCACAGTTTGAGATTTTTGAAGATGTTGACAGGGGAGAAACCCTAGTTGTTAGAAGAAATTTGTTGAATGAGGAGAAAGAACTAAATCAAAGGAAGAGTTTATTCCACACAAGGTGCAAATGTGAAGGTAAGTGTCGTGATATTATTATTAATAGTGGGAGCATTGACAATCTTGTTTCAGAGGAGATAGTTGACAAGTTGAAGTTGACAAGAAGAAAGCATCCACATCCATATTAGATTGCATGGTTGCAGAAGGACCACAGAGCTTTGGTCAATGAATAATGTTTAGTGAAGTTCAAGATTAGGGACAACCGTGATGAGGTGTTGTGTGATATCATACCGATGGATGCATGTCATTTGCTATTGGGGAGGCCATGGCAGTATGATAGGAGTGCTGTCCATGATGGCTATGCAAACACATATTCCCTAACAAAGGATAGATTTTGTCATAAGTTGAAGCCGTTGAAGGAGGAGGAAGAAAAGATATGTAGTACTGCTAGAATTTGTTTGGTAGATGGTAGGAAATTTTTGGAGGGTATCAAGTATGAGAGTCATTACTTTACATTGATTCCTAAAATTAGTAAAGAGAAATGTAAACATGTACCAATAGAAGTTTCAGATATGTTGGAAGAATTTTAGGACATTATCTCTGATACTGTACCAAAATTTTTACCACCAGTGAGGAAGATAAGTCATTAAATGGATTTGATACCAGGAGCTAGTTTTCCGAATAAGGCAGCCCATAGAATGACTCCTACAGAGAGTGAAGAGTTGAATAGACAAATTCAAGAGCTGTTAAGGAAGGGACTAATAAGGGAGAGCCTAAGTCCATGAGCAGTACCTATAGTATTGGCACCAAAGAAAGATGGAGAATGGAGAATGTGTACAGATTCTTAGGCCATCAATAAGATCACGATCAAGTATAGGTTTCCATTGCCAAGAATGGATGACATAATGGATTGTTTGAGTGGAGCCAAGCACTTCACAAAAATTGACTTGAAGAGTGGGTATCACCATATCTGAATCAGAGAAGGAGATGAATGGAAGATAGCCTTCAAGATGAATGAGGGTTTGTATGAGTGGTTAGTCGTGCCATTTGGGCTAACCAATACACTAAACACATTCATGCTGCTCATGAACGAGGTACTGAAAGAATTTTGGGAAGTTTTGTTATTGTTTATTTAGATAATATTTTGATTTTCAGTAAGACTTGGGATGAGCATATGATGCATATCAGAAGAGTCTTAGAGAAGATGAGGGAGGAGAAGTTGCTAATTAATCTAAAGAAATGAAGTTTTACAAATAAGGAGTTGGTATACTTGGGATTTGTTGTCTCAGAGTAAGGTCTTAAGATGGACCCAAAAAAAGTAAGGGCTATCATTGAATGGCCTAAACAAAGAAGAGCTTTCGAGGTAAGATATTTTCATGGTTTGGCAAGTTTTTATAGAATGTTTATCAAGAATTTTAGTAGCATTTGTTCACCTCTAACAGAGACAATGAGAGGGGATAGAAAAGGGTTTAGATGGACTAAAGGAGCAGACAAGATCTTTGATACATTGAAGTAGAAAGTCATAGAACAACCTATTTTGGCACTTCTAGATTTCAATAAGGTATTTTAGGTAGATTGTGATGCTAGTGGTAGTGGTATAGGAGCTGTTTTGACTCAAGAAGGTAAGCCCATTGACTATTTTAGTGAGAATCTTAATGATGCCAAGAAAAAGTATTCTGTTTATGATCAGGAGTTTTATGCAATAGTTCAGGCTTTGAAGAAATGGAGACATTATTTGTTGCCGAAGGATTTTGTTTTATATACTGATCATTAGGCTTTGTAGTATCTTAATAGTCAAGGGAAGTTAAACCAGAGGCACTTAAAATGGGTTGAGTTTTTGCAGAGCTATACTTTTTTTTTGAAGCACAGGAGTGGGAAGTCCAACAGAGTTGTAGATGCCTTGAGCAAAAGGCAAAATTTGCTGACAGAAATGAAGATAGAGGTTGTTCGGTTCGATAAGCTCAAAAGTTTATATCCTGAAGATCCAGATTTTACAGAGGCCTGGAAAGCTTGTTTGGAACCTGTTACTTTGGACAAGACAAAATGGTTGGATTTCATAATCCAAGCCGGCATGTTGTTTAGAGGAAGTCAGTTGTGCATTCTAAGGAGTTCCATGAGAGAGAACCTGATTAAGGAGAAGCATAGTGGAGGATTGGCTAGACATTTTGGTCGAGATAAGACCATTGCTATTATTGGTCAAAATTATTATTGGCCATAGTTATAGCAGGATGTGAGGAAATTTATGCAGAGTTGTAGAGTGTGTCAAATGGTAAAAGGAACAAGTCAGAATATAGGGCTATATCAGCCATTACATGTACCAGAGAAGCTGTGGGATGATATTAGTATGGATTTTGTTCTTGGTTTACCAAGGAAACAGAGAGGACATGATTCCATTTTTGTGGTGGTGGATAGATTCTCAAAGATGGCACATTTCATTCCTTACAAGAAGACTAATGATGCTGTCCATATTGCTAAATTATTTTTCAAGGAGGTGGTGAGATTACACAGTCTACCAAAGAGTATAGTTTTAAATTGAGATACCAAGTTTGTTGGTTATTTCTGGAGGACATTGTGGAAGAAGTTAAAGATAGATTTGAAGTTTAGTTCTGCACACCATCCACAAACTGATGGATAGACTAAAGTGGTGAATAGGAGTTTGGGTAACCTACTACGATGCTTAGTAGGAGATAATCCCAAGGGATGGGATTTGATTTTACCACAGGCAGAATTTGCTTACAACAATTCTGTCAATAGTAGTATTGGTAAATCACCATTCTAGATTGTATATGGGAATAGTCCAAGAAATGCTTCAGAGTTAAGGAATCTGGACAAAGGAGAAAAGACAAGTGTCAAGGCTAAAGACTTTGTAGAACACATAAAGAATTTGCATGAAGAGGTGAAAAAGCACATTAATAAGATGAATATTCTGTACAAGGCTAAGGCAAATTAGGAGAGGAGATATAAGGAATTCCAGGTAGGAGATGAAGTCATGGTTCACTTGAGAAAAGAAAGGTTCCCAATTGGAACATACAACAAGCTGAAAATGAAGAAATTTGGGCCATGCAGAATTTTGAAGAAACATGATTCAAAAAATGCATATGAGGTAGAGCTGTCGAGTGGGATCAACATTTCCTCTATTTTCAACATTGCTGACTTATCAGAATATCATGAAGCTAAAATAGAGGATGGAAAAACAAAAGAACAATGGAGTATTCCAGCATCTACTTCAACTAAGGAGATAGAAGAGATCTTGGATAGCCATGTGGGAAGAAGTACTCAGAACAGGCAATATGAAGAATATTTGGTGAAATGGAAAGGAAGGCCTATTGAAGATTCTTCTTGGTTGTCTAAGGCAGAGGTTGATTATTTGGGTTTTCCTCACACAAACACATGAGACGTGACAGGGTCACTTCTCAAATTACCCTGGGTGTCTGATGCAGGAGCATCCAGTGGTGTAAGTGCCATCTTGCATCACCCAAAAAAAAGATGTGTTTCAAAATTGTTGATGTGATTTCTATTTATTTTCAAAATTTGTGGTTCTAGTTCCATAATCGCTTGAATAATGATATAGAACTTTCTGTTTTTCTAAACTACTAAAAATAACAACCTACTATTTTTAGAAAGTTTGAATTTGGGCATGGATTGAAGTGAAAATTTATAGGAAGATTTATAACAGAAAAATAAGACCTTTGGCGAAGGAATCACGCAAATATCATTTGCGAGTTGAAAGATATTAAAGTTTCTGTTTCCTAAAAAACACCTGAAAATTATTCAAACTCAGGTTTGAGGCACTAAATGGCCCCGTACGGGCCCAAAAATGGTCAGAACCGGTAGAGTGGGTTCTTAGCGCGTAGAGCACTCCATGAGCTTTCCGATGCATAAAAAGGTTTGTCAATCAGACACCCCAATCAAAAGTTATGGCTCCTAGAAGTTGACCTATTTTTGGAGGGAGATGCAAATTTTGAAATTAGGTTGTTGGCCACCAAAAAGACTATTAATAATCATTTTTGGGAACCCTGGGCATTAGTAGAGTTAAGGGAGGAAGAGTAGAGTCAAGATGATTGTAGAGTCTTGAGAGAGGAAGCTGTAATGTGTTGCAGCATGTGGAGGGTTGATTCCTTTGATTGTATTTGAGCTTCTGTAATGTAATAAGTTGTCTAAATCAATAAAGAAAGTTCTATTTTCTATGTGCCATTTATATTGTTTTTTGTTTTATCATTTACCCCCCTTGATCATTTTTAGAAATACCACTAAATGGGATCTTCTAAAGCCATGTTCCATTGTATGGGATATGATACTAAAATTAATGACAATTTGAGAAGAAGCATTTTGTGTCTATAAATTTAAATAGAATTAGGTTTCATGACATAAGTGTTGTTCTCAAATTTAATGAAGACTAAAGATTAATAGAGTTGTTTATTTGTACATGGTTGCATACATGAATGTGGATTTCTTTCCTCTTTTCCTCAAACAAGAAAATACAAAGAGAACTTTTATGTGAACCTCACAAGATCATTTTTTATAGTGCTCTCAAATTACAAGGAAAATAAATGTTAAATAAAAGTGTGATTTATTTTGTAGTCCCTCCAGATTATGACAAATGGAAGCATCTTGTCAATTTTAGGATACCATATTAGATATATTTATGTAAATTTTTATATTAAAATTGGTTATTGTTTGGTTTGGGACATTGTTCAACTCTAAATGCTTGTGTTTCATCCACTCTAGCATGATCTAGGGTATCAATTCTATTAGTTATGGATTAACTTTTCTCATGCTATTATGTGTTGAAAATCAAGATAAGGAGCTATAATGTTGAAGTTTATTTATTGTTATCTAAAATATTTTAAGGGATAGATCTGCTACATGTGTTCTTAAGGCTACATTTTCTAGCATGAATGTTATTTTGATTAATCAATCTATGTAATGATTTGTAAAATTATCCCAATATGTATTTGAAACAAACATTTTCAATGCATCATATCTATTATTTTTTGTTTAATTTTAGAATTTTAAGAAATTCTTAGTGATGAATGTTTCTGATAATAGAATGCATTTGGGTGCTTATACAACCACACTTCTAAAAGTCTAAGTGTATATCCAGTTATCCATGTAAAAGAATTATATATTTTCATATATTTGAAACCTAGAGATTTAATCTATCATACACGTGATCAGGTCAACTATAGCCAATCTTCCCACCACACATTCAATTTATATATTTCATATCTGTTTAGTGTTAGCTTTAAGCATTTCTAAAATATAGAGTTTAATTTTATAACTATTGCTAAATCCAATGTGAACCTATGCCTAATTTATCTTTATAGAACTATATATATTGGATGTCCTAACAACTTCCATAACCTTGTAATAACTTATAGGAGAGGTATAAAGTCCTATTTATTAGTGGGCTATGCCTTATAAATTTAGATTGCATATGCAATAGGCATAATGAAGGGAGGTTTATTTGAAGGGATATAACTTTGTTCCACATGTCTTGGTGGATGTGTGATTTGTGGTTCTTATCTAATAATAGGTACTTGTACATTTGTTCATGATAGCCATAGGGAATGGTTGCTTTAAACATAAACTATAATTGTCTTTCTCTTTGATTGTCCTATTATGTGACCTTGGGGAACAAGCTTATTGGTTTACTAGAGCATAAATTACAGAGGGAATGTTATCTCTTATTAATTGCTACCTAATTGTCTAATAGGCTATGCCCAAAAATACAAATTCATGTCCAGATTATGTGCCCTATTGGCCTCATTCACCCTATGTTAATTACCAATTTGATATGTGTCTTATGACTATTTCACATATTTGTGGTTAGATTTTTAATTATATGAATATGTCATAGTGTTGTCCTATAGTATGTTTTATATCTACATTGTTGCCATTTGCTTCTATGCTTGCCAATCCAATAGCTTCCATAAGATTTTCCCAATCACTCTCATGTCAGCTCCTTCTCTATTGGTGATCATGTTATGCATGGTTTGATGTTTCTAGTTATGTCTTGTTGCTCTGGTTATACCCTAGTTTAATAGGTTTAATTATTCTTGCATGGTGGCCTTTACATCTTCCCTAAACCATAACTCCTTACGTTGGCTATTCTATATTAACATGCATGCCTAAATTTATATTCTTAGCCCACCAAGTCAAATACATATGCATTTTATTCTACTCTTGTGTTGACTTCCTATAGTACATAGACCTATAACTTAGAGAACATGCTTATTTGTTTGCATGTCTTGTGTTACCACCCTCCTCAATCAATGACCAAACTCTAACATAGCAACTAATCTCCTTTCCAATCACTTCCTATTTGGCTACTAAACTCATTTCACATATTGGTACATTTGTCATTCACCCCTAGTCACACCACTTATTGCTACTACTTGTACCCACTACTACATGTCATGCCCTTAGTGGTAGCACATAGTGGTAGTTTTCCTAGGGAATAATTTTATTTTATGCTCTATGTGCTACTCATAGGATCTTCTTCCCTAAGTTTCTCAAACTTACCCGTTTATTGGTAGCTACTCCAACTCATGGCATAAAGGGTATTTGTTTCAACTGTGGTGCATCTTCATTGGTTATCAAGTACACTACAAATGGTCATTTTCTATGTGTGAATTTACATGGACCATTCACCTAATTACATGTGTCACCCTTTTCGTTTCACAAGTATTTGGTCTTTCTCAAGCTACATATGTGGACTCAATAGAAAATCCTTCCCTACCATGTGTCATCTCTAGCAATGGTAGCTCCAAGTGTTGTTATATGGAGCCTAATCAAACTTGGAGGTTAAATTTACCCCAATTTTATTGGCACAGTTCCCCCCCAAATTATTTAACAGATTCAAGGGGCAGCGTCCCTTGTGGGGGTTTGGGGGCATGCCCCCAAGGTGGGGTCAAGGGGCAGCCAAATCCTTAGGAAATTTTCTGCCAATGCATATGAGATATCACTACCTACATAATTGAATATATCTCTCATTTTTAATGTGGTAGATTTATATCCATACAAAGGGGATAAAGAGGCAGATGAAGTTGAAGCAACCGATTCATCTCATGAAGAGCAATCTGGGACAGTTGTTGCTCCACCACATATTGAATGCATTCTAGATAAACAATTGCTGAAGAAGACCCATAAGCATGAGTACTACAAATATCTCATCAAATGGAGCAATCATCCAGTTGAAGATGCTTCCTGGCTCACCGAGGATGAGATCATTAAGCAGGGTCATTCAGTGGCAGACCTCATGAGATCATGATTTCTTTCCGCCTGGGGATTTTGATGCAGGGGCATCTTGCCCTACAATTTTGGTTTTTCTTCTCTTTTGTTGTTTTGTCCTTTTTGTTTGCTTTTGTAGGTGGTGACTCCTTATTTTCTGTCATTATCTCTTAACTCATATCTATATGTAAAGCTACATTAGATGAGGAGTTCATGTCACCTTGTGTTCCCTTTCCTATCTCTTGCTAGGAATGAAGCTTTGTTTTTAAGTCTCCTGTCATCTGTGTGCAGAAACATTATCAGTAAGGTTAAATTGTCATCGATTGTTCTGCAAATCGACAGATGGCAGATTGGAGAAGTTGCAGAATCGTTAGAGGAACCATCGAAGGAGTCCCTCAATGCTTGGAAAGAATCTGAACATGCAATGATCGTTTGGGAAGATGAGAAGAAATGCAGGGGAAGACGAATCGACAACAACTAAGGAGACTATTGGCCAATGATTGCAAAATGATTGTGGAAGAGGGATTAATGCCCTTGCTATGGAAGAATCGAGAAGGAATCAAAAGAAACATCTAGAACACCAGTAGAAGGGGATATAGAAGGAGGACAGAAAAGAATGCAGATGAGGTGAAATGAAACGACAAGAAGGCAGCAGTTAGATTGTAGCTTAGGAGATAAATAGTTTTAATGTAGTTAGAAAAGGCCGATTGTTGAAGTCCATTAGATAGACCTTGTAATGCTTTGATCTTATGAAATAGAATACTGAGGATTGAGTTTTACATTCTGTCTTGTGATTTCTCTGTCAATAAGTCTGCATTTTAAAACTTCCTGTCATTTTAGTAATTGGTTGTAAAATTGAGAAGGAGACATCTTTAATTCTTGGCATTGTTCTAAGTCTCTTTAATTGAATTTTCTGTGAGATTGATTTGTTCGATTCTGTGACTAGCAAGGCTCCATCAATTTTCCTCCTTGGGATGTCTTTTTCTTTAATTTTTTCCTCGCTCAATGAGGTGGTGAATCTATTGTTTTGATTCAACTCTTATGTCACTACACTCATGTGTTTGCAATGGTCAAAATCATTCTGTATGGAAACTTACTTTCAATGCTGGTGACGTTGAGAACCAGTATATTATAATATAAAAAATCGCATACCTTAAGAGTTGTTTTATTTAATACATATAATTTTCACAACAATATTGACTTATATTATTGTCATAAAATATTATTACACATCAATATTGGCCTATATGCCAATTTTATTATATATTACGGCCTATATGCCAGTTTTATTCTATATTACGGCCTATATGCCAAGTTTATTTAGAATTACTGCATCCTGTCGCCACCCATCACATAAGTCATTCAAACGTTACTACATGTTTCTCAGGGACAGAAACCAGAGTAGGCACCTTAACCAGGGATGGCCTCATTATTACATCATCTTTAATGTGCGAGCTATAATTTGTTTGCTCGTCCCAGTACCGGGTCCACAGCATGACTCCTCCATATTTTGGGGAGTTCTTGATCTCAGGCAGCACGTTGGAGTTGAGTTCCTCTGGAGGAATGTAACCGCTGCTGGTATAATTAGGGGAAGCCGGAAGGCCGAGGAAAAAGCTGTGTGTTTGAGCGGTGGGAATAGACTCGGTCCAGTCGTTCCACGACTTCAGCAGATTGATAGCGCTTCCATTTTCATATTCGCAAGGGTTGTTGTAGAACTTGATCCACACGTAGTCGAACAACCCCGTCATCAAAGCGGGTCCCAGAGAAGCGTTGAGATTGGAGATGTCTGGGCATTCCGGAGCGGCGCTGAGGGAGACACCAAACTTATTCAGCTCCGTGGCCAGATCGTCCAAATGATCACCCGCGTTTTCGATATCGAAGTCGATTCCGTCGAGAACGGCGTCTCCGAGAGGCCTGTCGTCCGATTGCCCTCCGAGATAGTGGTTCCACAGATAGCTGGCCACCTCGGCCGCGTCATTCTCGGAGACGATGTTTACACCTCCGAGTCCGATTGATAGAAACACCTTTATGCCTCTTGAATGGCAGATGTCAATTTCGCGGCTGAGCTCTTTGCATTCTCCCAAGGAAGGGTTGCAGTGGCTTCCAAATTCGGGAACCGGCGTCTGCCCGTTGCCAACGTTGATCAGAGACTCGAGTATCACAATTCCATAGTTGCCGCTAGCGCAGGTATCTTCAAGAGAGGATTCGTTGTCATGTTGGCCCCAGTATACGCCTATGATTCCCGCCGATGCTCCGCTGCACAGCAGACTAACTAAAAACACAAATGCAGCCCCTCTCATTCCGCGACTCTCCATGCTTGGCAACGAATAGCAATGCTTTTGCTTGCCTAAGCGGCTGGGCTTGGCCTCCTTATATAGCTCTGTGCCTGCTCACCTACTTCAACTCACCTGGGATTTTCCACGCGGGAGTATTTGCGAGTGAACATTGAACGCCGAAGGAGCTACGTGCATCCAAATTTGTCAAGCGATTACTTAGTGAGGGCCCACACAACTTTCTTCTTAGAATAACAACTGATAGTGGCAAACATATACGTAAGAGTTAGGCTTATCATAAAATGTGCTTTAAATTGGCCACTTCAAAAAAAAAACAAAACGTGAAATGTTAGGACACATAAAAAAATAAAAAAACAAATAAGATGTTAGATCTGAATTCTTCATATGCAAGTCTACCATATAATAGAAAAGGTCCATATGCAAATCTACCATATAATAGAAAAGGTCCATTGCTGTACAAATTTATCATATAATAAATAAGGTTTAATAGTCCACGCAGTAGTAAAAATTATAAATATAGAATAAAATACTAATAAAATAAAATTCTTATAAACTATTTGATGATCATTATTTTATAAATTATGAGAAAAGAAAAGGTAAAGGTAAAATTCTCTAACAACCAACAATAGTATACTAAATCTTCATAAAATTATGAATACAAATTTACATAGCTAGTAACATTGATATTGAGTTACCAAGTATCAATAGTTAAGGCTAGCAATACAACCCACAAGAATCTTCCCCATTCAGAGGAAATAAAATTATTAATATTTAAAACAACAAACTCATCTTGAAAGACATCTTAATATGCCTTTACCATCCAAATTATACCATCAAGATATTATTATCATAATCCGTCAACATAATATGCCCAACTTAAATAAAGTATTAGTATCAATATAATGATAGTACAAGTAATCCTTAAAAAAAAATCTAGATACTATTATAACAATATAAAAGTATTGAATACTTAAAACAAGAGACAATTTGGCCAAAAATTATGACTATAACCCAAAGGCTATGACTAGATTACCATGATAACTAGCAACTTTGGTGAGTTAACTATTGTGGGAACTAACATAAGGATTGCATGCATGTTCCTATCTACCACCTTTTTAAATGATGCACAACAATATAAAAGGGTCATAGAATGAGGGAGACTTGATGCACATTTATTTATCTTCAAAGATAACACCCTTTCATGTTGTTTCCCAATAAGACATTAGAAGAAATACATATCATAGCCTTGGGATGTAATCCAACAATTTTAATAGATTAATTGTTGCAACAATAATATACAAAAGAAATGATGCACTAAAGTGGAATCAAAGAAAATAAATAAGTTTGAAATTAATACCTAATGTGATCCTTAGGATCAAACAATCCATTTGGCAATCTTGTTCTCAAAGGTCCAAAATCTCATGGAGCACATGAAAATTGACAATAATGTCTCATTCTCCTCGTCCACTCTCAAGGGAATGACATGAGACTAAGGTTCAACATTGTGAGGACAAAAATAAAATGATGCAATTAAACATAACAATGTTCTCTCAAAAGGCCTTGAAGGATGAAGAAACAATAGTATGGTTGACGAAGAACTTATAAGATTAACATACAAGAACTAAGGCACACCAAGTAAATGCCAAACAATTAAAGAAGTTTATTAAAGTACAATCTTATACAAGAACATCCTAAAATGACATGCACTACTATAATCATGAAATGAAATATGATTAGAAGAAGGTAAGAGAAGTAGCATATAAGGTCACTAAGTTAAAAAAATTGTTGAGCAAAATACAAAGCTTCTAAAAAAAAGGTCTTTTTTTGACGTTGTAAAATATGTTTACAAGTTCTCTTAGAATAAAATAATCAACAACATATAAAACATAATATTTAGAACTTGAAATTTATAGAATAAGAGCTAGAACAAAGAAATTAAGTTCAATTTGAAGCATGAATAGAGTGACTCAAGAGATTACAAACTGACTACACAAATCCATTATTGAGGACCAACTAATTGTGGTAAAGTGTTGGAAAAAATGGTGACTTGTGTCTCAAATAAAAAAAATTATACCATAAAATATTTTTTGACTTGGAAACTTAGCAAAAGAAATAAGAAAATACAATGATACATTTAATTTTTGGTTCTATACAACCTCCCCTATCTTTGTGGATCAAATAATGGGTTATTTATTAAGGTAGATATCAAAATAATTTTAAAGCCATGAAAAATAATGAATCAATCTTCTAAAATTAGCCTGTGAATATACATTAAGGTGTTAGATCTAATCCTTCAAGGAAAATCTATCATATAATAGAAAAGGTCTATTGCTATGCAAATTTATCCTATAATAAATAAGGTTTAGTATTTCATACAATAGCAAAAATTATAAATATAGAGTAAAATACTAATAAAATGAAATTCTTATAAACTATTTGATGATCACCGTTTTACAAATGAGAAAAGAAAAGGTAAAGGTAAAATCCTATAACAACCAACAATAGTATACTAAATCTTCATAAAATTATGAATATAGATTTACATAGCTAGTAACATTGAAATTGAGTTACCAAGTATCAATAGATAAGGCTAGTGATACAACCCACAAGAATCTTCTCCATTCAAAGGAAATAAAATTATTAATATTAAAAACAACAAACTCATCTTGAAAGACATCTTAATATGCCTTTACCATGCAAATTATACCATCAAGATATTATTATCATAATCTATCAACATAATATGCCCAACTTAAATAAAGTATTAGTATCAATATAATGATAGTACAAGTAATCCTTAAAAAACAAATCTAGGAACTATTATAATAATATAAAAGTATTGAATACTTAAAACAAGAGATAATTTGGCCAAAAACTATGACCATAACCCAAAGGCTATGACTAGATTACCATGATAACTAGCAACTTTGGTGAGTTAACTATTGCGGGAACTAACATAAGGATTGTATGCATGTTCCTATCTACCACCTTTTTAAACGATGCACAACAATATAAAAGGGTCATAGAATGAGGGAGACTTGATGCACATTTATTCATCTTCAAAGATAACACCCTTTCATGTTGTTTCCCAATAAGACATGAGAAGAAATACTTACCATAGCCTTGGGATGTAATCCAACAATTTTAATAGATTAATTGTTGCAACAATAATATACAAAAGAAATGAAGCACTAAAGTGGAATCAAAGCAAACAGTAAGTTTGAAATTAATACCTAATGTGATCCTTAGGATCAAACAATACTTTTTTCAATCTTGTTCTCAAAGGTCCAAAATCTCATGGAGCACATGAAAATTGACAATAATGTCTCATTCTCCTCATCCACTTTCAAGGGAATGACATGAGACTACGGTTCAACATTGTGAGGACAATAATAAAATGGTGCAATTGAACCTAACAATGTCCCTTAAAAGGCCTTGAAGGATGAAGAAACAATAGTATGGGTGGAGAAGAACTTATAAGATTAACATACAATAACTAAGGCACACCAAATAAATGTCAAACAATTATAGAAGTTTATTAAAGTACAATCTTATACAAGAACAACCTAAATGACATGCACTACAATAATCATGAAATGAAATAGGATTAGAAGAAGGTAAGAGAAGTAGCATGTAAGGTCACTAAGTTAAAACAAAGTTTAAAAAATGTTGAGAAAAATACAAAGCTTCTAAAAAAAGGGTCTTTTTTGACCTTGTAAAAGATGTTTACAAGTTTTATTGGAATAAAATAATCAACACCATATAAAACATAATATTTAGAACTTAAAATTTATAGAATAAGAGCTAGAACAAAGAAATTAAGTTCAATTTGAAGCATGAATAGAATGACACAAGAGATTAAAAACTAAAATCCTACACAAATCCATTATTGAGGACCAACTAATTGTGGTAACATGTTGGAAAAAATGGTGACATGTGTCTCAAATAAAAACAATTATACAATAAAATATTTTTTGACTTGGAAACTTAGCAATAGAAATAAGAAAATACAATGATAGATTTAATTTTTGGTTCAATATAACCTCCCCTATCTTTGTGGATCAAATAATGATTTATTTATTAAGGTACAAATATCAAAATAATTTTAAAGCCATGAAAAATGATGAATCCATCTTCTAAATTAGCCTATGAATATAGGTTAAGGTGTTAGATCTAATCCTTCAAGGAAAATTTACCACATACTAGGAAAGGTCCATTACTATCCATCAATAAGGTTCAATAATCCATGCAATAATCAAAATTATAAATATATAAAAAGTAAAATACTAATCGAATGAAACTCTTGATAGATTACTTGATCATTAGTATTGTAAAAATGGGAAAAGGAAGAGAAGGTAATCACTAAAGCTAGAGGTAAAACCCTATCACAACAAACAATAGTAAATGATATGAAATCTTAATAAAATTGTGAATATACATTTATACAACTAGTACCATTGGTATTGACCTACCAAGTATTAATAATTTAGGCTAGTGATACAACCTATAGAAGTTATCCCCATTTATAGGGAATTGAATCAATAGAATTTTTAAAAAAGAAAGACATCTTAATATGCCTCTACCTTCAAAATTATACCATCAAGATATAATTAAGATTGCAAAGATATCACCATCAAAATTCATCAAACTAAAAACACTATAAAATAGCTATTGACTAGATATGTGAATGGCACAAGGCTAAAAGACTATCACATGAGGAATTAGCAAAAAAAATTTGGAAACTTGTATTATAATGTAAATTAGTTATAAAAGTGTAGTGGTCACTGAAAAACATCAACACTTAGCAACATGAGGGATTGGTGGGAAATTAACTAGTACATGTAGTGACAATGAATGCAAAACATGTCATGAAAAATCTATAAAAGGAAAATAGAAAGGGAAAATTAATCACTTTGACAAAAAATCTTGAGTGCTCTATGCTACAAACCCTAAGATGAGAATGAAGTACTTATGAGTAATTTTTTTAGCTATAGGATGAATCACATGGAAGAGAATGGTTTTAAGGTTGTGTAGAGAAGGAAAATTAAAGGAGAAAAATAACAACCCCAATGCTAGTTGACATTCAACAAAACCCATAGCCAAAGTATAAGAAAGACCCTTGCAAGGCCATGGAGGTTGACCCACAAGGCACTTTTTCATATGTACCCATTTGCATTTTTTATGTTGAGGATGTGTGAAAATATATAAACACATCACTCATAGAGATTGATCATATGACATTTGAGCCACTTTAGAGGTCACTAATCAAGTTAGGGCATAAAGAGTACTTACCCCAATACAACCAAAATGTTAATCTTAAGATGAATGTGTAAAAGGAATTGGTAGGAAATTAAGTAGTACATGTAGTGACAATGAATGCAAAACATGTCATGTTAGCAACAGGAAGAATTGGTGGTAAATTAAGTAGTACATGTAGTGACAATGAATGCAAAACATGTCATGAAAAATCTATAAAAGGAAAATAGAAAGGGAAAATTAATTACTTTGACAAAAAATGTTGAGGCTCTATGCTACAAACCCTAAGATGAGAATGAAGTACTTATGAGTAATTTTTTTAGCTATAGGATGAATCACATGGAAGAGAATGGTTTTAAGGTTGTGTAGAGAAGGAAAATTAAGGGAGAAAAATAACAATCCCAATGCTAGTTGACACTCAACAAAACCCATAGCCAAAGTATAAGAAAGACCCTTGCAAAGCCATGGAGGTTGACCCACAAGGCACTTTTTCATATGTACCCATTTGCATTTTTTATGTTGAGGATGTGTGAAAATATATAAACACATCACTCATAGAGATTGATCATATGACATTTGAGCCACTTTAGAGGTCACTAATCAAGTTAGGGCATAAAGAGTACTTACCCCAATACAACCAAAATGTTAATCTTAAGATGAATGTGTAAAAGGAATTGGTAGGAAATTAAGTAGTACATGTAGTGACAATGAATGCAAAACATGTCATGTTAGCAATAGGAGGAATTGGTGGTAAATTAAGTAGTACATGTAGTGACAATGAATGCAAAACATGTCATGAAAAATCTATAAAAGGAAAATAGAAAGGGAAAATTAATTACTTTGACAAAAAATGTTGAGGCTCTATGCTACAAACCCTAAGATGAGAATGAGCTACTTATGAGTAATTTTTTTAGCTATAGGATGAATCACATGAAAGAGAATAGTTTTGAGGTTGTGTAGAGAAGGAAAATTAAAGGAGAAAAATAACAACCCCAATGCTAGTTGACACTCAACAAATCCCATAGCCAAAGTATAAGAAAGACCCTTGCAAGGCCATGGAGGTTGACCCACAAGGCACTTTTTCATATGTACCCATTTGCATTTTTTATGTTGAGGATGTGTGAAAATATATAAGCACATCACTCATAGAGATTGATCATATGACATTTGAGCCACTTTAGAGGTCACTAATCAAGTTAGGGCATAAAGAGTACTTACCCCAATACAACCAAAATGTTAATCTTAAGATGAATGTGTAAAAGGAATTGGTAGGAAATTAAGTAGTACATGTAGTGACAATGAATGCAAAACATGTCATGAAAAATCTATAAAAGGAAAACAGAAAGGGAAAATTAATTACTTTGACAAAA
Organism: Cunninghamia lanceolata; assembly: GCA_027924645.1. NCBI lineage: Eukaryota > Viridiplantae > Streptophyta > Pinopsida > Cupressales > Cupressaceae > Cunninghamia > Cunninghamia lanceolata. The sequence continues at coordinate 1,489,711 of BSBN01000195.1, forward strand.
AATGTTGAGGCTCTATGCTACAAACCCTAAGATGAGAATGAGCTACTTATGAGTAATTTTTTTAGCTATAGGATGAATCACATGGAAGAGAATGGTTTTAAGGTTGTGTAGAGAAGGAAAATTAAAGGAGAAAAATAACAACCACAATGCTAGTTGACACTCAACAAATCCCATAGCCAAAGTATAAGAAAGACCCTTGCAAGGCCATGGAGTTTGACCCACAAGGCACTTTTTCATATGTACCCATTTGCATTTTTTATGTTGAGGATGTGTGAAAATATATAAACACATCACTCATAGAGATTGATCATATGACATTTGAGCCACTTTAGAGGTCACTAATCAAGTTAGGGCATAAAGAGTACTTACCCCAATACAACCAAAATGTTAATCTTAAGATGAATGTGTAAAAGGAATTGGTAGGAAATTAAGTAGTACATGTAGTGACAATGAATGCAAAACATGTCATGTTAGCAACAGGAGGAATTGGTGGTAAATTAAGTAGTACATGTAGTGACAATGAATGCAAAACATGTCATGAATAATCTATAAAAGGAAAACAGAAAGGGAAAATTAATTACTTTGACAAAAAATGTTGAGGCTCTATGCTACAAACCCTAAGATGAGAATGAGCTACTTATGAGTAATTTTTTTAGCTATAGGATGAATCACATGGAAGAGAATGGTTTTAAGGTTGTGTAGAGAAGAAAAATTAAAGGAGAAAAATAACAACCCCAATGCTAGTTGACACTCAACAAAACCCATAGCCAAAGTATAAGAAAGACCCTTGCAAGGCCATGGAGGTTGACCCACAAGGCACTTTTTCATATGTACCCATTTGCATTTTTTATGTTGAGGATGTGTGAAAATATATAAACACATCACTCATAGAGATTGATCATATGACATTTGAGCCACTTCAGAGGTCACTAATCAAGTTAGGGCATAAAGAATACTTACCCCAATACAACCAAAATGTTAATCTTAAGATGAATGTGTAAAAGGACTTCCTAAATTTCACAGCGAAAGAACAATGAGTGAGAATAATCTTCAGTCACATACATTATGACTATATGTCTTTTGACAAATCCTATATAATTACAAAAGAGGCCATCCATGCAATCATAGGGTTATACAACAAGTGAGATCATCCATTAAAGAAGAATATAAACTATAGTAAGGTGGTAGAGTTGATAGGAGCCATCTTAGATGGTGGGAATTTTGATGTAAATAAAATCACAAACCTTGCAGTGTGATATGACACTATTAGTATTTCATATAAAATATACTCTACAAATAAAGAAGGTTCTACAAAAATTACATCCATCTTCACAGCATATTAGTTGGTGATACAAGAGAAAGTAATTAATTTGTTTGAGGTTTTATGAGATCAACTACTAGATAATATTCAATGCACAAAGAGTAGTGATTGCTACCAGTTTAGGTTTGTATCTTTAATCATACACCTTGCTTTCTATTTCATGAATACACTCCCCATATTTATAGTGAAGATATGGAAATAAGACATGCCTATAGTGATAAAAATTAATGCCCATATTAAACATTTCAAGGATCCTACATTCTATATATAAATATATTAGGGATTATTAAATGTTTTTCAAAGACAAATACAAGGCATATATAAAATATCATATAATATAGTGTGGATGCATGCATATGAAAAAGAAATTCTAGTAGATAAAGATGATGTACTCATGGACGAGGTAGAACCTAGAACCTCATGGGTACCTCCTCTTCCATATGACATTGATGAGGACTTTATAAAGTTCAATGCACAAACACTCTTGTCCCTATCAAAATACCTTATTGTAGTGAGATTTATCATGTATCATGAGTTTATAGAGAAACAAACAAATAAAAAAGTTATCAAACATATGGAGAAGCATAAGGATAAATTACATCAAAAGTTGGAAAAGTATAAATTGCCACTAGCACAAGTGAAAACCTCCATATCTCTAACCTAATCAGGCCATCCTCAAGTGCAACACTTAGGAAGGATAAAATCTAAGTCTCTAGGTTTTGATATCTAGGACTCATATATGTATGAAGTATTGGAAATAGAGGAATTGTAAAAATGATTACTAGACATAGATACAAGGAGAAAATTACCAACCACACCACTACAAGTGGTCAAAACAAGAAGATAAGGGAAATAATCACAAATAAAGGAGGTCACATAGGCCCTCTTATAAATGAGTGAGTAGAAAAAGAAAGATGAGTCATCACAGCCAAAAAGAAACTAAAAAGTTAAATGCAAGTATGTCCCATTATAGGTAGAAGAGGAGAAAAAAAGAGAGTGGGAAGGAAGACATCACAACACTAGAGATGACTAAAATATCGAAGCAATAATAACCACAAGTTGCCCAAGTTGTAGATGAGGAAAAATAAGAAGAGTTCATGGATGAAAATAAACTATATAGATCATTTGGTTATGTCAAACATGCTTATACGAACAACATAGGTGTACCCATGAGTTGGAATACAATATACTAAGGTAATTAAACAATCCATACTAGATTACATCTCAAGTATATTACATACAAGTTAGAAAAAATAATTGAAGGCTTGTTGCAAGTATTGGTAGAAAAATTAAAGCATAAAATAGAAGAGATGGTAGAAATAATAAAAAATATAAGAAAGGAGGTAGTAGATATGGTTTTAATGAATTCATCACCAAAATAAAATAAAATTAATACAACTATAGACTATGGAGCTTCAATCTAACCAATGTGTGGACACCCTCCTCTCACAAGTAGTAGAAAGGGAAAGGGTGAGAAATGAAATATAAGAGGCTATGCACAAAGCATATAACACCTTACTAGAAGAAGAAAAAGAAGAAATGCAAAATAAGTAGGAAGAAATAAAAAAGGAGGTGACCATAAAACACAATAGTAGGAAGCATTGAAAAAGTGGTCATGGAGACCTTAGCAGAGGAACAAAAGGGCATACAATAGAAAGAATAATAAATAGAGCTTATGCCAACTAATAAAATACTTACATGTACATCTACATCACTACCATAAAAACTAATGAAATAGATTAAGTATTTCTTGGAATAGCAAAAGAAAATCCAGCTAGGCATTTTATTGCCATCACTCCAATTACCTATCATTGGCTCCCACATAGATTTTTCATAAATTTATTCTCTATAGATGCTTCAATTATGATATATCTTACAAAATACTACCAAGGAGGACATTCTAAAGCAACATATGGAGACAACAAAGACAATTAGAAGTTCCAACACTACAATTCACAATAGAGTACTACATCAAACTAGGGATACAGTATCCCTACTAGGCCAAAATTTACAACAATTGACAGATGGGTTAATAAAAGAAATACAAAACCAAGTTGATACAATTAGATAAGATGTGCCAATAGAGGTAGAAAAGAAGCAATTTGAAGAGGTAATGAAGAAATGTGCTAGTTCCCGCATAAAGCTAGAAGCTTATACCCCAATAATAGAACTATAAATTGGGAGGGAAGGATATCAAATGGAATTGTCAAATTAGTGATGAAAAACTAAGAAATATGCTTGAGGTTTAGTTTGGCTATTACCACACTGATCCTAAAAATATGAACTATTTCTAGAAAAATATTGTTCTAGAAAATTCAAATTCTTGAATGAGATATGTCCATCCTTTTTAGCAACCCATCAAATTCTGTGTTCCCTTGAAGGTATTCAAGGATGACAGACCTAAACTACTTAGTATGCTTGGCTTCATCTTTCAAAATTAGGATGACCCAAGTGTTTACCGTAAACAACTTTATATAGCCTATAACCTAAAATAAAACATTAAAAAGTGAATCCATGAAGGTATATTTTTTGAAGTAGCTTGAAGAACAAATTCATTAACATTTGTCAAACTTTTCTTGTAGTAAGGTCATCTTTTTTAATTCCTTCCTCCTCCATTTGATCCTTCATTAGTGTGTAGATACATACATAGGCCTTAATCTAAAGATAGCACATACCATCAAGGGGTATGACCTAGTAACATTTTGATACTACCCTACACAGAACTTTCTCTTACTATGATTTTTTTGAATAATTTTTTTTGTCAGTCATTGTCAGCATAATAAAGGAACCTCTCCCAAGCCTTTAAAATACATGCATTATAAGGATAAAGATAGTATAGAGATGTATGGTATTTTTAAAAGACTAGTGCAATAATAAGACATGGTTTCTTACGAAATGTATTCAAGATCCCAATGTTTGTATCAATTATAGTGTTTACGCTAGAATTCATGAGATAGGTAAATATAATTTAATTCCTATTTGGCAACAATAATAACTTTAAGAAAACCCTCCTGAGAAAAGATATAAAATCCTGGTGAATCTTCCATTTTTTTGGAAAAAAAATATTAATTTCTATTGGCAAATCTTTCCTTTTTTTGCAAAAAATATTTAATTTTATTGGCAAATTTTGTAAATCACTAGGAATTTGTAGAAAATTCTGGTGAGTATTTACACAAAATAGTAAAATGCATTAATTACCATGGTGAATCCTTCCTTAAAAAAAATTAAATTCCCATGGAAAAGTAAAGGCCTGAAGGTAGTATTGATTGACTAGTTTAAGGTGTAGTGCTCGTGTCTATAATTCCTTAATTCCTTAATATTTTAAATCAAACATTGAATGTTTTAAATTGGCCCTAAATTTTTTTTCACCACCATTGATTTTATTTATAATTTAATGGTTTGGGTTCTATTCCGTGGACCAAAATGTACCCGTGGAGCGCCAATGCCCATGGTGCCCAAAATTACATTTGGGACATTGACCTTAATGGAGATCAATGACCCAAATGCAATTTTGGGCCCCATGGCCATTGGAGCTCCATGGGTACATTTTGGCCCATGGAATTTAACCCTAGACATTAGATTATAAATTGAGATCAATGACCCAACTACAATTTCGGTCTCGCATCGAAGCTCCATGGGTACATTTTAACCCATGGAATATAACTACAGTTGTTAGATTATAAATAAAATCAATGATAGTGCTAAATAATTGGTTATATGGCCCTAAAGTAACCAATAATTATATAATATTATTGGTGAATTAATTTTAATTTCTACTAAAACTTATAAAATTTAGGTGAATCTGATCTAATTAGGTATCGAATATTATGGCAAATTATCAAGTTTAAAATTTTAATAAAATAAATATTTTGGTGATTTAACTAGGACTAAAATAAACTTTTGTAAAAATGCGGCGATTCAGATCACCTTATAGCTTGTACTATTAGCCAAATTTTGAATCCCCAATTTCAACTATTAGCCAACTGGTGCATATTAGCCACTAAACAATCATTGTTTGGCAATGGTAGAGAAAAACAAGCCAATTATTCCATTACATATATGTACAACACAATCACCATAGTTAGGAGGTGATCTATAGAATATCTAGAGGCTAAAAGATAGGTCCTTAACCTAGACATACTGGAATATGGATGGAGCTATGACCCTATGTGGTATTTCATTAAATGGCTACAAGTATTGGTGTTACTAAAGTGGAATTTTCTCATGAGCCCAAGTCTAAACCTAAGATGATGAAGAACCCCAAGGAAAATGTAAGTTAACAAACTAATAGATACATGTGAAGCTTCTAACCTATTCCATAAGACTCCTAAGCCTTATGATATCTTTAATGTGAATTATGTAGTAAAATTTAGACCTAATCTAAAAATGAATGGATAAAGATGTTAAAGATTCAAATTTGGGGAGACCACTAGAATGATATCTAATGGTACTATAGACAAGATGTTAGAACTCCCTCTATTCCCCTTAGGTAATTTGCACAGGAAGACCAATTTGAAAACTAAATGATGATTCTATTTCAAGAACATCCTCACGATTTAATCCCAAATCTTCCAAAATGATGAGTGCGACTGTAATTCCATAGTTTGATGAAAAGCTAGAGGTTTAATTAGCTACCCCTATCTATCATCATCAAGTTCATACAATAGCCTTATATACTTTGAAAAATTTAGCATATGGGAATAGCATGGGAATGCAACAAGAAGAGCATGTGCAAATACTTATTTATGCACAAGTCTCCACTCAAAGCACCATGAAGGGACAATTCTAAGAAACAACTACAAAAAGGTAGTTCTTAGGAAGCCAACAACTAGTTAGAAAATCTCCTAGAGAAAAAGGAACAATTCAATTGGTCTATTCACCCAAATAAATACATACCATTGAAGCACTTAAACCCAAACTATTGGAGGTGGTGATTATGACCTTCAAGAGAAAAGAAAAATAAATTTGGATAAATGTGATGACCCATCAAAGAAGAAGAAGAATAAAAAAGAAGAAAATAGTCAAAATTAAAAGGACCAACCACTAGAATCATCTCAAGTATAGGGCACTTGTAGACAATAGATTATACATGATGCTAGAAATTAGTTTTCATCATGGTACTCTCACAAGGAACCATAAGAATGGTTTTCATCTGAAGACAAAAAATTTCTCCACATTTTTCCTTTTTTTTTGTATTTTAGTAGTAGTAGATCCTTCATGAATGGAAGCATTTGAAATCTACAAGATGTTCATAAATTAATAAATTTCCTAACCATCTTCCATAGCAAAATTGTATTCTTTGACCTAAATTTGTTGATGACGACATAAGGACCTAGCCAATTAGGTTCAAATTTACCTTTCTTTTCCTAATCCTAATTCGTGTTTCTTTTCTTTTATGTAAGGATGAGGTCACTAATTTTAAACTCTCTAGATTTTATATTTTTTTTGTAACTTCTTTGTAGTCTAATTTGATATGATTTCAAATGAGAAAGGGCACCAAACCTTTTTTATCAAGAAGTCCCAACATGTGAATACATGTGACTCTATATTCCTCATCATCTATCAAATCATGCATTGAGATGCATAAGGATGGTATCTCAATCTCAATGTGTAAGATAGATTTAGCTCCAAAGATAAGAGAAAAGGTGTTGCTCCTACTATAATATAGATACTAGTATGGTAAGCTTACAAAGTAGGAAAAAGTTGAAGGTGCAAATCTTCAATGGTTTTGTTGACAATATTTGTAAGGATTTTAATGAGGATTTTATTAGAAGCTACATATTATCCATTACTTTTGGTGTAATAGGGTATGTACCATTTATGTCTGATATGGAATTGGTCACAAAGGGAGTTGAGTTCTTAGTTTTTGACAGATTTTTAGTTATCAGTAACAATGGCTAAAGGGATATCATAATGACAAATGAGGTGATTTAAGATGGAATTGGATATATTTTTTACTGTTTAAGTATGTAAGGGGATGAATTCTACCCATTTGGTAAAGTACTTAGTAACTATAATGATATATTTGTGTCCATTAGAGGAAGAGGGATTTATCTTTCCAATAAGATTGGGCACCCAAGTAGAGAAGGACAATAGACTTGAAATTACTTGTAATACTTGAAAAGGTGCATAGATAAGGTCTCCATGATTTATATAGGATAGTCATTTTATAACATATTGACATGCATCCATGGTAGGCCCATAGTATTTTATTTGTAGTAGTTTATTTTCTAGGACCATGCTACTAGTATGTGCTCTACAAATTTCATCATGGGATTGCTTAGTCACTAAGTTTTATTTTAATTTAAATATCATAAAAATTTACCATGGTTGCCCCTACAATACAAGCTTCCACCAATAAAGGTGAAGTGAGATGCACATTGGATGAATGATTTTTTTAGTAAAATGAAATAGTGGGAGAGATGGTGTTGTCATATAGGTAGTGAAATATCATGGTACCAAGGGGAACTAGGACAAACAATATCACACACAATTATAGAATCTATGACATCATATGATAGGATCATTAGCTATTCAACAAAAAATAGCATTATTAGGTATCCAACAAATAATAACCATGGAATCTGTAGATTTATTGTTAGCATGGGGAACTATTACAAATTTTATATGCTCAAAATAGTCCTCTAGGTGGTCAACCATTATTGTGTAAGGGATGAATTTATCATATTTATATCAGCATTCATCATTGACTTGTTTCATGATGATTTAAGAATGACCATAAACTAACAATACTAAAAGTGCCATTGGATTGCTAATTTTATGCCTAAGATAAGTGTTTCATATTCAACAATATTGTTTGCCTAAGGAAAACCAATTCAAAATTCTTTAGGGATGAGGTCACCTTGTGGTGTAAGGAATAAAATTCCTACAATAAGACACCATTAAAAAAAAATCCATCAAAATAAAGTTTCCAATTAAGCAACTCATCAAGAGATAAAATGGAGTGATCTATGAATTCTATCTTCAAAAATTGAATATCTCATTGTACTTCTTATACAAGGTGATCTACAAATACTTGTCTCTTTAGAACTGTCTAATTCACATAATTAATGGTGAACTAAGTAACATGATCAATTTTTTTTAATTCTATCTATGAAAGCAGATTTTGATGGAAGGTACTTTAGAGGATCAATTTTGGAAACAAGTTTGGTTTTGTTATTGAGCATATCGTGTCATAAATTTTGAGAAGAAGAAATAATATCTAGACATGTCCTCTAAATTTAAGTGTAGTTGAGTTCTTATGCTATCAAAGTTTTTCTTAGGTAATAAAGAACTCTTCCTATTCCTTGATCATCATGTTGATCCAAGAGGGTTCCCATGGTAAATTCTACAACTAAGATGTAGACTAGTAGATTTTCCCAGGGACTATGTGAGATGAGAATTGGTAGATTTGAAAGATACTATTTAAGATGCTTAAAATCCTATTGAAATTCTTTATTCTAGTGAAATACAATGGGGGTAGTACATGGAAATGGGGCATAATTTAGTGACCAAACTTGAGTTTTTTGCAAAACCTATATAAGCCACAACATGTATGCATTATATAATGCGTACACATTATAGTTTACAAATTCAATACACAAATAATGCAAATGCATTATGTTTTCATTAAGATTTTGTAAAATTTAATGCAAACATAATGCAAGTGCATTATGTTTGCATTGAGTTTTTGCAAACATAACATGCTCACATTATGTTTTCATTTATTTTTTGTAAACCTAAATTTAAACATAATATGCTTGAATTATTTTTGCATTGATTTTGCAAAGTATAACATGTACAAGTTATAATGCTTACACATTTTTAATGACTTGAATTTAAGTTTTCTATTCAATATACCAATTTAGGCTTAGATTTCAAAGCATAAAGACCGGAGATCCCTTTTCTTTCCTAAATTAATGTTTTCAACATAAAACAATCAATATTCAGTTTAATCACATTAGCTTTAGATGTTTTGCATCAAAATTTTATGAAAATAGCATCGAAATGACGAGCTGCTTCTTATCTTTGTATCCATGTGATTTTATTTTTTAATTTTGAATAAGTTTAGGTATTTAATTCTAGTTTCTTTGAAGAGTGTCTTCATATTCCTCTAATACATGTATTAATTTTCTTTATAACTTTTGACCCACTTATACAAATTTGAAAAAAATCATATAGGATTACTCTACAACTCATTCTCTACACATTCAAAACAAAAATTAGATTTTTGATTAATCTTGTTCATGTTATATGATCTACACACTTAGTGATGTATGTTTGAGTATGCACCCACTTTAGAAAAACACATAAATAAATACTTAATAAAAAATGTGAAAAAATATACAACTTGTAGTACTAACTCTTGACTATATTTATACCAAATAGTTTCTAAAAATACCTTATGTAACAAAACAATAGGGGGCACACACTAGGCACTATGTTATATTTACTGATAGAAACAAGAACACTTTTGTGTATGCCCAACACTTCATCGGCTTAATCTTAACCATTTAAAAAAATCTTTAGTATTTTAGACACTATATTTGGAGTACTACAATTCTTGTTCATACTATGTCTTCAAATTTTGAGTATGAACATCTCAAATTACATTCCCAATTTTAGGTTTAGCTAATTTTAGGATTAAAATGGGAAATTATTACCTCTATTTCATCCCACATTTCCATGCACTTAACTAATGTCCTTCTTTAATATATGATGGAGGAGCATCCCAAGCGAACAAGGAATAGACATAAAAAATGTGCAGGTTCAATTTCTTTTAATTTTGTTTGTTTGGGTTCTAATGGCATTTCTTGGCACTGGATGTGATTGGCATAGTCAGAATTGCAAAGTTGTAGTTTTTCTCTCGATGCATAACGTAGCAGTTTCAGTGAAACAATTGTTCAAAGAGATTGGACAATTTTGGGAAACTTCTTCTGGTTTTGAAGAATTAATCATTTCACAATCAATGCTAGAAATTTGGAGAAACATTAAAAATTTGAAATATGTGAGGGTTGAGGTAGAATGGCTTGGCAGAGAGTTTAGGATTGTCTCCATCTTCATCTTTGTAATTTTCCAAATGATACTGAGCTTCTAGTAAAAATTTATAAGGAAAGTCAGGTTTCTATTCTAGGTACATCAAGTCAAAGTCACGTAACAAAATACCCAATGTAGGAGCTATAGTAAAGAAGGTTATGGATAACTTTGAAACTTTTCTTCTGGGGACTAGTATTGCAAGGAGGAGATTCTCATGCTCCGATGACCTCTGATATGGAGTAGATGTTGGCCTATGTGTCTTGCACCCTTTGAATCAAAAGGACTCTTGAGTTCTTATCACCTGTTAATAAACGACATTGAAGTCAGACATGGTTGATGCATTGGAGTCTTTTATATTCTTCAATCACAAGAATGGAAGAAAAGGTATTAATGGAAGAACTAGTATTATTGACATCTTTTCCAATAGAGGTATTTGGATGCTATCTAGACAAATGGACACCATCTTCTTTGATATGTTGCTACTGTAATGATTGTCAATAAGAGGATAAATGTGCTAAAGAAGCTTATTAAAGTTATTCAACAAGAGCAATATGCATATAAAGATCCCACTATAGAATGCATGTATATAAACTATGATGTCTTTTAGCCATGTAAAGACAAAATGGATGATGGAGTCATTGAAAATATAAGAAGTAGCATCAGTTTAAAAGAGGCCACCCATATAGCAAATGGGGATGCTATGGGAAATAAATGCCTTATACCTTGTTGATAGAAATGAATCAATTAATTTTTTATTATGCAACATAGAACCAAGGCATACAAAATATTGGAGGCACCAATTACATTGAAGTAAGAAGTTGAAATGCCTCACTTGAGGCTCATTAAAAAACTTGTAAATTAGTATTGAGTGGCAACACCTAGTAACTAGAGGAAAAAGGAAGAGCTTGGCATTTGGAGTGAGGCAGCCAGGAGGAGAGAAACACCTAAAGAAGAGTAGGAGAGAGCATGACCTTGGAGAAGAAGGGAGAGAAGCTGTAGAAAAGAAGAAAATAGATCAGAGTGAGGTCACACTTTTGGGGGAAAATAAAACTAGATCACTACCACATAACATAATAAATAAAGAAGAGTTGTAGGGGTAGCCACCTTACAAAGAGAGGAAATTATGTGGGTTTTCAATGCCTTCAACATAGGCATTCAAGGAAAGAAAATAGATTAAGGAAAAGAGAGAAGTATGAATACAAGAGGAAGCCATTATAACCAATCTTGCATATATGACTGTAGATTGTGTTTTAAATTGAAATACTAACTCGGTATTGAGTTAATTGGCTCATGTATAGTTTATGAATTCAATCTATGAGTAGAGAGTCTTTGTTGTGTGTTTTGTGTTTGTGACTATTTCAATCTAAGGGTGAAGATTCTTATGTCATATGGTATTAGAGCTAGTAATCATGAGAGTGAAGAGGATCCACTAGGACCTATGGGTAGAGAAGAGGAAGTAGTTGTGGGAAGCTCAAAAGGATTGTTGCAGGTGGGAGAAATCCCTTAATAATTGAGGTCTAGGAAGCCATGAAAGAATTTGTCCTGGAGATTGAGAGTGTGATGTGTAGAAGATTCTAACAACATGAGGATATTCATGAGGAAGCATGTGATATGGGAAGGTTGGAACATATATCAAAGGAGAAATATCTCCTTGATGATCGTGGAGATAAATGCAAGGATGGATAGATTAGAAACATGAAAGAATCGAGAAGATGTCAAGAGTGAAGAGGTTGTCGAGCATGATCTTTTAGTGAAGACATGCCATGAGGAAGGAATGGAGAAAGAAGAAAAGAATGAGCAAAAGGATGCAAGTACAAAAATAGTTGAGGATGAAGAAGAAATGATGGTAGAATAGGTTGAAGATGTAGCTGTGGAGATTAAGATGGCAATGATAGAAATTGAAGAGGTTGCAGCAGTGAAAGAGAATGAGGTAATTTATAAAAAATTTAATTTCATTTGTGATTTATCCTCAATGGTGAGAGTCAAAGAGGATGTTGTTGTAGAGGATAAAGTTGTAGTTGTAGAGTCGTGTATAGATGCTACATGTTTGTCTATAGAGGTTATAGACAATGGTGCATGTAGAACTTGTGGAGGTGATCGGTTTATGGTGGGTTGGATCCCAGAATGGAGGAGAGGAGAGTATAGAGTATTTGGTGGAGGAGGATGGTACATGGTGGATGTGAATCCATGAGAGGAGAGAAGAGTGGTTGGTAGAGTTGCGAGAGGAGGATGATGGTTGTTTCGCTTAGGTGTTGGAAAAAGAGGAAGAAGAAATAACTTTGTGCACATGATTCATTGTTGGAGTTTGCTGCAGGTTGGTTGCAACCTAGAAGTAGTTTGACTACTCAACTCCACTATTTGTGAGCCTATGCTCACAAATTTTCCTACCTAGCATGTTTGATGTAGAAGCATCCTAAGAAAACAAGAAATTGACATCAACAAAAAAAGTGCAAGTTTAACTTCTTTTAATTTTGTTTGTTTGGGTTCTAATGGCTTTTCTTAGCATTGGAAATGATTAACATAGTCAAAATTGCAAAGTTGTAGTTTTGCTCTTGGTGCATAATGGGGTAGTTTTAGTGAAACAATTTTTTAGGGAGATTGGATAAGTTTGGCTACAAGCCCTCTTAGAGTTATAAATATTACTGGATCAATTTCTAATCTACTAGTGAAGGTTTTAGAGGCATAATTCTTCTGGTTTTTAATAATCATTTCGTGGTAAGCACTGGTGATTTGGCAAAGCTTTAAAATTCTAAAATCTATGAGGGTTGAGGTATAATGGCTTGGAAGAGAGTTTAGGCTTATCAATATCTTCATCTTTGCAAGTTTTCAAATAATTTTAAGATTCTGGTAAAAAGTTATAAGGAAAGTTAGGTTTCTACTCTTGGCACATCAAGTCGAAGTCACGTAACAAAATATCCACCGTAGGAGCTGCAATAAAGAAGGTTATTGAGAACTTTGAAACTTTTCTTCTAGGGACTAGTATTGCAAGGAGGATATTATCATGCTCATGATGATCTTTCATATGGAATAGATATTGGCCTATGTGTCTTGCACCCTTTGAACCAGAAGGACTCTTATGTTCTCATCGCCTCTCAATCAATTGGAAAGTTAGACATGGTTCATGCACTGGAGTCTTCTATATTCTTCAATCATGAGAATGGAAGAAATGAAATTATTGACCTCTTTTCCAAGAGAGGTATTTAGATTCTATCCAGATAAATGGACACCATCTTCTTCAATATGTTGCTACTAGAGTGATTCTCAATAAAAGGAGGAGAAACGTGCTAAAGGAGTTGGTTAAATTTATTTAACAAGAGAAATATGCATATAAAGATCCCACTATAGAATGCTTGTATATAAACTATGATATCTTTCAGCCATATAATAAAATATAGACGATGTCATCATTAAAAATATAAGAAGTAGCATCAGATTAAAAGAGGTCACCGATGCAATGAAAAGGGATGCTATGAGAAATAAACATGTTGTACCTTGTTGATAGAAATGAATCAATTCATTTTTTATTATGTAAGATAGAACCAAGGCATAATAAATATTGGAGGTGCCAATTGCATTGAAGTAAGAAGTTAAAACGCCTCACTTGAGGCTCATTAAAAAATTGTAAATCACTATTGAGTGGCATTGCCTAGTAACGAGAGGAAAAAGGAAGAGTGTGGCATTTGGAGTGAGGTGGCCAAGAGGAGAGAAGTGCCTAAAGAAGAATAGGAGAGAGCACAACCTTGGAGAGGAAGGGAGAGAAGTTACAGACAAGAAGAAAATGTAGCAGAGTGAGGTCACCCTTGGGGGAAAAGAAAACTAAATTGTTGCCACAGAATATAACAGATAAAGAAGAGTTGCAGGAGTAACCACCCTTAAAGAGAGGGGAAACTTTATGGGTTTTCAACGCCCTCAACATAGGCATTCAAAGAAAGAAAATAGATTAAAGAAAATAGAGAAGTGTGAATATAGGAGGAAGCCATTGTAACCAATCATGTATATATGACTGTAGATTGTGTTTTAAATTGAAATAATAACTCGGTGTGGAGTTCATTTGTTCTTGTATAGTTTATGAATTCAATATGTGAGCAGAGAGTCTATGTTGTGTTATTTGTGTTTGTGAGTGTTTGAGAATGAGGGTGAAGATTCGTTTGTCAATATATGTCTGAATGGTTGACATTTATTTTCAACATATGAGATGAGTCTTCTAATCGGCTAGATTTTTTCATTCTAAATTGCATAATTTCCTGCATTTTGTGGAGGAGTTGTTGGGTCTCAAAAATGTAGGTTTTTAGACCACAAGAGGATGCCAATCCCTTGATACATTTTGGCCAACTGAACAGGATTTATATAATTCAAAACCCCCTACTCTTTAGGCTCTACCAGGCCTAGGCGGGTGTACCTAAACGATAAAGCAGATTTGAAAGGCTAATGGATTCTAATTTGGGCAATCTACTCACTATGACACACAGATCTGAGTTAGATGCAAAGCTTACTAACTAGTTCCTAATAAAAATGCTTGAAGTATCAAGAGTGTGAATTGGATTTGGATAAAATGTTCTAAAGTTGATCAGTGCCTAATCTACTGGGTGGATGGAGTCAAATGGATGGATGTTGATTATGGAGACAGATGTGTAGGATAGGTGGATCTATTTTCTAGCTTAAATCAAACTTGTTGGGCAATTGAAATGTTTGCACTTTGTACAAACGTGGAGGTCTATAAGTTACTATACTCTTCTTTAATAATCCCAGTGATATTCCCCTAAATTACTGTTATTTCATGAAAGGACTTTTAATTCCTAGCCTAAGGGAAACCAATCATAATAATTATTTTAAAAGGATTTTAATCCTTGGGAGGAACCAATCAAAATAGATTATCTAAAAGGGTATTTATTTCACTTCAACCATAAACCAATCAAGATAACCACACACCAATAGAAAATGTGTTGTGACAAATTATATAAATTTGAATAACTTAAAAAAACCAATTTGGAGACAGTACTACATCATATAAACATGAAAATCAACACAACAGTTGACCACTGACATAGATCCCATTCAAGAACAATCCACTCCATTATATTGTTTCAAAATATATATAATAATTGCATAAGTTTCTAAAATACAAGAATAGATGGGCAAAATGGGTGCAATCTATGTTCTTACTAATGCCTCACCTAAAATATGAAATGATAATGATGATTTTCTTACTCCTACTTCTTTGACTTATACAACAATATCTTGAAGAGGGTGTGAATCTTCGTAAGTGTCTTTTGAAACTTTAACAATAATATACAAAATATTAACATTAAGCTCATTAAGCTCTAGTAAGCCATAGATGAACTCGGATAACATGATCTAAGTACCCCTGACTCAAGTATGTATCAACATACTCCACATCATTCCTCACCACAATCTCCATAGAAATCATCTTTTCTAAGTGATCACAAGCCATTCCTAATGCTGGATCTTCATCAGTTGTATGTAGTGTCCATTCTCTAGTACTCCTTTTCTAAATCCTCATGCACTATTGGCATATTGCATGTGTCATCTAGGCCGAAAACTTCACACAGTGCATTTTTAGATACACGTATGAAAGGCTCTCCTTGCAAGTTGCAAATGGCTTTAAGGTTCAGGTTATATTGGTTGGCCAAAAGTTTTATAAGATCCATATTTACAAAGACATCAGTAACAACTAGTTTCCCCAAATTAAAACTCCAAGGGTTATAGACTGGTTCAAATCTATTTCTCCGACAGTAATGAAACATGAACAATTCATATGCCCTAATGGGGGTTGACACATTTTCTATTTGTTTGTATTTGTCTTCTAATCTTTCTACGTCTACCCTCAATTGTGTAGTCCTCCTAAATTTTGGCCTCAAACCAGGCAATTGATTGATGAGGTCTTGATTCAATTTTTTTTCTTGTGCTTTGACTTCCCGCCCTATTTCAATTTTTTGTTTCTCTCTTTTGGATTGACTAGTTTCACCTTGTTGTTTCTTATTTTTTGTTTTCGCAGGACCTTCCATTCTATCTCTCTACCAGATAATAGAATTGGATTATAATTTATCAATAGAAGTGAAATCTTGTATGTTTTTGGTGTTTTGAATTCCTCAACCTCTGCTCAATTCCCTGTTTTCTCTGCTGTAACTCTTGAAAATTTCTTTTGGCTCAATCCCTTTTTGATTCAGAAAGGTTCATATAAGGTTTGTTCACGTGGCCATTAATGTACGCCACTAGAAATGAATGCGGCAGGTTTTTCAAATTTTGAAATGTCAGAGTGATACAATGCCATTGTATCAGTGAAACTCTTCTAGTCTCAGGTTTATCTGTGTGTTTCATTTAGCACCATCTTTTGTTTATACATTCATAACTGATCACCAAGACCAACTGAATGTCTTTTTGATACAAAGTGTCCTTTTAGTTCTCTTATTTAATTGGGAAGATATCTTAATCTTCTTACCGATATGACTGCCTTTTATCTCACTTTTCAATTCAATGTTTCAAGGAGAAAACCATGAGGTCTATTCAGTATCAAGGTGATCTGGATTGTTACAAATCCCTTTAGGCATCACCTAGTATCCTATTGACAAATAATAGTCATGTATATCATCATTGAGCTGACATGTACCATCGCTAAGAAAATAGGATGCCCTCCTAATGTACCTAGTCTCCCTGATAGGTTTCTTCTATAGCTTTTGTTCATTGCGATACATCGGTGGGATTTTCCCTTAAGACTTTTCAGTTCTTTCTTATCGGAGTGACCTATATAGTTGGCAAGATATGGAAAACCCACTTTGATCATACATGTCACTCTGACACAACTGTTGTCTTTCCTTATCGGTAAGAGTATGTATGTTTCTCCCCAAAAATGTATCTATCGGCATGTCACCCAAGATCGGTGTGATTTAGAAATTTCTCTCTGACTATCTTGCTTTTGTCGATGAGTTTTTCATCAATGAAATATTATACAGAGTCTTCCTAATTGTGCACATTTTTTATCTTTGGAACTTTTGATTGTTGTAACTTTTTTTGTCTTCCTGATATGCCTAAAGTGTTCAATAGAGAACTATAGCTTGTTGATTGGACATACATGCACATGATCTCCCCAAAAATGTTTAGTTGCTCTTAAAGTTTATTCTCAACTACAATCAGGGAGAATATTAGATATCAAAGCCCATATTCATGGAATCATTAGTTATCATGGATTATAAAATGGATCTTGTCACACAAATTTTGACAATTTGTATTGATCATAAAATCAATTTGTAGCAAATTTCTATGGTATGTGGAGGATAAGTGGGTGGTAGCTAGTGAAAAATGTGTGTTTTCTCCAGTCCTAATAGTGGCTCTAATTGGGGATGTATACCCCTTGTGGGTGTAGCAAGAATCCAAGTCTCTAGGGAAGTAGACCAAATGTTTTATTTATCTAGTATGGAAGTTAAAGTGAATTTAGGGATGGATGAGAACTGGAAGTGGAGTGAAATCATATACTACTATGCATGGAAATTTTATTTTAAGAGGTTTGTCAAGAATTGTCCATGCACTGGCAATTCTTGTTCCTCTTTATGATCTTTAAGAAAAGAATTTTTTTAAGAACTGTCCATGTATTAGCAATTCTTGTTCTTCTCCTGTCATGTTCTAAAGGTAATATGAATCTTCACAAGCCTTGCCAACAATGAAAAATGGTTCTAACCATAGAGCTTCAAATTTCCCATGCTTCCCTTTGTCTTGACTCCTGGCATTCCACATGAGAACTATATCATCTACTTCAAATTTTCTATTTTTAGTTCTTTTGTCATATAAGTATTTCACTTGTAATTGCTTCCTTTTATTGTGTTGCTGAGTTTGGTCCCTGACCTCATCAAGCTTCATTAACTCTTCCATCCTCTCCTACATAGGTTTAGGAATGTCCAAATCTTCTTGCAAGATGAACTTACATACTGGTAATAAATTATGCAAAGGGAACCTAGTTGAGTCCCATACACAAGTTCAAAAGGTGATTTTCCAATGGCTTTCTTCACAGTGATTCTATCTGCCAATAAGGCTAGTTTCAACTTGAAATCCCAAGCCTTTTTGTTATTATCTAGCATCCTTTTTATGATTTTTAGGATACTCTTGTTACTGGATTCAGCCTACCCATTTGTATGTGGATGATATGGTGAAGAATGTGAGTTACTATACCATAGGATTGGGAAAATCCCTTAAATTCATTTGATGTAAAACACATCCCATTATTAGTTATAATTCTTGTTGGCACTCCAAATTTGGTAATGATATTTTCTAATAAAAAGTTTATTACAACCTTACTAGTTGCTTGTTTGGTAGGTATAGCTTCTACCCATTTTGTGAAGTAGTTTGTAGCTACCAATATCCACCTGTGTCCTCCACTAGATTTTTCTACAATCTCTCCTATGAAATCAATACCCTAATGGTGGAATGGAGCCTCAACTTGCAAAGGTCTTAAAGGCAACACCCCTTGATACTTCAATTTCCCAGAAAACTTCTAACATGCTTCACATCTCCTAGTGTAATCATAGGCATCAATGAAAACTCTAGTCCAATAGTAACCTACCCTTAACACCTTCTGTGCAGTAGTCTTTGCCGAGAAATGTCCTCCGCAAACTCCTTCATGCATTTCCTTCAAAACATGCCTTGCTTGGTTTTTATCTAAGCACAACAATAGAACACCATCTCTGTTTTTCCAATAGAGGTCTCCTTTCATGAATACATATTTTGAAGCCTATAGTTTAAGAGTCCTCTTTTTGTTATAATCAAATCATTTAGGACATTTCATATGTTTAAGATAATACACGATATCAGTGTACCATGATGTGTGCTCAATACTAGTGATCAAGTTATCTTCATTATTCAGATTGCATACCTAGGCACCTTCAATATTTGTTTCAGCCATTAATTTAGCAAAACCCTGTCCTCTTACTAACTTAGTGATTTGGATCTCTATGTTAAACTCCTGAATTCTATTAATCCATCTACATCTCCTCCCAGTTACTTCAGTTTGTACAAACACATCTTTCACTATAGCATTAGGTACATATGCTATTACTTTTGCTCCCACTAGATATGATCTAAATGTTTTGACAACTTTTACTAATGCGTATGCCTATTTTTCTACTATGTCATATTTTAATTCTACATTTTTGAGGGATTTTTTGAAGAACGAAATAGGTTGTTCATACCCCTCATCATTTTTTTGTAGCATTACTACTGCAATTGTGTGATAAGATGCAAATGAAAATATCAAGAATGGTTTACTGAAATTAGGGGATTTTAAGACTAGGGCTTCTTTAATTGGTCTTTTGATGGATATGAATGCATCTATGGCCTCAGCTATCCTGTCAATCTTTGCACCCTTCTTTTTAACATTTTTGATACTAGATTCGCTATCTTGGTAAAGTTCGACATGAACCTCCTCACAAAATTAATTTTCCCAAAGAAGGACTAAATGGCTTTAACTATCTTAGGAGTAGGAATCTTATCTATGTCTTCCACTCTTTCTGGATCAATCCTAACTCCATCCTTGGACACTATATGTCCTAGTAACTTTCCCTTTGTTACTACAAAATGACACTTTTTAGGATTTAAGGAAATGCCATATTCTAATGCTCTGACAAATATTTTTTCAAGGCGTGCAATATGATCTGCTTTCATGGAATATACAGTGAGATCATCCTAGTATACCACCATTATTACATTGATTAGATCTGCAAAAGCAACATCCATGGCTCTCTGGAAAGTTCCACCTACATTGGTAAGTCCAAACAACATCCTGACATACACATATGTTCCCCATGATGTGGTGAAGGTTTTTTTGTATTGTTTTGATTCTTTAACCTTCACTTGGTTATAACCTAAAAATCCATCCATCTTGGATAATAGTTTGCACCCTACGACCCTTTGCAACAAAGCCTCCATGTTTGGGAGTGGGTAGTTATCCTTAAGAGAGGATACATTCAAATTTCAGAAGTCTACACAAAGCCTTATGTCTCCATTTTTCTTTCTGATGAGTACTAAATATGTCTGATAGGCTTGATGATACCCCTTCCCTAAGCTTCATAAGTTCTTTGTGCATTTTAGGTTCTAAGGTAGGATTTATGGGTCTTTGTTTTTTTCTAGAAGGCTTTGTATCAGGCTTGAGTGGGATCTCATGTTGGAACAAATCTTCTCTGTATGCCTTGAGATCATCATAAGACCAAGAAAAGACATGCTTATACTTCCTTAATAATACAATCAACATCTTTCTGATTGTTGGACTTATCCTTTTTCCAGTGTATAACATTTTTGGTGCCAATTCAGAGCCTAAGTTAATTTCCTCAACATCTTCCCTTTTTACTGGTGTTTGTTTCATAAGGGGTCGATCATTTCTATCAAACACCCTCTCTAATGTCACAAGTCCCTTAAGAATCTTATTAGTCTTGAGCTGCACAACTTCCTTGCCAAATAAAGTTTGCTTACCATCTACTTCCTCAACAAATGAATTAAAATCATTTTCTTGAGCCTCATCCTGATCTACATAATGTAGGAATTTTATCAAGTCACTGTCATCTTCAAATACTTCAGTAATGCCTGCTAATGTGATATCATCCTTTTTTAGGGCTATGTTTGCCAGGAATTCTGCCATTATATTCTTGGATTTGTCCACCCAATTTATAGAAAATGCATCAAATAACTCAATATCATCCCAAACAACATTTCTCTATTATTTCAATCTCTTGTTTTTAGATGAATACTTCCCCCTAATTTGTGAGACAATTAGTTCTGAATCCCCATACATAGTGAGGGATTTATTTTATATTTTATAGCAATGTTTAACCCTATGATCAATGCCTCATATTCTTCTATGTTGTTGGTGCATTCAATTGTTAGCAAAAGTGCATATTTGAATGTCTTACCAGTTGGTGAAATAAATAATATCCCTGCTCCATTACTAGCCTTACTACATGCACCATCAAAGTACATCTTCCACACACCACACACATCAAGTTGGGCTTCTTGATGTATAGGGTCAGTGTTCTGTAGCTCTGGTTAACTTTTTTCAATTTTAAATGTACCAAGGTTTGTATCATAGAAGAAATTTATTTGATTATGATCAATGCATTCTATGATATTCTCATACCTTGGCTCTCTGCAAAGCTTAGCTTCTTTTCCTCCTATTGGTATGGTGGCATAAGATAGATCTAATTGGACATTTCTTCCAATTGTTGCAATCCATTGTCTAGACAATAGCATCCCATATTATGGTGGGATGTCCACTATAGTGATGTCAATCTCATATACTACCTCAGGATAAGCAGCTAGCATTATCTATACATCCCACATAATGCCTACAATTGCGATGAATCTATTGTTCATGGCACAACATTTGCCATATTTATTGTCAACCCACATACCTAACTCCTTCATGACTGCCATTGGCATGATGTTCATAGCTACTCTTGAATCAATCATACAATTCCTCACTAGTTTGTTTTTTATCAGCAGAGTGGTGTAAAAAGGATCTACCTAAGAGGGATTCTTTGTCAAGGTGTCACCCAGATATACTTCAAGAGTTCTAGTAGCCTATTGTTGAACATTATTATTTTTTTTATTTTAGGTTTTTCTTGCTTCTTTTTTTATATGTCTGAAATCATCTTGACCACTATATTCCTGTATTGATCTATCTTCATCATTTCAAGGAGTGGTACTGATATCTTTACTTGGGATACTGCTTGGAATATGTCAAATGAGGGGGTTATTATTTGATCAATCTTTTCTATTTTGATATGCCCCTTTTCTTTAGCTGGTATTTTATCCTTTATCTTACCCTGTTCTATCATTGTTGGTTCTTTATGGGTAGATTTCATGTTATCCTAAATGTGATTTTGATTTTTTACAAACACACTCCTAGGTGTTCCTTGGTCTGTATTAACTATTATGTTTCTTAGATTATAGTTACTTTTTGCCTGTGCCACTACAGCTATTGTAAGAGCCTTCCTTTCTTCCTCATTTAGTTTTCTCTATTGGTTATGTGGTGGCACATTATGATTATAATCAGTTTCCTCATAGCTATCCTCCTAATCTAAAAATAACTCCTGTCTTCCCATATTAATGTTATATCTTTGGTTTCCCACATCATATTCATATCCATCCTCTTCTATGGATGAATATTCTTCATTAATTTGATGAGGCCTCATTGCTAGCATATTTATTGTATGGTTATCATAAGAAGTTTCCTCTTCCTATACTAATAGTGCCACTATACAATAGTCAGGTGAATGGGGTAGATTACATGTTGGCACCATGAGTTATTCTCCACTACATGTGTCCCATTTCTTTTTAAGTGGTTAGGAGTATCTTTCCCATAATTTTGCTTTCTATTATGTTCCAAAGGCCTTCCATCTTTCCAATTGGTGTTATAAGGCATGTCATGTAGCCTTGGCCTTTCATTTTTGTAATAATTGTTCAGTTTTGCTTGATTATTGTTTGGGGCTGGTAAAATCTTTGGATTTCCTCTTTTCCCAAGTTTTCCTATTGCCCTCATATTATTCTCAATACTGATGGCTTCCTTTTGTGCTTTTGCTAAGGTCATGGGGGCCTTGTTCCTGAGTTCATACCCAATTTTTGGGTCAAAGGATTTTAAGTATAAGGCTAGGGCCATGCGATCTGGGGGCTTCAGTTCCAATGGGATCTTAGCATAGATTTTGGAAAATATTTGATTGAAGTCTACCAAAGATTCATTATAGTTTTTTCAAATACTAGTCAGTTCATGAACAACAAAATTTGGATCAAACTAACTCCCATACTATTCTTTAAATTAATCTCTAAAGTCTTAATATGAGCAGATTGACGCATCAGGTAGATTTTTGCACCAGTCTTGAGCATCTTCAACAAGGGACAGCATGAATAACTTCATTAGAACATCTTCAAACTGCACTTCAAAGTTATCCATGACTATTTCAAAATTTCTAATGTGCTCTTCTAAAGAGATAGCATTATTTCCAGCAAATTTTGGGAGAGCATTCCTTAGGTCATTATCTATGGGATCAGGACATACTTGATATCTAGACAAATCCAACTGTCTATATCTATTGATTTTGAGGGGCCCTTGTAGTCATTGATTTGGCTGGTACTGATTATGAGGCTATTGGTTTGGTTGATATTGGTTGTGAGGAGGATGTTGATGTGCATTTAGATGTGGGTTCACATTTTTATGTTGTGGTATAACATATTGTTGGCCAGGGGGTGGGTATGGATTAACTATATGTTGGGAAGTGTTATGGGTGATGGTTGGTCTTGAATTCCTTGGAGGAATATTCTGTTGGACATAGTTTCCAGGTGGTGGTTGTGGATTGGATGAGCTGCCTACATTATGGTGCATATTTTGTTGTACATTCCTTGGAACATAACCTCCTTGTTTGTGTGGAGGTACATATTTTTGGTTAGCTACTTTAGTTCTATCTTTTATCTGTTGTATCTTTTTTTAACCAATTCTCAGCTTCCCTTAACTTAACAAGTTCAAGTTCCTCCTGTAACTTGAGTAGATTTTGTTGCATCTCATCCTTATTCCTCATATCTTTTGGTGGACTATTATGAACTTATGCAATATCTATTTGGTCCATAAATTCTTGTTGAGTTCCTTCACTCTGTTGTAATGACATCTTGTAATCATATTCTTCCTGATGCTAGTCTATTTCCCTCATAACATATGCCTCATATTCAAGTTGTTTTTGAGGATCAGGTTTGTATTGGTCTAGGACATCATTGGATCTATCATGATCAAGGTAACTTTTGGATTGAAATTCACTTGACTCATGTAAGGGAGAGAAGCTATTATGAGTAGCAATTGGCTATTCTAATGTATTTTGATTATTATTTTGTTAAGATTGGTTTGATAACCTATTTTTCTATAAGGGAGTTCTTAGGGGTCAGGATGATTGTAGTTTTCTACCATTAGCTTTAGATCTCCTACCATCCATGTTAAGAGATTATTATATTTCAAGAAATAAAATGATTTGTATTCTAAATAGAGTCACCACCTCACTTAAGAGGATTGATTACTTTCTGGGTTCTTCTTGACCAACAGAGTTATGTCATTTAACTTTCTCACTCTAGTATATGCTCTACTACTAGGTTTCCTTTTGTGTTTGTCCCTAGTAGAGTCGCCAATCTGTTGGATCTCAAAAATGCTAGTTTTTAGACCACAAGAGGGTGCCAATCCCTTGATACATTTTGGCCAATTGAACAGGGTTTATATAATTGAGAACCTCCTACTCTTTAGGCTCTACCAGGCCTAGGTAGGTGTACCTAAATGATAAAGTAGATTTGAAAGGCTAATGGATTCTAATTTGGGCAATCTACTCACTATGGCACATAGATGTGAGGTAGATGCAGAGCTTACTAACTAGTTCCTAATAAAAATGCTTGAAGTATCAAGAGTGTAAAATGGATTTGGATAAAATATTCTAATGTTGATCAATGCCTAATCTATTAGGTGGATGGAGTCAAATGGGTGGATGATGATGATGGAGATAGATGTGTAGGATAGGTGGATCTATTTTGCAGATTAACTCAAACTTGTTGGGCACTTGAATGTTTACACTTTGTACAAACGTACAGGTCTGTAAGCTACTATACTCTTGTTTAATAATCCCAGTGATATTCCCCTTAATTACTGTGATTTCATGAAAGGACTTTTAATTCTTAGCCTGAGGGAAACCAATCATAAAAATTATTTTAAAAGGATTTTATTCCTTGGGAGGAACCACTCAAAATAGACTATCTCAAAGGGTATTTAATTCACTTCAACCAGAAACCAATCAAGATAACCACACACCAACAGAAAATGTGTTGTGAAAAATTATATAAATTTGAATAACTTAAGAAAACCACATTGGAGACAGCACAGTAGCATATAAACATGAAAATCAACACAATAGTTGAACACTGAACATAGATCACCATTCAAGAACAATCCGCTCCATTATATTGTTTCAAAATATATATAATAATTGCATAAGTTTCTAAAATATGGGAATGGATGGGTGAAATGGGTGCAATCTATCTTCTTACTAATGCCTCACCTAATTATGAAATGATAATGATGATTTCATTACTCCTATTTCTCTGACTTATATAGCAATATCTTGAAGAGGGTGTGCCTCTTTGTAAGTGTCTTTTGAAACTTTAACAACAATATAAAAAATATTAACATTAAGCTCATTAAGCTCTAATGAGCCATAGATGAACTTGGGTAACATGATCTAAGTACCCCTAACACAAGTATGTATCAACATACTCCACAGTATTCCTCGCCACAATCTCCGTAGCAATCACCTTTTCTAAGTGATCACAAGCCATTCCTAATGCTGGATCTTCATCCTTTGTACATAGTGTCCATTCTCCAATACTCCCTTTCCAAATCCTCATGCATTATTGGCATATTGCATGTGTCATCCAGGATGAAAACTTGACATAGTACATTTTTAGATACATGTATGAAAGGTTATCCTTACAGGTTGCAAATGGCTTTAAGGTTTAGGTTATAGTGGTTGGCAAAAAGTTTTATAAGATCCATATTAACAAAGACATCAATAACAACTAGTCTTCCCAAATTAAAACTCCAAGGGTTATAGACTGGTTCAAATATATTTCTTCGACGGTAATGAAACATGAACAATTCATATCCCCTAATAGGGGTCCACACATTTCCTAAATGTTTGCATTTATCTTCTAATCTTTCTACGTCTGCCCTTAATTGTGTAGTTCTCCTAGCTTTTGGCCCCAAACCAAGCAATTGATCGATGAGGCCTTGATTCAATTTTTGTTCTTGTGCTTTGACTTCCCGCCCTATTTCAAATTTTTGTTTCTTGCTTTTGGATTGACTAGTTTCACCTTGTTTTTTCTTATTTTTTGTTTTCACAGGACCTTCCATTCTATCTCTCTACTAGATAACAGAATTGGATTATAATTTATAAGTAGTAGGGAAATCTTGTATGCTTACTTGTATGTTTCTGGCATTCTGAATTCCTCAACCTCTGCTCAATTCCCTATTTTCTTTGCTGCAACTCTTGAAAATTCCTTTTGGTTCAATCCCTTTTTGATTCAGAAAAATTCATATAAGGTTTGTTCATATGGCCATTAATGCCCCCCACTAGAAATGAATGCAATGGGTTTTTCAAAATTTGAAATGTTAGAGCGATACAATGCCATTGTATCAGTGAAACTCTTCTAGTCTCAGGCTGATCTGTGTGTTTCATTTAGCACCATCTTTTGTTTATACATTCATAACTGATTGCCAAGACCAACTGAATGTCTTTTTGATATGAAGTGTCCTTTTAGTTCTCTTATTTAATCAGGAATATATCTTAATTTTATTACTGATATGACTACCTTTTATCTCACTTTTCAATTCAGTATTTTGGGGAGAACACCATGAGGTCTACCCAGTATTAGGGTGATCTGGACTGTTAGAAATCACTTTAGGTGTTGCCCAGTATCCTATCAACAAATAATAGTCATGTATATTATCATCAGGCTGACATGTACCATCACTAAGAAAATAGGATGCCCTCTTGATGTACCTAATATCTCCAATATGTTTCTTCTATAGCTTTTGTTCATTGGGATACATCGATTGGATTTTCCCCAAAGACTTTTTAGTTCTTTCTTATTAGAGTGACCTATATAGTCAGCAAGATATGAAAAACCCACTCCAATCATACATGTCACTCCAACACAACTATTATCTTGCCTTATTGGTAAGAGTATATATGTTTCTCTCCAAAAATGTGTCCATCACCATGACGTCGAAGATCAGTGTGATTTAGAAATTTCTCTCCAACTATCTTGCTTTTGCTGATGAGTTTTTCATCAATGAAATATTATGCAAAGTCTTCCCGATTGTGCACTTGTGTTATCTTTGGAACTTTTGATTGTTGTAACTTTATTTATGTCTTCTCGATATGCTTAAAGTGTTCAATAAAGAACTATAGCTTGTTGATCAGAAAGACATACACATGATCTCCCCAAAAAGGTTCAATTGATCTTAAAGTTTTTTCTCAACCGTGATCAGGGAGAAGCTTAGATGTCAAAGGCCATATTCATGGAATCATCAGTTATCATGGGTTATAAAATGGGTCTTGTCAAACAAATTTTGACAATTTGTATTGATCATAAAATCAAAGTGTGGCAAATTTCTATGGTATGTGGAGGATAAGTGGGTGGTGGCTAGTGAAAAATGTGAGTTTTTTCTAGTCCTAATAGGAGGCATCTCTATGATGGATTTGATTTTGGCTAGATTAGCTTTAAGTCCTCTTATAAAAATGATAAATCCTAATAATTTACTTGCTGAGACACTAAAGATACACTTGTTAGGATTTAGATGAACATTTCATTCTCTCGATCTTTAAAATTGTTCATAAAATGGAAGTGTGTTCTATTATATTTTTTAATTTATCCAATATGTCATCTATAAAAACTTTGAAAATATCATGAAATATATAATGGAAGATAACAATAATGGATTCAATCTAAAAGGCATGACTTGGTAACAGAAAGTTCCCCATGATGTACTGAATTTCATTTTGTGTTGATCATCAAGTGTAATTTTAATCTTGTTATATCCTAAGAAAACATTAATGAGAGATAACATTGCATGTCCTATTGTCATGTTAATTATCATGTCAATATTGGATAAAGGAAAACTATATTTCAAATAGACCTTACTGATGTCTCAAAATCCTATGCATATTCAAATAGCTACTAATTTCTTATTGAAAAGGATGATGTTAGATATCTAGTTTGAGTAGTTGATTGGTCATATAAACCCAACTTTCTAAAATATATTAAAGTTCTTTGATAATAAGGGCTACTTTAGGATGCATCTTTGTTAGATTTTGTTAGACCATATTAGCATCAGAATTTAGAACAAGGTGGTGTGCCACAAGGGATAGATCTAACTTAGGGGTATTAGTATATGACCAAGGAAGAATATCTAAAAAAATATATTAGGAGGATAACAATAATTTCTCATTTTCAAGGACTAAGAGTAGCTACAAGTTTTAAAAAATAAGAATATTCTTATGTTCCAATGTTCCCATCATGGTATCATTAGAAAGACATTTAGAACCATCTAGTAATTATGTTGATGAAGGGGGAAGATATATACAAATCCATTACATCATCATGATCTAATGTTGTATTCTCCTCATATATTCATATTCTCTATATACTCTTCATGCCTCGTGTGTGCTTCACATTTTTTATTTCTATGTTTCTTATGTATTCTCCTTAAGTGTTTTATTTGTATTCCATGTGTGTGTTTCATGTGTATTCTATGTATGCTTCATGACTTATGTGTATACTTCATGTCAAGCATATACACTTTTTGTATTGCATGTATGCCTTGTCTTATCTCATGTCTTATATGTGCTTCATGTTTGAGTGATGTGTCTTATGTGTATGCCAATCATCATAGACTCCTAGAATCCTAAACTTGGGGGCTTGGCCAACATTCAATTCTAGTGTCATTCTAGGGCCTCTATGTTTGTTGTGTTTAAATTGTGCCTTCTCCATCCTTTAGTATGAGTTCAAACATAAGTTCGTACCCACACTAAAGTGGGGGCTAAATGTAACATTGTAAAATGTGTACACCACCATTTTGCACTTAGTTTAGCTCCTAGATGGGCCTCAAATATTTAAACTCGTTAATTAGGACCTTTTACAATACCTTTTTGAGAATTAAGCATGTATTTCTTGATCCTGATGCATGAAACATAGAAAAGAATCATAAAGCAAGGATAAGTATACTTTAAGTACCCTCTTTTGGGGATCATGTGGCTAAAGGACTAGGGTGCCCAAGTGCCTTTAGCCCTGCCCTAAATTGTGGCCTTGTCAGCTTAGGCCTCTTAAATGACTCCCAATGTTGACCTCATATGGTTTAATTCTCTAGAAATCAATAGGAATACATATAAAAGTAAGTTAAGTCATTCATTTGAACATCTAACTCTCTCTAGTGAATCTTGGGACTCTCTCTCTCTCTCTCTCTCTCTCTCTCTCTCTCTCTCTCTCTCTCTCTCTCTCTCTCTCTCTCATGCTCTCTACAACTCTCTTATGGATTATTGTTGTGGAACTAGCATATTGCAGGTCTTGTGAAGATCTTGGAGGCTACACCGACTTCTTGAGTCAATTTGTGATGTCATCTACAAGCATGCTAGGGTTTTCATGTTCATGTTGACTTCCTTCCTTCATGCTTTGTCTTAGCATTCCATTATACTTTAGATTTGCCTCTACCCTCCTAGGGTATGAACTCTTTATCAATCATCTTTACTATTGTGGAGATGGAAACACCATTCAAGGGGATTGACCAAGGCAAGTGCCTAAATAACACCAAACCATTTTACTTCTTGCATGTGTGCAGTTCAAATGAACATGTTTTAGAAGGTGATCTCTAGGAAGAAGACTGAGCTTATTGTTACAGACCTGACATAGGAATCAATTTATGGAAACCCTAATTTTGGACAAGGGCACCCAAGTGCCCTTATCCTAGGCATTCTGACCTTAGGAATTAGGTTATGAACTACTCCTTAATATCTACTATCCATTTGGTTTTTTGTGTTTTTGGTTGTGACAATTTGTTATACTTCGAGCTTTGTCAACTAGGATTTCATGTATTGACTCTAGCTTGATTGGTTGAATTTGGTTAATTGCTTTGGTATACAAAAGAAGGGAAGAATCCCTATAGTTTAGCTCTCCTTCTTGGGTAGAATCCAAGCTTAGTTTGTGTCGTAATGTTTTGTAGAAGAGGGTTTGACCTAGTTTGATCTATTGAGTTAGTCTCTCTTTTTTCAACATTACAAGTCATTGAGAATGTGGTATTAAAATTTTGATGTTTTCATGTTGGATCATGAATTTACTAGAAGTGAAGCTAATCTTTGTGTTTATTTTAAATTCATTGATGATCAATTGCTAATCATTCTCTTATATGTTGATGACATGTAATTTATTGGAAATGATACGGGGATGATTAGTGAACCTAAGGGTCAATTATCTAATACATTTGATATGAAACACTTTGGGGCTACAAAATATATCTTATGTATGGAAATGTACAAGGATTAGGTTAATAAGAAACCTTGGTTAAATTAGAAGTACATTGACACTATTTTGTAGTGTTTCTCCATGCAAGATTGCAAACTACGTAGCATTCCTTTTTTGTTAGAAGTAGGCTATATTTGCAATAATGTCATAAAACAAATCACAAAATTGAAGAGATACATTATATTTTGTATGTTGGTGCTATGCCTCATGTATCCAATGGTTTGTAGAAGATCTCATATGGCTTAAGCAATGGGATTATAGAGTAGGTTTATGTCGAACTATAGTAAATAACACTAGACTTATGTTAAACGGGTTTTATAATATTTTCATGGAACATCTAACCATTGCATTTGTTATCATTGGACTAATGATGTGGGTAATCATGGTCAATTTATAAGATTTTGTTAAATTTGGTTAGGCTGGTGATGTAGATTGTAGGTCTATGAATGGAAATGTCTTAACTTTATTTGGATGAGTAGTTAGTTGGATGAGAAAACAACAACATATGATCATGTTCTCCACTACAAAAGTAATGAACATGGGTGTAACACATTCAAGTGTAAGAAGGTAGTGTGGTTACAAAGATTGTGTTTAAGTAATGGATTTTAGTGTAAAAAGGTTAGAATTTAATGTAATATTTAAAGTTCCATCTATTTGACTAAAACCTAGTGTATCATACTTGCACAAAGCACATTGATGTTAAATATTTCTTCTTTTGAGAAATAATTAAGGGTGGTACAATCATGTTATAGAAAGTGGACACCTCATAAACTGTTATAGATTCTCTCACTATGCTAGTGGGCATGGAGAAGTTCAATTAGTATAGGGAGGCCATGGGACTCGTATCCTCTTGAGATTGATTTGATATTGCTATTTGATTTTATTGTTGAAGGCTCTATTTTTCCCTTGAAATGTGTTTGAGAAGTGGGAGAATGTTTAGAAAAAGGTATCTCAATCTTGCATTCCTAATGTTCATACTTGATAACTTAATTGTATGTACTATTTAGCCTTTAGTGTCATTTGTCCTAACTTGGGAAAGTTTGCATCCCATTTTTAAGTGGAACTGTTATCATCTTTAGTTGATTTTATCCTCAAATGAGGAAGTTGGCATCCCACATTGGGTTGGCATGTTTGGCCATGTGTTAGCATCTTGAAAGGTGTGTAAGAGAATCTTGACTTATCATGATGAGAGTTATCATAGACTTGCATGATGTGTAAAAGCATGTATGAGGGAGGTTACATTGGAATCCTCACCAAAATTATGATAGTTGTGGACACTTGTCATGTAGCATCTTTATGCATTGGGAATGAAGATAAATTGGGGTATGCAAGTTTGGGTGGTCAAATATTCAAGTTTGTGACATATGACAACATGTAAGGAATATGGTAAAAATAGCTTGGTAGACCAAGACCAACGGGGCATTGCAATTTTTCCTTTGATCATTTGGGTGGCTTAAATCTTTTATCCTTGTTAATGCTTTTCTAAAACCTTGTGATAATTTCCAGATTGTACTTATCTATAAATTGGTGCTTGAAGTTAGAGGATATATATATTGTTTTACATATTATGTGAGTACCATTATACTATTTGAATTTAGAGGGATAATTTTTTGAATTAATGTAACTACTTTTAGGATTAATATAAGCTTGAGTCTCTTTGGGCATGGAGCTTTTCTTCTTGCACATTCTTTGGTTTGTATTTTCTTTTATGGTTGATTGCCATTTCCATATGATTTATCATTTTTAATGTATTTGGATGCATTAAAGTTCAACATATCTTTCTATTTGGTTACACTCCATGTTCTCAATACCTAGGTCTCACATGGTATTAAGTATCCCTTGACTCCTTATACAACATCACATTCTATGTACAAACATATTCATTTTGATCTCCATGAACTATAAATGAATCTACTAATTAACACATTTAGATTTACTTCTTCACCATAGTACTCTAGGAATTCTACTTCAAATTTAGCCATGTAGAGATCAAGGAATTAGGCAAATTAACATACCATTCTCTTGATTCACCTTGCAATGACTAAATAAACAAATTCATCATCACATCATCATCCTTTGAATCATAGTCATCTATCATGTTGATGAAGGCTTTAAGATGCTTATCACTAGATTGAACACTCTTCCCATAGATTTTGGTAAGGAATTTCACATCCCACTAGGTATATGATTTGGAAAGTTAGGAAAGACATTGGAGTTCAACAATCTATACCTCCCAACACTCTAAGGCATTCTAAAAAGTTGCAACCTAAGCATTCTTCACATACGTGTAAATCTCATAGAACCATAAATATTCAAACTAAAAATCAGAGTTGCCAACTCAAAGACTTAAGAAAACAACCTTGAAGAGCACACCTAATCCTCAATGGTAGAATATGGCTAGGTTTGGTCACTACTAGCAAAGCCTAATGAAAACAAATGGCACAAAGAAAATATAACAACCACAAAATTCTCTCAGACAATTGTGCCATTTTATTGGTTCTTAAAAGTTGTAGCTCCAGAAATCTTAGAGACTAGACTTAAAATCTAAGCTTGGGGATGCATTTTGACCCAAGTAAAGAGATGAGACTCATGATTAGATAGCAAACAATGATGGACAAACTCAAGGAAGGGCTACTCTCCTATAGTTTTCGCTGATCAAAAAATAGGGTGATCCTAGAGGTCGAAACAAGACAATTAAAGAGAAATGAAAAGAACACATTAAAGGCCTAAATAATCCAAACCCTATGCATACCATCACCCCAAATATTTGTCACTAATTATTTTAGTATGCTCACTTGTACACAACAAGAAGGCTTACTTGTAAACGGGGAGATGTATAAACATTAAATTACATATGGAATTAAAAATTTGACATTGACTATCTCCCTGGATATTAATCCACTTAACACTACTTATAACCCATGAAATTTGGATTTTCTAATGGACTTTACTCACTAAAGATATTTTTCAGACATAAGCTCTCTAGTGATTTGGCAAGGTTTATTTTATGAGCTATAAATATTGGCTAGATTCATTGTATAAGCAAACTACTAGAAGAGACAAAAAGACTAAAGATCGATGCAGATCACTTGGCAAAAGAGTCCAAACAAAATGAGAGGAAAGCATCTTCTAGTATAACACATGGAACTGGACACGTGAAATGCAAATTAGAGAGACAACAAACATCTATCCATGAATATATATACATATAAAAGTAAAATAAATACTTAACATTCACACGATAAAAATGTGTATAGGTATATAAAAATAGATAAGACTAGAACTAAAAAATACATTACCACGCACGAGATTCTAGAATTTGTCAATATATGCAGATGCGTGTAACAAAACGTTTCTCCAGATTTCCACCCATTTTAGAATTGTTTAAACTGGCGCAACGTTCATGTATCGACGATGATACAAGTTAACGAATACGGAACGGGAAGTCTCTCACCTTCCACTGAAAAAACCACGCCAACAAAACGAACGAATGGCTACGTCCGTCTTCCTCGGCTTTTCAAACGAAGGAAGTTTCGTGGGTGCAATTAATAACACGTCCATCCTCCTCGGCTTTTCAAATTAATAACATTTAATTCTACTCACCATAAATAATTGCAGGAAAATACTGTTCAAAAGGTTAGTGATGATCTCTATTGATCAATATATGCTTTATTAATTGACTGGTTGATACTGCATATGTAATATCAATAAATGAATTGATAGGTTAGTAATTTGTCAATTTTTATATAAAATATATTTTAAAGGACAAACTATTCATTATGGGTCTAAAATATAAGGGGAAAAAGTATGGGTGTATAATTTTCACCATAACATTTCACCCTTACTTTGACTTGCATGTGAGCTACGACGAGAATGTATGTCAAAAAAAATGAAGCATCCAACATGGGAATCCAATACTTCTCAAACAATTAAAGGATATTGATTTATGTAAAGTAATGTGGATTATGTTTACTCTTGTAGAAGAAAACATTACAATGAGTAGCATAAGTGAGGCAATATAAATGAGCATAATCACAACTTTCTAAATCTATTCACAAAAATATAAAAACTGTAGGACTAGAGATTCTTCTTCTAATAGAAAGTGGTAAAGCCCTAGCAAGGGACTCCCACCAAGTGGATAAGGGCTTTAAATAAGTAGACAAATGTGAAGGACATTAACTAAGTGGAAAATATAGTCCATCTAGATATGGTAACAATGATTTTGTTTTTCTACTAGAAAATAATCATAAATATAATAATTGTATCATTACAATCAAAGGCATGAAGAGATGTCAACAAAAGTATATGCCCCTCCAATTAGTTCCATGTGAAGGAAGTAAGGAATTGAAGGTAAGGAAAAATGATAATATCACGTAATGCACAAGAAGCCTTCCTTGTCTAACTATCTTGCTACCTCCTTGGATCATAAATCTCCGTTGGTTGAGGAGAGGGAGTTCATACCTCTCATGGAGCTAGATGCTGAGACTTTAATCCCATTAGTGGATCCATCTCATATTAAGGATCCTAATGATCCCAAGTCCCCCTCTAGTGTTGTGTTGCTAGTCTCCTATGAATCTATAATGTATGAAAATGTGGCAAGATGAAAGTGTATGTTAATTAAATTCAATTAAACCCTTCTTTCACACATTCATTCATGGACATAGGTTGAGTGATGATAAAGGACTCAGCTACAGGTCTGGTGTCACTATGGGATGATAGGAAAGATAGAATAGATTGATTGTTTTGTCAAACCCTAATCCAATTATGCCTCAAACCCTAATTATATGAAATCATAAACAAATGCATGAAACTTGACAAATGCTTGTATAGAGAGGCACTATATTCATATTAGAAACATAGCATAATTCAGATTTCTAGATGCTGAAACTTCAAGGACACAGGGGTGGGCACCCAAGTCTATTAGGGTGACTTTTCTACAGATTGGAACAATGATCTAAGGTAGATAACAACCTACAACAAAGTTTTCAGAGTGGTGCAGATGGAGGACATGGGAGCGGGCGCTCAAGTCTAAAAGGGAACATTCTTCGCTCTTTTCTTAAGATCCAGACTCCTTATCCTCTGTCTAGCTTCCCTACAACTCCTCTCTGTCGGATTCCACACTTGTAACCTGCAATCACAAAGAGAGGGGGTTTGGGGGTTGTGGTGTTTAGGAGCTTGCCTCAGTCAAGCCCTAGAATGACATTCAAGCCTTCACACACTACTGTTTGATAGAGTGCATGCCCTTGTAGGGCAGAGGCAAAAGCAAATGATGAAATAGTTTGATTGAAGCACAACAAGATATCATAGGTGTAAACCCTCATGGAGATGAAGAGCCTTCAAATCATAAGGAGATGGATTGATGAAGCCAAATCTATAACAAACACATACAAACACAACACAATACTACTCTACAACACAATCAAAGCCTTGAATATCCTTAGAACAAGATCACAAGTTTGCATTATCCATCTAGGTGTAAAATGAAGTCATTAATCTACTTAAATATGCATTCCTCCTAAACTTTCATAATTAAAACTTGAAATGCTGACAAGGAAACTTTTTTAACAGTTTGTTACCAAATTTTCACCTACAGCTCAAATTGGCAGAGCTGAAATAGTTTCATTATATTTAAGGTGAAATCTTGTTGTTGATTTATTTATGATGGCATATCATAGCATGTGGAGTTAAATGGGATCCCACAATGGTTGAGCTCAGCATGCTCCCCTCAAGTCTTGAGAGGATTGTGGAAAGAGTTTAAAAGAGCAGCAGTGTCATATAAAGACTCTACAAAATAAAGAGATTTGTCACGTGTTTTAATCACATCTCAAAAACTATGATATGAGTTTTTGAGATTTTTTGACAGATATCAGACAACAATAAGATCAAAAAACATTTTAAATTTCTCACCAACCCAGTTTGTAATTTTCGAGGAACAATCAAAGGCACAATACATAACAAAATGAAGATACCAGTCATGTGTTTTAGTCATATCTCAAAAAATATGATCTGGGTTTTTGAGATGTTTGGATGAAGATGAGAAACAAATAAAGCGCAAAACTCCTTTAAATTTCTCACCTACCCAATTTGTAGTTTTTGAATAATCTTCACAATGGCGGGCCCTCTTTCTTTTTTGTAAATTTGATGCTGCAAAAAATTATTGTAAAATGATATTTAAAGCAATATCTTATAAATTGCTTATAAATGTTCATTATTTATGTAGTTAAAGCAAAGTAAAGGAAACAATATCTTTCTTTCTTTCAGTTTGCTTTCTTTTGGGAATATATGGACAAATTGAGCTTTTATTGAGCAAATAAGACTTGTTTTAAAGCAGATTTTTGGTGAGGTCTACCTTGAGGAAGATTTTGGCAGCTTTCATATACAGATTGGAGATGATTTAAAAGCTTTATTTTTGGCTTTTCAATGGAGCTTGAAAATAGATCAAATTGGCTATTCTAAGAAGATTTCTCAGTTTTTTCCTTGGGAGATTTTTGGAGTTATAAATAGGGGAGAAAGACTTAGTTTTTCAAAGTTCTGATTATGGTTTCTTTCTCTTTGGATTACTTGCAAAGAGCTTGTAAACATTCTTTGTACTCAGATACTCAGTTTCTACTCCTTTCAGTTTTGATAAAGTACTAGAGTTCTCCTCTTTCATATTTTCTAATTCATTTTGTAATCAATGATCTGATGTCCCATTGTGATTCAACCTTAGAATCCTTTTCATATGTCTCATTATTGTAGGACTGAGTATGAAAGTTTCATGTAATACAGGTTGCATGTTATGTTTAGCCTTGATTAGTGGGTTGAAGTTGTGATAAAACTTGTGTTTTTCCTTCATTCAAACCTTTAGCTTTCAATCTTTCATGCAAATCACTTATGTATTGCATTGTTTTAGTGAAATTGTGAGAATAAAAGGCTTTGTGAGGCTAATTGTGAGTCAACACATAAAATTATGGTAAAATATCCTTAGGTTTT
This sequence comes from Cunninghamia lanceolata, assembly GCA_027924645.1. NCBI lineage: Eukaryota > Viridiplantae > Streptophyta > Pinopsida > Cupressales > Cupressaceae > Cunninghamia > Cunninghamia lanceolata. Next base: position 1,527,134 of record BSBN01000195.1, read on the forward strand.
AGAATTTAATATTGAGTTATCTTCTTACCCTTTCCTAGGGAAGTCTTTTAGATTAGGTGATTTAGCAGGGGAACCGGCCCACTTTGGAGGTTCACTCCAAGTTCTAGGCAACCCATAGGCCTAGGAGTGTTCCCATGTGTCAACAAATAGTTAAGTTGAATAACTTAGCATAGGGTGCATATCTGATTGATAACAGTTTTTGGCATGCTTGGTGGGATAGATTAGACTATCTCAGTCTAATTGCATGTTCACATATCACTGATATTTGGTGTCTGTATCAGTGATCTCAGCCTTTGGAGGAAGAAAATCAAACACATGTGGCAACTCTAAGCTTGAATCTACTAGTTTCAATATGATCAAGTGCTGGTGTGTTATAAAAATCACCTTTCATTCTATTTTCCAGCTTACATATGAGTAGAAATGTCAAATTTTCATAGGCAACATGTATACCCACCCCCTTATTATGAGAATTCAACTTACCCACCTCCAAGTCAATCATATCAGACCAATTATACTGTTGTTTCTAATCCCATGGCCCTTCAAAATTAGCATGCACAGTATGATTACCACCCACCCACCCCTGCTCAGCTTCCTTATCAACCATTTACAAGCAATCATAATGTTGGTTTTAGTCCAAATACTCAGGATGCTTAGCACATGCCCATTCCTGCCTAATCTCCTAGTCATCCTTCTTGCCAGATAAAACAGTCTGAGATGATGGAGCTTAAAGACATGATGAGGGATGTTGTGTCATACCTCAACAAGTAGGCAGATGAGATTAAGAGGGAGCTTGAGTATAAACATCATCAGGAGGAACTAGCTTATCAAGCCTATCTTCATGAACAGGAGTTGGAGGCACAAAGAACACAATATGAGAAAGAGATTGCAAGCATAAAAAGTTATCAGTATCAGCAAGAAGGGGAATTTCAAGTAAGGTAGTATGAAGAATCTGATTTGCAGTTGCAAGAGTTGAATCACCAAGTTTACCTTTAACTGCCAGAGCAGCCACCCTGTGAGACCTTTGTTTCTGATCAGGAGTGGGAGACACAAAAGAGACAGTTTGAAGAGAATCTTGAGAGAGAGGTTGCTGCACAAATAAAGCTTTTGCTTGCTTGAGCCCAAGCAGCCCTTTCTATTCCAAAGCAGCTGACTCAAGAAGAGGTTCGTAAGTATAAATTTCCAAGTTTTAGATGTTCTAACTTTGCTGAGGAGCCTGTTAGCATTCGAGACTAGTCCATTAACCAATAGAAGGAAGCTAATAGGGTAAATTTACTACATATAGCTATAGTTAGAATAGCAGAAGATTAGGCTAGGAAAGACTCGTTCTGATTCAAACCTTCCAATGTTTGCATTAATAATCCTCATTGTTTTGTAAAAGATGATAAATTTTTTTTAGAAAGTCATGTAGTGCAAGAGGCTAATCCACATGAAAAGGTTGTTGTTGTTTGTAAAGAACAAGTTGATTCAAATATGACCCTAAACCCTCTATATTTTGATTCCTTAAAACATATTTTCTAATGCTGTTAATAAGATGCATGTTCAAGCGGGGTACAAAGCTCACAAGGTGAAAGTCTGAAATTGCAAAGATAAAATGCTCAGGTTACAGAGGAGGAAGCACCAATTTTTGAATAGCAAGAGGATCCTCAACAATGAAAGTAGTTGTTGAATGAAGACCATTAATATCATCATAGAGCCTTGGATCAAGAAGAAAGGAATATAGAGGAGCTCGATCTGGATCAAAATAAGCTTAATGAAAGTTGTCATGAGGTAAAAGACATCCCTTTCTCATCAGAAATTCAAGAAAATGTTTTTTTAAAATAGTCTTGAGATTCTTGTTACAAACATAGATAATATGCAAATAGAGGATGTTGAACCTTAGTTTTTAGTTAACCTATTTGATGAGCTTCCTCACGTCATGCATGAAAGTGAAAATGGCATGTCCATGCTAGGCTCTAATCACCACAATGTTGAACATCCTCTAGATAATGTGCTGATCCAAGAACATATAGGTAAAAGTGTTGATAACTAAGAGGGGGAGGTGAATCAGTTATCTTAATTTTAACTTTCAGTCCTTCTTTTTAACTAGTGCAGAATTAGATCATACATGCATATATACCAATGAAAGCAGAAATAACTTCAGTACACATGACACAATGATTTTGATGTGGAAAACCCGATTAAGGGAAAAACCACGGGGTGATTAACCCAAGATTTTATTCTCTATTAAAAGAATAGGATAGTACAAAATGGCACTTGCTAGTTAGGGCTCAGTACCCGAGCACACTGCTCACAAGAGGCTCACTACCTACAAGAGACTCATTGTCTACAAGATACAAGAAGGTAACACATTACTTGAACTAATGAGAAGCATCTACACATGTAGAGGTTCAGTTCCGGTTAGGTTCAATACACTGATCTGCTACACTCCATTCTTGCTCGGCTTAGCTGTTATTGTTCTATTACATTCCGGACCTGTCTTACTGCCTTCACACTACTCTTCTACTTTTCTTCGCACTACACCACACACAACACCCACCTACACATCTAAATCCACCTTGTATATATATCCGCACAAGTGATTTCAACACTTTTCTAGTCAGCATCCAGAATAGTCAATATTTTCCCAAACTCTAATCTATCGGCTGAATCCTTGCATACCAAGTAATGCGGATCAAGGAGATACTTGTAGAAGTCATCAATCATGTCGGCCAATCATAAATTATTCCTTAAGGAACTTAATCACCAACAACATCTGATCCAGATTTAGGTCTGATGCTCTACCGGTTAGTTCTTCCTCTGTCTACTTTGCTAAGCAGAAACCTGACACTTCAATGCTCATATCTTTTCACTATTTTATTACCGGAGGCTAAATCCTTGGAATCTATCAGTCAAGGTACTCCTCTTGACTTTCCCAAATCCGCACTTCACTGAGTTACTTGCTCTGAGAGATCCAGACCTGACTGTCAGAGCTTGCTGACTGCTCTATTCTTGCCCACTGGACCACAACACTTCTTCAATCTGACTTCCGGTAGGAACATATCATGTTCTGCAGATGTGTGGGATAATCTTTGTTTCCATCAATGACAACATTCATGAATCCATATAGTGTCTCTTTCCAACAATCTCCCCCTTTGGCATTGATGGCAACACTTAGTGAAAAATGACTTAAGTGTCACACTATACTTCCCCTTGGATGATGCTCTATTTTTATATACATTTTATGGAGCTCCCCCTTAGCTGGATTCCTCATTTTTCACTGCTCCTCACTCCCCCTTTGACATCAATGAAAAAGGGTAGGGTCCGCACACCAAAATTTTCAAAAATTCAACTATACTTAGCCGCATAAGTATATACATATAGCATACTTACATATACTGAATTATGTCTACAAAAGTTGTCTTCAATTAGATGAATTCTGTTGCCCAACTTTGCTTCATCCTGTCCAAAATTGAGATGTGACCACTCAACAGGAATGCAAATACGTCTGCCCTTTTTAGATCTATAGGATCACTGGTCCGGGCTGTGGTCTGAGCTTCTTTTATGGCCTCATGCATGGCCTCTAACTTAGGGATAATTATCCCTCTAAGTTCACCCAACCTGCTTATTCTAATTTTCTTTTCCTTCTCAACCTTCTTGATTTCATTTAAGACTGCAATAGTCTGACATTCTTGATTTATTATGGAAGAGGAGAGAGGATCAAAATTCTTAGATAGTTTTGTCAGTTTGTCCTCCTATTCTTTCACTTTCTTCTCAATATCCAATGTTACTTTGGACCATGATAAATAAAATTTGTACATTTCCCTACCATCTTTAAGAGCATTTTCTAAGCTCTTTATCCCAATATTCATATTCCTCCTATCATTAGTTATTAACCCTTGTACCTCTGATAATCTTTTTGCCAAAAATTACTTCCGGACCTTATCTTCTGCTGACTTCTCTAGGGAATCAAAATGTGTGCTAACACTATTAACTAGAGATTTGAGATTACTGGATGAGGATGCTGAGGGATCCTTCTGAAAAGATGGCATGATATTTTTTAATACTCCGGATGCAACTTCAATTAGCTCATAGTCTTCCATGTGAGACTTCAGGAGTTTTTCTTTTTCCTTTGCTTGAGCAAAGGAAGCTATCTTCATTGTTTGTACTAGGGAAAGAGAATCAAAATCAAATGGCCCTTGTAGAAGTTCTAGTTCATCAATCTCCATTGTTTCTTTAGTTAAGAAGTCCTTGACAGTTTCTACAGTGTCTCTTGCCGGAGACAGATTCTTCTTCTCTTCTGCAGTCTTAGAGCTGTCTCTTGGAGCTTTCTCTCCTTCTACACCCTTACCACTAACATCTGTGGTCTTCTCTGTTGGAGTCTTCTTTCCTTCTGCAACCTTAGTATTGTCATCTTCTTTTTCCTTCACCTCTACTTCTTGGCTGATTTTCTCTTCTACTCTTTCTTCTTCCTTAGATCTAGAGTCTGCGGGGGAAAATAGAGGAGAGATGTTTGTCTGTTCATGAACTTCCTCTTCCGGAGCAGAGGAGTCTAAGTCCTTTGCTCGCTCTTCACTTGTCTCTTTTGCTTCTTTAGCCACTGTCTCAGTAGGTTCTCCTTTGTCATCCATGGCAGAGGGTGTATCACTTAGGTCCTCTATAATAAGAATGTTGAATCTTTGAAAAGCATTCTGGAGAATGAATTCTGTTTCTTTTGCTACCTTGTTAGTTTCACCAAGCATAAGCTGATTCATTCTGGCTTTGCTCTGGAACTCATCTTTGGAGTCTTTGAAGATCATGCTCATTTTCTTTAGAGTGATGGAAGGATAAAGCTGAATAGCTATTTGTTCTCGAATCTCCAGATATTTGGCCTTTACATTCTCCTTTCTCATTTCAAGTTCCTTCTCTAAGCTTTTGGGAATTAGAGAGATGATTTCAATAAATGCTTTATTGTATATGTTTAAATACTTAACTGTGGCTTCTTCCAAAATCTTTTTATCTGCATCATTATATTCATCATAGAATACTATTATCAGTTGCAAATTGCTATCCATAGTGACTGCTTTGACTACATCATTAATAGATAAAGTAGGCTTCTCAACAAACTCTTCTGTTACTTCTTCAGTGGATGGTTCATTTGAAGTTTTCTTTTTCTTCTTCATTTTCTTTACTTCCTCATTTGATTCTATTTCTTCATCATCCTTTTGGCTAGCATAAGATCTTGTGGCCTTTGTCTTAGTTCTCTTTTCTCCTTTACTGGATGATTTTGCTTCCGGTTTTGATGCCTTTGAGCTCTCAGTAGTGGCAGGTGTGGATCTCTTAGAGGATCTAGTTTGGGAGGAGGTTTCTGCCGGAGCACTTACTTTTTCAGCTTCTTTCTTTTCTTTTTCTGCCCTTTCCATCTTCTCTTTATTTGCATCAAGTGCCTCTTTTGATATTCCATGCCTCTTGGCAAATTCTTCAAGTTCCCTTCTCATTTTCCTCTTGATTTCAGGTTGTCTGAGTTCCACATGAACTTTTACACTCAACTCTTGGTAGGTTCCAAACCTTTCTGCCTTAGGGTCTTTGGGTTGGCTCAGTAGATGTTGGATATGTAGCTCTCCAATTTTCTCATTTACATCATACCCCATTGGCATGATCTAGACTGTTCTTGGCTCCACTACCTCCATTAGGCATTGATCAGTGTCTACCAAGAAACACACTATATCTTTGTACTTCTCAACCAATGATTGAGGAATTCTTTGTCTGGTTTGCATCATATTTTGGAAGTTCTTGAAGTAACCCCACAGAGCTGTATTTCTTGCCTTAGAATCCCCAAGCCCATGCAAGTAATCTCTGATTTGAATTGCAATAGGTTTGTCATTCTACCATACCCAACCACTGGATCTGGGAAGCTCATTCATGAAGTAGAAAAACAAGCACAGTATCAACCCACCATACTTGAAGGAATTCTTCTTATCCTTCTTGATCTTTTGCAGGTTTTCCATCAGTTGATTTAGAAGGAGTTCACAAAGATCATAGTCTGCATTCTTCCTCAACATTTCATAAGTAGTGTAAATTACAATTCCGGGTACTGAATTTTCCCTGCTAGAGTGATATAACTTATAACCAATGATCATGGAGGCAAACTTGATATCTGGATCAGTGATATCTTCTATTGTCATCACTCTTTTGTCAAACCTTGATCTGGTAGCCTCACTTACAGTTTGATTCTTGACTGATTTGAGAATAGGCATCCCTTCAGTTGAGTGTAATCTAGTTACTACCCTAATGGCATCCTTGGTGATCTTAAACGGTCTGTTCAACCATAGGAAGTTATCATGCATTCTACTCAACACATACCGGACCCATTCATCTTCTTCAAAACAAGGGGAAATGAATGTACTGATCAAAATGTTTATCCCAGATGCCCTTATACTATGGTTTGAGTTCAAAAGCATCATCTATTAATTGTTTGTGATAGATATCCCTTAATTTAGATTCCCCAAATTCTTCAATATTCGCATGAATGTAAACCCTAACATCTACATGCAAAATACCCTACGGAGTGCTGGAAAATGCACCTGAGGGATCCACTTCTAGAGATTTGTATGGATGCTTCTTAAATTTAGGGTGCGGCCTATTAGTAATCTTCACAACAATCGGAGTAGCCATTTTCAAGATTCAGAGGAAGTTTGATCAAGAGTGAAAAATACCTTTTTGCACTTCTAGATTTCATGAGATGAGCTGCATCGGAATGCTGAAGAATCATCTTCTACGATTGATCTTTGAGAGACTTGATACAATTTGTTTGCAGAGTTCTTTTTCTCTTTTTCTCAAGTGTAAATCTACAAATAATGAATAGAAGAACCCTTTTATCTCTCCTCAAACCCTAATTTTTGCAATAAATGCATACCTTAAGTTATTTTGGTTGCTCTTGTTTTTCTTATTCTGAGATAGATCTCCTTCCGGATCATTGTAATAAGCTTAGAGTTATCCTTGGTGATTAATAACGAACTTTCTTACTTTCCTCAACCATTTGATTTATCCGCAGATCAAGATGCCTCAAATTTGGATCATACTAGATCTAACTGTGATAATCCTATTTTACCGGTTGACTATTAAACCGGATCAATTTTGGAAGTCAAGATTCTTTAAAACTTTGCGGATCTTCCATATTTTTACCAAAGCTTATCTAGATGTTCCTTTGTGAACCCTTTGATCCGCAACCTTTCATGTGCCAATTTCAGGCACCAATTGACTGGCTAGGGGAATTGGTTTTTCTTTTGTTACTCCTCGTGAGCCAGAGCTCATCTACTCAATTTCCAGAAGGAATATCAGCACCAGATTCTGGTGTGGATCCATTCCCAACATTCTCTATGCTTTTCTTCACCCAAATCTTGTTCATCTCCCTTTGAATTTCATTCGCGTTCACTTTTCCTTTTCCTTTGTCTTGGTTTTGGTTATGATGCACCGGACCCTTTTTGTCTTGATTCTTACTTCTACAGAATATGGCAATATGACCGGATCTATTGCAATTGTAACAAACAACATATTTGACTGATATCCTCTTGATCTACATTGTCTGGCCATATGTCCCATTCTATTGCATGCAAAGCATCTACCATTGAATTAATTGTTTATTTGCATGTTTCTACACTCATGGGATTTGTGACCATACCTTTTGCAATTGAAACATTGTCCGGAGAAAGATGTATAAGTCTGATTCATTCTTCTTTTACACTGATTTGCCTTATGACCAAAGTTATTACATTTGTGGTAGTAACCATTGAAAGATGGATATCTTTGAGCATTTGGTTGCCTTACCGGAGGTCTTCTAGACCTGTTTCTTGGATTTTCTGATCTGTAGTCCTTCTGATGGGATCCAGAGCTTTCACCTCTTTCATATCGCAAGCCACGCTTGTCATCTACCCCTTTTTGGCTTTCAAGAAGAACTTCAAGTTGAGCAGAGCTTATCTTGAATTTCTCTTTATATTTATTTGTTGTTTGACGATCCCTTTTGAGAGTGTTAATCTAATTCTCAAGTTATTCTTCATTTTCTTTAGCTTCTTCAAGATCTGATTCTAGATGCCTAATTATTCTGTCCATATTGTGGTAGTCTTTTGACTTCTCCTTGAGAGATTGTCTTAGGTTATCTTCAGTTTTTCTTTTCTCTTCAATTTCTTGAGTGAATTTCATAACACCTGATTCCATTTCATGTCTTACCATAATGACCTCTTTTGATAACTTTTCGCATAACTTGTTCTTCTCATTTAGATCATCATTAGTGTTATTGGCTTCACTTTGACTTGCTAATTGTTGAAGTAGTTCCTATCTATTTCTCATAGAGATACTCAATTTCTCTCTTAGTTCCTTGATGAAATCATCAACTTGCCTGAGTCTTTCTTTTAAGTCGTGAACTTCAGAATGAGATTGCTCAAGATCATCTAAGGCAGACTGAAGTTGTTCCCTCATACCATACATATCCATTGAGATTCCCAGATCTTCCTCAAGCTATTAGGCTCTATTTTGGAGGAACTTGGCTCTGATACCAATTGTCGATAACTGAGAGGGGGGTGAATCAGTTATCTTAATTTTAACTTTCTATCTTTCTTTTTAACTAGTGCAGAATCAGATCATACATGCATATATACCAATGAAAGCAGAAATAACTTCAGTACACATGACACAATGATTTTGACGTGGAAAACTTGGTTAAGGGAAAAACCACAGGGTGATTAACCCAAGATTTTATTCTCTGTTAAAAGAATAGGATAGTACAAAATGGCACTTGCCAATTAGGGCTCACTGCACAAGCACACTGCTCACAAGAGGCTCACTACCTACAAGAGACTCACTGTCTACAAGATACAAGAAGGTAACACATTACTTGAACTGATGAGAAGCATCTACACATGCAGAGGTTCAGTTCTAGTTAGGCTCAATACACTAATTTGTTGCACTTCATTCTTGCTCTGCTTAGCTGCTATTCTTCTATTACATTCTGGACCTATCTTACTGCCTTCACACTGCTCTTCTACTTTTCTTCGCACTACACTACACACAACACCCACCTTCACATCTAAATCCACCTTGTATATATATATCCGCACAAGTGATTTCAACACTTTTCTAGTCGACATCCAGAATAGTCAATATTTTCCCAAACTCTAATCTGTCAACTAAATCCTTGCATACCAAGTAATGTGGATCAAGGAGATACTTGTAGAAGTCATAAATTATTCCTTAAGGAAATTAATCACCAACAACATCTGATCTGGATTTAGGTCTGATGCTCTACCGGTTAGTTCTTAATCTATCTACTCTGCTAAGCAGAAACCCGACACTTCAGTGGTCATATCTTTTCACTATTTTATTACCGGAGGGTAAATCCTTGGAATCTATCAGTCAAGGTACTCCTCTTAACTTTCCCAAATCCGCACTTCACTAAGTTACTTCCTCTGAGAGATCCGGACCTGACTGTCAGACCTTGCTGACTGCTCTATTCTTGCCCACCGGACCACAATACTTCTTCAATCTGACTTTTGGTAGGAACATATCATGTTCTACAGATATGTGGGATAAACTTTGTTTCCATCAATGACAACATTCATGAATCCATATAGTGTCTCTTGCCAACAAAAAGTAACCATGATTTGAAAGGTACAGTGCTTGAGGAAGATCTGTTTCAAACTGAAATTAAACTTTTCTATTCATATTTGGAAGTTATACTGGTATTTATGGAAGAGGATTATCTGAAATAGCAAAAGAAAGAAGTGGAAATCATTGTATTCTTAGATGAATCATTCGTTATAAAGCAGCCTAACTTGCAACAGTAGAATATTGACTGGTTGGAGGAACTACCCTCCTGTTTCACAGAGCAACTTGAAGTTGTACAAATTGATAGCTTGTTACAAGAGGTTAGTCCAATTTTTGACTTCATTGTTGAAGAAACACCCATTTCAGAGTGTATCTCCTTGAGCAATCTTGAATATTTTGAGCCCAGTATAGTTCTTGGTAAGAATCTTTCAAGTTTTGATAGTTTTGATGAGCTGCTATCTACTCTAACGGAGGAGAATGATCCACTAACCGAAGAGGAGGAAGCCACATGGAGGGCTATCATGCAAGGTATAGATCATCTAATCATTCCTAGTCCAAAACCTTCGAGGGGATGTCCTATAAGATATCTGGCTGCTTTGGAAATCAACAGGAGGGGACAACCTCATAGTGACACTGATTTGGATCATCAAGGAGGGCATTAGGTGGATCAGTTAGCAAAGGAAGTCAAGTGGGTAAGTGATTGTATTTTCTTTCTTGGAGAGGTGTTGCAGTAGTTTGCTGAAGTTTTGATTGTTCTCCACCTTTTCGGGATGACTAACAACCTTATGGAGTATTGTAGACTGCAAAGGAAGGGCAGTTATTTTCTTGAGCCTGTGAATGGGTTTGTTTGATTAGTTTCTATGGCTAATTAGAGTAGGATAGGGTAGAGTTAGTGTTAATAAGTGCTTCATGCACATTTCTTTTTAGTATTTTGTTTCACTAAGTGTTGCTATATAGGTTTTTGGGCCACCAAGGCCTTCTAGTTTGCTTTTAGTTTGGTTTGTTTTTGTTTGATGCTACTAGTTGGAGTCCTCAGTTTTAGTATTTTCTGAGTTTGAGATAAGTAGAGTATGAATCCATGCCCAATCGACAATTTAAGGTAATTGTTTTGTATGATTAGTAGGCAAGCATTTAGCAAAAATCGCGAGAAATGTTACCAATTTTTCACCCACAACTCAAATTGGCAGAGCTGAAATAGTTTAATTATATTTAAGGTGAAATCTTGTTGCTGATTTATTTATGATGGCATATCATAACATGTGGAGTAAAATGGGCTCCCACAAGGGTTGAGCTTAGCATGCTACCCCCAAGTCTTGAGCTCAGCATGCCACCCCCAAGTCTTGAGACGATTGTGGAAAGAGTCTGAAAAAGCAACAATGTCACATAAAGACCCTGCAAAATAAAGATGATTGTCATGTGTTTTAATCACATCTAAAAAACTATGACCTGAGTTTTTGTTATTTTTGGATAGAAATCAAACAATAATAAGTCGAAAAAACCTTATAAAATTCTCACCAACCCAGTTTGTAGTTTTCAAGGAACAATCAAAGGCACAATACACAACAAAATGAAGATAGCAGTCATGTGTTTTAGTCATATCTCAAAACTTATGATCTAGGTTTTTGAGATTTTTGGACAAAATGAGAAGAGAATAAAGTGCAAAAACCCTTTAAATTTCTCACCTACCCAGTTTGTAGTTTTATAGGAATCTTCACAATGGCGGGCCCTCTTTCTTTTTTACAAATTTGAAGCTACAAAAAAATATTATAAAATGATATTTGAAGCAATATCTTATAAATTGCTTATAAATATTCATTATTTATGTAGTTAAAGCAAAGTAAAGAAAACAATATCTATTTTTTTGAGTTTCCTTTCTTTTGGGAAGATATGGACAAATTGAGCTTTTATTGAGCAAATAAAGCTTGTTTTAAAGCAAATTTTTGGTGATGTCTACCTTGAGGAAGATTTTGGCAGCTTTCATATACAGATTGGAGCTAATTTGAAAGCTTTATTTTTGGCTTTTTAGTGGAGCTTGAAAATGGATCAAATTAGCTATTCTAAGAAGATTTCTCAGTTTTTTCCTTGGGAGATTTTTGGAGTTATAAATAGGGGAGAAAGACTTAGTTTTTCAAAGTTCTGATTATGGTTTCTTTCTCTTTGGATTACTTGCAAAGAGCTTGTAAACATTCTTTGTACTCATATACTTAGTTTCTACTCCTTTCAGTTTTAATAAAATAGTGGACTTCTCCTCTTTCATATTTTCTAATTCATTTTGTAATCAATGATCTGATGTCCCATTGTGATTCAACCTTAGAATCATTTTTATGTCTCATTGTTGCAGGATTGAGTATGAAAGTTTCATGTAATACAGGTTGCATGTTATGTTTAGCCTTGATTAGTGGGTTGAAGTCATGATAAAACTTGTGTTTTTCCTTCATTCAAACCTCTAGCTTTCAATCTTTCATGCAAATCACTTATGTATTGCATTGTTTTAGTGAAATTGTGAGAATAAAAGGCTTTGTGAGGCTAATTGTGAGTCAATAGATAAAATTTTGGTAAAATATCCTTAGGTTTTAGAATTTAATATTGAGTTATCTTCTTACCCTTTCTTGGGGAAGTCTTTTAGATTAGGTGATTTAGTAGGGGAACCAGCCCACTCTGGAGGTTCACTCCAAGTTCTAGGCAACCCACAAGCCTAGGAGTGTTCCCATGTGTCAACAGATAGTTAAGTTGAATAACTTAGCATAGGGTGAATATCTGATTGGTAACAATTTTTGGCATGCTCGGTGGGACAGATTTGACTATCCCAGTCTAATTGCATGTTCATAAATCACTGATATTTGGTGTGTGTATTAGTGATCTCAGCCTTTGGAGGAAGAAAATCAAACACATCTAGCAACTTTGGGTTTGAATCTACTAGTTTCAGTATGATCAAGTGCTGGTATGTTATAAAAATCATCTTTCATTCTATTTTCCAGCTTGCATATGAGTAGAAATGTCAAATTTTCATAGGCAACATGTATACCCACCCCCTTATTATGAGAATTCAACTTACCCACGTCTAGGTCAATCATATCAGACCAATTATGCTGTTGTTTCTAATCCCATGGCCCTTCAAAATTAGCATGCACAGTATGTTTACCACCCACCCACCCCTGCTCAGCTTCCTTATCAGCCATATACAAGCAATCATAATGTTGGTTTTTGTCCAAATACTCAGGATGCTTACTGCATGCCCATTCCTACCTAATCTCCTAGTCATCCTTCTTGCTAGATAAAATAGTCTGAGATGATGGAGCTTAAAGACATGATGAGGGATGTTGTGTCATACCTCAACAAGTAGGTGGAGGAGATTAAGAGGGAGCTTGAGTATAAACAACATCAGGAGGAACTAGCTTATCAAGCCTATCTTCATGAGCAGGAGTTGGAGGCACAAAGAACACAATATGAGCAAGGGCAACCACCCTGTGAGACCTTTGTTTCTGATCAGGAGTGGGAGACACAAAAGAGACAGTTCAAAGACAATCTTGAGAGAGAGGTTGCTACACAAATAAAGCTTTTTCTTGCTCGAGCCCAAGCACCCCTTTCTGTTCCAAAGCAGTCAACTCAAGAAGAGGTTCGTAAGTATAAATTTCCACGTTTTAGAGGTTCTAATTTTGCTGAGGTGCCTATTTGTTGGCAAGAGACACTATATGGATTCATGAATGTTGTCATTAATGGCAACAAAGTTCATCCCACACATCCGCAAGACATGGTATGTCTATATCGGAAGTCAGAGTGAAGAATGTTGTGGTCCGGTAAACAAGAACAGAGCAGTTAGTAAGGTCCGACAGACAGGTCTGGATCTCTCAGCAGAAGTATCTCAGTGAAGTCCAGATTTGGGGATGTCAAGAGGAGTATCTTGACTAATAGATTCCAAGGTTTGACTCTCCAGTGTGGAAAGGATAAAGAGATATGAATGCTTGAGTGTCGGGTTCCCAAGTGATAGTGTGAACAGAGGAAGAACTGACTGGCAGAACATCATACATTATTCTGGATGTGTTACTGATGTTGGTAAACGTTATGAAGACACGAATTACATTTGGCCGACATGATTAATGATTTCCACAAGTATATCCTTGATCCGCATTACTTGTGTGCAAGGATTCAACTAACAAATCAGAGTTTGTGAAAAGATTGACTATTCCAGGTGCTGACTAGAAAGGTGATGAAATCACTTGTGCGGATATATATACAAGATAGATTTAGTTATGAGAAGTGTTGTGGTTGCAAGTGATGTGCGAAGAAAAGTAGTAGAGCTGAATAAAAGTAGAAAGGAAGATCCAGTATGTGAAAGAAGAACATAAAAGAAGAGGAAAGATGAAGTGCAACAGATCAGTATACAGAGCCTAACCAGAACTAAACTCCAACATATGTTGATGCTTCTTATCAGTTCAAGTATTGTATTACACTCTTTATAAATTGTAGACAGTGTGTCTCTTGTAGGCAGTGTGCCTCTTGTGAGCAGTGAGCCCTAATTGGCAAGTGCCATTTTGTACTTCCATTCTTCTAACAGAGAATACAATCTTGGGTTAATCACTCCATGGTTTTCTCCCTTAACAGGGCTTCCACATCAAAAATATTGTGTCATGTGTATTTCTATTTCATGCTTATGTTTGTTTGTTTGATTTGATGCTACACTAATTATTAAGAAAGTTTAGAAAGCTGAAATAATTAAGATAACTGATTCACCCCCCCTCTCAGTTATCAACAATTGGTATCAGAGCTAAGTTCCTCCTAAACAGAGTCTAACAGCTTGAGGAAGATCTGGGAATCCAAATGGATGCATATGGTTTAAGGGAGCAACTCAAGACTGCCCTTGATGATCTTGAGCAGTCAAACTCTGAAGTCAATGAATTAAAAGAAAGACTCAAATAGGCTGATGATTTCATAAGAGAACTAAAAGACAAATTAAGTCTCTCTATGAAAAAGAGAAAGGAGCTACTTCAGCAATTGGCAAGTCAAGGTGAAGCAAATAATGCAAATGAAGATCTGAAGGAGAAAACCAAGTTATGTGAAAAGCTATCAAAAGAAATCATTATGGTAAGACATGAAATGGAATCAGGAGTTATAAAGTTTACCCAAGAGTTTGAAGAGAAAAGAAAAACTAAAGATAATCTAAGACAATCTCTCAAGGAGAAATCAGAAGATTGCCACAAGATGGATAGAATTATTAGTCATCTTGAATTTGATCTTGAAGATGCTAAAGGTAATGAAGAAAAACTTGAGGATCAAATTGTCTCTTTCAAAAGGGATCTTCAAATAGCAAATGAATATAAAGAGAAATTCAAGATAAGTTCTACCCAACTTGAAGTTCTTCTTCAAAGCCAAAAGAGGGTAGATGACAAGTGTGGTTTGGGATATGAGAAAGGAGAAAGCTCTAGATCCGGTCAGAAGAATTTTAGATCAGAAAATCCAAGGAACATGCCTAGAAGTCCTCCGGTAAGGCAGCCTAATGCTCAAAGATATCCATCCTTCAATGGATACTGCCACAACTGCAATAACTTTGGTCATAAAGCTAATCAGTGCAGAAGGAGAATGAATCAGACTAATACATCCTTCTCCGGACAGTGCTTCAACTGCAAAAGGTATGGTCACAAATCTCATGAATGCAGAAATATGCAAATGAATAATTCATTCAATGGTAGATGCTTTACATGCAATAGAATGGGTCATATGGCTAATCAATGCAGATCAAGAGGATATCAATCAAATATGCAAAGAAATGTTGTTTGCCAAATTTGCAATAGATCCGATCATATAGCAAAATTCTGTAGGAGCAAGAATTAGGATAAAAGAGGTCTAGTATATTATAATCAGAATCAAGATAAGAGAAAACAAAAAGTAAGTGTGGATGAAGTTCAAAGTGAGATGAACAAGATTTGGGTGAAGAAAAGTACAGAGAATGTAGGGGATGGATCCGCACCAGACTCTAGTGCTGTTATTCCTTCTAGAAATTAAAAAGTGAGCTCTGGCTCAGGGGGAGACACAAAGAAAACCTTGTTCCCCTAGCTAATCAATTGGTGCCAGAACTGGTACAAGGAGAGCTGTGGATTAAAAGGGTCATACAAGAATCATCTAAAAGGGGTATGGTAAAGATTTGAGAAATCCGCAAGAAGATTTGAAGAATCTAATCCTACCAGAATTGATCCGGTAAAATAGTCTTCCAATAAAAATAGATTCCTTACAAGTTTGGTCTGGTATGATTCAAACTGGTGTCTTGATCTGCAAATAGATCAAATGGCTAATGAAAGAAAGATAGATTATCACTACTCTCCTAGAATAACTTTGAAATCTATCTCAGTGATCCAGAAAGGTTTTTGAATAAGACAAACAAGGCAAACTGGAAAGAGTTAGGTTGAGCATTTATCACAGAATGAAAATTAGGGCTTCTCAGAAATAAAAGAGTTCATTCGCTCATCATTTGCACACTTACATTCGAAGAAAAGAGAAAAGGAGCTCTGCAACTACTTCTCCCAAAGATCAAGACAATTCTTCATACAGCTCAATCTGGATTTCATCGTGTGTGCCCTAAATAGCATAAAAGGTATTCTTCGTTCTTGATATCTCTCAGTAAGATTCCTTGATGATGGCTACTCTGAATATAGTAAAAATTTCTGATAGACCTCGCCCCATATTTAAGAAGCATCCATTCAAATCCTTGGAGGTAGATCCCATAGGAGCCTTCTCTAGTGTTTTGCACACAGAAGATATTAGGGTTTACATACACGTAAATGTTGAAGAGTTTGGGGAATTCAAACTAAGAGATATCTATCACAAACAATTGATAGATGATGCTTTTGAGCTTAAACCAAAATATAAGGGCATCCAGGAGAAACATTTTGATCAGTTCATTCATTTCCCCTACTTTGAAGAAGATGAATGGGTCTGGTATGTGTTGAGTAGGGTACATGACAAATTTCTATGGCTTAACAGACCTTGCAAAATCACCAAGGAAGCAATTAGGGCAGTAACTGGTTTATACTCCTTCGAAGGAATTCCTGTCCTCAAATCTGTCAAAAACAACATTGTAACTGAGGCCACTAGGTCAAAATTTGATAAGAGGGCAATGACCATTGAAGATATTACTGACTCGGATATCAAGTATGCATCTATGATAATAGGATACAAGATATATCATTCTAGTAGGGAGAATTCAGTATCCAGAACTGAAGTACACACTGCCTATGAGATGCTGAGAAAGAATGTAGAATATGATCTCTGTGAACTTCTTTTGAGCC
The DNA here is from genome assembly GCA_027924645.1 of Cunninghamia lanceolata. Lineage (NCBI taxonomy): Eukaryota > Viridiplantae > Streptophyta > Pinopsida > Cupressales > Cupressaceae > Cunninghamia > Cunninghamia lanceolata. The sequence goes on from BSBN01000195.1 coordinate 1,543,969, forward strand.
AATTAATGAAAAACATACAGAAGATCAAAAAGGACAAGAAAAACTCCTTTAAATATGGTGGACTAATAATATGCCTATTTTTCTACTTCATGAATGAGCTGCCCGGATCAAATGGATGGGTATGGCAAAATGACAAACTGGTAGCAATTCAGATCAGAGATTACTTGCACGAACTTGGGGATGCTAAAGCAAGAAATACAGCCCTATGGGGATATTTCAAGAATTTTTAGAACATGATGCAAGCAAGAGAAAGGATTCCCCAGTCTCTTGTTGAGAAATACAAAGACACAGTATGTTTTATGGTAGAGACTGATCAGTGCCTAATGGAGGTAGTAGAACCAAGAACTGTATGGATCATGCCCATGGGGTATGAAGTTGATAAATAAATTGTGGAGCTGCATGTTCAACACATGCTAAGTCAGCCAAAGGATCCAAAGGCATAAAGGTTTGGAACCTTTGAGGAGCTGAGTGTAAAGATTCATGTGGAACTCAAAGAACCAGAGATCAAGAGGAAAGTGAGAAAAGAAGTAGAAAATGTTTCCCAAGGCCTTGGCATCTCAAAGGAGGCACTTGATGCCCACAGGAAAAAGATGGAAAGGGTTGAGGAAGAGAAGAAGAAGGCAGAAAAGAAAAATGATGAAAGTGCTCTGGCAAAACCTTCCACCCAGACTAGATCATCAAAGAGATCTGCACCTACCACTGCCAAAGGCTCAAGGACATCAGAACTAGAAGCACAATCATCTGACAAAGGAGAGAAAAGAACAAAGACAAAAGCTAAAAGAGCCTATGCTAGTCAAAGGGATGAAGAGGAAACTGAATCTGATGAAGAAATCAGGAAAATGAAGAAAAAGAAGAAAACATCCAACCAACCCTCTAACAGACAGAAGGAAGAAGAAAAGATAGAGGAATATGTTGAAAAACCCACTCTTCACATTGATGACATAATCAAATCAGTCACAGTGGACAGAAATCTTCAACCAATGGTTGAGTTCTATGATGATTATGGTGAAGCAAATCAGAAGATATTACAAGATGCCACAATCAGGTATCTAAATATCTACAATAAAGCATTCATTGAGATTATATCTTTGATCCCCAAAAGCTTGGAGAAGGAACTAGAAATAAGAAAGAACAATGCCCAAGCCAACGACCTAGAAATCTGGGAACAGTTAGCAATTTAGGTATATCCTTCAATCGACCCCAAGACAATGAATATGATATTCAAAGATTGTAAGGATGAGTTCAGAAGCAAAGCAAGGATGAATCAACTTATGCTTGGTGAGACTAACAAGGTAGCCAAGGACACAGAAGAGATCCTCCGGAAGGCCTTCAAAAGATTTAATCTTCCTATTATAGAGGACTTGTGTTCTGATCCCTCAACCACAAGTGTTGCAGAAGAGTCCACTAAGAAAATAACAGAAGAGGTAATGAATACCGGTGCAAAAATAATTAAGGACTTGGAATCCTCTGCTTCGGAAGAGGTGGCCCATGAACATACCAACATCACTCCTCTGAGTTCCCCTGCTGACTCTGGATCTAAAGGAGAAGAAAGAATAAAAGAGAAAGAAGTAGAGGTGAAGGGAAAAGAGGATATTAGTACATAGGTTATGGAAGGGGAGAAAACTCCAAAAGACAGTTCTGTGACTGCAGAAGAAAAGAAAAATCTGTCTCTGGCAAGAGACACTGCAGAATCAGTCAAGGACTTTTTGACAAAAGCAACTATGGAGATTGATGAACCGGAACTATTAAAAGGGCCATTAAATTTTGACTCTCTATCTCCGATGTAAACAATGAAAATAGCTTCATTTGCAAATGCGAAGGTCAAAGAGAAACTACTGAAATCTCACATGGAAGACTGTGAGCTTATAGAGACAGCATCCGGAGTGTTGGAAAAGATCATCCCATCTTTTCAAAAGGATCCCATAGTCTCTTCCTCTGGTAATCTCAAAACTCTAGTCAACAGTGTTAGCACACATTTTGATTCTCTAGAGAAGTCAGCTGAAGAAAAGGTCCGGAAGGAGTTTTTGGACAAGAGATTCTCTGAAGTACAGGGTCTGATAACAAATGATAGGAAAGTTATGGATATTGGGATAAAGAGCTTGGAAAATGCTCTTAAAGATGGCAGAAATATGTACAAATTTTGCTTATCTTGGCCCATAGTGACCAAAGATATTGAGAAGAAAGTAAAAGAACAAGAGGATAAACTATTAAGTCTGTCTCAAAGTTTTGATCCTCTCTCATCCTCTATAGCAAATCAAGAGTGTCAGACTATTGCAATCACAAATGCAATAAAGAATTTTGAGAAGGAAATGAAGAACATAATTAGCTGGATGGGTGAACTTAGAAGGATCATTATCCCTAAGTTAGAGGCCATGCATGAGGCCATAAGTGAAGCTCAAATCATAGCCCAGACCAATAATCCAACAGATCTAAAAAGGGCAGATGCATTTGCATTCCTGTTGAGTAGTCATATATCAATTTTGGATAGAATGAAGTAAAGTTGGGCTACAGAATTTGTTCAATTGAAGACAACTTTTGCAGACATACTTAAGTATATGTAAGTATGCCATATGTATATACTTATGCAGCTAAGTATAGTTAAATTTTTGAAAGTTTTGATATGTAGATCCTACCCTTTGCCATTGATGTCAAAGAGGGAGTGAAGAGCAGTGAAAAATAAGGAATCCAACTAAGGGGGAGCTCCAAAAAATATATATAAAAATAGAGCATCAGCCAAGGGGGAGCATAGTGTAAACACTTAGTCATTTTTCACTAAGTGTTGCCATCAATGCCAAAGGGGGAGATTGTTGGCAAGAGACACTATATGGATTCATGAATGTTGTCATTAATGGCAACAAAGTTCATCCCACACATCCGCAGGACATGGTATGTCTATACCAGAAGTTAGAGTGAAGAATATTGTGGTCCGGTAAACAAGAACATAGCAGTCAGTAAGGTCCGGCAGACAGGTCCAGATCTCTCAGCAGAAGTATCTCAGTAAAGAGCAGATTTGGGGAAGTCAAGAGGAGTATCTTGACTAATAGATTCCAAGGTTTGAGCCTCCGATGTGGAAAGGATAAAGAGATATGAATGCTTGAGTGTCGGGTTCCCAAGTGATAGTGTGAACAGAGGAAGAACTGACTGGCAGAACATCAGACATTATTCTGGATGTGTTACTGATGTTGGTAAAGGTTATGAAGACATGAATTATGTTTGGCTGACATGATTAATGATTTCCACAAGTATATCCTTGATTCGCATTACTTGTGTGTAAGGATTCAACCGACAGATCAGAGTTTGTGAAAAGATTGACTATTTCGGGTGCTGACTAGAAAGGTGATGAAATCACTTGTGTGGATATATATACAAGATATATTTAGTTATAAGAAGAGTTGTGGTTGCAAGTGATGTGCGAAGAAAAGTAGTAGAGATGAATAAAAGCAAAAAGGAAGATCTAGTATGTAAAAGAAGAACAACATAAAAGAAGAGGAAAGATGAAGTGCAGCAGATCAGTATACAGAGCCTAGCCGGAACTGAACTCCAGCATATGTTGATGCTTCTTATCAATTCAAGTATTGTATTACACTCTTTATAAATTGTAGACAGTGTGTCTCTTGTAGGCAGTGTGCCTCTTATGAGCAGTGTGCTTGGGCAGTGAGCCCTAATTGGCAAGTGCCATTTTGTACTTCCATTCTTCTAATAGAGAATACAATCTTGGGTTAATCACCCTGTGGTTTTCTCCTTTAACAGGGTTTCCACGTCAAAAATATTGTGTCATGTGTATTTTTATTTCATGCTTATGTTTGTTTGTTTGATTTGATGCTGCACTAATTATTAAGAAAGTTCAGAAAGCTGAAATAATTAAGATAACTGATTCAGCCCCCCCTCTCAATTATCAACACTGTTAGCATTCAAGCCAAGTCCATTAACTGACATAAGGAAGCTATGAGGGTAAATTTATTGCATATAGCTATGGAGCAATATTAGTTAGAACAACAGAAGATTAAGCTAGAAAAGACTCCTCTTGATGAACCTTCTGATGTTTGCATTAATGATCCTCCTTGTTTTGTAAAAGATGATAATTTTTTTTCAAAAACTCACGTAGTGCAAGAGGTTGATCCACATGAAAAAGTTGCTATTGTCTCTGAAGAACAAGTTGATTCAAATATGGCCCTAAACCCTCTACAGTTTGATTCCTTTGAAAATTTTTCTAATGTTGTTAATAAGATGCATGAGAGTAGGGTATAGAGCTCGCAAGGTGTAAGTCTAAAATTGCAAAGAAAAAATGCTTAGGTTGCAGAGGAAGCATTAGTTTTTTAACAACAAGAGGATCCTCAACAATACAAGGAGTTGCTGAATGAATATCATCAATATCATCATAGAGGCTTGGATCAAGAAGAAATGAGTGCAGACGAGCCTGATCTGGATCACAATAAGCTTAATGAAATTTGTCATGAGGTAAAAGACATTCCTTTCTCATCAAAAAATCAAGAAAATTTGTTTTGGAATAGTTTTGAGATTCCTATTACAAACATAGATAGTATGCAAACAGAGGGTGTTGAACCTCAGTTTTCAGTTAACCTATTTGATGAGCTTCCTAACTTCATGCATGAAAGTGAAAATGGCATGTCCATGCAAGGCTCTAATCACCACAGTGTTGAACATCATCTAGATAATGTGCTGATCCAAGAATAGATAGGTAAAAGTAACCATGATTTGAAAGGTATAGTTCTTGAGGAAGGTCTGTTTCAAACTGAAATTGAACTTTTTTGTTCACATTTAGAAGTTATGCCAGCATTTATGGAAGAGGTTTATCTGAAATAGCAAAAGAAATAAGTGGAAATAGTTGTATTCTTAGATGAATCAATGGTTATAAAGTAGCCTAACTTGTAATAGCAGAATCTTGACTGGTTGGAGGAACTACCCTCCTATTTCATAGAGAAACTTGAAGTTGTTGTACAAATTGATAGCTTGTTACAAGAGGTTAGTTCAATTTTTGACTTCATTATTGAAGAAACACCTACTTTAGAGTGTATCGCCTTGAGCAATCTTGAATATTTTGTTCTTGGTATAGCTCTTGCTAAGAATTTTTCAAGTTTTGATAGTTTTGATGAGCTGCTAGCTACTCTAATGGAGGAGAATGATCCACTAGTTCTGAAGAGGAGGAAGCCATATGGCGGGCTATCATGCAAGGTATAGATCATCAAATCATTATTAGTCCAAAACCTTTGAGGGGATGTCCTATAAGATATCTGGCTAGTTTGGAAATCAATAGGAGGGGACAGCCTCATAGTGACATTGATTTGGATCATCAAGAGGGCATAAGGTTGATCAGTTAGCAAAGGAAGTCAAGTGGGTAAGTGACTATATTTTCTTTCTTAGAGAGGTGTTGCAGCAGTTTGCTGAAGTTTTGATTGTTCTCCACCTTTTTGGGTTGACTAACAACCTTATGGAGTATTACAGACTACAAAGGAAGGGCTGTTATTTTCTTGAGCCTATGAATGGGTTTGTTTGATCAATTTCTATGGCTGATTAGAGTAGGATAGGGTATAGTTAGTGTTAATAAGTGTTTCATGCACATTTCTTTTCAGTATTTTGTTTCCCTAAGTGCTGTTGCACAGGTTTTCTGGCCACCAGGGCCTTCTAGTTTGCTTTTAGTTTGATTTGTTTTTCTTTGATGCTGCTAGTTGGAGTGTTGAGTTTTAGTGTTTCCTGAGTTTGAGATGAGCAGAGTATGACTCCATGCCCAATGGACAATTTAAGCCAACTAGTCTATATGCTTAGCAGGAAAACATTTAGCAGAAATTGCTGGAAATGTTACCAATTTTTCACCTACAGCAAAAATTGGTAGAGCTAAAATAGTTTCATTATATTTAAGGTGAAATCTTGTTGCTGATTTATTTATGATGGCATATCATAGCATGTGGATTAAAATGGGCTCCCACAAGGGTTGAGCTCAACATGCTACCCCCAAGTCATGAGAGGATTGTGGAAAGAGTTTGAAAGAGCAACATTATCACATAAAGAGCCTGCAAAATAAAGATAGTTGTCACGTGTTTTAATCATATCTTAAAAACTATGATCCATGTTTTTGATATTTTTGGACAAATATTAGAAGATTATAAGATAAAAAAATTATTTAAATTTGTCACCAACCCAATTTGTAGTTTTTGAGGAATAGTCAGAGGCACAATACACAACAAAATGAAGATAGCATTCGCATGTTTTAGTCATATCTCAAAAGTTATGATTGGGGTTTTTGATATTTTTAGACAGAGATGAGAAGAGAATAAAGAGCAAAAACCCTTTAAATTTTTCACCTACCTAGTTTGTAGTTTTTGAAGAATCTTCATAATGGTAGGTCCTCTTTCTTTTTTGCAAATTTGAAGCTGCAAAAAATTATTGTAAAATGATATTTCAAGCAATATCTTATAAATTGCTTATAAATATTCATTATTTATGTAGTTAAAACAAAGTAACGCAAATATTATCTTTCTTTTTTTGAGCTTGCTTTCTTTTGGGAAGATATGGACAATTTGAGCTTTTATTGAGCAAATAAAGCTTGTTTTAAAGCAAATTTTTGGTGAGGTCTACCTTGAGGAAGATTTTGGCAGCTTTCATATATAGATTGGAGATGATTTGAAATCTTTATTTTTGGCTTTTCAATGGAGCTTGAAAATGGAACAAATTGGCTATTCTAAGAAGATTTCTTAGTTTTTTCCTTGGGAGACTTTTGGAGCTATAAATAGGGGAGAAAGACTTAATTTTTTGAAGTTCTGATTATCATTTCTTTCTCTTTGGCTCACTTGTAGAGAGCTTGTGAATATTCTTTGTACTCAGATACTCAATTTCTACTCCTTTCATTTTTAATAAAGCAGCTGAGTTCTCCTCTTTCATACTTTCTAATTCATTTTGTAATCAATGATCTGATGTCCCATTATGATTCAACCTTAGATTCCTTTTCTCATGTCTCATTATTACATGATTGAGTATGAAAGTTTCATGTAATACAGGTTGCATGTTATCTTTACCCTTGATTAGTGGGTTGAAGTTGTGATAAAACTTGTGTTTTTCCTTCATGCAAACCTCTAACTTTAAAGCTTTCATGCAAATCATTTATGTATTGCATTGTTTTAGTGAAATTGTGAGGATAAAAGGCTTTGTGAAGCTGATTGTGAGTCAATAGATAAAATTCTGGTAAAATATCCTTAGGTTGTAGAATTTAATTTTTAGTTATCTTCTTACCCTTTCCTCAGGAAGTCTTTTAGATTTAGTGATTTACCAGGGGAACTAGCCCACTCTAAGATTTAGGCAACCCACAGGCCTAGGAGTGTTCCCATGTGTCAACAAGTAGCTAAGTTGATAGCTTAGCATTGGGTGCATATCTGATTGATAACACGGTCACAAGCCAACATCTAAAATTTAGGTCCGAACAAAATAGGTCTGGACTAAGGTGGAAGCACCCATGTCTAGGGGACTATTTTGGGGCTCTATTAAGCTTAAAATACACCCCTAGTCCTCATTTGACATGGGTTTCAGGAGATTTGGGTTCAGTATTAATTTTAAACATGCATGATTAAATCTAAGAGACCTAGAAGATAAACTTAGGAGGTAAAAAAAATCCTAAGGGACATTTTATGACATAACATTTAGCCCCCACTTTAATGTGTGTATGATCTTATGACCCATATGTGCATTAAAGTATAGTTGAAAACACATCAAACATGCTAGGCACTTCAAGCTAAGGCATACACCAAGGTTGAGGGTCTATTTCTAGCCCCCAATCTTAGGTAAGCACTAGAAGACACATTGAAGACATGGAAAATATGGAGAATATAGTAACAGGTATGTAAAACACAGAGAAGATAGTAGAAGCATGCAAAACATAATGAAGAGAGTAGAGCAGTCACATAATACATGATGAATACATTGATATAACATTTCATATATATGGATGGAAATAAAATTGCAATATAAACCTCAAGTGTTGGTGCAGCTCATCACTACACACCTTAAAGACCATGCAAGGGGGGAAAACACGCCAAACAATCCTCGAGTGTGGGTGGAGCTCATCGCTACACACCTTGAAGACCACACAAGAGGGGAAAACATGCCATCCAAAGCCTGAGTTTGGGTGAAGCTCACCACTACACACCTTGAAGACCACAAAAGGGGGAAAACACGCCATACAAAACCTCGAGTGTGGGTGGACCTCATCGCTACATTCCTTGAAGACCACACAAGAGGGGAAAACACATGGAATACATGAATGCCATATAGTATACCAGAGACATACTATACGTCTTATACATGGAAAACTCAGGTGATGGAAGGAGTTTATTGCTAAGTCCCACCATCTAAAACATTCCAAACACAACTGACAGTTGAGCTTATGCTACAACTATTTTGTCATAAAATGTCCCCCTAGGACTTTTACCTCCTGAGTTTGTTACAAATATGTGCCTAATTGGTGTTGTCATTGATGTCAACATATCCTTGTTGTCATTGGTGTCAACTGTATCCCATTCTAGAAGACCTGTATGTTGAGGACATTGACAAAATTAGCCTCTCCGGAAGAAACAAGTGAGTTACATATCTCTCTGTAAGAGACAGTGAAGACAGTGCAGTTCAGTGAAGTAGATTGCTTTGCATTCCTAGTAAGATGAAGATTAGAGTCTGTGGACCAAAGGGTGTTGTAAAGGATTGTCTAAATTGATCCAGTTAAGATTTGAAGGATCTGCATGAAGAATTTATGAGGTTATGGCTATCTGAGCATAACCAAGTTTTGTAGTTGTTTAGAGGTGATAGACTGACGAAAAATTGGTCTAGATTGATTTACACTAGAATATTATGATCTACAAATCTAGATGTATGTTTGGGATGTCAGTGTGTATCCTCAACTCAAGTGGATTGTAGTTTGGAGGTCCGCATTTCTAGTGTGAGAATCATGGCAGTTGGTGTTCTTACATTCTCGTATGAAGATGCAAGTGATTATGGTGATTTGAGGTGGTGCGATTGTTATTGTTGATTTCATTGTGCTTGTGGAAATCTTTGGATTGTGTGCCTATTGTGTTGGTGATCTGCATTGAGATTTGAGCTCATGGTTGAAGATTTCTCTTTGGATGTTGTTGTTCTTTCCAATCTTGGCCCACCGGATGCTTTGTGCATGTTGTGGATGCTCTAAGAGAGGTTCTATGAAGCGTGGCATGTTGTTCAAGGAAGACTTGGGTCCCAGCTATGCTTGGCCGACAGTATAGTAATTTGCATTAAGTAGTGCTGACCTTGATGTTTATCCCAAGGTTGATGAAGCATATAAATATGCATGGTTGAGTTGTGGAAATGCGTCCTTGTGCGAAAATGATAAGGTTCTAAGAAAGGAAGAAAGGCAGAGTAGAACAGAGGAAGAACATAAGAAGAAGAGCAGTAAAGGATGAGGAGATACCAAAGAAGTGTTTGGGGGTAGAGCAGAAATATTGTGAGCTTCAATGGAACTAAACCTTGGCATCAAGAAGAAGATGTTGTTTCTCAGTTCAATATTTCTGTGTTAATCATATAAACATTTTGTAGATAGCAAGTCTCTTTGAGCAGTGAGCTCTAGGTAGCGCACCCTAAGGCAAGTGCCTTCCCATTTTTCTTTTCTTTTAATAAAGAATAAATCTTGTGGGTTAACCCCCATCACAGTTTTCCCCTTAACTAGGTTTCCACATAAAAATCATAGTGTTATGTGTTGATTTTCTTTTTGCTCATGTGTTGTTGATTCATGCTTTCATGGTTATATCATTCATCTGTTAATAAGTGGTAAAGAAGTTTAATTAGAGCAAAGGATTAAAGATTTTGTGACAACTGATTCACCCCTCCCTCTCAGTTGTCTTCCCTAATTTCAACAATTGGTATCAGAGATAGTTCCTCTAAAAGAAACTTGACTGCTTGAGGAGATCCATGATGTCAACTTACAAGAAGGATAGTCTGAGATTTGATGGAACAAATTACTCTCTTTCGAAGAGTCGCATGGAGTGCCACTTACAATGCATAGATGATGCTTATTGGTTAATAACTAAGGATGAGTATAAGCCTCTGAAGAAAGGTCCTTCAACTACAAATGAACTCAATGATGCTGAAAACAACATTCAGGCTAAAGAAGCATTGTTGAGTGCCCTGATTGATATAGAAATGACAAACATCCTGGAATTAAAAACTACTCATGAAATTTGGAAGAACTTGGAAACTCTATATGAAGGTGATGAATATGTCAAATGTGCTAAGTTGCAAACCTTGAAGGGTAGGTATGAAAACATCACTTCCTACATGCAGAAGGTGAATCAACTTGTGTGTAGTATCAGGTGTGCTAGTGGAAAACTGGAAGAATCAGAGATTGTTGGCAAAGCGCTCAGATTCTTACCTACTTCATACAAGCATAGTGTTTAGGGGAAAATAGGATTTGTTAATGTTCTAGATTTTAGATGTTTAAATCTGCCTCTCCACTATACATTCAAGGATCTAGGGTCGAGTGGCAAGCATTATCATACCCTAGGTCACTTGCAATGTAGGGAAACTTGGATTAGGGAATTTAATTATTAATTTTTCTTCTCTTATGTCCAATTAACCATTAAAACCCTAATTATAAAAATATGACAACAAATTGATGAATGATGGAAAAAGATCTTGCAAACAAGAGTAAAATATCAAATTATAGAATACCTGTTTTCAGGGTTTTGAAGTGGAACAGTCGGGGACACTAGAGTGGGTGCCCAAGTCCAAGGTGTAGTTTTCTTCATGGGATCTAGACCTCCTTCTGACACTAATGAAACTTGTATGCAGAGGACACTAGAGCAAGCACTGAAGTCCTGGAAGTGCTCTTGTGTCCTTCTTTCCTTCAGATCCTGAATCCTTGATGCCTGCCAATCCTTCCTGCAACTTCACTTTTCCTAGATGAAACACTTGTAACTTGCAATCACAAGACTTGGTTTGGGGGTTGTAGTTTTTAGAGGCTTACCTCAGTCAAGCCCCAGAGGACACTTAAGCCTCCAAACACCGTTGTCACATAAAGAGTGCATGCCCTTGTGAGGCAGAGGCAAAAACCAAAGGAATCAATGTTGAAAACATAATATTCTGTCACCTTGTAGTGAAGCTCTCATGGGAGGAAGATGCTCTTCATTCCCTGAGGAAACTAATGCTCAAATCTACAAATATCAACACATGAAACACACAAGTCTACTCTTGCAACACAATAAAAGCCTTGAATCACCTTGAGAACACAATAGCTTGCTAGTAATCATCTAGTTGAAAATCTAGTTTACAAATGAATGCCTAAGCATGCTAATATATGCAACTACAAGCACTCCCACCAAGATTTTTACAATAAAAACTTACCGTGTCAGCAAAAGGACCACATAATGCTCATAAACTGACACCTTAGAATTAGGGCTACCCCAAAATAAGGTAGGACTAGGGCACAGACACCCAAGTCCCCCCTATTTTGGGTAGGGTACAACTCAAGGGGTCCATGTAGGTCCAGTTTGGCATGGAACCTAGGTCTCATTCCATTGGGATGCCAAAATATGAACTAAAATGTCATAAATGCATGCTAAAGACCTGGGAGCTAAACCTCATGAGGGAAAAGCCCCCCCAAGGGGACATTTTCTAACATATCATTTAGCCCCCACTTTAATGTATGTATAAACGTAAGGCCAATACATGCATTAAAGTAAGGTCAGAAACACAGCAAACATACCAAGCACGGAGAAGACATTCCAATTACATAGAAGACACATTAATGCATGGAAGACATAAATGATATCTTTTCTTTTCTTTTTCTCATATATATGAAATGCAAATGCAAGTATTGGAAAGTAAACAAGCCTCCCATAATATAGGATGCACTACCCTAGGGCACAGGTCTCTGTATATATGGGGCAACACACACGCAAGACACGCAAAACCTCCCAAAAATGCAGGAAGAACTACCCAAGGGCACTGGTCTCTACATATGGGGCAACAAACACACCATACAAAACAAGCATGCCAAAACACACACACTTGAAGACACGGAGAAAACATGGCAGACAAGTGATGGTGTGTTCCTATCTCTAGGTCCAACACCATCTCAGGCACATTACAGGCACACATCGATGATTGGGCTTTGCCACAACAATTGCTGAAGATGTGTTGAAGGGTTGAGTTAGTCACATAACCACTCCCCACCTCCGCAAAGGACTTTTGAAAATGACAAGATGATGCAATCTACTATGAGAAATACACCATCCCCACCTCTATAGAGGGCTTAAGAAAAAGGATATACGCAACATCCTGCCTCCGTAGAGGGCTTACATGATTGATTGATTGATTGCAAACAAACTCAGAATGCATGATGCACTACCCTAGGGCACAAGTCTTTGCATCTAAGGTCAAACACATTGCTAACATCTATAACAGACAGCTTACCTTATATATGCCCCCATCTTAATGTGGTTGATATTAGTTATCGATATCAAGCACATTAAGGTAGGAAGAAAATGCATAAGGGAACACAGACTTTTGGAAACTCCATGCCCCCTGGAGGTGACATGTACTTTACGATCGCCAAATGTTCCCACAAACACATCCCTGCAAGAAACATGTTAGTGTCTACAAGATCATGATAAACAACAACATCAATGCATATGATTAACCACACAAAGAGCCAAGGTTATACAATGAATTTGGAGTTCGAGATAACTGCGGGGCTATATCATGAAGCTCTCTGAATCAAGTACCGCGAAGGCTAGATTTATTGGAAAATAAAGGTGCACGGAGTAGCAGTATTGTTAAGGTTTGTAAATGTGACAGAAACATCATAAAATTCACTACGTGGAAAGCATGAGTGCTTCCACTAGCCAAGCATCGGATAAGATATACAACCCGATCGTCATATTAGGAACTAAGTCCATTTTTTTATTGCTCTCAAAATGGACACTAGGTTTGCATCAATATAAATGTTTTTCATCGTCTTCTGGCTAGATAGAAACACTAGAGGAAGGGAAACAATAAATAAGAGAGGCGAGACAAGTGTCTTAGGAATAGTCATGTAGGAGGGTGCCCCTAGGTCACCAACTACAATGTTATGTCCGCAAGACACAACACACAACAATGAAATTAGAGAGAGGCAATATAGAAGAATGATGATACACATAGGTCACAATAGAGGCTATCTCCTGGTATTGTAAACCTTACAGGAGAATCCCAGGTCATTCCAGTAGGCCTAAACAACATATAATACATCATGGGGGAAGCACATCATGAGAGAGATAAAGAGTTAGAGATACTTACCTGTAGGGTCTTCTTATTATATGTTAGAGCTCTCAAACCTCTTGGAAAGGTATTCGATCATGTTTAATGTAAAATTTGAGTGGTTCTTATGAAAGTCTTGTTTGTTATCATATGATCCTTGTTCCTTAAATCCTTGTTTGAATGAGACTTTTTGGTTCTTATGAGGGGTAGAACCAGTATTATTTCTTACTATTGATTGTCGTCTTGCTCTTTTCTAATTTTTAGCGAGTTTTCATTCTTGAATCTTTCTAGAATAGTAATGGGAATCATCATGTATTAGCTTACTTGTCTGTATCAGTTGTTGTTCTTTTATTTCAGATACATTTTGATTATCTCCCGATCTATATAAGGATAATAGAGGAGGAACCTTAGCATAAATTATGTTTCTTTGTGGACGAGGTGGATTATCCATTTGTTTCTTGTCGACTTCAATCATACTCATGATACTATCATAGTCCAAGTAATCATCCTCATCTACTTCCACTAAATCTTGTTCCACCATATTATTTTCAATATGTTTAGGAAAAGGATTAGTGAAGATTTGTAAATTTTGATTCGGCAGAGCAACCGACTTATTTCCATTATCATTCACACCTGATACTTGGATGACATTTGAATCGATAATGTCTTGTATCTCATGTTTAAGACACATACATCGTTCTGTGTCATGTCCTTGCATCCGATGATAATGACAAAAGGCATTAGCATTGAAGTAAGGTCCTTGTTTACTAGGATCAACAAGCTTGATTGGGAGAAGCTTCAGAATGTTATTACTCATGGCTTGATTCATTATGGAATTATAGGACTCAAATATCGGAGTAAACTTTGTTGGTTGATACGATGGTTTCTTTGGATTATTTATAGCAGACACATTCATATTTGGTCCATTGATCTTGATGAAACTCCTATTATTGTTCCTCTTAAAATTATTTTGTGATGATCCACCCATGGATTGACCACCTTGAGCTGATGAGTTTTAGTTTTCATACTGACTAGACAAAAGTTGATAATCATGGAGGGTGGTGCATAAATGTTAAAAGGAGTTATATTTCTTCAAGATAATCTTATCACAAATATTAGGTTGTAGATTTGTAATAAATATCTTTTAAACATACTCATCTTTCATTTGATACTGAATCTATGCATAAAGACCTTGATACCAACTAATGAATTCAGTCAACTCTTCTTTGGGACCTTGTTTGCATTGAACCAAGTCAATAAGAGTGACCTGGGGTCTGATGTTTGCTTGAAAATGTTGTAAAAATTGATCAATTAACTGTGAAAAGGAGTGTATTGAATTTGGAGGCAACGAGCAAAACCATTCTAAAGCAGTATCTTTGAGAGATCATGGAAAACGTTTTGCCAACAAATCCTCTTGAAAATAAACATCACTACACATAGTTGTGAACGCTGCCACATGAATATTAGGATCACCTTTTCCACCATATTTTTCAAAGTGAGGAGTCTCAAACCTCTCGGGTATAGGAGTTGTCAAAATTGCATAGGCTAATGGATTACGGGCATGATATGTTGGTAGACTAGACTACAAAGAATTTGTCAAATTTGTCACCTTTTGTTGCAAAGCAGTCATGCCATATAAAAGTTGGTTTAGGATGGCATCATTGGGAGATGTACTTTGTTGTGAGGAATTAGAACCAAGGTGAGGAGGTGATTGAGCTTGAGATACAATATGCGGAGGCTGAGAATATGTTAATGGTGGTTGGCCATAATGATAGGTGGAAGATGGTTGTGAATATGTAATAGGTAGCTGGAAATGAGTGGAATAGATAGGAGGTTGAGAACAATTACTCATAGGAGAGGTCCCTTTAGGAATCAAATTCTAATAATTAAATCCCACAACTTTGTAATTAGTGCCATTAGATACTCCAATACCAGTGGGAGCATTACCACAAGCATTCACATTAGTTGTTAAGATCGTTGATGTAAAAGTGGATATTCTTGTATTTGGTATAGGTATGGAAACTTGAGTATGAGGTGGTGATAAAGTATTATTTATCGTTTACGCACATTCAATTACTAGCATGATATTGGTTTGTACAATATGTGCTAGACCATGATGTGCATTAACACCATCTTGTCCTTATTTTATCAATTCTCTTATATTATGAATTGTAGGAACGACTTCTTCAGCTATTCTCTCATTTTCCATAAATGTTTGAAATTCAGCTAGGTCTTTATCCAACTTTTCTATTTACTCATCAGATACATATCCTATTGTCTCAATAGTGTTATCAACATCATGAAAATTTTGTTCTTACATTGAGGTTGGAGGATGTGTAATATCTTGCACAATTTGAGTTTCTCCCTTGGTAAAGAAGGTGTCCAAAGTACCAACTTCTTCAAGAGCACTAGATCCCATTAATCTTTTACTTCTTCTCAAAGTAATATTATTTTTATGATATCATTTCATAAATCTTATACAAAAGAATACAACACATAATGCACAAACTAAGAGAACAAATCCTAGGAGAAGGATATGATTGACGACCGAAATGTTTGATTTTTTGTACTCTTTTCAATGCAAATGAATAACACAAAGGATGCTGTAAGGATTTCAGTCAAGGGAAGAAAGTTATATGTCTGATATAAGTCCAAAATAGCAATATAATCACTCTCAACACACTCTTGATGCAAATCCAAGATAATGCGAAGTCAAAATATAGTGAAAATATGTCAAAATAGATAATTTTTTCGCCAAAATTCAATGCAAAAGAGCATCACAAAGGGTGTTGTGAGGAAAATGATAATGGACACAAAATAATATCAGTAATAATAGCCACTTGGTTCCAAAATATCCAACACAACATGCTTTTACTGCCTCTTAAGGTAAAACCCTAGTGAAAATATAGCAAAAATAGGTTATTTTCCACGGTTTTTCAACTCCAAGACCTAGCAAAAGTGGTGTTGTAAGGAATTTTAGGAGGTTAAGAAAAGAATATAAATAATATTAGTCACCTCAATCAATAAAATTGGTCACAACACACTTGGAGTGCAAACTAGGTCAAACCTTAGGGCCAAAATAGCCAAAATGTGTGGTTTTTTTGCAAAATTTTCACTACAAGAGCCCAATAAAAGGGTGTTGTGAAGATTTTTATGATGGGAAACAAATGTTTACCCTGATAACAGAAAAATAATTTCAAAATACCTTTCACAACACAAATATGGTACAAGTTTATAAAGTTGATAATGCCAATTTTAGTGAAAATTGTTGTTTTTGAAGCCCTAGGTTTGAGATCTTGGGATAAAATTCTATGTGAATGATTTGAAGTCTGATTTATGATTAAATTTCCATACTCTCAGATCTGAAAATGATTTTCAATCCTTAACATGCAAAATGCCCATGCAAATTTAATGAAAATGCATCAAAATTGCTAGTTTTTGTTGAAATTTTCTATGTAAAAATGCAAATATTTTAAATCTAAATGCAAATTCACACTAAAATGCAAGACTATAGCCAAATGAAAATTTGAATGAGCCTCTAAAATCAGTAAAAAGTTTTGATAAAAGATTTTTCCTACTAACCCTAGATTTTGGAATTACTAGATTATATAAAATTGTCAAAATTTCCACAAAACCCTAGCAATTAAATGATGAAAATGCAAGGAAAAATTTTAAAATTTTGAATTTTTCTATAGTTTATATCAGATCTAATGAAAAAATCATGAATTAGGAAAATTTAGGAAGAATTGATGCAATTTAGTAAGCCAAACAATGTAATATTTTTGTATTTAACAAAATTTTCAAATTTTTTGAATTTTTCTCAATGCAATGAAATGAATGACCAAATGAATGAATGAAATCAATCCAAATATGAATACAAACACTCATCAAGTGGCAATTTAAGTCCAAAAAAATGGGTTCACCAAAATGTTTAGGGAAAAATTAGATTTGTTAATGTTCTAGATTTTAGATGTTTAAATCTGCCTCTCCACTATACATTCAAGGATCTAGGGTCGAGTGGTGAGCACTATCATAACCTAGGTCACTTGCAGATGTAGGGAAACTTGGATTAGGGAATTTAATTATTAATTTTCCTTCTCTTATGTCTAATTAATCATTCAAATGTTAATTACGCAAATACAACAACAAATTGACAAATGATGGAAAAAGCTCTTGCAAACAAGAGTAAAATATCAAATTACAGAATACTTGTTTTTGTGGTTCTGAAGTGGAACAGTCGGCAACACTAGAGTGAGTTCCCAAGTCCAAGGTGTAGGTTTCTTCATGGGATTCGGACCTTCTTCTGACACTGATCAGCCCTATAACTTTTGTTTTCTAAAACTTAGATGCAGAGGACACTAGAGCGAGCACCCAAGTCCAAGGTATAGGTTTCTTTGTGGGATCTGGACCTCCTTCTGACACTAATCAACCCTATAACTTTTGTTTTCTAAAACTCAGACGCAGAGGACACTAGAACGAGTGCCCAAGTCCTGGAAGTGCTCTTATGTCCTTCTTTCCTTTGGATCTTGAATCCTTGATGCCTGCTAATCCTTCCTGCAACTCCACTTTTCCCAAATGTGACACCTGTAATCGGCAATCACAAGACTTGGTTTGGGGGTTATGGTGTTTAGAGGGTTGCCTTAGTCAAGCCTTGAAGGACACTTAAGTCCCCGAACACTATTGTTAGATAAAGAATGCATGCCCTTGTGAGGTAGAGACAAAAATGAAAGGAATCAATGATGAAAAAACAATATTATGTCACCTTGTAATGAAGCTTTCATGGGAGGAAGATGCTCTTTATTCCATGAGGAAATTGATGCTCAAATCTATAAATATCAACACACAAAACACACAAGTCTACTCTTGCAACACAATGAAAGCCTTGAATCACCTTGACAACACAATAGCTTTCTAGTAATCATCTAGTTGAAAATCTAGTTTACAAATGAATGCCTAAGCATGCTTATATATGCAACTACAAGTACTCCTGGCAAGATTTTAAAAATCAAAACTTACCGTGTTGACAAAAGGACCACATAACAGTCATAAACTGACACCTGGGGTCCACCTAGGTCTAATTTTCCATGGAACCTAGGTCTCATTCCATTAGAATGCCAAAATATGAACTAAAACGTCCTAAATGCATGCTAAAGACTCGAGAGCTAAACCTTATGAGGGAAAAGGCCCCCCAAGGGGACATTTTTTGATGTTACACATAGAGTTGCTACTATTGAAGAAATCAAGACTATGACAACTATTACAAGGGATCAGTTGGTTGGAAAGCTTTCAACATTTGAAATGAATGAGTTTGGTGATTCTCTTCCTAAATCTAAATCTACAGTTAAGGCCAGCATTTTTGGAAAGCAAAGATTTGATCTAGGTGAAAGCTCTTCAAGAAGACTAGTTAACCAGATTTGAGAAGGCAAGGAAGGATCTTGAAGAAGATGAATCGGAGCTTGAAGAACTTGAAGCCCTTTTTACCAAAAGAATACCAAGAGGATCTGGTAAGTATTAAGGAGAGCTGCCTTTCAAATGTTTTCCTTGTAATAAGATTGGTCATTTTGCCTCAAGATGTCTAGAGAGGGTTTCAAAGCCAAACCCTAACAGACCTAGGATTCAAAAGAAATGCTACTATGTCCAAGAAGCTTCTGAACGAGTCATTGATGATGAATCTGATAAGGGAAATACCTCAGGAAATGAATGGGTGTTAATTTCTATCAAAGAAGAAGATTTGGTGCCTACTGAATTTGCTAGTTGTTTGAATGTGGAAAGAGCCTTGGCTGCTCAGGTTGAAGAAAAAGATGAATGGGTAATTGACAATGGATTCTCTCATCCTATGATAGGTGATAAGAGTAAGTTTGTAAGTATGGAAAGGTATGAAGGTGGAATTATGAAGTTTGGAGATAATTCAGCTAGTAGAATCCATGGTGGAGGATCCATCTCTCTTGATGGTAAGAATAACACTAATGATGTTTTGTATGTAGAAGGATTGAAGCATAATATTCTCAGTGTTGGACAGTTGGTTGATGAGGGATATGATCTCCGATTCAAGAATGGAAAATGTAGAATTTTAGAAAGCTCTAGAACTGAGATTGCATCTAGTACATAGACTAGAGGTAACATTTAAGTGGTACTGGTAAAAGTTGTTTGATTTCATAGATTGATCAGAGTTGGCTATGGCATAGAAGAATGTGTCATGTAAACTTTGATAACATTGCCAAGATATGTGCTACTTAGGATGTGAGAGATCTTCTGAAGCTTGTAAAACTTGCTAGTAGCATGTGTAAGGAACGCCAGTTGGGAAAATAGAGCAAAACTATATTCAAGATTAAAGAGCAATATTCAAGTGGATTGTTGGAACTTGTGTACATTGATTTGTGTGGTCCTGCTAGGGTTAGCAAGGGGAAAGATACTTTATGTTGCTAATTGATGATCACTCCCTAATGATGTGGGTCACTTTCTTGAGAGAGAAATCAGAGGCTCTTGACAAGTTCAAATTTTTTAAGGATAGGGTGGAGAATGAGATTGGTGTGAAGATAAAATGTTTGAGATCTAATAGAGGTGGAGAGTTTACCTCTGGTGAGTTTAATGCATTTTGTGAAAAGAATGGAATAAAAAGATAGTTGTCTGCTCCTAGGTCTCCTCTGTAGAATGGAGTTGTGGAAAGGAAGAACCAGACTATTCAAGAGGCTACTAGAACCATGATGATGGAGGGAAATGTTCCACATGTCTATTGGAGAGAGGCTATAAGTACTACTGTCTACACTCTTAATCAGGTGTAGATCAAAGGTAATTCTGGTAAAATACCTTATGAACTGTGGTTTGGTAATGCTCCTTCTATGAAATATTTTAGAGTTTTTGGTTGTAAATGCTATATCAAAAGAGATGAAGATCTAGGCAAGTTTGATGCAAGATGTGATAAAGGAATATTTCTAGGTTAATCTAATCAAAGCAAGGCATACTGGTACTTTAACAAAAGATTGAAAAAGTTTGTTGAAAGTTTTAATGTCAAGGTTGATGAAAGAAAGGAGAGACCTTCAAGGTTTTGTGGATATGAATCAGATGATCAAAATGAAAGTCCAAATGAAGGAAAGCAAGTTCAATTTACTTCAGAGAATCTAGTGACTAAAGAAGTGAATGCAAATGTTGAAGAACAAGTTCAAGAATCAGAAGTTGAAGGAAATCCCAAAACTCCCAGGTATGTAAGATTGAATCATTCTAAAAATTAGATCATAGGAGATAAAAATAAAGGTGTTCAAACTAGAAGAGGAATTGCTCAAGAACAAGAGGAGTATTGTCTGATTTCAAAGATTGAACCAAAATCAGTAAATAAAGCTTGTAATGATGAAAGTTGGGTAAAAGCAATGGAAGAAGAATTAATGCAAATTGAAAAGAATCACATGTGGGATCTTATTCTTAGACCTGAAAACAAAAATGTAATTGGAACTAAATGGGTCTTCCAAAATAAATCGAATGAAGATGGTGAAGTTGTGAGAAACAAAGCAAGATTGGTGTGCAAGTTTACTCTCCAATAGAGGGAATTGATTTTGAAAAAACTTTTAGTCCAGTGGCAAGAATTGAAGCAGTCAGATTATTTCTTACCTTTGCTGCTTATAAAGATTTCAAAGTTTACCAGATGGATGTCAAGTCAGCATTCCTAAATGGAGAGTTGGAAGAAGAGGTCTACATTAAGCAACTAGAAGGATTCTAGTTCTCTAATCAAGGAGATAAGGTATACAGATTGAAGAAAACATTGTATGGACTTAAACAAGCCCCAAGAGCCTGTTATGTAAGATTAGATAAGTATTTGCTAAAGTTAGGCTCTAGCAAAGGCATTGTTGATAGTAATCTTTACTTCAAAATTGATCATGAACACATCTTGATTGTTAAGGTATTTGTTGATGATATCATCTTTGGTGGAAATGAGAACATGTGTAAAAATTTTGTTGATTAGATGCAAAGTGAATTTGAGATGTCCATGCTTGGTGAAATGAACTTTTTCTTAGGTCTACAAATCATTCAGTCAGAAAAAGGCATCTTCGTACCTCAGTCTAAATATGTGAAAGAGTTGTTGAAAAAGTTTGGAATGGAGGATTCAAAACTAGTGAGTACTCTGTTAATTGGATGAAAGTTGAGTAAAGATGATGATTCCCCTAAGGTAGATCAAAAGAGGTATAGATCAATGATTGGAGGACTACTTTATCTGACTCGTACCAGACCTGATATTATGAATGCAGTTGGCCTTGTTGCTAGATTTCAAGCTGATCCTAGAGAATCTCACATTCTAGTAGTCAAATGAATTTTTAGATATCTGAAGGAAACATCTAACTATGGTTTATGGTATCCTAAGGGTGATGATTTCACTCTTCATGCATATATAGATGCTGATTGGGCTGGAGATGTGGATGACAGGAAGAGTACTGGTGGAGGTGGATTTTTCTTGGGAAAGAGATTAGTTTCTTGGTTGAGAAAAAAGTAGGAGGCAATATCTCTATCTACTATAGAGGCAGAGTACATAGCAACAAAAAGTAATTGTACTCAAGTTTTGTGGATGAAGCAAATGTTGAAGGATATCAGAGTTGTGTTTGAAGAACCTATTACAATCTTCTGTGATAATTCAAGTACAATAAACATTTCAAAGAATCTAGTGTTGTATTCAAAGACAAAGCATATATCCATCAAGTTTCACTTTTTGAGAGAGAAGGTAAATGAGAATGAAGTCAGATTGGAGTTTGTCTCTTTAAAGGATCAGATTGCAGATATCTTCACTAAGCCTCTACCTAAGGATACTTTTGAGTATTTCAAAGTGATGCTATGGGTTATTACCCCTCCTGTTCAAAACTAAGGTGCACTAAGGTGCATTAGTCTGGTGGAATTCACAATCATATCTTGTGATTTGGATTGGTGTTATGGAGTTTCTACTCAGAGGGAGTAGTCAGTATGCTAATTAAGAAACAAAAAGATGAAGAGATGATTGCAAATATGTACCCTTTGCCATTGATGTCAAAGGGGAAGAGAAGTCATGTGAAAAACAAGGATATAGTTGATGGTGGAAGGGGGAGGAATAAAGAAAATGATTGCAGGTGTGATAAGAGAAAGGGGAGAAGTTCTTGTCTTGATGGTTAAAATAGTTTTTCACATCATATGTTGCCATCAATGATAAAGGGGGAGATTGTTGCAAATATGTGCCTAATCAGTGTTGTCATTGATGTCAACATATCCTTGTTGTCATTGGTGTCAACTGTATCCCATTCTAGAAGACCTGTATGTTGAGGACATTGAGAAAATTAGCCTCTCATAAAGAAACAAGTGAGTTACATATCTCTCTATAAGAGATAGTGAAAATAGTGTCGTTCAATGAAGTAGATTGCTCTGCATTCCTAGTAAGATGAAGATCAGAGTCTGTGGACCAAAGGGTGTTGTAAAGGATTGTCTGATGTTGCTCTAGTTAAGATTTGAAGGATCTGATGGATAATTAATGAGGTTATGGCCATTTGAGTAGAACTAGGTTTTGCAGTTGTTTAGAGGTGACAGAGTCACAAAAAATTAGTCTAGATTGATCCGCATTGGAATATTATGATCTGTGGATCTAGAAATAAGTTTGGTATGTCAGTGTTTATCCTCAACTCAAGTGGTTCATAGTTTGGAGGTCCGCAAGCAATCTTTATAGTGTGATAGTCATTGAAGTTGGTGGTCTTACATTTTGGTATGAAGATGCAAGTGATTCTGATGATTTGAGGTGGTGCAGTTGTTCTTATTGATTTCATTGTGCTTGTGGAGATCTCTGGATCATTTGTCTATTACGTTGGTAATCCACATTGAAATTTGAGCTCGTGGTTGAAGATTTCTCTTTGGATGTTGTTGTTCTTTTCAGTCTTGGCCGACCTGATGCTTTGTGCATGTTGCAGATCTTCTAAGAGAGGTTCGATGAAGCATGGTGTGTCATTCGAGGAAGACTTGGGTACTAGCTATGTTTGGCCAATAGTACAGTGATTCACATTAAGTAGTGCCAACCTTGATGTTTATTCCAAGGTTGATGAAGCATATAAATATGTGTGGTTGAGTTGTTGAAATGCATCCTTGTGTAAAAATTATAAGATTCTAAGAAAGGAAGAAAGGTAGAGTAGAGAAGAGGGAGAACAAAAGAAGAAGAGTAGTAAAGGATGAGGAGATAGCGAAGAAGTGTTTGGGGGCAGAGTAGAAATATTGTGAGCTTCAATCAAACTAAACCTTGGCATGAAGAAGACGATGTTGTTTCTTAGTTCAATCGTTCTATGTTAATCATATATACATTATGTAGACAGTGAGTCTCTTTGAGAAGTGAGCTCTGGATAGTGTGTCCAAAGGCAAGTGCCTTCCCATTTTTCTATTATTTTAATAGAGAATAAATCTTGTGGGTTAACCCCACTGTAGTTTTTCTCTTAACTCAGTTTCCACATAAAAATCCTGGTGTTATGTGTGTTGATTTTGTTTCTGCTCATGTGTTGCTAATTCATTCTTTCATGGTTATATCATTCATCTGTTAATAAGTGGTAAAGAAGTTTAATTGCAGCAAAGGATAAATTTTTTTGTGATAGCTGATTCACCCCACCCTCTTTGTTGTCTTCCCTAATTTAAATAAAGTTTAGCACCTGGGTCCCTCGTTTTGCATCTTGTATGTTTATTTGGGCTCCCAGAAGAAAATGGCCTGAAACCCATGTCACATGGGGCTTGAGGTCTGACCTAAAAAAAGGACCTAGGACATGGGCACTCATGCCCTTGTTGTTCCCTATTTTAGGTAGGTCCCAAATTTGAATGTCAGTTATGTGACCGTTAATTAGGTCTCGTGCCGACATCTTAAGTTTGAATTATAAAATTCTTAGTAAGAATGTGTGTTGTTGCATATATAAGCATGTGTAGGGTTTCATTTTAAACTAGAAGATGATTATGAACTTTTGGCACACTTATGATTTTTAGAGCATTCAAGATACTCATTGTTGCAAAGCAGAGCGTTATTATTGTGTTTATGATTGCAAATTTAGCTTCATCTTTTCATATGTCAAAGGATCTTCACCTATGTGAGAGCTACACCTTTGACCTAATATCATTTGTGTTTGACTCATTTATCCATTTGTTTTTGCCTCTATCATGTAGGGATACACACTCTTTATCTGACAGTGGTGTTCAAAAGACTTGAATGTCCTTCTGGGACTTGACTAAGGCAAGCCTCTAAACACCACAACCCCCAACCACACTCCTCGTGATTGTAGGTTACAGGTATCAAATTTTGTAGAGTGGAGTTACAGAAGATAAGGATTCTAGATTCGATGAAAAGAAGTAGTTTGGAGCACTTTCAGGATAAGGGCACCTATGGCAATGTCCCCTAAAGTTGCAGACATGGGAATCTTTGTGACAGTGACAATCAACATTTGAAGAAGCCCTGACATCCCAAACACTAGCCTGCCTTAGACTAGGGTGCCAAGGGCAGTGTCCTCCGCATCTCCTATGACGAAAATAGATGGAACAATGATTATTAGTACTGGAAGGAGTCTCGCATTCCCTCAAGAAAATTGCACCTTGGACTTGGGTGCCTAGGGCAGTGTCCTCAATTATTTTGCATCTCAAACTACAAAAAATGGTTAGTAATTAATCTCTATCTACTATCTTAGTCTACAAGCATTTGTCATAATTTATCAGTTTGCTTTTGATTTTGAATAATTAGGGTCTTGAGCATATTTGATCATTAAACTAATACACTAATGGACAATTTCTGTTAAGAAAAAATTGGAGTAAACATGAATAATCAATATATCAATATCAAAAATACCCAAAACTTAATGAAATACATAAACAAACATATCAATCAAACAAAAAGAACTTCAAAAACCTTTGCAAACCTCAAAGCTTCATAGCTTCCATTGGATATCTATCTCAATTGATCTTGCATGTATGAATAAGGCCCTCATATAGTGCACTTCCTTGCTATGATTCCAAGATTGACAATGGAGAATGGCTATGATAGTTGTTTTGCAATGAAGATAAGCTTCACAACAATGATAGTAGTATGGTAATGAGTGTGATCACAAGCAATGAAGGAATTGGTACCAAAGGCATGTTGTAATTCCTGCAGAGTAACAATACTTAAAGCTTGGATGAAAGAAATGGAAGAACATGGTTCAATTTATAGACTTGTGAGAGAAAAGATCAATGGTATAGAAAGAATAAGAAGATCAACGATATAGAAACCTTGAGGAAAGTGCGCAAATAGGAAGAAGACAAGTGTCACTCAAAAGATATTTTATTTGAGTTAACTACTTTCTTTTCTAAATATAAGACATGCTTTTCGTAAATTAGAAAGTTTTTTTTTCTAATTTAAGAGATATTGATAAAAACAAGGTTAATTGAGTCAGTTAACTCAACTTGAGATTTGCTTTTGCATGATTTGAGAGAAATTAAATAATAAATTATTCAATTTTGTGAGCATGGAGAAGAAGACTTATTTTAAGAAGATTTGGAAGATATTTGAAGAATTAGAAGATAAGAAAGCTAATTAAATAGATAGATTTATTTAATTGTTGTGCATGATTCGGAAGAATAAATAAAATATTTGATTGTGTTTTATTTTTAAAGATTGAGAGGATTTAAATAAATTTGATTTGATTTATTTAGATTTGGAAGAATGATTTGATTTAATTAAATAATTAAGAATTATTTAATTGTTTTGGAAGAATCTAATTAAATAAAGGATTTTATTTAATTTTGACTTTAGAAGAGGTAATTAAATATTTCAATATTTAATTAATTTAGAGGAATATGAATCAGATAAATAAATTTGTTTATTTATTTATTGATAGAGGAAATAGAACTTAAATAAATATAAGGAATATTTATTTAGACCAAGTCATGTCATTTTTAGCCATATACATTTTGCCCGTCTTTGATGCAATGCAGTTTACAATGTTGCTTCAAAGAATAAATAGTTTGATAAGGATACATGCCCCAGTTTGCCCCTGGTATAGCTTTAACGATGGTACAATGTGTAGGAGTCTAGGACAACACTGAGAGGGGGGTGAATCAGTGTTGTGTTAGTTTTCAAATCTTTTTGCAAACTTTAACTTTCAAGACACAAAGAGAAAGAAATCATTGATTTGCCAAACACATATGCACATGACTGAGAATGAAGAAAGAGAACAAAACCTCATGAGTAAATCATACACACACAAAAAAGATCAATGTAAATCATGACACAAGATTTGCACAAGTGGAAAACCCTCCAAGGGTAGAAAAACCACTCCAAAACTGCCTCACTGGCTTTATCAAAAACCTCACTGGTTACAATATTTAGAAGCACCAACTTCAAGGAGCACAAACCCCTAATATTTTAGAAGCACCAACTTCAAGGAGCACCAACCCCTAATACAGAACAAATTAAAAACAAGAACTCAGAGGGTTTCTCTATTTCGATACAAAACACTTCTTTCACATGTGTCTGTCAAAATGATCATTCTTCTCTTCAACCCAAATCATATATAAAACTCATCTAAATTTTCTCTTTAAAAAGATATTCAAAATAATCAACCTTATATCCTGATCCACTGAACAACACACTAATCAATTCACATGCAAAGCCTATTAATATGAAATGACTTCCCACATTCTGTATAATTATTTTCATCTTCTCTCAATGAAGAACCTACAAAAAAAAACTTTTCACCTTCTCTCTGCAATTTTTTCTTCTTTCAAAAAATCAATCTCTTGTAATAAAAATATTATCTCTCTATTCATTTTTGAGCCCTTTCATATTCTTCAAAAGAAAATCAATCACCTGAAACCTTTCCCTTGCAAACAAAATACCCTTTCATTTGCATAGTCAAAACTCAATATTAATTCAATTCAATTTTCTTCCTCTTTGTACAAATCCCTTCAATTTCTTCATCTCTACAAAAATAAAATCATATGTATATATATTCTTTTCTACAACAATATTGGTAAGATCATTCCAAATTCTCTTGAAATTCCTTCTCCCTTAAAATTTTTCAATATTCTACAATCTACAAAAATCATTTGAAAAATAAAATAATACTTTTTTCTTTCATTGTCGTTTCTCCTCTGTATATACGATTCATTTTTCTCTCTTCATTCATCTTCTCTCTGTATGATGCTTCATATTCTTTCTTTTCAAATTCCTTCAATGCATATTCCTCCAATCTTATTTTATCTTCAATAAAATCAATTCATCTCTGAAAAATAATCTCCAAAAACACTTCATATTCTCTCTACAAAAGATTAGTCTTAACAAACTTTATTCAATCAGCCTTCCAAAAGAAAATCACTTTATTTGTTTCCAAATCATAAGAATAGAAATAAATCTTCCATCTCAAAATAACTCCTCAAAAAAAAATCTTAAAAATCACTTTACATGATGTTATTGTTGATGTGTAAAATTGTACAGGTTCCAACACCAACATGGGAAGTTTCAGGAATGTGGGACTTGCTACCTGAAACAACCTCTAGATTTTAAAGAAGTTGGCTCTTCTCTATCTAAAATGGGTTTTGAGGAAAAGGGTAAGAATCTAACAAGATTATAGATACAATGAAAGCAAAACTATCTATGGCGATGCGCCTGAATAAAGTGTTTCTCTCAAGTTAAACACATTGAAACTATCCTCAAGATTCAGTTATATTAAAGAGCAGATACTACATGATTAACATAAATAGATGAAATGAATAAAATCAAAGGTTCATAATCAGACACTTTGCAATGACACAGGAAATATCAACCAAGGCACAGAACTCAGTCCTTCTCATTAATTTTCTAGCAACATAAAAGGCACAGATACATGCACAGGTACATTAACCTTCTAATCCAGAATAACAAAATAAAGGCAAATGATATTAACTGGTCACAACAAAAGTCTCTAACTTCTCTCAAAAAAATGTCTCTATCTGTGTAAAACTGTATGTATCAATCTACATCTCCCACTCCTTGATCTATTACAAATGTTACATATTTATAGCTTAAGATCTAACTCAAAATTATTTGAAACAATCGAATCCCAATGGCCCAACAGAACTGAAGATAACTTGAAGTCTCTAACAGAAAAGATTTTTCAAATCTGCAACAGTTTCTATTTCCTACAAGCTCATTGGCTAGAATAAAAATATGTGTGGCGCACCTCCTTCTTCAAGGGACAGACACCTGGTAGCTTCCACTTAATTTGAAATTAAAAAGACTATGACAGATGGCAGCGTCCGCGTGCACAATTTGAAACTCCATCTCTCAAGAAAGAACAGGAAACTGACACTTGTCACATTTCGTAGCATGCTGAACTATCTACGTGTCTTTATTTGCAACATTTCACAAAACTATGTCCTTATATTCAAGTGGCCTCCGCAGGTGACAACTGTCATAACCTGCAACATTAGAAACATGAGACACATTAATAGCGGGACCCACAACCTTAGCACTCACTATCTTTCAAAAGGAGAAAAATAGAGATGGGTGGCATCTTCCGTAAAAAGCAATAGATGATACGTGGTGACTTATGTAGCATTAGCTGAAACATTAGAAACCTTTTGAAACTTTCATGGAAGCTAACACTCAGCAATCTCCACGTTACTCAAAAACTTTAAGTTATTTCCGAAGAAGGGTCATAAACAAAAGCAACTTCTCTTTCGCATCCAGCATGTGGCACTCTCCACAGCAATATCTGAAACAGACTATGGCCCACCATTCATCTTTACTAAGTGTCCATAAGAGACAAAAACAAACACGCGGCTATCTCTGCATTACTCAAAAAGGGACACATGGCTCAATGTGCACAAAACTTGAGACTTTAGGGGCTACCTCCATGCATGACACTTGGTGATCTCTGCAGTTAGTTGAAAATGAAACATTAGAAGTATTACCGCTACGTGGCATGATCCACAACAATAGTTGTAGCTAGAAATAAAACCATGGCTTTAACTGAGGCTCGACACTTGGCAACTTCTGTATAGAACATAAGGAACCCGTGCAGTAAGACTTTTGAAACATTATAGAAACATAGCAAGACACAACAAGACTACGACTGATACAAAAATGTAGAGTTTTTACACTCTACAGTTCCTGGCAACCAATAGGACTTCTGAGCCTACTCAGAAAGAACTCAAAATTTGGGGAAGATACATATATTAAAATACAAGTTAGAGTCACAAATTCTGTAATGCTGTCTCATAAACAGGCCATTCTAAATCAGAGAGTCCCTGTCTACTCTGTAAATCTTGAAAAGCAAAATCAAGATTAATTATATCTTTATGGGAAAATGTTTGCAAAATTTGGACCACAGCTTTCAACTAAAAGTCCAGCTGGGCTATAGGTAACAATACAGCTTCCACTTCCTTGACTTATGAAGAATCATTTAAACCCTAGAAAATTGTTTCATCTTTTTGCTTGGTTAAGAGTAGGGTTTTAATGTCATTAATTATCAATACTGTATTATTGTCTGGAAATGGTGATGGAAGACCCAGCTGTACCAAATCCTCTATATGTTTCTTCATATCTTTAACTCCTTCCTTCACTGTATTAAGGAGCTCTTGGCAGTTGGTAGCTGTAGAATTTCAACTTAGAACCTCATTTACCTTTTTGGCAGCAACCATTCTGTCATTTATTCCTGCTACTGATAGAGTTTCATCTATTGTATCATATAGTTTCTTTAACAAAAGTTGAGAGTCTGAAACCTTCAAAAAAATAGTTGACAAGGGGGTTTGCACTGAAGTTTCAACTTTCTCACATAGCTCCCATGCATTTAACAAAAATGTTAAAGATGGCCTTAGCTGAATAATCTCCTCAAAGATTCTCTTCCAAACTAAAACATAAATCTCTTTTACCCGATTCAAAACTTCACCATTCTATGGCTTATTAGCTAACTTAACTATTAGCTATTTTGTTGTTTGTTGCTCTACCAGGAGTTGTGCCTGAATTGTACTATTAGCATTCTGTTCACTTAGCAACTTCTGCTAAAATTGTGTGGCTTGCTGCAACTATTCTTGATACTTCTTTTCCAAGGTGGCTTTCTCTTGTCTGAGAGCATTCACTGCAACCTTTTCTTGTGCTAGCTCAATTTTAAGAGAAGCATTTTGGGCCTATACAACCTAATGTATCTGACAAGAAACAATATTTTGCAACTATGTATTCAAACTCTCAATCTCATTCTTCTTAGATTGAACCTCTCCAGCAAGGTTACTACTGTTCACCTTCTCCTGAGCTAAATCATTCTCAACTTTTTGTAACCTCTTAGACACATTCAAATAATTAGTTGCAACAGCAGATGTAGTCTCATTGAGTAGCTCAACCCTATCTTGTGGACTAAAAAGAGTCATATCCATAGCTACAATATTCATTCAATAGTCCTAGGGATGCATCTATTCATTAGGTTTGACCACATTTGGAGACAAATGTGTGACTGTCAATTGTTGTTGAATGGGGCCAAGAAGCAACCTCATGTGTGGCATAGCAGGGCTTTTATTTTCCTTCTTTCTCTTCTTGTCCATTCTGGCTTCTCTAGCCCTTTGTGTTGTATCTGCTTGGGCTTGGAAAGTAGGAGGTGAAGCAATATAGCCTACAACAAAAGGATGACCATGAGGTAGGCCATAGGGGATAGCCATTGCTTGTTGGCTAGGGGAAACTTGAGAAATGACTCTTTTTGGAATAGAGGGGGAAAAGGGTGGTAATGTAGTGGCCTGTGAACTAACAATTGGGGCTTGGGTTGATGAAAGCACAGTAGAAGTGGTAGGGTGTACAAATGTTTGGCTAACTGGGATTGCCACTCCTAAAGCAGAAGGAGATAGATGAGAGAAGGGAGAAGAAACACTTACTTGAGCCACAGAAGATGTGACTGGCAGTTGTTGTAGCAGTGGCTCTATCTCTTCCTGCTCTTCCTTTTCTAGATGCAATCTCCTATGTTTCCTGGGTCTCATAGTTGTTTCCTCTTCTGACTCTTTTTCTTCAATATTTACCACCACTGGTGGTTGCAAAACAACTACCATGGAACTCCTAGGTGCCAAAGTTGTTTGAGTTCCTAGGGTTGGTGATGATACTACACCCTTTTGTTTTTCCAAGGTGTTGAGGGATTGGGGCTAGGAAGATACAAGAGTGGAAGATGAGACCTGTCCTATTTCTTGCATTGTGTGGGGTGACTCTACTTCTTCTTCGTATTCCTCTCCCTTCCTTTGAATTTTACTTGTGTCAAGGCTAGAGACTGGGGAGGCATGCCACTCATCCCAGATTGACTCCCATTTTTCATCAGTGTTAACATTTCCAAATGAATGGGTGATCTCTGAGATCTCTTGCCTATATTTCCAATAGGCCTCAATCTTCTCTAGTTTCCAATCATTATTTTTAAATGCCTTTCTCAGATCAAAAGTCATTTGTAACTTAGGGTCAAATTCTTTTTCTTTAACATAGAAGTTTTCCCACAGCCCGTCCCCTTCAAAGGGCAAATCAGCTGGTTCTACATATTGGTCTAGGTTGTCTTCTTTTGGATTTCTCCTATCTTCCCAAAAGAGCTGACCCTCATGTACTATTTTAGCATGGACCTTGTTGTTTCTAATCCAAGAGGCTAGAAAACTATCTGGGTCGTACTTCCATTTATCTTTAATAATTAAGAATCCAAGTACAGCTAGCTTTCTTAGTAGGAGGTTCTCTGCTTCTCTAACTTCTAGTGCCATATTCCATCTGACCCATGAGATGTCGTACATCTTCTTTTTCTTTTTCTTGGTTCCAAACTCATTATCAACCACTGACACCTGTCAGGTTACTTCTAAGAATGCTACCCTAGGGCTTAATATTTTAGGTAGCAACATGGGCTCCTCATTGAAACCATGGACTCTGATGATAGTATTATGTGCCCCAAAGAAATAATCACAGGGGATTGGGCAATTGGTTATAAAACCCCTAATGCTCTGTGTCAGTCTATGTTCCATAGGCTCAGGGCTTAATTGGCAGAAAGCAGGGGCCACAAAAAGTTCCCAGAACTCATAAGGGTTTGAAGACTCAGATAACACATGTGTCCATGCAGCCACAGGGATAGTTCTATTTTGGCCAAAATCTAGATCATACATGTTTAAATACATATGTTGTGCAAAAAGACCATGGTTCTAATACAACATTAGATGGAAATGATAAGCAGAATACCTAAAAACTCCCTTGGACTTGAAATTCACAAGCTAATCAACCATGGAGTAAGTAATTTGCTCTAAGAAATCCAAATGGTATTCTTGTGACGTGTCTACAGTCTTTAATCTAAAAATGATGCCTATTTGCCAGTCATGGATTGTGTTGTCTTTCTTCATCCCAAAAATGGAAGCTATCATTGACAGTGCCTCTTGAGTACTTTGGCTAAATTGCGCCCTCCCTGTAGGTACTATGGGCATCTGGGTGTTCTCCTCTCCTAATTGCATCTCTGAATTGGGGAACCTAATCTTGTTATTGACATTTGCCCATGTCTTTTTCATTTTGGCCATAGTTGGGAATGTGGTTGTTCTATCATGTTGCAGGGCCAGCATGTCCCTTATGGCCTTGGGCGTAATATGCACAATAAAAGGGCCCTGTTGTATTGTATTCGATGGTGCATGAAAAAGCTCCACACATAATTCAATTAGTTCGGGACACATGTGAACATTCGGAACTAGGAACTGTGCCAACTGTGAGGTCCATATTCTCATTCCAAAAGTTTCAGACTGCCCGCTATTTGCTCAGAGAATACACCTCTGATGTGCCCCTTCTCTGAGAGTCCTTGTGTTCTTTTGTAGGGTTGTGTCATAAATGTCATTAGTGTAATCTTTCACCTTTGTTGAGTCAACATAATACCCAACCTCAGGGACCCTTGTTCTTGTGTAGGTCCTTCTTGGTTGTGCGAGCGCTGATGCATATGATTTGCTATTTAATAGCTTATCAATTTCTTCGTAGATTGCCAACCCCTCCTTACAAGACTGTGTTTCATACATGGTTGTATCTGTGGGAAAAATATGGGAAATTGTGGCATAGTAAAGGATGGAGCTACTTAATAGGAATGACACATAGCTGAAAAACACGGGTGAGGGTCAGAAATTGGAAGCAACAGTGATTCAAAAAAAATAGATAGGAAACAAATGAGAGCCACACTTAGAATTTAACACTAATTTATTGGGCTATAATGACACATCTTATCTCATAAATGACATTAACGCTGAGAAATAGTTAGTGTACCTTTTTGAAATCCACATGGAATGGAGTGTCAGATGTGTTACGGGAGTGGTTATCTTTTCTAAAAAAGTGTATACTTTTGGGGAATTTTTAGGATTGCACACTAACCTTAATGAAAGTGAGACCAAAAGAGAAGGGGCTTTGCGCTATTGACACGTGTTCACAGAACACTTATTGAAAGGGAAAGTGGGAAAAGAAAGCAGGAAAATAGGAAAGCGAAAAGGAAAGGAAACTAGCTAACTATGATACATAAGAGACACTACTTAATTGAAATGCTTCAGATAGATCCCATTTACCTAAATCTCTTCGGGTTCTCCATCCATAGTTTCAAGCTCAAATGAATTATGTTGCTTGCAAGAATGAATCTTATAGGCCCCCGTCCACAATGATTCAAACTTGCTATGTTGACCTGGCATAGCAACTCTCTCATCCCATTTCAGTACCAGAGCGCCCACCTCAAAATTTGGGTTTGAAGTCCTCTTATCAAAGCAATCCTTTACCATTTTCTGGTGTTTCAATAATGACTCATGTGCCTTCTCTCTTTTCTCTTGCACTTCCAAAAGTTTAGCAAGTCTAACTTGCATGGGACCATTCTCTTCAATCTCTATATGTTTCAACAATTGTAAAGCAGGGATTTCTAAGCTTAGTGGCATTACTTCTGGTTTACCATTAACTAATTCATATGGAGACATTTTAATTACTTGCTTTGGTGTGATCCTGTTAGCCCATAGTGTTGTATTAAGTAGTTTATGCCACTCTCTGTGATAACTGGTCCCTATCCTCTTAAGTATAATGTTCATTACCAAGGATCTATGTGTTTTCTTTGTGTTCTCTACAACAGTGGCAGAGATTAAGGACAATGGATATTCTATTCATCAAATATGTGACAGTGTTCCCTAGGTTGTTGAAGATGCATTTTTGGTCAAAGTTTCTCTTTTGAGGATTTTGAAAAATGTTTAAATCTTAAACCTTAAGAATGATTTAAGTGCTAATAAAACCTAAAGAGCATGTTATAAGATAGGTTACTTTTTGGATATATTTGTGTGTTGACTAGCAATAGAAGGTAACTATCCATTTAAGTAATAATGTGAAGGGTTCTTCAACGTGCACTTGACCGGTCCCTTCTCTCCTTTCACCGATAGAACAAGTCTCCTCTATATGTAATGGCTTTATTTAAAAACGTCATGGGCACCAAAAGGTAAAACAAAAGAGCATCGAATGTTTTTATAAAAAAGAACATTACTAACATTTGAAGCTTGATTTCTATGAAGGTTTTGTGCTTTAAAAGGCATCATTTTTTTTAAGTTTAAAAAGCATTAAAAATGCTTTATGAAATATGAAGAGCCCATCAAATTTTGCATATGATATGGAGCCATTCAAAAAAAGTTATTTTAAATGATTTTTTGTTTTATTCGAAGAGGAGAAAAAGATAAGGGTGTTAGGACAAGCTATATTAATAGCTTTGTTAAAGATAGAAAACTTTGTATTTGATTGCCCTTTTATGTCATATGTTTATGACATTAAAATTTGAGTTTTTATATTAAAAGGTCACCTAATATTTTTGGAGATGATAAGGTTTTCTTTTAAATTAGAAACTTTATTTTTTTATCTCCTAAATTGTTGACCCCATGAGATAACTGTAGAGTGTAAAAACTCTACATTTTTGTATCAGTCGCAGTTTTGCTGTGTTTCTATAATGTTTCAAAAGTCTTGCTATGTGGGTTCCTTATGTTCTATGTAGAGGTCACCAAGTGTCGAGCCTCAGTTAAAGCTGCAGTTTTGTTTCTAGCTACAACTATTGTTGCAGATCATGCAACGTAGCGGTAATGCTTCTAATGTTTCATTTTCAACTAACTGCAAAGATCGCCAAGTGTCATGCACAGAGGCAGCCCCTAAAGTATCAAGTTTTGTGCGCATCGCGCCATGTGTCCCTTTTTGAGTAATGTGGAGTTCGCTGTGTGTTTGTTTCTATATCTTATGGACCCTTAATAAAGATGAGTGGTGGGCCATAGTCTGTTTCAGATATTGCTATGGAGAGTGCCATGTACTGGATGTGGAAGAGAAGTTGCTTTTGTTTGTGACCCTTCTTTGGCACTAACTTAAAGTTTTTGAGTAATGTAGAGATTGCCAAGTGTCAGCTTCCGTGGAAGTTTCAAAAGGTTTCTAGTGTTTCAGCTAATGCTGCGGAAGTCACCACGTATCATCTATTGCTTTCTGTGGAAGATGCCATCTATCTCTATTTTTCTCCTTTTGAAAGCTAGAGAGAGCTAAGGTTGTGGGTCCCGCTATTAATGTGTCTCATGTTTCTAATGCTGCAAGTTGCGACAGTTGTCACTTGTAGAGGCCACTTGAATATAAGGACATAGTTTTGTGAAATGTTGCAGATAAAGACATGTAGATATTTCATCATGCTACAAAATGTGACAAGTGTCAGTTTCCTATTCTTTCTTGAGAGACAAAGGAGTTTCAAATTATGCGCATGGACACTGCCATCTATCACAGTCTTTTCAGTTTCAAATTAAGCGGAAGCCACCAGGTGTATGTCCCTTGAAGAAGGAGGTGCGCTAAACATATTTTTATTCCAGCCAATGAGCTTACAGGAAATAGAAACTATTGCAGATTTGAGAAATCTTTTCTGTCAAAGACTTCCAGTTATCTTTAGTTCTGTTGGGTCGTTGGGATTCGATTGTTTCAGACAATTTTGAGTTAGATCTTAGGCTATAAATATGTAACATTTGTAATAGATTAAGGAGTGGGAGATGTAGATTGATACATATAATTTTACACAGATAAAGACATTTTTTTGAGAGAAGTTAGAGACTTTTGTTGTGACCAATTAATATCATTTGCCTTTATTTTTTTATTCTAGATTAGAAGGTTAATGTACCTGTGCATGTATCTGTGCCTTTATGTTGCTAGAAAATTAATGAGAAGGACTGAGCTCTGTGCCTTAGTTGATATTTCTTGTGTCATTGCAAATTGTCTGATTATGAGCCTTTGATTTTATTCATTTCGTCTATTTATGTTAATCATGCAGTATCTACTCTTTAATATATCTGAATCTTGAGGATAGTTTTACTGTGTTTAACTTGAGAGAAACACTTTATTCAGGCGCATATCATAGATAGTTTTGCTTTTGTTATATCTATAATCTTGTTAGCTTCTTACCCTTTTCCTCAAATCCCATTTTAGATAGAGAAGATCCAGCTTCTTTAAAATCTAGAGGTTGTTTCAGGTAGCAAGTCCCACATTCCTAAAACTTCCCATGTTGGTGTTGGAACCTGTGCAATTTCACACATCAACAATTTTTAGCACGCCTGGTGGGACTCTTTCTTGAAGTTTCTATCAAGATCGTATGAGCCAGAGAGCCACAAGGACTCAGAGCTATGGACCTATAACAAGAGCTCAATCTGCTACTAATCCAAGCATTCTTTTGCCACCCTTACTAGCTACTCCAAGGAGAAGGTTGAATCAGTTTGTAGCAACACAAAGAGTAAATATGGGAGCACCTGTATCCCCAAGAAACTATGCAAATTGGAACACTGGTAGTCCTCTAATTCTCCCAGTACCACCAGCAACTTGGTCTGTTATTCCAGCTAATGCCCTAAAGGCTCTGCCTAAGTTTAGTGGGGAAGATTTCAAGAGACCTAAAGAGCATTTGCAAGATGTATCTGATGTATGTGCAGTACATGTTATCACTCAACAAAATGTGGCCATAAGATTGTTAGTAGCCTCATTCAAAGGGAAGGCCCTAGATTAGTATAGATCTCTTACTCCAAACATGATATCTACATGGGATCAGCTTGGTGACGCTTTCTTTGAAAGATTTAAAGAAAATGGTGATAAATCTTCTTTGCTGCAACAATTGATCACTATCAAGAGGGCACCACAAGAAGCCATGACTGATTTCAACTCAAGATTTCAAAAGACGTGGGAGATAATTCCTGCTATAGCAAGACCATTACCAGGTATGGCTATTGTGTTTTACCTTAAGGCTTTAAACTTAGATATATCAGTGATGATTTAGTCTCTTGGAGGTCAGACACTACCAGAAGCATATGAGTTGGTAGTCAAGGTTGAAAATAACTTAATAGATGCTGGAAAATTGCTCCCAAGGCCTCCTATGCCCATATTTCTATAAATTACCTTACCTTTGCCACAAGAGCTTCCTCATCATATAGCCACACCTATGTCTATGTATTCTTTTCCCCAACAACCTGCCAAGGCAATCATCCCTATTCAACCATCTGAAATGGATGATGTCAAGAACATTTTAAGAACCTTCTCAAATGAGATAATTAATCTAAAGAGACAACAAAATCCCTATCCAAAGCCCCCTTATCAAGGTTACCAAGGAAATAGACCTCTCTTTCAGCCAAATCGATATCAAGGCCCTCAGAGGCAAGCTAATCCACAGCCTTCAAACTAGTTGGTTACAGTCCCTACATCCTTACAAACTATTCCTCCTAATCCCAATAGGGAAATTGTTCCAAGGAAAAATAATTTTGCAAATGGCACAAATGCTTGGTACTTTCCCTACAGCAATGCCCATATGCCCAGAGACTATCCTAGAAGAAATTTACAACAAGAAATACTAGAATAGATAGGGTTAGAAGGACAATTTGCAACTTCTAACACTCCACCATATCAGTCTCTTGGTGTACAAAATGTAGTCATGGTGGCCTAGATGCAAGGGATGTCCTTACAATAGGAAGAAGAAATAGCCCCTGAGCATGCTTTATTTTCTTGGATTGAAGAGGAAGATTCAGTGTTTTTGAATGAAGCATCTACTTCCAAGAAGCCATTGGTGCAATCAGATTACTATACTAGAGCAAAGAGGAGAATGATGGAGCAGCCTGAAGTCACAAATAATGAGATCATGGGAGCTCCTCCATTTCAAAGTCATCAGAACAGTCTCTAGACAAGAAATGCTTCAACCTGTGCAGAATCAAGTAGCCTCAAGACAAGTTCTAGAGAAGACAAGGTACCCTTATTACTCAAAGACCCAAGCATTAGGACCTGTGAACATGGTGGATTAACTAAAAAGAACTCTAGCACATGTATCAATTTGGGACATGTTAGCTATTCCTGAGCAGAAGACACTGTTGCAAGAGGCTCTGTAAGGCCAAGAAGTCCCTAAATATACTAGTGCAAAAAGAGGAACTGCTGATAAAGAAAAGCCGCAGCTTAAAAATACTGCACCTGTGCAGACAACAGCCCTTTTGAATAATACATCTGAGGTAGGTAGATCTAAACTAGATCCCTTTTATTTGACTCTAATAGTTGGGAAGAAACTGTTGCATAATGTAATGATAGACTCTGGGGCCAATGCTACAGTAATGCCAAAGCAAATAGCAGATGCTTTGAAAATAAAATATGAGCCACTTACAAGAGGGGTCATGCAGTTTGATGGGAAATATGTGCAAACAATAGGGAAAATTAAACAACTCTCATTGCAACTATATACTTGCCCCAATATAATTGTAAATTAGGATGTGGTAGTCATAGATATTCCCCCTATTTTTGGTCTATGCTTATCTAGAGATTTCATAGCCAAGATAGGAGGTTATATGTCACTAGATTGGTCACAGCTCATCCTAAGAACCAAATATGGGACAAAGATGAAAATACAGTCAGAACCATTATCCAAAGATCATATTACAACTGAACCCACCCCAAAATTAGAAGCAGCTCATGCTATGCTCAATAAGGAGGAGAGAATCTTTGTTAAAGAATTAGGTGACTGGACTGAATATGACGAATATGAAGAAGAAAATAATTAGTTATTGACCGTGATGCAGAGTGATCCCTATGAAAATTATGACTCTATAGGCCTAGGTACTTATGTTATATTTGAAGACCAAGATATCCCTAATGTTTCAAGGAAAGAAGCATCACAGAGTCAAGAATCTAAAAAAGACTCAGAAATCTAGACCCTAAATTTTGATGGGACTAGAAGTAAAAATGGTGCTAGAGCAGGAATTTGCCTTACTGCCCCTAACGGTGAGAAAATTTTGAGAGCCATTTGCTTTTAGTTTTCCTGTACCAATAATGATGCTGAATATGAATCTTTGGTGCATGGACTCATCTTGGCAAGGAAAAAGGGAATAAGAAGTCTGATAGTAAAAGGAGATTCAGAACTAGTGGTGAAACAAATCAGAGAAAAGACAATAGCCAAAAATGTAAGAATGAGATCCTATAGGGACAGAATTTGGGACCTAATAGATGGTTTTGAAGATTTCAATATAGAGGTAGTTCCCAGAGCCCAAAATTTTGAGGCGGATAGAATGGCACAGATTGGTTCACAATTTGATCCAGCATTTGACCTATTAGTGAATAATGAATCAGTCAAAGTTATAGTTAGACCAACTATTCCTGACAATGACCAAAATTGGCAAGTTTTTGATAATGACTTCCAAGTACTCTCATTCTTGCAACAATCAGGAGAGTTTGTTGATCAATTGCATCCTAAAATTGAGGAATCATATGGTGACCAAATTATCCAACTAAAATCAAATAAACTTCCTAAAGGATTGATTACCTTAGAAAACTTGTTTGACCCAGAAGATGTAAGCCTTGAGAAGAAAAGATTTCAAGAAAATAAGGAAGATTATTCTGAGATTCAAGTTAGTGAAGGAAGGAAATTGAAGGTTGGCAATTGTACAACCTAGGGAGAAAACGAAAGGTTGATTGATTTTTGTGAAAAATATGATAGGGTGATCACTTGGACCTATGAAGACTTCCATGGCTATAATAGAGATATCATTCAACACACTATAGAGCTTCCTAATGGATCTAAACTAGTCAGACAAAAGAAAAGACCAGTGAATCCTAGGATTGAACCTTTAATGGTGGATGAGCTGCAAAAGCTCCTAGAATCAAAGATAATTTTTCCAATCAAACATTCAACCTAGGTATCAAACCTAGTACCAGTAAGGAAAAAGAATGGTGACATAAGACTCTGTGTAGATTTTAGAGATTTGAATAGAGCATCATTGGAAGACCATTATCCCATACCCTCTATGGAACAAATTTTATAGACTGTGGCTGGATCAGAGAGGTTTTCCTTGCTAGATGGTTTTTCTGTATGCAATCAGATTTGGTTGGCTGATGAAGACCAACATAAGACTACATTTACTACCAAGTGGGGAACCTTTGTATATGCTAAGATGTCTTTCAGCCTTTCAAATGCTAGAGCTACCTTTCAACGAGCAATGGATGTAGCATTTGGGGAGCTTATTAACAAAATTATTCTGATCTATCTTGATGACCTCACTATTTTTTCTAAAAAAGCTATAGATCATTTTGACCATTTAGAGGCTATTTTTAAGAAATGCCAAGAGTTTGGAGTATCCCTAAATCCCAAGAAGTGTATCTTTGCAGTACCTCAGGGTAAACTGTTAGGGCATATAGTGTCAAAGGAAGGAGTCTCTATTGATCCAAAAAGAGTAACTACCATAATGAATCTATCTCTACTAGTTAATAAGAAAGCAGTTCAATCTTTTCTGGGGAAGATCAACTTTGTTAGCTGATTCATATTTGATTTTGCAGGTCTAATTAGACCAATGACACTATTGCTTAAAAAGGATCTAGTTTTCAAATGGACTGCAGAAGGCAGGTAGGCTTTTGAGGAAGTCAAGAAAGCCATTTCATCAGCCCCAGTACTTAGAAACCCTAACTTTTCTAAATCTTTCATAATGTATGTGTATGGGGGAGAATTCAATGTCGCTGCTATTTTTACCTAGAAAGATGATCAGCAAGAAGGAGAGCACCCAATAGCCTTTTTCTCCATAACTCTAAGAGAATATGAGGCTAGATACAATTTTGTGGAAAAGCAAGCATATGCCATGGTTAAGGCTCTTAAAAAATTTAGGCATATGGTAATAGGAAACAAGATCCTGATATTAGTGGCTCATCCTAGTGTAAGAGAATATATTATGGAGGGTGAAATCACTAAAAAAAGAGCAAATTGGATCACAAAGATATTGGAGTATGATGTAGAAGTAAGACCCACCAAGTTAGTCAGGGGCAAAGGATTGTGCCAATATATGACTCAAGACATGGAGAGAATGATGACACAAGAAACAGAAAGTGAAAATGTGTTGAAAATCCAAGAGGTTGATCAAGATTCTTGAGTCACAAACAAAATACAGTTTATGAAGCATGGGATTTTCCCAAATGAACTCTCCCATGATAAGAAAAGATATTATAGGCAGCAAGGGGCCCATTTTGTACTAATTGATCATATTCTTTTTAGAAGAAATGTTGATGGTATACTTCTGAGATGTATAGAGAAAGATGAAGCCCAAAGAATACTACATGAATTACACTGTGGAGCCTCAAGGGGACACTTTTCAGCAAGGACCACTGCAATCAAAATAACTCAAGCAAGATATTTTTGGCCCACTTTGTTTACAGGTTGCTATCAACTAGTTAAGGAATGCCAGCCTTGTCAGTTTTATACTAGAAAAAGGAGAAATGCAGCAATGTCTCTAAGCCCCATAATTATAGATGAGCCCTTTCCCTAATGGGATCTAGATTTTATTGGTATGATCAATCTAGTGTCAAGTATGGGACACAAATGGATCCTCATAGCCACAGATTACTTTACCAGATGGAGTGAAGCAGTACCACTCAAAGAAGCAACATAAAAGGTAATATTAGACTTTCTAGAAGGCATTACTACTCAGTTTGGTCCTCCTCGTACCATTATATCAAATAATGCTAAAGCATTTTTGGGAACAAAGATATCTGAATTTGCATTTAGAAACATAATTTATTTGAAGAATTCCTCAAATTATTACCCTCAAGGTAATGGCCTAGCAGAATCCACTAACAAGAACCTAATCAGACTCACTTGCAAAAAGGACATTGATGTTCAATATCACTTTTTAAAAGAAATGGTTGAGGGTGCTACAAGAATTAGACAGCTCAAAGAATGTTGTAGATTTTCCAAGTATCTAGTAGGAATGGAGAAGTTCAATTGGTGTAGGGAGGCCATGTGTCTCATATCCTCTTGAATTTGATTTGATATTGCTATTAGATTTTATTGTTGAAGGTTCCCTTTTTCTCTTACAAGGTGTTTAAGAAATGGGAGAATGTTTATAAAAGATATCTCAACCTACCATTCCTAATGATTAT
This sequence comes from Cunninghamia lanceolata, assembly GCA_027924645.1. Taxonomy (NCBI): domain Eukaryota; kingdom Viridiplantae; phylum Streptophyta; class Pinopsida; order Cupressales; family Cupressaceae; genus Cunninghamia; species Cunninghamia lanceolata. The sequence continues at coordinate 1,586,579 of BSBN01000195.1, forward strand.
ATTTAATAATTTCATTGTATCTACTATTTAGTCTTTAGTGTCATTTATCCTCACCTAGGAAAGTTTGTATTTTCATTTGTAAGTTGTATTACTATCATCTTTAGTTGATTTTTGTCATCAAATGAAGAATTCAACATCCCATATTCAGTTGGCATGTTTGGCCACATGTTAGCATTTTGGAAGGTGTGTAGAAGAAACTTGACTTAGTTTGGGTTGTCAAATATTCTTGTTTATGACATCACATTTAATGAATATGTTAAAAGTAGCCTAGAATACCAAGACCAAGGTGGCATTAGGATTTGTGCCTTGACCATGATTTGGGTACCATAAATGTCTTACCCTTTTTAATGGTATTCCAGAACTATGTGATGGTTTCTAGTTTGTAGTTCTTTATAAATTGGTTCTTGAAGTTAGAGGTTATATTCATTATTTTTCAAGTTATGTGAGTACCATTATAATGCTAGAATTTAGAGGATAAGTTGATGTATTAATATAACTATTTTTAGGATTAATACAAGATTGGCTCTTGGAAGGGTTTCTCCATGTAAATCTTATGCTACGGTTTGCATTTTATTTTATGGTTGATTTCAATTTCCATATGATCTATCACTGTTAATGTATTTAGATACATTAAATTTCAACATATCTTTCAATTTAGTTTCACTACATATTTTCAATACTCAGGTCTCACATGCTATTATATATCCCTTGATCCTTAAAAAATCTCACATTCTATGTACAAACATATTCATTTAAATGTCTATGAACTCTATGTGAATCTACTAATTAATACATTGAGATTTACTATTTTACCATAGTACTATATGAATGCTACTTCAAATTTAGCCCTTGTAGAAATAGAGGAATTAGGAAAATTAACATACCATTATCTTGCATCACCTTACAATGACTAAATAAAAAACTTCATTATCACATTCTCATCCTTTGAGTCATAATCATCTATCATGTTGATGAATGCTTGAAGATGCCTATCACTTGATTGAACAATCTTCCCATAGAAATTTTGTAACTAATTTCACATCTTAATATCTATAGGATTTTGAAAGGTAAAAATGACATTGAAGTTCAAAAATCTATACCTCCCAACACTCCAAGGCACTCTAAAAAGTTGCAAACTAAACATTCATAACATACATGTAAGTGTCATAGTATTAAAAATATTCAAACTAAAAATTAGAGTTTCCACCTCAATGACTTAAGACAACAACCTTGAAGAGTATGTCTAATCGTCAAGGGTAGAATATGGCTAGGTTTGGTCATTACCAGTAAAGTCTAATAAAAACAAATGGCACAAATAATAAATAACAACCACAAAATGCTCTCGGGTAATAGTGTCATTTTATTGGTTCTTAATATTGTAGCTCCATAAACATTAGAGATTAGATGCAAAACCTAAGCTTGGGAATGCACGTTTACTCAAGTAAAGACATGAGACTCATGATTAGATAGAAAATAGTTATGGATGAGATCAATGAAGGGCTATACTCCTACACTTTTGGCTCTTCAAAAAGATGATGATCCTAGAGGTTGAAACATGACAATTAAATATAAATGAATGTAACACATTAAAGGCCTCAAAAAGAGAAATCCTATTCACATTTCCACCCCAAAGATTTCTTACTATAAATTTAAGTATGCTCATTCATAGACAAAGGAAGACATACCTCTAAACAAGTAGATATAAGCAATAAACTATATATGGAACTAAGGATTTGACATAGGCTATCTCCGTTTGACATTGATCCCCTTAACACAACATATAGTACACACAATCTGGATTTATAATAGTGATGCAGGAGCATCCACAGTCAATGGCAATCTTGCATCACCAAAAATATTTTTATTTTAATTATGTTTGTTTTCAATAAGGTTTATGGGCTTGGGAAATAATATTTTAATTTGAAACAAATGTAATTTCCCTTGGGTGCAATTGTAAATGTAATTTTGGTGGGATTTGATTGATTTTGTCATAAGTGGGGCTGCCAAGGATCTTGGAATTGATTTCCAAGAGGTGGGGTCAGAAACTTTGCATGTTGTTGCATGTCTAGGTCATTATTATGAAACTAAGTCTCAGTAAAATGAGCATAATATGTTCATATATTATAAAAATTAAGAAATTTAAAATGTTCTGGAAAGATGGGAAGGAGAGGCATGAAACCCAGAAACCCTTTTAGAAAATCCCTAAAATTAAGGGAGCGATAAAAGGTTGGAAATGATGGGTTTTTTTTGTGGATTTGTGGAGGTTGTTTTGAGAAACCAATAATGGTTTTCTTCTCACACGTAATTGCTACATATTGAGGTTTACTCATTTGGGAGAAGGGGCTTTTGATGAAGATATTTGCATAGCTAGATGCTGCTACTATGAGTCTAAGATGCTGAAAATTTATTTATTGTAGGTGTTGCATGTTTGATTCCAAGAAGCTCATAAGCTTCATGTTGATGTAATGAAATTTCTTATTGAAATAAAATAAGTTTTGCAGATTTCTCTTCCATTTTATGTTGTTTCAATTCATTTGTAGCCTTCTTGCATAGGCTTGTTTTAAATGTTGTGTTGCAGATTTGAATGGATTAGTATCTCATTATTGCATCAATTGGTGAATTAGTATTTCCTCTGCATTAAGTAGTATGAGAACTCAGAAGGGACTTGGGCAAAAGAGAGTTTGGTGTTTGTAGGTTTTTGTTTGTGCAAGTTTAATAGAGAACTTGGTTGCAAAAAGACTAGGTAGAGGAAAAGAGAAGAGGCCTAGGTGAGGCAAAGATAAAGAGAAACAAGGTTAAAGGGACTTTCTTGAAGAGAAGATGGATTTGTTGAAAAGGTACCTGTAGGCTAGGTGTTCACAAAAGAAGAAGCAAGAAGAAAAAGAGAGGAATAGGAAAGAGGAAAAGATGAGGCAAATAGAGGTTGAGAAAGAGATAGGAGAATTGAGGAAAGTTGTGGAAGAGATGGAAAAAGATATGGAAAGAATAGTTTAGCAGTTGCAAAATTCACACTTATCAGTGAAGAGGAAAGTTACATGGCCCATCAAGAAAATTGTCCAAAGAAGAAGGCAAGCAAGGACAATAGCAATAGAGGAAGAACAAAAGCAATCTCAAATAGAGGAAGAAGTAAGCACTGAAATGGTAAGTATACCTATGACTGTTTTGACATCAATTGTTGAAGAAGACATGATAAACATAGTTTTGGATGAGTCTCCATATCATTTTCAATTATTTGAGTTTGATGTTCAAGATGAGGAAGTGGAAAGGCATGTTGATGATCAAGTTGCTATTGATAATAAGGTTGCTAATGAAGATGTTGCAGATTTGTTTGTTAATGAGGTATATGTAGATTTGCAAGGGTATTTATGTAGCTTGTGGTAATGGTGAAAATGCTGATATATTATATGATGAAGACATAAATGATGATGCTAATGACGTATAGGCACAATAAATTGAATTTTGGAACCTGAAAGCTGAGAGGATGTTGAATAGGAGATTGTATAAGAAAACGAAGAGGAAGAAGGACTCAGGGATAGTTGCAAAGATGAAGGATAAATTGTAGAAGAATTGGAAGACCAGGAAGAAGGAGTAGACCAGCATTCAATAGGAATTGAATTCTCTTTTCTCTGGGAGTCTGATGCAGGAGCATCCACTGTTAATGGCAATCTTGCATCACCAAAAATATTGTTATTTTAAGTTGGTTTGTTTTCAATAAGATTTATGGGCTTGGGAAATAATATTTTAATTTGCAACAAATGTAATTTCCCTTGGGTACAATTGTAAATGTAATTTTGGTGGGATTTGACTGATTTTTTCATAAGTGGGGCTGCCAAGAATCTTGTAATTGATATCCAAGAGGTGGGGCTAGAAGCTTTGCATGTTGTTGCATATCTAGGTCGTTATTATGAAACCTAGTATTGGTAAAATAAGTATAACTTTCTCATATCTTATCAAAATTAAGAAATTTAAAATGTTCCAAAAATGTAGGAAGGAGAGGCACAAAACCCAGAAATGATTTTAAGAAATCTAGGAAGTAATAGATTCTTTTTGTGGATTTGTGAAGGTTGTTTTGAGAAACCAATAATAATTTTCTTCTCACGCAATTGCTACATATTGAGGTTTGCTCATTTGGGATAAGGGGATTTTGATGAAGATATTTGCATAGACAGATGCTACCAACATGAGTCCAGATTGATGAGGACAAAAATTTCTTGCAAGTGTGGATTGTATCTCTTAGAAGCTCATATGCTTCCATATTTTGTAATGAAATTTCATATTGAATAAATACTATTGTGCATATTTCTCTTCTTCTATTTGTTGTTCCATTTTATTTTTAGCCTTCTTTAAGAGGCTTCTGAAGTGTTGTGTTGTAGATTTCTAAATGAAGAGTATCCCTCCACATCAAATAGGCATAAATCACTAAATATATTTATCAAACATAAGCTCTCTAGAGATTTGGCAAGGTTTATTATACTGAGATATCCATGTTCCATGATAAATTGTTTCTATAAGAAAACTACTAGGAGGGACAAATAGAATATTTCAAATATATAACTGATCCTTAAGCCACTAAATATCGATGCTTATCACTTGAAAATAGAGTTAAAAAAAGGAGAGGGAGAAAATCATGCTCTAGTCTAACACATGGAACTAGACATGTGAAATGCAAATTAAAGAGACAAGAAACCTCCTTTATTAGATCCATTTTAATAATCCATCCTTTCCTATAAATGTCCCATATGTTATGCTAAAAGGATTCATTGCAAATTCTTTTTCATGGTTTCTCATTTATCATGACAACTAACTAATACAATACAAGACAAGGACAACAAGTATGGTTTCAAAAAACACATATACATGCAATCCCCTATGAATTTATAGTTATACATGGAGGTATACAACTATAGGGAGGTCTCGAAAATACAATAACTCCATAGATTTGACAAGATAAATCCACTAACCATTGTACAACTAGAAATGAATTAGTTTATCCCATAGAAAAAACTACAAATAGCATATACAAAATTGGCCCAATGGCCGATCCCTAATCCATAAAACAAACACTTTTATAATATCACAATTTATTTCCCTAAATCTTTTATACTGATGACACTGTGGATAGCTCAAACTCTACATAGTACAATAGCTCATGTCAGACATTAATTCCTCAATAGGTTAGCATAACTATATATGATCCTTCTAAATACCTCAAATTTCTTTACCACTATTTCAACCATCACCAGGACATCACTTACCTACTCCCTCTATAATTGATTGAATAAATTCATATTTATTCAATTAATTATTCAATTTTCATCTGAATAGTAACTAAATAATACTTTATCATTTAATTAATAAAATGACTATTCATACACCATTCATCACTATTCATTCGTCCCCCTTCTTAGGATTAATTAAATAAATTCAATCATTTATTTAATTAATCAATTCTTTACCATTGATATTCTATAGTTCAGCCTTAGATAAATAAATACAAATATTTATCTATCTAAGTCCCTCATTCTCACCCCAAAAATTAAATAAATATATCTTATTTATTTAATTTCCTATTTTTTCAACTTTTCGTTAAGTTGTCTAAAATCAACTAGTCAACTAATCCTCCACTTGGAAAATTCTAAATATGATCAACTCATTCAAACCTTGCAAAACCTCCTCAAGTGTACATGAGTCCTCTTATTTTGTACATGAGTATGGGTCTTTGTACATGAGCATGGGCCAAATATTTTCCAATACCTCTAAAGTACCCCTAAGTCACTCTTTTGATCCTCACCCTCCACTTTCTTGAAGGTAATCCTTAACCATTGATTTCCCTTGAATATTAAACCCCTCCATGTGCACCTACTATATGGTGTGACTTGTAGACTCCTCATCAAGCCAATCTTCTCAATCATCCTCAACCATTGATCCTTCAATTCAATTGTACGGGTCATCCCACAATAATGGGTTACACTTTTTGGCCAAACTTGACATTAAAATCAACATTTTGAACTAAATCTTCACTTTCTGACACCTATAGCCACTAAACCGCTAGGAATTTTAAGATGATGTGAACTAGTGATTTGTGAGATTTTATTTGTAGATTCTAATATATTTATAAAAAAAAAATTGGAGTCAAATTGTAAATTTTTTTGCATCTCCTTTGATAACTAGTTTTTAATAGTAAACAACATTTTTTTAAAGTGATGTGTATTCTATAGCACATTACTTTTTTTCTACAAAGGATAAAATTATGATTCTTTTGAATTTAGATTGGTATCACTGATATATATGGCATGCATTTGGTTTCATAATGTTTTGTTGAATATTTTTTTTAATCAAGTTTTGAAGTCAAACCAATTATAATTTAGACATAGGTGTATTCCATAAAACATAACTTTTTTTGTATGTATCAAAATTCAATTTTTTTTTGGTTGAAACAAGGACATCAATACCTAGGGCATAGATATTTTCAAATTTTTTTCGCAAATTTACTAATTTTCTATGTGTGTAGAACAAAGAACTTGATGTTCAGTGAAAAACCTACATTCACAAGAAATAAAAAATAAATATAATAATCAAATTAAATATATTTAAAATTATACTTTTTGGGAAGCTTATAATAAGGACTACATACTTACAAAACATAAATTTTAAATGAATTCATTTGATCCCCCAAAAAGTAAATCAAAAGTGGTTTTTTATCAGTATTTTGATAGGTGTAGAGGAGACTCCATTATAGGTATGGTTTAAAAATAGCGAGGTTCTATCCAAGGGGGTTTGAATCTAAGAGGGTTTGATCAAACCATATTCAATTAAAATCTTTTAAATGGAACCTTTCAAGGCTTAAATAATTATATTTTTTAAAAATATGTGATTTCAACAAAAATCAAGATGTCTCAGAAAGTGTAACCCATTATTGTGGCAACACCTGTAGCCCTCCAACCCCTTATCTATATGACTATGAAAGTTTCCAAATATTTGAAACCTATTAAAAGGAGACTAATCGTCAACTTTCTAATCTATTTGTAAGTAAAATTTGAAAATAAATTAGAAAAAACAAACTTTGAAAATCCTAAAAAAAAAGATTAAAACATCACTTTGAGGCCCTAGATGATCAAATAAGATCCCAAAAAAGTGTCAAAATAGTGACCTACCGAATTTACCAATTCAGTGGGATTTTTATTAAACTCTTTAAAACACATCTACCCACCAAAGTGTTGGTCCAATGGACCTCCGAGTCAAAATTTATGACCTCCAGAAGTTCTTGCATCAAAACATCTATAAATTAGGTTCAACTCAAGCAATTATCAAGCCTCCATGGAATGCAAAGTCATGCTACTGGTAGGGGCACCCACATTCATCATCAATAATCCTTGATCACATTCATCATAGCTAGGTGCAACAAGGATTGGTTTTGGTGAGAAATTTAGTATTTTCAATAGCTTAACTAGTTCTTTACTTTATCATGAGGTTGCATGTGATTGTGAATAGAGGAGGTTAACCTAGCTTAACTTTTTCTTTTCTATTCAGTTTTACATGTACACATTCTTGGCACACTCAATGGGGTCCACATCTCTTTTACAAATTAACTTATGGTGTTTTTAGTATTTTTTGATTTGTAGGTTCCATTTGAGTACCTATAGGCCTATTTCAATGCCTCTGTTCATGAACAAACAATCTTATGCATGCTTAGGTGCCTATAAATTTTTCTTAGTCATTTCGATGCTTAGGCCCTTGTAGGTCATGATTAGGCACCTTTTTTACATAAGCATTTCTATTTTGAAGCCCGACAACATGGTGTATTGGGTCCTAAATCTTTTTTCTGAGTCTTTTATGCATGGTTTTTTGACTAAAATCTTTGGTTTTGTAGGGTATCACATTTTAACACTTTATCTCACACTAATTTCCTTTTATTGTAGATTAACTTTGATTTTTAAAGGTCCATACGATGTTTGTCAATCCTAAACATGTTTAGGCACATGTGTGCTAGAAATGATAGTTTTTAAAGTAACTAATCTTATAAGTTGTTATGCCACCCTTTTTCAACTCACCCTATCTATTTTACAAATCTAACACCATTTTTTGTCGATATTTTCAAATTTTCTAGCCTCAACATGAACAAGAATTTCTATACAACTAGGCACCTATGTTCATTCTTACATCCATGTAATACTTATTTAGCCATTTATGTAATCAAGAACCTCTATTCATACTTAGGAACCTATAGCTGTATTTAGTCATTTACGTAATTAAGTGTTTTTATTCATACTTAAGCATTTGTATCTCTATTTAGTCTTTTTTGTGTCTATAACAAAAATTAATTAATTTTCTTGGGATTTGAGCCTTTCTAACCCCTAGAATAATCATTTTATTATTGTGCCATGTGAGATAACATCATTCTATGTATAATGTTTTTGTCCAATACATTATCAAACTACTAACATCTTGTTTGTAGCATCATTTGACCAAGGGATCACTCTTTCCACTAATCTAGGAACATTTCAATTTATTAAGGGAATTAGCATTTGTATGCCATGCTCATTGATCAAACCTAAGTGTATGTAATCTCCTAACACCTCTAAGTGATATTAGAGATTAAAAGCTTAAATTTGATGTATCTTGTTGTTTTCATCCCAAGGACTTTCATGTGTATGTTTTTCTCTCACACCATAAGGTGATCTACAAAAACCAAAACCACACAAGTTCCTTTCATATTCAATGAACCTACCTAAGGATTTCATTATCTTATGGGACCACCCAAACCACATATTCTAGTGCAGTATACAAATGGGTTGGAATGAAAGCTATACATAAGGTGCTTCCATCATGTATGGCTCAACCTTGTCATCTCTTCTCATATGGAGGCAAGGTGAAGTGGAATTGGACTTGTCTATGAACACATGCATGTAGATGGACTCATATTCATGGATATTGACCTCATGTACCTAGCATATATCGAGGATGCCCCTAGAAGCCTTGTTAAGCCTAGACAATACCATTAGTCATATATGTGTGTTGTGCATTAGTTAGCAACTAGTGCTGAGAAGTCACTCACCCTGTGCCTCTAAAACTAGATGTGTGTGTTGTGTATGATATCCCCTCAAGCCTTTTGATCAATCTTGGGTGATAAAAAATAGTTAGTTCCCTCATCATGGGACTTACACATTATGATTAGAAAAGGAATATTGGTGAGCATAGATGCATATACACTCCCACTTGAATAGCATAGGTTGTTAATGTGCTTGGTTCATCTTCTTGTCAAAACCCATGCTTACCTTAAAATATAAAATCTAAAAATCCACAATCATTATAAATATTTGAATGTTGATTGAAATCTACCATTTGAAAACATTGAAACCCTACCAAAGTTTAAATATTCTTTCATCCAAAATCTTCCAAATTGACCTCATCGTATTCACCTAGATTCATCATCCACATCATCCTTCAACCTTTATTAAGGCATTAAAAAATTTATCTATTTGTTGGTTAACAGATTTGCTCTTATTCTAAAAATTTCTTGCTCTGACCCTATACCCTTCTTTCAAGAACAAATGAGTTAAACAACAAATGGGTGAACCTTTTGAATTAGTTCCCCTCTGAATTTAGGTACAGCTCCCTTTATGATTTTCAATGAATTTTAGCCTATTCAGCTAAATAAATTGCATTTTTAACCAGAAAACGCCTAAGGTTGACTAACATCCATACATAGCCATGTCATGAATGCGATTAATTCATACAGCAGTAGGATAGAATGCACAGATTCTACTTTCGTACATTCGAATACATGAATATATTTATACAAACTTGCTGAACTCGTAAGGAAAAATAACACACACGATGGGTTGTTCAAACAAGGAGCAATTACCAGGTAAAAGAAGATTTCTCACAGAAAATCAAATTTCACACATTTAGACGCACAGATCCAAATAAGCAGCAATCGTTCCTCTTTTCATTCACAGATGAAAATTTTTCAAACAATCATCATATATGTAAAAATAAAAATAGTTTTTCTGAAATTCCCCTTTCTTCTTTCTTTCCCTCACTTCTCTCTATTTTAAAAATTCTGAAAAACATATATATATATCAAAGCCTTAACCATGTCCTCGAGCAAATTAAACCCAGAGTTAACATCACTCTGACCCATACGGGATTTAGTTTTAACAACTGATTTTAAAAGATTAAAGTTGCCAGAAATAACATAAATTAATGGACTTGAAAAAGAAAGAGCTGATGCGGTTATGACTGGGGCGATGAATCAGCATCCCCTGATTTGCTGTCAAGAGCCTGGGAAGCATGCTGGGTTCTCCACTCCTGAAAGGTAGCCACGAACTCCTGAATTTTAGGAAAGTTTGGTATGCCTATATGCTTCATCCTCAATTTCCAGACCTCCTTTTCCCTTCGCATTTTCCCAAATTTTTCCTTATGTTCAGGGAGTGCGTCAATGCAGAGGTAGAGCAGGGATTTGACTTTAGAAATTCTGGGGAAATCCTCAATCAGAATATTATCATTTTCTTTAACAAAACGGATCTTATCTCTAAAGGATTGGGCTACTGCTTCAACATCTTCTTCAGGCTTTCCATCATCCTTCATGTATTTTACATCGATACATTGTAAATCACGTTGCAATGACTGAGTGAAGTCCGTTATCTCCTTAATTAGCTTTGAGACTTCAAAGCGTCCTTGTCGAGATATGGAGTTCCTCCATTCGATATTCTTTTTGTTTACATACAATAAATCCTCATCCACACCAGTTAGTTTCATCTCTGCCAAAAATTTCTCCAGCCCATATTTCCAAACTTCCTCTATTTGGTTCATCACACTGGTCCACTTGCCTTCGTCCTTAGCCCAGACAGCAACCTGTGCTTTAAGATCTTCAATGGTAGTAGCAGTCAGGTCATATATGCCTTTGAGTTCATGAATATACTCAGTTCCCCTTTGCTCAATGCTGTCTAACCAGCCATCAAATGTTTTTGAGACCATTTTGCTCCTATGAACTTGGTCTAACATTTTCTAGTTGACGGGTGACTTTGGGTCGAAAGACAAGGGAACTTGTGAGATTGGCTGTGGGTTAGGATTGTTAATGGCTTCAATATATTCTGCCATTGCATGCAGAGCTTGTTTTAATTCTCTTTTGTCCCTTTCATCTTTCATCGTTCGATTGACCATTCTTTTAGTTGAAGCTTCGAGATGGTGTACATCTGCAGCTCTGGAGGCAGTACCGAGGTCTATCTTTTCCACAGTGAAATCATGCACTGTAGGATCTTGAACCTCTCCCTCGGTCACTGGCTTGGCTATTTCTGCACTCCAGTTACCAGTGCTTGGGTCAATATCTATCCTGGACACTGTTTTAAGTCTCTTGGACTTGGGGGTCTTCCCCAGACATTTACTCACCATATCTTCCAGAGGGAGAACGAAAGGAACCACCTTCATTTTTTCAGATATAGAGCTCTCTAGCCACTTCGGTGCCGAGGTTGTCTCCCTGAGTTTTTCTCCATCAGAGGGTTTATCTGAAATCATCAACATCTCCGGAGTACCCAAAACATCCTCTGACTGTGAACCAGTATCAACTGCTTCTGTTCTGGTTGGGCTTGCCTCTTTGTCCCCCATGGGGTCCTCTGCTTCTTCCTCTGAATTTAAGTCGACAATTATCATCTCAGAAACTGGCTTCTTCCTTTTACCTTTGGTTCTCAGCCTGGTGACACGAGAAGGCAGAATATCTGTGAGGACCCTTTTGGATTTCTTGGTGACAGGGCTCTTCTCAGGTGATGGCTCAGAAGCACCTGCACCACAGATAGCAAGAGGTTGATTAGAAGGATCCAGGGGAAGTGGTGATGCAACCATTGAAGATAATTGTTGAACATTTTTATTTTGAGACCCCTGTTGCCTCTTTTCTCTCAACCATTTTTCAGTCCTCCTTATCACCGGGAGGGTCTTAATTTCAATCCTGTCCTCCTCCTTCTTGCTCCAGTCCACCTCTGGAATGGGTAAGTGCTCCACCTTCTCAAATTGTGGATCAATCACTTCTTCATCATCAACAAGAATTTTAGAAATGTCCATGTCTAAATTAAAGGTAATTATTTGCCTTAAAGAAAATCAGCACCATAACCTTCTCCTAACTTCAAATTCATCTGGACAATCCATCCAATAATCCTCTAGCTTAGGAAGGTGCGGGTGCCCTGTTCCAGAATTTAAGTTGTCTTTAACAAAACTTTTACTGTCGAATTTGGCTCTAGCAGTGAAGAATTGAAAATTGAACCTCTTGAGGTTCACCCCCAGATTTAAAGCATCAGAAGTTGATAGGCATGAATAATGCCCAAGTTCAACAGGAAAAGAAATACCACAACCCCTTTTTGACGGGAATTTTTTATCAACATATGCCAATTGCCGACATACCTCTATTAGTACAAAATGATCAAATACATATCTAGGCAACTTCATTGGTTCACCATCGAATCCCCCAACTCTGATATAGGTGAACTCAGAGAATTGGATGAAAAAGCTACCGTAGATACTGATTAGCTGCATTGCTTCACTGGTCATTCTCTTACCTGGGTTGCCTGTCAATTCATAGGTCATCTTCCCAGTGAAGACATCATTGATCCTCTTGTAATTTTCATAACAATTTTTTCTTTGCAACTGTGAGTAATATTGATAAATTTTGCTGCTCTCATCTAAAGGCTCATGAGGTAGGTCAAACCAATCTCTTGTGGAGGCTAAATAGTAAAATAGATAAGAAGACATAAAGAAATCTCTATTGCCCAGACGATTATTTAAGCTCTGATGCAAACAGTCAGCTATTATCTCAGCCCAATCCAAGTATTGTTCACCCTAAAGGATGACTTGTATAAAAAAAAACATCCAGTCTTCCCAGTAATAGGCATGTTGATTGCCTCTCAATCTGTTCAATAACACCACAATATCCCTTACTTCCTGTATTAAATGATCTCTAGTGAGGGGTCTGGGCAGCCTTCAACCACCTTTCTAAAATTTTAGCAGCCAATTCCGTGCTATCACACTTTTGTAAGTTGGTTTCTTTTCTGAGAAATATCCATTGGAGGAGGTAATGTCGAGGTTGGAATATGCCCCCTTATGCGGTATCTTCATCACAGACATAAGGGTTTGTCTGTTGACACAAAACAGCACATCCCCGTTGGCATTTTTGACACATCTGTTCTGGGGGTCATATCTGTTTATACATTCTTGAACCAATTCAGGGCATAGAATGGCCTGAGGAAAGGCTGCAGCTTCCACTAAACCACTGTCTACAATCTTCTTCATTGTGGGGGTTTGGACAGGGTTCTTTGTTCTTTCTATGAATTCCTCCAAGTCATACTGAACTAATGCGGTGTCTCCAAACTCTGGGTGGGAATAAATAAGACTGGGGCCGTGTTCATCCCCCAAACATGTAGACTTCAAAGACATATTTGGAAGACTATGATATAGCAATTCGAATTTCGAAAATAACAGAAATTCTAAGGGTTCTTCTTTCCAGTATAAGAACTCGGAATAGTACAGGGGGAAACAGAACTCACCTTCAGGGAATTTGAAAGCACTGCAAAAACTTGAGAAATGAGAGCCTTACACTTCCAGCGCTATTCTCCTCCGTGTCGCACAGTGTGATTACTTGCTAAAATTGGGTTGTTCTTGGCTAATAATGGCACTTACCAGAATGAATGTTTATCGCTCGGATCAATACGTGCCAAAAATATTTGAAGGGACGTGAACTCTGATTTCTTCATTAATAGCAAGTAATGTTGACGCGCCATCATGAGGTACAATAATTATCCATAGCCTCCGTTAAATTAGAGCTCTCGCTTTTATGATGAGTTTCTGACAAAATCTCCTCCACTTTCTCGCTAAATTTGGCTTGGAAAACCGCGGGAGCAAATGGGACCAAGCTTATCAAATCTTCGAACCATCGAACCATTGAACCATTGAACCTTTGAAACATGGTTCAACGCAATGGTTCAATATGAAGGTTCAAAATATGCCAACTGGACCTTGTGGATTGGGCCGAAAAACTATCTTAGGGAAACAAGGACTTGGCTCATGAACCGTTGAACTTGGGAAGACATGGTTCAATATGAAGGTTCAACGACACATGGGTTATATAGACCAACAGAAAGTTACGCGGCTTCATAGTATAAGGTCCCGAATTGTGAAATAGTGAACTCTTTGAACTTTGAACTATTGAACCTTGAACCTTGAACCCTGAACCTTGAACCCCGCGAAGAGTTCAAGCGGGAAGGTTCAACGACACATGATATAAGGCAACTGCGCGACCCGATGGATGAAAAGGCTATGAATATTGAACTTTGAACCTTGAACCTTGAACCTTGAACCCCGCGAAGAGTTCAAGCGGGAAGTTCAAGTTCAACCCGAAAGTTCCAAGACGCTTGAGGCAAACACAAAACAACTTGCTTTATATGACACTTCAGACACATTGAACCATTGAACTTTAGACTTTGAGAACGGTTCGGGTTCAAAGGTTCAAACCTTAAGTAACTTTGTTTACAAAGGCGACACACGGGTAAAAATTGAAGGATCAAGAGCCGATTTACGGAAAAAGGGTATGACCGGGAATATAGCATGACAAACCGGCTTTTGTTCAAGAAATATTGCCAATACATAAATAAACAAGGGCGACTCAAAAGGTAACACTGGCTCTGATTGGGGACTGCATTTCATGGCAAATTGCAGAGAACTCAGAAGCTCTGGTTTCGCAGAAAAGGAAAACAAAAGAAAGAAAGAAAGAAACAGGAAGGGACCGAACAAAAACAGGAAAAGAAACACAGAAAGAAACAAAGGGAAGACTATGTACAAAACTGGGGAACCTGTTTACAGATGATACAACTTGAGATCCTGTCCATTATAGGACAGGGGTAAAACAGTCCCATCAGGATATTCCAATTTGAAAGAATTTGGACCCAACACCTGGTGAATCTTAAAAGGCCCTTTCCAGAGGGAATCAAATTTGCTGTGTGCACCCTTTGGTTCCTTCCTTTTGTCCCATAGTAGTATTTCGTCACCTTCCATGAACTTCCTGGGTCTTGCCTTCCTATCAAAAATTTCCTTAACTTTAGCCTGATGTACAGTGATTCGGTCAACCAGTTCATTTCTCTCTTCCTCAATTTTGGTTAAATACATGATCCTCTTCTCCAGGGAATCTTGGAAATACTGATCCTCAATTATGCTTTGCAGTTTGGCTGTAGATAGCTCCAGTGGCAATGATAATTGGGCTCCTATCCCATAAACTAATTCAAATGGTGCCATCCCAATCGCTCTCTTTGGGGTTACTCTGTCAGCCCAGAGAGCTTCATATAACTTCTTATGCCAATCCCTGGGGTTGTCATTAACCAATTTCTTCATGATAGCAATCAGGTTTTTGTTACTGGACTCAGCTTGTCCATTCCCTTGGGGATAGTAATCTGATCAATGAGAAAGAGAAATACTATGTTCATAACAGAAGGAAGTCATCTCACCTGAGGAGAAACTGGTAGCATTATCAGCTACAATCTTCTGGGGCACACCGAATCGAACTAAAATATTCTCCTTGAGAAAATCACAAACCACCTCGGAAGTTGTTCTTTTTATAGGGGCTGCCTCGACCCATTTCGTGAAATAATCTATTGCTGTTAAGATATGGGTATGCCCTGCACTTGAGGGGGGTGAGATAGGTCCAATAAAATCCAATCCCCACTGTTTGAAGGGTTCTTCAACAACAACAGGCCTCAAAGGTAGAGCTGCAAGTTGTGGCCTTCCCGAGAACATTTTACACTTCTCACAATTAGCCACGAACCTATACGCGTCCTTGAACATCCCTGGCCAGTAATAACAATTTCTGAGAATCTTGAAAGCTGTAACTGAAGAAGAAAAATGTCCGCCACAAGCTTCATTATGGAAAACTCCCAAGAGTTTATCTTGCTGTTCTTTATCCACACATCTCAGAAAAGTCCCATCTAACCCTTTCTTGTAAAGAACATCTCCCCAAATAACATATTTTGCAGCTTTCAGCTTCAAGTTTCTTTTCTCTTTAGGAGTCAGGTGATTAGGACAGTCACCATATGTAAGATAATGTGCCACATCCAGAAACCATGGATCCTGTAAACTTACCAATAAGACTGTGGGGAGTCCCTCCCCTTCTTGCTCTTTATTCTCAGCAATCAGCTTACATAAACCTTGACCCCTGATCAGCTTAGTAGGTCTAATTTCCAGATCATACTCCTGTATTTTAGCAACCCACGTTGCTCTATTATTTAATCCCACTTCCTGCTGAGTCAAAATACTTTTCACAGCTGAATTTGGAACAAATACAACTGAATGGGAATGGAGTATATAATATCTGAATTGCTTGATAGCTTTGACCACAGCGAAGGGTTGCTTCTCGACCAGAGAATATTTTAGCTCATGCTGTTTTAGGGGAACACTCATAAAGGCTATGGGAGCCTCTTCATCTAATTCATTTTTCTGCAACAAAATTCCTGACATGGTGTGTTCCGAAGCATAACAATAAATAATAAAATCCTTCTGAAAATTAGGATTTACCAAAGTGGGAGTGTTCGCAATAGCCTCCTTGATATCCTCGAACGCCTTCCTAGCAACTTCGTTCCATTTGAAAGGTTGTTTCTCACTCATCATCCCGACAATGTGTTTTGTAATCTCAACAAAGTCAGGGATGAACCTTCTGAGGAAATTAATTTGACCGAAGAAGGACTTGACTCCAGTCCTGTTTGAGGGGAGACTAAGCTGTTGAATTGCCCTGACTCTTTCTGGGTCGATCTTGATTCCATCTTTTGAAACTAGGTGTCCCAACAATTTTCCCTCAGTCACACAGAAAACTGACTTCTTGGGGTTGAGTGAGATGCCGTGGCTCCGACACCTTTGCAAGACAGACTCCAGATCTCTCAAGTGATCTTCTCTATTCTTGGAAAAGACAGTTAAATCATCAAGGTAAATAACGATGATCCTGTTCTTCAGGTCCCTGAAGGACGAATCCATTGCCCGCTGAAAAGTTGCTCCTGCATTGATCAAGCCAAAGGGCATTCGATTATAGGCAAAGGTTCCCCGAGGTGTGGTGAAAGCTGTTTTATGTTGATCCTCTGCAGCCACACCTATCTGATTGTAACCTGAAAAACCATCCAGCATAGACATCATTTCAGACCCAGCAACTGTCTGCAAGATGTGGTCCATCACAGGTAGAGGATAGTTATCTTTCAGGCTGGCTTGATTTAAGTTTCTGAAGTCAACACAGATCCTTATTTCTCCATTTTTCTTTTAGACCGGAACAATATTTGCCACCCAGGTGGAGTGATGGATTGGATAGATGATTCTGGCTTTCAACATCTTATCTATCTCTTTAAAGATGGCTTCAGCAACTTTTGGGTTGTAATTCCTTAGCTTCTGTCTGAATGGAGTTGCATTTGCTTTCAGAGGGATATGATGGTGAAACTGTCCATGTCTAAAATTTTTGAGATCATCGTAGCACCAAGCGAAAACATCCTTATATCTGATTAGCAATTTAATCAATTTGTTTTTTTCCTCCGAAGAGCAGTATTTACCAATGGATATCCACTTAGGATCGGCTTTATCTCCAATATTTATTTTCTCATAATCCTCTGCTTTATCAAGAATAGAGGAAGGCTTGCCTTTAACATATTCATCTCTTCTAGAAAATAAATGTTCCAAAGAAACCAGCCCTTTAGGGATTTTGTTTCCCTTTAATTGAATCATATCATCTCTTAAATTAATCCCAGGGTCAGGACTGAATTCTTTGCACTCTACTTCGGAACCTTCAAAATAGGTCCCCAGGAACATTTCAGCGTTTTCTAAGAATTTTCTAATTTGATTATCACTTTCAAAAACCTGCCAGTTCTCGGCATTGTCAGGGACATTAGGGCGATATATCATTTCTACCCTATAAGAATCTTTCTTGAAATCTAGATGTGGTAAAAGGAGAGAAGCTAATACTGCCAGAGAATCTGCTCGGGAATTCAGATCCCTAGGAATTGTTTCTATAGAGAAAGCATCAAAATATTCAATTTCATCCCATACCCTATTTCTATAATGCCTTAGTCTTTCATTCTTTACAGAAAAGATTCCCCTTACCTGCTTCACAATTAGTTCAGTATCACCCTTTACCTTAAGTACCTTCACACCCTTCTCTTTGGCTTCGAACAATCCGAGCAGTAAGGCTTCATACTCTGCAGTATTGTTGGTGTTTTTGAACTCTAACTTAAAAGAATAAGAAAACAATTCACCTTCAGGTGAGATTAACACGACTCCAGCCCCTGAACCAGCGGTAGCACAGCTGCCATCAAATTCCATAACCCATAGATCATCAGAATGTACAGGTCTTTGCACTAATTCTTCCTTGGGTTCTGCCTCGAAACTTTGTTCAGAAGAGAAGAAATAATTACCGAATTCACATTCCTCAAACAAAATCTGTGCCTTGGGATCATCAGAGGGATAGACAGTGAACTTGCACTTGGGCTCAGGTTCCAGCTTCACTCTCTGCTTTCCTACTAGGATTGTGGCCTCTGACCAATCCAGCTTGATTTGTCCACCTATATCCTTGCAAAATGTCTTGCTCAAAAGCATTCCATAACTGGCAGGGATATCTGCTACCAGAATAGTCAATTTCACCCTCTTGTCAGGGTAAGCTGCAAGTGCGACTCGTGCATCTTTAATTTGCCCAAGCAAGGAAACCTGTTTTCCATCCATAGAATAACATCTTCCAAATGTTTTCGTAAGTGATAATCCTAGGGCTTTAGCTACAGAGGAGGGCATAATGTTATCAGAGGCTCCTGAATCTATAATGCAGTTGCTAAGTTTATGACCATTGATATACAGGGACACATAAAAAGGATTAGGTTTCAAATCATTATAGGGAATATTGTTGGATGCATTGGGAGTTGTATTAGGGGCAGACAAAGGTGACTCAGATGAGGAAGTAAATAATCTAGCAATAGGGGATTCAGCATCGACTTCCAATTGATTCGCAAATTCGGTTTGTGCAGGACTACCTTTAACATGTTTAACTAATTTGTCAAGTTCAGTAGGTTTCAACTTGAGATATTCAATAGGAGAAATTTGAATTTTTGCAGATTTACAAAAATCTACAATATCAAAGGAAGCATCTAGCTCATTTCTATGTAGCAATTTATTTTCTTGAGCTTTCAAATTAGCATCATGAGTTCTAGTTAAGGGCTCCTTACCTTTGCCAGGTATTTCTTGAGTATTAGAAGATTTCATATTCCTCTGACCTCTAGTGAGCACTGCGCATGAAGGGTCTTCAAGGGTTACCAATATTTCACCTCCCCTTTCTGAATCAGACTCATATTCGAGGAAGTGTATCTCAGAGCCGCCAGGTTCCTCGTAGTTCCTTTCATCTTCTGTGGCTTCCCCTAGCATATCTTGAGTAGCAGTCATCTGAGTGTACCTGAGCATTTCTGGGCAAGAATTCCCATCATGGTCAGTAGTCAAGTGAAAAATGCACATGTTTCCTCTTCCAGGAGCAGGTTCAATAGCCAGTCTTGGTTGTGCTGCCGTCAAGGGTAAAGTTCTACCAGTATTTGCTTGTTGATTCAAATTTCTTCTGCTCATATCTTGGTACGGTTGCTGGAAAGGGGCGCCAGCCTTAGGTAGTTGCCTCTTTAAGGCAATCATATCATTAACCAACCTCTGCACTATAGGGTCCGTAGAAGATGAGGATTGGGCATTTGGCACCTGAACCTCCCTCTTCCATTTGCCGGCCATGATGAGATCATCCTCCAATCCGACTGCTAGGTTTTGTGCAGCTGTCAAATCGGCAATTGCACCTCTCCTGAGATGGAAGCTAATATCGGGAGGCATAGCATTAATAAAGAAACATTTCTGATTTTCGCCAGACGATCTTTTTGTAGCAGTGATTTTATTCACAATTCTATTAAATTTGGCCACGAACTCCCTCATAGGTTCATGAATCTCCTTTTTAAATTGAGTCAGCTGTGCAAGGAGGTAATGTTCGTCCTCTGCACTCTTGAACCTATTTTCAAAGGCAGTTTTCATTTCATTCCAATTCGTAATTGAGGCATCAGTCAGGTGGTAGAACCATTGTGCAGCAGTGTCAGTCAAAGTCTGTACAAAGAGTCTTATGGCAACATCCTGGTGTTGAACACCCAGTACACTGCATGCTGCTGCAAAAGCACATAAATGTTCTTCTGGTGATGTTTTACCGTCTCCATTGAACCTGGGCAAATTCTCTCTTGCATTTTTAGGTAATGGATTAAGGTTGGCCCCTAGGTTCAGAGGCCCTATGGCAGCTCCCCAAGGTTGAGCCATGGGTAGAAAATTTATAGCTAAGGGAATAGCAGTCCCTGAAAGGGTTAAAGCTTGGCAGAGAGGGGAAGTAGCAGGCCTAGAAGGACTAGGGGGTCTACTTCTTGCTTTTCTTGCACGGGTAGGGATATAAGGAAAATTAAGGTTTTGCAATATTTGAAAGGTAGGGTCTTCAACTCCCTCTCTTCTCGAAGACCTGGTGTAGGGCCTAGAATCCAGCTTAAAATAATATTAGAACTAGGTAGGCAGTTATTGATTTCTTTGTACCTCAAGGGCTTGGTTTCTTGCAGCGTTTCTTGCCTGCCTTCTTCTTTGCCTGAGTAACAGTAATCTCAGGTTATCAGCCAACTCTTCTTCTTGTTCCAACACTCTGCTCGCTCTTCTTGTAATCTTCACTATTTCGACGAGTACGCCAAGCAAGAGTATTCAACTGGCCAATGATATCTTCCTGTTCGTCCTGAAATCCAAGATTGGGTTGCAGAATAGGAATTATGTTTTCGTGTGGAAGCACCATTGTTGCTTCATATTCAGGCGATTAATAATTAATGATTTTGTCTAATTTTTTTCCCCAGTAGAGTCGCCAAAAACTGTTGGTTAATAGATTTTCTCTTATTCTGAAAATTTCTTGCTCTGACCCTATACCCTTCTTTCAAGAACAAATGAGTTAAACAACAAATGGGTGAACCTTTTGAATTAGTTCCCCTCTGAATTTAGGTACAGCTCCCTTTATGATTTTCAATGAATTTTAGCCTATTTAGCTAAATAAATTGCATTTTTAACCAGAAAATGCCTAAGGTTGACTAACATCCATACATAGCCATGTCATGAATGCGATTAATTCATACAGCAGCAGGATAGAATGCACAGATTCTACTTTCGTACATTCGAATACATGAATATATTTATACAAACTTGCTGAACTCGTAAGGAAAAATAACACACACGATGGGTTGTTCAAACAAGGAGCAATTACCAGGTAAAAGAAGATTTCTCACAGAAAATCAAATTTCACACATTTAGACGCACAGATCCAAATAAGCAGCAATCGTTCCTCTTTTCATTCACAGATGAAAATTTTTCAAACAATCATCATATATGTAAAAATAAAAATAGTTTTTCTGAAATTCCCCTTTCTTCTTTCTTTCCCTCACTTCTCTCTATTTTAAAAATTCTGAAAAACATATATATATATCAAAGCCTTAACCATGTCCTCGAGCAAATTAAACCCAGAGTTAACATCACTCTGACCCATACGGGATTTAGTTTTAACAACTAATTGTAAAAGATTAAAGTTGCCAGAAATAACATAAATTAAGGGACTTGAAAAAGAAAGAGCTGATGCGGTTATGACTGGGGCGATGAATCAGCATCCCCTGATTTGCTGTCAAGAGCCTGGGAAGCATGCTGGGTTCTCCACTCCTGAAAGGCAGCCACGAACTCCTGAATTTTAGGAAAGTTTGGTATGCCTATATGCTTCATCCTTAATTTCCAGACCTCCTTTTCCCTTCGCATTTTCCCAAATTTTTCCTTGTGTTCAGGGAGTGCGTCAATGCAGAGGTAGAGTAGGGATTTGACTTTAGAAATTCTGGAGAAATCCTCAATCAGATTATTATCATTTTCTTTAACAAAATGGATCTTATCTCTAAAGGATTGGGCTACTGCTTCAACATCTTCTTCAGGCTTTCCATCATCCTCATGTATTTTACATCGATACATTGTAAATCACGTTGCAATGACTGAGTGAAGTCCGTTATCTCCTTAATTAGCTTTGAGACTTCAAAGCGTCCTTGTCGAGATATGGAGTTCCTCCATTCGATATTCTTTTTGTTTACATACAATAAATCCTCATCCACACCAGTCAGTTTCATCTCTGCCAAAAATTTCTCCAGCCAATATTTCCGAACTTCCTCTATTTGGTTCATCACACTGGTCCACTTGCCTTCGTCCTTAGCCCAGACAGCAACCTGTGCTTTAAGATCTTCAATGGTAGTAGCAGTCAGGTCATATATGCCTTTGAGTTCATGAATATACTCAGTTCCCCTTTGCTCAATGCTGTCTAACCAGCCATCAAATGTTTTTGAGACCATTTTGCTCCTATGAACTTGGTCTAACATTTTCTGGTTGACGGGTGACTTTGGGTCGAAAGACAAGGGAACTTGTGAGATTGGCTGTGGGTTAGGATTGTTAATGGCTTCAATATATTCTGCCATTGCACGCAGAGCTTGTTTTAATTCTCTTTTGTCCCTTTCATCTTTCATCGTTCGATTGACCATTCTTTTAGTTGAAGCTTCGAGATGGTGTACATCTGCAGCTCTGGAGGCAGTACCGAGGTCTATCTTTTCCACAGTGAAATCATGCACTGTAGGATCTTGAACCTCTCCCTCGGTCACTGGCTTGGCTATTTCTGCACTCCAGTTACCAGTGCTTGGGTCAATATCTATCCTGGACACTGTTTTAAGTCTCTTGGACTTGGGGGTCTTCCCCAGACATTTACTCACCATATCTTCCAGAGGGAGAACGAAAGGAACCACCTTCTTTTTATCAGATATAGAGCTCTCTAGCCACTTCGGTGCCGAGGTTGTCTCCCTGAGTTTTTGTCCATCAGAGGGTTTATCTGAAATCATCAACATCTCCGGAGTACCCAAAACATCCTCTGACTGTGAACCAGTATCAACTGCTTCTATTCTGGTTGGGCTTGCCTCTTTGTCCCCCATGGGGTCCTCTGCTTCTTCCTCTGAATTTAAGTCGACAATTATCGTCTCAGAAACTGGCTTCTTCCTTTTACCTTTGGTTCTCAGCCTGGTGACATGAGAAGGCAGAATATCTGTGAGGACCCTTCTGGATTTCTTGGTGACAGGGCTCTTCTCAGGTGATGGCTCAGAAGCACCTGCACCATAGATAGCAAGAGGTTGATTAGAAGGATCCAGGGGAAGTGGTGATGCAACCATTGAAGATAATTGTTGAACATTTTTATTTTGAGACCCCTGTTGCCTCTTTTCTCTCAACCATTTTTCAGTCCTCCTTATCACCGGGAGGGTCTTAATTTCAATCCTGTCCTCCTCCTTCTTGCTCCAGTCCACCTCTGGAATGGGTAAGTGCTCCACCTTCTCAAATTGTGGATCAATCACTTCTTCATCATCAACAAGAATTCCAAAAATGTCCATGTCTAAATTAAAGGTAATTATTTGCCTTAAAGAAAATCAGCACCATAACCTTCTCCTAACTTCAAATTCATCTGGACAATCCATCCAATAATCCTCCAGCTTAGGAAGGTGCGAGTGCCCTGTTCCAGAATTTAAGTTGTCTTTAACAAAACTTTTACTGTCGAATTTGGCTCTAGTAGTGAAGAATTGAAAATTGAACCTCTTGAGGTTCACCCCCAGATTTAAAGCATCAGAAGTTGATAGGCATGAATAATGCCCAAGTTCAACAGGAAAAGAAATACCACAACCCCTTTTTGACGGGAATTTTTTATCAACATATGCCAATTGCCGACATACATCTATTAGTACAAAACGATCAAATACATATCTAGGCAACTTCATTGGTTCACCATCGAATCCCCCAACTCTGATATAGGTGAACTCGGAGAATTGGATGAAAAAGCTACCGTAGATACTGATTAGCTGCATTGCTTCACTGGTCATTCTCTTACCTGGGTTGCCTGTCAATTCATAGGTCATCTTCCCAGTGAAGACATCATTGATCCTCTTGTAATTTTCATAACAATTTTTTCTTTGCAACTGTGAGTAATATTGATAAATTTTGCTGCTCTCATCTAAAGGCTCATGAGGCAGGTCAAACCAATCTCTTGTGGAGGCTAAACAGTAAAATAGATAAGAAGACATAAAGAAATCTCTGTTGCCCAGACGATTATTTAAGCTCTGATGCAAACAGTCAGCTATTATCTCAGCCCAATCCAAGTATTGTTCACCTTGAAGGACGACTTGTATAAAAAAATACATCCAGTCTTCCCAGTAATAGGCATGTTGATTGCCTCTCAATCTGTTCAATAACACCACAATATCCCTTACTTCCTGTATTGAATGATCTCTAGTGAGGGGTCTGGGCAGCCTTGAACCACCTTTCTAAAATTTTAGCAGCCAATTCCGTGCTATCACACTTTTGTAAGTTGGTTTCTTTTCTGAGAAATATCCATTGGAGGAGATAATGTCGAGGTTGGAATATGCCCCCTTATGCGGTATCTTCATCATAGACATAAGGGTTTGTCTATTGACACAAAAAAGCACATCCCCGTTGGCATTTTTGACACATCTGTTCTGGGGGTCATATCTGTTTATACATTCTTGAACCAATTCAGGGCATAGAATGGCCTGAGGAAAGGCTGCAGCTTCCACTAAACCACTGTCTACAATCTTCTTCATTGTGGGGGTTTGGACAGGGTTCTTTGTTCTTTCTATGAATTCCTCCAAGTCATACTGAACTAATGCGGTGTCTCCAAACTCTGGGTGGGAATAAATAAGACTGGGGCCGTGTTCATCCCCCAAACATGTAGACTTCAAAGACATATTTGGAAGACTATGATATAGCAATTCAAATTTTGAAAATAACAGAAATTCTAGGGGTTCTTCTTTCCAGTATAAGAACTCGGAATAGTACAGGGGGAAACAGAACTCACCTTCAGGGAATTTGAAAACACTGCGAAAACTTGAGAAACGAGAGCCTTACACTTCCAGCGCTATTCTCCTCCGCGTCGCACAGTGTGATTACTTGCTAAAATTGGGTTGTTCTTGGCTAATAATGGCACTTACCAGAATGAATGTTTATCGCTCGGATCAATACGTGCCAAAAATATTTGAAGGGACGTGAACTCTGATTTCTTCATTAATAGCAAGTAATGTTGACGCGCCATCATGAGGTACAATAATTATCCGTAGCCTCCGTTAAATTAGAGCTCTCGCTTTTATGATGAGTTTCTGACAAAATCTCCTCCACTTTCCTGCTAAATTTGGCTTGGAAAACCGCGGGAGCAAATGGGACCAAGCTTATCAAATCTTTGAACCATCGAACCATTGAACCATTGAACCTTTGAAACATGGTTCAACGCGATGGTTCAATATGAAGGTTCAAAATATGCCAACTGGACCTTGTGGATTGGGCCGAAAAACTATCTTAGGGAAACAAGGACTTGGCTCATGAACCGTTGAACTTGGGAAGACATGGTTCAATATGAAGGTTCAACGACACATGGGTTATATAGACCAACAGAAAGTTACGCGGCTTCATAGTATAAGGTCCCGAATTGTGAAATAGTGAACTCTTTGAACTTTGAACTATTGAACCTTGAACCTTGAACCCTGAACCTTGAACCCCGCGAAGAGTTCAAGCGGGAAGGTTCAACGACACATGATATAAGGCAACTGCGCGACCCGATGGATGAAAAGGCTATGAATATTGAACTTTGAACCTTGAACCTTGAACCTTGAACCCCGCGAAGAGTTCAAGCGGGAAGTTCAAGTTCAACCTGAAAGTTCCAAGACGCTTGAGGCAAACACAAAACAACTTGCTTTATATGACACTTCAGACACATTGAACCATTAAACTTTAGACTTTGAGAACGGTTCGGGTTCAAAGGTTCAAACCTTAAGTAACTTTGTTTACAAAGGCGACGCACGGGTAAAAATTGAAGGATCAAGAGCTGATTTACGGAAAAAGGGTATGACCGGGAATATAGCATGACAAACCGGCTTTTGTTCAAGAAATATTGCCAATACATAAATAAACAAGGGCGACTCAAAAGGTAACACTATTCAATTACATAATTTAACATCTAGTTACTAATCCTTATGTTAGTCATCCAAACCAATTCAAATTATCAAATCCAATAAAAGGGTCCTTGGCCTCATCCAATGCAATCACTTCCCTAATCAATCACATTATTGAGCTTTGTGAGGACTTAATTATCTATAAATCCATTTCCACTCTAATCAAACCCCATTATTATTATCAATCAGTCTACAAATATAATCATCCATCCAATCCTATGATTTCCAAATCATCCTTTTCAGATTTCTTCTAAGGACTCCTAGCAAAGGACCTCAACCAAAATAAAGAAAGGTTGTGAAGTCATGCCACCCCATTAATCAAAATCCATTTAAGTGTATCATCAATGATGTCATCACCCACCTAACATCTATAACACATATCCATAATCCTAACACCATCAAATCCTAAATTCATGAGCATTTAAAATCTGTCATCCATCCATCTTCCCAATTCAAGGAGCCTATCCGAATAATAAACACTAAACATTCCTCTTCTGTCACATCACCTCAACAAATCTAGCTATGTCAAGAGCTTGTCCTAAATCATGCCAAAGAATATCCCCATCCAAATCAAGATCTAAATATCCCTACTAAATCATTTATTGATCCCCTGCCATCTGTTGCCATCCTCATCACATAACCATTAACCTATCACCTTGGTCCCATTACCGTTACCCATGGTTCCTCTTGCAACGAAAGAACAATTTGTATCTACCTCTAATCCCTCCCCACCTACAACTATATTCACATCATGTTTCCAAATGAAGAAAAATCAGGCATTGCCTAGTGCATGCTCCAAAACATGAATTATCAAGGGAAAGGTTTAGGCTTCATAAACAAGGAATCTTGGAACCTATACATGTCAAAACAAATCCACAATTATGGGGCCTTGGCTACACACCTCAAGGAAAGCAATCTATAAATGTTGGCACCATCTATGTGCCTTCTAAGACAACGTCTTCCAATCCAAAAATAGGTTTCTGTAATTTCTCCTAATAAATGTTCAATGTCATCTCCCCTCCTTTATAATACCAATAAAAAAATGTTTTCCACCATACCCCCTCGATCATACCAATCTAGAATGTTTCCCACCCTCCCTACTCCATCCTACCAGTACAAAAAGTTTTCTTCCATCCCCCTCCTTAATCATACAAATCAAAAAGTATGCCACTATCCCTCCTCCACATTATCCTATGCATTCTTTTATATGTAAATCCCCCATCCCTATCACCCACCTTAACCATTCCTCACCTCAAATCCCTAGTAAAGACCAAAAAATGCACACAACATTTTATTTATTCCATAATTATGAAACCATCACCAAACTCATGGGATTCCATGATGATAACTCCCCATGGGACCACACCATTGACCTTGGAAGAACATTGGATGGCTTGACACATAAAGAAAAAAACTAAACAAAAATCAAAGAATCACCATGTCACCAAGCATCGACATGTAGAAACAACTTCAAATCCAATCCAAAATCCAAATAGATCCAAAAGGCCATGAAGGCCCACAAATTAAAATGACAAAACAATAATATTATGTGTCCCCAAAACAAAATAAGCATTAATTGAAGAAAAGCATCCAAATTTGCACCCCCAAAATCATAATCTACCTTTCCAAAGTCCCATTCCATCCCCAAATTACACAACCCATATCCCCATCTTATGCTAAACAAATAAAATCCCAAAAACTCTAATTCCATTTGGGTCCCAAAATGCCCAAGTCCCCCATCCTAACCCCATGATCAAAAAACCACCACCCCTATATATACCAAATTCCCATCACCTAAAATCAACTATCATAATCAAATGCTTCCCAATCTAGCATGGTGTGTGAAAATGATGGTCTTGGTTCCCCTCAACCCCTTGACATTCCCTCATGTCTCCATCATCCCATTGTCTCATAATCAATTCCATTACCCATCATATATCCACCATCACATCCATTTAATTCATGATTTTATATAATCCACCCATCCTCCCTCTAACATTCTTTCCACTCCATTCCCCATGGAATCATCCTCTAAAACATCAAGAGTGACAATGGTAGCAAGTTTATCCCTTGACAAATCCCACTTAGACATCAACAAGGTTTCTACCAAAATATATGAGAATCACAACAACAACATTCTTTATGTGTAGTAGTCATTCATAATGGGCTCCAATCACCTCATTGTGGAAACAAACCTTTGACTCAACCTATCCAAATCTCATATTTTCCACTCCATTCTAATCCTAATCCACATCCAAATCTAGACATCTAATCCAAAAAAAATAAAAAAAGTAAAAACTAGAAAAAAGAAAATAAAAAAATCATCCAATAGTGAAAACCATTCCTATGGCACATTGGATAAGTACCATGATGAAAACCCATTCTTAGGTGTCATGTGTAAATCTACTATGTATGAGCACCCTACACTTGAGGGAAAGCATTTATTATCTTACCACTCCCATCCATCCCATCCACTATATGTACATATCTATCCTACTATCTCCCCAATCCATCCTCCCTTCCCACTTTTGATATTGATAAGGATAGAGACATCAATGTTGAAACATTGTTTGAATAGATCTTGGTATACACATCTTTAGCATGTCCTACAATGTCTATCCAACCCACACATCATAATGCCTTGTCATGAGTAACATATCTCAATTTGGGCATGTTATTCCTATAAGATGTAGGCCTCGAAAGATCACATCCAACCCTCTTCATGTATCCATAATGAATCTCCCATCTATTCCCTCCTTTAATCATTCCATCTAGATCCTCCATAATAATCCTTGTCATTTTACTCAATTTTCTCTTGTCCTAAATTTTATCTATTAACATGTTATCTTAGGCACAATCCAATGCCATCCATCCCATGAATGAAATGGTCCTAGAAATCCCACCATTTCAAGCAAACCTTACTCCACAAATAAGTTGCTAAGCAATCCATGAAAATTATCCAGTCACATCCATTAGTCTTGTTCCCATCCTTGCTAAAATCCCTGATCAGCTCTAGTCAAATGATCAATTGGATATATTTGTCCCAATCATCATGTTGTTCTCGAGATATATTGTTCTCGCATCAACAACCCTATCCATCATCACGAATCAATCAATCTTTATGTTTTCA
This sequence comes from Cunninghamia lanceolata, assembly GCA_027924645.1. Taxonomy (NCBI): domain Eukaryota; kingdom Viridiplantae; phylum Streptophyta; class Pinopsida; order Cupressales; family Cupressaceae; genus Cunninghamia; species Cunninghamia lanceolata. Next base: position 1,615,811 of record BSBN01000195.1, read on the forward strand.
TCTTGACTAGGGGAAACAATATGTTTGTCTTCGTATCATTTTCTACATGATTTCTTGCTTGTTTTTGTGCATTACCATATTTTATTGCATCTACATTTGTTCCTATAGCCTTCCTACCACAATGACATCATGGTGCTATACAACATAGGGTTGCTTGCAACCTTTTTTGTGAGCTACTTCTATTAAAGGGACACATCATCACCATGGTCATTTCACCTTGGTGCATAATGTGTATTTATATATTAAATAAGGTTACTCAATCCAACATAGCATGACTAAGAATTCCACCCCATCCATTTTCCTCTCCCCCATCCCTGGACATCTCTTTCAATCTTCTCAACCTAATCAATCTATTCCTGCACAAACTTTCATCATTTCTATCCAATCATCTATCCTCCATCTCTCTTATTTAATTCTCTCCTATTCTTAAATAACGTATCCTCCAATCTCTTCTCTCATTTTATCACTTATCATGCATCCTTATTATCCATTTCAAGAGCACACTCGTGTTCTTCAAACTTGCCTACCCTCTCAAGAGAGAATCATAATCCCTACCATCATACCTCCTGATCACTCTTCCTCCTAGTGGTTAGGGGCACCCCCAATACTAATAATATTCTTCCAAATTAATATTTTATCATCCATCTAAGTGCTATATTTTATTTTTCTTTAAAATGATGCTACTATTGTAACACCATCTCAAAGATGGGCAAAATGTAGAAATCTAAAATAATCTCATCACTATTTTAGCCATCATTAGGACATCAATTTACTATTTCCTCTATTATTAATTCAACAAATTACTATTTATTTGGTTAATTATCTAATTTTCATCCCAACATTAATTAAATAATATTTTATTATTTAATTAATAAAAGTACTATTCATCTAACCCTCTTCCTAGCACTAATTAAATAAATCCAATCATTTATTTAATTAATCAATCATTTGTCATCCATCTTCTATAGTTCAACCTTACATAAATAAATCTAAATATTTATTTAAGTCCCTTAATGTCACCCCAAAAATTAAATAAATATTTCATATTTTTTAATTCCCTATTTTTTCCACTTTTTATTATGTTGGCTAAAATCAATTAGTCAACTAATCCTCCCCACATACAATTCTAAACATGATCAACTCATTCAAACCTTGGACAACCTCCAAAAGTACACATGCCTACTTTGATATGTACATGAGAATGTGTGTTTGTACATGGGCATTGCTCAAATATTTTCTCATACCTCTAAAGTACCCCTAAGGTACCCTTTTTATTCTCACCCTCCACTTTCTCCAAGGGAATCCTCAACCATTTATTTCCCTTGAATCTTTGACCCCTCAATGTGCACCTATTGTGTGGTGCCACTTGGAGTATCTACATCCCTCCAATCCTCTCAATCATCCTCAACTCTTGATCCTTCAAATCAATCCTATCCCTCCATCCCCTCATCAAAAAAATATAAATTAACTTCAACCCAAACTATTATCAATCCTCTTTGGAATGCAAAGTCATGCTAATAATAAGTGCACCCAAATTCCTCATCAATAACCCTTTAGCACATCCACCATAGCTTGGTGTAAAAATAATTAGTTTTGGTGAGAACTTTAGTGTTTTCATTATCTTAACTAGTCCCTTTCTTTAACATGAGGTTGCATATGATTGTGAATAGAGAAAGTCAATATAGTTTAGCTTGTTCTTTTATGTTCACTATTGCATGTACACAATCCTTAGGTATGAGTAGGTGAGATGTATATTGGATTTAAAATCTAGTAGAAAAGATGAACATTCTCTTTATTTCGAATGCAACTTATTGCAATTAGTAACTTCATGAATAGGGAAATAATCTCAATTCAATGCTAGAAATCTACCATGGACGCACACATATTTCATTTCTTATTATTATATTTGAACACAACATGGCCATTAATTATTTAATCTCTACTATCCACATTAAAATGATCCAATCAAGGATTTTCATATCACTCCTATCACCTTGACAAGTCTACAATAAACCATAATAGGCCTCCTTAATCTTAGCCACCATTGGTGCATTTAATACACAACTACCGACATCCATTTAAACTTTAAATGTTCATTGACTGTGGTTTTCTAAGTTGAAAACATAATGGGCACATAAGAGATGATCTCATCATCCTTATTCCTTGCTACAAAATATCACAAATCTTTGCTGTAGATAAGCACACCTAGGCCCATCATCCTATCACATCATATCTACATGGCAACTACTTATCTATCACCTAATAAAATGTGGGTCCTTATGATAGTGTTGATTCATCTCAAGGACTAGTGTGAATCATTTGAGCTTGCTACATGTTACCAAATCATACCTTCATATACTCCTATGATAATAAAATATGAGGCACACACATAGTAGGAAAACAAGATTATTAGCATAAACCTTGACAAGTAACAGAAATGATAATAAGAAAATCTCCCTTTCAACGCATGAGTGTTATCAATGACAAATGAGATCCGAGGGTCCTTGTGACCCAAACTTGATAATTCTCCAATTCCTTCCCTAATGTTCCAGAAGCCTTAGGATTGTCGATCTCATCATAAAATAGTATGTACTATAATTTTAATGACATAACCCTTTGCATGTTCAAGCTCTTGGTATGCAAAGAACTCTACACCAATGAGAATATGTAAACACAAAATGTGTGCATTCAAGGGCCCATCAATGCCACACATGATGAAATATGGTGAGAACACATTAGATAGCACTTCTAGATTATATCACACTAATTCACAATTGATTGGTTCTCACAAGCTAATAAAATTAATTGAGTACATACTCCATACACAATAAAGTGCATCCCACATGTATTGACTTAGTAAGAATGAACAAATTATGCAATACCAAGAACAATGATTTTTGATATCCTTTAAAGTTGTTCCAATTACACAATCATCCAACTTATCACCAAGATCAATTAGAATTGTGAAAGATAATATATCCTCATGCAATTATGTGTGCATAATAAACAAGATACAAGGGCCCCATGGGAAGACTAGATGAACACAAATGGACCAATGGCATAACCCTAGACTAGTGTATTTGGTTTCAAGTCATAGGAGGTATAAGGGTCACAAAATATGGAAAGGATTAGATAGTTGGTACAATCCTAAAAGTATATAAGTTCTAACAACCCATTAGGAGTGTGAGATCCTGCCACATAGTCACTTACTATAATCAATATCCCTTCCACCCATGGGCTTATTGTAATGGCATGATGCATGTGCATAAATAAATGATGAAAAGGGTGCCTATAGTAAGTGACCTAGGTGTAACTTGACCAACGGTGGAGCACCTGACCTCGAGCATGTATAGAAATACCAAGGACATGTGAGAACTAGATATCTTGAATATCATTTGATAGTCCTGAAAATATTGAGGAGCTTAGGACCTCTAACACATCTTAAAAGTGTGAGGGTTACCAAATCACAATTGTTTGAATTGTCCTTAGGACCAACAATAGAACAAAGGTTCGACCATGATGAATATTGATATCTATAATCAAAATGTAAGTTGAGCAATAGTATCCACTTAGCACATAATATCAATGCTCCACCACCTAGCACAAGAAATTGCACATTTATAGCACAGCTACTTAGCACTTAATACCATGGTTTTCATTTTATAAAGCTCATAATATTACATAGTTATACATGTCGGCTAGCATAACTACACATTTTGATGCAGGAGTATCTAGTGGTGTAAGGGCAATCTTGCATCACCTAAAAAGAAGATAATTCAAAATCATTGTAGTTGTTTTCATTTCTTTCCATAATTAGTGTTTTTGGTTCCATAATATCTAGAATAATGATGTAGGACTTTCAATTTTTCTAAAACTGCTAAAAATAGCAACCTGCTTGTTATGGAAAGTGTACCTACTATTTTAGGAAAGTTTGCATTTGGGCATGGATTGAAGCAAAAACTTACAGAAAGTTACATAATGGAAATATAAGACCTTTGGCGAAGGAATTAGGCAAAGATCATTTGTGAGCTGAAATATATTAAAGTTTTTGTTTTCTGAAAAGCCCCTAAATTTTTTTGAAATGAGATATGAGGGACTAAAACATCCCATAACATCCCAAAAAGTTGATGTAAATACATTTATGGACTTTTGACATGATAGTTCACATCACGAGCTTTCCGGTGCTTAAAACAGTTCGTCAATTAGACACCTGGATCAAAAGTTATGCTTCCCAAAAGTTGACCTACTTTTGGAGGGAGTTACAAATTTCAAATTTTAGTTGGAGGCCGCCAAAAAGAGTTATTTATGACTATTTTGGAAACCCTAAGTAGAAGTAGAGTTAAGGGGGCAAGTGTGGAGTCAAGAATAGGCAGGAAAACAAAAGCCCTAGCTGATTTGGGGTTACAGAAGGCAAGAGATTCCAAAGCCTGGTGAGGTGTAGCTATAGTGTGTTGTAGCCTATGGAGGATTGATTCCTTGTATTGTAATTGAGCTTCTGTAATGTAATGAGTTGCCCAGATCAATAAATAAATATTCTATTTTCTATATTCTATTTTTGTTGTTGTGTGTTTTATGATTTACCCCCTTCATCAAGTGGTATCAGAGCAAGGGTTCCTGAGTGTGTAGACAGATCGCCGATTGTGAGGTAGTTTACACTAGGACTTGAGGTTGTGGGTTTGCTATGGAGATCAAGATGCCTCCATGAAGAAATCATATTGGGAGGAATGATTTGATAGAAGAGGGTTTTAGAGACCTGCAAAGGCAAATTGATGCATTGAAAGAGGAGCTGTGAAGAGGGTTTGATCCAAGAACAAGAGAAGAAAGTGAAGATGAAGCAGAAGAAGAACTATCTGAGGAAGAACAAGAAGCTGCAAGAGATCCTATAGAAGTTAGGTTGTTAAGTGCCATTTTGAAGATGGGAAAGAGGCCTAGGATCAAAGTTTCTACATATTCTAGAGATTTGAATCTGGAACAGCTTATTGATTGGATCAATGACATGGAGGAGTATTTCGAATATGAGGATGTGGAGGACCCAGATCAGGTCACGTTTGTAAAAAAAAGTTGAAGGGCCACACTAGTATTTGGTGGAAGGAGGTCCAATTAGAGAGGAATAGAAGAGGAAAATGAGAGATCACCAGATGGGATTGGATGGTGGAGAAATTGAAGAAGTTGTTCATTCCTGTGGACTATGAGATGGAGTTGTTGAAGAAGCTGCAAGGACTAAAGCAAAGTAACAAGTCTGTCAAGGAGTATATAGAAGAGTTTTATGAGATTACTATCAGGACAAGCCATGCAGAGCCCAACAAGGAGAAGGTACCCCATTACATTAATGGGTTGAGGCTGAGTATTCAAGAGGAGCTGAGCCTGGTTAGAATGACCACCATAGAAGATGCATACCAGTTTTCCCTGAAGGTGGATGAGAAGCTGAATAAAAGATTTGATACCAAGCAAAGGGGAATAGGTCAAGGTAGAAGGACTGGTGGAAGACCCTATGGGGGCTAAAATGAAGATGCAAAGAAAAGTGAAGAAGTTGGTACCAGTCGAAATCAGAGAGGAGATAATACCTACCACCCTCGTGACCAGAACAATGGTGAGCAAAGAGCAAGAGGAAGAGGCAGACCTGGGCAAGGACCTGGAAGAGGAGGTTTTAGAGGAACCTATTTCCAATGTGGAGAAGAAGGGCATTCAACATATGAGTGTCTGCAACATCAAGGAAAGACAAATAGAAGACCTGAAGGTAATGTATGAGTTGTACATGTAGATGAAGATGCACAATCTGAGCATTCTGAAGATTCTGAAAGTGGAGAAACCCTAGTTGTCAGAATAACTTTTCTGAATGAGGAGAAAGAACCCAATCAGAGGAAGAGTTTATTCCGCACAAGGTGCAAATGTGAAGGTAAGTGTTGTGACATTATTATTTATAGTGGAAGTACTGACAATTTTGTTTCAGAGGAGATGGTTGACAAATTGAAGTTGACAAAAAGAAAGCATCCACATCCATATCGAATTGCATGGTTGCAGAAGTACCACTGAGATTTGGTTAATGAGAAGTGTTTAGTAAAGTTCAATGTTGGGGACTACCATGATGAGGTGCTGTGTGATATCATATCGATGGATGCATGTCATATGTTGTTGGGGAGGCTGTGGTAGTATGATAGGAGCACTGTCCATCATGGCCATGCAAACACATATTCCCTAACAAAGGATGGAGTTCGTCACAAGTTGAAGCCCTTGAAGGAGGTAGAAGAAAAGGTATGTAGTACTGCCAGAATTTTCTTGGTAGATGGTAGAAAATTTTTGGAGGGTATGAAGCATGAGCATCATTACTTTGCATTGATTCCTAAGATTAGTCAAGAGAAATGTGAATATGTAGCAACAGAAGTCTCATTTATGTTGGAGGAATTTTAGGATATTATCTCTGATAATGTACCAGAAGATTTACCACTGGTGAGGAAGATAATTCACCAAATGGATTTGATACCAGGAGCTAGTTTGTCGAATAAGGCAGCCCATAGAATGACTCCTGCTGAGAGTGAAGAGTTGAACAGACAAGTTCAGGAGTTGCTGAGGAAGGGATTGATAAGAGAGAGCCTAAGTCCATGTGCAGTACCTACAGTACTAGCACCAAAGAAAGATGGAGAGTGGAGAATGTGTATAGACTCTCAAGTCATCAATAAGATCATGATCAAGTACGGATTTCCATTGCCCAGAATGGATGACATAATGGACTGTTTGAGTGGAGCCAAGTACTTCACGAAGATTGATCTGAAGAGTGCGTATCACCAAATCTGAATTAGAGAAGGAGATGAATGGAAGATAGCCTTCAAGACCAAGGATGGTTTGTATGAGTGGTTAGTCATGCCATTTGGGCTAACCAATGCACCGAGCACATTCATGCAGCTCATGAACAAGGTACTGAAAGAATTTTTGGGAAGTTTTGTTATTGTCTATTTAGATGATATTTTGATTTTTAGTAAGACTTGGGATGAGCATCTGATGCATATCAGAAGAGTTTTAGAGAAGCTGAGGGAGGAGAAGTTGTTGATTAATCTGAAGAAATGTAGTTTTGCAAAGAAGAAGTTGGTATACCTGGAATTTGTTATCTCAGAGGAAGATCTTAAGATGGACCCAGAGAAGGTGAGGGCTATCATTGAATGGCCTACGCTAAGGTGTGCCACAGAGGTAAGATCTTTTCATGGTTTGGCAATTTTTTACAAAAAGTTTATCAAGAATTTTAGTGGCATATGTGCACCCCTAACTGAGACAATGAGAGGAGATAGAAAAGAGTTTAGATGGACTAAAGGAGCAAACAAGAGCTTTCATACATTGAAGTAAAAAGTCATAGAACAACCTATTTTGGCACTTCCAGATTTCAATAAGGTATTTTAGATAGTTTGTGTTGCTAGTGGTAATGGTATACGAGTTGTTTTGAGTCAATAAGGTAAGCCCATTGCCTATTTTAGTGAGAAGCTTAATGATGCCAAGAAAAAGTATTTTGTTTATGATCAGGATTTTTATGCAATAGTTCAGGCCGTGAAGAAATGGAGACATTATTTGTTGCCAAAGGAGTTTGTTTTATATACTGATCATCAGGCTTTGTAGTATCTTAATAGTCAAGGAAAGTTGAACCAAAGGCACTTAAAATGGGTTGAGTTTTTGCAGAGTTATACTTTTGTTTTGAAGCACAGGAGTGGGAAGTCCAACAGAGTTGAACATGCCTTGGGTAGAAGGCAAAATTTGTTGACAGAAGTGAAGATAGAGGTTGTTGGGTTCGATGAGCTCAAAAGTTTGTGTCTAGAAGATTTAAAATTTGTAAAGGCTTGGAAAGCTTGTCTAGAACCTGTTACTTTGACAGGATAAAATGGTTGGATTTCATAATTCAAGATGGCATGTTTTTTAAAGGAAGCCAGTTGTGCACTTCAAAGATTTCTATGAGAGAGAACCTGATTAAGGAAAAGCATAGTGGAGGATTGGCTAGACACTTTGGTCGAGATAAGACCATTGCTATTGTTGGTGAAAATTATTATTGGCCACAATTGTAGCAAGATGTGAGGAAATTTGTGCAGAGTTGCAGAGTATGTCAGATGGTGAAAGGAGAAAGTCATAATATAGGTGTATATCAGCCACTACTGTACCAGAGAAGCCATGGGATGATATTAGTATGGATTTTGTTCTTGGTTTAGCAAGGACATAGAGAGGAAATGATTCCATTTTTGTGGTGGTAGACAGATTCTCAAAGATGGCACATTTTATTCCTTGAAAGAAGACTAATGATGTTGTTCATATTGCAGAGTTATTTTTTAGGGAGGTGGTGAGATTACACGGTCTACCAAAGAGCATAGTTTCAGATCGAGATACCAAGTTTGTTGGTCATTTCTGGAGGACATTATGGAAGAAGTAGAAGACATATTTGAAGTTCAATTCTACACACCATCCATAGACTGATGGACAGACAGAAGTGGTGAATAGGAGTTTGTGTAACTTTCTACGATGCTTAGTAGGAGATAAGCCCAAGGGATGGGATTTGATTTTACCATAGGCAGAATTTGCTTACAACAATTCTGTCAATAAGAGTACTAGTAAATCACCATTCCATATTGTATATGGCAATAGCCCGAGAAATGCTTCTGAATTAAGGAAGTTGGACAAAGGAGAAAAGACAAGTGCTAAAGCCAAAGACTTTGCAAAACATCTGAAGAATTTGCATAAAGAGGTGAGAAAGCACATTAATAAGATGAATATTCAGTACAAGGCTAAGGCAGATCAGAAGAAGAGGTATAAGGAGTTCCAAGTAGGAGATGAAGTCATGGTTCACTTGAGAAAAGAAAGGTTCCCAATTGGAACATAAAATAAGTTGAAAATGAATAAATTTGGACCATGCAGAATCCTAAAGAAGCATGATTCAGGAAATGCATATGAGGTAGAGCTGTCAAGTGGGATCAATATTTCCCCTATTTTCAACATTGCTGATTTATCAGAATATCATGAAGGCAGAACAAAGGATGGATGAATAGAAGCGCAGTGGAGTATTTTGGCATCTACTTCAATGGAGGAGATAGAAGAGATCTTGGATAGTCATGTGGGAAGAAGTACTCGGAACAAGCAATATGAAGAATATCTGGTAAAATGGAAAGGAAGGCCTGTTGAAGATTCTTCTTGGTTGTCTAAGGCAAAGGTTGACTATTTGGGTTTTCCTCACACAAACATCTGAGATGTGATAGGGTCACTTCCCAAATTACCATGGGTGTTTGATGCAGGAGCATCTAGTGGTGTAAGGGCAATCTCACCTCACCCAAAAAGAAGATAATTCAAAATCATTGTAGTTTTTTTCATTTGTTTTCATAATTAGTTTTTTTGGTTCCATAATATCTAGAATAATGATGTAGGACTTTCAGTTTTTCCAAAACTGCTAAAAATAGCAACCTGCCTATTTTGGAAAGTGTACCCGCTATTTTAGGAAGGTTTACATTTGGGCACGAATTGAAGCAAAAACTTACACAAAGTTACATAACAAAAATATAAGACCTTTGGCAAAGGAATCAGGCAAAGATCATTTGTGAGCTAAAAGATATTAAAGTTTTTATTTTCTGAAAAGCCCTTAAAAATTTCTAAAATGAGATATGATTCAATAAAACATCCCATAACATCCTAAAAAGTTGATAGAAATCTATTTACGGATTTTTAGCATGATATTTCACATCGCAGGATTTCCGGCGCTTAAAATGATTCGTCAATTAGACACCTGGATCAAAAGTTATGCTTCCTGGAAGTTGACCTACTTTTGGAGGGAGTTGCAAATTTTAAAATTTCGCTAGAGGCCACCAAAAAGTGCTATTTATGACTATTTTGGGAACCCTAGGTAGTAGTAGAGTTAAGGGGGCAAGTGTGGAATCAAGAATAGGCGAGAAAACAAAAACCCTAGCTAATTTGTGGTTATAGAAGGCAGGAGATTCCAGAGCCTAGTGAGGTGTAGCTGTAGTGTGTTGTAGCCTATGGAGGATTGATTCCTCAGATTGTAATTAAGCTTCTGTAATGTAATGAGTTGCCTAGATCAATAAAGAAATATTCTATTTTCTATATTCTATTTCTGTTGTTGTGTGTTTTATGATTTACCCCCCTTCATCAAATTTGAAGGTAAAATAAAGCACAAGGATAAAACAAATATCATGGGGACAAGAGGAAAGCTATCAATGAACATGAATTAATCCATATAAAGGTATTTAGTAGGTCCCATTAAGTATAACTTTTTTATATATCTATTATCATCATTTAGGCACAACAAAGGATGACAAAAGCTAGAAAATGGGATGCAAGATTTTAAACCAAGATGTTAAATGATGCATAAACTTGTGTGGTACACAACATGGGTAATGAGTATCTCAAGAGAGATTTAACTAGGAGCTTGACTATTGGGGGAGGATTAGTGGGACACTAATAGTTGTGGTACTATGGGGATGAGTAGTGTCGGTGGAAGTGATAATGGTAGAGGAGGGTTCTATGGTAGATATATGGATAAGTGTAGACACAATAGTCAAAACAAATAAAATAATCATAGAACAAACTACTTGTAAAGTCTCTAATTTATATGGTTTGTTAATGAACACATTGTGAAACATATCTACTAGTTGCTTAGGATTTTTGACATAAGTTGAACTATCTAGTTCATTTGTAAATCATTGGTTGTTCTCATGAGTATTATGGTCATAATCATCATTCTTCTTATTATGAGCATCATAATAAGCTTCAATTAAATGTTGTGTTGAAAATGTATGGTAAGGTTTAGATGAGCACACATTCTTGGTAGAGGATTATGATCTTGAGTGACTCATGGCATAAACAAAAGATTGATAAATAACGTTCAAAATTTATTTAGTTTTAGATTGATTAATTATAGATTTAGTGATAGACCATATCTGAAAATGAAAATTTAATGTGGTCATAAAGGGTACAAAGTCTGAGAAAGAGATAGTGCAATCAAACTCAAACCTTGTTAAGAAAATGTATGATAATGTGAAAGCAATGAACTAATTTAAAGATGTAAACAATTTTAGATCTAAAAGCACGAGATGCAAATATGAGAAAAGTGTAGATATAAGAAGCCCTAATATGAATAAGAAACCATAGAAGAAAACTAGGTTGTGTAAGATTGATCAAGTTCACCAAAGATTTAAAGGATTTTTTTTGAACTGAGATTAATATAGATTAATTTAATGAAATGCATATACATAAACATGATTAACATAGATCAATAATTAGGATAATTTAATTGCATATATTTTTTTATATTATAATAGTTATATATAGAAGGTAATTGGAAGAATGTACTTAGATTGATAACCAAAGAATGTACATATGTTGTTGGTAAGGATTCTAGAATTTAGTCTTTTAGAATTGCTCTTGAAAAATATGATATCTCTCTACTAGTGAAGTGCCTCAAATTTCATGCTACATCTTTGTATTGTTTAGGGTCAAGTCAAACAATTTGAATGTAGTCCACAACTATGGATTTGTCCTCTACTATCAAATTTGACCCTGTACAATATATACTCCTACTCTATTGCTTGCCTAGTTCATGTTTGATTCCATTATTATTTTGTGAAGTCCAATGACTAGTGGTATTTAAAAGTACAATTAAAGGGCTATTGTTGTGTGACAAGAAGATATGTTCTCTTAGGTCAACCTTGAAAATATTTATAAATAATTGAAGATATCATACAAGCACCTAAGGATGATGTATACAAAACTATTGCTCCTTTTAGAACATCAAACCCAAATGTTTTTCTATAGATTGTTCCTTCAATTATTTAGGATGAGAGAATGTTTATGGATTCCTAGATGTCTTAAATGAATTGTAATGAATGCCTTTAAATATTAAAAAATAGGATCAAATTTAAAGAAACATGTTCTTAGTTATCTAAGAGTGAGAAAATCAAGGGTAGTAATTAGTTAAATTAAATTGAATTTAAATTTTAAAAAGATAGGAGCCAAATTTGCAACTATATGGTTGACCTTGTAATTGCAAAAATGACCCTAGGTGAATAGATTGATAGCTTCAAATAGACAATGGCTATATCAAGATAAGGATAGAGTTAAGTGTAATAAGTAAAAAAATCAAATAATTGTAATATAGAATATATACATATAAAAATCAAATAAAAAATTAATATATATATATATCAAATAAAAACTTAATATCTAAAAATATGCATATATAAAAATAGATCAAGAATAGAAAAATAACTTGAACTTGACATAAGATTGTACAATTTGTTAATATATGGCGATGTGTGTATCAAAGCATTTTCTCATAGCCCATTTTGTTACATACCACAATATTGTTATTATAGACTTGTGCAGACATGTATGATGTTTTGATTAGTGACATAGGATGCTTTTGCAGTCATCTAGATGGTTGTTTATCTGCATTGTTAAAATGAGTAAATGTTATATTATATTATAGTAGCATATTTGGAATTATAATTTGTATGATGTTGTTATGGAGTAAAAAGTGGACACATATCTTTTTAACTCCTAGGTCCCCATGATTACATTATACATCCTAAATATTCATCACAATGTAAAATCCCCTGAAACCAATGCAAATTGGGAACAAGCAGCCCATATTATTCCTTACCTCAGACCAAAAAGGTACCTTGGGACTTGGGTGCCTGCACCCAAGTCCTCCCTGATTGGTCAAGGCAAATTTAATTACATGTCAGCATAAGACCTTTAAAAGGGTTTCTCTTTGTCAAGTCTTTTGATTAATTTTATGATTGTTACCAAGAAAGCATATATAAGCATTTTTTTGAATTCATTTGTAACCTAGATGGAGATAGCTAACTTGAAGCATTGGAGTAAAGAGCATTAAAAGAATTCATTGTTATTATAGAGCATATTAGTATTGTCATTATGTGTTGTTGTAGGTTTTGAAGTTATCGTCTATCTCTCCTTATGAGTTCAAGAGATTTTATCCTCCTAAGGGTTTCATCACATTGGTGATATTATTTGTGTTCGTCATATGGATTTATGTTTAGCCTCTACCTTGGTAGGGCATGCACTCTCTATCAAACAATGGTGTTGGGAAGCTTAAATGCTATCCCGAGATTTAACTGAGGAAAATCCATAAACAACACAACTCCCAAACCTCTTTTCTTCTTGTGTGCAAGTTACAAGTGCAAGATCTAGAAAAGTGAAGACACAGGAAGACTGAGTTATAAAAAGGGTTTTGATAGCATTTCAATAATATTCCTCTATAGAAGACTTTGGTGCATTTTAAATTGTCATGCTACCTTAGCTAATTGGAATCATGACAATCTTTGCATCATTTCTCCAGCTTATAGTTTCTAAAAATTCTACAATTGAGGCCTTGGGTGCCTTTGAAATAGTCCTCTGACATTCTAGCTTCTGGGACACAAGTTCTAATATTTCCCTAATCACTCTTGATTAAATTAGATCTTTCCATAGCACTCTTAAGTACAATATCTGTAGCTAAGTCCACCTCCATTTGGTAGTGATTTAGCTTAGTTTTGTCCTTGAATGTTATTGTGGAAGAGGGTTCGGTCTACTGTCCATGCTAGTCTTCTTCATTCATCTGTTCCATACATAACATTTTGGTGAACCCATAGATTCAACCATTTGCATCTTACTGAGTGTTAAAATTAGATCTTGTATTCATTCATAACGTACTTGTCATTATTCATTTGAAAATCTTGCATAAATTTGAAAAAAGTGAAAAAAAAAGCATTCTAGGCTTGCATAAAGATATAGTTTTTCATTATTTTTATTGCATATCATTCAAAATTTTAATTTTCTTATTTTTACATCAGATCTGATCCATATTACAACAATTAATCACTTCACAATATTACATCTAGCATTTGAAGATCTCATTTGCTAGGGTTTTTGAAAACTTGCATTTTTCCTATAACCTAATCATTTGCAAAGCTAGGGTTTGTAGTAAAAATCTTATTTCAGATTTTGTTGCTATCAATTCATTCAATTCTGATTTTTCACTGTAGTGTTGCATCATTTCACATCCTTTCTTCTAAAATTTCAATTTTTGCAATTACACATTGTGTATTTCAACATTAAGGGATTTGACACACTCTTCATACTTCTTTGTGCAAACTTTTAAAATCATCTACAATCCCCTTTTGATGCAGCACTTTTTACATCATACTCACTTTGTTTGTAGTGAAATTAGTGTGTTTTTTATTTTCAAAAACATGATTCCCTCCAACTAGTGATTTGGTGTACAAAAGTGCTATCATACTTTCATTATGGATGCTTTTTGTTATTCATCTTTGGAAGCTTTGTTTGTATACATCATCGAATTTGAAAAATTATCTAAATTCACCAATAGGCATTCTCAAGTCTTAAATAAAATAACATACATATATGACATTGGCATTTCTATGTGTTCGACATATGGAATTCTTTGCTATATACATGATTTTGATAGGTTCATAACCCTCATGGGAATATATCCTTCGATATTAGAAGATCTCACTAAATTCATAGATAATAATGAAGAAAGTGATGATGATAATCCTCCTTTTCCTTCTACCACAAATAATTATAATACCATGTATCTACTCTCTAATAAATGCAATAGTGACCTACCTTTGTCTATTTCACCCTATGATTTTGATCTCTCTCCCAAAGTTGTTCCCACTTATGAGGACATTTTGGAGCAAGAGGATGAAATCATTGACACATCCCTTAACATCACCTTACCCTCTCTTCATTCCAATGATGTCCCTTTGAAAGATGAAGCATTAGTGAATGAAGAATCCCCTTTAATAAAAAACTCTCCATGGATATAGAATGGGTATTCATCTAACAATATTGAAAATTCTATCCCTACCATAGTGCATGAAGTTTCTATGGATCATCCTATTGATTTTCCTCTAGTTGAATATTGAATTACCTTGGATATCACTAAGGACTCAAAACCCTTGGATACGTCTCCTTTGGTTTCATGTTCTTTGGACATCACTAAAGATACAATCATCAACAATTCCCTTAACACCTTACATTCCCTTCATTCCAACACTCTTCCTTTAAAAGATAAGCATTGGTGGATGAAGAAAGGTCATGCACATTAAATCCTTTATGGATGGATGTTGAGCTCAAAGTGAAAACAATGTTAATTTAATCATCATTAATAGACTTATTCCACCCACTAACGGGATAGTGGATAAGTGTACTAATTTTCATAAAATCATTGTCCATGAGGCACCTAATGCACCTCCTCACTTCAAATGGTGATCACGATTCAATGTATTACAACATCACCTTGACAGAAAGGAAAGGGAAATTTTGCTGACGTTCCTTGTTTGTCATACTTACAAGGATCAAGAGAAAACATTCAAGAGAGAAGCTATTTAATGCAAAATCATATAATCAATTTTGTACTAGCTTTCTCTTAAAAAATTCTGAAGAATGTGGAAAATCATTAACCCTTAATGGTTGACAAAGATAACAATAAATATTGGAAAGAAGATTATTTGATTAAGGGCAATGACTAGCAAGTAAGTATTTCTCACCCATTTAGCCACCTTTGATGTAGCACCTCTTTGAGTTGCTCTCACAGGTGGCCTCCTCTTATGAGATAATCAACTTGAAACATATGATTGAAAAAAGAAATATAGAAACTAAAAGTATAGAGATGATTAGTAAGACGTTAGAACCTGTCTCCCAAAAGTAGAGGTGTCAGAGGACAAATTCAATAACCACCCAAGTCCAGAAGTGAGATTCTATCAGAGGTTCAAACTAAGAATATGCTAAAAATGATTCTTAGAAACTAGATCCAAAACTTGGAAGCCCTATAGACTAGGGCTCCAACCACCCAAATCTTTTTAGAGAGAATTCATAATTGTTTTTGGATCTCCTGAAACCTTAATTCTTGCACTGCCTTCTTGTAGCTCCACTTTTCACAAAACCTGTACCTATAACCTACACACAAGACAATAAGAGAGGGGTTTGGGGGTTGCATGGTGTTTAGGGATTTGCCTGAATCAAATCACAAGTAAGCATTCAATCTTTCCCGACACCGTTGTTAGAGAGTGTGCCCTTGCAGGGAAAGGGATAAAGATAATCCAAATGATAGAATGATTCAAATGATTCAAATAGAAATGATGTCACCTTGGAGGTGAAGTCCTTAGGAGGATGAAGATGCTAAATCTGCAACAAACACAAATCTATAACAACAACAAAATGAGTGCCTCGAATGCTCTTAGCTCCAATATCATAAGTTCTATATATCCATCTAGGTTTAAAATGAAGTCAAAAACTCACTTATGTATGCTTTCCTGCTAACATTCATAAAATTATAACACAAGAGCTGACAAGGAGGAACATTTTTAAAGGTCCTAAGCTAACATATCATTTATTTCTCCCAACCAATCAGGGAGGACTTGGGTGGTTGGCATCCAAGTCCAAGGGCCCAATTTAGGTCATGGATATGTTAAATGAAGGGTTAAGGGTCCCAAATTCACATGGGTGTCAAGCTGTTTTCTTCAGGATGCTCAATTATAATGCATAATGAAGAAAATAGGACCTAGGAGCTAAACTAGGAGGTAAAAAGGCCTATGTCCACTTTTTTCTCCATAAAATTTAGCCCCCACTTTAATGTGTGTATGATCTTACGATCCTTACATGCATTAAAGTATGGTCAAAGCACATCAAACACATCAAACACACCCTAAGTTTGAAGACTATCTCTAGCCCCCAAGCTTAGGTAAATAGAAGAAAAAACTTAGTAGTCACATAAGACACAGTGAATATAGTAAGGAAGCATGCAATACATGGAGAAGACATGAACACAATCATGCAAGTCACAAAGAAGACATGAAGAGGAGATATGATTAATCAATCACATATCTATATATATATATATAATGCAAACTAAAGTAAATACACAAAACAAATACAGTGTGGGGGACTTATCACCACACATCTTTAGACCACACCATAGGCACATAATACATGCAAGGAAGACACATAAAACACATAGAAGACACATGCAAAACACAAGCACCACATAGCATGTCATTGACACACTATACATCTTATACATGACAAACATGGGTGATACGAAGGAGCTCATTGCCACACTCCACTATCTAAAACACACCAAACACACCTGATGATTGAGCTATGCTACCACAACTGCCAAAGACACACTTAAGGGTTAAAAACTCAAGATCCAACCCTACCTTGTGATGAGGACTTTGTATAAAAGGATGTGCACTAGCTCAAGAGCTACACCATCCCACCTCATGATGAGGGATTTGTATAAAAGGATGCACACTAGCTCAAGAGATATGCCATCCCACCTCATGATGAGGGATTTGTATAAAAGGATGCACACTAGCTCAATAGATATGCCACCCTACCTCGTGATGAGGGCTTCTTCTTAAAAGGATGTGCACTAGATCAAGAGGTAAACCATCCCACCTCATGATGAGAGCTTTCAAACACAATTTGTCAATGTCAAAAACAATCAAATAGATGCCATTATATATGCCCCCACTAAGGTGGTTGATCCTGCCTGCCGGTATCAAACACATTAAGGTATAGTGAAAACACGCAAGGGAACAAGAGCTTTCACAAAGTCCATGCCCCAAAAGTGACATGCGCCATGATTTCCAAATATTCCCACAAACACATCAATATATGTTTCTAAGATAATCAATAAGATATAAGCTTTGGTTAGAAAATCTTACTCTAAGATAACAACCAAATTAATTCATGAAAGATATGTAGAAACCATATCACATAAGAGACCAAGGATATACTGTAGGGTTCAGAACCAAGTATATCTATGAGGTTATACTATAGGTATCTTAGAACTGAGTGTAGCTACAAGGTGAGATACAAAACAATTCAAAGTGCGTTGAATCATATCAAGAGTATTGCAAAGGTTTGTTACAACAAATGTCACAACACCAACCACTACACGAAGTGATTCTACTAGTCAAGCATTGGATATATATATCAACACCATCTTCATATATGGACTAGGTCCATTTTTTCTTTATTTCTGAAGGGACACATGATCCTTATCAGTATTTATTTATTTTTGTCATCCGTCAACTAGTATAGTCACTAAAGAATGTAAATAATAAAAATGAGAGAGGAGACAAGAGTGACTTGCATTTACAACATGGGAAGATGCCCCCAATACATCCTCCATGATGTTATTCCCCTAAGGCACAACACACAACAATAAAATAGAGGAGAAGAATGGAAGAATAGAGAAACAAATAGAAGAATGGTCACAACAGTGGCAGTCTCCTTGTATCCTTGACCTTACAAGAGTATCAAGGGTCATCCAAAGAGACCTAAAAACATTTAACACAACATGAGGGAACACAACTCAAGGCTAAAAAATTATATATCTTGGAGGGCACCCTTGAGAGAAACTAAAGTAGGTGCTACATCGAATGTGGCTAAAAGAGGAAGAAATACTTGATTCAATGTGATATTTTCTGGCAGACAATCCATATCCATCATCTCAAAATATATCATATTTGTTGATATTGTATTAACATTAAGAGTAGGATGATGGTAGGCTTTGGTGGGCTTCAAAGAATGGTATCCAATACCGGTTGTATAGTTAATTCCAACAACTTGTAAAGGTACTTTGATTCCTTGTTGTTTTACACCACAACCATTACCTACATAGTCACAGTTTTTATAAAGGTTTTAAAATCCTTGATTGTAGAGGGAGGTCATCTCTTTAGAAGATAGTGTGGCCTCATAGGTCTCATAATTGGTAGTATAAGTAAGAGTGTTGTCTTCTTTATTGACTAAAGAAGCTTGAGATTCTTTAGGTGTTTCCACATATTTTTTAGATGATTTCAATGCAAATTTTGATGTTTTAGCTGCATTATTAAGTTTATACTCCCCTATAAAGGTAGGAATAAAGTCTAATGAACCCTAATCATCACTAAAAGGTGCTTTCGATGATTTTTGAGAATCTTGTGCAACATTATCTACGATAAGAGGTATAGATGAATCAACTTTTAAATTATTGAGAATCTTGTGATCGACAACTTGTTTTTGTGTTTCAATGTGTAAACAACTTTCTAGCTCTGGGTCAGCTTCGATGGTGTGAAGTTTACTTGCATAAATAAACTCTAATGATCGATGAAGGGAAGATGGAGCTGCACCTATAGTGTGAATCCACTGTCTCACAAGAATCATATTATATGAAAGAGTATCAGACATGAAATGAAAAAGAGTAGATAATGTCATGAGTCCAATGTTTACAAGGTTATAGTACCGAGAAATTGTCTACCAACATTATCAAAGCCATGAATGGTAAGCTTATCCAATTTAATTAACTTTTTATTGATGTTGATTTTGTGTAACAAATCAACACTACAAACATTAAGATTTGATCCATTATAAACCATAACTCTCTTTATCAATTTGTTGTTTATTGTGACAAGGATTATAAGAGGATCATACTGTTTCTGAACTTCCATAGAGGGTAACTCATGTTGTTGAAACAAAATGTCTATTTTTTTGCATGCATACAATCTAACAGGGCTACTATATCATTAGGCTTAATAGTGGGTGGCACAATAACCTTTTGTAAAGCTTCTTTACCAACTTTATGCATTAAATGAGGTGGTTGAGGAAGCATAGGTTGAGAAGTTGGTAAAGTAATCAAAGTGTTTGATTGTTATTTACTTTGTTTATTATTGCATTTATTGTATGTTTGAGAAACCACATTGTGATAGGGTTGTTGTGACACATTTTGATAAGCTTGATTTCTTTGAGTAATTTGTTATGCAAAATTGAGAATGTAACCCAGGGGTCTATGTGGTGTTAGAACACCTTGAACCATAATCACTAGTTTGAAGCAAGGAGGCAAATTATGTGCCCCATGTATAATGAGTTTAAAAACATTTATACACTTATCCACTCTCCCCTTAGTGGGTAGGATGAGGTTATTAGTAATGATTGAGTTAACAGTGTTTTTACTATGACTAAGTTCAACATCCATCCTTAAAGGATTTAATGTGAGATATTTATACATCCACCAATGCTTCTTCTTATAAAAGGAGAGCATTGGAATGAAGGGAAGGTAAACTATTGTTAGAATAATTGTCAATGATTAAATCTTTAGTGATGTCCAAGGGGTTTGAACATGCAAGCAAAGGAGAACTATTCATAGTTTTCACATCCTTAGTGATGTCCAAAGTACTTGAACATTCAACTAAAGGGGTAATAGGATATTTCTTGGAATCATCATCATCATCATATTCTTTAGATATTAGATCTAATGCATTGTAATGATTTATAAAAGAACCTTCACAATTATATTTCTCATGAGTGTTCATGGATATGAATTTGGTTAAATATTTTAATACCAAAGGGTATGCATCTATGAGTATTGTGAAACTATCAATATCATGTATGTAACAAAGTAATTTGAGTTTATATGTAGAACATTTTGAAACATCAATATCATTTATGGAGGCTATGTGTTCTAAAACATGAGGGTGCACACTAGTGAATTTAGAGAAATTTTCAAAATCTAGGGTTACTCATGCAAAGATTTCAAAGAGGAAAAAAATGAAGATGCCATTATGAAATGTCTTGGAACAACAATGTACAATAAGATTTATTCATCTATCAAATACAACCAAAATGAGAGACCTTTGTACACCACAACACTAGTTGAGGAAATTGGGATTTTGAAGCTTTATACAAGGAAAAAAGAACACACTAGTGTCACTACAAATAGAGTGATGAAGATGGTAAAAGTGCTACACAAAAGATAATATGAATGATTTAATATTTTGCTCAAATAGTTGTGAAGAAAGTTGAAATACACACCGTGTAATTGCAAACATTTGAAGTTTTAATGCAAGAACACACAATGACGCAACACTAAAACTCAAAATAAGATTTGAATGAGTGTTTAAAGGAGCAGCAAAATATGAAATAAGATTTTGACTACTAACCCTAGCTTTTTGCAAAATCTAGGTTATATGCAAATTTTTAACAAAAACCCTTACAAATGAGATATGCAAATGCAAGATGTGATATCATGAAATGATTAAGTGATGTAACTTGTTTAAGATCTGATGTAAAAATCAGAAAATTAAGTGTTTCCAATGATATGCAACGAAATAATGCAAAACTATGCTTTTATGCAAGCCTAGAATGCTTAGTTTTTTCATTTTTTTTCAAATGTATGCAAGATTTTTCAATGTAAAAATGACAAGTATGATATGAATTAATGCAAGATCTAATTTCAACACTCAGGAAGATGCAAATTCATTAAAACACAAGTTCACCAAAATGTTTAATACTAAAAAGAGTGGCATAAATGAGATGAATGCGTGTATGTGAGAACACTAGATCAAACCCTCCTTTCTTTACAATTTTCAAGGACAAAACTGAGCTTAAGTCACTACAAGATGGAAGAGGACTTAGCTATAGATTTTGTGCTCTTATTTGTCAAGGAAAGATGAGATTAAACCAAGCTTTTTTATCAACCCCTAGTTATGAGATAATCTTCTTGAAATAGATGATCGACAATAGAAATCCATAAACTAAAAGTACAGAGATGATCAGTAAAATGTCAAAACCTATCTCCTGAAAGTAGAGGTGTCGAAGGATAAATTCGGTAATCACCCAAGTTGAGAAGTAAGATTATGTTGAAGGTCAAAATTGAGAATATGTTGCAAATGATGCTTAGAAACTAGATCCAGAACCGGGCACCAACTACCCAAGTCCTTTTAGAGAGATAATCCAAAACTATTTTCAGATCTTGAAACCTTAATTCCTGCACTTCCCTCTTGTAGCTCCACTTTTCCTTAAACTTGTACCTATAACCTACACATAACTAGACGACAAGAGAGGGGTTTGGGGGTTGTGGTGTTTAGGGATTTTCCTCAGTCAAAACCCAGGTTAGCATTCAAGCTTTCCCAACACCGTTGTTAGAGAGAGTGTGTCCTTGCATGGTAGAGGCTAAAGATAATCCCAATGATGAAATGATTCAAATAGCAATGATGTCACCTCGAAGGTGAAGTCCTTAGGAGGATGAAGATGCTTCAACTCATAAGGAGATGGATGATGATGCCAAATCTGCAACAAACACACAAATACAAACAAAAATTTGCAACTACAACAAAATGAGTTCCTTGAATCCTCTTAGCTCCAATATCATAAGTTCTCTATATCCATCTAGGTTTAAAATGAAGTCAAACACTCACTTATATATGCTTTCCAACTAACATTCACGGAATTGAATCACAAATGATGACAAGGAGGAATATTTTTAAAGGTCCCAAGCTGACATATCATTTATTTCTCCTGACCAATCAGGGAAGACTTGAGTGGTTGGCGCCTAAGTCCAGGGGCCCAATTTAGGTCATGGATAAGTTAAGTGAAGGGCCCAAGGTCCCAAATTCACATGTGTATCAAGCTCTTTTCTTTGGGATGATCAATTATAATTCATAATGAAGCAAATAGGACCTAGGAGCTAAACTACGGGGTAAAAAGGCACGTGTTCACTATTTAATTCATACCATTACCTTATTTCTATGCATGAATATTGTTGATGATTAGAATTTGATACTAACGTCTGTGTTTGTTGGGAACATTAAATGATTGTTGGCACATGTCACCTTTGGGGCATGGGCTTGGTGAAAACTCTTGTTCCCTTGCATGTTTTCACTTTACCTTAAAAGTGATTGATACCGTCAAGCATGATCAACTACTTTAAGGTGGGGGCATATATTATGGTTGATTATTTTAGATATTGTTGATAAAGTGTGTTTGTGTATGCTTCCATTTTATTGTAAGGCATCTGTGGATGCAAGTGGGATTGTGTACATTGTTTTGTTTTGTGTATACCACCTTTTCACTATAAGGCATCTATGTTATGTATGTGGGGTTGTATACTTTGAGCACATGAGGCATCTACAGATGTGGGTACAGTTGTATTTTGAAATCCCTTTTGTGGAAGGCGGGATTGTGTCTTCCCTTGACTAATTACACATCCTTTTGATAGTCCTTTGTGGAGCCGAGGGTGGATCTAGATTTATTCACCCTTAAGCATGTCTTTGGCAGTTGTGGTAGCATAGCTCAACCATTAGGTGTGTTTGTCATGCCTTAGATAGTGGAGTGTAGCAATGAATTCCTTCCTATTGCCCGTGTTTGCTATGTATAAGACATATAGTGTGTCAATGACATAATATATGGTGCTCGTGTATTTCATGTTTTTTCTATGTATTTTCCTTGTCTTCCTTGCATGTCTTGCATGTTTTTAGTGGTGGCACATAGTGATGAGCTCCCCCCATGCCATGTGTTTGACATGCCTTTGATGGTGGTGCATAGTGATGAGCTCCCCCATTGCCTAGTCAGGTTTATTTATATAATTGTTTAATCATGTTATCTTTGTGTATTGCATGACTATATTCATGGTGTCTCTATGTATTGCATGCTTTACTATCTTCTCCATGTATTGTGTGCTTCCTTACTGTATTCACTATGTCTTGCATGATTGTCAAGTGTTTTCTTATGTTTGCCTAAGCTTGAGGGCTCGAAATGGTTCTTCCAAACATAGGGTGTATCTTCACTCTAGTTTTTAATGTGTTTGATATGCTTCAATTGTACTTTAATGCATGTACTAAATCATAAGATCATACACATATTAAAGTGGGGGCTAAATGTTATGGAGTAAAAAGTGGGCACATGTCTTTTAACCTCCTTGTTTAGATCCTAAGTCCCCAATGATTACATTATACATCCTAAACATTCATCCCAATGCAAAATCCTGCAAAACCAATGCAAATTTGGAACTAGGGGCCCATATTATTCCTTACCCTAGGCCAAAAAGGTGTCTGGGGACTTAAGCGCCCATGCCCAAGTCCTCCTTGATTGGTCAGGGAAATTTTAATTACATGTCGGCATAAGACCTTTAAAAGGCTTTCTCTTTGTCAACTCTTTTGATTAATTTCATGAATACTAGCAAGAAAGCATATATAAGTGTGCTTTTGAATTCATTTGTAAGCTAGATGTAGATAACTAACTTGAAGCATTGGAGTAAGGAGCATTAAAAGCATTCATTGTGATTCTAGAGTAGATTTGTATTTTTACTGTGTGTTGTTGTAGGTTTTGAAGTTATCATCTATCTCTCCTTATGAGTAAAAGAGGTTTCATCCTTCTAAGGGTTTCATCACATAGGTGATATCATTTGTGTTCATCATATTGATTTATGTTTAGCCTCTGCCTTGCTAGGGCACACACTCTCTATCACACAACGATGTTGGAAAGCTTGAATGCTATCCCAGGATTTGACTAAGGCAAATCCCTAAATACCGTAAACCCCAAACCCCTTTTCTTCTTGTGTGCAAGTTATAGGTGCAAGATCTGGAAAAGTGAAGACACTGGAAGACTAAGTAAGGAAAAGGGTTTCAAGGTCTGACAACATTTTGTGAATATTCCTCTATAAAAGACTTGGGTGCATTGGAAACTCTCCTTCTGCCTTAGATAACACCAGATCTGGAATCAGGACAATCTCTGCATCATTTCTCCATTTTTAGTTTTTTGGAAATTCCACAATTGAGGACTTGGGTGCCTTTGAAATAGTCCTCCGACATTCCAACTTTTGGTAGATAGGTTCTAATATTTGCCTAATCACTCTTGTAAAGTTAGTTTTTGATTATCTATTGTACATCTCCTGTTATAATCAGACCTTTACAAATCTAGAGTTTAGTGCATTCATTGATGTAGGGTTTGATAAAAAGGCTTGATTAAATCAGATCTTTCCATAGTACTCTTGAGTACAAGATCTATAGCTGAGTCCACCTCCATTTGGTAGTGATTTGGCTCAGTCTTGTCCTTGAATGCTATTGTGGAAGAGAGTTTAGTCTAGTGTGCATGCTAGTCTTCTTCATTCATCTTTTCCATGCATAACACATGTATGTGTTATTAGTTGTTGTGGTTAACTACAATCTAATGTTTTGAGTACGATAGTTCATTTACCATTCACCTCTTCCCGATGGGAGAGTATCATAGAGGAGAGGAACCTAGTAAGGTTCTAAGGTCATATGCATGACTCCCACACAAACACTAAATCATCATTTCATAAGTTGAATATAGGATGGGATTGTGATTAGATTGTATGCTTTGGATTTGTTTCCTTCTGTTTTAGTTTCTCGTTAGTAATAACCTCAACTAATTAACTTCAGGACATAATAATACATATAATATATATACATATATGTGCAGGTAATGCAAGTGTGGATATATGGGTGTATATATAAAGAAATGATATATATATACACATATAGCACAAATAAGTATATACTCACACACACACACACACACACACATATATATATAAGTAGTTAATTGATATAAATAGTTAGTTAAGTTAAATAATACGGACATAGTAATAAACCCTTGATTTATCCTTTAAATAAAAATAATAAAAAAATTATAATAATTAAGCAATGTGAATTGTATAGAAATAATTGTCAATGGGCCCTTGGTCTGCTGGTGAAGTTGAATGGCTCCAAATGAGCCCACCAAGGATCAAGTCTTGCTAAGTGTAAGGCCTCAACATAATAAGGGATGAGGTAAGGATCATGCCCCAGCCAAATTTGGTGAAATGGATACCCCTCAGTCCTTGGCTATTAGCTGAAGAGGTGTGCTTGTAGGCTTCGTGCTCCTACTAGGCCCCTCCATAAAAAAAACATTGTATAGAAATAAATGTAATATTGTTATTATAGCCAAATAATTAGCAAAAACAAATATTATTATTAGCATGTGCAACACATTCTACTATTTTAATTATCAACAAAATCTTATAAAAATTGTAGACAGTTAAAAATGTCCCGAGTCTGCGAGTAACATTTTTACACTAATTATTCCCTAATGCCATATTCTTCTATCAATTAAATAAGTTTGAATTATTTAATTAATTCACCTTTTCTATTTTCCAATCTATAATTAAATTAAAAAAATTATTTAATTATTCATTTCCATTATTCCTCTTTTCTTCTATAATTAAATAACTATTTTTAATTATTTAATTAGTCACTTTCCATTAACTCTATACATTATTAAATAACAGTTTCCAATTATTTAATAATTATCCATATCCTCCATCATCCAATTTAAATAAATAATTTTTTTTTAAATATGCCCTCACCTTTATTCTCATCACAACACACATGTCCCTCTCTCATTAAATCATTTGTCACACTATTGTCACACTACCACCTTCATTTAAAAAAAGTTGTCACACCACAGCCTTTTATTAATGAAGGGCCTTTTCTTAAATTATCTTTCAATCTTAGCTATCCACATCACACAATTCATCTTTCAATTCTCACCCTTCATTCAAATCCAAGTCCTCAATAAAAGCAAGCCTTCATCTCCATTTCAAGGTTAACCACAATCATAATCTTCAATATTTTACTGTCATTCATCTTGTGATCTTGCTATCATACATTCATATTGAGCTTATCATATATCTTGCATGCTACAATTCTAAGAGTAAACAAAGGAAAATGGAGAAGAGAAATGGGGGAGAATCAACTTTGGCATAGGAATTTAGATATCATGGCTTTTATCATTTGATTTCTATGGCATCTTGTGCTTCATTATTAGATTAGGATCTTTATGGCTTGAATTTAGAGAGTTTTGTGGTTGCTATTGATGATTCATGCATTTACCCTTATTTTCCCTAATCTACATTTGGTGAACCTAACGTGAACTAACCAAATTTTGCATGAATTTTAGGAATTTAGGGTTTTGTAGATAGTGTGACATATTCGTCGAATCTTGCACTACACACGGAGCTTCCTATGATGCATCTGTTACTCTGTGAAACACATATGTCACATAGATCACCGCATTTGTTGTGCTAAAAGCCACATTTGTTGCCTATGGCACCGCATTTGACTATTGTTTGAGAAATTTTAGAATTTCAATCATTCATGTTTGATCTTGTTTGCAGTGATCTGATTGCTTTTCTAATCATCTTAAAGTGTTCTAGCTATTTCTCTGACATCTAGATAGTAAATTTACATCACCAGGGTTTATACATGAACTACTTTTTGGTAGATTTGATGTGTTTTTAAGATCTAGGTTACGGTGCTAAGCATTTGTTATATCTTGTACCATAATTGCTAGTTATTGCAATGCATTCGTTAAACTCTGAGCCACAGTTGTCATATTTTGAGATGCATTTGTGAGATCCTATGATGCATTTGTTAAATCCTACACCACACTTGATCCATTTTGCACCAAATTTGACTGTCAAGTAAAAAGGGGGTATAAATCTGTGATTTTCATCATTTTCTACTTTTTGTACTCACTAGCGCAAAGATTTTCCTACTACTAATATCTGATTTCTAGTTGTGTGGCAATCATTGGGAGAAGACCTTTCAATCAAACCACTAATCTAATTTCTTACAAGGTTAATTGTGTGTTTACAATTTTTAGTGTAGGAACATTTGGATTTGGTGCTTAAAAAGAACAAATGCCTTCTATGTCTTGTGCACTTGCACGCATGTGAGTTAGTGACTAAAATTGTGTTTGTCTAAAGTATCCTCTCCCCTTGTGCTACATGTGATTCCTGGGTGATGAGAAATAGGGGCACCATGTTGTCTTGAGTATCCTCTCCCCTTGTACTACGTGCAATTCCTGGGTGATGAGAAAGAGCAATACACAATCTTTCCCTTTTTTATTTTCATAGGTGGCCTATCTGGGAGTTCACCCTAGGGTTCAACCACAAGCACATATCTCCAGTGGGTTGTATAAAGAGGCAAAAAACAAATGGTAAAATCAATCCACTTGTGCCTCTGGTGAGTATTTGCAGTCCCAAGTGATTCTGGATGCGGGTTAGAGATTTCAGTCTCACATTGCTATGTCATGGTGTTCTTAGGAGTTTCTCCACTACAAACCATTGTTTTTAGAAGCCTAAGACCTTTTGGCTATCTACTATGGTGGTGCAAGGAATGTGAATGGTACCTTGAAGTTACTTACCATGTATGGTTCTTGGTTGAGGTGACATAGTTCCTTGTTTGGAATCATCCTTTCAAGGTGAGAGGTGTCAAGGTGGTCCAAGACCTTGGCATACTCTAGTTATATATTTCATATCCAAAAACACCGAAAGGTGTGGTAAGCCCACTATAGTAGACAACCCTTTACTACTAGCTAGGTTGTGCTTGTTCTATTTTTTTGTGAACCAAGGGATAACAAGTTTTATGGAGGAAAACTTGCAAGATACCACATTTCCAAAGAGTCAAAGAGTCAAAACAACCAAATATCTATATTTCAAGTGTTTGTTGTGTTTTCTGATCACCTAAACAAACTAATCAAAATAAAAAATCATATACAAACCTTTGCTTTTAGGTTACAAAAAATAATACACTGCATTTGTTAGATCCTGAAAAACAACTGTCAGATCCTGAAATGCAATTATTACATACTAAACTATAATTATCACATTCAAAACCACATTTGTCACAGAGAAAACCATAACTGAAGCATCTTGAGCCGCAATTGTTAATTCCTGCAATGCATCTGTAGCTTACAACACCACAACTATAGCCTCTAGTGACACATCTACTAGGATAAAATTTTTTGGAGAAATTCCTGAATATCCACATTCCTGATCTAATTTGGATAGTGACCATACATTCAAAACTTAGACTTATTTAGTTTATCTAGTTCCTCCATTGCATTTGCCTAGTTTAACTTTCACTATCTAGCTAGTCTTTGTCATCCTAGGTCATTCAATAGTCCTATTCATCTTTAAAACTTGAAATTAGGAATCTTGTCATACTTGATCACAATATTGTCACATACTTGGATTGTCTAGACCTTGTCAATATCTTTCTATAATCATCACCAATTTGGGCCTTAAACCCATGTATCTAATTTAGGTTCACTTTATCCAATCGTCATCTTAGCACTTGTTATTTTGAGGTCTTGACATTTCAATTAGTTACCTTGGTCCATCATAGTTTGGTTTAGCATCCTCTTTTAAATCTTAAAGTTGCCTATCCAAAAACTCCAAGCATTGTCATAGTCATTACTTCATTGTCACTTTGTATCCTACACCTTAGCCATAATTGCATTATGAATTTACCATCCCTATATTAAAAAAAATCCCAAAAACATAGTATAGTTGCATAGCCATCTTGCATTGTCATCTTTAGCTTACATTCATCCCAAAACCCATAAGTCTTTATGGTCCAAAAAAGGTCACAAAGGAAACGAAAGGAAGTGGACTACTCAAATCACCCCAATAATAATCCTACTAGAACCATGAAGTTTGGGTCATCGTCAAATGAACCACCTAAGTTGTAATTTAACATTGCAAATCCTTTTGAAAATCTCACCTTACATGAGGTAGAACAAAGGTGTGACCCAACAAAAAATTGATGTGGCTGCCCAAGATCCTAGGCTATTGTGTATTCTAGATGAAATGATAGCCACAAACCCACAAACATATCTTATGTGACTTCTTCAAAATGGAACCAAACTCTCACCTAGTGTTGACATCTTCAAACAATGTGACACAAAACCCAAGTCATACAACACGTTCATCAAGTCACATCAATGTACAACAAGAGCACACTAGCTTACCATTGGGACAAACTACACATAACACAACAACCGTCAATGTGTCTCCCATTCCACCATTTGTAGTGAACAACACAAATCCCATGTCTCAACCACTAAACTTCATGAATACATTTCCCTCATCATCATCTCAAACTACTATACCATATACCAATACCATACCCATGGGTCAAATCACAATGAATTTAAATGTATCAAAAAGACCACGAAGGATACATATAACTACTCCATGAACACAATCCCAAAACACCAATTCCATACCAAACACAAACATGAACTTTGGGTCTAATAAAAACAACAACTTGACTCATTAAAACATCAATCCATTTAATCAAAACATTAATGTGTCTCATCAAAACACTAATCCATCCCAACAAAACACCAACTCAAATCCAATTCAATAACAAATTAATCCAAACCCTCATTTCCAATAAGAAAAATCCAATCCACTTCAATATCAATCCAATACAAACATCCCATCTTATTTTCAAAATGCCAACCAAAACATACCAAACACCAATCCAAATACCACATTCATACCAAACATCCAAAATCAAAACCCATCTTCATCACATAATTACATTAACACCAACACCAACTCTTCTGCTGCGAGTATGGGATTTCAAAACACATCCACTTCAAACATGGGTTCTCAATATCACAATGCACTTGTAAATGCCGCAAACACATCATTATCCTCCGTTGAAGTTTTAGCACACAAAATGCACTCATTACAACAACAAATCTCTAACATGCAAGTATTGGGAACAAAGAAGACTTACTCAATGGAAGACTTATGTCCATTTCCTTTTGATTGAAGTTTATATATGCCTCCCTTTCCTCAAAATTATAATGCACCAAACTTTAACAAATATAGAGGAAAAGGGAGTCCAATAGAACATGTGTGAGAGTTTCACACTACTTTCCTAGAACTTGCATTTGACCATACATATCTAATGAGATTGTTCCCATGAAGTCTCACGAGACAAGCACTTGAGTGATTTGCACATCTACCTCCTAGGATAAGGACATGGAATGAACTAGATGACAAATTCATAGCACATTTCTCTTATAATATCAGGACTGACATGATTGTTACAACATTGTGTCACAAAAAACAAGATGATGGAGAATCATTCCTCTCTTTCTTCCAAAGATAGAGAAGAATGGCTAGTAAGTGTCCATGTCACATACCAGAAAATTAGTTGGTCCCTATGTTTGTTGAAAATCTAAACACCAAGTTGATGTACCAACATCAAATTCATTGTTGTACGACCTTTTTGGATGTTGTTGAGAAATTATTAGTCATTTAAAAAGTACTTATTACAAAGGGATTGATCCAAATCTTTAATAAGAACCAAAATAATCAAAACATTTCCCATGACAAGAGCAAATTTTGGTTTAGAAACAAGAATGTCATGAATAATGGGGTCATTGATGCAAAAGTGATAAACAAAGCTAGTCCCACCCTTCCTCTCAAAGGACTAAGTATATCAAATAATCCACTACCTATACATCAATAGACAACAAATGCGGTTCAAAACAATCAATGACAATGTCCTCCAAGAAACAATCTTCCAAGACAAAATTACACCCCCTTACCAGAACCTATTGAATCAATACTAAAGAAACTATTGTAGTCAAACCTCATCCAACTTTTGGAAATAAGATAGTATGACCTACCTTTCAAAACAACTTCATGGAATGATAATGATTTTTGTGATTACCATCGAATGAAAGGACATAAGACATCAAAATGTTAAAACTTGAAGAACACAATTCAAGACCTCATTAAACAAGGTGACATAGTACTAGATGGTCCACAAGGGTCCTCAAACAATGATCATACCATCTTTAAGAATCCCTGACAAGATCATGGGTCGAGAAAAGCCTCCAATTCAGGGATAAAAACAAATGACTAATCTAATTATAACCATGTTGCCTATGAGTATATTGTTAAAATAATTTAAACATTTGACAATAATATCTCCACGATTACCATCAAAGCTCGTCCAGAATGTGTTGTTACCACCCAAAGATCCAAGATGACCTTGCAAAGTGCTCCTTCCAATCTATAGCCAAAGTCTCAATATAATCTCCTAGATCATTTAGGGAAGACTCCTGTACAGATATCCATCCTTGAGTTGCTTCACATATCCCCTGA
This sequence comes from Cunninghamia lanceolata, assembly GCA_027924645.1. NCBI lineage: Eukaryota > Viridiplantae > Streptophyta > Pinopsida > Cupressales > Cupressaceae > Cunninghamia > Cunninghamia lanceolata. The sequence continues at coordinate 1,647,609 of BSBN01000195.1, forward strand.
ACATAAAGCCATTTTCAATAAAGCCTTGCAAGAAGCATCCATTCCCACAAAACTTAATGTCAATAAATTCTAGGCCATGGTGGGATACTTAGCTACTACCCATCATGTCACATTTACTGAACATGAGTTTCCTTCACAAAATCCTAATCATAATAACCCATTACACCTTGAGGTATTCATTTATAAGCATAAGATTAGATGAGTTTTGGTAGATGGTGAAGTAGGTCTAAACATATGTACCTTAAAATTGGTCACAACACTAGGATTTGATGAGGCTTGTGTAGATGCATCTAAGAAGATTGTTATAAAGGCTTATGATGATGAAATGCATTCTTCCAAGGGCATGATTCAACTTCTGGTGAGATTTGGACCCACTGTTCTAGATACTATATTCCAAGTCTTGGATCTAGACCTCCCGTATAACATCATCCTTGATTGTGCATGGATTCATGCCATGAATGCCTTAAATTTCCCTGTAATGGCACCAAAATTACCATAGCTAGTGATCCCGATCCCTTTCAATATTGTAGCCACTTCAAAGGATCACTTGGACATCAAGTGCCTATTAACAAGGGAGTTTCACCTTTCACTTCATCTCATTACATTGATCCTTCCACGTTAGCCAAATCTTCCACTACATTCATTCCCTCTTCTAAACCTAAGGTCTAGATCCGTGATGTAGGGTGTGGGGAATATAACATGGAGAGTTCATATTGCATTGGTAAGCTACTTGTGTCACAAAAATCTCATGGAAAACTGCATCCTATCAAACCTACAGTCACTATTTGCACTACCCCTACCACTTTTACCAAGTGGGGTGAATTGAGCAAAGAGAACATAGATGAGGACATTTCTACATGGAGCTATAAGGATGAAGAAAAAGTTAAACCTGCACAGTTACCAATTGAAAAATATGCAAAAGGTTTTGAATTCATAAAGCAACAAGGTTATGATGGACACGGTGGACTTGGTCTGCATAAGAATGCAAGGACAAAACCTTTACAACCGAGTAGGCTACCAAAGAACAAAGGGTTAGGATATACAACATTAAAAGTGGATGCTCCTTGTACTAAGTTACTATTAGGTAAAGATGCTAACATTTTTGAAGACGTCAAGACATCTAAGGAAAATCCCAAGACTGATCTCCTTAAAATGGAACAACTCAAGGGTTTTTCCTAGATTGATATCTTTTGGGACCCTAATGACACCTCAATATGCATGATATCTTCCCTATCCTTGAGGTACACAAATGTCGATGACGATCTATCCTTAGTTCACCCACAATTGATAGATTGGGACCAACAAGGACCTTCGAGCTTAGACATGTTCAAAAATGATGAAGCATTCACCGAGTTTATGGGACTTCGAGAAGGAATACCTAGTGGGGATCATAAAGTTGGATTCATCATAGATCTTAATAGCATGACTTATTACGGGGAGTCCATTCTGCCCTCTAGTCGTAAAAGTGAAAAAAATAAAATAAAAAAAGATAGGACTCTAGGTGAAAACTGAAAGGTGTCTTTAGATCATGAAAAAGTAAAAAAAAAGGACGTATCTAAAGGTAAAAACCTCCCTAAGGTGCCTAAGGATGACGGGTTGGATGTGCTCCCTATGACTCAAGAGAGATCACCATTTCTAGTAGATAAATTAATGGAAGTAAACATTGACACTGATGACAGTCCCAGGATTGTTCACTTTGCAACATCCTTGATAGAGACAAAAAAACTAGAGTTTACATATTTCTTTTCTGCAAGACAAATAAAAATTGCTTGGACTTACATTGATATGCATGGGCTAGATCCTAAGTTATTTTTTCATCATTTTCCATTATTTCCAAAGGGAAAACTCATTAAGAAAAAGTTGAGAAAGATGCACCCCCATATTACACTTTTGGTGAAGGCAAAATTGAATAAGTTGCTAGATGTTGGTTTCATTCGACCCATAGAATATGCAGAATGGATTTCCAATCTTGTACATGTAACTAAACCAAATGGAGGAATTAGAATTTGTGAAGATTTTAGAGACTTAAACAAATCTTGTCCTAAGGATGACTTCCCTTACCTAACATTGATATCATAGTTGACTGACGATCGGATATGAAATGCTATCACTCATGGACGACTTCTCAGGGTATAATCAAATCAAAATTATGCCTGAAGATTAGCATAAGATGGCTTTCACTTGCCCCTAGGGTACCTATTGTTGGAATGTCATGCCCTTTGGCCTTAAAGACACTGGAGCAACCTATCAAAGGGATATGACCATAGGTTTTCCTAACTACATGCATACACTCATGGAAGATTATGTTGATTGCTTGTTAACTAAATCCATTACAAGAGATAGTCATCTAGATATATTAGACAAGGTTTTCACAAGGCTAGAAGAATACAAGGTTAGATTAAATCTAAAAAAGTGTTGTTTCGGTATAACCTCCGGTAAACTACTAGGCTACATTGTGTCTCACAGAGGTATTGAAGTTTATCCTACAAAAGTAAAAGCTATCATGGATATGCCTCCACTAGTAAATCTCAAGCAGTTATGTAGTCTTCAAGGATAGCTACAATCAATTTGTAGGTTCATAGCACAGTTGGCCAATATGTGTCACCCATTTCAGCATTTGCTTTGCAAAGGAGTCCCATTAATTTGTTCTATTGTTAGGAAGCTTTTCAACAAATCAAGGATTACCTATTGTCTACTCTAGTTATCATGCCACCTATTGATGTAAAAACCCCTAATATTGTATATATCAGGAACCTCATTAGCATTGGGAGACCTCTTGGCACAAAATGATGAAGAGCAAAAAGAAAGAGCCATATATTATTTCAGTCGAACACTTGTGGGGTCTAAGCTTAACTATAGTTCTGTTGAATGAGCATGCCTTGCAGTGGTCTTCGCCTGGTGTAGTCACCATTAGAAGGGTCCACAAAGTGAATTGTCTACGTCATGCAACTAGAGTAAACACAATGGAAACAACTCAAAGATATAAGGTAAATGCAAATTCAATCATCCAGTAAATCATAGTATTCAAATACAAATTAGCCGGCAATATATGGGCGTGCAATTAGGGCTTAGAGGCTTGATTTCATAGTTACATAGTATGCACAAGATATAGCTTTGAATCTCCTTCACGAGAAATTCAAACTATCCACTATGAACTAATGACAAACTACTTTCCTAGGCATCTATTACATCAATTTATATCATTTCTAGAACATAATGTTCCTCTACGTCGGCCAAGTAAGATCACAAACTCCAATGAAGAGTTGTAACATGTGTACATAGATAGGCCAGACCTAATCATGCAGAACTCCTTCAAAAATGAATGGAATGATGTGCGGATCTCAAGGAAGGTCAACCATGAACCAAACAACATTGAATGATGTGTCATGTAGCTCTACAAGACTTCTCCTTTGGCTGATTGTCTAAGACTATCATAATGCTTTGTTCTAAGAAAACAATCAATCTTATGATAGCAATATCTTATCGATAACTAATCCAAATGATCTGAGATTTGGATATGATGTGCATGATTGTGTCTAGGTGCTAAGTCTAGCTCCACAAGGTCTGAAATGAAACTATGGTAGAATGCAGACAAAAATACTGAAACTGCTACTAACTATACTAAACTAGAAAATTAAAGAAAACAAACTGAAATGTGAATGTTTTTGGTTGATGTAAGATTGCTCTTGAACCATGGTTGCTCCTGCATCAGACATCTAGGGTTATTGAAAAAGTGAGTCCCTCACTTTTCTATGGCTGGAGGAAAACCAAGATGGTCTACCTCTACCCAAGAAATCCAAGATGAGTCATTTTCCTGTCTCCCTTTCCACTTCACAAGATATTCTTTGTATTGTCTTCCTCTGGTTCTACGTACAACTTTGCTATCCAAGATGTCCTTAATCTACACTAGTGATTGCTGTGGTAACTACTTCAAATTTTCTTTAAGGATATCATTGAACTCTATTCCATGATACTGATATGGGTCTGCAATGTTGAAAACTGGTTATATACCCTGATGCAGGAGCATCCCTAGTTCAAGAGCAATCTTGCATCAACCGAAAACATTTGTAGTTCAATTTGTTTTCTTTTTCTAGTTCAGTTAAGGCAGTTTAGTCAATAGCAGTTTTGTATTTTGGTTTGCATTCTACTGTAGTTGCATTTTAGATCTTGCAGAGTAGGACTTAGAATCTAGATTCATTCAACTACATCATATCCAGAATTCAGAGCATTTGGATTAGTTACTGGAAAGTTATGGCCATCAGAAGATCAACTATTTTCTCAAAACAGAGCATCCTAACAATCTCTAATAATTAGCTAAAGGAGAAGACTTGTAGAGTATTCCACAACTTGTGGATTTTAATGACACATCATTCAATGATCTTTGGTTCATGGCTAACCTTCCCCAAGATCTACACATCATTCCATTCATTTGCAGAGGTGTTCTATGCATTTAGGTCTGATCTATCTGTGTACACATGTTACAGCTCTTCATTGAAGTTTGTGATCTTTCTTGGCCAACACAAAGGAATCTTTTGTACTAGAGATGATATATATATTGATCTAATAGATCACTAGGAAAGTAGTTAGTGATTGATTCATAATCCTTAGTCTAGCTTTTGAGTGAAGGAAATTCAAAGCTATATCTTGTGCATATTCTGATATTCTGTAATCGGGCCCTTGAGCCCTAATTATAAGCTTGCATGTTGCTAGCCAGCTTGTATTTGAATTATACGATATATTGAATGACTAAATCTACATTTGTTTCATATCATTGATTTGTTTCCATTGTTTTTACTCTTGCTGCACATTCTGGATAGTTCATTCTATAAACCCTCTTATCGTGACTACACCAAGTGCTATCAGACCGAAAGTTTGAATCTTTCAGAGAGAATTGATTTGAATTGGAAAGGGAATTCCATAAGATATTATTGTGGATAGATTTCCAAATTAAGGCAGGTTACTTGTGTCGCAACTGATCACTGATTGTGAGGTAGTTGTCACCTTGTATCCTGATCACCAAACTTGAGGCAGTTTGCATTTGATCCTAGGAAGATGCCACCAAGGAGAGTTACTACTATTGGAACAATGGCTGGTAGAATGGATGAGATGATATAAATGATGAAAACAATGTGAATTTCATTGGATGTCATTGAAGAAGATAGGCGAAGGGGATTGACATCAAGACCTAATGTTGAAAGTGATGACGAAGAGGAATTTCAATCTGTTGAACAAATTGGCAAAACCCTAGGAGGTGATAGAGAAGAAGAATCAGATCAAGTTAAGATGTTGCAAGCTATTTCAAAGATTAGAAAGAGACCTAGAGTTGATGCACCAAATTATACTGGTAATTTGAACCCTAAAGAATTGATCGATTGGATAAATGACATGGAAGAATACTTTGAGTATGAAGAAGTTGAAGATCCAGAGAAGGTGAAATTTGCAAAGACAAAGTTGAAAGGACATGCTTCTATATGGTGGAAAGAAGTTCAGTTGGATAGAAACAGAAGAGGAAAAAAAAACATTACAAAGTGGGATAGAATAGTGACAAAACTGAAGAATCAATTCATACCTGCTGACTATGAGTTAGAACTGTTGAAAATATTGCAAAACTTGAGACAAAAGGAGAAATCTATGAAGGAGTATACTGAAGAATTTCATAAGATGATCATAAGGATAGGACACAGTGAAGAAAACAAGGAGAAAGTTGCTAGATACATCAATGGATAGAGATTGAACATTCAAGAAGAACTAAGCTTGGTAAGGATGACATCTCTTGAAGAAGCATATCAGTTTTCCCTGAAAGTTGAAGAGAAGTTGAATAAGAGGCATGATCAGAAATAAAGAGGCAAAGGAGGTAAATTTCAGAAAGGTAGAACATTTTCTAGAGGAGACAGATCACATCTGAAGCAGAACAAGTTTGACAACACATTTAAGAAGGATGACAGGGATAGCAATGCATACCGGAGTAATGATAGAAATTTTCATCACAAGGGTAATTACAATTCATACTGGAATGAAGGATATAGAAGAGAAGGAAGATGATTTGATAAGAGAACATTCAAAGGCACCTGTTTCAAGCATGGAGGTGAAGGACATAAAGCATTTGAATGTAATCAAGGAAGTACAAGCAAGATAACGGAGAATAGTGGAAGAGCAGCCTATGTGGAAGAACCTGTTGGATCATCCAGTTTAGTCAGTAAACTGGAGAAAGGAGAATCACTTGTGATGAGAAGAGCACTATTCCAAGAAAAGACAACTAAAGAACCACCACAGAGGAAGAGTTTGTTCACAACCAGATGCAAATCATGAGGTAAATGTTGTAAAGTTGTAATTGATAGTGGTAGTTCTGATAACCTAGTTTCAGAGGAGATGGTGACTAAGCTAAAGTTGGAAAGATTGAAACACCCTAAGGCCTATCAAATAGAATGGATTTAGGATGATCACAAGGTACTAGTGAGTGAACAATGTTTGGTGAAATTTCATATTGGATCTTATCATGATGAAGTCTTGTTTGATATTATGCCTATGGATGTTTATCATATTTTGTTGGGTAGACCTTGGCAGTATGATAGGAAAACTATACATGATGGGAGAAAGAATACATATACCATAACATCAAATGGGAAGAGAATTACCTTGATTCCTTCGGAGGAGGATCCTAAGAGTGAAGTATGTGGGAATGCTAGAATCTGTGTGGTAGATGGGAGAAAATTTTTGGATGGTTTGAGACATGAGAATATGTGTTATGCTTTGATTCCTAAGAAGCCTAAAGCATTAAAGGACACTAAAGAATTACAGCTGGAGGAGATAAAGGAGTTGCTGACAGAGTATAAAGACATCATATCAAATAATGTACCTGAAGGATTGCCACCAATAAGGAGTATTAGTCATCACATGGACCTTATACTGAGAGCTAGTTTCCCTATCAAAGTAGCACATAGAATGACACCAATAGAGAATGAAGAACTCAATATATAGTTATACGAATTATTGAGGAAAGGTTTGATTAGAGAAAGTTTGTCCGTGTGTAGTACCTACAGTGATAGCACCTAAGAAGGATGGAGAATGGAGAATGTGTATTGACTCTAGAGCAATAAACAAAAGCACAGTTAAGTATAGATTTCCTTTACGAAGGATGGATGATATCATGGATTGTTTGAGTGGAGCAAGATATTTCACAAAGATAGACTTGAAAAGTGGATACCATCATATCAGAATCAGAGAAGGAGATGAATGGAAGAGTCCTTTTAAGACAAATGAAGGATTGTATGAGTGGTTAGTGATGCCTTTTGGATTGACAAATATGACGATCACTTTCATGAGATTGATGAATGAAGTCTTGAAGAAATTATTGGGTAAGTTTGTGATTGTATACTTGGATGATAGTCTAATTTTTAGGAGGACAAAAGAAGAAAATATGCAGCACCTTACACATGTATTATAAAGGTTGATAGAAGAGAAATTGCTGATAAACATAAAGAAGTGTAGTTTCATGAATGTAGAACAAGTGTACTTAGGATTCGTGATTTCTATGGAAGGATTGAAGATGGACCCTGAGAAAATGAGAGCAATTGTTGAATGGACTACACTAGAGAGCATTGGAGAGGTTAGATCATTTCATGGATTGGCTAGTTTCTACCAGAAGTTCATTAGAAATTTTAGTTCAATACGTAGCCCTATGACAGAGACAATGAGAGGTGACAGAAAAGATTTCAAGTGCACATCAGGAGAAAACAAAAGTTTTGAATTGTTGAAGTAGAAAGTGACAGAGCAACCTATTTTAGCATTACCAGATTTCAATAAGGTATTTCAAGTTAATTGTGATACAAGTTGGAATGCAATTCAAGCAGTATTAAGTCAAGAAGGAAGACTTGTGGCATATTTCAATGAGAATTTGAATGATGCAAGGAGAAGATATTTAGTTTATGATCAAGAGTTCTATGCTATAATTCAAGCCCTAAAGAAGTGGAAACATTATTTGTTGCCTAAGGAGTTTGTGTTGTATACAAATCATCAAACTTTCAATATTTGAATAGTTAAGGTAAGTTGAATTAGGGGCATATGAGATGGGTAGAGTTCATGCAGAGTTATACTTTTGTGTTGAAGGATAGGAGTGGCAAATCAAACAGTGTTGTAGATGCATTGAGTAGGAGGAGGAATTTGCTGACAGAGATGAGAGTTGAAGTGTTGGGATTTGATGAATTGAAGAAAATGTATGAGGGACACAATAATTTTGTAGAACCTTGGAAAGCATGCAAGGAACCAGTTGTGATAGATAGGAGTAAATGGTTGGATTATTTCATTTAGGAAGATATGTTGTTAAGAGGAAATTAGTTTTGCATACCTAAAAGTTCAATGAGAGACAATTTGATCAAGGAGAGACATAGTGGTGGATTGGCAAGACATTTTAGCATTGATAAGATAGTGGCTTTGGTGAGTGAAAATCACTTTTGGCCTCATATACATAAGGATGTTAGGAAATTTGTGTAGAGTTGTAGAGTTTGCCAAGTTGCAAAAGAGAGCAGTTAGAATACTAGATTGTATAAACCTTTGATAGTACTGGAGAGACCTTAGGAAGACATAAGCATGGATTTTGTGATGGGATTGCCTGAGACATAGGGAGGACATGATTCTATATTTCTAGTGGTAGACAGATTTTCAAAGATGACTCATTTCATACCTTGTAAGAAGACAACTGATGTAGTGCATGTAGAAGACCTATTTTTCAAAGAGATTGTGAGACTGCATGGATTACCTAGGAGTATAATTTCAGACAAAGATGCTAGCTTCTTTGGATATTTTTGGAAGACAATTTGGAAGAAGATGAAGACAAATTTGAAGTTCAATTCAACATTTCATCCACAGACTGATGGATAGATAGAGGTAGAGAATAGGAGTTTGGGAAACTTATTGAGATGTTTGGTTGGAGAGAAGATAGGAAGTTGGAATTTGATTCTTTCACAAGTAGAATTTGCATAGAATAATTCAATAAGTAGGAGTATCGGAAGAACACCTCTTGAGATTGTTACCGGAGTGAATTCTAGAGGAGTTGCAGAATTGAGAGATATAAGTGTAGAAGAAAAGAGAAGTGCAGAAGCAAAAGAATTTGCAGATCACATGAAGACAGTGCATAATCAGGTTAACAAGCATTTGGAAGACACGAACAACAAATACAAGGAGCAAGCAGATGAGAAGAGAAGACAAAAATAATTTGTAGTAGGGAATGAAGTGATGGTATACTTGAGAAAAGAAAGATTTTCAGTTGGAACATATAACAAGTTGAAGATGAAGAAGTTTGGACCTTGTAGGATACTCAGGAAAATTGATTCAGGAAATGCATATGAAGTGGAGTTACCAGAGACATTGGGCATATCACCTATTTTCAATATTGTAGACCTAGACCAGTATCATGAAACAAAGTTCAATGACAGTATGGCAGAGGACTTGAAGAAGCAGTTACCACAACAAGCATTAGAGAAGATTGTAGACATTTTGGACAATAGAGTTAGATGCAGCACTAGAGGAAGACAATACAAAGAATACCTTGTGAAGTGGAAAGGTAGACTAGAAGAAGACTCATCATGGATTTCTTAGGCTAAGGTGGACTGTCTTGGGTCTCCCCTAGCCCTAGCAAAGTGAGGAACTCACTTTTTCAATAACCCCAGATGTCTGATGCAGGAGCATCCCTGGGTCAAGAGTAATCTTGCATCAACCAAAAACATTTGTAGTTCAGTTTGTTTTATTTTTCCAATTTAGTTCAGGTAGTTCAGTTAGTAGTAATTTCTGTATTTTGTTCTACATTCTACTGCAATTGCATTTTAGATCTTCTGGAGAAGGACTTAGCATCTAGATTCATTCATCTACATCATATCCAAAATTTAGAGCATGTGGATCAGTTACCAGAAAGTTATCACCATCAGAAGATCTATTGTTTTCTCAAAATAGAGCATCCTGACAATCTCTGATAATCAGCTAAAGGAGAAGACTTGCAAAGCATTCCTTGACTTGTGGAACTTAGTGCCACATCATTCAATAATCTTTGGTTCATGGCTGACCTTCCGTGAGATCTACACATCATTCCATTCATTTGCAGAGGTGTTCTATGCATTTAGGTCTAATCTATCCATGTACACACATTACAACTCTTGATTGGGGTTTGTGATCTTTCTTAGCTAACGCAGAGGAATCTTTTGTATTGGAGATGATATATATTGATGTAATAGATCCCTAGGAAAGTAGTTAGTGATTGATTCATAATCCTTAGTCTAGCTTTTGAGAGAAGGAACTTTAAAGCTATATCTTTTGCATATTCTGATATTCTATAATCAGACCCTTGAGCCCTAATTGTAAGCCTGCATGTTGTCGGCCAGCTTGTATTTGAATTCTATGATATACTGAATGACTAAATCTACATTTGTTTCATATCTTTGATTTTTTTCTATTGTGTTTACTCTTACTACACGGTCTGGATAGTTCATTCTTTGAACCCTCCTACCGTGACTACACCATACTGAGTTCCTCTAGCAGCTCCACTTCATATGCATTTCCTAAATCAAACTTCCTTAGTATCCTACATGGTCCAATATTCTTAATCTTCAGCTTGTTATATGTCCCATCTAGAAATCTTTCTTTTCTCAAGTATACCATCACTTCATCTCCCATTGCAAATTCCTTGTGTCTCCTCTTCTCATCTACTTTCTCTTTATATTTACTATTCATCTCCTCAAAATGCTTCTTAACTTGATTATGCATTATCTCCATGTTTCCTTCAAATTCATCTACTTCTGCACTCCTTTTATCTTCCATACTGATGTCTCTCAACTCTGCAATTCATCTAGGGTTAGTTCTTGTCTCAATCTCAAATGGTGTTCTTCTAGTACTCCTATTTACTGAATTATTGTATGTAAACTCTTCTTGTGATAGAATTAAATCCCAATTTCCTACCTTCTCTCCAGCCAAACATCTCAACAAGTTTCCCAAACTCCTATTTACTACCTTTATCTATCCATTTGTCTATGGATGAAATGCTGAACTAAACTTCAAATCTGTCTTCATCTTCTTCCAAATTGTCCTCCAAAAATACCCAAGAAATATGGTATCTCTATCTGAAATTATGCTCTCAGGTAATCAATGCAATCTCACAATCTCCTTGAAAAATAGGTCAACTACATACACTACATTAGTTGTCTTCTTACAAAGTATGAATTGTGCCATCTTTAAAAATCTATCCACCACTACGAATATAGAATCATGTCCTCTCTATGTCTTTGGCAATCCCATTATGAAATCCATGCTTATGTCTTCCCAAGGTCTCTTTGGTACTGTCAAAGGTTTATACAATCTAGTATTCTAACTACTCCCTTTGTAGGTTGACAAATTCTATAACTCTGCACAAATTTCCTAACATCCTTATGTATCTAAGGCCAAAAGTAATTTTCACTTACAAAAGCTATTGTCTTATCAATGCCAAAATGTCCTACCAATCCACCACTATGCTTCTCTTTGATCAAATTGTCTCTCATTGAACTCCTAGGTATGCATATTTGGTTTCCTTTGAACAACATATCTTCTTGAATGAAATAATCCAACCACTTACTCCTATCTATCATAGCAGTTTCCTTACATGCTTTCCAAGGTTCTAAAAAATCAAGATCTTCCTCATACATTTTCTTTAAATCCTCAAATCCGAACACTTCAACTCTCATCTCTGTCAGCAGGTTCCTTCTTCTACTTAATGCATCTATAAATTTGTTTCATTTTCCACTCCTATGCTTTAATACAAAAGTATAACTATGCATGAATTCTACCCATCTCATATGTTTCTAATTCAACTTTCCTTGACTATTCAAATATTGTAAATCTTGGTGATCTGTATACACCACAAACTCCTTAGGCAACAAGTCATGTCTCCACTTCTTCAAGGCTCAAATTATGGCATAGAACTCTTGATCATAAACTGAATATCTTCTCCTTGCATCACTCAACTTCTCACTGAAATATGCTACAGGTCTACCTTCTTGACTTAGTACTGCTCTTATTGAATTCCCACTTGCATCACAATCTACTTGAAATACCTTATTCAAATCAAGTAATGCCAACACAAGTTGTTCTATCACTTTCTACTTTAATAGCTCAAAGCTTTTTTCTATTCCTGATGTCCACTTAAAGTCTTTTCTGTCACCTCTCATTGTCTCTGTCATAGGGTTACAAACTAAACTAAAATTCCTGATGAACTTCCAGTAGAAACTAGCTAATCCATGAAATGATCTAACTTCTCTAATGCTCTCTGGTGTAGGCCATTCAACAATTTCTCTTACTTTCTTAGCATCCATCTTCAATCCTTCTGTAGAAATCACAAATCCCAAGTATACCAATTCTTCCTTCATGAAACTACACTTTGTGATGTTTATCATCAATTTCTCTTCTCTCAGTCTCTGCAATAGTTGTCCCAGGTGCCACAAATATTCTTCTTTTGTCTTATTGAATATCAAAATATCATCCAAATATACAATTAAAAACTTACCCAAGAATTTCTTCAAGACCTCATTCATCAGTCTCATGAAAGTACTCTATGCATTTGTCAATCCAAAATGTATCACTAACCACTCATACAATCCTTCATTTGTCTTAAAAGTAGTCTTCCACTCATCTCCTTCTCTAATTCCTATCTGATGGTGTCTACTTTTTAAGTCTATCTTTGTAAATTATTTTTCTCCACTCAAAGAGTCCATGATATCATCCATCCTAGGTAAAGGAAATCAATACTTAACTATGATCTTGTTTATTGCTCTAGAGTCTATACACATTCTCTATTCTCCATCCTTCTTTGGTGCTAAAACTATAGGTACTCCACAAGGACTGAAACTTTCTCTGATCAAACCTTTCCTCAACAACTCATGTATTTGTCTGTTCAATTTTTCATTCCCTATTAGTGTCATTCTACGTGTTTCTTTGTTTGGAAAACTAGCTCTAGGTTGTAAGATCCATGTGATGACTAATACCCCTGATTGGTGGAAATCCTTCTAGTACATTATTTGATATGATGTCTTCATACTTTGTCAGCAACTCCATTATCTCCTCTAGCTATGATTCTTTACTCTTTATATTTTCAGGCTTCCTAGGGATCAAAACATAACACATATTCTCATGTCTCAAACCATCCAAAAATTTTCTTCCATCTACCAAATAGATTTTAGTATTCCTACATACTTCACTCTTAGGATCATCTTCCAAAAGAATCAAAGTAATTCTCTTTCCATTTGATGTTATAGTATATGTATTATTTCTCCTATCATGTATATCTTTTTTATCATACTTCCATGATCTACCCAACAAAATATGACATAAATCCATAGGCATAATATCACACAATACTTCATCATGATAAGATCCAATATGAAATTTAAGAAAACATTGTTCACTCACTCGTAACTTATGATCACCATGAATCCATGCTATCTGATAGGGCTTAGGGTGTTTCAATCTTTCCAACTTCAACTTAGTCAGCATCTCTTCTGAAACTAGGTTAAATGAACTACCACTATCAATTACAACTTTACAACAATTAGCTCCTAAGTTGCATCTGGTTCTAAACAAACTTTTCCTGTGTCGCCATTCTTCATTTGTCTCTGCTTGAAATAGTGCTCTTCTCATGACAATTGATTCTCCTTTCTCAAGTTTACCAACTGAACTAGGTGATCCAACAGGTTCTTCTTCCACATAGGCTACTCTTCCACTATTCTCTATCCTATTTCTTGTACTCCCTTGATTACATTAAAATGTGCTATGTCCTTCACCTCCACATTTAAAATAGGTTCCTTGAAATGTTATCCTATTAGGTCTTCTTCCTTCTCTTCTATATCCTTCACTCTGGTATGGACTACGGTTTACTCTACAATAGAAAGTTTCGTCATCTCTCTGGTATGGATTGTTATCTCTGTCTTCCTTCTTGAATGTGTTTTCTTGTTTTCTCTACTCTACATATGATCTTTCTCCTCTAGAAAATGTTCTACCTCTCTAAAATTTACCTCCTCTGCCTCTCTATCTTTGATTGTGCCTCTTGTTCAACTATTCTTTAACTTTTAGGGAAAACCGATATGCTTCTTCCAATGTTGCCATCCTTACCAAACTTAGTTCTTGAATGTTCAATCTCAGTTCATTGATGTATCTAGCCACTTTCACCTTGCTTTCTTCATTATGTCCTATCCATATGATCATCATATGAAATTCGTCATTGTGTTCCTTCACAGATTTCTCCTTTTGTCTCAGGTTTTGTAATCTCTTCAATAGTTCCAACTCATAGTCAGTAAGTATAAACTGAGTTTTCAATTTTGTCACCATTTTGTCCCATTTTGTAATCTTCTCTTTTCCTCTTTTGTTTCTTTCCAATTGAACTTATTTCCGCCATATAACAACATGTCCTTTCAACTTTGTCTTTACAAATTTCACCTTCTCTAGATCAACTTCTTCATAGTCAGAGTATTCTTACATGTCATTTATCCAATCAATCAACTCTTCAAGATTCAAATTATCAATATAGTTCGATACATCAATTCTAGGTCTTTTCTCAATCTTTGAAATAGCTTGTATCATCTTGACTTAATCTGATTCTTCCTCTTCATCTCCTAGGGTTACTTCATTTTCATCAGTAGATTGAAATTCTTCATCATCATCATCACTTTCAACATTAGATCATGGTGTAAGTCCTCTTCTTCAATCTTCCTCAACAACATCCAAGTGAACTTGCATTGTTTTCATCATCTCCATCATCTCATCCATCCTTCTAGCCATTGTTCCAATAATAGGGATTCTCCTCGGCATCATTCTTCCTTAGATCAAGTGTCACTACCTCAAATTAGGTGATCGGGCTACAAGGTGACAGCTGGCTCACAATCAGCAATTGGTTGCAACACAAGTAACCTACCTTAAATTCAACAATCTATTCACAACAAGATCTTATGGAATTCCTTTGCCAAATTTGCTCAATTCACTCCCAAAGATTTGAACTTCTCTCTAATACCACTTGGTGCAATCACGGTTAGGAGGGTCCACAAAGTGAACTATCCAGGCCATGCAACTAGAGTAAATGCAATGGAAACAACTCAAAGATATATGACCAATGTAGATTCAGTCATCCAGTAAATCATAGTATTCAAATACAAATTGGCCGGTAATATACGGGCTTGCAATTAGGGCTCACTGGCCTGATTTCACATTTATAGAGTATGCACAAGATATAGCTTTGAAGATCCTTCACGGGAAATTCAAACTATCCACTATGAACTAATTATAAACTACTTTTCTAGCCAACTTTTACATCAATTTATATCATTTTTGGAACATAAAGTTCCTTCGCATTAGCCAAGGAAGATCACAAACTCTAATCAAGAGCTGTAACGTGTGTACATGGATAGGTCAGACCTAATCGTGTAGAACTCCTCCGCAAATAAATAGAATGATGTACAAATCTTAGGGAAGGTCAGCCATGAACTAATCAATATTGAATGATGTGTCATTTAGTTCTGCAAGTCATGAAATGCTCCGCAAGTCTTCTCCTTTAGTTGATTGTCTGAGACTATCATAATGCTCAGTTCTGAGAAAATAGTGAATATTCTAATACTGATATCTTACTGATAACTAATCCAAATGATCTAAGATGTGGATATGATGTGCATGAATGTGTCTAGGTGCTATGTCTAGCTCTGCAAGGTCTAAAATGCAACTGCGGTAGAATGCGGACCAAAATACTAAAATTGCTACTAACTGTACTAAACTAGAAAATGAAAGAAAATAAACTAAAATGCAAATGTTTTTGGTTTATGCAATATTTCTTTTGAACCAAGGAAGCTCCTACATCATCACTACTCAAAATCTCTAGCACTATATGTTAAATCATTAGACCAAGCTTGTAGAAAAGATAGATCCATTGAAGTATTTACTCAACAAAGCAGCTCTGCCAAGTCAACTCGCAAAATGGGTCATGATCCTCAGTGAGTTTGATATAGAGTATGTTGATCAAAAGGTAATGAAAGGACAAGTGATAGCTGATCAACTTGCAAATGCTCCAATAGTAGTAGATCATCCATTGGTTTCTAATTTTCTTGATACGTTAATTTTCATGAAAGAAACTTCAAATACATGGAAGCTTTATTCTGATGGATCTTGTATAAATCATGGTTCAGGGGTTGGAATCCTGTGTGTCACACCTTAAGGAGACACAATACCTAAGTCATTCAGATTGCACTAACAACATAGCTGAATATGAAGCATTTCTCATAGGACTTTGCATGGCTATTAAATGGAAAATCCAAATTCTTCAAGTCTATGGTGATTCACAATTAGTTATCCATTAGGTCAATGATGATTATGATACAATGGATGAAAAGGTCAGATCATATAAGTAGATGGTTGATAGTTTCAATCTATGTTTTGATCTCAACATCTTCAATCAAATTCTATGGATTCAGAATAAAGCAGCCAATGCAATGGCCACCATAGGATCTCTTTTTGATATACCCAACATTGTACCTCAATATGAGTTTTTGGTGGAATAGCTTTTGATCCCTACTTTTGATATTCCTAACTTTGTACTTGTGTGTGAAATTTTTGGTCCTAACTCCCTTTGGTATAGAGATACTTACAAATAACTACATGACCAAATCATTCCCCCTAACTTATCTCCCAACCAATTAAAATATTTTATCCGTCAAGCCTATAGATATGTCATCATCAGTGATACCCTTAACCACTGAAGCCTAGATAGTACCCTCCTTAGATGTCTCAATTTTGATGAAGTGCGAATGGATTTGCATGAAGCACATGATGGTATATGTGGAGCTCACTCAAGCGGTCCTACCTTGGCTAAGAAGATAATGCAAACTGGATACTATTGGCATACTATGGAACGTGATGCATAAAATTTCGTTAAGAAATGTTGACTATGTCAGATACATGGAGATCTTGTACATGCACCTACTCAAGAACTTCATCCAATTACATCATCATGGCCTTTTTCTAAATGGGGACTTGACCTTGTGGGAAAGATTCATCCTACTTCCACTAATGGCCATAAATTCATTATCACTAAAACCGAATACTTTACAAAATGGATTGAAGCCATTCCCATGACCTATATTATTAGCAAGAAAATATCCAACTTCATCCTTAATTACATCATATGCTAGTATGGTGTTCCCCAATCCATCATCACAAATATCATCCATTAAAAAATTAGGATGTCTATGAACTATGCGAGAAATTCCATATCCACCACCATTTCTCCACTCCATATTAACCCCAAGGTAATGGTCAAGCTAAGGCATCTAACAAAACCATCATCAAGATCCTAAAGAAGACTATCAATGACACTAGTTGTGACTGGCACATCCAACTTAACCTAGCCTTACGAGTTTATTAAACTAGCATTTGTACCCCTACTGGAGCCACTCTGTATTCCCTTGTCTTTGGTTCCAAAGCTATTCTTCCCATTGAGGTCAAGTTACCCTTCCTGAGAGTATCTCTGCAGTAGTTCATTGATGATGAAGAGTATCACGTATCCAAATTGCATGACCTAAAATTGTTGGATGAGAGACGATAAAATGCATCAATCCACCTACAAGCCTATCAAAACCTTCTTCATCGCAGCTATAATAATAAAGTTTGGGTTCACCATTTTAACATTAGGGACTTGGTTTTAAAAGAGAATTTGAAGAATCAATTAGACTGAGAGAAGCCTGGAAAGTTTGAACCTAATTGGTTGGGTCCTTACATCATAACTGTAGTATATGTATTCGATGCTTATCAACTTGCTACTCCTGAAGGTGAACCGCTACAAGAACCAATCAATAGCATGCACCTTCACAAGAACTATACATGATCCTCAAGGAATCCTCAAAATATTCATTAAAAGAACATCCAATAGTGAAAACCCCTTCGGTGGCTCTTTGGATGAAAAAAAATTAGTAAAGAGAAATAATCCATCCAATAGTGAAAACCACTTCCGTGGCTCTTTGGATAAGTACCATGGTGAAAACTTGGCAAACAGGTGCCATGTGTAGTCAGTCTTTGCTCTATAATCTATCATCATTCTATTTGGTCTTTCATTTTACCTTACATAATTCCTACAACCTCATCCATAATAAAATTCCACTGGCCTTCCATACATAATCCACTATCCTACCATACATAATCCACATCATAATCCACAATAAGGCTTTGTTGTCCTTCTCATGGCCTGAGAATAGTTGGGATTTTGTGTCTTTCACTTTTCATATCCATCCATAATAAATATTACCCCATCCATTTTCCTTCATAATAATTTTGACCTGTACCTGACTGTGGGCAAATCCTTGACTTATGTTTTCATATGGGATCCTAGACATGGTATTAGAGGATATCAATAAAAAAAAAAATTTAAAAAATAAAAATATTTCAAAAAAAAGTCAAAACATTTCAAAAACTCTAAAAAAATTGAAAAACATAAAAAATTCTAGAAATAGTGTCAGTCATCGAGTCTGTGTCAGTGCCAGTCCACCATGTCGAACTACATAGCCTCTGTGACTTCACATAGGCAAGGCCATTATCAAGGAGCCCCTGAGGCTTTGGTGTGTCCCTTTGGTCTTATCATAATAAGTTTTTTTGTCCATTGCATTCTATAATAAAGAGTCCACATGGTTGAACTACGTTGTCTTTGCACTTTATGTAGGCAAGGCCATCATTGATGAGCCCCCAAGACATTAGGTCAGACGCTTAGGGTCCATTGAGTCAAGCTTATCATTGTTCATATCCCATAATAAGTTGTCTCTTGCTGAGGTTGACACCTTGATCAGACATAAACCAGTTATCTTCCACAAGAGAACTGAGCTTAACCAATCTTGAAACAACAGGTGAAACTATCCATCGAGTCTATAATCATAACCTATCAATTGCCCAGTCATGACTTTTCATCACTATTAGTTATCTTTATCAACAATCAGTTATCTTATACAGAATGTTGCATTGTCGAAACCAAACTCGACATCTTATACAACATGGTTATTTTCCTAAAACTAGACACTATCATCACACATAAATCACATCACCAGTCTTATATAGATTGTCACACTCTTGAAACCAAACTAGGTGTCTTATATGAGGTGTCTCATTTATGAAACTAGACACAATCCTATCATTTTCCTTATACAGGTGGTTGCATCATTAAAACCAGACTTGGCATCTTATATGACATGTTTCCTTCCCTGAAACTAGGTGCTATCCTATAGTTGTATCAAACAAACACTCATTAACTAGCAATAAGATCTAAATGGCTATTGACTCTGTTGGTCTAGTTTGTCTTATCTCTTTATCTGACTGATATTTTGTCATGTTACTATACACCTCAAGGAAGTCTACAAGTGATGAGAGGAGCAAGGATGGATCATGACATTTTTCTCTTTGATTGTTGTTTGTGGTTTGTCTTGGCAATATGATTGGGGAAACTAAGTTCCTTGTGTGTGATTGGGATTCCATTTAAGGCATAATCAAAATATCATGTGCAAGTGAAAGGTCATCTAACACTTTCTTGTACTAGGACTAACATGCTTCATGGTTACTTCCTCACATATTCTGACAAGGTTCTATGTTTACTAGTCTGCATCATGACATTCCTTGTCTATCATGTGCATGTTTGGAAAGGGATAGTATCTTACGCCTTGGTCTATATCATGCCATGGTGCTCATTATCCATTTCCATAATAAAAGCTCTATGATGATAATCATGCAATGAAATTAAAACTCAAAATCTATCAAGCAAGATCCCATTCCATTTCACTCACCCAATCATTCTTCATTTCTTGCTAACACCTTCTCTTTCACATTCACATTTCTTCCTATCATCCTAATTTTTTATTGTCAATGCACTTATGCCTATCAAATTGACTTATCAATAAATTTCCCAAATTTTTTTGAATTTTTTGAAAATATGTCAAATTTCTCGAGGGGGCATCATGCTATACCGCTTTAGCCGAGGCACTCTAGGGCAAGTTTAGGGCCAAATTCTTTTTTATTATTCTTTGACACAACACTCAAATTCACATTGTATCAAAGAGGGGAAATATGTAGACACTTAAAAATGTCTCAAATCTGCGAGTAACATGTTTACACTAATTATTCCCTAATGTCATATTTTTCTATTAATTAAATAATTTTGAAATATTTAATTATTTCACCTTTCTATTTTCCAATCTATAATTAAATAAATTTTTATTTATTTAATTATTCATTTCCATTATTCCTCTTTTCTTCTATAATTAAATAATTTTTTTTTATTATTTAATTATTCACTTTCCATTTCCTCTATACATTATTAAATAATGGTTTCCAATTATTTAATAATTTTCCATTTCCTTCATGATCAAATTTAAATGAATGATTTTTTTAAAAAATTATCCCTCACCTTTATTCTCATCAAAAAAACACATGTCCCTCTATCATTAAATCATTTGTCACACTATTGTCACACTACCACCTTCATTTAAAAAAAAGTTGTCACACCACTACCTTTTATTAAATGAAGGGCCTTTTCTTAAATTATCTTTCAATCTTAGTCATCCACATTACACAATTCATCTTTCAATCCTCACCCTTCATTCAAATCCAAGTCCTCTCTAAAAGCAAGCCTTCATCTCAATTTCAAGGTTAACCACAATCATAATCTTCAATATTTTTCTATCATTCATCTTGTGATAGCGCTATCATACATTCATATTGAGCTTATCATATATCTTGCATGCTACAAATTTGAGAGAAAACAAAGAAAAATGGAGAAGAGAAATGGAGGAGAATCAACTTTGGCGTAGGAATTTAGATATATAGGCTTTTATCATTTGATTTCTATGGCATCTTGTGATGGTGACAGGTTGTCATTGATGTCAAAAGTGTGTTCAGTTGATGATGTAAAGTGCCTTATTTGTTACAGGACATCAAGAGGAGATAGTTATTCATTGCTTGGTCAGTTCATAGAGATGTGGAGTTGGGTTGGTGTAATGTAGTATTGATGGTAAGAGTTTCTTCTTGTTTGAAGATGTCATTGATCATTAGTTTGGAAATGTGATGTCATACATTTGAGGTCACATGATGTGAATTTGACAAGGTTGTCAGGTTGTGCTCAAGACAAGATATGAGATGTGATCTTCATTCTTGGTTTACTTGGTTTACAAAGATTGTCTTCACAATCACCTTGGAAAGATCATTTTGGATAGTGGGATCTTGCTTATGTTATCCTGACTTAGTTTGATATCATGGTCCCTTGCAAATGGTATTGTATACAGTGACATCATGTTTTTAGAAGGTTACAAATGATAGTGGCTTGATACAAATAACATGATATGGTCTTCATTTGATATCAGTTATAGCTGATCCTCATTTGTTGATAGTTGTGGCTTTCAAGTCATGTCTTCATGTCTCCATGTCTTTTTAGTGTCATCAAATCTTATAGTGTCTTCTTGTCTTGGTCATTTCTGTGTCATAAAGTCATGATTTGTTCATTGTCATATTTCATGTTCTTGACTCTTGAGATATCTATTGATATACATGTCAAATGCCTAAATGTCAAATGCCACTAAGTCTATGTCTTGCTCATGTTTTTATCATTACACAAAGTTGTCTAAGGTCTCTACAATTATTAATGATGGATGAGTCTATATTCTGGTCTAATGTTATGTATTGTCTAAAACCTAAAAATTAAGACTTATCTTTTAAAATACCTAAACATAATCCTAAGTTATCCTTTCATACTACCCGTCATCTCTTTATGTTTTATTTTTCTATTGACCGAGAGAAGTGGTAATCGTATCTTAAGTTATAACTAAAGGGGTTAAACAACGTTGGGAGACTAGCCCCTACCTCATTGCTAGACTGATGCAATCGGTAGTAACTTGTGAGCCTGAGCGCCAAAAGGTGAATGAACAATCACATTTGAAATGTGAATGGGCGCGATTTTTGAAATCGATGGATAGTGTTTAAAATAAGAAATCAGACTATGTGGCTCAACTTTGAAGTTCATTTGGCTATCAAGACTGCAGATAATATGCTTTTTAATCTATTTTTAGTTATTAGTGGTAGTTTTGTTGGAGGATTCTAAAGCAATTTTTTTAAGGCATTTATTTTAGAAAGATTTTCTTTCTTTCTTAAATCCCTTCATGGCAGATGAAGACAAAGGATTCCTTCTAATATTTGTTTGAAAAGATTTCTTTTTGTGGCTTTTATGCCTTATAATTTTTTGTTAAGTCTGAGCATGAAAGGGCAGATTGATGAAGCTTTATTGAAGATGTTTTTGCAGATAAAAAGGTTGAAGAACATTCAATGATTTTTTATACAAAGGAAAAAAAAATTTGAAGTCTTGTTGAAAAGAAAATGAAGAATTTGAAGCAGAAGATGAAAAGGTTTGAAGAAGATGAAAGAGATTTTTTTTTAGAAGATGAAAGTTCTCAGATATTTTATTTTTTTTCAGGGCATTAATTGATTTAATTAAAGATTCTTTATATGACCTTATTATTGTTTTAGATGAATTGTTTGTGTAGAGAAGGTGAAAGGGTTGGAGATTTTTGAAGAAGATTTTCATGTTTTATTTTTGCAGTTTGAAGGGACAATTTTGAAGACAAAAATTGTCCAAAGTGAAATGTCAAAGAATATGAAAGGTCCAATTTTTATGCACAGTGAAATTAAAAAATTAGAGAAGATAAATTATGTGAAAGGTCGGGAGAGGATTTTTATCTTCTTGATTTTTATGTCATCATGTGTGCCTTGAGAGTATGAGTGAGTGCAAGTCAATGATTATTTAATTTGATAATACAGTTGAAATGGGTGTGATTTGAAATGAAAAATTGAAGACCACTTGAATGACACAGACTGGAAATTAATTGTGCAGAGATAAACTGAATCAGATATAGAGATTGAGAAGATCATCAAAAAGACAATTAACTACATCAGGTGAATTAGAATGCAGAGATAATCAGGTGAGTTGTTTTTATTAAAGATGAAATACATAGGAAGACATTGATAATGTATTGTGAATCAGGTAATTTGGTTATATAGAGATCATGAAATTGATAAGCAGATTGGATTGAATATGATTGCAAATTCAGAGAAGACATGTTGAGTAATGGTGCAAATCACATTGAGTGGCAATCACTTCTTGCACACTTTGTAGTTTGTTTTGTATTAGGGGTTGGTGCTCCTTGAAGTTGGTGCTTCTAAACATTGTAATCAGTGAGATTTTTGATAAAGCCAGTGAGGCAGTTTTTGAGTGGTTTTTCTACCCTTGGAGGGTTTTCCACTCGTGCAAATCTTATGTCATAATGTATATTGATCTTCTCTGTGTGTGTATGATTTACTCATGAGGTTTTGTTCTCTTTCTTCATTTTCAGTCATGTGCATATGTGTTTGACAAATCAATGATATCTTTCTATTTGTATCTTGAAAGTTAAAGTTTGCAAAAAGATTTGAAAATTTACACAACACTAATTCACCCCCCCTCTCAGTGTTGTCCCGGACTCCTACATCTTGTGCTTCAATGTTAGATTAGGATCTTTATGGCTTGAATTTAGATAGTTTTGTGGTTGCTAATATTGATGATTCATGCAATTACCCTAATTTTGCCTGATCTATAAAAATAAAGGATGAAGTATTATTTTATAAAATTTAATTACTTAAAAGGAAAGGAGGAAATATCTACACTATTTTAATACTTCAAGGAATAAAATTATTCCCATCCCTGACATATGTTTGAAGACTGTGCTTTTTGCTCTATTGAGCTATTAAGTGAACACCACAGAGAATTTATCAAGGTTTATACTTGGCAATAAAATAACATGTTATCAAACACCTAGAGTCTTGGGAAGAGGGAGGGAAGGCTTATTACAAAGGGAATATAAGAGTTGGAGGGATGTTGGAAAGAGGAATGGAATTGGGAAGAGAGAGGAAAAGGAAGAATTTAGGGTGAAGGAAGAAAACTAGAGATACTAGACAAAAGAATTTAAGAGTTTCAAAAAGATTGAGGTAAGAATTTTACCAGACTATTCAATTTGAACATAGATTACAAAGAAACTCTTAACCAGGCTTATTTCACAAAAAAGGTAGTAGATATTTCCTTCATTTTCTTTTTAAAACTTCTGAGCAGCTATAGGTTGCATTCCATCTTGTGTTTGTAAGATCTGAGTCTTTAAATAAACAACAAATTTGGTATATTCAGCTGCCACCATATGTAAATTCATTAATTTAGAGTAGATGTAGAATTAGATAGCTCTAGATGAGGGCCATCTGTTTGGAATACCTGCAAGAAAATTTCAATCCAGTTAACTTGAATCAAAGGAAACACATTATGTATGATACATACCTTCATAGTGAATATAGTACATGATTTTAACATATCAGAGAGGTATTTTAAACTAGAATAATTTTAGAAATAAATGTTCTTAAAACTCTATATGTGTAGAAATAAAAGTTGGAGTAGAATAGTGAATTCATTATAATGAATATGCCATACTTTAGGGCAACCAAAGAAATAATTCAAGGGCTGCTAGCATAGAAAAAAGAATCTGGGTGATCCATTGAAGGGAGGCAACCCTTCCAATGGAGATGCCTCCATTAGAGATGCCTCCTCTTATTGTTGTAGACATAAAACAATGAAATAAAACTACTCTTCACTTTAAAACATATCTTATAATCTTTCACTACTTTAGCATATTAAATGCCTTTTGAGATTCCTACAAATACTCCTTGAAATCTCCTATTATGAAAAAGGAAAAATGCCTTTAAAAGGCAGCAAATAAAAAAAATAAATGACCCATAAGTACTAAGTTTTATGGTTACCTTATAATTTATTAAAGGATGGAAAATATATAGAAGGAAGAAAGTGAAAGAATTGCTATGATAAATAAATTTTTTATTAGAAAATAACCATGAAAGAATGAAACAAAAAATTTCTTATCTACTAAATTTAAGAAAAATAAATTCTTTACATTGGACCATAGATGATAATCTCTTGAAATCATTTTTTAATGACTAGTTTAATGGTAGCCATAATAATGGAATTGGTTATAAATTTTATTGCCAACATGTACATGATTGATGTGAATGGTTTGATTTCAAGCAGAAATACTTTTCAAAGAATTAAAATCATTGATGTCATCTTGAATTTATGGTTGCATGTCTATATGGTTGCATTGGGAAATGGGTAGAATGCATAGTTAAATTCATTTCACTATCATGCATGACAACCTTGAGGAACTAGTTTCTTCAAGATGGGTTGGGTTGCTTGTGTTGGTACCATGGAGAAGTTTTGGATTTGTAGTAGGGTGGAAGTCACCTCTATGATGCTCTCTCGACTTTGGGGTATGAAGGATGAGCTTTGGGGGAGAGATTACACTGAGATGCTATGTCACATTTGAGAACTTGCTACATCTAATAAAGATATGTAATCTTGTAAATTTGATATAGCTTTCCATTATATGTTGAGTATCCAACATTGTGAACATATGTAAAGCCTAATTCCTTTATGAGATTTGAATTTGGTGTTACATAACTCTGAATTTGACATAATTGGGATTTCATTTATCTATTTTGTCCTAAGATGATAAATAATTCTATTGTAGAAACATTCATGAAATATTTGTTACATGTACCTAATCGGTGTTACCATTGATGTCAACATATCTTTGTTGTCATTGGTGTCAACTGTATCCTATTTTGTTATTTGTTTAGAAGCCTTATATGTTGAGTATGTTGATAAAATTAGCCTCTCTAAAAGAATCAAAAAGTAAACAGTGAATCACAGTGAAGACAGTGTGTTGCATACTGAAGAACGGTCTAGAAGATTGCTTCGCATTTCTTGCTGACAGAAGATCTTGGTTTGTCGATTGGAAGTTATTTAGAAGCATGGCTGAAGATGCTAAATCCTAAGTTTGAGCCTTTGGTATGAATATTTGAGTGAGTCACATTCACAAGAGTAAAACCTACTTTTTCTAATTAATCATTGGTGCCTGAGAGAAAGTATTTTGCTCCACATTCCTCTGCATTAAAGTGTTTTTCTTTGTAGTTCTAAAGGGAAGTCTAGGATGATGATAAGTGCCTACAATTGCAATGGTTCATGTTTTGGTAGTCTGCAAGCTATCTTTCTTTTATGACAGTTGAAGATAGTGAAGTTCATGTGCTCCAGTGTGAAGAATCTCATGAATAAAGTGGTTTGATTTTGTGTAGTTTCTCCTAATGATTTCAATGTGCTTGTGGGTTTCTCTTGATCATGTTCTTACCTTTACATTGGTCCACATTAAGGAAATGAGTTCATGTTTGAAGATTATTCCTAGATAATATAGCGTGTAACTAGTCTTAACCGACTTCGTTAAATCTTGTAATTATGGAGATCCCTTGAAGATTATGGAAGCATGTTGTTGACTTTTTCCCAGACTGGACGCTTATTCCCAGATTTCCCTACAAGGTAGCCATCAGTGATCAACAGGATCTCTGGGCCAGGGGGTCAACAGTGTAGGAGATAGACTCTATATTTTATCTCCTCTTCTTCTTCAGGCTCTGCAAGACCTAGGGGGGTATTCCCTACTCAACATCCATGAGGATATGCATGCAAGGCTGGGATGTTGACAGAAAGCAGATGAGTCCTCCTGTAAGTAGACCAAAACTGAAAGATAAGGGCAAAGGGGCTAGCTTTGGGCCTATTTGCAGTTGTAGACAGAGGACTGAGGTTCCTAAAACTAACTCTAATGTCCTAATGTTGGTTTTAGATTTTGATTTGGATTTTAAGCTTGGATGCAAAGCTGGATATGGTTATAACACAAAACAAAGCATGATTGGTGCCTATCCAGGGCCTGGAGTCAGTAGACATACACCTGTGAATGATCAGCAAGAATAGCTAAAACTGGATTTCAAGGGGATACATGTGATACCTGCCCTACAGGTATCTCCCAATACAGAGTGTTAGGTTATCTCTACTTATGGTATCCCTACTGCAGTATACCCTTCCCAATGTTCAACCTGAAAACAGTTTAATCTACCCCTTGAGTAGAAGTTAAAAGATTAGACAGTCAACATAGGAATTCTATGCTCTAGAATCTAAACATTACCAAACATCCAGATTCAGAAGAAGAATACATGCAATACTGGAGACAGAATTAACACAACACATGCCAAACAGCATTTCTCATATAAGTTTAATCATGAAATCAGTGGGTTCATGCCAAAAACATACAACAAGAGATACATAAACTCACAGGTAAGCTGTACAGAGCAACCAGATCAGCTTGTTATGCATTACAGAGCCAAAATCATCAACTTTCAACAACCTTGAATGGAGCAACACAACCTGCTTATAACAACCAGGTAGGTGCTCAGCAATTAATTACATGGTTGACCAAAATTTTGCCAGATACACAGTATCATGAAAATGGCGCTCAAACACGACCGGATTGGCGCCCAAACTTGAATGCAACAGGTAGGGGAGGAGACAGGAAGATTTCTCGAGCCCTGCGCCATTATCCGCTGATGTATACCTTCAGTCGGGTACAGGATCCATCCACGCCATCGCCCATACCTCTGCAATGATCGCCATTAATGGCGCACCAACCCGCGGCCTTGGGAAGAACATCAGTTTTGCAATCGCAACCTTTTCCCGCCGAGATTCATCATCATGATATTTGAAAATGCAGGATATCAATATCCCACATGCACCCCGCGATGACCTCAATAACACTTTATATACTAGGTCATGAGCATATATCATGTCGGCGCTTTTGCTCCTGACGACACTAGTATAGACCTCATCATCATCATCCACCAGCAGCATGATATCCCGTTGTTCGAAATATCACCCTGACGTCATCATGATATTTGAAATATAACCTTCATGATAATCGGCACAACCTGATCCTTCAGAGGAACATCCTCCTGCTGAGCTTATAACAAAAGTCTGGCCGATGAACATCCTGATGACGTCATCATCATATACTGCTGACGTCATCATCATATCTGCCTACTGCGCACCTCTTCATATCCGGATGACGTCATCATCATGTTTGCAAATATCAGGTCTCTTCAAGATGATCAATGTTAGAAATATGACCCCCCCGGGACCTTGATGACGTCATCATCATATTAACGTCATCATGATATTCGGAAGACAACCGGATGTTTGGAAATATCCTCCTGATGTTCAAATATCAGGTTGCACTGTAGCTCTACCATAAGATCGGGGCGATAACTGAATATGATGATGCTGCTTGAAAAGATCACCCCCAGTAGATAATGCGCGAAGCCAGCAGGCGGATATCTCCTTGATATCAGCATCATCATGATGCTCGCACAAACATATATCCGGGTGATATGAAAATATCACCCCCTCCTTCAGAAATATCATGATGCAGATAGGCAGAGAAACAAATATCACCCTGATACATAAGGATGACGTCAGCATCATCCGGATGTTCAAAACAACGAACAAGAAGTAATACAACATCATCAGGATGATATTGACTAAGATCATCCTGACGTTCAAAATATGATGACCCTAGTGAATATCGGGTCGCACTTAGAACTCTTCAATAACATCATCAGGATGATATTAACCAAGATCACCCGACGATGAAAATATCACCCCGGCGAAATATCATGAAGGCAGAAAACGTGATGACCTCCGCAAGCAGCAGGATGATAACTGGAAATATCATGATGATGACGACCCTTAAGAAAAAACAAGTTAGGTCGAACACTTAGAGAATATCCCCTTCAGGATATTGGGGCAACATCATCATGTTTGAGCAAGGTGATAAACGAAAGATCACCGGATACTTTGAAAAATCACCCTCGCAAGCAACTGAGGGCGCACTGTAGCTTATCAGTATCATCAGGATAATAAGCAAATATCACCCGATAGTTGAAATATGATGATGACGATGAGAAAAACAAGTCGACGAAGAACATGATGATGCAGACCATCATCGAAGACAAGATGATGATGATGACCTCCTCCTTCGGAAAATATGATGCTACAGCTGAAAAATGCTGAGGAGGTCTAACACTTAGAACAAATGGGCAAGAAGATAAAGGCTTCAAATGAAGAAACCTCCTGATCATGACAAATCAACCTCAAGTCAAAATGAGTGCTAACAGTGGCTCCGAACGGGGACGTGCAGGTGAAAACCTGCAGCGAGAACCAGATCTCCGGGCAGACCTGACAAAAAGCAAAAAACGCGAGCTGTACAAGGCATTTACACTACATACATATTTTTACAAATGTGCACAGCAACCAGCTATTCATGCAAAATAGAATTTAAGGAATTGGCCATGCACAGGCAATTCCAGAATTTCACCATCTAGGGCCTGGAGGAAATAAGAATCCTCCCCATGAGTATTGCAAACCTGATATGGGCCCATCCATAAGGGTTGAAATTTACCATGTTTACCCTTTTCCTGATCTTTAGCATTCCAAATGAGCACCAGATCATTAACTTGAAACTTCCTATTTGTAGTTCTCCTGTCAAACTGATATTTCATATCCTGTTGTCTTTTGAGATTGATCTGGTGGGCTCTCCTTCTGTCTTCATCCAATGCAACCAGCTGATTCACTCTTTCTGTCATGGGATCTTCAATGTCCTCATCATTTTCCTGAATGAATCTATAAACTGGTAGGAGATTGTTTATGGGCAGTCTAGCTGATGCACCATACACTAGCTCAAAAGGTGACTTCCCAATAGCCCTTTTCACAGTCACTCTGTCAGCCCATACTGCTAAATTCAACTTTGAGTCCCAAGCTCTCTTGTTCTTGTCCAGTATCCTCTTAACAATTTTCATGATGCTCTTATTGCTTGATTCTGCTTGACCATTTCCTTGGGGGTGATATGGTGATGTATATGACAGATTTATCCCATACCTGTTGCAAAAATCAACAAACTCACCTGATCTGAAGCACATTGCATTATCAGTGATTATCTTAGATGGCACTCCAAACCTGATGATGATGTTCTCTAGTATGAAATCTGTCACCACCTTACTTGTAGCTCTTTTAGTTGGAATGGCCTCAATCCATTTGGTAAAGTAGTCAGTGGCCACCAAAATCCAACTGTGTCCCCCACTTGATTTGTCTGCAATTTCCCCTACAAAGTCAATTCCCCATTGCTGGAATGGAGCATCCACAGGTACAGTTTTGAGGGGTAAAGCACCATTATATTTCAGCTTTCCTGAGAATTTCTGGCAAGGGTCACACTTCCTTACTAACTTTTGTGCATCTGAAAAGAGAGTGGGCCACCAATATCCTGCCCTAAGAATTTTATGAGCTGTTGTTTGGGCAGTATAATGTCCACCACACAATCCTTTATGCATGTCAATCAAAATATTGTTAGCCATGTTCTCATCCACACATCTCAGCAGCACACCATCAGGATTTTTCCAGTACAGCTCACCTTGAACAATGACATACCTGATTGCATGTAGCTTTAGAGTCCTCTTTTGATTGTCACTGAAATGGGAAGGACAATTCAGATTTTGCAAGTAATAGACAATATCCTTGTACCATCCAGATCCTGATACATTTATACTCTCATCTTGGACTGCATTAACTTGGCATGCTTCCAAGTTTGATTGTGCCATCATCTTGGCTAATCCTTGTCCTCTTATCAACTTAGTAACCTGTATGTCTATGTTGAATTCCTGCAGTTTGTTTATCCATCTGCACCTTCTTCCAGTTACCTCCTGCTGAGAGAATATGTCTTTGACTGCTGCATGAGGTACATATGCAATTATACATGACCCTACCAAGTATGGTCTGAAACTTTTAATGGCTCTAACAAGTGCATATGCCTGCTTCTCCATAATATCATACTTCAACTCAGAAGCCTGCAGGGACATACTGAAGAAGGCGATGGGCTGTTCAAAACCATCATCATTTTTCTGTAACAAACATGCAGCTACAGTATGAAAGGAAGCAAATGAGAACACCTGGAATGGCTTAGAAAAATCAGGAGATTTAAGAACAGGGGCCATCTTTATTGCCTCTTTGATATTTTGAAATGATTCTGCTGCTTCCCTTTCCCAGTTGACAGTTGCATCCTTCTTCATCATCTTTGAAATGTTCCTTGTAGTTTCTGCAAAGTTGGGAACAAATCTTCTAACAAAGTTTATCTGTCCAAAAAAGGACTGAACTCCTTTCACAGTTCTTGGCATTTGAATCCTGTCAATAGCTGCCACTCTCTCTGGATCTATCTTGACTCCATCCTTGGAAACAATATGTCCCAAAAGTTTTCCTTCAACTACTCCAAAGGCACACTTCTTTGGGTTTAAAGAAATGCCATATTCTAGTGCTCTTATGAAAATCTGTTCCAAATGCATACAATGCTGCTCTTCTTTCTTTGAGTAGGCAGTCAAATCATCCTGATATACAGCCAGGATGGAATCAATCAGCCCTGCAAAAGCAACATCCATTGCTCTTTGAAATGTAGCACCTGCATTTGTTAGTCCAAATGGCATTCTAACATACACATATGTTCCCCATGGAGTGGTAAAGGCAGTCTTAAATTGTTCTGATTCCTTTACCTTTACCTGATTATATCCTGAAAATCCATCCATCATGGATAGGAGTTCACAACCAGTCACTCTCTGCAACATAGCTTCCATATTAGGCAATGGATAGTTATCCTTCAAAGAGGATACATTCAAGTTCCTGAAATCAACACACAGCCTAATATCACCATTCTTTTTCCTGACTGGGACAAGGTTAGACACCCAAGTTGAATGTCTGATGGGCACAATTATTCCAGCTTCCCTGAGCCTTTTGAGTTCTTCCTGCATCTTGGGAGTTAAGGTAGGATTTATAGGCCTTTGCCTCTGTCTAAATGGCTTGGCTTCAGGCTTCAGTGGGATCTCATGCTGGAATAGGTCTTCCCTATAAGCTTTTAGGTCCTCATATGACCATGCAAAAACATGTTTATACCTTTTCAATAATGCAATCAACATACTTCTTATGTGTGGTTTGAGCTGTTTGCCAATATATACCTTCTTAGGGGCCTGAGATGTCCCCAAATTTATTTCTTCTAAATCCTCCTTATTTGAGGGGGATGTCCTTGTGACCATTTTGTCTCTTCTGTCAAAGGCTCTTTCCAAAGCCACTAATCCTCTAGGGATCTTGTTAGTCTTCAACTGGATGATCTCTTTTCCCACAAGGGTCTCTTTTCCATCTACTATATCTATAAAAGCTTGGAAATCAATCTGTTGATTCTCATACTCATCTATGCAGTGCAAAAATTTCAGCAAATCCCTATCATCATTAAAAACTTGCCAACTGCATATATTTTCTGGTATGGCAGGCCTAGTTTTAATTTCCACATCTGTGACACCTGACAGAGTGATGTCATCTGGCCTTATTGCAATATTAGCTAAGAAATCAGCCATAACATTTTTTGACCTTTCTACCCAGCCAATTGAAAATGCATCAAAAAGTTCAATAGTATCCCAAACAGCATGCTTGTATTGTTTCAGTCTTTTATTTTTTGCAGCATACTTATTCCTGATTTGGGATACAATCAGCTCAGAATCTCCAAATACTCTTAACATTTTAATTCCATGTTTGAGAGCAATATTCAGGCCTAAGAGTAAAGCCTCATATTCTGCAATATTGTTTGTGCAATCAAACCTCAGCAAGAAAGAGAATTTGAGGAGCTTACCAGTTGGAGACAGGAAAACAACTCCAGCTCCAGAGCCTTCTTTTGCACAAGCTCCATCAAAAAACATGGTCCATAAGCCTTGCTGATCCAGCTCATCAATACAGGCATTTTTCTTTTTATCTTCTGCATCATCTGAGACAACCTTGAAGTTATCACAGTCAGTGTCCACAAAGCATACCTGTTCATTTGCTTCTTGGTCTTCCACTGTCTCTGATGATCTCTGCTCTCTAATTAGCTTGACATCCCTGCCATTCATTGGAATCATGGCATATGATAGGTCCAGCTGCATACTTCCACCAATTAGTGCTGCCCATCTTCTTGACAGCAGCATACCATATTGTGGCTTGATGTCAACCACTGTTATATTCATTTTGTATCTTTTTTCAGGAAATGCTGCCAGTTTGAAATCCACATCCTTCATGATTCCAATAACTGGTACCTCTCTGGCATCCATAGCATAGCACTTTCCACATGCCTTGTCAATTGTTAATCCAGTTTGTTGCATGACAGCCAAAGGCATGACATTTGTGGATGCTCCAGAGTCAAGCATACAATTTCTAATTACTTTACCATTTATGACCAGGGAAACATAAAATGGTTCTACCTGTGAAGGACACTTTGTCATGGTCATTCCTAAATAGACTTCAGGAGTCTCATCTTCTTCATTGCACATGACATGTTTCTCACCCTGGGTCTGATCACTTTGTTTAGCTTGAAAAGGTACCCCTGAGATTAGGGATATTGTCCTATTCTTGATCTCTTCCACTTTCATGAGTTCCATAAGTGGAACAGAGACCTTTACCTGAGAGAGGATCTGGGCTATATCAAATGGAGCACAGTTTTGTACAACAGTTGTAGCTTGCTCCACAGCCTTGCTTTTATCCTGAGCTGATTTAGTTTTCATCTTCATAGTTCCCTGATCATCATTCTTGTCTTGGGAACCTCTATTTTGATCTTCAGCCTGAGGGATTTTATTTTCTGGTCCTTGAAATTCATGACCTGCTCTGTATCTAAAGTTCTGCTTATTATTCACCCACTGCCTTTTTTGTGGTTCAGTTCCTTTATGACCATGCACCAGCTGACCTGCAGAAATCTCCTCTAGCTGATGTGAGCTGCCAACTTGATTTCTACCTCTGAGATTGTAGTTGCTCTTGACTTGAGCAACTGCTGCAGCTGTGAAGGCTCTGATTTCCTCATCAGAAGGTCTTTGTAAGTTACTCAGAAAATTGTGTGAGTTCTGAGCATACACATAATTATCTTCATCATCTTCATCATATGGGGACTGTTGGCAGGCCTGAAGTTGATGATCTGCCTTCTCATCAGCATCATAAAGAGTATATCCATTTCCTACAGACATCATGTTAACATCATCATCCTGCACATGATGTGGCTCATTGCATTCATTACAAGATGTAGCATTATCATACAAGGATTGAGCAATCATGCATTGTGACTGTGAATGTGGCATCTGACAGATTATACACCACGGAGCATCATCAGCAATATTTATAGTTTTCTTCAGAGGATCAGGAGTTTCCTTGACATGTTGAGCCCTCTGATTTGTGTTGTTACGTGAAAATACAGGCTTACCATCTTGCCAATTGGTGTTATAAGGCATATCATGTAATGATGGCCTCTTTTCCTGCCTTTCATGCCTTTGATAGACTTGCCTATCAGGACCCATCCCTTTTTCACTTCTAGCTAATCTATAGCTCAGGTCCTTAACAACATTTGCCAGTTTGTCTATCTTATCTTCAGGAGCAGATGTACCTCCTTGAGTGTTCTGAGGCTTATTTGGATTCTGCAGAATTTTTACATCATCCCTTCTATTTGTCTTGCCTGATGCTTTCCTATTGTTTTCAATATTTATTGCAATTCTGAAAGCATCCCTGAGAGTGGCAGGACCCTTATCTCTCAGTCCATATGCAGTCTTTGCATCAAAGGCATTGATATACAAAATTATGCACATAGGTTCATTTGGCCTCATGTGATGTGGCAACTTGTTCAACACTTTAGTAAATCTTGCATTGAAGTCTGCAACCTGCTCATTTGACCCTTTTGTGATACTGGTGAACTCATTTACAAAGAAGCTAGGGTCAGTCTTATCACCATATTGCTCCTTGAACATCCTTTTAAAATCATCCCATGATGAAATGCTCCTGTCAGGCAGATTCCTGTACCATTCTCTTGCCTCATCTATTAAGGATTGCATGAATGACTTCATGAAAACGTCCTCATGCTCCACCTCAAAATTATCCATGACATTTTGAAAGGCCTTTAGATGATCTTCTCCTGACACTGTGTTGTTTCCTAAAAACTTAGGCACTTGCAGCCTCAGATGCTTATCAATGGGGTTAGGATACCCAGGAATACCATCAAACACCAGCTGCCTGAATCTATCTAGCTGCATGGGTTGTCTGTTTGGCTGATTAACATTAACATTTCTGTTTGCATTTTGGTTTCCTAAATGGTTTAGTGGTATCCTAGCATCATTCACATATTGTCTGTCATCATGATGCTGATGTTGCATTTCATATCTTTGCTGATGTCTTTGCATATTTGCATTCTCTAGAGTAGGAACTGAATCATTCTGGGCAGTTCTTAAGGCTTGCACTTTCTGTTTCATATCATCTCTGATTTTCATGGCTTGTAGGTATTCTAGTTCTGCTCTTAGACTTTTGATTTCTTCAGCTAACTGTTCATCCTTAGGTCTGGAGGTAGATGGTCTTATGCCATTCTGGTCATCATCTTCATCATCCCTTAAAGACTCAGCCTCTTCAAACCTTTCACTTGGGTCTAGAAAAGGGCGTTCTTGGAACACCTCTGACCTCATTCTCATACTACCACCCTATTGCCTCTCATATGCACCTTGGATATCAGCTTCTGCACTTGAAAAATAAGGCGCATGCTGTCCTGATGGCCTAGGGTCATTTTGTACCTCATCACTTTTTCTGGGGGAGCTCTCATGACTAGCTGAGACAGTTCCCTTTCTTCTATACATCATTCTTTTTGTTAATGGTAACTCTTCAAATAGAGGATTTTGTTGGGATCTTCTCCCCTGCATATAATTTTACCTTGACCGGTTGGGAGATTACTTCGGAGTCGCCACCTATTTCTAGGAACTGTTTTCTTCTGAAAACCAAGGTTCTTTCACAAGGTTCCCCAGCGGAGTAGATTTATGTTGCTGACTCAGATGGGTCACATGTATATCACTGGAGATGATTAGATAGTACTTTTACTTCACAATCCCCAGTAGAGTCACCAATTTCTGTTGACTTTTTCCCAGACTGGATGCTTATTCCCAGATTTCCCTACAAGGTAGCCATCAGTGATCAACAGGATCTCTAGGCCAGGGGGTCAACAGTGTAGGAGATAGACTCTATATTTTATCTCCTCTTCTTCTTCAGGCTCTGCAAGACCTAGGGGGGTATTCCCTACTCAACATCCATGAGGATATGCATGCAAGGCTGGGATGTTGACAGAAAGCAGATGAGTCCTCCTGTAAGTAGACCAAAACTGAAAGATAAGGGCAAAGGGGCTAGCTTTGGGCCTATTTGCAGTTGTAGACAGAGGACTGAGGTTCCTAAAACTAACTCTAATGTCCTAATGTTGGTTTTAGATTTTGATTTGGATTTTAAGCTTGGATGCAAAGCTGGATATGGTTATAACACAAAACAAAGCATGATTGGTGCCTATCCAGGGCCTGGAGTCAGTAGACATACACCTGTGAATGATCAGCAAGAACAGCTAAAACTGGATTTCAAGGGGATACATGTGATACCTGCCCTACAGGTATCTCCCAATACAGAGTGTTAGGTTATCTCTACTTATGGTATCCCTACTGCAGTATACCTTTCCCAATGTTCAACCTGAAAACAGTTTAATCTACCCCTTGAGTAGAAGTTAAAAGATCAGACAGTCAACATAGGAATTCTATGCTCTAGAATCTAAACATTACCAAACATCCAGATTGAGAAGAAGAATACATGCAATACTGGAGACAGAATTAACACAACACATGCCAAACAGCATTTCTCATATAAGTTTAATCATGAAATCAGTGGGTTCATGCCAAAAACATACAACAAGAGATACATAAACTCACAGGTAAGCTGTACAGAGCAACCAGATCAGCTTGTTATGCATTACAAAGCCAAAATCATCAACTTTCAACAACCTTGAATGGAGCAACACAACCTGCTTATAACAGCCAGGTAGGTGCTCAGCAATTAATTACATGGTTGACCAAAATTTTGCCAGATACACAGTATCATGAAAATGGCGCTCAAACACGACCGGATTGGCGCCCAAACTTGAATGCAGCAGGTAGGGGAGGAGACAGGAAGATTTCTCGAGCCCTGCGCCATTATCCGCTGATGTATACCTTCAGTCGGGTACAGGATCCATCCACGCCATCGCCCATACCTCTGCAACGATCGCCATTAATGGCGCACCAACCCGCGGCCTTGGGAAGAACATCGGTTTTGCAATCACAACCTTTTCCCGCCGAGATTCATCATCATGATATTTGAAAATGCAGGCTATCAATATCCCACATGCACCCCGCGATGACCTCAATAACACTTTATATACTAGGTCATGAGCATATATCATGTCGGCGCTTTTGCTCCTGACGACACTAGTATAGACCTCATCATCATCATCCTCCAGCAGCATGATATCCCGTTGTTCGAAATATCACCCTGACGTCATCATGATATTTGAAATATAACCTTCATGATAATCGGCACAACCTGATCCTTCAGAGGAACATCCTCCTGCTGAGCTTATAACAAAAGTCTGGCCGATGAACATCCTGATGACGTCATCAACATATACTGCTGATGTCATCATCATATCTGCCTACTGCGCACCTCTTCATATCCGGATGACGTCATCATCATGTTTGCAAATATCAGGTCTCTTCAAGATGATCAATGTTAGAAATATGACCCCCCCCGGACCTTGATGACGTCATCATCATATTAACGTCATCATGATATTCGGAAGACAACTGGATGTTTGGAAATATCCTCCTGACGTTCAAATATCAGGTTGCACTGTAGCTCTACCATAAGATCGGGGCGATAACTGAATATGATGATGCTGCTTGAAAAGATCACCCCTAGTAGATAATGCGTGAAGCCAGCAGGCGGATATCTCCTTGATATCAGCATCATCATGATGCTCGCACAAACATATATCCGGGTGATATGAAAATATCACCCCCTCCTTCGGAAATATCATGATGCAGATAGGCAGAGAAACAAATATCACCCTGATATATAAGGATGACGTCAGCATCATCCGGATGTTCAAAACAACGAACAAGAAGTAATACAACATCATCAGGATGATATTGACTAAGATCATCCTGACGTTCAAAATATGATGACCCTAGTGAATATCGGGTCGCACTTAGAACTCTTCAATAACATCATCAGGATGATATTAACCAAGATCACCCGACGATGAAAATATCACCCCGGCGAAATATCATGAAGGCAGAAAACATGATGACCTCCGCAAGCAGCAGGATGATAACTGGAAATATCATGATGATGACGACCCTTAAGAAAAAACAAGTTAGGTCGAACACTTAGAGAATATCCCCTTCAGGATATCGGGGCAACATCATCATGTTTGAGCAAGGTGATAAACGAAAGATCACCGGATACTTTGAAAAATCACCCTCGCAAGCAACTGAGGGCGCACTGTAGCTTATCAGTATCATCAGGATAATAAGCAAATATCACCCGATAGTTGAAATATGATGATGACGATGAGAAAAACAAGTCGACGAAGAACATGATGATGCAGACCATCATCGAAGACAAGATGATGATGATGACCTCCTCCTTCGGAAAATATGATGCTACAGCTGAAAAATGCTGAGGAGGTCTAACACTTAGAACAAATGGGCAAGAAGATAAAGGCTTCAAATGAAGAAACCTCCTGATCATGACAAATCAACCTCAAGTCAAAATGAGTGCTAACACATGTTATGGCGTAGAAGATCATGTTGGAGTCCCAGCAAAGGCATGGTGTGATCTGCATACATCTATACTACAAATCCTTAGCATACTTTTGTATTAGGTCAAGACCTATCTTGTAAAAGTTTGTAATGCTAACCTTGGAGATTGTTCCAATGGTTGATGATTGTAGTGCCGACCTTGATGATCATTCCAAGGTTGATGAAGTGTATAAATACTTGAAATTGAGTGGTGGAAAAGGTGTCCTTGTGCAAAGATGGGAAGATAAGGAAAGAGGTGGAAGGACATAGTAGAGCAGAGGAACCATTGTACTTCAATGTATTAATCTCAGCCATGAAGAAGATGTTGATCTTGGTAGTGAGCCTAGCAGTGAGCTACTAGGAAGGTTTAATAGCCCTTATTGTAATCTTTCTAGGTTTAAGGTTAAGGCAGTGAGCCTGCTAGACCTAGCTGTACTTCATGGTAGTGAGCTAGTATGTTCTAGGCCCATGGAGTGACCAAGCTTGAACATCATTTTTCAAAGATTGTAATATATTTTAAGAGTTAGTCCTCTCTGTGGTTTTTCCCCACCTTGGGGTTTTCTACGTAAAAATCTGGTCTCTCTTGTGTTTGATGTTGCAACTATGTTTAAGTTTCTGATTTCATACATTCATTGTTTAATCATAATAAGTATGGATAAGTGATTATTGTTTAAGTGTAGAAGTGTTTGAGTTTTTGGGAGAACTGATTCACCCCCCTCTTAGTTGTCTAGCATATTTCAACATTTGGTATCAGAGCAAGGTTCCTCTAAAGAATGTCTAATAGCTTGAGGAAGATCCAAAATATCTTATAAGAAGGAAGCGTCACAATTTGATGGGACAAATTGCGCTCTTGGAAAGGCACGAATGAAAAGTCATCTTCTTTGTCATGGTTACAAAGTATAGAAAGCTGTAGAAATAAAATACACCTTTCCTCAAAATGGTTTGATGACTGAAGATGAAATCAAAGAATATGAAGTGGATGTTAAAGAAAAAGATTCTTTGTTAAGTTCATTGAATGACTCAATATTGACAAAAGTTGTGGATCTTGAAACTACAAATGAGGTATGCAAAAAGCTGAAAAATCTGTATGAGGGAGATGATTCTGTGAAGGAGACCAAGCTACAAAGTTTGAAAGTGAAATATGAAAGTTTGAATATGAATGAAGATGAAAACATAATAGCCTTTATGCAAAGAGTTGATGAACTTGTCACTAGAATAAAAGGTATGGGGGGGAACTCTCAATGATAAGGAAGTTGTGATGAAAATTCTTTGATCTCTACCAAAGTCCTATAGTCACAAGGTAGCTACAATTGAAGAATTTATGCAAGTAAAAGCTATTGATAGAGACTAGTTACTTGGTAAGCGTACTTCCTTTGAAATGAGAGAGTTTGGTGATGCCCTTCCAAAAGTTGAGGCTTCTTTCAAAGCCAATACTTCTAGGAAAACCTCTAGATCAAAAAAGTACAAGGTAGAATTTGATGATGAGTTTGATGAAATTGAAGCCAACTTTGTGGATAGACTACAAAGAGGATCCAGTAAGTTCAAAGGTAAATTACCTTTTAAATGCTTTTCCTGTGGTAAAGTAGCCCACTTTGCTTCCAAATGTCCTGAAAGAATTGAAAGAAATAGGAAAAGATATGAGAATAGACCTAGGATCCAAAA
Source organism: Cunninghamia lanceolata (assembly GCA_027924645.1). Taxonomy (NCBI): domain Eukaryota; kingdom Viridiplantae; phylum Streptophyta; class Pinopsida; order Cupressales; family Cupressaceae; genus Cunninghamia; species Cunninghamia lanceolata. The sequence continues at coordinate 1,687,980 of BSBN01000195.1, forward strand.
GAAATGATATTATGTTGAATATTTTGATGATGATGAAGGAGTATCACATAATGGTGAACTAGATAATGCTAGTATTTTTGGTAATGAATGCTTGTTTATTTCTATTAAGGAAGAACCTGTGTCTACTAATCCTGCTAGCTGTGTGATAAAAGAAAAACTAGTGGAAAGTGCTTTGGCTACTTAGGTTGTTGAATACAAAGATGAATGGGTTATTGATGGTGGTTTCTCTCACCACATGAATGGTGACAAAAGTAAGTTTTTGAGTTTGGAAAGATATGATGGTGGACTCGTTAGGTTCGGTGATGATAGAGCTAGTAAGATTTGTGGAAAAGGATCTATTTCTTTTGATGGCAAGCATAATACTAAAGATGTCTTGTATGTGAAAGGATTAAAGCACAATCTTTTGAGTGTGGGTGATATGTGTGAAAAAGGTTATGATTTAAGCTTCGCGGACAATGGATGCAAGATTAGGGAAAGCTCCAGAACAATCATTGCAACTGGTAAGAAGACCAAACATAATAACTATCACTTGAAAGGAACTAATAATTATTGTTTGTTGTCTCAGACTGATGAAAGTTAGCTATGGCATAGAAGGATGTGCCACATCAATTTTGATAACATTATGAAGACAAGAACTACACAAGCTATTGGAGATTTTCCTAAGCTTGTGAAGCTTGCTAATCCTATTTGCAAGGAGTGTCAATTTGGGAAATAAATAAGAACAAGTTTCAAAAGTAAGGACCAATCAGTTGATGGACTACTAGAACTAGTGCATATAGATTTGTGTGGACCTACAAGAATAAGAAGTTTGCAAGGAGATAGGTATTTCATGTTTCTTATTGATGATTATTCTAGAATGACATGGGTTACCTTTTTGAAAGAAAAAGCAGAAGCTCTAGATAAGTTCAAGTCATTTAAGGCAATGGTTGAAAATGAGATGGATTTGAAGATCAAATGTTTAAGGCATGATAGAGGAGGAGAGTTTACATCAAATGAATTCAATTTCTTTTGCGAAGAACATGGGATAAAGAGACAATTATCTGTACCTAGAACTCAGCAACAAAATGGAGTTGTTGAAAGGAAAAACAAGACAGTTCAAGAAGCTACTAGAACCATGATGAAGGAAGTTGATCTTCTAGAAGTATACTGGAGAGAATCAATTCACACTATGGTATATATCCTAAACAGAGTCCAAGTCAAAGGTAATAGTTCTAAGACTCCTTATGAATTGTGGTATGGTAAAGTCCCTACTATGAAATATCTCAAAATTTTTGGTAGCAAATATTATATCAAAAGAGAAGAAGATCTAGGCAAGTTTGATGCTAGGAGTGATGAAGGAATCTTCCTTGGTTATTCCATCAAGAGCAAGGCCTACCGGTTCTATAATAAGAGGCTAAATAAGATCATTGAAAGTGCAAATGTCAAGGTCAATGAAAGCAGGGAGAAGTCTCTAGAATCAAGTGGATATGAATCATATAAACCAAATGTTTTAGAAGTGGTGCAACATGAAGACAACTTAGATGAAGAGGATAAAGCTTTGAAAAGTGCTACCAAGACACCAAGGTATGTAAAACTTAATCATTCTAAAGATGAAATCATAGGAGATAAGAGTAAAGGAATCCTGACCAAAAGAAGAGTTGTAGAAGAATAAGTAATTTTTTGTCTTATTTCCAAGATTGAACCTAAGACTGTGAATGAATCTTACAATGATGAAAATAGGGTAAAGGCTATGAAAGAAGAATTGATGCAGATAGAGAAATATCAGATCTGGGATATTGTTCCCAGAGAAATAGATAAAAATGTAATTGGTACTAAGTGGCTTTTCAAAAACAAGATGAATGAGAATGGTGAAGTAGTAATAAACAAAGCAAGGTTGGTATGCAAAGGATACTCTCAAGTTGAAGGAATAGATTTTGAGGAAACATTTGTACCAGTGGAAAGGATTGAAGCTATAAGAATGTTTCTAGCATTTGCAGCCTACAAAGATTTTAAGGTATATTAGATGGATGTAAAGTCTGCATTCTTGAAAGGAGAGTTGCAAGAAGAAGTCTTTATTGAACAACTGGAAGGATTCTAGTCATCACATCAGGGTGACATGGTATGCAGATTGAAGAAGGCATTATATGGGTTAAAACAAGCCCCCAGGGCCTTGTATGCTAGGTTGGATAAGTATTTGATATAGTTAGGATTCACCAAGGGTACCATCGACATCAATCTCTATTTCAAGATCAATAATGAACAAATCCTAATTGTTGCAGTCTTTGTTGATGACATTATCTTTGGAGGCAATGAAGATTAGAAAAGATATAGATCTATGATTAGAAGATTACTTTATCTAACTCAAACCTGACTTGACATAATGCATGTAGTTTGTCTTGTGGCAAGATTTCAAGCAGAACCTAAGGAGTCACATGTGATGGCAGTCAAGAGAATTCTGAGATATTTGAAAGGCACAATGGATTATGGTTTGTGGTATCCAAAGGACAATGATTTCACTCTCAGTGCATACACTAATGTAGATTGGGATGGAGATGCAAATGATAGAAAAAGTACAAGTGGAGGTGCATTCTTTTTGTGAGGAAGGATGGTATCTTGGATAAGCAAGAAATAAGATTCAATAGCTTTGTCCACTACAGAAGCAGCATATATTGTAGCAGCATGTAGTTGTACTTAAGTGTTGTGGATGAAGCAGACATTAAAGGACATCAGAGTTGTGTATGAAGATCCAATTGCAATCTTTTGTGAGAATACAAGTGCCATAAACCTATCAAAGAATCCAGTAATGCATTCAAGGACAAAACACATATCCATAAGATATCACTTTCTAAGGGAAAAAGTGACAGAGAATGAAGTCAAGTTGGAATATGTATTTACAAAAGACTAGATTGCAGACATTTTCACAAAACTACTGCCTAAAGATACTTTTGAATATATTAGAGAAAAGTTAGGGGTTATTACCCCTCTATCTCTAAACTAAGATGCACAAGAGTGCATCAGTTTAGTGCTTCGTAGAATTTCTTCTTCAAGATTTGGATTGATGCTTTTAGGGCTACTTCTCAAGGGGAGCAATCAGAGAGTTCAAAAGAAAGATTGAATCAGAGTAGAAGAGTGAAAGTATGTGCCCTTTTCCATTGATATCAAAGGGGGAGAGAAGTCATGTGAAAAACTTAGAAAGAAAGAGTGCAAATGTGTAAAGAGATAGGGGGAGAATCTTGTCTTAGTGGTTGTTGCAGTTTTTCACATCATATGTTGCCATTAATGACAAAGGAGAAGATTGTTGCAAGTATGTGCCTAATCAGTGTTGTCATTGATGTCAACATATCTTTGTTGTCATTGGTGTCAATTGTATCCTATTTTGTTATTTGTTTAGAAGCCTTATATGTTGAGGATGTTGAGAAAACTAGCCTCTCCAGAAGAATCAGAAAGTAAATAGTGAATCACAATGAAGACAATGTGTTGCATACTGAAGAATAGTCTAGAAGATGGCTTCACATTTCTTGCTAACTAAAGATCTTGGTCTATGGATTGAAATTTATCTAGAAGCATGGCTGAAGATGCTAAATCCTGAGTTTGAGCCTCTGGTATGAGATTTGAGTGAGTTACATTCACCAGAGTAAAACTTGCTTTTTTTGATTAATCACTGCTACCTGAGAGAGTATTTTGCTCAGCATTCCTTCATATTAAAGTGTTTTTCTCTATAGTTCTAGAGGGAAGTTTGGGATGATGATAAGTACCTATAATTGCAATTGTTCATGTTTTGGTAGTCCGCAAGGTATCTTTCTTTTATTATAGTTGAAGATAGTGAAGTTCATGTGCTCTGGTGTGAAGAATCTCATCAATAAAGTGGTTTTAGTTTGTGTGGTTGCTCTTGATGATTTCAACATGCTTGTGGATTCCTCCTGATCATGTTCCTACCCTTACATTGGTCTGCATTAAGGAAATGAGATCATATTTGAATTTTATTCCTAGATAATGTAGCGTGTAAATAGTCTTAGCTAACTTGGTTAATTCCAGTAATTGCGAAGATCCCTTGAAGATTATGGAAGTGTGTTATGGCATGAAAGATCATGTTTGAATCCCAGCTAAGGCGTGGTGTGATCTGCATACATCTATACTACAAATCCTTAGCATAATTTTCTATTAGGTCAAGACCTATTTTGTAAATGCTTGTAATGCCAACCTTGGAGATTGTTCTAATGGTTGATGATTGTAGTGCTGACCTTGATGATCATTCCAAGGTTGATGAAGTGTATAAATACTTGTAATTGAGTCATGGAAAAGGTGTCCTTGAGCAAAGATGGAAAGATAAGGAAAGAGGTGGAAGGGCATAGCAGAGCGGAGGAACCATTGTAATTCAATGTATTAATCTCAGACATGAAGAAGATGTTGATCTTGGTAGTGAGCCACCAATAGGGTTTAATAGCCCTCAGGGTTTAACATCCCTAATTGTAATCTTTCTAGATTTAGGGTTGAGGCACTAAGCCTGCTAGACCTAGCTATACTTCATGGCAGTGAGCCAGTATGTTCTAGGCCCATGGAGTGACCAAGCCTGAACATCATTTTTCAAAGATTGCAATATATTTTGAGAGTTACTCCTCTCTGTGGTTTTTCCCCATCTTGGGGTTTTCCACATAAAAATATGGTGTCTCTTGTCTTTAATGTTGCATCTGTGTTTAAGTTTCTAATTTCATGCATTCATTGTTTAATCATAATAAGTGCAGACAAGTGATTAATGTTTAAGTGCAGAAGTGTTTGAGTTTTTGGGACAACTTAGTCAACCCCACCCCTCTCAATTGTCTTGCACATTTCAACAATATCTTATCTTTATGTGATAAATTTTAAAATTTATTAAGTGTTAAGATGCTATTACATATTGTATCACTCATTGTTCATCTTTTCATCATTGCATGATAGACTTAGCTTGGTAAATCTTACATGTTATCTTATATGATGCTTATTGTAGTACTAAGTTCATATATATATGATATGGTTATATTGGATTGTTGTTACATGTGGTATCAGAGCTCTAGGTTAAACTCTGGAGTATATCAATTGAGTCTACTTGCTTCTAATGTGACTCATGAATTTTTAGGAATTTTCATTAATGGAACCTTCTTATAGTACAAATCAAAATGAACCTAGGGATGATAGTGCTTAAGAAAACAAATTAGATCAAATTCTAGCTATGTTGATAGACTCTAGGACTAGAATGAATACCCTAGAACATGAGGTTATGGCCACTAGGTCCATGCCAAATCAAGATGAGCAACAAGAAACCCTAGTAAATAAAGGGAATCAATCTAAATGAATTTTGTTTGAAAATGAATCCACACCAGGAAGCAAAAGGGCCAAAATTGAGAATAAGTTGGCCAAATATTTTAGGAAAATATCACCTCCCAAATTTGATGGAAAATAGGTAGGGAATGGTGCTGAAGCATGGATAGTAGAAATGGAAAGATATTTTGAACTCTGTAACCTCTCTAAGGAAACCAAAGGAGTTTGGCCATCCTTCAACTAAAAGGGGAAGTAGCCACCTGGTGGGATAATGCTACAATAGAGAAACATGTTTCATTTCAAAAATTGACATGGGATATCTTCTTATTCCTATTTCGGAAGCGATCGCTTCCACAACACTACATTGACAGGAAGAAGAATGAGTTCCAAAACCTAAGACATGGGGATCTTTCAATAAATCAATACTGGGAGAAGTTTATTCAACTTCTCAAATATGTTCCCCTCTACCAATAGGATGAACACTTCCATGTGTTGGTTGTTTTAAATTACCAACCTGATCTCAAGGAAAACAAATCTATAGAATAGCCATTTCCAATAACTGACCTACCTCGAGGGATTGGCCAACAAACAGGAAATTAGGGTTTTCAATCCCTCTTTCCTCTGCACTTTAGGCTCTATGAAACCAAGAAGGGTGTTCCTATTTTGGATCTTTCCCTTTTGGGGAAAACAGTGTTCTATTTAAATGGACAAGGTCCTTGAAATAATTGCTCAATAACATTGTTCCTATAATAGATATGTTCCTTCTAGATTTGCTTAAAGAATGTCTGATAAGTAAAGAGATGGGCTAGATTCTTAAGCTTTAATCCTATTCTTTGCAAAGGAACATGCAAACAAAAATATTATCAATGTAAATACAAAAATAAAAACTATTCTTTGATTTATATGAAATGATCAGGGAGGTTTAGATAAGGACAATAACCATCAAAAGATCAGTGCCTAAATACGAGGTCACATAGTCAAAAAATGAATATAAATGAACTTAGTATTAAAGATGCACTTGTAACTCTATTAATAATATTGTAATGATGCATTACATCACCACATCTTGAAATCAGATCAAACCATTCATTCTTACTTATCCCCGCATACATCTACTATATTTAATATCTTTCTCGAAGCATTTAAATTCACTCTTTGAGTAAAAGCCTTTTGGAAGAGATATTCTTACACAGGAAAAACTGTGAAGGTGAATAATATTGACAATTTATCAATTCATTGAAAAATATAGCAAAAGACACAACTGTAGGAGACAATATGGTCTGAACCTCAACAAAATATATTAAAAAATGTTGAGTTTAATGCAACTTTATACCAATGATTGCAAGTATAAATGATTTTATCCTTTTGAAAACACACCTAGAAGTAAAGACTAATTATTATGATATTGTACTGTGCTACAAAAAAATTCTCCAAGATCCTTGTTACTAGGTCCTGAATTCCCTTTTATAGAAACAAGGGAGCAAAACAAGCCTCAGACCTAGAAACAGACGCTATCCTCCTATTAGATAAAATTCTACATTTAGTCCAAAAATAGAGGTAACTAATTTTACTCAGATAACCTACATGGGAACAAAATTTGTTACAAATATGTCCACAAGATAAGTGATACTTGGGAATTGTGCCTTTAAAGAAAATGTAACAAACTTTGCTAACCTTTGCTTCTTACCTGCATTTTGAGAACAAGAAGATTCCATTGTTACTACTTTTAAATATCTGACAACTCATTATATCTTTTATCCCAGGTTTGATACTGCTCCTCAGTGGGCCACTAAAAATTGATGAGATTATCCACACAGGATAAATATATGTTATTGTATTTGGCTAGAACCAACCCAACTTCTCTTGTAAAATTAGCAGCTAGCTGACAAGAATCTCATAGTTTGTTGATGTTAGTTATGAATAGCAAAATAGGAACAATATTGTTAAACTGGAGAATCCATGATTGGGATGGCTTGATGTCACCTTGAATTAACTTTAATGCATGTTCCTCGAGAGGGTTTATAAATGCCTAGAAATCTCTTTCTTCTTTTGTTGCCATATAAACTTGCTTAACATCCTCGGGAGCATTAGGATTGTGTTGGGTAGAAATTGATAAGATGAAGCAAATAAAATCAGATTCAACCCAAACTCAAGAAATCAAACCCAAAACAAAATGAAAGACATGCAAACCAGAACAATATCACCTGGGTTGAACAATTTCTTGTTTGAAATGTTGATTGCTCATGATTTGCAGCATAATGATTGAATGAAGATGATAAGATTGATGTGAAAAACATAGGTAGGTGATGGATGAGGCAAAATTTTGACAGAGTGATAGTGCTTAGAAAATTCATCCATGCCAAAATGGATAGAAAATTGGGTTTAAATAGACAAATATTAGAGAGTGGAAAGATAAAGTTTCCATTTCGCAAGTGATGATTGAATTGGAAAGTTGCATTGTACAACTTGGGAAAAGAAAAGGAAAGTGGATGAGTGATTAGAGAGATGAATTAGAAAGTGGTTGAGTCATCTCAAGAGATAAATAGAAAGGGAATCAAGTTAACTAGAGAGATAATTAGAGATGAAATTGGTAAGTAGGTGAGTCGTTATTAAATAATTTAAAAATAAATTATTTAACTTATGAGGCATGTGAAGATTAAATAAATAAATAAAATTATTTATTTATTTTAAGAGGAAAGGGGATAAAGTGATAAATTAAAATAAAATAAAATATTTATTTTATTTTAACCAAGAGGAAAGTGGATTTAAATCAATAAATAAAATTTATTTATTTAATAATGCTAGGGGATGGGATAAAATAAATAAATGTTATATTTATTTAATTTGTTAGAGGAAATGCTAGTTAGGATGGCGAAAGGTGGATCTAGGGCAAAAATGCTACACATGTTCTAACTATTGCGATGTTGCAACAAGTGGACATTTTTGGGTTTCTACATTTTTCCCCTCTTTGAGATGATGTTTGAGATAATGAAATTTGTGTTGAGTAACATCATTTTAAAGAAGCTAAGGCATGGATAGAGGAAACAGATGACAAAGGAAAGATAGGATGAGGATGGAATGATAGGATGATGATGCCCCCTTGAGAGGATAGGTAGGTTAGACAAACACGAGTAGGCTCTCAAAATCAAAGGGATTAATCGAAAAAGATTAGAGAAGGGAACAGATAGAAGAAAAGGAAGATGCATTATGCTACAATGAAAGTGAGCAACCATATTTTTGATTTAGCACAAGACGTTATACACCAGGGTATAAGGACTAAGGTGACGACGTGTCTCATGCCTCAACATAATACAACCTTGTCTAGATACAGATGCAAATGCAAGATAAAAATGATAACACACACAAGCAAGCATGCATAAATGATTCAAAAACAAACAAGGTATTGCCCCTATCAAGCCATAAACTGATGATTGATTGCTGATTGATGATGATGATAGTGTTGTCATGGCGGGGAATGATGTATCCCTAGATCAACACAAGGATGATGATGATTGATTGATTGAATGATTGGGTTTACAACAAGGCTAGGATCAAGACCAAGGATTACGATTGGATAATTTGACAAACTTGATTAACTTGATTGGTATAGATAAGAATGACTTGCATTTGAGTTTATTAGATGAAGATTGGAAGAAGTGATTGAAGAATTGATTAGAAGAAGATTGATTGGAAGAATTGATTTGAAAGATTGATTGGAGATAGATGATAGAAGAAGATGATGAGAGAAGAAAGAGGAATATTGCCTTGTGCCTGAATCTGGGCACTTCCTTCATACACCAGACTGCCTACATACCCTATATCCACAGGATCAAGACACTTAATGATAGAGATGAGATATAGTTCTAATTGGTGTTTTATTGATGAGATGATGATTGATTTGATTTTCAGTGATTGATTGGATTGATTGATTGATTGATATATGATGTTGATGTGATTTTGATTATTTGAGAGATTGGATTGATTTAATGATTTGATTTTGATGATGGAATTTGATGATTAGACTAATGATTGGATTAATATTTTGATTGATGATTTGATTGCATATTTGATTTGATCGACGTTTGATTTGATTTGATTTGAATGGATTGGAAGAATTAGATTTGGTGATTGAATGATTCGATTTGATTTTGATTGATTGACCTTGATAATTGTTTCAATTTTTGTTGGATGTTATGATTTTTTTGTATTTTGGGCATATTTAATTTTTATGTATTTTTTTAGGACAGTTTGTGATTTTTTGGAAATTTTCAGGTCTTTTTACAATTTTTTGGAGTTCTTCCAAGACATTTTATGATTTTTTGGATTTTTTTAGGACATTTTACGATTTTTTATATTTTTTTTAGGGCTTTTTACATTTTTTTGGGTTTTTGGTATGCTTTGATTTTTTTGGGTTTCTTCAGGACATTTTATGATTTTTTTAGGACTTTTTATGATTTTTTTGGATTTTTTAGGACTTTTTTATGAGTTTTGGATTTTTTCTCAGGACATTATACAATTCTTTTGTGTTTTGGATGTTTTAGGATGTTAATGGATTTACAACTTTGGTAGCCTTTGCACTAGATACTAATGATGAGGGAAAAAACCAAGTCTAGGTGCAAGAAAGGATATAGGATGGATTAGGATGAATGGATAAAAGGATGGGCGGTAAGGGATGGAAAGGAAGACTCATGACAAATGATTGCATAGGAGGATAGGCGACATTGGATGCATGCATAAGAGAGCTAGGATGTGATCTCAAAGACTATATCAAATAGGAAATAACATGCCCCATTCTTGATAGTATGCTTGGGATTTTTCATGACAAGGCTTATGGCAATAGGATAGTGATAGGATTGGGCTGATGACAATGGGATTATGATAGGATGATAGGATGGATCAAAATGGATAAGGTATACTAAGAGTTTTTTTAAGCATTTTTCAACATTTTGCCCCCAATCTTTATCAAGATCAAGAAGAGGAAGGATGAATGGACTCAGTAGGGTAGGTGTACGTATGTGGATGGATAAGGATAGCAAGATAGGATATGATAGGATATGATAGGATGGAAAATGATAGGTGGATAAATGATAAGAGGATGAGACAAGGTGCCCCCAAGTATAGGTGATATAGAAGATCAACTTTATGCATGATGCCTATTTTCCAGGTTTTCATCATGGTAGTTATCCAAGGTGCCTGTTTGCCATGTTTTCACCATTGGACGAAGGGATTTCTCTTTACTTTTTTCTTTTTTTTTGGCTTTTTTTTTAATTTTTTGGATGGGATAGGTGGATATGGACAAAAGGGACTCAAGTGTCTAGTGCCATGAAGGTGATAGTCTCACTAGAAGGATGTCGTTGCATGGACCATGTCAAGTGTGCTCATAGATGTTGGTAGGTGATTGCATGAAAGTGAGATGGAGTAGGTGGATAGTGGATTATGGAAGAATTATGGATGAGAGAGTGGATTATGTAGGACTTATGGATGGAAGGATAGATGAAAGGCTTATGCAAAAGCATGGACCATAGGGATTTGATAAGGGAGGTATGTAGGATAATGGATAAAGGATGGGGAGATGGAGGTATGTGTAATTATTGGATGGAAGGGAACCATGACCAATGATTGCACACACTGTGATAAACACTAAGCTTTTGATGGGATGGTGGGGTAGGAAGCAAAGGTGTTGTTTGCTTAGGAGATGGATGATGTAAGCATTTACGGACTGACATGGACTTGGAATTTTTATGATTTTTTCTTTTCATGTGGGATGGAGGATTTTGCTACTCTTAGATGGAATGGACAAAAGGAGATGGTTGGGATTCACAAGAGGTGGATGCCTCATTTGACTTGATGGCTTGTTGCTTAGGGACCCATACCATTTTAGTTTTTGATTTTGCTTGTGGATGTATGGGTTGGGATATATGTAGCTTTTGTGCAACTTTTGAGGTAACTACTTGTTGCTTGTGGACCCACACCTTTTTCATTTTTGCTTTGAGGTGTGTGGGTGTATGCATCTTTTGAGATGGATTTTTCTTTGATTCTTAAATTTTGTGTCCTAAGGCATGAGGACCCTTAGGATTTTTTTCTTTATGTGTAGAGGCATCCAAATTTTTGCTTTAGAATCCCATGGAGTAGACGGAAGGAGAGAAAGCTTCATGCTTAGACAATATGTGCATTTGCTAATCATGATTGGGATTTTGAGAGGATTTAAGGATAGGTGGATAAGGCATTGGAAGTAGTGGAGGTAAATTTGATGGAGGGATATTAGGAGTTGGAAGTAGCGGAGGCAAAGTGGATGGTGGGATATGTATTGTCACATTCTTTTGACATTTATAAGAAGATGGAGGTGGAATGGCAACGTATGATTTAGAGGTATGATGGGACTTGTGATAGAAAGTTGTAGACTTAGGAGGGATGGAGGAAGTACCAACATTGTTAGAATTTTGACCTTGAGGTATATATCCAAGGCCAAACTAGTGTGGAGGGACTTTGACATGGATGGGCTCCAAAATACCTTGTTTGAGAAAGCCTAAACCGTTACCTTGATAATTCATGTTTTGGAGGATGGGATGGACAATGGGACTAGGTGTAGGTGGAACACTAGACACGAGTTCCTTATTGGATGGAGAAAGTGAAGTGGAAGACAAAGGATGTTGTGTTCCTAGGGATGAACATTCTTGGACAAAGGTGGATAGGCCTAGAGGATATGATGGTGGATTTGAAATGGAGTTGATGGTGGATGTGGAATGATCATTAGGATCTTGCTTATGTGCATTATGATCTGAGGTATTGATTTGATCTTTTATGTTTATGTGTTCTTGGGAGGCACGTATCCCATTATGAGAAGTGGAAGTTATCTCATTAGGGTTAGATGGAGGATGGATAGGAGAAATTTGGACATATTTCTCATGGATGGGTATGGGAGTAGGGATAGGAAAACTAATAACCTCTTGACAATGAATTGCATAAAGTTTGGCTAGGAGGCTCATTGTGGTTTTCATGATCATCCATAGAATCTTGATCATAAATGTGAGCATAAATAGCATTAATTTGGCTATGAATGGGATACATTTTCTCATTAATAGGGTTATGATCATAGCTAATATCTTGATCACATAAAATGTATAGGTCATGGATAGTTTGAACTTAGAGGTGCTTTGACCTCAATTCAGATGAGGGCTTGATATTTCCACATGCGTAGAAGTATACTCTTGACATAGCTCATGGATTAATTGGATGGGAGGGGATGACTCTTGGGTAGGATTTTGCTCAATAACATGAGGGTATGATGGATCTTGATGTGAACTCATGGGAGAAGTCTTCTCAATAAGCTCAATGATTTTAGGACCACATGATGGAGTTGGAGGAATAAGAAAGGCATTGGGAGAATCTATGATAGGCTCATGAATGGGACTTTGATGACATGGAAATGATTTATTCCTCGCTAATAGCCAATGGATCACATCCTCTGCAAGTGTATGGGTGGATGGATGATGATAGTAGATAGTGTTGTAGGCTTAGAAGTAGGATTTGGATTGGATGGAGGGATAGTGAGGCCAGATGGATTAGGATTGGATGGAGGAATGTTAGGGTTGGAAGGATTAGGACTTTAACTAGATTGGGATGATTTGGCATGCTTATGGACACTTTGCATGTACATCTTGTAGAGGAGTGGCATAAATATGGGGTATACATTTGTATTATGACCTTTGATTCTATGGTATGCACAATAGTCATTTTCATTGTAGGTACTTTCCTCACATGGTTTGACTTCAGGAAGTTCAATGAGTTTTTCTTCAAGCATCCCTTGTATAATCCACTCAACATTTTCATTTGGTGGAGGGTCAGAGTAACATGGTGATGAGGGTAATGAAGTGCTTAACAGATTAGAAGATGGAGGGATCAATGGACTAGGAATGGGATCACATGATGATGTCAATATGGGACTAGTAGGCTCATGTGTTGGCATGTGATCGGGTAGTGATGGAGGATGTTCATAGGATGCTTTCTCTAGGTTGGTGCCTCCCTCGTCAAAGGCTATTAAATCTTGCTGCAAAGGTGAGCTTAGAGATGCTTGGTTTATGTACAAAGGGTCACTTAGACTTGAGTCAAAGGTTATTGGGTCTTGTTGCATAGGTGGACTTAAGTCTATTAGATCATGTTGCAAGAGTGGACTTGGGTTCACTTGATTTATGTACAAAGAGCCACTCAGACTTGCATGTTCATGTTGTGGAGGCCATCGATAGTCTTGAGATGAAATGATAGGATGTGTAGGAGAAATATCTTGGGATATGGGTTGTTGTGGATAATGGTGGATATTGGAAGAAGTAGGGTATGGTGATATGGCATTGTTATGGGAAGATGTAGGATTAGGTGATGTGGAGTTGTTATGGAATGATGTGGGATTAGTTGGTGTGATATTGTGATGATAAGATGTAAGATGAGGTGATGGGGAAGTGACTTAGAATGCAGATGGAGTAGATTGATAAGGAATAAGATAAGGTGATGTGGAGTTGTTATGATATGTGGGTAGACTAGATTGGTGTGAAACGGAATGCGATGCCACATAGGAATGAAGTTGAATTGCTTGGTTTTGATTGGATAAGGGATGATGATGTCCTTCTTGGCTCTATAATTGGCAAGTAGCTATGAGGTGGTGGATTTGTGCTATGAGGTGTGGCATTTGTAGCAATTGGCTTTCTCGAAGTCCTTGGATTATGTTATGTATACGTTGAATCATATGTTGGCTTAAGCATGATCGCCTTGTTTGAACTTTGTGAAGTATGTCAATGATCTCTTGTACCACGTCCTCTAAGGTCAGCAAGGTGTAAGATGGTATGGATTGGATTAGAAAGAGGATGAATGTGGATTGAACTTATGTGACAAAGATGAGACTCTTGGATTGAGTGGTTTTCTTGATTGATTGATTGGATTGGCTTGGTCAATTAATTAGATTGGATTGATTAGTTGGTTGATTGGATAAGATTATCTCCCAAGAGATAGACTCATGAACTCAAGGGTAGACAAGGTTGGTTGATAATGGTGATATGATCAGATGCTAGATAAGGACAAAAGCCAAAGGACAAGGTTGGTTGATTGGATCGATGTTGGATAGCTGATGTAGAGTCTCAAAAAGGATGTAGGGCTCAAGAAATCCAATGATATGATATGGTCAAACTGGATGGGATGGTGCAGAATGCTGTGGTCAGATGACCTGGGTTGATTGAGATGATGGTTGATTGGATGACTAGGATGATCAGATGACAAGGATGATCTAATTTGGAAGGAAAGGATGAAGTGCAATGATTGGGAAATATGTTATGACAAGTAGAATGAGGATGAGGTTGCAATATCAAACACAAGATCTCACATACACATGCATGCAAACCAAACACAATGATCAATGTGTACACCCTAGGGCAGGCAAGGATAATATATGTTGGATCCCATAGCCGTGCCTATTCGAAGTGGATAGCTTCAAGATCTTGGTAGCACTGGCTCCCCTCCACAACATTCACTTCTCACGCATACCAAGATCCAAGTTTCCCAAGGCTCATCCCCCCACTAAACCTTAGGATTGTCCCTACTAGCTCTACTAAGAACCACGTGAATCAGGGCAGCTTCAAAGGTTTGACCTTCTGCACCAACAAATAGAGGGTTTTTTGGCCACTAAGACATGGTTTTTAGTTCAGGTTTCCATTCAGGCAGCTATACATGTAGCAGTGCTACTCTTTGTTATGGAGTCTCCTAGCCTCCAAGGGTTGCGCCTCAGAGGGTTTTGGGGGAGGTTAGCTATCGATATAGCAGAACAACACCCATCGTTTGTGACTTTCATCACAAATGTATTATTTATATAGCGGATTGGAATGGTCTAGCTTTGACATGTTTCTCCTTAGGTCGTTCCCTTCTCACAATGGGAAGGCAGGCCCACCTAAAAGTTAGCAACACATTCTATTACACCCCAAATCCATTAGTTAGGCAGGGGGAGAGGATACTTGTATTTCTACCTTGGGTTACAATCAGACTCAACAAGCAAGCAAAGAAAAGAAAAGTACGCACATTGAAGATAGATTGTTAATTTTAATGCCCAAAACTAAATGTGCCTATTCTAGTGATAAAAGATTGTTCTTTGACCACTCGAACCTGTAGAAGATAGATCATTAGTTTGTTTTCTCCATTCTTTGACATGCATGTTTTGACAAGCTGCACAGGTAATTATTAATTTCCAAGAAAAATGATAGATAGAAGCTCAGAAAAATAGATGAACTTTGACTTTAAAAGGATCTGACAAAATGACAAATTCACCTGATCAAACCTACTCCATTGTGAATTTCATGGAATTACCTTTCTGACAAGTCCTCCCGCATGCAATTTCAACCCCGTATGACAAAGTTATGATAAAAATAAAAAAAATAGCCTCCTTTAGCATGTTTGAGAGGATAGGGTTGACTCAGTTTGACTTTTTGTTGACTTTTGATGTTTTGATGGTTCTTTGCAAAAAAATTCGTTGATGACACGTGCCTGTGATTGTAGATTTAGATTGCCAGTTTGAAATATATTCCTCCCTCTTTTAAGAAGTTTGGATTCCAAGCCAAAAGAATAAACCATAATGTTAAGAGTTGAAAACCTTAGATTCTAAGTTGAAATGTTAAAAAAGCATACACAAGGGTACTAAGTCAAAAGGCCAATTGTTGGGGTTTAAATGAAGTTGACCTATGATTTTTGATATGATGTCAACTTAAGGCTTTCAAGTGATTGCCAACTTAAGATTTTAAATGATGCTAACTCGAAGGATTTAAAACTGTGACTTTTGCATTTAAACTGGTACCTCAGATTGCGACCAAAGACTAAGAGACTGTCACTATTGGCATTTGAAAAGCTAACCAAATAGGATTTAAGACATGTGACCATGTAGGAGGTAAGAGAGTTTTGACGAGGGAAGATCAAATGACCGACGGGAAAAATTGAGTGGTCAAAGGGTTTGAAATGGGTGTCGACTAGGACTTATGGTTGCTAGGAATAATTCAAAGTCTCTGAATATCTATGTATTGGGTGTGCATAGATTTATTTGTTCAGAGTGAATTAAATCAAAATCTGTGACAATGAAAAGCAAATGGCGATAGGGACTAGTCGGTCGAGAGGAGGAAAGGAGGTTGAAAGTCTTGTAAAAAGGTGGTGATCAAGTAGATTTCGGGTGGCAACAAATGTGATCTCGATGGTGACTGTGTTTGCCTTGGCTGCTATGAGGGATACAGGTTTTATGATTTATGATCGACTGTGTATGATTTACGATCGACTGTGGCTATGTCACTAAGGCTTAAGGGATCAACATTCGGTGAATCAAATGAAGCATTCAAGGGAGTTGAATAGTGTATAGGGAGTGGTGACATAGATGTTTTAGGTGGCAAATGGAAGTATGCATAGTGGCTAGGGTTAAGAGATGTCAACTGGAATGGAATTAAGTGTTGTTCGACTTGCAATGGACAAGAAACAAACCTACAACAAGATCAAATCTGCAACCCTATGATATTAATTTGAATATGAAACTTAAAGTTAGCTGTCAATGCCAAACAAAGACCCCAATTGCAAATCCGTACTATATGGATCTGTACAAATCTGTACAGTATGGATTTAAAATTAAAAAAAATTCAAATTTTTACAAAAAAATATATCAAATTTATAGTCAAAAATTGTGGAAATGGGCTTCCGGACGCAATGACAATGTCAGATTCAGCCCCGGAGATCACCTGTAGTAGATCACATGCAAAACTTACACACAAGGTTTAGATGAAAACACAAATTTTTATACAAATCTACAAAAAAGATCAGACAAAATAAGTCCCACCGGGCGTGCCATTTTGTGTTGGGTAAAAATTGACAAGATCAAGCAAACAAAATCAGATTCAACCCAAACTCAGGAAATCAAACCCAAAATGAAATGAAATACATGCAAACCAAAACAACATCACCTGAGTTGAATGATTTCTTGTTTGAAATGTTGATTGCTCACAATCTGCAGCATAATGATTGAATGAAGATGATAAGATTGATGTGAAAAAGATAGGTATGTGATGGATGAGGTGGAATTTCAACAAAGTAATAGTGCTTAGAAAATTCATCCATGCCAAAATGGATTGAAAATTGGGTTTAAATAGACAAATATGAGAGAGTGGAAAGATAAAGTTTCCATTTCGCAAGTGATGATTGAATTGGAAAGTTGCATTGTACAACTTGGGAAAAGAAAAGGAAAGTGGATGAGTGATTAGAGAGATGAATTAGAAAGTGGTTGAGTCATCTCAAGAGATAAATAGAAAGGGAATCAAGTTGACTAGAGAGATAATTAGAGATGAAATTGATAAGTAGGTGAGTCATTATTAAATAATTTTAAAATAAATTATTTAACTCATGAGGCATGTGAAGATTAAATAAATAAATAAAATTATTTATTTACTTTAGGAGGAAAGGGGATAAAGTGATAAATTAAAATAAAATAAAATATTTATTTTATTTTAACCAAGAGGAAAGTGGATTTAAATAAATAAATAAAATTTATTTATTTAATAATGCTCAGGGATGGGATAAATTAAATAAATGTTATATTTATTTAATTAGTTAGAGGAAATGCTAGTAAGGATGGCGAGAGGGGGATCTAGGGAAAAAATGCTACAGATGTTCTAACTACTGCGATGTTGTGACAAGTGGACATTTTTGGGTTTCTACAAGGATCACGATTTTCCCCTTTACAAATGCCTACTAGAGAAACAATCCTAGGGATCCATTTATTGAATAGAGGCACCATTTTCTCCTTATCATCTGCAATTTTCTTAATGATTTGTGATAAGTCATAAAAACATTTATGGATTCCAATTGCTTGGCTTGACACCTTGTTCATTAACAATTCTAAAATTCCTGAGACAATAGACAAATTATCCTCCTACTGCCTGTCAAAAGCATTTGTAAAAATGTCTTCAAATGAATCAATTTGTTGCCTTAGATATTCATTCTCCTTTTTGAGAGTAGACCTTGATGAAGGAGAAGGATAAAAAAATTAAAACCTAAATCCCTGACTACCAATGCTATTTGTGGTAAGGATGATGTTGAGGCCTGTTGCTTCCATTGTATTTCTTTTTCCTTCAATTTGTTGTATTTTGGCAACATGCCCATATGTTATTTTAACAAATCATCATATCTTTTCTAGAGAGCATTGGTAGTTGCTTTGCTGAAATTTACAACTTCGACTGCCAATTCAGATGCTTCTACAGTGGGGGTATCAGAGACTCTTTTTGTTATTAATCCACCCTTAAAATCGCTGTCAGGTTCTGCAATGAGAGGTTTTTCAGTGTTAGGAGCCAAAGCCCATATGGCTAAAGTATCCCACTTTGGGTTAAATTTGGCACCTATTAGTGTAGCCTCAACCTCCTCCTCTATGGAGAAAACCTATTTATCTTGTCTTCTTGCAATATCCAAAATAATAGCAAAATTTATATCCCATTCAAGTAGCAATAAGTTTCCACTATCTCTAATCATTTGTCTACCCTGATCTGGAGAAATGTTCTTGACCTCCTCCTTCATTTGTGTGAGTATCCTGATGGATACCTGCTCATGTGCTTCTTGAGTAGAATGAGACATTCCCTCTTCTAATCTTTTCTCATACTCATTCTTTATGCTCTTCCATAAGAAATTAGAAAACTCCTTTGTATTGACAAAATCATCATCACTAATGAAATTCCTACATGATATAACCCTGATGTCATCTAAACTATCATTGCCCTTTATGGCAATATCAGAATTTCTATTCAATGGTAGTTCATCAGGCATATCTCGATTAGAGGATGGTGTCTCATGTTGTATCTCTTTCTCAGTTACTTCCATTTCTTCCTCATTATCATGATAGTCATCTAGAGGACTTGTTTCAACTTTTCTTCCATTTGGAGAAGGCACTTCATGAGGAGAATCACAATCAATCATAGGTATAGAAGGGAAGGATGATTGTGGAGGAGGTAATAGAGAGAGGGTTAATCGAGTTGGTGGAAACACCTGTGGAGATTGTACCTTGACATTTTCATTCTTGACTCTCCTTTTGAATGTATACTTTATCAAACTCCTTGCAAGGGGCTGGTGTGAAGGTCTATCTTCTGTAGGAACATGAGCAGATTCACTACCCTATATATCAACCAATTCATCAATATGAGATAAAATCTTCTTCATCCTATTGATGGGGTTATCAACCTCTGAGAAAAGTCCCTTGTAAGAAGGATCGTTCTTCCTCATTCCTTCTGCATATTTTATGTATATTGTCCATTTTTCTCTTTTTATTTTCACCTCATCATCATTAAAAGAATTTCTAATAACATCCTCAAGAAAGAAAACCTGATGGGGAATGTAAGATCTATTGATACCTCTCCTAATGCTATTGATGTATCCTTTAAGATCAGAGAACCTAACCATCTCCTGTCTCATTTTAAAAGGAAACAACTATATATTCAGTTTAGCAAATCCTTCTTTATTTATCTTGAAGTAAGAAAACACCTTTAAGAAAGGAAAGAAAGATCCCTTCTTTTGTCGTGCTAAGTGAGCCTTTTCTGTTTCAATCAATTGCCAAATTATTTTCAAGAAACCAACCCTCAATGGTACATATTTCGGTAAAATGTGAGGACCAACAGGGGTGCCATAAATTTTAAAAATTATGCCCTCTTTGTGAGAGATAAAGCCATCCCAATTGTGCTTGATTTCTAAAGGAGGGACCCTCACTGTAGGTCAAAGGAAATTAAACAATGGTTCTGGAATCCTGGGTAGGTCTGACTGGAAATGTCTGTATATAGTGACCACAAAATAATCTCTGAAGAATCTATAACTAGATTTGGGATCATGTTTGTCCCATATATGAGTCCAACACTGGACAGGTAACACATTTTGTTGCAATTATGGGCCTAACCGGTGTTGTCATTGATGTCAAGGATTGATGAGTTGTATGCTGAGGATATTGAGAAAATTAGTCCTATCAGAAATAGAGAAGATCAGTGAAAATAGTGAAGCTCTGTAAAGTGAAGATCCCAGCTAGATGAAGATTAGAGAATGTGCATCAAAGGGTTTGTAGATATATGTCTGAAGATGATTTAGTCAAGTTTTGAGAGGCTCACATGAAAATGTGGAGTTATGACCATGAGAGTAAAACTAGTTCTAGCAACCATTTAGAGGTGACAGAGTGACACTAATAGGTCTGGTGAGATCTAGAAATACAAAATCATTTTCTGTGGATATGGTGGCATGTTTGGGAGGCTAATGTGAATTGACAACTCAATTGGTTCATGGTTTGGAGGTTCACAAGAAATCCTTCTAATGTGATAGTGTTGACCAACTGTGTTCTTGAGGTTCTAGTTGAAGATGTGAATGATTATAGTAAGTAGAAGTGGTACTAATGTTCTTGGTGATTTAAGAAAGCTTGTGGGGGTCTCTAGATTGTGTCCAGTTTGTGTTGGTGGTCCGCATTAAAGATTGAGATCGTAATTGCAAATTTACCTTTGAGTGATGGTGTTCTTCCTAGTCTTGGCCGACCGGATGAGTTGCATATGTTGCGGATGATCTTGAAGATGTTTTGCGAAGCATGGCTTGTTCCTTGAAGAAGATTAAAGTCCCAGTTATGTGTGGCTGACTATGTTATAATGCGCATGAAGTTTTTGTAATAAATCAAGTTGTATTTTTGTAATTGCTCTATAATAAAATGTGTATATTGTGTCAACTTTGATGATCATTCCAAAGTCGATGTCATGGATAAATATGAATTATGAAATCATTCAAAAGGTAGGGTTGTGATGAGGAGGAGATAGTAGTGAAGACGAGTGAAAAGCAGAGCAGAGGTGTTGAGTTTAAATGGAACTGACTCAAGCATAGTAAAGATGCTAATCTTCAGTTCAAGTATGTAATACTTATATTCTTCGGTACACAGTGTGTCTCCTGTAGGTAGTGGGCCTCTTGTGAGCAGTGTGCTTGGGCTGTGAGCCCTAACTGACAAGTGCCATTTTATTCATATTATTCTTTTAACAAAGAATACCATCTTAGGTTAGTCACCCCATGGTTTTTCCCTTAACCCAATTTTCCACATTAAATTCTTGGTGTTATATGTGTTGAATTTGTTTCTGCTCTTGAAATTTGCATTATGCTTCCATGATTGAATCAATTGATATGTTGTTAAAATATTAGAAGGTTTAAAATGAATAAGGAATAGGATTTTGTTAACAATTGATTCACCCCCCCTCTCAATTGTCTATCCTAAATCCAAAATTGATATCAGAGCTAGTTCCTCTAGAAGAAGCTTAACCTCTTGAGGAAATCCAGAATGTCGACCTACAAGAAGGACAGTCCAAGGTTTGATGGAACAAACTTCACTTCCTGGAAGAGCCGCATGGAATGTCACTTACAATGCATGGGAGATTAGTATTAGAACATAACCTCAACTAAATATGTTCCCCCAAAGAATGGTCCAACAACTATAGATGAAGTTGAAGATGCAGACAATAATCTTTGAGCTAAAGAAGCCCTATTGAGTGCCTTGTCTAATTCAGAGCTGACCAATGTTATGGGATTGAAGACTGCTTATTAGATTTGGACAAGGATGGAAAATCTTTATGAAGGAGACAAATATATTAAGTGTGCCAAGCTGCAAAGTTTGAAAGGAAAGTTTGAAAACTTGAAGATGAGTGAAGATGAGAATATCACCTTATATATGTCAAAAGTAAATGAGCTTGTATGTGGCATTAGATGTGCTGGTGGAATATGGGATGAAGATGACATTGTTGCCAAAATTCTCAAATCTTTACCTTCTGCTTACAAACACAAAGTTGCTACCATTGAGGAAATCAGATCTTTAACAACTATTACAAGGGATCAATTGGTTGGTAAGATATCTACATTTGAGTTGGCTGAGTTTGGTGATGCACTTCCCAAGACTAAATCTACATTCAAAGCTAGTGCCTCTACAAAGGACAAATAGAGATATGATCCAGGAGAAAGTTCCTTAAGGAAATCAACTTGTTATGATAAAGCAAGGAAAGATCTGGAAGAGGATGAAATAGAAGCTAAATAACTTGAAGCCCTCATTGCAAAGAGACTTCCAAGAGGACCCAGTAAGTATGAAGGAAAATTACCTTTTAAATGTTTTGCCTGCAATACGATTGGTCATTTCGCCTCAAGATGTCCATAAAGGTTTTTAAGGCTAAACCCTAATAGATCAAGGTTTCAAAAGAACTATTACTATGTTCAAGAAGATGATGATGAAGGAGTGACAGATGATGAATCTGAGATAGGAAAAAAACCTGGAAGTGATTGGGTGTTTATTGCCATCAAAGAAGAAGATCCAATGCCTATTGAATCTACCAATCATAAAATGATAGAAAGTGCTTTGGTTTCTTAGGTTGAAGAAAAAGATGAATGGGTTATTGACAGTGGATGCTCTCATGATATGACTGGTGATAAGAGTAAGTTCTTAAGCTTGGAAAGATATGAAGGTGGAGTTGTAAAGTTTGGAGATAATTTTGCTGGCAAAATTAGAGGCAGAGGAACCATTTCTTTTGATGGAAAGAACAAAACTAGTGATGTTTTGTATGTTGAAGTTATGAAGCATAATCTTCTCAGTGTTGGATAGTTGGTGGACAAAGGCTATGATCTCTGATTCAAAAATGGAAAATGCAAGATCTTTGAAAGCTATGGAACTGAGACTGCATCTGGTACATAGACAAAAGGTAACATCTTCCAATTGGTTGGTACAGGCAAAAGTTTCTTATTTGTTCAAATTGATCAGAGTTGGTTGTGGCATAGGAGAATGTGTCATGTGAATTTTGATAATATCATCAAGATAAACAACACTCAGGCTATAAGAGATCTTCCGAGACTAGTGAAACCTACTAATAGTTTGTGCAAAGAATATCATTTGGGTAAGAAAACCAAAGTCACATTCAAAAGTAAGGAACAATCTTCAACTGGATTGTTAGACTTGGTGCACACTAATCTATGTGGTCTGGCAAGAATCAGGAGTCTACAAGGAGATAGGTATTTCATGTTGCTGATTGATGACCACTCCCGGATGATGTGGGTAACTTTCTTAAAGGAGAAATCTGAAGCACTTGAGAAGTTCAAAATATTCAAGTCTATGGTAGAAAATGAAACTGGCATAAACATAAAGTGCCTCAGGTTTGATAGAGGTGGAGAATTCACATCTGGTGAGTTCATTTCATTCTGTGAGAAACATGGGATAAAAAGATAGTTATCTGCTCCAAGGACTCCACAACAGAATGGAGTAGTAGAAAGAAAGAACCAGACCATCCAGGAAGCATCTAGGACCATGATGATGGAAGCAAATGTTCCTTAGATCTATTAGAGAGAAGTTGTAAGAATTGTTGTCTATACTCTTAATCAGGTTCAAATCAGAGGAAATACTGGTAAGACTCCTTATGAACTTTCGTTTGGCATCACTCCTATTGTGAAGTATTTCAGTCTTTGGTAGTAAATGCTTTATCAAAAGAGATAAAGACCTTGGCAGTTTTGATGCTAAAAGTGATGAAGGAATATTCTTGGGATATTCTACTCAAAGAAAAGCATACCGGTGTTATAACAAGAGATTGAGAAAGATTGTAGAAAGTACAAATGTGAAGGTTGATGAAGGCATGGAAAGGCCCTCAAGGTATTATCAATATGAAGTAGATGATTAAAATGATGTCTTAGACCAAGAAGAACAAGTCCCAACTGTAGTTCAGATCCATACTGATCCAGAGAATACTTAAATACAAGAAGAGACAAGTTTGGATGAACCTGTCCAAGAATTAGAAGTGCAAGAGAATCCCAAAACTCCCAAGTATGTAAGACTGAATCATTCTAAAGATTAGATCATAGGAGATAAAAGCAAAGGTGTTCAAACAAGAAGAAAAATTGCTCAAGATTCAGTGAAGTATTGTTTGATTTCAAAAATTGAACCAAAATCAATAAGTGAAGCATGCAATGATGAAAGCTGGGTTAAAGCAATGGAGGAAGAAATGATGCAGATTGAAAAGAATCACACTTGGGATCTTGTTCCCAAACCTAAGGACAAAAATGTGATTGGGACTAAGTGGGTCTTCCAGAATAAACTAAGTGAAGAAGGTGAAGTAGTAAGAAACAAAGCCAGATTGGTCTGTAAGGGTTATTCTCAAGTAGAAGGAATTGACTTTGAAGAAACTTTTTCTCTAGTGGCAAGAATTGAAGCAGTCCAATTATTTCTTGCCTTTGCTACCTTCAAAGATTTCAAGGTATATCAGATGGATGTCAAGTCTTCTTTCCTAAATGGTGATTTGGAAGAAGAGGTATACATTAAGCAACCAGATGGATTTCAATTGTCTGATCATGGAGATATGGTCTACTTGAAGAAGGCATTGTATGGACTCAAACAAGCCCCAAAAGCCTGGTATGAAAGATTGGACAAACAACTTTTGAAGATTGGTTTCAACAAAGGTACTACTGACAGTAATCTGTATTTTAAGATTGATCATGAAAATATCTTGATTGTTGAAGTATTTGTTGATGATATTATTTTTGGAGGAAAAGATAGTATGTGCAAGACTTTTGCAAATCAAATGCAAAGTGAATTTGAGATGTCTATGTTTGGGGAAATGAATTTCTTCTTGGGTTTGCAAATCACTCAAACAAAGAAAGCAATCTTCATATCACAGACCAAATACGTGAAAGAATTGTTAAAAAATTTGGGATGGAAGATTCAAAGGCAATGAATACTCCCATGGCAACCAGATGTAAGTTGAGTAAAGATGATGAATCCCTTAAGGTTGATCAGAAAAAATGTAGGTCAATGATTAGAGGACTGCTCAACCTTACTCAAACTAGACCTGATATTATGAATGCTATTGGTCTTATTTCCAAATTCCAAGTTGATCCTACAAAGTCTCATGTCATGGAAATCAAGAGAATTCTCAGATATCCAAAGGGAACAGTTGAATATGGATTATGGTATCCTAAGGATCATGATTTCTCTCTTCATGCATATACAGATTCTGATTGGGCAGGAGATGTGGATGACAAAAAGAGTACTAGTGGTGGTGCATTCTTTTTGGGAAAAAGATTGTTTTCTTGGCTAAGCAAGAAACAAGAGGCAATATCTCTGTCCACTGCAAAAAGTAGAATATATTGCAGCAACAAGCAGTTTCACTCAAGTATTGTGGATAAAGCAAATGCTAAGAGATATCAGAGTGTAGTATGAAGAACCTATCACAATCTTCTGTGATAATTCAAGTGCAATAAATATATCAAAAAATCTGGTGTTACATTCAAAGACAAACTATATATCCATCAAGTTCCACTTTTTGAGAGAGAAGGTGAACAAGAATGAAGTTAGATTGGAGTTTGTACCCTCAAAGGATCAAATTGTAGACATTTTTACTAAACCTCTACCTAAGGACTCTTTTGAGTATCTCAGGGAGAAGTTAGGAGTTATTACCCCTCTGGTTCTGAATTAAGGTGCACTGATGTGCATCAGTCCAATGGATACCAAAGTCATAACTTGTGATCTGGATTGATGTTAAGAGGCTGCTACTCAAGGGGAGCAGTTTGTATGCTTCTAAAGTATGAGAAGTGGTTGCAAGAATGTGCCCTTTTCCATTGATGTCAAAGGGGGAGAGAAGACATGTGAAAAACAAAATGGTTGTTGATCAAAGGGGGAGTAGTAAAGGAAGAGAAGACATGTGAATGGTTGTTGTTGATAGGGGGAGCTATGTCAGTCAGTAAGGAGAAGTTCTTGTCTTGATGGTTAAAATAAATTTTCACATTATATGTTGCCATCAATGACAAAGGGGGAGATTGTTGCAAGTATGGGCCTGACCGGTGTTGTCATTGATGTCAACATACTCCTGTTGCATTGATGTCAAGGATTGGATGAGTTGTATGCTGAGGATATTGAGAAAATTAGTCCTATCAGAAACAAAGAAGATTAGTGAAGACAGTGAAGCTCTATGAAGTGAAGATCCCAGCTAGATGAAGATTAGAGAATGTGCATCAAAGGGTTTGTAGATATATGTCTAAAGATGATTTAGTCAAGTTTTGAGAGGATCACATGAAAATGTGGAGAAGTTATGACCATGAGAGTAAAACTAGTTCTAGCAACCGTTCAGAGGTGACAGAGTGACACAAATAGGTCCAGTGAGATTTGGAAATACAATATAATGTTCTACAGATATGGTGGCATGTTTGGGAGGCTAATGTGAATTGACAACTCAATTGGTTTGTGGTTTGGAGGTCCACAAGCAATCTCTCTAATGTGACAATGTTGACTGACTGTGTTCTTGAGGTTTTGGTTGAAGATGCAAATGATTACAGTAAGCAGAAGTGGTGCGGATGTTCTTGGTGATTCAAGCAAGCTTGTGGGGGTCTCTAGATTGTGTCCAGTTCTTGTTGGTGGTCCGCATTGAAGATTGAGCTCGTAATTGAAGATTTACCTTTGGGTGATGGTGTTCTTCCTAGTCTTGGCTAACAGGATGATTTATGTATCTTGAGGATGATCTTGAAGATGTTTTACGAAGCATGGCATGTTCCTCAAAGAAGATTGAAGTCTCAGTTATGTGTGGCCAACTGTGTTGTAATGCACATGAAGTTTTTGTAATAATTCAAGTTGTATTTTTGTAATTGCTCTATAATAAAATATGTGTATATTGTACCGACTTTGATGATCAATCCAAAACTAATGTCGTGTATAAAGATGAGTTATGAAGTCATTCAAAAGGTAGAGTTGTGACAAGGAGGAGATAGTAGTGAAGACAAGCAAAAAGCAAAGCAGAGGTGTTGAGATTAAATGGAACTAACTCAAGCATAGTAAAGATGCTAATCTTCAATTCATGTATGTAATACTTATATTCTTTGGTAGACAGTGTGTCTCCTGTAGGCAATGGGCCTCTTATGAGCAGTGTGCTCAGACAATGAGCCCTAACTAGCAAGTGCCATTTTATTCATATTATTCTTTTAATAGAGAATACCATCTTGGGTTTGTCACCCTGTAGTTTCTCCCATAACTGGGTTTTCCATGTTAAATTCTTGGTGTTATATGTGTTGAATTTTTTTCTGCTCTTGAAATTTGCATTATGCTTCCATGATTGAATCAATTGATATGATGTTAAAATATAAAAATGTTTAAAGTTAATAATGAATAGGATTTTGTTAACAACCGATTCACCCCCCCTCCTCTCAATTGTTTGTCCGAAATCCAACACATTTCCCATGTTGTCAACATGGGTAACCATTAACTTGGAGTGCCAAACCGTTTTTGTTCCTCAATAATACAGGAACATATGGCAAAGCAATGAAAACCATCTGAACTTAATTGGCTCCTTGTTGTTCTTAATGTCTACTAGCCCTTGATGTTTATGCTTTGCCAAATAGGAAGCAAAATCAAATTGAACATTCTAAGATGAATGTTGGATATGAGCAGCCATATAAGTAAAATCAATGGGAATGCATTCACTCTTGTCCTCTCCCATCACTTGACAGAGAGCATAGTAGGTGTTAGCAAAATAATCTTCAAAACTGCCTAACTTAAAAGGCTCTTGCTTACTTTGGGTAATTTTTACTAATTTACAATTTGGTCCCTTTTCCCTGAATCTATTCAAATATATGGTTCTATAACTGGTCGTGTCCTTTATATATAGGGCTTTGAATCTTTTTGTATCGATCTATGTAGAAGCGGCCAAGTTTAGCCTAAAGACAGTGGCAATAGATTCTCTACTGATTTCCACCATAATTCCCCCTTTCATGCTTCTAATTGTTTTAGATGTTTCATCATAATGAGCCACCATGGCTTGGATTAACTCAATATCCTCAAATACATTAGTAACTATCAGCTTTCCTATGTCACTTTCCCACACATTAGATAATGGCATGTGAGCATTCCTCTTTCCCCACCAGTGGTAAAAAATTGACCAATCATGAATAGGGATTTTTGCATATCTACAGTCAGCAAATTTCTCAACCAACTACTCTTTACCTTTAAGGCCAGTTACTCTTACCCTCTGTGCACCTGAGCCAAGGAGTTTTTTTACAAGGTCTTCATGCAAGGCTCATTTTTGGGAAATGGAGGAAGCCTAGGCTTTAGGTGGGGCCATTTTCAAAAGGTAAATTTAGGCTGATGGCTTTCTCTCTTGATTTTTCATGGGTTTACACTATACAATATTTTCTTATGAATAGAGGGAAATAGAAAAAATCCCTAATGGAAAATAAAAGTGTATAAGAGGAATAGACAACTCACCGTAATTATCTCACACAGTTATTTTGAGCTTAACACCAGAGGTATGGCAGTAACTTTCATCTTCAATGCTCCAACACTTCAAAGTCCTTTGGAATAGCATACACAGAAGAAATTAAGATATGTATTGCATTAATACCATTTATCCAAGACTAGAATTAGTCACGTCTGTCTTCACTTCATCTCAAGTGAACGAGATATGCAAGATCATGCACTTTGCAAAATTTGAATATTGACCATTGAATTTTATGATATTGGAAGAGGTTTGATGGCCATGATCAATCCTGAGAGATTGATGATATATGATACATCCAGAAAGTTTTACTAAACCAATCAAGAAGTTACCCTTCATTATTTCCTACTTTATTGCCAGAACAGACAAGCCATAGATATTATGCCATTCTTGTTACCTGGCAACTTTCTGTCATTCTACAATCCAGCAAGCCACACTGATTTATAACCCAGTGGAATGGTGGAGGAACAAAAATTACAACATCAAAACATGCCCCATCCTAGCTGGATCTTTTCTTGCATACGTAGCAACCACATGTCAAGCTTTCGCCTTTCGATGGATGGTAATCGAGGCTTTGGAATAGAGCTTGGTGGAATGGAAGAAACATTTAAAATTGCTTTTGTTTTGGACAGGACCCACCACCACCATCTTTGTTATAACATGAAAAAATTCTTCACCAGCTGGCATCTTATTTTGCAATTTTGTGACCATCCTCGATCAGTTTTGAATGTCAGCAGATTGGCAGAAATGTGTAACTTACTTTCACCTGTCAAAGGGGTTAGCAATACTTGACCTTGGGCATAGAATGTTCCTAAAAACAACTTATACCTTGTTAGGAATCGAAAAGGGATACAAAATCACTTGGTCATTCAAAATGTAGCTTTCTGGGTATGGGCCAAAGGCGGTGGCTGTATGGTGAGGGGCTAGTCAAATAATGTTCAAGGGGACATAAGGAAGCAACTTAAACACTTGGTAATGTGAGACAAATAGTCAACCCTAATTATGAGACAAAAGTAAAATATGCTTAGGAAGCATGACACAAGGGCTTAGGGTCCCATTAAGGATTTTTTTCTTATAGTTACATTGTTTTTATAAAAATCCTAAGTCACAAACCCTACACATAAGTTGTCAAAGACTAAAGGCGTGGAAAAATTTTACATGGTACCATCACCATGTAAGGAAGTTTGTTTTGGGGTTAAAACCCCAAATTGGTTCAAAAGTAGATCTTCATGGCCCACAGTCCATGGATGAATCCTTTAAAAAGGAAATCAAATAGGAACAAAAGCTTCATAGTATTGTAGAATTCAGAAGAAAAATCAAAGAGAAAGGGAAGAACTACCAAAATCAGCCTCCTATGAATTGTCCCAAATAGAAAAAGTAAAAGGGTAATCAATTTGGGGATAAGAAAAACAAGAATAAATTTACAAAGGTGGATGAGCAAAGTAAACCCTACACTAAACCCATTACTTTCAATGAAGAGGAAAATGATAATAATGACCAAAAAAAGTTTTAAAAACCTAAAGAAGGATTGAGAGGTGGGTATTTTAACTATGGGGGTGAGTAGTATGCTAATAAATGCCCTCAAAGGATAGCCAAAAGAATAGAATGGAATCGACATCAACAATATTTTCAACATTGCATCCATGTGGAAGTACATAATAGACAAGCTAACTTCCAAGCCACTCCTATTGAACTGACACATAAGATTTATGGCTTTTCAGTTAATGTGATTATAGATATTGGTGCTACTGAATGTATAATTAATCCTAGAGTAGTAGAAAGATTACTCAGGAAAGCTAGTATCATGGCCAACTCCTGGATAGTAATGTATGGTAACCGAGATGAGAGAAAGTTAGATCAATGTCTAGCCCATAGTGAATTGTCATTACCAAATTTTGTAACTCAAGTTAACCTTTAAATGTGGCTCTTCTGGGATCATATGATGTCATCCTAAGAATAAATTGGTTAACCTAGCACAAGGCCATAGTAAATTTCTTTGAGAAGATAGTAATATGTAGAGATAACTATGGAAACCAAACCAAGGTGTGTGGCATTCAAAGGGGCATAATCCTTAGACAAATCTCTACCATGCAAGTACAGAGAGATCAAAGGAAGGGATGCACTCTATATGCTATTCATATAGAGGATTTGGGAGAAGAGAAAGAACACTCCATTGACGATTTTACAATACTTCAAGAATTTCAAGATGTGTTTCTAGAAGAGTTATATGGTCTACCACCAAAGAGGGAATTTGACTTTTCCATTGATCTTCTACCTAGTACTAAACCATAATCAAAAGCTCTCTATAAATGACTACTTATGAACTATATGAGATGAAGGTTTAGTTATAACAATTGCTTGACAAGGGTTTGGTTCGACCAAGCGTGTCACCGTGGGGAGCACCTATACTCTTTTTAAAGAAGAAAGATGGTAATCTCTGAATGTGCATTGATTATAGAATGATCAACAAGATGACTATCAAAAATAGGTATCCTTTGCCAAAAATTATTGAGATCTTTAGTCAAATGAGAGGTGTGACCATGTTCTTAAAAATGGATTTAAGATTGGGATATCATTAGTTAAGAATCAAGAAGGAACACATACATAAAACTCTTTTTAGGACTCATTATGGGCATTATGAGTTTATAGTTCTTCCTTTTGGCCTTACCAATGCACCTACAACTTTTATGAATTTAATAAACAGTGTTTTAGAGACTACCTAGATGATTTTGTCATAGTTTTCATTGATGATATTGTCATCTACTCCAAGAATGAGGAAGAACATGAACAACATTTGAGATTGGTGCTTCAATGTTTAAGGAAGCACTGTTTATTTCAGAAATTATCTAAATGCTCCTTTTATCAAAATAAAGTGCATTATTTGGGTGACATCATATCAACAGAAGGAATATCAGTTGATCCAGCTAATATCAACACCATAATAGAATAGCCAACCCCCTAAAACATTTAGGAAGTCTATAGTTTTATGGGCCTAGTAGGGTATTATAGAAGATTTGCTAAAGGGTTCTCAAAATTAGCAAATCCTATCACTACCCTTTAGAAAAAGGGGAAGAAATTTGAGTTTTCAAGAAAATGTGAACAAGCCTTCCAAGTTTTACAACATAAATTCACTATTGCTCCTATTCTCACTGTGCCAGATCTGAATGGGAGATTCTCAGTTATAACTGATGCATCAAGAGATGGTTTAGGTGGGGTTCTTATACAAAATGGCCAAGTTCTAGCATATGAATCTCAGAAGTTAAAGACTTATGAGGTTATTTATGCACCTCACGATCTGGAATTGGTTGTGATAGTGCATGCTCTACATATGTGGAGACACTATCTAATTGGAGAATCTTTCGAGTTGAAAACCGACCACCTAGGCCTTAAGTACATCTTCAGCCAACCCAACTTAAATGCCCATTAGAGAACATGGATTGAATTTCTTAGTGAATATGACTTTAATATTGATTATATCAAAGGAAAAGAAAATAGAGTAGCCAATTCTCTAAGAAAGAGAAGACACATTATGGCAATTGTAACTTTTCACTCTACATTCAAAGAGAAAGTACTAGAACAACTTTAGAATGATGAGCATTATGTGAAGGTTAAATCAGTTTTAGAAAAGGATACTTCTAACCATCAGTTTGAAGGGTACAAGCTTGAACAAGATGGATTACTCAAATTTCATAATAGGATGTACATACCAAGTCATGGTGAATTGATATAAAAAATTCTTGAGGAAGCTCATAATGCTCCTTATTCAGGTCATCCTGGAGTAATAAGACTTTTAGCTAACTTAAAACTATTATACTTCTAGCCTGGTATGAAAAGGGAAGTGACTGAGTATGTTTCCAGATGCCTTGAATGCCAATGAGTAAAAGTTGAGCATGTTCACCTTGTAGGATATTTGTATCTGCATGATATACCAAATCAAAAATGGAAAGAAATTAGTATGGATTTCATACAGGGATTGCCCATGTCCAAATAGAAACATTAAGTAATTCTGGTTGTGATTGACAAATTAACAAAGGTAGTGCATTTTATACCTAGGAGTTTGACAGATGGATCATTGAATTTGGCTAAAAGATTTTTGCAAGAATTTTCAGACATCATGGGGTACCTGAAACCATTATTTCTAACCTAGATGTTAGGATGACATCTAGGTTTTGGAAAACCCTACATGCTACCCTAGGAACTCATCTTAATTTTAGTTCAACATACCATCTACAAACAAATGGGTAAACTGAGTGAGTTAATCAATTTTTTGAAGATTTTCTTCGAATGTACTATATGGATCAACAAAGTAAATGGGAAGAATACCTTCCATTGGTTGAATTCACCTACAATAGTTCCCACCAATCTTCAATAGGCATGGCTCATTTTGATGCCCTATATGATAGAAAATGTCATACTCCTGTTAGTTGGGACATAATAGAAGACAAGGTAATAGTTGGCTCTAAAATGCTCAAGGAAATGGAGGAGAAAATGAAACTGATCAAAGAAAGACTAAAGGAATCTTCTAATAAACTGAAGAGCTATGGTGATAAAATAGGATTTTTCGTTAGTTTGTAGTAGGGGACAAGGTGTTCCTCAAAGTTAAACTACAAAAAAGTTCTATATCTTTTGGCAAATCAGCAAGGCTAGACCCTAGATACATGGGACCCTTTGATGTTTTTAATGTGATAAATTTTGGAGCCTATAGATTGGCCTTACCACTGTCTCTCTTGGTTGCATGATGTTTTTCATGTTTGTTTACTAAAACCTTACCATCTTGATGACAGTCACATTTTGGATTGGCAGGCTTTGCATGTTTAGGATCCAGGGGTGGTACAAGTAGAGCCCCTGTAAGTCCTTGAGCAACACAAACTTAAGTTGTGCAATAGGGAAGTAGCCCAATGCAAGGTACAATGGGATCATTTTTTAGCAGACAATGTTACTTGGGAAGATGTTGCGGAGATGCAATTACTCTTTCCTCATATTTTCTAGTTTTGTTTAAATATACATCTTGGATATCATCAAGATGATGACAACTCCAGGAGGGGACTGATGTCATCACCCATTTTGTTACATACCATAGTATTGTTATTATAGACTTGTACAAACATGTATGATGTTTTGATTAGTGACATAGGATGCTTTTGTAGTCATCTGGATGATTGTTTATCTGCATTGTTAAAATGAGTAAATGTTAGATTATATTATAGTAGCATATCAGGAATTATAATTTTAATGTTGTATATGTTATCAGTTGTTGTGGATTAACTACAATTTGATGTTTTGAGAATGACAGGATTTACCATTCACCTCTTCTCGATGGGAGAGTATTGAATAGAGGAGAGGATCCTAGTACCTCTAAAGTCATCTGCGTGACTCTCTCTCTCTCTCTCTCTCTCTCTCTCTCTCTCTCTCTCTCTCTCTCTCTCTCTCTCTCTCTCTCTCTCTCTCTCTCTCTCTCACACACACACACACACACACACAAGTAGTTAATTGATATAAATAGTTAATTAAGTTAAATAATAGGGATATAGTAATAAACCTTTTCTTTATCCTTTAAATAAAAATAAAAAAATTATAATAATTAAACATTGTGAATTGTTTAGCAATAAAAGTAAAATCATTAGTACAACCAAATAATTGGCAAAAAAATATTATTATTACTATGTGCAACACAATATATGTGTGTGTGTACACACATATAGCACAAATAAGTATATACTCAAATACACACACACAGATATATATATATAGTTAATTGATATAAATAGTTAATTAAGTTAAATAATAGGGATATAGTAATAAAACTTTTTTTATTCTTTAAATAAAAAATTACAATAATTAAACATTGTGAATTGTTTAGCAATAAAAGTAAAATTGTTAGTACAACTAAATAATTCGCAAAAAAAATATTATTATTAATATGTGCAACAGATTTTACTATTTTAATTATCAATACAATCTTATAAAAACAAAGGATGAAGTATTATTTTATAAAATTTAATTATTTAAGAGGAAAGGAGGAAATATTTGCACTATTTTAATACTTCATGGAATAAAATTATTCCCGTGCCTAACATCTATTTGAAGACCTTTCTTTTTTCTCCACTAAACTATTGAGCGAACACCACTGAGAATTTATCAAGGTTTTTACATGGCAATAAAATAAAATGTTATCTTGAACACCTGGAGTCTTGGCAAGAGGGAGGGAATGCTTATTAAAAAGGTAATTTTAGAGTTTGAGGGATGTCGGATAGAGGAATGGAATTGGGAAGAGAGAGGAAAAGTGAGAATTTGGGGTGAAGGAAGAAAACTAGAGATACTATACAAAAGAATTTTAGATGCAGAAAGATTGAGGTAAGAATTTTACCACACTATTCAATTTGAACATAGATTACAAGAAACTCTTAAGCATGCTTATTTAACGAAAAGGCAGTAGATATTTCCTTTAGGTTCTTTTGAAAACTTATGAGTAGTTGTACGTTGCACTCCATCTTGTGTTTGTAGATTATGAGTCTTTAAATAAACAAAAAAAAGAGTATATTCAACTACTACCATATGTAAATTCATTAATTTAGAGTAGCTATGGAATTAGATAGCTCTAGCTAAGGGCCATCTGTTTGGAATACTTGGAAGAAAATTTTAATCTAGTTAAACAGATTAAAAGGAAACACATTATGTAGGAAACATACCTTCATAGTGAATACATTGCATGATTTTGACATATCATAGAGGTATTTTAAACAAAAATAATTTTAGAAATAAATGTTGTTAAAACTTTGAATGTGCAAAAATAAAAGTTGCAACAAAACTCTAAATTCATTATAATGAATATACCATACTTTAGGGCAACCAAAGAAATAATTCAAGGGCTGCCAACATAGAAAAAAAAGATTCTAGGTGATCCATTGAAGGGACGTGACCCCTTCAATGGAGACGCCTCCATTAGAGGTGCCTCCTCTTATTGTTGTAGATAGAAAACAATGAAATAAAACTACTCTTCACCTTAAAGCATATCTTATTATCTTTCACTACTTTAGCATATTAAATGCCTTTTGAGAATCCTCCAAATACTCCCTTAAACATGTTGTTAAGAAAAGGAAACATGCCTTTAAAAGGGAGCGAATAAATAAATTAGATTATCCATAAGTACTAAGTTTTTATGTTTACCTTATAATTTATTAAAGGCTAGAAAATATATAGA
Organism: Cunninghamia lanceolata; assembly: GCA_027924645.1. NCBI lineage: Eukaryota > Viridiplantae > Streptophyta > Pinopsida > Cupressales > Cupressaceae > Cunninghamia > Cunninghamia lanceolata. Next base: position 1,723,731 of record BSBN01000195.1, read on the forward strand.
AGAAAGGAAGTGAAAGAATTACTATGATAAGTAATTTTTTCATTAGAAAATAACCATGAAAGAATGAAAGAAGAAATTTCTCATCTACTAAATTTTAAAAAAGAAAAATTCTTTACTTTGGACCATAGATGATAAACTCTTGAAATCATTATTTAATGACTAGTTTAATGGTACCCCTAATAATGGAATTGGTTATAAATTGTATTGCCAACATGCATGATTGATGTGAATGGTTTCATTTCAGGAAGAGATATTTTCCTATGGATTGAAATCATTGATGTTGTATTGAATTTATGGTTGCATGTCTATATGTTTGCATTGGGCAATGGGTAGAATGCATAGTTAAATTTATTTCACTGTCATGCATGACGACCTTGAGGAACTAGTTTCTTCGAGACGAGTCAGGCTACCTATGTGGGTAGCATGGGGAAGCTTTGGCTTTATGGTAGGGTGGAAGTTGCCTCTATGATGTTCTCTTGACTTTGGAGTAGGAAGGATGAGCTATGGAGGAGAGATTGCACCAAGATGCCATGTCACATTTGAGAACTTGCTACATCTAATAAAAATATGTAATCATGATATGTTGGGTATCCAACATTGTGAACATATGTAAAGCCTAATTCCTTTATGAGCTATTTGAATTTCCTATTATATAACTTTGAATTTGACATAATTAGGATTTCATTTATCTATTTTGTCCTAAGATGATAAATGATGTTGTTGTAAAAACATTCATGAAATCTCTTGTCTTTATGTGATAAATTTTCAAGTTTATTAAGTGCTAAGATGCTATTACATATTTTATCACTCATTGTTAGTCTTTTCATCATTGCATGATAGAATTAGCTTGGTAAAGCTTACATGATATCTTATATGATGCTTATTGTAGTACTAAGTTCATATATGCTATATGGTTATATTGGAGCATTGTTACATGTGGTATTAGAGCTCTGGGTTAAAATCTGGAGCCTATTGAGTTTACTTGCTTTTAATGTGACTCATGAATTTTCAAGAATTTTCATTAATGGAAACTTCCTATAGTACAAATCAAAATGAACCTACAGATGATAAGGTTCAAGGAAACAAATTAGATCAAATTCTAGCTATGTTGGCAGACACTAGGGCTAGAATGAATGCTTGAGAATATGAGGTTAGGGCTACTAGGTCCATGCCAAATCAAGCCGAGCAACATGAAACCTCAGTAAATAAAGGGAATCAATCTAAAAAAACTCCATATGAAAATCAATCCATACCAAGAAGCAAAGGGGCCAAAATTGAGAATGGGTTGACCAAAGATTTAAAGAAATCTCACCTCCCAAATTTGATGGCAAGGCTCTAGGGGATGGTGCTGAAGCATGGATAGTAGAAATGGAAATATGTCTTGAATTGTATAGCCTCTCTGAGGAAACCAAAGCAGTTTGGACATCCTTCCAGTTAAAAAGGGAAGAAACTACCTAGTGGGATAATGCTATGATAGAGAAACACCTTTCTCCTAAAAGCTTGACATGGGATATCTTCTTATTCCTATTTTAGAAGCGATGGCTTCCACAACACTACTTTGACAGGAAGATGAATGAGTTCCAAAACCTAAGACATGGAGATCTTTCAGTAAATCAATATTGGGAGAAGTTTGTTCAACTTCTCAAATATGTTCCCCTTTACCAATAGGATGAATGCATCCATGTAAGGAAGTTTATTTTGGCATTAAAACCCTAAATTGCTTACGAAGTAGATCTTCATGGCCCCTAATCCATGGATGAAGCCTTTGAAAAGGTAATCAAACAGGAACATAAGCTACATAGTATTGCAGAATTTAGAAGGGAAAGAAAAGAGAAAGGGAAGAACTAGCATAATCAGCCTCCTGCAAATTCTCCCAAATAGAAGAACCAAAAGGGTAATCAATTTGGGGATAAGAAAAACAAGAATAAATTTACAAAGGAGGTTGAGAAAAGTAAACCATACACCAAACCTTGGACTTTCAGTGAAGGGGCAAATGTTAATAACGATAAGGGAAAGATTCAAAAACCCAAAGAAGGACCAAGAGGTGGGTGTTTTAACTATGGGGGTGAGCATTATGCTATTAAATGCCCCCAGAGGATAGCTAAAAGAATAGAAGGGAATCGACAACAATAACCTTTTCAACACCGCATCCATGCAGCAGTACATAATAGACAAGCCACTTCTATTAAACTGACAGGTAAGATTTATGGATTCTTAGTTAATAGTCTTATAGATACTAGTGCTATTGAATGTATCATTGATCCTAGAGTAGTAGAAAGATTACCCAAGAAAGTTAGTTTCATGGCCAACTCCTACATACTAATGTATGGTAACCGAGATAAGAGAAAGTTAGACCAATGTCTAGCTTGTAGTGAATTGTCATTACCAAATTTTGTAACTAAAATTAACCTTTATGTGGCTCCTCTTGGATCATATGATGTGATCCTAAGAATAAATTGGTTAACTCAGCACAAGGCCATAGTAAATTACTTTGAGAAGATAGTAATTTGTAGAGACGACTATGGAAACCCAACCAGGGTGTGTGGTATTCAAAGGGGCATAAGCCTTAGACAAATATCTACCATTCAAATAAAGATAGCTCAAAGGAAGGGATGCACTCTATATGCTATTCATATAGAGGATTTGGGAGAAGAGAAAGAACCCTCATTTGATGATTTTCTAGTACTTCAAGAATTTTGAGATGTATTTTTAGAAGAGTTTCCTGGTCTACCACCGAAGAGGGAATTCAACTTTTCCATTGATCTTCTACATGGCACTCAACCACAATCAAAATCTCCCTATAAATGACTACTTCCAAACTATACAAGATGAAGGTTCAGTTATAAGAATTTCTTGACAAGGGTTTGGTTCGACCAAGTGTGTCACTATGGGGAGCACCTGTACTCTTTGTAAAGAAGAAATATGGTATTCTCTAAATGTACATTGATTATAGAATGATCAACAAGGTGACTATCAAAAATAGGTACCCTTTGCCAAGAATTAGTGTGATCTTTGATCAAATAAGAGGTGCAATCGTGTTCTCAAAAATTGATTTATGATCAGGATATCATCAGTTAAGAATAAGGAAGGAAGACATACATAAAACTATTTTCAGGACTAGTTATGGGCATTACAAGTTTACAGTTCTTCCCTTTGGCCTTACCAATGCACCTGCAACTTTTATGAATTTAATGAATAGTGTGTTCAAAGACTACCTAGATGATTTTGTCATAGTTTTCATTGATGATAATCTCATTGACTCCAAGAATGAGGAGGAACATGAAAAACATTTGAGATTGGTGCTTCAATGTTTAAGGAAATATTGTTTATTTGGGAAATTATCTAAATGCTCCTTTTATTAGAAGAAAGTGCATTATTTGGGTCACATCATCTGAGTAGAAGGAATATTAGTTGATCCGACTAAGATCAAAGCCATAATAGAATGGCCAACCCCCTCAAACATTCAAGAAGTCCATAGTTTTATGGGCCTAGTAGGGTATTATAGAAGATTTGTTAAAGGGTTTGTTGGATTTAGGGCACACAACTGAGAGGGGGGGTGAATCAGTTGTATAAAACTTTCTTCTCTTTTTATGTACTTAACTCCACATTGTTAATTAGCAGCATAATAGAAGATCAATCATGAAAGCACAATGTATCAAATCAATAGCAAAAACACATCAACACATAAAACACCAAGATTTTGACATGGAAAACCTGGGTAAGGGAAAAACCACAGGGTGATTAACCCAAGATAATATTCTTTGTTAGAAGAATAGAAAGAACAAATGGCACATGCCAATTAGGGCTCACTCTCTAAGCACACTGCTCACAAGAGGCTCACTGCCTACAGGAGACACACTGTCTACAAAGGAATAAGTATCACATACTTGAACTGGTAAATAACATCTTCACTATGCTTGAGTTAGATCCATTTAAGCTCAAACCTTTTGCTCTACCTTTCATTCTTCTCTTCGCTACAACACACTCATCTCCACACAAATCCCCACCTTGAAATGACTTTGCAATCCTTTATTTATACACGACATCAACTTAGAAACAAACATCTAAGTCAACAAACAACCACAAGAGCATTCGCAAGGTGTATAATTCATCCAGTCGGCCAGTCATAGAAAGAACACCTTCATCCGGGAGTATTTCTTCAATTCCAGGCTCCAACTCTAATGTGGATCATCAACAAGAACTGAACATAATCCAAGGACCTCCACAAGCTTTCCTGAATCACTAGGAACATCCATACTTCCTCTACTTACTAAAATCCTTCTCTCCTTCATCCAGAACCTCAAGAACACAGTCTGTCATCACTATCACAAAGGAATAGGTTCTTCCAGACCTTCAAGCCACAAACCAATCTTCTTGACACTTCATACAGACGTCCTCAATACTTACTCCAATCTACAGAATGGGATACTACATTTCTGAACCTCACCGGACCTATCTGTATCAATCTATCACCACTGAACACCTGTCAGAACTAGTTTTACTTGAATAGCCATAACTTCTTTAGATCTTCATGGGGTCCTCTAAAATATCGAATGGAGCATCTCAAGACTTATATCTACAAACCCTTTAAATCGCATCCTCTGATCCTCAACCTATCTTGGACTTTTACCTTGTCATCACTGTTCTTCACTGTTCCTGATTAAGACTAATTTTCTCAGTATCCTTAGCACACAGCTCATAAAATCCTTCTCATTAATGCAACATGAGTATGTTGACATCAATGACAACATCAGTTCAACCCATACTAGCAACAATCTTCCCCCTTTGTCATTGATGGCAACATATTATGTGAAAAACCACCAAGACAAGAACTTCCCCTTACTGTCATAGCTCCCCCTATCAACAACAACTATTCACATGTCTTCTCTTCTTGTACTGCTCCCCCTTTGATTATCAACCACTTATTTTTCACATGTCTTCTCTCCCCCTTTGACATCAATGGCAAAGGGCTCATACTTGCAACTTTATAATCACACATGCTGCTCCCCCTGAGTAGCAGCTCCTCATCATCAATCCGGACCACGAGATATGACTGTGATATCCACTGGACTGATGCACATCAGTGCATCCCAGTTCATCACTGGAGGGGCAATAACCCCTAACTTCTCCCTAAGATACTCAAAAGAGTCCTTGGGAAGAGGTTTAGTAAATATATCTGCAATCTGATCCTTGGAGGGCACATACTCCAATCTGACTTCATCCTTGTTCACTTGCTCTCTCAGAAAGTGAAACTTGATAGATATGTGCTTGGTCTTAGAATGCAACACCTGATTCTTAGAAATATTTATTGCACTTGAATTATCACAGAAAATTGTGATAGGCTCCTCATATTCTACTTTAATGTCTCTTAGCATCTGCTTCATCCATAAGATTTGAGTGCAAGTACCTGCTGCTACAATGTATTCTACTTTAGTTGTAGACAGAGATATTGCCTCTTGTTTCTTACTTAGCCAAGAAACCAATATTTTTCCTAAAAAGAATGCTCCACCACTGGTACTCTTTCGGTCATCCACATCTCCTGCCTAATCTGCATTTGTATATGCATGAAGAGAGAAATCATGATCTCTAGGATACCATAGACCATACTCAACTGTCCCCTTTAGATATCTAAAAATCCTCTTGATTGCCATAACATGAGATTCTCTAGGATCAGCTTGGAATCTAGCAACAAGACCAACAGCCTACATAATATCTGGTCTAGTTTGAGTGAGATACAATAGTCCTCCAATCATTGATCTATATTTTGTTTGATCAACCTTGGGAGAGTCATCATCTTTGCTCAATTTGCATCCAGTTGCCATTGGAGTGTTCATTAGCTTTCAATCTTCCATCCCAAATTTCCTCAACAATTCTTTCACATATTTTGACTGAGAAATGAAGATTCCTTTCTTTGTTTGAGTAATTTGTAGACCCAAAAAGAAATTCATTTCTCCAAGCATTGACATCTCAAACTCACTTTTCATTTGACTTGCAAAAGTTTTACACATACTATCTCTTCCTCCAAAAATGATATCATCAACAAATACTTCAACAATTAAGATATTTTCATGATCAATTTTGAAATACAAGTTACTGTCAGTAGTACCTTTATTGAAACCAATCTTCAAGAGATGCTTATCCAATCTTTCATACCAGGCTCTTAGGGCTTGCTTCAGTCCATACAGTGATTTTTTTAATTTACAGACCATGTCACTATGATCAGACAATTGAAATCCATCCGGTTGCTCAATATACACTTCTTCTTCCAAATTACCATTTAGGAAGGCAGATTTGACATCCATCTGATACACCTTGAAGTCCTTGAAGGCAGCAAATGCAAAAAATAATCCGACTGCTTCAATTCTTGCCACCAAAGTAAAAGTTTCTTTAAAATCAACTCCTTCTATTTGTGAGTAACCTTTGCAAACTAATCTAGCCTTATTTCTGATTACTTCACCAGCTTCATTCAATTTGTTTCGGAAGACCCATTTGGTTCCAATCACATTTTTATTTCTTGGTCTAGGAACAAGATCCCAAGTGTGATTCTTCTCAATTTGCAGCAGTTCTTCCTCCATTGCCTTAGTCCAGTTTTCATCATTGCAGGCTTCATTTACTGTCTTAGGTTCAATCTTTGAAATTAGACAATACTCATCTAAATTTTGAGCAATTCTCCTCCTTGTTTGCAACCCTTTGCTTTTGTCACCTATGATCTGATCTTCAGAGTGGTTTAGAGTTACATACCTTGGAACTTTGGGAGTTTCTTGCACCTCTAACTCTTGATCAGTCTCATTGAGACTTGTCTCTTCTTCCTGTCTTACTGGATCAACTTGTCTTTGTTCCTTAGAAGAGGCTTGGATACCTTGAATCTGAATACCATTCTGATCATCTTCATCATGCTCATGAATTCTTGAGGGTCTTTCAATTTCTTCATCAACCTTCACATTTACACTTTCTACGATCTTTCTCAGTCTCTTGTTGTAACACCGGTATGCTTTGCTTTGAGTAGAATAACCCAAGAATATTCCTTCATCACTTCTAGCATCAAACTTTCCTAGATCTTCATCCCTTTTGATGTAACATCTGCTACCAAAAACTTTGAAGTATCTCACATTAGGAGTAATGCCAAACCAGAGTTCATAAGGAGTCTTACCGGTATTGTTTCTAATTTGAACTCAATTGAGAGTGTAGACTGCAGTGCTGACAGCTTCTCTCTAATAGATCTAAGGAACATTTGCTTCCATCGTCATGGTCCTGGATGGTCCGGTTCTTTCTCTCAACAACTCCATTCTGTTGTAGAGTTCTAGGGGCAGACAACTGTCTCTTTATTCCATGTTTCTCACAGAAGTTTATGAACTCACCGGATGTGAATTCTCCACCTCTATCAGACCTCAGACATTTCAATTTTAAGCCAGTCTCATTTTCCACCATAGCCTTAAATATTTTGAATTTCTCAAGAGCTTCTGATTTATCTTTCAGCAAGGTTACCCACATCATCCGGGAATAGTCATCAATTAGCAACATGAAGTATCTATCACCTTGCACACTCCTGATTCTTGCCGGACCACATAAGTCAGTATGAACCAAGTCTAATAATCTAGTAGAAGATTGGTCCTTTCTTTTGAATGAGATTCTGCTTTGTTTTCCCAATTAACATTCTTTACACAAACTATTTGTAGGTTTTACCAATTTTGGAAGGTCTCTTACATCCTGAGTATTGCTTATCTTGATGATATTATCAAAGTTCACATGACACATTCTTCTATGCCATAACCAACTCTAATCAACTTGAACAAATAAACAACTTTTACCAGTACCAGCCAAGTGAAAGATGTTACCTTTTGTTTGGGTACCGGATGTAATCTCTGTTCTGAAACTTTCAAAGATCTTGCATTTTTTATTCCTAAATCTAAGATCATAGCCTTTGTCCACCAGCTGTCCAACACTAAGAAGATTGTTCTTTAATCATTCAACATACAGTACATTACTGGTTTTGTTCTTTCCATCAAGAGAAATAGTTCCTCTACCTTTGATTCTGCCAGCAGAATTGTCTCCAAACTTTACAAATCCTCCGTCATACTTTTCCAAATTTAAGAACTTATTCTTGTCACCTGTCATATGGTGAGAGCATCCACTATCAATGACCCAATCATCCTTTGCTTCAACTTGAGCAACCAGAGCTTTTTCTTCAACTTCATGATTGACAGATACAGAGAATATTGGTTCCTCTTCTTTGATGGCAATAAACACTAATTCATTACTAGATTTGTTTCCTGTCTCTGATTCATCATCTGTTACTCCATTATCATCTTCTTCATGAACATAGTAACAATTCTTTTGAAATCTTGATTTGATAGGATTTGGTCTTGAAAATCTCTCTGGACATTTTGAGGCAAAATAACCAATTTTATTGCAATTAAAGCACTTGAAAGGTAATTTTCCTTCATACTTACCGGATCCTCTTGGCAGTCTTTTTGCAATAAGAGCTTCAAGATGAGCAATTTCAACTTCTTCTTCTTCCAAGTCTTTTCTTACTTTTTCATACCATGATAGGTTCCTTGAAGAGTTTTCTCCTAGATCAAACCTTTGTTTCCCTTTTACAGAGGTACTGGCTTTGAATGCAAATCCAGTCTTTGGAGGATCATCTCCAAACTCAACCATTTCAAAAGCAGCTAACTTACCAACCAATTGATCTCTTGTGACTATTGCGTGAGCTCTAAATTCTTCGATTGCAAAATCTTTGATTTTATAAGAGGCAAGAAGGGATCTGAGAACTTTGCCAACAATCTCTTCTTCACTTAGGATTCCACCTGTATTTCTAATTCCACAAACTAGCTCATTCACTCTTGGCATAAAAGAGGTAATATTTCCATCATCTCTCATCTTTAGTTTTTCAAATTTTCCTTTTAGACTTTGTAACTTTGCACATTTAACAAAATGATCTCCTTCATACAAAAGTTCTAGTTTCCCCCAAATCTCAAAGGCAGTTGGTAGATCAATAACATTTGAGAGCTCTGAGTTAGACAATGCGCTTAGAAGAGCCTCTTTGGTCCGCAGATTGTTTTCAGCATCTGTGATTTCATTTAGGGTTGTCGGACCACCCTGTGGAGGTATATAAGCTTTTGTAACCATGGACCAGTATGCAAAACCCATACACTGTAAGTGACATTTCATGCGACCTTTCCAAAGAGTAAAGTTGGTTCCATCAAACTTCGGACTATCCTTCTTGTATGACGACATCCTAGATCTCCTCAAGCGGTTAAGCTCTTTTTAGAGGAACTTAGCTCTGATACCAATTGTTGGATTTAGGGCACACAACTGAGAGGGGGGGTGAATCAGTTGTATAAAACTTTCTTCTCTTTTTATGTACTTAACTCCACATTGTTAATTAGCAGCATAATAGAAGATCAATCATGAAAGCACAATGTAGTAAATCAATAGCAGAAACACATCAACACATTAAACACCAAGATTTTGACGTGGAAAACCCGGTTAAGGGAAAAACCATGGGGTGATTAACCCAAGATAATATTCTCTATTAGAAGAATAGAAAGAACAAATGGCACATGCCATTTAGGGCTCACTGCCCAAGCACACTACTCACAAGAGGGTCACTGCCTACAGGAGACACACTATCTACAAAGGAATAAGTATCACATACTTGAACTGGTAAATAGCATCTTCAATATGCTTGAGTTAGTTCCATTTAAGCTCAAACCTTCTGCTCTGCCTTTCGCTCTTCTCTTTGCTACCACACGCTCATCTCCACACAAATCCCCACCTTGAAATGACTTCGCAATCCTTTATTTACACACGACATCAACTTAGAAACAAACATCTAAGTCGACAAACAACCACAAGAACATTCACAAGGTGTATAATTCATCCGGTCGGCCAGTCATAGAAAGAACACCTTCATTCGGGAGTATTTCTTCAATTCCAGGCTCCAAATCTAATGCTGATCATCAACATGAACTGAACATAATCCAAGGACCTCCACAAGCTTTCCTGAATCACCAGGAACATCTGTACTTCCTCTACTTACTGAAATCCTTCTCCTTCATCCAGAACCTCAAGAACACAGTCTGTCATCACTGTCACAAAGGAATAGGTTCTTTCGGACCTTCAAGCCACAAAGCAATCTTCTTGACACTTCATACGGATGTCCTCAATACTTACTTCAATCCGCAGAATGGGATACTACATTTTCGGACCTCACCGGACCTATATGTATCACTCTGTCACCACTGAACACCTGTCGGAACCAGTTTTACTTAAACAACCATAACTTTTTTAGATCTTCATGCGGACCTCTGAAATATCGAATGGAGTATCTCAAGACTTATATCTACAAACCCTTTACACCATATCCTCTGATCTTCAACCTATCTTGGACTTTTACCTTGTTGTCATCACTGTTCTTCACTGTTCCTGATTGAGACTAATTTTCTCAATATCCTCAGCACACAGCTCATCCAATCCTTCTCATTAATGCAACATGAGTATGTTGACATCAATGACAACACCGGTTCAGCCCATACTTGCAACAAGGTTCTCAATATTAGAAAACCCTATCACTACCCTTTAGAAAAAGGGGAAGAAGTTTGAGTGGTAAGAAAAATGTGAACAAGCCTTCCAAGTTTTAAAACATAAACTCACTACCACTCATATTCTCATTGTGCCAGATCCAAATGCGAGATTTTCAATTATAATAGATGTATCAAGAGATGGTTTAGGTGGGGTTCCTATGCAAAAATGGCCAAGTTGTAGCATACAAGTCTCAGAAGTTAAAGACTTATGAGGTTAATTATGCACCAAATGATCTGGAATTGGCTGCGATAGTGCATTCTCTACAGATGTGGAGACACTATCTAAATGGCAAACCTTTCAAGTTGAAAACTGATCACCTCTATGCCTTAAGTACATCTTCACCCAACTGAACTTAAATGCTCATCAGAGAAGATGGCTTGAATTTCTTAGTGAATATGACTTTGATATTGATTATACCAAAGGAGAAGAAAATAGAGTAGCCCATGCTCTAAGAAGGAGAAGACACATTATGGTAATTGCAATTTTTTGCTCTACATTCAGAGAGCAAGTAATAGAACATCTTCAAAATGATGAGCATTATGTGAAGGTTAAATTAGATCTAGAAAAGGATACTTCTAATCATCACTTTGAAGGGTACAAGCTTGAACAATATGGGTTACTCAGATTTCATAACAGGATGTACATGCAGAGTCATGGTGAATTGAGATCAAAAATTCTTGAGGAAGCTCATAATGCTCCTTATTCAGGTCATCCTAGAGTAACAAAACTTTTAGCTAACTTAAAACCATTATACTTCTAGCCTGGTATGAAAATGGAGGTGACTAAGTATGTGGCCAGATGCTTGGAATGCCAACGAGTAAAAGTTGAGCATGTTCACCATGCAGGATATTTTTATCCATGTGATATACCAAAACAAAATGGCAAGTAATTACTATAGGTTTCATACAGGGAATGCTGATGTCCAAATCTAAACATGATGTAATTCTAGTTGTGATTGATAAATTAACCAAGATAGCCCATTTTATACCTAGGAGTTTGACAAATGGATCATTGACTTTTGCTAAAAGATTTGTGCAAACATTTTCAGACCTCATGGGGTACCTGAAAGCATTATTTTTGACCAAGATGTTAGGATAACATCTAGGTTTCTAAAAACCTTGCATGCTACCCTAGGTAAAAGCACAAAGTTGTGTCAGGCTTTCAGCCAACTTATCAGCACAAGTGAATTTAAGTATTTCTAACTAAAAATTATTTTTAGTCAAACACATGATCATGTAAGATTCATTCTAGGTAAGTTAGATATGTCCACAACTTTTTCAGCTAAAATTGGTGGCTAAATGCATATGTAGCACCACAATTAGACCAATTTACCAAAAATATAAAATTATTTGAAAAACTTGATATTTCGACAACTTCTACTCATGTAAATAGCATTTTTTTTTAAATATAAAAATACCCTTTTGTAGATCTATAAGTTTAGTTTTCAAATATATATATATAATTTATATTTTCCTTTTTTATTTTTACTAAAACTAGGTCATCAGCACAAAACATTAGGTCGATTACCATGTCAAGAAAAAATAGTCAAATTTCTTAAAAAAATAAAACAAATATGATGCACTAGATAAAAGAATCTATATCAAGATGGTATATTTTTTTCTATTTTAGGTAAATAGTTAATATGAAAGATGACGTCGAATGGAAACAACTACGTTTTAATACACTCATATTTTAATATTTATTTAAAAATATATATTTATCAAAATTGGAAAAGAGATATATCCATGCACTAAAGTTTCAAGTTATAAATACACACAAAAAGATTGAAGAAAAAAAAATTACTATATAATGATTGATGTCTCATGTAACTTCATTTTTCAGCATTTTATCAACAACTAAATTATAGTGTTATTTTATTAAAAACTATATTAAAATAATTTTTTAATTTTTTTTAAAAATAACAAACATAAAATATACTAAAAATTAAATATTTTATTAGTTTACATCATTTCAAAATTCAAAACATATATGTCACTTTTTAGTGATTCAAGTTTAAAAGTTGGATCAGTATTAGTCATTTCCTTTATAAAAGTGTGACAAAGCTTTGTAATTTTACCACCCTAGGAACTCGTCTTAATTTCAATTCAGCATACCATCTGTAGACAGATGGGCAAACTAAGCAAATTAATCAAATTGTTGAAGATTTTATTTGAATGTACTATATGGATCAATAGAGTAAATGGGAGGAATACCTTCCATTGGTTGAATTTCCCTACAACAATTCCCATCAATCTTCAATAGACATGGCTCCTTTTGAAGCCCTTTATGATAGAAAATGTCGTACCCTTGTCAGTTGGGACATAATAGAAGACAGTGTAATAGTTGGCCTTGAAATTCTCAAGGAAATGGAGGAGCAAATGAAACTAATCAAAGAAAGACTAAAGGAAGCTTCTCATAGATAGAAGAGCTATGTTGATAAAAATAGGATTTTTCATTAGTTTACAGTATTTGACAAGGTGTTCCTTAGAGTTAAACCACATAAAAGTTCTATATCTTTTGGAAAATTAGCCAAGTTGGCCCCTAGATACATGGGACCCTTTGATGTTTTGGATGTGATAAATACTAGAGCTTATAGATTGGCCTTATCACCATCTCTCTCTTGGTTCCATGATGTTTTGCATGTTTTTTTACTAAAACCTTACCATATTGATGCCACTCACATTTTGGATTGTCGAGCTTTGAAGGTTCAGGATCTAGGGGTGGCACAAGTAGAACCCCACAAATCCTTGAGCAGTGTAAACTTAAGTTGGACAAAAGGGATGTAGCCCAAGACAAGGTGGATTGGGATCAATTTTTAGCATACATTGCCACTTGGGAAAATGTTGCAGAGATATAACGACTCTTTCCTCATCTTTTCTAGTTTTGTTTTATAGATCTTAGATATCATCGAGATGATGACAACCCCTAGAGGGAAGGGATGTCATAGCCCACTTTGTTACATACCATAGTTTTATTATTGTAGACTTGTGCAAACATGTATGATTTTTTGATTAGTGACATAAAATGCTTTTGTAGTCATCTGGATGATTGTTTATCTGCATTGTTAAAATGAGTAAATATTATATTATATTATATTATAGTAGCATATCTGGAATTATAATTTGCATGATGTATATGTTATCAGTTGTTGTGGATTAACTACAATCTGATATTTTTGAGTACGACATGATTTACCATTCACCTCTTCCTGATGGGAGAGTATCATAGAGGAGAGGAACTTAGTACCTCTAAGGTCATCTACATGACTCTCACACACACACTCTCAATCATCATTTCATAACTTACATATAGGATGGGATTGTGGTTAGATTGTAAGATGTGGATTTGTTTCCTTCTATTTTAGTTTCTCCTTAGTAATAACCTCAACTAATTAACTTCAGGACATAATAATACATATATAATAGATATATACATCTATGTGTAGATATTGCAAGTGTGGATATATGGGTGTATATACATACATATGATATATATGTACACACATATAGCACAAATAAGTATATACTCAGATACACACACACACACATATATATAAGTAGTTAATTGATATAAATAGTTAATTAAGTTAAATAATAGGCATATAGTAATAAACCTTTGCTTTATCCGTTAAATAAAAATAATAAAAAAATATACTAGTTAAACAATGTGAATTGTTTAGCAATAAAAGTAATATTGTTATTACAGCCACATAATTGACAAAAATAAATATTATTATTAATATGTGCAGCATCTTTTACTATTTTAATTATCACAGAATCTTATAAAAATAAAGGATGAAGTATTATTTTATAAAATTTAATTACTTAAGAGGAAAGGAGGAAATATTTGCACTATTTTAATACTTCATGGAATAAAATTATTCACATGCCTGACATTTGTTTGAAGACCTTGCTTTTTGCTCCACCGAGCTATTAAGCAAACACCACCAAGAATTTATTAAGGTTTTTACTTGGAAATGAAATAACATTTTATCAAACACCTAGAGTCTTGGGAAGAGGGAGGGAAGATTATTAAAAAGGGAATTTTGGAGTTTGAGAGATGTCAGATAAAGAAATGGAACTGGGAAGAGTGAGGAAAAGGGAGAATTTGGAGTGAAGGAAGAAAACTAGAGATAGTGGACAAAAGAATTTCAGAGTTGCAGAAAGATTGAGGTAAGAATTTTACCAGATTGTTTAGTTTGAACATAGATTACAAGGAACTCTTAACCATGCTTATCTAACAAAAAGGTAGTAGATATTTCCTTTAGTTTCTTTTTAAAACTTATGAGCAGCTGAAGGTTGCATTCCATCTTTTGTTTGTAAATTATGAGTCTTTAAATAAACAACAAATTTGGTATATTCAGTTGCTACTATATGTGAATTCATTAATTTAGAGTAGCTGCAGAATTAGATAGCTCTGGGCGAGGGCCATTAGTTTGGAATACCCACATGAAAATTTAATCCAGTTAACCAGAATCAAAGGAAACACATTCTGTAGGATGCATACCTTCATTGTGAATACAATATATGATTTTGACATATCACAGAGGTATTTTAAACTAGAATAATTTTAGAAATAAATGTTGTTAAAACTCTATACGTGTAGAAATAAAAGTTGCAGCAAAACTGTGAATTCATTATAATGAATATGCCATACTATAGGGAAACTAAAGAAATAATTCAAGGGATACTAGCATAGAAAAATGAAGAATCTGGGCGATCCATTGAAGGGAAGTGACACCTCCAATGGAGACACCTCCATTAGAGGCAACTCCTCCTATTGTTGTAGACAGAAAAAAATGAAATAAAAATACTCTTCACTTTAAAACATATCTTATAATCTTTCACTACTTTAGCATATTAAATGCCTTTTGAGATTCCTCCAAATACTCCTTGAAATCTGCTATTAAGAAAAGGAAACATGCCTTTAAAAGACATCGAATAAATAAATCAGATGAGCCATAAGTACTAAGTTTTTATGCTTACCTTATAATTTATTAAAGGCTGGAAAATACATAGAAGGAAGGAAGTGAAAGAATTTCTATGATAAATGAATTTTTCATTAGAAAATAACCATGAAAGAATGAAAGAATAAATTTCTCATCTACTAAATTTAAGAAAAATAAATTCTTTACATTGGACCATTGGTGATAAACTCTTGTAATCATTATTTAAGGACTAGTTTAATGGTACCCTTGATAATAGAATTGGTTATAACTTTTATTGCCAATATGCATGATTGATATGAATGGTTTGATTTCAACCGGAAATATTTTTTGAATGATTGAAACAGTTGATGTCATCTTGAATTTATGGTTGCGTGTCTATATTTTTGCATTGGGCAATGGGTAGAATGCATAGTTAAATTCAATTCATTGGCATGCATGATGACCTTGAGGAACTAGTTTCTTTGGGACAAGTCGGGTTGCCTGTGTAGGTAGCATAGGGAAGCTTTGGCTTCGTGGTAGGGTGATAGTCACCTCTATGATGCTCTCTCAACTTTGGGGTATGAAGAAGGAGCTATGGGCAAGAGATTGCACTGAGATGCCATGTCACATTTTAGAACTTGCTACATCTCAAAGATACGTAATCTTGTAAATTTGATATAACTTTCTATTATGTGTTGAGTATTCAACATTGTTAACATATGTAAAGCATGATTCCTTTATGAGCTATTTGAATTTGGTGTTATATAACTCTGAATTTGACATAATTGAGATTTCGTTTATCTATTTTGTCCTAAGATGATAAATGATGTTGTTGTAAAAACATTCATGAAATATCGTCTTTGTCTGATAAATTTTAAATTTTATTAAGTGTTAAGATGTTATTACTTATTTTATCACTCATTGTTAGTCTTTTCATCATTGCATGATAGACTTAGCTTCGTAAAGCTTACATGATATATTAAATGATGCTTATTGTAGTACTAAGTTCATATATGCTATATGGTTATATTGGAGCGTTGTTACATGTTTCCTCAGAATAAAAATAAAAACTAAATGTTTTGCTTCCACATGTTTGTAATAGTTGTGATAAGACCATTTTGAACTATGTTCTCATTAGCTGTGATAGGAATCACAGAATTGTCTAAATTGGCTCAAATTTTATTTATTGACAAGTTGAATCATGACGATGCATGTGGATACATGTATCCAAGCATTTATTCAAAATGAACATAAACATTTTTTTTGCTTTGACGAGCTGGTAATAGTTATGATAAGATTAGACTATGTTTTCATCAATTGTGATGGAATCATTTCATGATTGTCTAAATTGGCTCAAATTTTAGGTATGGATAAGTTGAATCATGATGATGCCCATAGATACATGTATCAAAGCATTTCCTCAAAATGAACACAAATTAAATGTTTTGTTTCAACATATTTATAATAGTTATGATAAGACCAAACTATGTTTTCATTAGGTGTGATGGGAATCATTTAAGAATTGTCTAAACCAGCTCAAATTTCAAGTATCCACAAGTTGAATCATGATAATGCACTTAGATACGTGTATCAAAGCATTTCCTCAAAATAAACAAAAACTAAACATTTTTCTTCCACATGTTTATAATAATTGTATAAAACAAGTTTATGTTTTGATCAACTATGATAGGAACCATTTTAAAATTGTCTAAACTGGCTCAAATTCCATGTATCGACAAGTTGAATCATGATGATGCACGCAGATACAAGTTAAAGCAAGAAATAAGTTAAAGAATATGGAACGGGAAGTCTCTCACCTTCCACTGAAAAAAGTAGGCCAAGAAAATGAACGAATGGCTATGAAGGTTCGTGGGTGCAACGTGGTTTGCAAGCACTCCCGCATCTGGAAACCTGCCGTTGAATGTCACTCAAGCACAATTTCAGTTCAAACACGAATGATCTTCCTTGGTCTTCCAGCAGTGGCCACATTCCTCCAGGCATAAACATTTCCTTACGTGCTGCTGAAGATCCAGGCCTCCCAAAAATATAATACATGTTTTTAAAATTAGAATCATTTCATTCTATTGGCCATAACTAATTGCGAATTACATACTTCTATAGGAAAAGTACTTATCCTAAGGTTAATATACGTTAATTGAGTAAATGCGTACAAATCATGGATAAATTGTATAACTAATTTAGGTTAGTTTAAAAAAAATTTATAGAAATAATTGATTTAGATTTAGTTAAAAGTGTCGAAATAAAATGTTTAAATAAATGAGGATGTCAAATAAATTACATGTATGGGATTGGGTATTGAGTTCTAATTTTGGTGGAGATGTTATTGTGTAACTGTCAAGAATCCATTCTTAGATGACTAATGTTTACTACTAAATCTAATTGTATACTATTTGGGTTCACTTTCATGAGTATGGATGTGATCTTCATGAGTATAGAAACAAAATTACTATGCAAATATGAACTTGTAAAGTTCAAGACTTGATATGAAAATTGTCTATTGTTCGAAACTTGTTTACCTTCTTGTAGATGCTTTGAATATGCGTAAGGACTAGTGGTTTTTACAAACACCTTTAAGGAATTTTTATAGTCAGCAGAATCAAGTTCTCCACAATCTCACCCCTAGATAGACCTATTCAATGATGATGAACCAAAGTGAAGAACAATAAGCAAATATGCAATGCACTGTTAGAATAATGATATAATCCCTTTTGTCTACTTAAAATAAAATTCTAGATGTGCTCTAAAAATTCCTAGGTGATTTTTTTTAATTAAGGTTACTCTTTAAATACACAACCCTAGTGTATAATTTAAAATAAGTTATTATTTTGTTGGCTCATAACAACTAGTAAGAGAGAGAAACATGGGCCCAAATTAAGAAATTCAAATTTAAAGGTTTGGGGTTCAAATCCACAACCAAGGAACTCATTGAAATCAACTTTACATGTGTAGAGTTGAGACAAGGTAATGAATGACTACATATAGAGATCAAGTCTAGATCTTGGGGATTATTTATGACCTCAATTGATCAATTGGTTGATATTGCATATGTAATATCAATCAATTGATATGTCATACATAAACAATATCTCCCTTGATCTATTGAAAGGAAGAGTGATGACCTTGAGAGTCACCTCTGTTGAAAGGTGGGGAAAGAGTAGAATTATTTTCTTATAAACTAGCAAATGTAGAAAAGATAAACTACTCACTATGGGAGCAAAATATAAAGGAAAAAGGCATGGGTGTATAATGTTTACCATTATATTTCATCCCCACTTTAGCATGCATGTGAGCGACCATGAGAATGCATGTAAAAAAATGAAGCATCCAACATGGGAATCCAATATTTCTCACACAATCAAAGGATAAGGATTTGCATTAAGTAATATATCATAGTTGTGGATTATGTGTACTCTTGTAGAAGAAAAATTTACAATGAGTAGCATCTATAAAGCATAGAAAAAAAGTTGCAATAAGTAGCATATGTAAGGCATTTAAAAATGACCATAATAACAACTTTCTAAATCTATTCAAAAAATGTAAGAAGAGTAGGGTAAGAGACTCTTCTTATTATAGAAAGTGGTAAATCCCTTGTAAGGGACTCCAACCAAGTGGATAAGAATCTTAAATAAGTAGACAAATGTCAAGGACATTGAATAAGTAGAAAATGTAGTCCATATAGATATAGTAATGATGATCTTTCTTGTACTAGAAAACACAAATAAATATCATAACTATATCATTACAAACAAAGTCATGAAGATATGTCAATGAAAATATATATGCCTCCAGTTGGTTACATATGAAGGAGGCAAGGAATTGAAGGTAAGGGAAAATGTTAGAATTATTTAACACATAAAAAGCCTTTGGTGTTTGACTCTCTAGCTACCCCCTTTGATCCTAAATCCCCTTTGGTTGAGGAGAGGGAGTTGATACTTTTCATGAATCTAGATATTGATGTTTTAGTCCCATTAGTGGACCCATCTCCTATTAAGGATGCTATTGATCCCAATTCACCCTCTATTGTCTTGTTTCAAGTCTCCTATGAACCAATGATGTTAGAGGCTAAAGATGTTGTGGTGAGAGGTGATGATTGTTTTAATGTTTATGTGTTGCTTTCTTCCAACAACAAAGATGTAACAAAGAATCAATTGAGGATAAAGACCCCTATAAAGGAGTCGCAATGTCAATGATCTAAGGAGATGATGAAATTGAAGTTTGATCATGAAAAGAGAATACTTTCCCCTAGTTTGTCAAGGTCTAATAGAAGAAGATATGAGAAAAAACTCATGGACATAGGTTTATGTCAAAAAAAGAATGGAAGATGAAATCAAAGGGGGCTTTAGGAAATGGAAACCTTGAAAGAAGGCATTGATGGAAGTCAGTGAACACTAGAATGGTTTGGTGTACTCCTAAATCTAAAACATGAAAATTATATCTGAGGATATTTGGGGGCCAAAAAAATCCCATAAATAAGAACTATTACCTAAATTTAAGAGAATTCATATGTCTGATTTGATGTTGTTATAAGAAATTAAAATACCTACATGGCAGAGTTCAAAAAATTCATACTAAACATTTGGAATAATAGTCCATGTTTGGGTGTTCATACTATGAGTGCTTCAGGTAGCATTTCTACCATATCGATTCCTTCCTCCCTTGCTAGTCTAGTTTCGGTGGTCTCTCGTCACCACTTACATATTCTCTTCTCATATCAAAGGGACAAATATTCATGGATTGTTTCAAACATCTATACTCCTGACTCTACTAGGGAAAGGAGACAGGACTATCTTGAACTAGAGAGATTCAAAATACTACATAATAACATAAAATGGCTTATTTCTAGGGATTTCAACATCCCTCTCTCCTCTCTAGAGAAACAAGTGGGGTCCCAAGCCCACTCTGATAGCATGTATGATCTAGGGACCTTTATTTCCTCTTGCTCCTTGATGGATGTTAAGTTTTAAGAGGTTCAATATTCACTTGATTGAGTCAGAGAATAGGCACATCCCTAATTTAGGTAAGACTAGATCGATCTTTAATCAACCTGGACCTATTTCTCTCTTTCTCATGCAATCTCTCCCTTCTTCCCTAAATTCCTCAAAACTAATCTCACTTAGTGTTATACCTAGAATATGAGAAAATAAAGAAAGGATATCCTTTTAGATTTGAGAAGATGTGGCTCCATCATCCAGATTTGTATTCTAAAATTGATGATTGGTGGAACATCAAGATTGATGGGTCTATTATGTTTAGATTGACTCAAAAAATAAAGAATGTCAAGAGAAACATAAAAATTTGATAAAACTACCTTTGGTAACATCTTTACAAGAAAGAAAGAGCTCTCAACTAAGTTAGAAACCTTGTAGTGGGAAATATAAACTAAAGGGGTGGACCAAGAGGATTTTTGGAAGGAGAAAACTTTTCTCTCTAAATATCACTCTCTTGTGGCCAATGAAGAATATTTCTAGAGTCAGAAGCCCTACTCCCTATGCCTAAAAGAAGGTAACAATAACACCAAGTTCTTTCATCTCACTACTATGAAACATACATTTAGCAATAAAATTAAATAAATATAGGATTTCAATAGAAATTTCACTACTGATGAGGAACTCATCTAAAACTAAGTTATAGACTTTTTCAAGATAAATTCGCTAATTTAGGAAAGGGGGATCAACTACTAGATCATATTCCTTCTATTATTTTAGATATTGAAAATGAATCTCTAATTGCCCTAGTGATGGAGGAAGAAGTTGGATATGTTGTTTGCTCTTTTGAAGGATGCAAGGCTCTAGGACTAGATTGTTTCCAATATATTTTCTTCCAATTCTTAGGGGAGATCATTAGTAGAGACATTGTTGATATTGTACAAGAATGAATATCCTCTGGTCATTTCCTCAATGAACTCAATAACATGATTTTGGTTCTTATGGCCAATAAAAATAGAGACTCCAACTTTGTTGATTTTCTAGCTATAAGCCTTTGCAACTCAATGTACAAGATATTCACTAAAATTCTTGTAATCATGCTACAATTTATTATTCCTAATTTCATTTCCCCATATAGAAGTGGCTAAAGAAAGGGGAACAAATCTTGGATTGTATTATCATAGTTATTGAGGTCATCCACTTGATTGACAAGAGCAAAAAGGATAGTTTCATTCTCAAGTTAGATATGAATAAAACCTATAATGGAGTTTCCTGGTGCTTTGTTGGTAGAATGATGTAGAGGTTTATTTTTTGTAAGATATTCAAGAATCTTATCTAGAATTGCATATCCTCTCACTTCTTGTCTATACTACTTGATGGTAATCCATCTAGTTTCTTTACGAGCAATAGGGGTCTGAGATAAGGTCATATGTTATCTTCTTTTTTATTTGTCCTCTTTCCTAAAGTGTTGAATAGAAGCCTCAATTTTTTTGTTAACTTGGTAGGATAAAAGCAATGAATCAATCTTCCTCTATTTACTCCTATTTC
Organism: Cunninghamia lanceolata; assembly: GCA_027924645.1. Taxonomy (NCBI): domain Eukaryota; kingdom Viridiplantae; phylum Streptophyta; class Pinopsida; order Cupressales; family Cupressaceae; genus Cunninghamia; species Cunninghamia lanceolata. The sequence goes on from BSBN01000195.1 coordinate 1,745,739, forward strand.
TTAGGTACCCATTTCTAATTGAGTATCTATGTCCTTTTAGAATGTGTAGCCATTATTTTTTAGAACAAGTGTGTGTTTCATAGCGAGTACACATTTGTGAAATTTTAAATTTAACACCCATGGTTTTGATTTGGTTTTAGGCTTGGAATAGATTTGAAAGCCAAACCTGAGCATTGGACCTACAAGTACAATGTTATGGTAGTGACAAGAGCAGAAACTATCTTTGGAAATATAGCTAATGACTTCTTTTTAAAAAGTTTTGGATGAAATTAAAACCCATTATATATGACAATGTCTAGCTTTCAAATATGTATTTTTTAGTGTTGAATATTTTTCTATTTATTAATTAAATTTTAAACAAAAATCTTAATAAATGTGAAATGACATATATTACTATTTTTAATAACTTTTGATTTTGATTTTTTAAGAAACTTTTATGTCTGACCAATATAGACATCATTCTCTACATGATGAAAAAATAATTCATGTTACAATTATTTTAAATCTAATTATGTTCATCATACATGAGGAAAACACCTTAATCCCAAAAAAAATTAATTAGAAAAATATTTATTTAAAAATCATAAAAAATATCCTAACCAAACTTCAACATCATATGCATCTTTCTACAAAAGGATATTGAAAAATGCTTTCATTGACTAATTTTGTTGTTGTACATGTGAATGTTTCAACCTTTAGTTTACCTTTGAAAAAGGGTCACTTTTCTACATCCTATAGAAAACCAACTTATATCATCTACGTATCAGAATATATTACATATTTGAAAACTAAAAACAAAATCCTACATTACATATTTTCACACAATGTTAATATTCTATGGGTAAGTTCTTCAAATGTTTATCCCAATTGTGACAAATTTGATTTTTTAGAAAATATGCTTCCAAATTTTGGCCAAAAAGTGGACTTAAATTATTGCACTTACCCACTCATCAACACTTTTTGGATGATACTATCTTGGTGGGTGAAGCTTCAATTTTTGAGATTTAGAAATTCAAAATCCTCTTGTGAGACTATGAGAATGCTTTAGGCCAAAAAGTGAATATGGATAAGACTTGTTTGATATTCATTAATACACCTTTAGCTAGGCAATTGAAGATTGTCAACATAATTGGGTTTCAAATGTAGTATCTATTATCAGTCTACCTTTGCTTTCCTATGTTCAAAGGGAGCATTCTTTAATGCTACTAGTCTTGGCTTTTAGAAATATTCTATAGAAAACTTGTAGGATGGAAGGGTACTCTTTTCAATCAGGTAGCTAAGTTGTAACTTGTCAAGTCTACTATTTGGAATCTTACTATTTACTTGCCTCTACTCTAGACACCCTTCAAAAATGTTGAAAATTTGGAACATATTAAAATAAAAATTCTATGGACTAGATTTGAGCAAAAGAAAAGGATTCCTCTTGTTAATTGAGATGAGGTTTAACTCTCTAAGAAATGGGGGGGATTGGGAATTAGAAAATTAAAATTATTTAGCTCAACCCTTGTAGCTAAGGTGAGTTGGAGATTTCTCAATTAAAACAAATAGTGGACCAACATTATCAAATTCAAATACCTAATGGTGAACAAAAAAACTATATTTTCTAGCCTTTAAAGACCTTTCTAGGGAATCTCACATTTGGAAGAGCCTTCTCAAAAGTTGATTAATCCTAAATAAAGGAATTGAATAGAAAATTAGAATTGGCACAAAGGTCTAGTTTTGCATGATCCTTAGCTTCTTGACCACCCATTACCAATTATTGACTAGCTTTGTCCTATCTCTCCTCGACATAAGGTCTCTATGGGGATTGTAGAGTTAAAACTCTACATTATGTTGTATTAGTTCATAGTGGCAAACTTCTTATATGTTATGAACTTGGTAATCTATTTGTATTGGAAGTCATAGCCCACGTGGAATTGCCAAGTATCACATGACAGGATTTTGAAGAAATGAAGGTTTGTGAAGTGCAGAATGTGCCACATGGCGTGGTAATTGAAAGAAGCTGGCATAGTGTCTAGTTGTAGTGGAAAGTGCCACATGTTACAATGGCGGGAAGAGGAAAACTTTTGATAAAGTAGCTCAGATGTGAGCAGGATATGTTGCGTATCTGTTGCAAATGTGTGGAGCTTTCCACATGTCACTCTTTTTGCAGTATATTAAAGTATCAATGTAAAATATAGTGGCCCAAGATATTAAGGGTTGTTTTCTAATTGTAGCAGAAAGTGCCAAGTGTTACGATGGCGGGTATTTGAAGGAAAGAAACTAAGCAACTTAGAGGAAGCGCCAGCCTACCATGTGTCCTAGTTTTGAAACTAGCGAGTGTTGCCACGTATCTTGTGCATCAGTTAAGTAAAGAGAAGCTGAAGGTGCCAAGTGTCAATATGGTGTGCATTCGAAGGAAATTATGAGAGTCTAACCTGATGAGCATGGAGTGTACCATGTATCAACTTTTGAGTCATTTGGAAGCCCACGGAAGAGGCCATCTATCCTAATGGTATTGGTAGTTACAAAGTCGTATGTTTAGTGTCAGTCAACCAATCAGAATGTGAGGACGATGCAACAACATATTTAGAAAGATTTCTAGTGCGTGACTAGTTCTAGTTTAGTTATGCCGATGGTTGAGAATCCTAACAGCCGTCAGTATCTCGAGCCCCATCTTTTTGCTATAAATAAGGGAATTATGTAACTGATAGATATATGTAAAGATACTGAAATAGAAGAATATATATGGGAAGAGATTTGTGGTGTGACTAGAATATATCATTTTGCCTTTGTAGTTGTTTCAAAAGAAAAGCATCATAGATCTATGCATGTTGTGTGCCTCATGTATTCTGTTGAATCTATTAATGAAAAACCTCTTTTCTATGTTATTTGTTGATTATTTTTTGTCTTTATTGAAATTTCTCTGAGTTTAGCCTTTGAGTTTAAATATGTTCATAATATGCTTATATTAACCATGCTCATTGCTCTTTAATATAGTAGAATTCATAAAAGGTTTAGTCACTCTGCTAATTATTGAAACAAATACAAGTCTAGCACATCACCTTAGAAGTTATTTCATATTGTATATGTAATCTTCTTTCTCTTCCCCTTTTCCAAAACCGCATTAGAAATAGAAGAGCCATCTTCTATAAAATCTAGAGGTCATTCTAAGAGTTATCCCACATTCTCAAAATCTCCCATGTTGGTGCTATAACTTGCACAATTTTATACGTCAATAGTTTTTGCCACGCTCAGTGGGACCTTCTCTAGATTCTTGATCAAAATTGTATGCGCCAGAGATTAGGAAGAAGTCAAAGCTATGGACCAACCACCAGAGCTTAATCAACTACTAATCCAGGAATGTTGTTGCCACCTTTATCAGCCACTCCAAGAAGAAGGGTAAATCAATCATCCAGAGTACCAAGAATAGCCATGGAAGCACCTCCTCCTAATCTACCACGGAACTTTGCAAATTGGAACAACAGTAGTCCCCTAGTTCTCCCAATGCCACTAGATACTTGGGATCCAATTCCTGTCAATGCTTTGAAAGTGTTACCCAAGTTTACAGGAGAAGAGTCTAAGACTCCAGGAGAATACCTCCAAGATGTGTCAGATGTGTGTGATGTGCATGTCATCAGAGAACAAAATGTTTCTATCAGATTTTTGGTAGCTTCTTTCAAAGGGAAAGCCCCAGATCGGTACAGGTCCTTGGCCTCAAATTCAATATCTACTTGGGATCATCTCAGAGATGATTTCTTTGCAGGATTCAGTGAGAAAGGAGATAGATCATCTCTATTATAGCAACTGATCACCATAAAGAGAGCACCCCAAGAAGACATAATGGATTTCAACACTAGGTTTCAAAAGACTTAAGATAGAATCCCTGCGATAGCTAGACCATCAGCAGATATGCCGATTGTATTTTATCTTAAGGTTTTTAATTCTAATATCTTGGTGATGATTTAGTCCTTAGGAGGATAGATCCTACCAACGGCATATGAATTAGCTACAAGAGCTGAAAATAGCCTAATAGATGCTAGGAAGTTGCCTCCAAGGCCTCCCATGCCTATGTTCCCAGAGATTTCTATTTTTCTGCCACGATGTTCCTAATTCTCCATCAGTCCCTATGTCTATATACACTTTTCCAACACCTCAACAACCCACTACATCAACACCTTCTGCTCCTCCATCTAAAATGGATGATGTCAAAAATATTCTTAGAACCTTTTCAAATGAAATTATTAATCTCAAGATACAATTGACTACTTATCCAAAACCCCCTTACCAAGGATTCCAAGGTAATAGGCTTCCATACTAGCCAAATCAATCAACTAGTCCTAGTACCCATTTCATTACAAGTTGTCCTAGCTAATCCAGGCAGAGAAATGATTCTTGGACAAAATAACATAGCAGAAGAGTCCAATGCTTGGTGTTTCCCTTGCAATAATGTACATATTCCTAGATATTATCCTAGAGGCAACTTACAATAGAGGGTAGCAGAGCAAAGAAGAATGGAGGGTCAAGTTGTTGCATCTACTACTCCTTTGTATCAGTCACCTAGTGTTCAAAAAGCAGTAACAGTTGCCCAAATGCAAGGAATGTGCATTGAACAAGAAGAAGAAATTGCCCCAGAGCATGCTCTATTTGCATAGATTGAAGAAGCATATTCAGTGTTTGTAAATGAGGCATCTACCTCCAAGAAGCCCTTGGTACAGTCTAACTATTTCACTAGGTCAAAGAGAAGAATGGTTGAACAGCCTGAAGCCATCAATAATGAAGTAGCTAGAGTTCCTTCATTCCAAGCTCAATATACCCCAACTTCAAGACAAGAAGTACCTATCGAAGCTCAAGATCAAGGAGTCTCCAACCAGGTGGTGCAAAGAGCAAGATATCCCTACTATCCTAAGACACAGATGTTGGGACCTATAAATGTGGTTGAACAGTTGAAGAAAATCCCTGCAAACGTGTCAATATGGGATATGCTAGCTATTCCTGAACAAAAGTCACTATTATAGGAAGCATTGCAATCTCAGATGGATCCCAAAGTTGTTAACCCAAAAGGAGGCACAGACAAGGGAAGGGCTCAAAACAAAGATGTTCCACCTCAGCAGACAGCCACTCTAGTAAATACCACGCTAGAGGTAAGTCTAAGCCAAATCCATTTTATTTAACCCAGATAGTGGGCAAGAAACTGTTACGTAATTCCATGATAGACTCGAGGACTAGTACCACAGTCATGCCTAAACAAGTAGCTAATGCTTTAAAAATAGAGTACCAACTACTAGCTAAAGGAGTTATGTAGTTAGATGGTAAGTCTTTCCAAACCATAGGAATCATCAAACAACTCCCATTACAACTGTATACATGTCCAAATATAAATATCTTGCAAGATGTTGTGATCATTGACATTCCCCCTATCTTTGGACTATGCCTACCTAGAGATTTCACTGCTAAAATAGCAGGGTATATGTCACTAGATTGGTCACACTTGATCTTGAGAACTAAATATGGGACAAAGATGAAAGTGCTGTCAGAACCCTTATCTAAATAACATATCACTAAGGAATCATCACCAAGGTTTGAAGCATCTCATGCTATGATGAATAGAGATGACAGATTTTTTATTGAAGATATAGGGGAATGGACTGAATATGATAAAAATGAAGAAGAGAATAATCAGTTGATGTCTATGATGCAGAGTGACCCTTACGACAATTATGATTCTACTAGTTTAGGGACTTATGTAATCTTTGAGGAAGATCAAGAAATACCAAACATAATGAGTCAAGATATAGCTGAAAAGGAAGATTCTAATAAAGACTCTGAGATCTAGACCTTAAACTTCGATGGATCCAAGAGCAAGAATGATGTAGGAGTGGGTATCTGTCTCACCTCTCCAAAGGGAGAAAAAATTCTCAGGGCCATACGCTTCCAGTTTTCTTGTACAAATAATGATGCTGAATATGAATCTTTGGTACATGGTCTTATGTTAGCCAAGAAGAAAGGAATAAAAAAAATAATAGTCAAAGGTGATTCAGAGCTAGTTGTGAAACAGATTAGAGAAAAGGATGTGGCAAAAAATGTTAGAATAAGGTCTTATCGCCACAGGATTTGGGACCTGATCGATGATTTTGATGCTTTCATATTAGAGGTTGTACATAGAGTTCAAAATACTAAAGCAAATAGGATGGTATAGATTGGCTCTCAGTTCGACCTAGCTAAAGATTTGCTTATCAATAATGAGGTAGTGAAGGTCCTTATTAGACCAGGTATCCCTGACAATGTTCAAAACTAGCAAGTTTTTGACAATGACCTTCAGGTGCCTTTATTTTTACAGTAGTCTGGAGAATTTGCTGACCATTTGCAGCCTAAGATTGAGGAATCATATGGTGACTAGATCATTTAGTTGAAATCTAACAAGCTTCTGAGGGGGTTAATAATGTTGGAGAACCTATTTTACCCAGATGATGTAAGCCTAGATAAGTGAAATTTCACGGCAAGTAAAGAAGACTATTCTAAAATTCAGGTCAGCAAAGGAATTAAGTTAAAAGTAGGAAATGCCACCACCCAGGAGCAAAAAGGATAAGTTAATTTCTTTATGCAACCAATATGATAGGGTGATTGCATGGACCTATGATGACCTCCATAGTTATAATAGGGACATTATCCAACATACTATAGAGCTTGCTGAAGGATCAAACCTGTTCACTAGAAACAGAGACCAGTAAATCTTAGAATTGAACCTCTAATGGTGGAAGAGTTACAAAAGCTTCTTGAGTCTAAGATTATTTTCCCAATCAAGCATTCAACCTAGGCATCTAATTTAGTGCCAGTGAGGAAGAAAAAAGGAGATATTAGGCTCTATGTGGATTTTAGAGACTTAAATAAAGCTTCATTAAAAGATCATTATCCTTTGCCATCCATGGAACAGATCTTACAAATAGTAGCTAGATTAGAAGGATTTTCTTTGCTTGATGGTTTTTCAGGATACAATCAAATTTGGATAGTAGAGGAAGATCAACACAAAATAGCGTTCACAACCAAATGGGAACTTTTGCATATGTCAAAATGCCCTTTGGTCTCTCAAATGCTGGTGCCACTTTTTAGTGCACTATGGATATAGCATTTAAGGGGCTCATAAATAATATCATTCTAATTTATTTAGATGATCTTACTATATTTACAAAAAAAGCCAAAGATCATTTTGAGCATTTAGAGGCTATCTTTCATAGGTGTCAAGAGTTTGGGATTTCTTTAAATCCTAAGAAGTGTGTTTTTGGTGTACCTCAAGGGAAACTTTTAGGGCATATTGTCTCAAAGGATAGAATCTCTATTGACCCAGAGAGAGTCAAGGCCATAATGGACTTATCCTTACCAGTAAATAAAAAGGCAGTTCCTGGGAAACATTAATTTTGTCAGTAGATTCATATCTAATTTTGCAAGGCTAGTCAGGCCTATGACTCTGATGTTGAAGAAGGACTTAGCCTTTAAGTGGACAACTGAAGGGAGGTAGACTTTTGAAGAAATTAAGAAGGCTATCTCCACTGCCCCAGTACTGCAGAATCTTGATTTCTCTAGGCACTTCATAATGTATGTGTATGGAGATGAGCACAGTATTGCAACTATCCTAACTCAGAAAGATGACAAAGAAGAAGGAGAACATCTAGTTGCATTCTTCTCTAGGATATTAAGAGAGTACGAAACTAGGTACAATTTTGTTGAAAAGAAAGATTAAGCCATGTAGTTAAAGCACTTAAGAAATTCAGACATTTGGTAATAGGAAATAAAATCTTGATATTAGTAGCTCATTTGAGTGTTAGAGAATACATTATGGAGGGAGAGATTATAGAAAAAAGAGCTAACTGGATAACCAAGATCTTTGAATATGATGTAGAAGTAAGGCCTACCAAATTGGTTAGAGGAAGAGGAATCTGCCAATATTTTGTCAAAGACGTAGAGGCATCAATGTTGAAAGAAACAAAGAAAGAAACTTTGTTAAAACTCCAAGAGCATGACCAAGACTCTTGGGTTAATGACAACATATAGTTCATAAAGACTAGTATCTTCCCTAGTATGCTCTCCCTTGATAAAAGAAGGTACTATAGACAACAAAGAAGTTATTTTGTGTTGATTGATCACATTCTGTTTAAAAGAAAATTTGATAGGATCTTACTAAGGTGTGTTGAAAAGGATGAAGTTCAAAATATACTACATGAATTCCATCATGGAGCCTTAGGAGGACACTTCTTAGCAAAAAATACTACAATCAAGATTACACAGGATGGTTACTACTGGCCCACATTGTTTGCGGATTGTCATCAAATGGTTAAGAAGTGTCAGGCTTGTCAATTCTGTGTTGGAAGGAGAAGGAATGCAGCTTTACCTCTGATAATTGTAGATGAATCTTTTGCACAGTGGGGTTTAGATTTCATAGGAATGATCAATCCAGTCTCAAGTATGGGGTACACATGGATACTTACTTCAATTGATTATTTTACAAGATGGAGCAAGGCAGTCCCACTTAAAGAAGCCACTAAAAAGGTAATTCTAGATTATTTGGAAGGAATAACTACAAGATTTGGTCCACCCCGTACTATTATATCTGATAATGCAAAGGAATTTTTGGGTACCAAGCTATCTGAGTTTGTATTAGAAAATGATATATATTTGAAAACTTCATCCAACTACTATCCACAAGGTAATGGTTTGGCAAAGTCTAGAAATAAAAATTTGATTAGACTTATCAAAAAATAGGAGCTGATCATCAAAAAGAATGGCATAAACATCTCAATTTGGCATTATGGGTAGACAAGACTATGTCGAAGCAAGCGACTAAGATGTCTCCTTATGAACTGGTTTATGGCAAGAATGCAATTATGCCACTAAATATATAAATCCCTGCTTTACAGATGATTAAGCAATTGGAGATAGAAGAAAATGGCCCAATGCATGTGAGGCTTGGTGAACTACTAGAAGTACAAGAGAAAAGAGAGTCAGCACATGAATCTTTGATGAACCATCAGCATACCATAAAGAGTTGGTTTGATCAAAAGTCTTATGAACCAAATTTTGAAGTCAGGTATTTGGTTTTGAAATGGGATGAAAGAGCTTCCAAGCCAGGGCAACACAGCAAGTTTGATTCATTATGGACTAGCCCTTTTAATATTCATGCTCGCAAGCAACATAATGCATTTGAGTTGGAGAATATGGAAGGAGAACCCAAAGAGATTCCCGTTAATGGGATCTTCTTGAAACACTTCACATAAATTCAATTTTTGCCCCTATATCATAGTTAATTAGGTTCTTTCAAGTTTCATTTCTTTCATATTTTGCTTTTCCTGCTTTCTTTTGAATAATTGTTCTAGGAACACATGTCTACAATGCATTAGCCTCTATACCTAGCAGTTGCACAGTCCCCAAAGTTGTTAGGTAGTACCCATACTTCAAGGAAGATAACCAATCATTTCGAAAGATTACCACCTTTAATGTTGAGTTGGCATATAATCTTCTACAGATTTGGAATGATACACTAACAACTTTACTTTGGCACATCTATTAGTGTCATTAATTGGAAATTATGGGTCATTTAATACATTATTAATGTCACTGCCGAGTCAAGTAGTTAAGTATCTCAACAGTTTGCAGTTGCCATTCTTGTTTTGAAATCTCTCAAATTTCATCTACTTGTGTCAAAGAAGTTTGAACATCTATTGGAAGTTTGAGCTGTGAATTGAGTCTAGTTGTAGTTTCTACAGCCCTTGAAGAGAGATACATAAATGGAAGAGGGACAATCACCACAAGAGGTTTTGTTTGATTTACTAGAGAATTGGAAGAATAGTAAGTCTTATGCATCTTCAAAGGAGCAGCCAAGAATCAATTACCCAAGGACCAGAGCCTTGGAGAAAGGGAGAAGTGCCAACCCTACACAGATAGATTATTATGTAGATGGCATCTTTGACACACAGATGGCCAAAAATCTGAAGAATTTGTCAGAAGGGACACATATAAGATGTCTCCAGTGAGTGGAGAAGGGAGAATTTGAAACTTTTGGCATGAGGATTTGAACCTCCTAGTTGGTTCAGTTCTTAGTCCCTATTGTTCACCCATATGCTAAATTGGTCCAGATGTGTGCAAATTTTTTCGACCCACAAACTTCAACAATTCAAAATAGAAGTTTCATGCTTCAGGTAAGCCCTAAGGCAATTCAAGACATGCTAGGCCTATATCACGACCAGAATGCTAAATTCACTACCATACCCAAGTTGCAAAATATATGGAGTGGTGTCAACAATAAACTCAGGTTTCTAAATACTGAGATGCACCTAGATGACAATAATACCCAATCATCTGCACTACCCATGACACGAGGCTGGTTCAACATTGATGTGCTGGATGCCCTCTCCATCCTAGCCTTCATTTTCGGTCAAGATGAAGATGCAAACATTTATGACTGGTAGTTGGCATCCATTTTTAGACTCAAAATAGTAGACAAGTCTGTTGAGTACAGATTTGACTTCTCAGAACATATCTCCCAGGCCCTTAGTGAGCAACTATCCAATTTCTCTAAGGTGCAAACTTTCAAGTACTCAGCCTACCTTTTGCATTTAATCTTATATCAAAATTATCAACTCTTCCAGTAGTATATGCATCTAGATATGTATGACCCTAAAGTAAGTAGCAGAAAAACCATTCTAGGGTCAGCATGGACTCATGTACTTTTAGAAACTTCAAACCCTTATGAATTTGCTGAGTGTTTTGTGGCTCCTATTTTTGAACAATTGGAATGTGAAGTTGTTGTGAATAGAATGAAAAATAGATTGAAAGGCTTCTTAGTTAATTCCAAGGTTCCTTGTGACTATTTCTTTGGTGCCCATTTTACAATTATTAGGCTTCATGGTTTTGCTGGTGAGCCTATTTTGCTCCCAAAAGTTTTAACTCCTCTAGTTGTAGCCTTGGAAGTGGGCCACCAACTATCAATTATTGATAATAATTTTGGCAACAAGAAGAGGAAGAAGAAGTTCTATGATATTCCGTGGAGTAAGGAGTTTAAGATAAAGAAAAGGGAAACTAAAAATCTCCTACTAAGAAAACTAGCAGCTTATGGTTTTGTGATAGTTGAGGACAAATGGAACTATGATCTAGATAGTTTCTTGGCATCCTGGATTGTGAGTAACAAGGTTTCCACTAGTTTCATTCGTGAGAGTCGGCCTTTTTGGGAGTAGAGGAGGTTGTCACAATAAAATACTCCAGAGTTCTATGTAGAGCTCAATGATCTACCTAATGAAGGCCCCAAGCCGTTCTTTTTACACTCACCAGTAGGAGTATGATCCTAAGATGCTCATGACACATGGTTTGAGACTGACACTCAAGAATAAAGACTAGAATAGTGAAAAGATAGTGGCCTACTGGAAGTATAGGTAAGAAATTGTTGAGTTCACCCATACTTTTGGGGGAGTTTCAATAGATGAGCAATGGGAGAAGCTATGGGATGATTATCATATGACTCCCATATCGAGACCAGACACAAGCAATCTTCTAGGTCACTTAGAAGAGTTGGAAGAGGTAGAAGAGATAGAGGAAACAAAGAAAGCAATAGAACAAGCTCCTAGAGCTCCTTGGCCTCAACCTCTTAGTGTTATCAAGAAGAAAAAAGATGTACAATCACCATCTCATGAGGCCCATATAACATCGGCATCGGGGGGTCTTGAAGTGGCAATTCCTCAACAAACATTTGTGTCAATAGAAGAGGCATCAGAGGAAGAAGACCCTGAAGACACAGTTGAAAGGCCCCTGAAAAAAAAGCTGCAAGCTAGTGTCATACGAGGAAACTGAGAAATATCTTGGTGGCCCCATAGAAACAAGTTCTCACAACTATAGCGGCAATCGAGGTAAGTATTCCTCCTCTTGTTTCTCCTTCTTCTTCTTCTTCTTTTATGGGGGTGGCAACCCAATTTACCTACTCTTCCATGCCTCCTGCCACCTTCCTTACACCTTTACAATCTTTTGCTCCTACTACTAGTTCACCGGCCTTAGTATCATCACAGGCCATTTAATTGCCTTTGTTTTCCCCATCCATGCCCAGGTGGACTTTTCCTTAGATAGACCCCAAACAACAAATTACAACCATCCCATATGGCCTACCACAATGGTTATTTTTTCCTTTGTTGGAGGGCTCATTGCCTCCCCACCTACCTTTCAAACACAGGAAGATGCTGCTAGGAAAGTGAGGGAAGCTAGGAGAGAGAAGAAAAAGATGAAAGAAAACAAAAGCCCTACTACTCCTCACATGAAGTCCCTCTTTGATCCCATCCAGCAATCCCTGACTATCACTCACTTGACCCCCAATGTAGTCAAGCCTATTGAACAGATGAAGCCAGGGGATTAAACCATGAATGTAGTGGCTATGGACTTAGCTCACTTTAGGCCCCAAGATAAAGTTGAGTTAATGAATGAGACTTCCACATCAGTCATAGCTGATTATCTCAAAGCAACAAAGAAGCTAGAAAAGGATTTGGTAAAGGAGAAAGCCACAATTGATGGCTTTTCTATAGAGATTAAGGACAACTCTAAACAAAGATATGAAGTCTAATGTGTCCTTAGAAGTGTATCAGGCAACACAAACTCAAGCTACAAACCTTCAGACTGAACTGACACAAGCAAAGGCCATCACAAACACATTGAAGTGGGAAAAGGCCCTTGTTGAGAAGAAATACCAAGATAACATGCAAGAAGTGTCTCAGTTGCAACAGAGCCTACTAAACGAGAAAAATCAAATCACTGCCTATCAAGCTCAATTTATGGCTAAGCAAGAGAAGACTAAGCAGTTGACCATTAAGCTAAGTCAGAAGCCTCAGAATGCAGGAGTGTTAGAAATGGTCAAGGAGTTGTATGTATCAACATGGCAAAGAATCTCCGATGAGGTTACACATCTTAAGTCTACCCTCAACTTTCTTCTCAAGGCTTAGTTGTTGTGTGAGAGTAGAGTCTTCAGTTGAAGCTATTTTATCCATTGTTTCTTTGAGAATATCAAACTCTCAACTTTTTTTACAAAAGTTCTATGATGTGACTGATGAAGCTTTACTAGCCACAGGGGTGAATGCTAGAATAACTGCTATTGAAAAAGTGGATGAAGTTCTCAGTTGCAATGAGGCTGCAACAAAATGCAAGACACTTCTAGATATTTTGAAGCAAGGTGTCAAAGACATGAAAAGGCACATTGAGAGACTGATGTAGATGGGACTCCCATCTCCTTTCCCAAATGATAACACAATCTTAATGACTGACTAGATCAAGGCACTCCTGCTATTGAAGCAAAATAACTAGACTATTTTTCAAAGTCTGAGTGACTCATCAAGTGAGCGGGAGGTGGAATCAGTTCTCATTCCCATGAACTAGCTTGAGTTTCAGTTGCATTTAGTGGTGCAAATTCTTCAGTCATTTTCTCATAAGGACATTATCAATTTGGATCTTTCTTCTAGGCTTTATAGAAGTAGCAGGGTTTGTCAGACTCAGAGTGGTCTGGGTATCAAGCCACCTTGTAGAAGTTGTAATTTTTTGGGTTGTGGTAGTGCAATTTTGAATTTTTGATCTTTTTGTATACTTTATGGGTTCTTTCTATGTAGACACAGAGTTCTATGTGAGTCACCAAGAACTGTAGAGTTAAAACTCTACATTTTGTTGTATCAGTTCATAGTGGCAAACTTCTTGGTGCAGTCGAGGTAGGAGGGTTCACAAAATAAACTATCTGGACCATGTAGGAAGAGTAAACACAATGGAAACAACTCAAGAAATGGAACAAATGCAAATTTAGTTATTCAATATATCAAAGAATTCAAATACAATCTGGCCAGCAACATGTAGGTTTACAATTAGGGCTCACAGGCCTGATTACATACATGCACAAGATAAAGCTTTGAAGCTCCTTCGCACAAAATCTAAACTATAGAATATGAATCAATTGCTAACTTCTAACTTCTTTAATAGGATCTATTACATCAATATATATCATTTCCAGACCAATAGATTTCTCCGTGTCAGCTAAGGAAATTCACAAACTCCAATGAAGAGTTGTAACGTGTTCACAGATAGGTCAGACCTAAATGCATAGAACACTTCCTCAAATGAATAGAACAACATGTGGACCCTCGGGGAAGGTCAGCCACAAACCAAAGGACATTGAATGATGTGTCATTGAGATCCGCAAGATGTGAAATGACAAAACTAGACCACAAGTTGAAACTGCTTCTGACTGAACTGCCTGAACTGAACTGGAAAATGAAAGAATTGAAATGTAAACAAACTAAAATGCAAATTTCTTGGTTGATACAAGATTACTTTTGAACTACGGATGCTCCTACATCACTTCTTATATGTTATCAGCATGGTAATATGTTTTTATTGCAAGTCATAGCCCGCGCAGAATCGCCAAGTGTCACACAGTGGGATTTTGAAGAAATGAAGGTTTGAGAAGTGTGGAATGCACCACCTATTGTGGTAATTGAAAGAAGTTGGGCACAATGTCTAGTTGTAGTGGAAGTGCCACGTGTTACAATGGCGGGAAGAGGAAAACTTTTGATAAAGCAGCTTGGATGTGAGCGGGATATCCCATGTGTCTCTGTTGCAAATGTGTAGATCTTGTCGTGTGTCACTCTTTTTGTAGTATATTAAAGTATCAAAGTAAAATATGGTGGGCCCAAGATATTAAGGGTTATTTTCTAGTTGTAGCAGAAAGTGCCAAGTGTTGCGATGGTGGGAATTTGAAGGAAAGAAACTAAGCAGCTTAGAGGAAGTGCCAACTTGCTGCGTGTCCCAATTTTTAAACTAGCAGGTGTTTCCACATATCTTGAGCATCAGTTAAGTAAAGAGAAAACAAAGGTGCCAAGTATCAATATGGTGCGCATTCGAAGGAAATTATGAGAGGTCGACTTGATGAACATAGAGTACACCACATATCAACTTTTGAATCATTTGGAAGCCCACAGAAGAGGCCATATGTCCCAATGGTATCAATACTTACAAAGTCATATGTTTAGTGCTAGTCAACCAATCACAATGTGAGGACAATGCAGTAGTAGATTCAGAAAGATTTCCAGTGCATGACTAGTTCCAGTTCAGTTATGCAGATGGTTAAGAATCCTAATGGCCATCAGTATCTCAAGCCTCATCTTTCTACTATAAATAAGGGAATTATGTAACTGATAGATATATGTAAAGATACTGAAATAGAAGAATATATATGAGAAGAGATTTGTGGTGTGACTAGAATATATCATTTTGCCTCTGCAGTTGTTTCAAAAGAAAAGCATCCTAGATCTGTGTATGTTTTGTGCCTCATGTATTCTGCTGAATCTAATAATGAAAAACCTCTATTCTGTGTTATTTGGTGATATTTTTCTGTCTTTATTGCAATTTCTATGAGTTTAGCCTTTGAGTTTAAATCTGTTCATAATCTACTTATATTAACCATGCTCATTACTCTTTAATATAGCAGAAATCATAAAAGATTTAGTCACTGTGCTGATTGTTGAAACAAATACAAGTCTAGCACATCGCCTTAGAAGTTATTTCATATCATATCTATAATCTTATTTTTCTTCCCCTTTTTGAAAACCCCATTAGAAATAGAAGAGCCAGCTTCTCTAAAATCTGGAGGTCATTCTAAGAGTCATCCCACATTCTCAGAATCTCCCATGTTGGTGCTAGAACTTGCACAATTTTATACATCAATAGGGATCTACATGGTGAATTGCATAGAAGTCTTTTTTTTGGTGAAGTGGTGGAGATTCCCCTCCATCTACAAGCCCTCTCCTAAAAAATCCATCCTCTCTAGGTGAGCCATAACTTTCTACTAAGCTTTCATGTACCCTATTTCTCAAATGAAGATGAGCTAGTTTAGGTTGATTCTTCTAGTGGCTTCCTTTTTTTATCTATTTTGACTTTTTACATCTTCTATTCCCCTTCATGATTTCCTTGATTGGGTGTGTCTATGCCTCAAGCCCAATTTCTTTTAGATGAACATCTCTCTTTAGTTGGTTTCTTAGGACAAATTTCTCATGATAGATAACCTAATTAAAGGGGTTATTTATTCCCAATAGATGTACTTTCATGAAGCTACTTTGAAGTCAACTTTCTATCTCTTTGTTTACTATCATCTTTCTTTGGATGTGTAGAATCTTCTTGTATCTATCTTCTCCCTCTCTTAGGTCCAAACCCCCTCTATCTTTGATTTTCATTCCTTGTGTTCTCCATTTCCAAATCCATCTCTCACGTTGCCATGGGAACCTTCACTTCCACATTTTTGTTCAAGCTTATGGAAGAAAAGGAATGCTAGAATATTTAAAGAGGTGAAGTCTTATATCCCTATTGTGTTCTCCAATATATCTCTTTCCATCAAAGAAAACCTCTTAGTTACTATCAAAGAGCTCAATGACTATGCCTTTCCCTCTTTCTCTCTCTTAGTCTCTCATAAGGACCTTATAATGGTGGAAAGGTGCACTTGGGAGTTGAAATTAGGTTTTTTCTCCAAAACCCTACCTCTAATTGGTTCTAAGTTTAGTGGAGATGCCCTCAAACTTCTTCATTCAAGCTAAACTTAGATAATTCCTCTAAAGAAAATCTAGGACCTTCAGGTGCTAGTGGTGTTATTAGAGATCACATTGGCAAAGTCTTGGGATCTTCTTCTATCAATATTGGCGTAAAAACTAACCATCTTGTGAAATATAGTGCTTCCTTTCATGGCATCCCCATTTCCAAGGACACAAGAATTCAAGAATTAGAATTGGAAGGGGAGACCTTAAATATAGTCAATTGCTTTCAGAAACTCCATTGTCCCTTCTCAACTATTTAAGCCATATAATAAAAAATCCATTAGACTTTTGGATTGTTTCAATGATATAAAATGTTAATACATCTACCATGAAGGCAACTAGGTTTCTTATTTCTTCTTTAATTGGGGTGTTTATGGAGGGTTACTCTAAATGGGGGAATGTGTTTTCCCTTCTTATGGAGGTCATCAAAATCATTAAAAATTAAATCTATTACCTTGATTGTTAATCCTTCTACCACCCTTTTAGACTTTACAGATTGCATATTTATCAATCTTTAAGTGTACACATTTAGAAAAGTGAAGTATGTGGATTGGTTTCAAGCTAGTGACCACTCTAGTGTCAAATGCATAAAGAACCTCCATAACAAAGGTAAAACTCTATGTTCATGGGTGGTAAGAGAAACCAAGTAGAGCCTAGCTTTTATGACCTGGCAAAGTGTAATGCTAAGGTGTGGAAAATTCTTATGAAAGGTGGGTCCATGAGGTTCATGAAAAGGCTATGTGGCCATTAACCCACTTTATCTACTAAATTCACTAGAAAATGGGTTTCTACAGTGGTTAAAATGAGAGATGTGGAAATTTATGTCTCTGGAATTGATTGTGTAAGTCATGAGCCTTTCTATGAATGGAATGAAAAATTACAAGGATAGGTAGAATAAGGATGAGATGCTCTCCTCCTTTCTACATGATGGGGAATAGTTGAAGTGAATATGAAATTGCTTCACAATAACCTCTCTTCCATAGCCATGGGATGAAGTGGCTCTATATCTTAATGGATATCCCATCCTAGAATGTAGATTCTAGTTTGTCTTCTCTTTGCATTTGAATCTTCTTTGTCATTTTAGACACTCCTACCTTGTTAGATTTTCTTTCTTCCTTTTATGTTTATTGGGGCACTCTATGTGATGCAGGAGCATCCTAGGTTAAAGAGCAATCTTGCATCAACCAAAAATATTTGCTTTCTTTTCTTTTCTTGCATTTCAATTGTAGTTTAGTCATTTGTAGTTTCACCATTTTCTACCACATTCTACTGCATCTACATTTTAGAGCTCGCAGAGTAGGAATTAGCTTCTATGCCATGTTAGCTACATCATACTCATATTTCATGAGATTTGGATTCTTCTGCAAAGAGATATCACTATCAAAAGATCATTAGCTTTCACTGAATAGAGCATTTACCAATCAGTTGGAGAATAGAAGGTTTACGAACCATTTCTATGACTTACAGAGCCAAATGGAACATCACACAAGGCAATTTTGGACTATATAGGCCTTCATTGAGAACTACATCAAGTTTCACTCATTTGTGGAGCACTACCAAGAGTTGTAGGCTAACCTACACATTTCCTACACGTTTCATCATTCATGGGAGTTGGAGTTTCCAACATTGGTAAACATATCGGCGGCCCTATTACCTTCATGGAATATGTGACTTACTATCAGTTCCTCAAAGGTTTCCATTAACTTAAGAAAATCTTCAATTAGAATGGCTATAGTCTAGCTAGGCCTTTGGGTTTTTTTAAGCAATTTATAATATTGCTTGAATCCCCCTCTATCTAGAATTTCTTAAAACCCTTAGAAAGAGAAAGTTTTATTCCATGGTAGGCCTCCATAGCTTCAACATAGTGGTTGGTCCAGAAGCAGCCAAAGGGAGTGTCACTGCTGATATAAACCTACCAAGATCATCTCTCATCACTCCCCCACTTCCAGCTGCTCCAGGATTCCCCTTAGCCGCCCCATCAAAATTATGTTGAAATATGTTGTTAGAATGATAGGATGACATTCTTTATTGGAGAAACATAGAAATTTGTTGATAATGGTTCTAGGAATGATGCCATTACATCTCTTAATAAATATTACTTGATTATTAGGATGGGTGTATGTACCTCTTTTCCTTGTTGCATGTGCAAGGAGATTAGTAGAAAATAGTATTGTGTTGTATCTGAAGGGTAATATTCTTGATTATTGAGTTAGTTATAAAATCATCACTCATATGAGAAATTGGGATATTGTTATTATTTATTACATAAGGACTTAGCAATATAGATTATATCTACTTTGATAAGCATAGTATCCAATAGTATATTATGATACATTTTACCCTTATGCATAAATTGCATTGTAATCTTGTATAACACTATAATTGTGTAAGTGTTGCATGTGATGGTAATTGGAAAAATATTTTCAGCTTGAGAGTGTTGTGATATTAGTATGTATGATTAGGACATTATTTCTTGCAATGTTATCTATTACACTCTATTGTTGGGGCATTTTTGATTGCTAGTTGTCCTATATGGCCTAAACATATTAACCCATTTCAAATTTATGTTGTATTTTATATTTTAGTTTAGTACTGTATTTAGACACCTAAGAGTGAGTGGGAAAACATAGTTTGAAGATTCTTCTAATTATGTTTGAAACTTGGAATGAGAGATATGATAGGTGCGAAATATGAAATACCAAGGAATAGTAAGCATAATATTGATCTTATAGATTAACATGTCAGTATATTACACTACATGAAAACTGCTTGGTCAAGCCTTTGAAATTGAATATAAGTGTAAACTTCATTTAATTAGATATTTTATGCCATATCATGATTTCTAAGTACATCTACATTAGTATGTATGCTAATGTTAGTGGAACATGGTGCACATATTCTTTCTTCATGCTACATTCAGTTTTCTAGAGACTTCATTGAACGATCAAGCTTTCTCCTATGTGGAAGTTAGCACAAGGAAGCTTAGTGCTTCATGTGTTGGGAAAAATGTGCCCTGATAATTCTTTCTCTCCTCTAATGATTGAGGAGTATGGCATTGAAAATGTATATCTTAAGTTAGTTCACTCTTCTAATGATTGAGGGGTACAACATGATTCTTTGTGTAATGGATAATCATTATTCTTAAATAATGGAATTATATTTGTTTGGTTTTTAAATATTGATATTTAACTTTAAGATGCTTGTGAATGAGCCTATAAGGCATTATTGAATGTAAAAGGACTAACTCCTTATTTTCATTTCATAAGCTATGTTATCTATCTTATTGTAATGTTCAATAATTGGATATTCTTTTGTGAATATAAAAAATAAAAATACTAAGCGTTTTGCTTAGCCTTACTAAATTTATTTTAGTTATGATGATTTTTCATGGATTAATTTATAATATTTTGCAATTTTAATTTATTTTATTAGTTAAATATTAGTTTTTAAGAGGTTGGATTCTACACTTGTTGTGCTCTCTTGGATTTGTATGTGTGTTGATGTAATGCAGACTTTGTGTTTCCTATCTTGTCTTGTTCCACCTTGATGTTGGTTGTGCTTCAATGTCCTCTTTTCTAGTGTGGCATTAAAGGTTTAGGGCCATTTCAATAACCTTACTTTTACCCTTATGAAAAAAGATAAATTAATTTGAAATGCTTTCACTCAAAATTTGAAGATGTAATAAAAACAATAATTGTAGTACTTTAAATCTAGTTTTTAAGCTATTAAAACTTCTAAAAAATAGTTAAGATTAGGACGGTGAAGTATTGAGTGCACACAAAAGTGTTCATGTTTTTATCACTATAATCTAGAATAGCATTTAATGTGCATCCCCCATCTTTTTGGTACATTAAATATTTTTTCAAAACCAATTGGTAGAAATATAGCTAAGAGTGTATAGTACAAGTTATATAGATTTTAATATTTTTTATTAAATATTTTTTCTTTTGTAATTTTTAAAAGTGGATGCATCCTAAAAATAATATCATTGAATGCACATGTATCACATAACTTTAACAAAAATAATAAAATATATATTTTTGAAAATTTGGAAATTATGAGGAAAAAGTAATTCATATGTATTTAATAAATATTAAGACAATGTTAAAAGAAAATAAAAATAATTGCCTTAGTTTTTTATAAAGTTAGCTAGAAAAAGGGTCCAGAACCTTGTACAAAATAGCCCCAAGGGTAAAGAAAAAGTCTCACACAAGCCAGGAACATCGCATTGATAGTAGACTAATAGTATCATATAGTAACCTAAAAACTCAATAGAACTGACTTTAAATGAAAACCAACAACATAAAACACAAAAGAAATAGATAAGTATTCCCTTTGATCCCATGCCTAGTGAGGAATTTGAACATCTCCTCATAATCCCCTAGTTTGTCAACCCCAATGCCCTGGATCTTGTCATTGAACTCCTTCATACCTGAAAAGGTAGTAGAAACACGGTGCACGAATTTGGTAGAAAACCCTGCCATCAATTTCCAATTCTTCTGTAGCTCCCCAACCTTAGACCTGATATCAGTAACCTCCTCAATAGTCTTTTCACATAGGGTACATTTCCTCTTGGCCTCCTCCTAATCCTAGGTATCCTCCTCATCCTCCAAGTACGGAGTGTTCATTTCAGGGAAGTGACTAGTGTCCCCTTCCTCCTGCACAAACTCCTCAGGTGTACATGTTGTGTTCCCCACAACCCACCCCATATTTTGATCAAAATAGGGACCCCCTCTTTTTTTATTTCTTTCCTCGCCTTTGGAGTGTCATATCTTATTTTTACTGGGGGCAAGATTTTAAACATCTGATTGTTGATTGTTTCATGTTTCAAGACATAGCCCTTTGGAATTTCATGTTCTCAGACCTGAGATAAACAACTTCCTCAATAGTCTTTTCACACAGGGTGCATTTCCTCTTGACCTCCTCCTGATCCTGGGTATACTCCTCATCCTCTGAGTAGGGAGTGTTCATTTCAGGGAAGTGACTAGTGTCCTCTTCCTCCTACATAGACTTCTCAGGTGTACATGTGTTCCCCACAACCCACCTCATTTTTTGATCAAAATAGCGACCCCCTCTTTTTTTATTTCTTGCCTTGCCTTTGGAATGTCATATCTTATTTTTACTGGGGGCAAGATTTTAAACATATGATTGTGATTGTTTCATGTTTCAAGACGTAGCCCTTTGCAATTTCATGTTGTTAGACTGTCAGGCTTTGTCCTTCTAGAATGACAAAAGGTGGAGGCCCAAATCTCTACATTCTACTCTCTTGACTTGGGCATGTTTTCTCATTGCTTAACCCTCCCAACAGGATATTAGAGTTTGTCATGCTAGCATAACAGTAGAATCATCTCCGATGCCCTGTCCCATGGACTATTGCATTGCTCATATGGACACCATTTTGTCAATGTTGGTTATCTTGGAATGACTATAGAGAATTCCCTAACAGCCCAATCCCAAGGACACTAGTGTGGTGTTGGTAGATCACCCACGTAGCATCAAAGGTTGGCCTTTTGCCTCACTCGTTGGTTGACTTTGGGGCATGGGGATTTATTTCCCTCCACCTACCCTTGGTAGTACATTAATGGTGACCTCCCACATGTGTAATCGTTCCTTTTATTATTTTTTTGAGCTCATTTGTTTTCATTCAATCCTTTTCGTGATTAAATTTCCCTCTGAGATCTGTGCATTTGATTCATACCCTAAGATTTTTCAATTCCCAGCTACAATTTTGCATTTGGATCGGAGTTCTATTACTGTTGAAGTGTGGATTTCATATTTTTCAGCCCTTTCATTGAGTTTGTTATTTATTCTAGGTTGGTGTCACATTTTTCCCTCTTTATTTCCTTTGCTTACTATAATCTTTTAGTGGGATCATGGCCAATCTTTTTTTTGTTTTGGGTTTAAATATGGTTAATTTAGGTCATTGGCATTATGATTTCACATTTTACGAGAGGGTTTTTACTTTTATTTGTTATTGGATTGTTGAATCCATTTTATTGGTTGCATGTTTTTCAAGGTTTTTTTTACTTTGTGCTTTTAGTTGTTGGAGTGTTGGATATCGGGCTCCCAGTCTTCCATCCCCTTTAGACCTAGTGTTCTTTCCTCTCTAACTCTAGTCTTTTCCTTAGCTTTGTGGTAACATATCAGAGTTTGGGTTTTGGGAGTTTGGGGTTTTCATGTATTATTTTAGATAGAAGAAGATACTCCCATCTTCCACCCCCAATTGCTTTGTAAAGTGTTAGAGTTTGGGCATCAGGTCTCCTGGGTTTTCCCTTCCTTCTCTTTGGTGATAGGTAGCTCCTACCCTCCGTGCCCTACTTGCTTTGTAAAGCATCAGAGTTTGGGCGTCGGGCCTTTTGAGCTTTTCATTCCTATTTTCTTAAGTTGAAAAGGAGTAAGCCTCAACCCCTAATTCTCGACTATATGTATTCTTTTAGGACTCAAAGCTTTGCCTTGAATACTGACTACTACCCTTAGAGACTAAAGTGTCAGAGTTTCAGCATTGGGCCTTCCACCTTAGCTCTTCCTACTCTTTTGATATATGAAATAGGTCAAGCCTGACCTTCGATCTCTAACAAGTTATCAAAAATTGCATTTCTTGCTATATTTACACATTCTTAAAGTGTTTCTTATGCCTTATGAAGATCTACAGATAACTAACGTTACAATTTGCATGCAAACACTAGTGATGAATTGTGTCTATGGGTACAGAATATGGTTGAGGAACTACCACAACTAGTGGCAAAGAAGAAGTGGGAGTTCAAGGGATATCTACCTGCTTCCAAGCTTGCCAACCCATATCCAAAGATTGGAGACATAGACATTGGTCATCCTGATCCATGGAGCTACTTGCAATAATTAAGGAATGAAGATAACAAGTCATTTCAAACGTAGTGTATGAGGAACTTTAGGTTGTTCTAGGCCCAGTTGCATTCCCCATCTCGGTACAAGCTCTTGAACTAGTACTAGCATGTGCCCAAAGATACAAGGTTGGCAGCAAGAAAGTGATAGCACTATCAGGGCATGCAGTGTTGGACATTTCTTCTGACATGGTTGATAGAGTGTTTGGTCTGCCTACATATGCAGACTATGACAGGGTCACAAAAAACATTGCATTGACCTTCTATAGCACCAAGACTAGCACAGAAACCTGAAAGGAAGCAAGGTATGTGGAAATGCTTCCTACACCAATCTAATAAGGGGAGATGTATGCAAATTATTTTGAATCCTTACAATTGCAGCAATGTTAAACATATAATATAGATATTACAACAGCAAACACAACACAAGAATGTAGACAGAGAGAGAGAGACAAGATATATCGTGGGGAAAAACTTTTCAGGTGAAAAACCCCACTCTAAAACCTGCACAATGTATTATCATAACAATAACAGTTTACAATACACTTGCAATGCAATTTCTTCCAAGAGTCTTCAAATGTCATTTCTGGAGTGATTTTGGCATCATAATAATACCTATACATCAACTATGCAACTACAACTCCAAAACTATACAATATATAGATATACGAGGCAATATTGAGAAGCCTCTAGAGGTAGGCATCCATCTTGGCCATATGGCCATTTCACACATGCCAAGGATACTTGTCCAACATATTTTCACTCTCTTACATCTGTCATAACATGACAGATTTTACTTCCCAAGATGGAGTGCTCCAAAGCTAAAAATAGACTATGACAGATGCTCTTACGCATCTTATAGATGTCATAAATCTTCCCAACATAACAACCTTAAATGTTGTAAGAGAATCCATAATATAGGACTAAATATAGTAAATTCCTCTTACAACATGTCATAGTCCAACTTGGGTTCCCAAAGATGCCTTTCTCTCATGTAAAGATACTATCAACACTTGTCCCAACTTGTCGTAGGAATCTCTATACTTGGCTCTTAACGTCATAGATTCTGTCATATGGAATATCCTCTTCCACATACCACAAGATGTCAACATCTGGCATATTAGTGCCACCTCAAATGGGACCCAAATCCATGTGAGTTTGACTTGACCATCCAAGTCACATTCCAAGTAGGATGACATGTCAGAATGCCACCTCAACTAAGTGACCTAACTGAATGTGCAAGTAAATACAAACTTAGGCAATAAATAAATAAATAATTATAGGAATTTGCAAAGGTTGAGACACCTTAATTCCCAATTGTCGAACACCTTGCAAGAGCCAAAAGAATGACAAGATTTAGTTCTTCTAGGGGCCAAGAGGCCCATAGACTCTGAACACCATCTGAACTTCTCTGTGCCCATTGGTTTTGTCAATGCATCTGCAACATTCTTCAAAGTGTCTACCTTCTCCAATATCACCTTCCCATCTTCTACAATATCTCAAACAAAATGAAACTAAACATCAATATGCTTTGTTCTGGCATGGAAAGTAGGATTCTTTGCTCGGCAAATTGCACTCTGACTATCACAATAGATAGTAATCTATCCTGCATCAACATCTATATCTAAACACAACCTCTTAAGCCAAATGGCTTCCTTACAAGAATAAGTTGTTGCCATGTGCTCTGCTTCTGTCATGGACAAAGCAACCACAAGTTGTCAATTACTCATCCAACTAATAGCACCACCAAACATGGTAAACACATAAGCACTGGTGGATCTCCTACTATCAATGTCACCTACCCAATTAGAATCCACTAATCCATGAATACTCATAGAATATAGAGGTCCTGTAGGACTACCATGACAACATATGGAATACTTAGAAGTACCCTTCAAATATCTGAACACTCTCTTCACCGCATCCCAATGTACCCATCCAAGATTAACCATAAACTGACTAAGGACTCCCACTGCTTGGGCAATGTTTGGTGTTGTACAGACCATAGAATACATCAAACTACCAATCACACTAGAATAAGGCACTCTACTCATATACTTCATCTGAGAAGGAGAATTTGGATAATTGTTAATAGATAACTTTGTCCCCAATGAAATAGGAACACATAATGGTCTGCAATCTGCCATGTTGAATCTCTCCAACACGGTCTTCACATACTTACTCTAGCTTAACCAAAGTTTTTTGTTTGCTTTATCTCTTCTGATATCCATCACCAGAATGTACCTGGCTGCCCCTATGTTTTTCATCTCAAACTATGCTAACAACTAAGACTTCAAATTAGAAATCATATTCTTACCACTCCCAATCAGCAACATATCATCAACATACAATGCAATAATGAGAATACAATCACTGTCAAACTTGTAATACACACAATGATCTGATTTCAATCTCAGAAACCCAATAGACAACACAAAGGCATCAAACTTCACGTACCACATCCTAGGAGATTGCTTCAAACCATACAAAGACTTCTTCAACTTACAAACCAAATTTTCTTTACCTTTCACCATGTAGTGCTCAGGCTGTAACATATAAATTTATACCTCCAAGTCACCATGAAGGAAAG
Organism: Cunninghamia lanceolata; assembly: GCA_027924645.1. NCBI lineage: Eukaryota > Viridiplantae > Streptophyta > Pinopsida > Cupressales > Cupressaceae > Cunninghamia > Cunninghamia lanceolata. Next base: position 1,771,757 of record BSBN01000195.1, read on the forward strand.
TTATCTTCACATCCATTTGTTCCACTTCTAAGTCATAAGTTGCTGCAAGAGATAACAGGAACCTAATAGATGCCATCTTTGCAATGAGAGAGAAAATCTCACCATAATCATTTCCCTCTACTTGTGAATACCCCTTCGTAACCAATGTAGCCTTATATTTCTCAACACTACCATCTATACCAAATTTCTTCTTGAACACCCATTTATATCCAATAGGCTTTCGTCCACCAGATAGAGGCACCAAGTCCCATGTTTTATTCTTTTCCAAAGAAGCCATCTCATCTTCCATGGGTTCCTTCCAGGAACCTACATCTTGCATACCAATAGCCTCTTTCATAGCTCTAGGATCATCAATGTTAAAAATCAAAGAAAAAGAACAACTAGAATCAAGCAATGCATAACCAAACCTCTCAGGTTGCCTCCTATTTCATGTAGACCTCCTCAAAGACTTAGGTTGAGGTTCTTCTTTTGAATGTTTAGAGTTGCTAGAGCTCTCCTCATCATCAGGTCCAATAGGGTCTTTCAGTTCAGTCTTCTCAGGGGTAGTAGGAAACTGAACCACATCCTCTTTCTTTTCTTTTTCGTCTAGCTGTAGAACAACAGGACTAGGAGTTACCTCTCTAAAGATAGCACTTCTTCTATACAAGACTTTCTCAACCACAGGATCCCAAATCTTGTACCCTTTCACACCGACACCATAGCCAATGAAGATAAAATTAACTGCCTTGTTCTCCAATTTTGACCTCTTCTCCTTAGGCACATGTGCATATGCCTCACAACCAAAAACATGAAGATGTCTCAATGAAGGCTTCTTACTAGAACACACCTCCATGGGTGTCTTATCAACAAGTGTTGAAGTAGGAGACCTATTAACTAGGTAGAAAGAAGTGGCTATAACTTCTACCCAAAACTTTTTCTCGAGGCTAGCACCACTAAGCATAGTCTAAGCCCTCTCCATCAATGTTCTATTCATCCTCTCTGCAACTCCATTTTGCTACAGGGTGTAAGGAGTTGTCTTATGTCTGTCATTCCCATGTTCTTTACAAAACTTGTCAAACTCTGCTAAACAAAACTCACCACCATTATTAGTTCTCAAACACTTAATCTTTTTACGAATCTGATTCTCAACAAAAGCTTTAAACTCTTTTAAATGACTAAAGACTTCATATTTTCTTCTGAGAAAATAAATCTGTCCTTCTACTGCAATCATCTATGAATGATAAAAAATATAACGATCTAGAAATCAAAGGAACATTCATAGGACCAAACACATCAAAATGAATTAGATCCAACACACTAGAAGACTTACGAGAACTTGAGTAAAACTAAACACGGTTTTGTTTTCCATATATACAATGTTCGGAAAAGTTAAACTCAAGATTACAATCATTTAACCCCTCGATGATGTTTTTATTTTTTTGGGCTCTAAGACCCTTCTCACCAATGTGACCAAGTCTCTCATGCCACAACATTGTCTTCTTAGTAGGGAGTTTCATTTCCAAAGCATGAGCACCCTTAGGTACCCAAAATGCACTACCATTAGAAGTTGAAGCAACACATTTCTCTATTGCTGGTTCCAATGGTGAGAGTGAAGTGACTGAAGCTCTTTTCTTCAAATCAGAAGAACTATTACACTGAGTAGTGCATGCATCCAGCTGAAATAGAGTACCTCTCCGAGTACCCTTAGTAAGCACCATAGATCATCTTGTCATCTGGCATCCTCCATTCAAGAAGACAACCTGCACACCTGCATCATTCAATTTACTTACAGAGTGCAAGTTTCATGCTAAATCAAGAATGTGCATAACCCCATTGATCCCCTTCACTCATCCATTAGAGAATCAGATCAAGTCTCTTCCATAGCCAACTACTTTTAGCTGAGAGTCATCACCCAAGTACACCTTCCCACTGTCGAACTCTTCATACTTTGTGAACCAACCTTGATGTGAGGTCATGTGGAAGGAAGCACCAGATTCAATCAGCCACACATCCTTCAATGTATGGGTGGCCAAGGTAGTAATAAAAGCATCACCATCATCATGAGATTTGTCAAAATCTGAATCTGAGGTGTTCTTCTTTTTCTTCTTTTCCTCTTTGCACTCCTTTCAGAAATGCCCAGTTTTACCACAATTCCAACACACTGCCTTGGACTTTCTAGGAGATTTCAATCTCCCATGGGATTTAGATTTTCCCTTTTTATCTTTCTTGTCCTTCTTCTTCCCTTTCTCCTTGGGTCTACCACAAACCACAAGAGCCTCCTTAACCAACTCAGAAGACTTTCTCCACATTTCTTTAGATAATAGCGAAGACACCACTTCATACATCTTGAAGGTGGTTGAAGTTCTCCCATTGGCCATGACAAGATGGTCCCATGAATCTGGAAAAGAATAAAGTAAGGTCATAAAATGATCATCCTCCTCCAACTTCACACCAATGGATCTCAACTGTGCAACTATCATGTTAAAGGCATTGAGGTGGTCTGTAACCGATCCTCCATCTTCCATCCTTAGAGAATAAAGTTTCTTCTATAGGAATAACTTGTTTGCTAGGGATTTAGCCTAATAAACATCACCAATTTTCTTCCATAGCTCCTTTACGATCTTCTCTTCATGAACATTCAACAGGATGGAATCAGCTAAACAGAGTCTTGCAAGACCCTTAGCTTTACAATCTTTGAGATCCCAATCTACCTATGATATTGCTGTTAGTTTTGTATCAAAAATTGTTTCCCATAGGTCTCTATCAACAAGCATGTCTTCCATTTTGAGTTTCCACAAATCAAAATTGTTGTCACTAAACTTTTCCAAATCTATCCTTCTAGATGCACCTGCCATCTCCTTCCTACAACAAGTTCTAAATACTCTGCACAGACTCCCACTCAATCGAAGATCAATACAAAAAACCCCTACCCAAAAAGTAGGATCAAAGGTGATCAATCTTTGATACCAATTGAAAGGAAGCAAGGTATGCAAAAATGCTTCCTACACCGATCTAATAAGGGGACATGTATGCAAAAAAAATTTAATCCTTACAATTGTAGTAATGTTAAACATATAACATAGATATTACAACAGAAAACACAACACACGAATGTAGACAGAGAGACACACAAGATATATCACGGGGAAAACCTTTTCAAGTGAAAAACCCCACTCTAAAACTTGCACAATGTACTATCAAAACAATAACAGTTTACAATACACTTGCAATGCAAGTTTTTCCAAGAGTCTTCAAATGTTGTTTCTAGAGTGATTCCAGCATCATAATAGTACCTAGACATCAACTATGCAACTACAACTCCAAAACTATGCAATATATAGAGATACAAGGTAATACTGAGAAGCCTCTAGAGGTAGGCGTCCATCTTGGCCACATGGTCATTCAACACATCCCAAGGACACTTGTCCAACATATTTTCACTCTCTTACATATGTCATAACATGGAAGATTTGACTTCCTATGATGGAGTGCTCCAAGGCTAAAAATAGACTATGACAAATGCTCTTACGCATCTTACAGCTATCATAAATCTGCCCAACATAACAATCTTAAATGTTGTAAGAGAATCCATCATACAAGACTAAATGTAGTAAATTCCTCCTACATCATGTCATAGCCCAACTTGGACACCCAAAGATGCCTTTCTCTCATGTAAAGATACTCACCGACACTTGTCCCCACTTGTCATAGGAATCTTTATACTTGGCTCTTACATGTCATAGATTCTGTCATATGGAATATCCTCTTCCACATACCATAGGATTCCGACACATGGCATATTAGTGCCACCTCAAATAGGATGCCCAAATCCATGTGAGTTTGACTTGACCATCCAAGTCACATTCCAAGTAGGATGACATGTCACAATGCCACCTCAACTAAGTGACCTAACTGAATGTGCAAGTAAATAAAAAATTAGGCAATAAATAAATACATAATTAAATAAACAATGCTAAGAATTTGCAAAGGTTGAGGCACCTTAATTCCCAACAAAACCAACTACATGAACCAGCACCTCTTGATCACACAAAGGAAGCATCCTTTGAAGATGGCTCAGGTTCAGCCTTATAGTGAATTCAAGCAAGATGGCAAAAGATTCACTGCCCTCCTGAGTAGAGTATTTAGGTTGCCAGCTACTGACAAATGGCACCCATGGATGTGCCATTTCTGTATGAAAATTCTAGATGGAAAAAGGATTGATTGGGGGTCTCTCATAAGAGACAAGCTAGATGAGCAATTGTCTGAGGTAATGGAGACCAAAGAATTTAATACGACCTTCTATTTACTATACTTGCTAGCATATCAAGCTATTTTTCTAGTCTTGTTATAGGTGGGCTCTCTCCAATAGAGAGAAGTCTTGGTTTATAATCACTCCCCTCAGCTAGAATTGATGACTAGCTTGAAAAGTTATTGCATTGTCAATGACACCTTCATCTACATTGTGATCAGGGGTCTTGAGAACAAATATTCTCAAAGGACATATGTGGAGGTAGCTAAGGAGCTAGAAAGATGGGGAAACTAGTACATCTAGTTTCAAACTCTTACATACATCAGAGTAATGGAATTTGATAAAGCCCCTTACAAGTTGCCAAGATACCCGAGTGACAAGGTTATTCTGTTGGAGATATCCAGGTAGATCTCTGAAGTTTACAAGATGATAATTGGGAAGCATAAATCCAACTTCAAATTTCCCATTAAGGTAGGAGGGTATGCCTACCAAAATATTATTAATCCTAGACATGCTGAAGTAAAGCTTGGCTCCCTATCCTTGAGCTAATTTAATAACATAAGAAGTAGGTTTGATCACATTGGGTGGGTTAGCCCTTTGATAGGGAGTTCGTATGTTCATGAATATGCCCTTGAGGACCATTGGGAGAACTATTCTAATGACCATGAAATCTACAAGAGAGATTATTATAGGCTCAATCTTCATCTTCTTAAGAGATTGGACTACCCAGGGTTGCCCAAGATTCTGAAGGGTGTAAAGGCAGATGGTGTTGTATTGGGCCCCTCTTATGAGAGCCAAAAGATATACAACCTTCTCCTAGCCCTAATCAAATGGGATCAAAATGAAGACATCTCAATGGAGAGTAGTGCTAAGGAGGTAGTAAGGAGGACAAGGGCTTGGATAAGGAAACCTTATCCAATGATCAACCCCAACCCTATAAAGGGGGCAGAAAGATCAAGTGGAGCAAAGAAAAAAGGAAAGAAAGCAGAAAAACAAGCCCCTATTGTTATTGTTGCTACTGAAGAGACTGACCCTACTACAATCAAAAGAAAACAAAAGGCAATGGCAGTAAATGTAGAATCCAATGAAGAGGAAGAAGAAAACACTGTACCATTGGCCAAGAAAGTTTCAACAAGGGCCTCATCCCTTGCATCCAGGGGTGTCACTATGGCATCACCTCCCAGTCCCACCATCATAACCACCTCTCCTCTTGTCCTCATTTCCACCACAACTGTAACTGAGGTTAGGGTTGCTCCATCCTCCACTTCACCACCCTCATCTCCCACTCAATAAACATCATTACCTTCGCCTACACCTTATCCTCCTTACATTCCCTCTCAACCTTTGATTTCCCAACCTCTAATTTCCTCTCAACCTCCACCATATGCATCACTTTCTCCTTTTCCCTTACTCCTAGCACAGAAACTCCATTAGCACCTAACCAAGCAATTGGGGAGCAGTTGGAAAAGGAAGATATCAACACAACTAAGGGACAAAGGGAGGAAGAAGGTGTGAGTCTAGCTACAGAACCAAGCAAAGAAGATATGACAGAGGTGGCAAAAGGTCAACAGGTTGAAGCACTTAACACTTTGAAAGAGCAACTAACAGAAACTCCTACGGAGGTCCCCAAGGAAAAGATAGAGGATATATTTGAGGAGATCTTAGGTGGCCAAGGGCCTACTCTAGATGAACTTGTTGGGAATATCACCTCTGGACAATAGGATGAGGGTGGTGAGGAGTCTAATGAATCAAGAAAGACACAAGTCTTGACTCCTTCACCAACAAGATCACCATCTCCACTTCTAGCTCCTTCTCCACCCAAATATGCTACAATTGAGTCAGGCCTCCCAGTTTGGCTAAATAAAATAGTGGAGAAGAGAAAGAGGACATATATTGAGGAGGAAGATTTGATTACTACCACCCAAGTGCTAGGGACACCTCCTAAGAGTAAGAGGGCCAAGACCCTCTCCCATATATCAACTGGTCAATGAGCAAGGGATCATGATTGCTCATATAGAAATGCCATTGGTTGATAAAGAAGAAGTTGCAATGACCTCTACAAACTATTGTATATAGAAGGTAACCTTGTGTTCAAGCACCTGAGAAAGAGATAAGAATGCTATAACTGATGTTCTATCTATAGTTTTGGATAGAATGTAGAAAGATGAGGTGACAAAGAAGGACCTAAAGAAACAAGTTGCACAACTCTCAACCTATGTCACACACCTAGTGGGGACAATTGATTCCTTTGTCCCTACTCTTGCCCTAATGGAAGCCATCAAAAAAGAGAGCACAATCACTGACCCTTGGGTATTCTACCTATTGCCACAGCTTGGTAGGGATCATTGGAAACCATTGGCAAGGCTACCATTAGGGAGGCTTTAAAATTGTATCATAGAATTGAAGGTAAATTGGAGGCAACTCATGGGCTGGTGAATAGCATTAATGATGAGATTTTGGTTTGGGAAAAGTATTTACTAATTTTGGCAAAGATGGAGGTTACACCTCCAAACACAAGTTTGTAGTTAGGCATCCTAGATAAAGGCAATCTAGGAGTGGTATTGGAGCGGATCAAAGTAGGGAAACTCTGAGTTAAGCTATTGCAGAAGTGTAAGGGAAAATTGCAGAAGAGTATTGATGTAGCCAAACAAGGCACAGGTACAGTAGAGGCATTAATAAAATTCATCCCCTATCAGCTCAAGGATGAATCTTTAGTGATTCCGCCTGTAGTGAAAATAATAAAAGAATTTTTAGGCATTTCTTAGCAACAGCTCATAGAACAAGGCATTGATAAACTAATGAGGTTGAAAACCGTCTTCACCAAATTCCAGGAGCATTTGGTTGGGTTGATAGGAATGCAAGATAAGCTCAAAAGATCATCATATTCACAACAAATCAAGCTTAAATATCATAGTGCACCAAACAAGATTGTCATGACCACATGGTAAATGTGGGCATGTGGTCATGAAAAGGAAGCCACCAACAACTTCACAAGTCATTTCAGAGATGGAGCATAATATCCCTGTTCTTCACTACCATGATTCTTTGATTCTGTAATGTCAAAAAATGACCCCTTGGGGGCTTTTCCCTCATAAGGTTTAGCTCTTGAGTCTCTAGAGTGCATTTAGGACATTTTAGTTCATATTTTAGCATCCCAATGGAATGAGACCTAGTTTCCATGACAAATAGGACCTAGGTGGACCCCTTGAGATGTACCCTGCCCAAAATAGGGGGGTGGACTTGGGCACCCACACCCTAGTCCTACCCTATTTTGGGGTAGCCCCAATTTTTGGGTGTCAGGTTATGACCGTTAGGAGGTTTTTTTTCTGACACAGTAAAGTTTAATTTTTAAAATCTTGGTAGGAATGCTTGTAGGTGCATATATAAGCATGTGTAGGCATTCATTTGTAAACTAGATGATTACTAGCAAGCTATTGTGTTCTTAAGGTGATTCAAGGCTTTCTATTGTGTTGCAAGAGCATACTTGTGTGTTTTGTGTGTTGATATTTGCAGATTTGAGCATCAATCTTCTCATGGCATGAAGAGCATCTTCCTCCATGAGAGCTTCACTACAAGGTGACATATCATTGTATTTTTATCATTGATTCCTTTTGTTTTGGCCTCTACCTCACAAGGGCATGCCCTCTTTATCTGACAACGGTGTTCAAAGACTTAAGTGTCCTCTAGGGTTTGACTGAGGCAAACCTCTAAACACCACAACCCCCAAAACAAGTCTTGTGATTATAGGTTATAGGTGTCGCATCTAGAAAAAGAGAGTTGCAGGAGAGCTTGGTAGACATCAGGGATTTAGGATCTGAAGAGAAGTCAGACAAAGGAGCAATTCTAGGACTTGGGCGCTCGCACCAGTGTCCTTCGTAGACAGATCTCGGGAAACAGAAGTTACAGGGCTGATCAGTGTTAGGAGGAGGTCTAGATTCCCCCAAAAAAAGGTACCTTGGACTTGGGTGCCTGCACCGTAGTCCTTGACTGTTCTGCCTCGGAACCCCTAAAATAGGTATTTTGTGATTTGTTATTTTATTCCCGTCTGCAAGAGCTTTTTTCGTTATTTGTCAATTTGTTGTCATATTTGCATAATTAGGGTTTTAATGGTTAATTAGACATAAGAGAAGGAAAATTTGATAATTAATTCCCTAATCAAAGTTTCCCTTCATTTTCAAGTGACCTAGGGTATGATAGTGCTCGCCACTCGACCCTAAATCCTTTAATGTTTAGTGGAAAGGAGGGTTTTAACATCTAAACAACAAATATTAACAAAATCCAATTTTACCCTAAACATTTTGGTGAACCCATGTTTTTGGAATTAAATTGAAACTTTTTGAGTGTTTGTCTTCAGATTTGGATTTATTTCATTCATTCATTTGGACATTTATTTCATTGAATTGAGAAAATTTCAATAGATTTGAAAATTTTGAAAAATACAAAAAAATTGCATTGTTTGGCTTACTAAATTGCATCAATTCTTCCTAAATTTTCCTAATTCATGATTTTTACATCAGATCTGGTATAAAATATAGAAAAATCCAAAAATTCAAAATTTTGTCGTGCATTTTCATCATTTAATTGCTAGGGTTTTGTGGAAATTTTGACAATTTTATATAACCTAGTAATTCCCAAATCTAGGGTTAGTAGGAAAATAATTTTATTAGATTTTTCTACTGATTTTAGAGGCTCATTCAAATTTGCAGTTGGCTGTAGTCTTTCATTTTAGTGTGAATTTACATTTAGAATCAAAATATTTGCATTTTTACATAGAAAATTTCAACAAAAGCTAGCAATTTTGGATGCATTTTCATTAAATTTGCATGGGCATTTTGTATGATCAAGCTTGAAAATAATTTTCAAGTCTAAGAGCATGTAATTTTCATTATAAATTAGACTCCAAAGCCATCACATAGAATTTTATCCCAAGATCTCAAACCTAGGGCTTCAAAAATGATAATTTTTACTAACATTGGCCTTATCGACTTTATAAACTTGCACCATAGGTGTGTTTTGAAAGTTATTTTGGTATTATTTTTCTATTATCAGGGTAATCATTTTCTTCCCCTCATAAAAATCTTCACAACACCCTTTTAACAGGCTCTTGTAGTGAAAGTTCGGTGAAAACCTACACATTTTAGCCATTTTTGCCCTAGGGTTTGACCTAGTTTGCACTCCAATTGTGTTGTGATCAATTTTATGAATTGAGGTGACTGATATTATTGATATTATTTTTTTTACCTCCTAAAATTCCTTACAACACCCCTTTTTCTAGGTCTTGGAGTTGAAAAATAGTGAAAAATTGCATATTTTTCTATATTTTCACTAGGGTTTTACCTTAAGTGGCACTACAATTGTGTTGTGTTGGATTTTTTGCATAAAGTGGCTGTTACTACTGATATTATTTGCTTTCCATCATCATTTTCCTCACAACACCCTTTTTAATGCTCTTTTGCATTGAGTTTTGGTGAAAAAAGTGCTTATTTTGACATATTTTCACTATATTTCGACTTGGCATTAACTTAAAATCGCATCAAGAGTGTGTTGAGAAGGATAATTTTTATATTAGACTGATATCAGACATATAAATTTCTACCCTTGACATAAATCCTTACAACATCCTTTGTTTCATTCATTTGCATTGAAAAAGTACAGAAAATCAAGCATTTTAGGCTAATTTTGCATATAGTTTCGCACTTGTCGTTTGCACCAATTTTTAAAAGCTTTCAAAATATGATTATGCATCTCATAATGGAATCTTCATGTTATTAATCTATGAAATCTTTGCATGAGTATATCCTAGATCTTGAAAATTTCTCTAATTTCACTAATGATAATCCTCATGTTCTAGAGCACATAGCTTCTGTAAGTGGTATTGATGCTTCTATATGTTCTACATATGAATTGCAATTACTTTTTTATCCACATGATTTTAGTAGCTTCACACTATTCATGGGAACATATCCTTTGATCTTAGAAGATTTAACTAAATTCATCTCTAGGAATACTCATGAAAACATTGATAATGATTCCATAGAGCATTCAAGAACCTTAGATAAGAAGACTAGGGATAGCTTTCATAATTCCACTACTCTCCCTGGCTAAGATGAAGCATTAGTGAATTAAGATCTCCCTCTAACAAAGAGCATTCCATGGGTAGAATATGAGCATTCATTTAACAATAATCAAATTCCAACCTCTGTGGATCATCCTGGCAACCTTGTTCCTTTAGTTGATTGTTCACACACCTTGGATTTCACCAAGGAAGAGAAGACCTTTAATTTCCCTCCTTTGATTGAATATTCAAGTCATTTGGACATCACTAAGGATGTAACCCTAGTGGATGAGGAGAAGTCTCTCACATTAAATCCCTCAAGGATGGATGTTGAGATCACTCAAAATAATTTGCTTCTCCCACCACCTAAGAGGATAGTGAGTATGTGTAATAATGAACTTCAACAAGAATACATTCCACCTAACATTGAGTCAAACCAAGATGCATTTAAGAATGAATAAAAGAATAATTACAAAGACTTGGCAATAGTACCTTATGTTTGCAAATGGAAAGAGAATGATTTAATTGTTGATGATTCTAGCATTAAGACCCTACAGGTAAGTATCCCTAACCCTTTATCTCTCTCATAATGTGCTTCCCCCGTGATGTGTTATGTGTTGTTTGGGCCTCCTGGGATGACCTCGGATTCTCTCATAAAGTTCAAGATACCAGGAGACCGCCTCTGTTGTGACCTTCTATTTGTATCATCTTTCTTCCAAATTGCCTCTCTCTAATTTCATTGTTGTGTGTTGTGTCTTACGGACATAGCGTCATGGTTGGTGACTTGGGGGCACCCTCCTACATGATTGTCCCTAAGACACTTGTTCCTTCTCTCTTATTTATTGTTTCCCTTCCTCTAGTGTTTCCACCTAGCAGGCGGATGACGACAAGCATTTATACTAATGTGGACCTAGTGTCCCTTTCGAGAGCAATCAAAAAATGGACTTAGTTCCTAATATGATGATGGGGTTGTATATCTTATCTGACGCTTGGCTAGTGGAAGCACTCATGCTTTCCGCATAGTGAATTTCATGATGTTTCTATCGCATTTACAAACCTTAACAATACTATTGCTCCATGCACCTTTGTTTGCCTTTGAATTTGGCCTTGGCAGTACTCGATTCGGAGAGCTTCATGATATAGCCCATGGTTATCCTCAAACTCTGAATTCATTATATAACCTTGGCTCTTTGTGTGGTTAATCATATGCATTGATGTTGTTGTTTATTATGATCTTGGAGAAACTAAAATGTTTCTTGCAGGGATGTGTTTGTGGGTACATTTGGCGATCGTAAAGTACATGTCACCTCTGAGGGGCATGGGATTTGTGAAAGTCAGTGTTCCCTTGTGTGTTTTTTTCCTACCTTAATGTGCTTGATATTGATAACTGATATCAACCACCTTAAGGTGGGGGCATATGAGGTAAGATGTCTGTTATAGATGTTAGCAATGTGTTTGACCTCAGATGCAGAGACTTGCACCCCAGAGTAGTGCATCATGCATCCTGAGCTTGTTTGAAATCAATCAATGAATCATGTAAACCCTCTGTAGAGGTGGGATATCAAGCATATCCTTTTTCTTAATCCCTCTACGGAGGTGGGGATGGTGTATTTCTTGGAGCAGATTGCATCATCCTGTCATTTTCAAAAGTCCTCTGTGGAGGCGGGGAGTGGTTCTATGACTAACTCAACCCTTAAGCGTGTTTTCGATGATTGTTGTGGCAAATCCCAATCATCGGTGTGTGCCTATAATGTGCCTGAGATGGTGTTGGACCTAGAAATAGGTACACTCCATCACTTGTCTACCATGTTTTCTCTGTGTCTTCAAGTGTGTGTGTTTTGGCATGCTTGTTTTGTATAACGTGTTTGTTACCCCATATGCAGAGACCATTGCCTTTGAGTAGTGCTTCATGCATTTTGGGAGGTTTTGCATGTGTGTTGCCCCATATATACTAAGAGCTGCACCTTAAGGTAGTGCATCCAGCATTATGGGAGGTTTGCTTACTTTCGAGTACTTGCATTTGCATTTCATATATATGAGAAAAAGAAAAGAAAAGATATCATTTCTATCTTCCATTCATTAATGTGTCTTCTATGCATTGACTATCTACTTCATGTTCTGCGTGACTATAACTATCTTCTTTGTGTTTTGCGTGCCTGTTACTATTTTCTATGTGATTGGCGTGTCTTCTTCGTGCTTGGTGTGTTTGTTGTGTTTGTGACCTTACTTTAATGCATGTATGGGTGTCACGTTTATACATACATTAAAGTGGGGGCTAAATGTAACGTAGAAAAATGTCCCCTTGGGGGCTTTTCCCTCATAAGGTTTAGCTCCCAGGTCTCTAAGTGCAATTAGGACATTTTAGTTCATATTTTAGAATCCTAATGGAATGAGACCTAGCTATACCCTACCCAAAATAGGGGGGAGGACTTGGACGCTCGCACCCTAGTCCTACCCTATTTTGGGGCAGCCCCAATTTTTGGGTGTTAGTTTATGATTGTTAGGAGGTTCTTTTGCCGACATGGTAAAGTTTAATTTTTAAAATCTTGTCGGGAATGCTTGTAGGTGCATATATAAGCATGTGTAGGCATTCATTTGTAAACTAGATGATTACTAGCAAGCTATTGTGTTCTCAAGATGATTCAAGGCTTTCTATTGTGTTGCAAGAGCATACTTGTGTGTTTTATGTTTTGATATTTGCATATTTGAGCATCAATCTTCTCATGGAATGAAGAGCATCTCCCTCCATGAGAGCTTCACTACAAAGTGACATATCATTGTGTTTTTATCATTGATTCCTTTGGTTTTGGCATCTGCCTCACAAGGGCATACCCTCTTTATCTGACAATGGTGTTTAGAGACTTAAGTGTCCTTTGGGGTTTGACTGAGGCAAACCTCTAAACACCACAACCCCCAAACCAAGTCTTGTGATTGCAAGTCATAGGTGTCACATCTGGAAAAAGTGGAGTTGCAAGAGGGCTTGGAAAACATCAGGGATTCAGGATTTGAAGAGAAGTCAGAGAAAGGAGCACTTCCAAGACTTAGGCGCTTGCACCAGTGTCCTCCATAGACAGATCTCAAGAAACAAAAGATATAGGGTTGATCAGTGTTAGAAGGAGGTCCAGATTCCCTAAAAAAGTAGGTACCTTAGACTTGGGCGCCTACACCTTAGTCCCTGACTATTTTGCCTCGGAACCCTGAAAACAGGTAGTCTGTGATTTGTTATTTTACTCTTGTTTGCAAGATCTTTTTTCGTTATTCATCAATTTGTTGTCATATTTGCATAATTAGGGTTTTAATGGTTAATTGGACATAAGAGAGGTAAAAATTAATAACTAATTCCCTAATCCAAGTTTCCCTTTATTTGCAAGTGACTTAGGGTATGATAGTGCTCGCCACTCAACCCTAAATCCTTCAATGTCTAGTGGAAAGGAGAGTTTTAACATCTAAACAACAAAGATTAATGAAATCTAATTTTACCCTAAACAGATTCTTTCTTTCCTTCTTCCTTCATTGTTTGATGAGGCTAACCTTATTTGTACTCAGCAACATTACTCTAGCCAACAAGGGCTAAATTGTATATTGTAACTTGTGTGTAAAGGCACTTTCAAGCCGACCTGGGCCAAAATGTTCAATGTAAGCAACATAACTCTCGTATATAAAGGGGACATTTTTAACAAGTGTAAAGGAGGGGGAAACATAGAGAACTTGTGTGAGTGCAAGCTATACTTGTATTTTGGCATGTCAATGGCATACTTGATATGCATATATGGTGTGTTAATATTTCTCTTTTATAATCAACCATCATTTTTTTCTAGTTAATGAGAAGACAAATTTTGGGACTCATCCCTGCGATTCTGCCCTATGGTGGTAATATACTTGTGTTTCTTTTCCTTGCATATATGATAGGGTATTAGTGAATCGTGTTCTTAATTGTTGAAATCATAATTTTGGTAGATGAATAAGGGCTTGGATTTTTCACATGTAATATGGTGTTTTCAATTTCTTGTTCTTCTGCTCATTTCCCATAGAATCTCGCACTTGCAATGGTCATGATTGTGTGGAATACTGGTCATTCATTGCTTGTTTAATTTGATCTCACTGATATCTATTATATGAAGTGAAAAGACTAGTGCAAAGGTTGTCCAAATCATTTTATGTTTTCTTTCTTCTAAACCCTAACCCTCTTTTTTCCTTTTCTTATATATAGCATAGAAGTAGGTTAGTAGACTACACTTAACTAAATATCTACCTACCAGAGGTTCCTTAGCATTCTAGATTGATATTACCAGCACATGCCCCTTGAACATACACTCACATTGTCCACTCTATTGTTCTAACACTGCTATGACCCAACCAAACAAGGACCTTGGTGTAAAATGAAAAATCATTAGGTTACCTTTCAAGAGAAGTAGAGTGATCCTTCTTTCTACTTGAGTTGATGAGCCAAAACAACCATCAATAGTAGACCCTTCATCTTTTCCCAGAGTGTCTTCGACAAACTCAGACTCCCTTGACAACTCAATACCTTTAGGGTTAGTTGAAGGAATACACACAATAGGGATAAACCTTTTGACCTGCTGTCTAGTTTTACCAGCTTTCCCAACCTGTTGCCACCTCCACCTTCCTTAGTCACATCATCCAAATCCATAAATGTTGATACAACCACTTCATACTAAATATACTCCTTCCCTTCCTTTATTTTTTAAGGGGGGGAACCTTCCTCTTCCATTTCCACCACTCTCTTAACAGAGGAGACCTCCTCCTTCTTGGCATCAGTAGCCTGAGATTTGAGACTCTTGCTTAATTTATTTATGATGGTTTTGCCTTTGGGGGTTCTAGAACCAAATTTAGGATTAGGAAATTTGGTCAATGGGGAGTCTTGAATTTCCTTGATTCTAGGCCAATCCCCAAGTACAACTAAAATATGAGCCACCTCTTTTTGAAGCCCAACTAATTTCTTCCCTTTACCCTTAGCACTAGGGCTAGCAACAATGGGATTAGAGGGCAGTTGTGGAGAACACTAACCTTTATGGTTTTGGGAGGACACAAGGCTAAATGGAAATGGTAGAGATGGAAAATAAGGCCCTGGTGGATGGGGATGATCAAGGTATTTGGATTCTTAGCATGGGCTTCCCTTGCCACCCTAACAGAGTTCTCCAGAGAAGATAAGAGGAAAAAAGGAAAGTTAATCCTGACATTGTGACGAAAATGGTTAAGCAAGGCAAAGTGATAATGAAATTAAACCTTATGATGCCATTCAAGCATAAAATACTTCATAATCATCAAATGCAGCTGACCTCATAGAGATGGAAGCTTCTCCCACTGAAAACCCCCTATATTTTAATTGTTGATTACCCTTCTCTGAAGAAGGCTGCCATACTTTCTGAGTGAGGAACCCTACTCTAGTGGCAATGTTTTCTCCCTTTGGTAGGCATCCTTGTTTCCTAGCCTATGACTTCTTTAGTCACCTCAAAGCCAATACCACCCAGCCAGACATGCCTGTTGTCGTATGAATCCACAAACTGATGAGAGAGGATCTCGTCATGACCTTTCAAAATTTCAAGAAAGGAAGTCACCCTCCTTCTTGGAGGATATACCCAATAGTAGGGTCATGTTTAAATTCATCGAGGGAAGAGGGTCCCATTCTCACAATATCTCCTCCCATGGTAGCACCCTGGTTATCACATAGATTAAGATCTATGTCATGGGAATGCTTTTATCTTTACTGCAAGAAATGAGCCAATGTAATTGACAAATGGCATAATGGATTCCTAATCCTTTTGTGCACCTTGTATCACTCCATTGAATGGCACGCTAGATTTGATGGGAGCTGTAATGATAGATAGGACGTGGCTTGAGATCCTACAACCTTATTGTCTCACCAGGGGGAAGAACGTACACCCGACACCTCATGTCACAATTAATACAAAGGCAATCAGATATGAAACCATAATGGTTGCTATAATGTCAGCCTATCCTCCAACCATTCCCATCAAGTAGGTCACCTTTCCCGCTAGTAGTCCAGTCGGCATTAGGTTGTGGACTCGTGGCTTGCCCATCCATGTTAGTCTTCCCACTTATAAGGATTTGAATCCCAACGGCTCTATTATTCATTTTAATTTTATCCTTAAGGACATTATATCCTCTTGCCTCCACTCGCCCCTATGAGGAATCACTAGGCTGTGTTGCAGGGATACCTCCTATGTAAAAAAAAAAGGATATTTTATCCTCATGTGGACCTATTGGCAGCTCACCCTTTCAAGTCATCCACATTTCTTCTGACACTAATATAGAGGAACATGGTCTGGGTAACCCAACTACAATTCCCCTAGTTGTCAATCCTCCCTTCACGGGGCTGAAGATCTAAAATATTGTCAAGGCCTACTACCATCTTTGACAATGAGATCTTGAACTTTATTGGGTAGATTAACATCCATTCTCCAACATCTACAAGAGGA
This sequence comes from Cunninghamia lanceolata, assembly GCA_027924645.1. Taxonomy (NCBI): domain Eukaryota; kingdom Viridiplantae; phylum Streptophyta; class Pinopsida; order Cupressales; family Cupressaceae; genus Cunninghamia; species Cunninghamia lanceolata. Next base: position 1,788,501 of record BSBN01000195.1, read on the forward strand.
GCTGTTAGTACCAACAATGGCCATAACATCCACAGTAATATTGCCTTCCCTATATATATGGGAGGCAACAAATTCCTCAAATCCACTTAGAAGCATTTTATATCCATGACCACATCCGTTAGCTACCAACCAGCTTTAGATGTGATAAGAACAACATTAACAAGGAGATGAGAATCACCTTTCACATGGAGTTTTTTGATACCCAAAGAATGAACTAGTTTAACTCCCCATAACATCGCGAGAGCCTCAGCATCATTATTACTTATGATCCCTAAACCTCTAGCATAAGTAGCTAGATAAACACTTGTGTCAGATCTAATAATACCTCCTCCACTAGCATGTCTCTAGTTGCCTATGGAAGCTCCATCAAAATCTAACTTGCACCAATCCTTATAAGGGGGTTTCCATATAGTCTTGGTGCGTGCAAGCTTCCTAGAGTTGTCCACTTGACAAAGAACCTTAGAAAGAACCCAATAATTTAGAATATCCACTTCAACCTGGCTAGGGGTGGACTCAGCAACTTTATAATTGTAAGTGTTTAAATTTTTAGTTAGGAGTCTAGAGAAAGCCTAGAAGACTTCAAGGGGAGTTCGGGAGGTGTCCTTGAAGATCCTATTATTCCTCTCCTTCCACATATTCCACACAAGGTGAGGGGGGATTTATTTCCATAGCTCCTTAGTCAATGAGAAGGAAAAGGGGGACACCCATTCCCTGAAAAACACATTCAGGTTTTCATTGAACACCCACTCCACACCTATCCTTTGCAACATAAACCTCAAACTTCCCGCAAAAATTCACAAGAAAACAACATATGAAGAATATTCTCTTCATCCTTATGACAAAGAGCACACATATTAGGGAATTGAAATCCCCTTTTCTTTAGGTTATCGAAGGTGAGAATAAATTGTTGTGATTAAGAGTCCACCAAAAGAAATTTATTTTATGGATGAGTCTAAAATTCCAAACTTTATTCCAAAATCTATCTTCTATAAGGTCTAACAAAAAACCATATGTTGTTTTCACAGTAAAAAGACCTCTATTGTCCTTCTCCTAGACAATGTGATCCTCTCTTAGGAACAAAGAGAGTCTGTAGTTATCCAATTCCCTCTGGAGTTGTAAGGCAAGTTGTATATCCTCATACTGGTCAAGACAACAATCAAGCAGATATTTCCAACTTCTAGAGTAACAATTGTGAGCAATGTAAGTAGACATAGCTTAACCAAAGAAATAGCTAGCTCTATTAGCCAACCTACCAAAACTTAGCTCCCTGAGATGCCACTCCCCTAACCATCTATCCCCCCAAAGTTGATAAACGTGTCATTACCCACCCTCCATTTGATACCTTTGCGCAAGAGCCCTCTAGATTTTAGGGTACCATTCTAGATGACCAATCCCTTAGGGAAATTATGTTCAAATAGGAAATTGATAGCCTAGCCCCCTGAAGTATTTATCTCTCATGATGTTCCCCCAATCGTTGTTACCATTGATCAATTCTATCCAATCTTAGCCAAGAGGGTTTTATTCATAAGGTGGATTTTTCTTATACCCAAGCCCCCCTAGGTTTTGGACAAATAGACCTTATCCCAACTCACCAAGGCTAACCATCTTTTTTCCTACACCCCCAACCACAAGAAAATTTTAACCTTTTTTTAGTTGAAAGGTTTGAATAGATTCAGAAAAATGATTACCTTAGTTTATACAAAATACTAAAAAAACTTATATGACTAGAAAGCTAAGAAATAGCTTGACATTTTGGTTGTGGTTTTGTTAAATTTCATCATAAAACATATAAAGCTTACATTGATGAAGTTTAAACATGTTATTTTATGTTGAAAACATTTTTTTTTTAGCCAAAATGCAAGCCCAACCCTAAGGATTTGGTGGAAATAAAAAAATATGAATTGTAGTACTTATAATGTGTATGCATTATAAAATCTTGTTTTAATTTTTATGTGTTTTAAATGTTATTTTCTACAGTCATTGCTTGTACTTTTATTTTTGTGTGCCAAATAGACTAAGGTAAGATGTCTCCCAAGTCCTAAGTCTTTGAAATGTTTGGAACATCAAGGATTTCACCCAAACCTTTGATGACACATCACCATGGAATGCTACTTGTTTGCTACATAAGTATGTACCAAATGGACTAGGATATATATAGTCATAAAAATTGAGAAAACCGAGTCTCAAGTTCCCAAGTCCTTAGATATTTTAAAACATCAAAGACAACACCTAGGCTTTTGATGACATGCCATTATAGAACACTATTTGTCTTTCCCATAAGTAAAAAGCAAGTTCTCTTGTTATTTTATAGACTCTAGTTTGTATTGGGATTTATTTTAAATTTTGTGATACTTGAACTTCTCTTTGTCTACTATATATCTATTGATGCTTAAAATTTTCTTGTAACAATATTTCCTTTGCAATGCATCGGCATGAAAAGTCTTACAAGTTGTGGGACCTTGAAAAGTAAAATAGTCTCCAAGGTTAGGAGGACAATTCTTTATCTATTCTAGCTAACCTAGCTTGACATGGAAGATAGGTAAAGAGCTACTGAAAGTAACACAATAAACCAAAACATATATCATACTTTTAGCATTAACATAATGACTTATAGTTAACAAAATCTAATTTTAAGCATGATCACCAGAATGTAAAAGACAATTTTATCATCTATAAACAACTGTAGAAAAATGATAACAAGAATCACAACTTCATATATTTTAAATATTTCAGTGTCTAAACAATTACGTTATATGAAAAGAGTGTAAATTTCTGAACACATTAATAGTAGGCAAAAAAAACTAATTATACATATAAGGCTCATAGAACTTGATTTTAAAAAGCCAAATCTAGTTCAACAATGAGCCCACGACTCTTATTTATAGAAAACCAACTAACTTACAAACCAACAAAAGTCCCCTCCAAAAGCAACTAAGGCATCAATACCTTTGACGTGCACAATTCCCCTATAAAAATGTCACACATGACAAATTAGAGATGAAAAAACTTGGTATTTTAAGTGTATCTAATTTAACTAGAGTGGAAAAGTGAATTTTGGTCTTGAACTATATATCCAATATTTTAACATGCTATGTTTAATTCTTTAAAAATTCTATTTGTAACCTTGTTTACATTTATAAAGCGTAAATACAAGAAGATGACAAAATAGTAGCCAATTTTTTATTTTATTTTTTAACAAAATATGTACTACTCTATAAAATAAATATGGGACAACAACTTAGAACTTATGTAGTATGGCATGTTATATTGTGTACAGCGCATTGTTTTAAGCTTTACTTCCACGTGTTTTAATACTTGTGATGAGGATAAGAATTACTATATGGAAAAATGGTAGTGCGCGCAGGTACAAGTTAAGACATGAATGAAAGAAGTTAACGATACGGAACGGGAATCTGTCTTCCAATGAAAGAAGTTAACGAATGCGGAGAGGGACCACAAGGATTTGCCAAAAAAAACTCTTATAGCTAAAAGCTTACCTTCTAAAATTAAGAAGTGAAAAAGGAAAATAAATGATATTTTTAAAATAAAATATATAAATATAGACTAAATAAATAAATAGTATGAAATTCAGAATCCACCTTAGATAAAATGTTGTTCTATGATTTCTGATATGCAATAACTCTAAATGAGTTAATGTTTTAAAAATAGATAAAATTACAAATAATATATATTTAGAAAATTGTGACAGTCGTTGAATGATAATTTCTTAATGTTATACAAATATCAATGATGTTTAGATAAATGATTTCAAATGAATGATTGATTTATGTAACACCCTAGATCACTTCTATGATTACAAATTTGATACTACAAGTGTGGATCTAGTCTAGTCCACATATTTGGTCTAACCTATAGACCCAATCTCTATAAGTGTTTAGATTGTTGCTTTTAGTTACCCTCAATGTCCTTAATATGTTAAAACATAAAAATTGTCTGTGGTTGTTGTTATTTTGCATGTGGTAAGTATAATTACACCCTTATGCCAAACCATGTTAGTATACCAATTCAATGGCTAGATAAAAGATTGAGGACAATAATGTCAACATACAAAGATGCCCTACATGCTTGTGTAATATATAGATCCTTGTAAGCACAAAAATCATGCACAACCTCCAAGAGGACCCCTATGATGATATATAATCATTGTCACATACATGTAAGCGTGAAATAACATCCTCTCAGCAACAATCCTCTTGGTGACGTGTCTTTTTATTCCATTTTGTGTTGTTTTCTCTTTGTCGTTTTCCCTCTCTCTTTGTTGTCGACGCTTTTTGACACTCTGCGACATTTTTTTATTTGCATTTTTCTGAGCTTGCAACCTTGTTCCTAGGCCTTCTAAGCGCCTTGTAGGTGAGTTTTCACCTTTCCCCTATGTTTTTCATCTTCTCCACCTCCTAGAAGCCTTCTAGAGGTCCCCTGGAGCCATCTCCCACTTTCAGTTTTCAGTTTCACTCAACCAATCCAAATCTCCCCCTATTATTTCTAGATCTCCCACCGGGAGATCCTACTTTGCAAGTGGAGATTTGGATTCTTACACATGATTGACCTATTTCCAGAGGTAGATCCCCTCCTTTTCATCTCCTCTACCATCTCCCATCATGCATTTTCACCCAGACCCCTTTCTTTCCAAATCTCCCGCTGGGTGACCCTCATAAAACATGATCTCCCCACAGACAACCCAGGGTCACCCCCCTAGGTGACCCATGGGTGACCCTACTAGTGAAAGGGGCAACCCATGGGCAACCTTGTCATGTTTCTAGCCGCACAAAAACTCGAGTTTCTAACTCGAAATAACTCTATTTTCGCCCGTTTTTCTTTCTGTTTGCATGGATTTTTGAGCCTAATATGGAGTTAACTATTTCATGCACCCACACATGCATAATTAGCTCCATTTCCTCTTTAGTTAACAATTCATACACTCCCATGCATTCTTCTAACTCCATTTCTTCTTCAGTGATAAGTTATCATTCCTTCGTCACTCCCTAATCAACTGAGTTTACTGAGTAATCAATCCAGTTCACTCCTCAATCAAGCCTATTAACACTTCAATCAAATTGAGTTAACTTCTAATCAATTCCATCTTTCATGACCTCTTCCAACCTATAAATACCCTTCACATCTTCATTATTTTCCAAGTTAGAAAGTTGGAGTATGCTTTTCCCTTCTTCACAAGATTTTTCAAGCTTCTTCATAGGCATTTGAGCCTCTTTTTTCATTTCTTTCTTTAGTTTTCCAAAGCTTTAAAGATTTCATTGTTGCATAGCTTCAAAGCTCTTCCACAGAGCCAAATTAATTGTGGACACAAATCTTGCTAAGTTTTTACTCTCCAATCAGCATTCTCATGCTCACACAGGATTAAGGTGCCTTTTATTTGTTCATTGTTCATCAAGCTTTCACATAAATCTCTTCTAGCGTCCTTACGCTGTTTCAATCAAGCCATCGTGCTCATCAACAGCTCTCATTGAGCTCATTTCGCAAAGCTTCTAAAGCTTCTTTCACTTCTTTGTGTTGTCTTGTCGCCAAGAGGTCTTCCTGCTGCTTCAAGAGGATACGAGGTTGCCATCAAGGATCTCTGAGGGTAGTGGAGGCTCACAAGTCTTCTTTATTTCAAGTTGCTTTATGCTTTTTCTCAATTGGTAGTAATTAGAAAATTGAAATTGCTCTTGGGATTGGTAATTTATTGCTTTTTCCTTGATACTTAGATCTAGTATTTTAGAGTAATTTGCATTCATAGTATAACTCATTTATTTGCAATTTCCTTTTCTAGATTAAATCATTTCTAAACATTCAAAAACCCCAAAAACATAGAATAATTGCATTACGTAAACTTCATTCTAGTTGCATTCATCTTTCCTTTCCTAGATTAAAAAGCATCTTTTATTTCCAAAATACCGAAAAAGCACAAAAACAAGTTTTGCATTTCATATAGTTGCATTCATCAAAAATCTTGAGAAAAGAACAAAAATATTAGGTATTTAGATAATTTGCAAACCCTTGATATTGCCACAAGGTCAAACCATGATCAACTATTTCGTCAAACCCTTGATACCATCACAACGTCAACAAAAGTCAATGCACAACAAAACCTTAGGTCAACCAAAAACTTAAGTCAAAATCCAAAGTCTAGTCAAGGTTAGTCCGCATACACCAATGTCTTGTCTCAGCTCACGAATGTGCCCAGGATTAAGAGGTGAGAGGGTGAGGGAAGTCCTCAACGAGATTGAGGAAATCCATCCGAGACCACAATAGAATTTATTTGTCTTACAACAACTAGAGACATTTAGATAATTTCAAATACAACGAGCAATTATCCAACGAGAAATCACACAACAAGCGATCAACAAAAGTAACAGCTTACCCAAACAAAGGTGGAATACTAGAAACCCTAACAGAAGAAGAGTAACTAGTGACCCTTCGGGTCATATGGTTATGTCTACAACAACAATCATTGAATGAAACATCTACATTACCACACAACAACAAAGGCCCCAAGATGTGTCGACCCCGCTTTGTGAAGTCCATCTCTCCAACAAGCTAGACCACCCTCGTGTCTCACCTCCTCTTGACTGGCTACTTCTACAAGAGGGAGAGTGATGTGGCGGTTCATCTCGTGGGAAGGAGGGAGGGATCCGTGTGCATGCCAAAATCCAACCTGATAGCCCTAGGCAACTGAGGTTGAGATTTTAAGTGTACATATTTTAGTGAACCTAACATGAAAAGGAAAAACCTTTTGGTTGAGCTTTTTGTGTTTCATTGCAAGATCCCACTTTCATCATCATTCAATGAATCCTTTTGGGATGGGATCTTTCACATTTTTTCACGTTTCACAATGTTTCATGCAAAAATTCCAAGAGAATCTCCCCTCGAGTGAAATTACAAATTCAAAATAGATCCAAAGAGATCTTGACAACATTGACCAAATCAAAACACAACACATAAACAATCAGTCTCAGATCCATAAAGATGATCAGGCCATAAATCCATATAAAAATGGCCACCGAAATGGACAAATAAGTTTGTTGTCAAAAAAAGAACTTACAAGAAGCTCAGGAGGTACCAAAATCACTCCACATGGTACATCAAGATAAAAAGTCCACAACATGTGAAATGTCATTAGAAAGAACAAACATAGTCACTAAAACCCTAGTGCATAGCAATCCATCTCAAGGTTGTAAAACTTAAAAAATGAAGGAAGCCTCACTCACAGATCTTATAGAAAGTTTGGTCCAACGAATTGAGACCCTTGAGGTTAGGAGTGTTGAACAATCTCGCCAAAACAACATTACAAAAAAATGTAGGGCACAGGGAAATCATTTCATTGATGAAATCAAATCAAACTAGTGGGCAACACAAAATGACCCTCATCTAAACTCCCATTCGTATGACACACATAACAAAGCATACAGGCCTCTCTTTCCCTAACAATCCAACACAACAAGTCTCAATCAAATAGGTGGGAATCCTATGATGCAGGATCAACCACAAATGATCCCACCCAATCTTCAAAACATAAACAGTATGCCATCTATTCATCCAACTTTTTCAGGATATCAACAATCTAGCATACCCTTTCAACAAACACAACAAGCTCCACTTGAATGGCTAATGTTCGGAGGAACAAAATCCTCTACAAATAACTCCCTCCTAAGAACATACCTCAAGTATTTAAAGGAGCCTCTTGACTACAACATTCGTTAGGTTATACTACTAGAACCTCTCCCTAAGCTTCCAAAATTTAAAGGAGAGGGTGATCCCAAGTATCATATCAAGGCTTACATCATGGTAGTGAGAGAACTCCTTCCTTAGGATGGGGTGGTGGCAAAGATTTTTCCAAAAACATTGGAGGGTATCGCTCTGGATTGGTACTATCAACTTTGAGAAGTATTGATCCAATCTGTTAAAAAACTCATTAATCAATTTGTGGATGCCTTTGACATAAACATATTGGTCAAGATAGGAATATGATAATTTTTAACAATCAAACAAGAAGCCAATGAGTCAGTTACACATTTTATCACACGATGGAGGAAAGTTCTTTATTCTTCAACTAGCGCAAACATGCATCATAGAGAACTTTGTGATCTCTTTATACATGCTCTCAACAATGACATACGAGAACAAGTCCAAAAACTCCCTTACAAATCATACGAAGAAGCACTTGAAAGTGCCCTTAGAATTTACCAGGCCACTATTGATAGCAAAAGAAGGGAGTATGATTCTAATGGAAGGTTGATAAACCATCAATACAAATAACATATTCTGGACAAATGATCAAGACATAGATACATCAACAAATACTGCACCATCTAGAAACAACAATAATTGTGACTATGATAGTCATACAAATAAGGGGAACCAAAATGTCAACAACTATCCCCCAAAAATCAACCAACATTCATACAACAATCGTCATAAACCTCAAAATCACAATCATGATAAATATTGCTCGTTTCACAAGAGAAGGGGGCATGAGATCAAGTTATGTCGGGGGTACCATTGCTTCATATGAATCCTCCCAAAATGTCAACAAAAAGCATTCATAGACACATTCTCACAAGATGAAGAACTTAGCCCCAACACCTTTATCAAAACACCTTAGGCCTTGTGGAATTAGATAAAGATCAAGAAATTTATGTCATACAAAGACTAGAATGACTAGATGACACCTCCAACAATTCAAATTTTTCTCACATGCTAGAGCTTATCAAGAGTTCTCCTACACACAAGAACTCTCTCCTCAAAGCCTTAGATTTAGGCCGTATAGTTCAAAACACTCCAAGTGAAAAGTGTTCTTCTTCAACATTTGATTTTGAAAAGTTACCATCAGACAATGACATAGCTAGACAAGGTGATCTCCCCCACCATATGATAGTCCAAGTTCAAGACTATTCCATTAAATGTGTAATGATCGACGATGGGTCTGCAATCAACATAGTCTCCTTTTCACTTCTTCAAAGAATGGATTACGATGAAACACAAATCACAAAACAAACTTCTATCCTTTGAATTGATGATAACCCAAACACTCAAACCATGGGTAAGGTCAATCTTCAAATCACATTGGGTCCTAAAACACTCCCAAATGAATTTTATGTTATCAATGAAGAAACCACTTACAACATGATCCTAGGAAGGCCTTGGATCCATAGGATGAGGGTCATTCCCTCAACATTTTTTCAAGAAATATGCTTCTCGTACATGGGACAAACCCATGTCATCAAAGGAGATCCTATAATCCTTTCAGCCTTTATAGAGTTGAACAAGTCAAAAAGAAGGGAAAGTCCATGGAAACCACTAGTGACCCAAAAATCAACACTTTTGAAAAAGAAGAGACATCAAAACAAATTGCAAACATAGACAAGACCTCAAAATGTATATGGAAGGGGGAAATAGGAGAATTCCCCTTCGATCCCAACTCAACAAAGTCTTACACTCCATTCAACTTAGTTGCCATTCCAATTGAACTAGACATAAACATCCCTATGGTTGAAATCACGACTAAAGAAGAAGACCAAAATCCACATAGAAACTAGGAGAGTCAACACCAACTCAATTGCCCTTCAAAATTTCAAAACAAACATGAGAACTCAATAAGAACAGAAAGCGATAAAGCTAGAAGGTAAATTATCAAGCAATGAAACATGTGAGTACACAAAATCCCTCACTTAATACAAAGACATTTTTACACCAAGTCTTTGAGTGTCCTTGTAAAGACTTTCAAGTGAAGTTTAGGTCAAATTGAATAGGTCCACACATAGTTAAGGAAGATGTCAAAAATGATGCTACCTCTTGTGCATTATGGAAGGAGAAGATTTTAGAATCTTGAAACATCATAAAAACAAAAAAAAATCAAATATTCAAAAAAATACAAAAAAAATTATAAAAATCAAAAACATCAAAAAAGAATTTTGTTTCTTGCATTTTAGTATCATTCTATTCATCTTGCATTATATTGGATGACTTTCTCTTATATTGTTTTCATTTGAGTAAGGAGTCTAAGGTTGTCTAGGTATATGTGATCCTTTCAGGTCCTAGAGATTCCCCATTTTCACAATCACCATATCCCTTTTCATTCCCAGTGATTCTAATCAAATCCTAGCTCTTAGCTTTACACTGATCCTAGTCTTAATAAGCCATGATGTTAGGTCTAAACAAATTTAGTATTCAAACCTACAATGTTCAAAGGAAGCTTGCAAGTAGACCTTCCCAATTCTTCCCTAGTAGAAGAGAAGTCCAAATAGATTACAAAAACTTTAGGTGGCATACAACCCCTTATCTTTCCTGGCCAAAAACGTCAGGAGGATCAAAACTTTGAAGGAAGCAATCTAAAATCTGAGTGAATAAAAAAAATGAGTGATCAAAATAAGAGTGTTGAGAAAAATGAGAATTGAGAGATCAAACTATTGCATATCCAAAGTTCCAAAAGCATTCATTTTCGTAAAAATCAAAAATCCAAAAAATGAGAAAATCAAGTGAGGAAATATTAAGAAAAAAGAGAAATACAAAAAAAAGAGTGAAAGAGAGAAAATTGTTGAATGTCTTTACTCTTGGGTGAAGATTAGTCTAAGCTTGAAGCCTCAAGGGTGACATTCTAATAGTGAAAATAAAAGAGAAAGGTATAAAGCACACACATGCACTAGCTGAGAAATGCCAAGAGTCTAGAAGTCTTTAGGATCATATTCTATCTAGGGACCCTAGTTCTTTCCCATTTATCTTTTACCTCGGGTCTATCTTTCTTTCCATCTATGATCTATGTCTAGCGAACATTAATAAAATTTGTTACTTGTCTAAGTTGAAAGCTTGTCAGACTGTCTTATCTAGATCGGTGTTTAGCCTTTAGAAAAGCCCAAATTCAAAATCACTCCATTTCATTCCCACTCCCCACTTAGTTCTAAAATCCTATCTCATAGACTTGAATAGGTCTCTTATACTAGAAAAACTTACAATCCCCGGGTTTGAAAATTGTATTAAAGTGAAATCATATTGTTTGTTCCACATTGCATTCATACCAAAATCAGAAAAAAGAGTCTCAAAACAATAAAGTCTATATCATAACTCATAACATTAAGCAGAAGTAAAAGTTCCTTTTCAAGCATTCCTTGTGTTATTGCATTTGCATATCGTCACCTGCATTCATATATATATTCTGAAATAGACAAAAACAAATTGCATCATCCATATGTGATCATCTTAGGTATGCATTCTCGTAAGAAAAATAAAAGATCTAGACAACCATATGCACAAGAGGGAAAGTGAAGTACAAGATGCTGACTAAAGCTATGTATAGATCTCAACCAATGAGGTCTCATTCGTAAAACAATGTCTGAGCACAAGTCACTCCTCCAATAAGTCAAAAGAGCAAAATTGTGTAGTCAAGTACATAAGTCTCCCCATGTAAGGGGGTAAGGGTAGAGATCCCTTCAATAAATATAGGCCTTCCAAAGACCTCAAGAAACATCAAGATCAAACCTTTGCAAAATCTTTACAAAAACCTTAAAAATTAGAAAATTGAAAAACCTAAAAAAGTTGTAAAACCTAAAAATTCCCTAAAAATTGAATATGTTCTTCAAAATCTACAATAAAAGGAGATTTTTTCTCCTCCTCTCTAGCTTAGCATGTGTTCTATTTATTCTATTCATCTCTCATGTGTTTGTTTTGCATGCATTCATTCCTACATGTCTCACTGACAAAGGCAAAGAACTCGTCGAACTCTAACGATCCATGGTAAGTTTGTCATTTCGATTTTCATTATTCATTTTGATATATTTAGATGCCAAACTAATACTAGTTATTGTAGGTACAATTGTAGAAAATTGACAATAGGGAATGCCTAGTTTGGGAATGGTACCGACCTTTTATGTAGACTACCGTCACTGAGGGGGCAAATATGTAAGCACAAAAATCATGCACAACCTCCACGAGGACCCTTATGATGATATATAATCCTTTTCATGTACATGTAAGCATGAAAAAAATCCTCTCCATAGAAATCCTCTTGGTGACGTGTCTTTTTCTTCCATCTTGTGTTGTTTCCTCTTTGTCATTTTCCCTCTCTCTTTGTTGTCGACACTTTTTGACACTTTGCAACACTTGTCAATTTGCATTTTTTTGAGCTTGCGACCCTGTTCCTAGGCCTTGTGAGCATCTTGTAGGTGATTTTTCACCTTTCCCCTATGTTTTTCATCTTCTTTGCCCCCTAGAAGCCTTCTAGAGGTCCCCAGAGCCATCTCCCACTTTTGGTTTTCAGTTTCACTCAACTAATCAAAATCTCCCCTATTATTTCTAAATCTCCCACTGGGAGATCCTACTTTGCAAATGAAGATTTGGATTCTTGTACATGATTGACCTATTTCTGGAGGTAGATCCACTACTTTTCATCTCCTCTACCATCTCCCATCATGCATTTTCACCTAGACCCCTTTCTTTCCAGATATCCCACCAGGCGACCCTCATAAAATAGGATCTCCCCCCAGGTGACCTAGGGTTACCCCTCGGGTGACCCATAGGAAATCCTACTAGTGAAAGGGGTGACCCTCTCACATTTCTAGAGATGGAAAAACTTGAGTTTCTAACTCGAAATAGCTTCATTTTTGCTCATTTTTCTTCCTGGTTGCATGGATTTTTGAGTCTAATATGGAGTTGACTATTTAATGCACCCACACATGCATAATTATCTTGATTTCATCTTTACTTAACAATTCATGCACTCCCATGCATTCTTCTAACTCCATTTCTTCTCTAGTGATAAGTTATCCTTGCTTCATCACTCCCTAATCAACTGAGTTTACTGAGTAATCAATCAGTTAACTCCTCAATCAATCATGTTAACTCTTCAATCAAATTGAATTAACTTCTTAATCAATTCCACCTTTCATGACCTCTTCCAACCTATAAATACCCCTCAACTCTTCATTATTTTCCAAGTTGGAAAGTTGGAGTATGCTTTTCCCTTCTTCACAAGTTTTTTCAAACTTCTTCACAGGCCTTTGAGCCTCTTTCTTCATTTCTTTCTTTAGTTTTCCAAAGCTTCAAAGGTTTCATTGTTGCATAGCTTCAAAGCTCTTCCATGGAGGCAAAGTCATTGTGCACACAACTCTTGCGTGTTTTCTCTCCAATCAACATTCTCATGCTCACATAGGATGAAGGTGCCTTTAATTTGTTCATTGTTCATTAAGATTTCACATAAATCTCTTCAAGCATCCTTACGCTGCTTCAATCAAGCCATCGTGCTCATCAACAACTCTCATTGAGCTCATTTCACAAAGGTTCTAAAGCTTCTTTCACTTCTTTGTGTTGCCTTGTCGCCAAGAGGTGTTCCCGCTACCCTCACAAGTCTTCTTTATTTAAGGTTCCTCTATGCTTTTTGTCAATTGGTAGTAATTAGAAAATTGAAATTGCTCTTGGGATTAGTAATTTATTGCTTTTTCCTTGATAGTTAGATCTAGTATTTTAGAGTAATTTGCATTCATAGTATTATACATTTATTTACTATTTCCTTTTCTAGAATTTAAATCATTTCGAAACATTCAAAGACCCTAAAAACATAGAATAATTGCATTAGGTAAAATTCATTCTAGATGCATTAATATTTTCTTTCCTAGATTAAACATCATCTTTTATTTCCAAAATACCAAAAAAAGTATAAAAAACAAGTTTTGCATTTCATATAGTTGCATTCATCAAAAATCAAGAAAAGAACAAAAACATTAGGTATTTAGATAATTTACAAACCCTTGATATTGTCACAAGGTCAAACCATGGTCAACTATTTCGTCAAACCCTTGATACCATCACAAGGTCAACAAAACTCAACGCACAACGAAACCTTAGGTAAACCAAAAGCCTAAGTCAAAACCCAAAGTCTAGTCAAGGTTACTCCACATACACCAATCTCTTGTCTCAGCTCACGAATATGCCCAGGATTAAGAGGTGAGTGGGTGAGGGCAGTCCTCGGTAAGATTGAGGAAATCCATCTGAGACCACAATAGGATCCATTTGTCTTACAACAACTAGAGGCATTCAGACAATTTCAAATACAATGAGAAATCATCCAATGAATTGAAAGACAAAAAGCCATCAACAAAAGTAATAGCTTACCCACATAAAGGTGGAATACTAGAAACCCTAACAGAAGAAGAGTAACTAGTGACCCTTCAGGTCATACAGTTATCTCTACAACAACAATCATTGAATGAAACATCTACATTAGCACACAACAACAAAGGCCCTAGGACATGTCAACCCTTGTCCACGAAGTCTAGCTCTCCAATGAGCTAGACCACCTTGTGTCTCACCTCCTCTCGACTGGCTACTTCCATGAGAGTGAGAGTGACATGGCGGTTCGCCCTGTGCAAAGGAGGGAAGGGTCCATGTGCATGCCAAAATCTGACCCCACAACCCCAGGCAACTGAGGTCGCAATTTTGAGTGTACAATCCCTTGATAAATGTTCCTGATAATTCATGCAACTAGTAATGATTTGTCAAATTGAATGATCTACCATTATATCTAAAATTAACTAGGGTTATCCTTTTAGATACAATACTAAGGGTTCTAATCAAATTATTTTACATCTTGAGTCAACACATAATGGTCTCAAGGAAAGCCAAAAGTCAACCCAAATTAAAACTTCAAATTTAAAAGGAAAGCATTTTTGTGAGTGCAAAAGTGATCAAGATCACTTCCATGAGTAAAGAAGTGATCAAGATCACTTCAATGACTACATAACTTAATCCAATGAAAGTGGTAAAATTGAGGATCAAGACTAGTCCATGGATTTAATGAGTACAGATAGGAATGGATAAGGCTTGGGTTGTGTTACCCCTCTTAGCTGAGAATACACCATCTATACACTTGTTATAGTACAAGGACGTACCAAACCAAAAGGAGTAAAAAATGAACATGAAAAGTGTGAGATATGCATTTTCACCATTACACTTTGCTCCCAATTTGAATAGTAGGCAAACAAGATCGTGAGGTTGCATGTCAAAGTAAATACAAATAGTCTTGATAAGAAAATAAATTTATTCAAACACTCATAAAAATGATACAAATATGGATGAGGATTTTACTTTGGTATTTGTTCTCTTGAAGTGAGTGCTCCATCTTGGAAACCTGCAAAATTGAAAAAATAATTCAATGAGTAGAATTATATAGGTAATAAAAATAGGAAAATGTTGTTTATAATTAAAATAATAAAAATAAAGAGTAAAGGGGTGAGAGATATTCCACTTTTGGTGGAACAAGGACAATGCCTAGGTAGAAAACCAATAGATACCACATTGGGGAAACAAAAAAATGTGGTACCATTAAAATGTCCTTTGATCGTGTGACAATAACTACAACCATATTCAAAGAAGGAATGGCAGTGACATTATATGCCTCCCCTCCAATTAATTGCATGCAAAGGATGCAACTAAGATGGAGGAAAGTATATAAGGATATGTAAATCTCAATGATTATAGAATAATATAAAGATAATATCATGTAATAGAATAAGAAAGATACTAATGATATTCTTATGAAATCACATGTAATCATAGGTAAAAATATATGATCATGTAAGCCCAAATAGGAAAAGAAATATAGCTACGAAGTGCTAGATAAAGGTATCCAACAAGATCAAATAAAGGTGAGATATATCATCATGAAAAAATCATAAAACACATAATTAAATGCCTGGAAGATTTAAGGATGTTGGGCCTAAACATAATAAATTTATATTGGTGTGAAGATAATTATAATAACCATAAACAATCATGTAATCATGGAAGAAAACATATAGTAATACTTGTGTGACCAAAATGATAGAGATAATCATGTGAAGTATAAGAAGGATCTTGTGTAAACACATTGTAGTGTTAGATGTCGTCATGAGAAATTTGTAAGAAAATGGAATCATATGGAATATTCTAGAAAACCTATATAATCATCATGAAATATTGTAATATAAAATATCAATTGACATTAGATAGTATATCATAGAATCATGATGTATGAGCTTGGCATTCTTAGAAGACCTTGTAATTATAATAAAAAGATCATGTCAATAATCATGTGACTAAATATGCCAATTAGAATCATATGGAATATCTAGGAAAACTTATCATCATGTTGAAGATAATATCATGATTTTCTTTTACAAGTTCTCAAGAAATTTGGGTTCTCTAATGCATGGTGTAAATGGATTTTATCCTACATCTCAAATGTGAAAACTTCAATGTTGATTAACGGTAAGCCAATAGGATTTTTAGTTCCATTTAAGGTTTGAGGCAAGGAGATCTTCTCTCACTATTTCTCTTCATACTAATTGTGGAAGCATTTAGTAGAATGATCTAGGTAGAAAATGAGAGGCATAAGTCATAAGGAATTCAAATTCCTTTTGTTACTAAACCAATAACACATTCCCTCTTTGCAGATGATACAATGTTGTTTGGAAAATTCACAAAAAATATAGATGATATCATTAAGAAATTTATTTCATCATATCTCTACTTATATAGATAGTTGATAAATACATCTCACTCTAAGACATTCTTCTTTAAAACACATGCATAGGTTCAATAAAGAATTTCTACAATTCTTGGAGTTCAATTAGAATCACTCCCAAGCAAATATTTAGGTATACCCCTCTTCACAACCCATAAAAGGGAGATGTGGTAGAATATGATAACCTCAATTAGTCACTAAATATCCACCTAGAAAGGAAAGTGGTTAACACTGGTAGGTAGAATTACAATGGTTAAGGTAGTCCTCTAAGCAATCCAAACAGTGTCAATTCTTCATATTCCAAAAGTAGTTTTATCAGAGAGAAAATGTATTAGAAGATTTCTATGGCAAGGTAGTGTAGACAAGAAGTGGATTCATCTTATTCTTGGGAAAAAAATGTCAACCAAAGATTTATGGAGGGAATCTAGGAACAATGACCTCGCAAAACAAAACCTGGCTTTGGAAGCAAAGTTAGCTTGGAAAATGTACTCAAATGCAAATTTGTAAAATGGGTTCATTTGTTACAAGATAAACACTTGGATAACCATTATAGAGACAAAATTTTCTCTATTGCTAATCCCCCAAATGGATCTCCAATGTGGAAATTTATTCTTCAAAGGAGACAAGTGATTGTTCCCCAATTATCCTAAGTAGTTCATAATGGAGAAAAAGTACTGATCTGGGAAAACTCATGGGATAGTTTCCAAGCTTTATCTCTATGAGTTGATTTGAATGAAGCAAGAATTTATCTCAAATAGTCTTGGGGTTCCACTATAAATAGATACTAGGTCAATAACCATGAGTGAAAAAGAACATGGAAGAACTTTGTTAATTTTAACTTTCTTGATGATCAAAGAAATCCTGGCAGAAATCTTATCAAATTGGCCTATTTATGTTAGATCTAGGGAACACAACTAAGAAGGGGGGGGGGTGAATCAGTTGTACAAAAACTTGCTTCTACTTCAAACACTTGATTCTTCTTTGTTAGTTAATAGCATATCAATTAACCATCCATGAAAGCATAATGCATAAACACAAGAGCAAATAAACATCAACACATTGGACACCAAGATTTTGACGTGGAAAACCTGGTTAAGGGAAAAACCATGGGGTGATTAACCCAAGGATTATTCTCTATTAGAAGAATAAGAAAAATGAATGGCACATGCCAATTGGGGCTCACTGCCCGAGCACACTACTCACAAAGAGGCACACTGCCTACAAGAGACACACTATCTACAAAGTGATAAGAATCACAAACTTGAACTAGAGATTGACATCTTTACCATGTCTGGATCAGTTCCATTTAAGCCTGAGATACTTTTGCTCTGCCCTACGCTCTTTTGCTATACCCCTCTCATCCGCTAATCCACACACTTTGAAATGAACTCACAAACCTTTATTTATACAAGATATCAACTTAGGAACAATCATCTAAGTCGGCAATCAACCATAAGGACATCTGCAAGATGATTAATATATCCGGTCGGCCACCACAGGAACATTTGCAAGATGAACAACTCATCTGGTCGGCTAGTCTGAGCAAGAATTTCATCTGGAAGAATATCTTCAATTCTGGGCTCTACCACCAATGCAAACTGACAACATAACCTCAACATGATCCAAGAACCTTCACGAGCTTGCCTGATTAACCAGGTACATCCGCACTTCCTCTACTCACTGGAATCTCTTCTCCTCTTCATCTGAAACTTCAAGAACACAGTCTGTCACCACTATCATACTGAATAAGGTGCTTTCGGACCTCCAAACTTTGTACAAACCGAGAATACACATCACAAGGACATCGCAAACACTCCTTCCAATCTGTAGAGTCTGACAATGCTCCTCTGGATCTCACCGGACCTTTTTTTAACACTCTGTCACTCCGGAATAGCTCTCAGAACTGGTTCTACTTGACCGATCACAACTTTTTCATATCTTCATGCGGACCTCTAAAATCTTAACTGGAATATCTCAAGACTCATATCTACAAACCCTTTAATCTGCATCCTCTGATTCTCAACCTATTGAGTACATTTGCCTTCTTCTTATCACTGTTCTTCACTGTTCCTGATTGAGACTACTTTTCTTAATATCCTCAACACACAGCTCATCCAAACCTTCTTACCAATGCAATATGAGTATGTTGACATCAATGACAACACTGGTTAACCTCATACTTACAAAAATCTCCCCCTTTGTCATTGATGGCAACATATAATGTGAAAAACCATTAAGACAAGACCTTCTCTTTTTTGTCACAGCTCCCCGTATCAGCAACAACTCTTCACATGTCTTCTCTTCCTTTACTGCTCCCCCTTTGATCATCAACCACTTGTTTTTCACATGTCTTATCTCCCCTTTTGACATCAATGGCAAAGGGCTCATACTTGCACTTGTAACATATCAAAATCATACCAGCTGCTCCCCCTTAGTAGCAGCTACCCATCATCAATCCAGATCACAAGATGTGACTGTGATATCCACTGGACTGATGCACATCAGTGCATCCTAGTTCGTCACCGGAGGGGCCATGACCCCTAACTTCTCCCGGAGATACTCAAAAGAGTCCTTGGGGAGAGGTTTAGTAAAAATATCTGTAATCTGATCCTTGGAGGGTACATACTCCAATCTGACTTCATCCTTGTTCACTTGTTCTCTCAGAAAGTGAAACTTGATAGATATGTGCTTGGTCTTAGAATGCAATACCAGATTCTTAGAAATATTAATTGCACTTGAATTATCACAAAAAATTATGATAGGCTCCTCATATTCAACTTTAATGTCTCTTAGCATCTGCTTCATCCATAAGATTTGAGTGCAACTACCTGCTACTGCAATGTATTATGCTTCAGTTGTAGACAGAGATATTGCATCTTGTTTCTTGCTTAGCCAAGAAACCAATCTCTTTCCCAAAAAGAATGCTCCACCACTGGTGCTCTTCCAGTCATCCACATCTCCTGCCCAATCTGCATCTGTATATGCATGAAGAGAGAAATCTGGATCTCTAGGATACCATAGACCATACTCAACTATTCCTTTCAAGTACCTAAGAATTCTTTTGATTGCCATAACATGAGATTCTCTAGGATCAGCCTGAAATGTTGCCACAAGACAAACAAACTACATTATATCTAGTCTAGTCTGAGTGAGATACAACAATCCACCAATCATTGATGTATAATTTGTCTAATCTACCTTTGGAGAGTCATTATCTTTGCTCAACTTACATCCGGTTGCCATAGGAGTGTTCATTGGCTTTGAATCTTCCATACCAAATTTCCTCAACAATTCTTTCACATATTTGGTCTGAGAAATGAAGATCCCTTTCTTTGTTTGAGTAATTTGCAGACCCAAGAAGAAATTCATTTCACCAAGCATAGACATTTCAAACTCACTTTTCATCTGATTTGCAAAAGTTTTGCATACTATCTCTTCCTCCAAAAATGATATCATCCACAAACACTTCAACAATCAAAATATTTTCATGATCAATTTTGAAATATAATTTATTGTCAGCAGTACCTTTGTTGAATCCAATCTGCACAAGATGTTTATCCAACCTTTCATACCATGCTCTTGGGGCTTGCTTCAATCCATACAATGCTTTCTTCAACTTGCAGACCATATCATCATTATCAGACAATTGAAATTCATCCGGTTGTTCAATGTATACTTCTTCCAAATCACCATTTAGGAAGGCAGACTTGACATCCATCTGATATACCTTGAAGTCTTTGAAGGCAGCATATGCAAGAAATAATCTGACTGCTTCAATTCTTGCTACCAGAGTAAAGGTTTCTTCAAAATCAATTCCTTCTATTTGAGAGTAGCCTTTGCAGACCAATCTGGCTTTGTTTCTGATAACTTCACCAACCTCATTTAGTTTGTTTCGGAAGACCCATTTGGTTCCAATCACATTCTTGTTTCTAGGTCTGGGAACAAGATCCCAAGTGTGATTTTTCTCAATTTGCATCAACTCTTCTTCCATTGCTTTTGTCCAATTTTCATTATTGCATGCTTCATTTATTGTCTTAGGTTCAATCTTTGAAATCAAACAACATTCATCTGAATTTTGAGCAATTTTACTCCTTGTTTGTACCCCTTTGCTTTTGTCACCTATGATCTAATCTTCAGAGTGATTTAAAGTTACATACCTTGGAACTTTGGGAGTCTCTTGCACTACTATTTCTTGATCAAGTTCATTCAGACAAACCTCTTCTTCCTGATTTACCAGATCAGTCTGAATCTGACTTTGAGGAAGGGATTGAGTTCCTTGAATCAGAGCATCATCCTGATCATCTTCATCATATTCATAAAACCTTGAGTGCTTCTCAATTCCTTCATCAACCTTCACATTTGTACTTTCTATCATCTTTTTCAGTCTCTTATTGTAACACCGGTATGCTTTTCTTTGAGTGGAGTAACCCAAGAAAATTCCTTCATCACTTCTAGCATCAAACTTTCCTAGATCTTCATCTCTTTTGATGTAACACTTGCTACCAAATACTCTGAAATATCAAACCAAACCAAAGTTCATAAGGAGTCTTACCGGTATTGTTTCTGATTTGAACTCGATTAAGAGTGTAGACTGCAGTGCTGACAGCTTCTTTCCACAACATTTGAGGAACATTTGCTTCCATCATTATTGTCCTGGAAGCTTCCTGGATGTTCCGGTTCTTTCTCTCAACTACTCCATTCTACTGTGGAGTCCTAGGAGCAGACAACTATCTCTTTATGCCATGCTTCTCACAAAAGTCTATGAATTCACCACCTCTATCAGACCTTAGACACTTTAGTTTCAATCTGGTTTGATTCTCTACCATAGCTTTGAAGATTTTGAACTTCTCAAGGGCTTCTGATTTCTCTTTTAGGAAGGTAACCCACATCATCTGGGAATGGTCATCAATTAGCAACATGAAATATCTATCACCTTGCATACTCTTGATTCTTGTCGGACCACAGAGATCAGTATGTACTAATTCCAACAATCCGGTAGTGGACTGATCCTTGCTTTTGAAAGACTCTGCTCTATTTACCTAGCTGACATTCTTTGCACAAACTATTTGTAGGTTTCACCAATTTTGGAAGATCTCTTACAACCTGAATATTGCTTATCTTGATGATGTTATCAAAATTTACATGACACATCCTTCTATGCCATAGCCAACTCTGATCAACTTGAACAAACAGACAACTTTTATTTGAACCAACCAGATGGAAGATATTACCTTTAGTTTGAGTACCGGATGCAATCTTAGTTCCGGAGCTTGTAAAGATTTTACATCTTCCATTCTTGAACTAGAGATCATAGCCTTTATCCAGTAACTAACCAACACTAAGAAGATTGTGCTTCAATCCTTCCACATATAGTACATTACCAGTTTTGCTCTTTCCATCAAAAGAAATAGTTCCCCTACCTCTGATTCTGCCAGTAGAATTGTCACCAAACTTTACCATTCCTCCTTCATACTTTTCCAAATCTAAGAACTTGTTCTTGTCACCAGTCATATGGTGAGAGCATCCACTGTCAATAACCCAGTCATCCTTTTCTTCAATTTGGGTAGCTAAAGCTCTTTCTACAACCTTATGATTGACAAATTCAGAGGATATTGAATCTTCTTCCTTGATGGCAATAAACACCCATTCATTTTTGGATTTGCTTCCTATTTCTGATTCATCATCTATTACTCCTTCATTGTCATCTTCTTCATGAACATAATAGCAGTTCTTTTGAAACCTTTGTCTGTTGGTATTAGACCTTGCAGATCTTTCTGGACATCTTGAAGCAAAATGACCAATCTTATTGCAGTTGAAGCACTTAAAGGGTAGTTTTCCTTCATACTTACCGGATCCTCTTGGCAGTCTTTTTGCAATGAGGGCTTCAAGTTGAGCTATTTCTGCTTCTTCCTCTTCCATATCTTTCCTTGCTTGTTCATACCATGATGGCTTCCTTGAAGAGTTCTCTCCCGGATCAAATCTTTGTTTGCCTTTCACATAGGCTCTGGCTTTGAATGCAGATTCAGTCTTGGGGGGATCATCTCCAAACTCAGACATTTCAAATGCAACCAGTTTGCCAGCCAGGTGCTCTCTTGTGACAGTTATATGGGCTCTAAATTCATCAATGGCAGCAACCTTGATTTTGTAGGCAGCAGGAAGGGATCTGAGAATTTTGCAAACAATTTCATTTTCATCCAAAACTCCACTAGCATTCCTGATTCCACACACTAGCTCATTCACTCTTGGCATAAAGGTAGTGATATTTTCATCATCTCTCATCTTCAATCTTTCAAATTTCCCTTTCAGACTTTGTAACCTTGCACTCTTGATAAACTCATCTCCTTCATACAGAAGTTCCAGTTTAGTTTAGATCTCATATGCAGTTGGTAGGTCAAT
This sequence comes from Cunninghamia lanceolata, assembly GCA_027924645.1. Lineage (NCBI taxonomy): Eukaryota > Viridiplantae > Streptophyta > Pinopsida > Cupressales > Cupressaceae > Cunninghamia > Cunninghamia lanceolata. The sequence continues at coordinate 1,811,404 of BSBN01000195.1, forward strand.
AATATTTGAGAGATCTGAGTCATTCAATGCACTTAGAAGAGCTTCCTTAGTCTGCAAATTATTTTCAGCATCTGTGATTTCATTCAGAGTTGTCGGACCACCCTGTGGAGGTACATATGGTTTTGAGACCATGGCCAGGTATGCTTTTCCCATACACTCCAAGTGACATTTCATGCGACCTTTCTAGAGAGTGAAGTTGGTTCCATTGAACTTCGGACTATCCTTCTTGTATGACGACATCCTGGATCTCCTCAAGCGGTTAAGATTCTTTCAGAGGAACTTAGCTCTGATACCAATTGTTAGATCTAGGGCACACAACTGAGAGGGGGGTGAATCAGTTGTACAAAAACTTGCTTCTACTTCAAACACTTGATTCTTCTTTGTTAGTTAATAGCATATCAATTAACCATCCATGAAAGCATAATGCATAAACACAAGAGCAGATAAACATCAACACAATGGACACCAAGATTTTGACGTGGAAAACCTGGTTAAGGGAAAAACCACGGGGTGATTAACCCAAGGATTATTCTCTATTAGAAGAATAAGAAAAATGAATGGCACATGCCAATTGGGGCTCACTGCCCGAGCACACTGCTCACAAAGAGGCACACTGCCTACAAGAGACACACTATCTACAAAGTGATAAGAATCACAAACTTGAACTGGAGATTGACATCTTTACCATGTCTAGATCAGTTCCATTTAAGCTCGAGATACTTCTGCTCTACCGTATGCTCTTTCGCTATACCCCTCTCATCTGCTAATCCACACACTTTGAAATGAACTCACAAACCTTTATTTATACAAGACATCAACTTAGGAACAATCATCTAAGTCAGAAATCAACCATAAGGACATCCGCAAGATGATTAATACATCCGGTCGGCCACCACAAGAACATTCGCAAGATGAACAACTCATCTGGTCAGCTAGTCTGAGCAAGAACTTCATCTGGAAGAATATCTTCAATTCCAGGCTCTACCACCAATGCGGACTGACAACATAACCTCAACATGATCCAAGAACCTTCACGAGCTTGCCTGATTAACCAGGTACATCCGCACTTCCTCTACTCACTGGAATCTCTTCTCCTCTTCATCCGAAACTTCAAGAACACAGTCTGTCGCCACTGTCATACTGAAGAAGGTGCTTCCGGACCTCCAAACTTTGTACAAACCAAGAAGACACATCACAAGGACATCCCAAACACTCCTTCCAATCTGCAGAGTCTGATGATGCTCCTCCAGATCTTGCCAGACCTTTTTGTAACACTCTGTCACTCTGGAACAGCTCCCAGAACCGGTTCTACTTGACCGATCACAACTTTTTCATATCTTCATGCGGACCTCTAAAATCTTAACTAGAATATCTCAAGACTCATATCTACAAACCCTTTAATCCGCATCCTCTGATTCTCAACCTATTGAGTACATTTGCCTTCTTCTTATCACTGTTCTTCATTGTTCCTGATTGAGACTACTTTTCTTAATATCCTCAACACACAGCTCATCCAAACCTTCTTACCAATGCAATATGAGTATGTTGACATCAATGACAACACTGGTTAACCTCATACTTGCAACAATTTATGCTTCTCAAAATGTGGATGAAATCATGTGGATGGGCTCCAAAACTAGCTCTTATATAGTTAATAAAAAATATAGATTACTTTCAAATCTAAATGCTAGGTCCTACCCCTCCAAACATTGCTAGAGTGAAGCATATCTTCCCAAAGTGGGAGCATTTGCCTAGTTAGCATTAGATAATAAAATCCTCATTGGAAAAGGGCCTTAAAAAATGGGTATATGAAATAGATTCAATTGTCTATTATGTGGAGAAATGGAAGAAGATATGGAACATTTGCTTCTTCATCGCCCTTTTAGTAGTAAATATTGGCAACATATTTGTGGGAGACTAGAGTGGTATGGTCTAAGCCCTAATTCCTTATTGAAACACTTCTAAAGTTGGTTGTCATTCATAAGGATTCCATGTTTGCATGCCTATGGGATATTATCCATTCTATTCTCATATGGTGCATCTAGATAGAATGTAATTACAGGACCTTCAAGAAGTCATTCCTCCTAATAAATAAAATTATTAGGAAAATGGAAACATTCATCTCTAAAATGGTTATGCCCATAGTCAACAAGAAATCAAGGTAGGGAGATCAGTTTACAAACTAGGACAAGTGGTATTGAAACACTGACCCTTGATTCATGCACCAAATTTGAATGGTTCAATGAATTCAAAGGCTAGGAAAATTGATAGAAAAAAATCTAGTGGTCCCGCTCTTCCTCCTTTCTATAAATTATTTTCAATGGTACTTAAATGAGTAATCTAGGTCCATTGGGTGTAGGTTGTGTGATCAGAGATACAAATGGAAATCTTATTGCAACCAAGTCAATAAAGTTACCCAATGGAACCAACAGTGAGGTAGAAGCCTCACCACTATTACAAGGTCTATAATTGGCAAAACAAGATCACATCTCAAACCTACATATTAAAGGAGATTCATTGATCATTATAATTTATTTTTATTTTTTTTGGAAAGGAAAGGAAATTAGCGATGAGAAAATCAAATATATTTTCCAACCTATTTGGAACTTGCTTTATCATTTTGATCAATATTCAATATCTCACTACTTTCCTGAGGAAAAATAATGGCCTATTTGCTTGCTAATGTGACAATTGACAATCACGTCACCACTACCTCCTTTGACTCAGTTTTTCGCATGTCATTCCCACCTCTATGTGATGTCATTTAGTTGGATGCACCATTGTGTAAGGTCCTTTATTAATTAGAATTTTATTAAGATGGAGATCTTCTCATTATCAACTAATGGTAGTTCATACCTGTTGGCAAGGGTAGATGATCTTTGATCACCACCTTGCATGGAAAAATTAGATCAGTTTTTCATATCACTCCTCTTTGATGGTGTGTCCTATTCACCTATCACAGTACACTCATGCTTGTTGGTGTTGGAAATAAGCCACACCCGAACCAATGATGAACTGGTCCAAGAGGGGCCAATAGCTCAGTGGTAGAGCACTCCAGTAGCAAATGGAAGGTCCTAGGTTTGAGTCCTAGCTGGTCCATGTCTCAACATGGTATCAGAGCCAGGCCTAGGCTAGGAGCCCCAAGCACACGAGAGGTGTGTCTTAAGGGGGGGTGTTGGTTTGGAAATAAGCCACACCCGGACCGACGATGGACTGGTCCAAGAGGGGTCAGTAGCTCAGTGGTAGAGCACTCCAATAGCATATGGAAGGTCCTAGGTTTGAGTCCTAGCTAGTCCATGTCTCAACATGGTATCAGAGCTAGGCCCATGTCTAGGAGCCCCAAGCACACAAGAGGTGTGGCTTAAGGGGGGGTGTTGGTGTTGGAAATAATCCACACTCAGACCGATGATGGACTAGTCTAAGAGGGGCTAGTAGCTCAATGGTAGAGCACTCCATTAGCGAATGGAAGGTCCTAGGATTGAGTCTTAGCTGGTCCATGTCTCAACATGGTATCAGAGCCAGGCCCAGGCTAGGAGTCCCAAGCACATGAGAGGTCTGGCTTAACGGGGGGTGTTGGTGTTGGAAATAAGCCACACCTGGACTGGCGATGGACTGGTCCAAGAGGGGCCAGTAGCTTAGTGGTAGAGCACTCCAGCAGTGTATGGAAGGTCCTAGGTTTGAGTCCTAGCTGGTCCATGTCTCAACAATGCCATCTCTTTAAAATTATGAACATATCTATTGTATCTTCATTCTCGTAATCACTTTGCATTCTGATGAATTGTCTTCCATGTGTATAATTATTACACTACCTCTATTAAATCCCTCATCTCCATTGGTATCTACCATTACATTTTCCCTCTTGATTTGGAGTTATTACTATTCCCTTCCATTCATCATGAAACCTATTAGCAAAAAATATTGCATCCTCATTCAGCCTCTAAAATGGGAACCCATGGAAGTAGGGGCATATGATTTTGTTAAATTGGCTCATGTCTTTGATATTGATTGCTCATATGTGGAATTTGCTATATGTTGTGTTGTTGGGTTGTATTATTGCAGGAACAACGAAGGGTGTTACTATACTCTAAGGAGGTATCTATATTTCTTTCAAACATTATGGACCTCATCTAGGATGAAGAGTTTATGGAGACACTAGCCTTCTCATATATTCACGAGTTTCTTGTGAATACAAAAAAAATTAAACCAACCATAGAAAGTTGGGGGTCTATTCTTAGTTGAACTCCTTCAACATTCTCCTATGATAGCATGTGTTTCCAATACTCTGTAGAAAATCGTGCACATTGGTTGTGCTAATGCCCTCGGATCTATGTTAGAGATGCATCATTTTCAATTGCCAAGTGGATTTGATGTTAAAATAACAAAGATGTTTAATTCTATTTAGTTCTTGCATCTACATGCTTCTAACCAATCCCCTCAGTCCAAGGTCACCAATTGTCTTATTTATTCAGCTCCCTTGCCTTCGCATAATGTAATTTCCTCAGATTCTCAGTTCATGGATTAATTGTTCATTGTTCTATGGTATTCTTTTTTAGTTTTTTTAGTTTCTCCTATGATTTTATAGCTCTTATCCAGGGCTATTGGCCACTGTAAAGGAAATCTATAATGGTGGATTTAGTTGCATACTTTTGGTAAGTATTCCTAGATTATAAGGATGTATGCCCTTGGACTCTTAGGGCTCTCTCTGATGTAATCTTGTCAAATATTTTAATATAACATTTAGACCTTGTTTATCACCTTTTTCAAAATAAATAAGATCATGATGCTAGTAACATGTGTTTAAGAGAAAATGCTAAATGTAATAATTATTATGAGAAATTTTTTGTTCCTAGAAATATATTATGAATATAGGACAACACATGAGAATTTCATAAAATATATGTCCCTCAAGTGGAAAAGACATTATAATAATGTAATATTTATATAAATATGTAGGTAGAGAATGGAATTTCAAAATCTAAGTAAACATATTAGATGTGTCATCATCTAATAGATCATTCTCATCCCAATTATGTGGTTTGCAACTATCTTCAATTATTTATATTTTAGAATGATATTAAGATGCCGTGCTTTGTAAAAGTGCTTGATATATGTGGAATAGGAGATGGAACTTTTGTAATCCATTGATATTATATGAGGGGAGGGTAAAAGTTCAAAGATGTGTCACTTTGTGCCAACTTATCAACATAAATGAATTTAAGTATTTCTAACTAAAAGTTATTTTTTGTGAAATATATATTCTAGGAGACAACTTTTCCAACTAGAAGCATCCACTAAATACATATGTAGCATCACTTTGGGGCTAATTTACTAAAAAAATAAAATTATTTAAAAAGTTTGATGTTCTAACAACTTCTACTCATGCAAATAATCCTTTTAAAAAATCTAAAAATATCTTTTCATAGATCTATAAGTATAGTTTGTAATATATATATATATATATATATATATATATATATATATATATATATATATATATATATATATATTAAATTTCAATTACTGTTTATATTTTCTTTCCTAGTTTTAGTAAAACTAGGTCATCAACACCAAAAATATAATTTTGATTGTTCTCTCAAGAAAAATTAGTAAAGTTTATTACAATTTATTAAAAATATATGATGCACAAGAGGAGAATTAAGTTTTTCCTATTTTGGATAAATAGTTAAGACAAAGGGGATGGAGCGTGTGCGCAGAAGTTTTGTGCAGTCCCGCGATCTATAGAATGTCACAGTCTGCATGTGTTTGTTCTCTATTGCATGCATTTTTTCTTTGCAGATCGGGCTCTGTGGGGTTGTTTTCAGAAATGGGTGGGGTTTTTTAGCTTTTGGGCAGGGGAGGGGGGTCTTGAGTGTGTGTATTGTTTGGTGCAGGTGTGGGGTGCAAGGGCTTGAGGGGATTTTCTAATGGCAGGGTCTGTGCCTTTGGGTGAGACATCAGGGGGATGCTACTATGGTAGAGGTTGGTGACAGGTTTCCTCATCCATCCCTACCTGATGTTGGGGCTTTTATCACTAGTGCTTTGAAATTGCACAAGATAAATGGATGCTTGGAAAGAGCTCAAGTTCATCAGAAGCTGGTGATTCAAATAGAGGCAGTAGTTGACGACCTAGAGTATTATAGAAAACATGTTTTTATCTATAAATTTATGGGATTGAGGGTTTTGATGCCTTTTCTGGAACCTTGGATTCGCAAGTCATGGAATCTGGAAGGTGATTTTGAAATCTTGCTAGCTGCGAATAACTTCTTTCTAGTGGTTTTTTCATGTAACTCCGATAGTAAAAAGATTTTTGAGGAAGGGCCCTACTTTTATAATCAAGTTGGCCTTTCATGAAGCGTTGGAATGCAGGCTTTAACTCAGCAGAGGAGCTTCCCTCGAAGGTGGCAGTGTGGGTTCATTTTCCTCGGTTGCCATTGGAATGTTGGAGACAAGATATTCTGCAATCAATTGCGTTACTGCTAGGGAAGCCTATTGGCTCGTCTCAGCAAACCCTAGAGAAGCAAATTTTTTCCTATGCTCAAGTCTATGTGGATGTTGATCTAAGCCTGCCTCTGTCGGATTCTATTGAACTAACTGTTGGGTCTAGCTCCTGGACTCAATAGTTAGACTATGAGACTTTACCTTTTAGGTGCCAGTTGTGCCATGAGTATGGCCATCTTCAAAGGAGGTGCCTCGTGCCTCAGGTGCTGGTGGCTCAGATAATGTGAAGGCTCCATCTAATCAAAGGGTGAAAAAGGGTAAAGCACCCATGCAGGCGGTGGTACCAGATAAAGATGGCTTCATGCCAGTTAAGGTACGAAATAAGAAATAGGGTCAGAAAAGGACTCTTCAGGATTGTCAAGAGGAGGAGACTTTTAACAAGTTTGAGGCTTTGGATGAATTAGTCCATGAGGAGGGGGTTTCTTCTGACATGCATGTTGAAGCTTCTCCTTTAGTTGATCATAATTCTAAGTCTTTACCTATCACTACCTCAGTCCTAGTTCATGTGGTGGCTTTCGGGGTGGTGGTGGCTTTCGGGGTGGCGATGGATTTAGTTGCTCCTGTCCCTGATGATAGGTTTGGGGACTCTTGTGGTTTGGTGGAAACCCCCCTGGCCTCTTCAGATGAAAGGGTGAGTTTAGCCAGTGGACTAGGTTTGGAAGACTCTGGTAAGAAAAAAACCCTCTCTTCTTCTCCTACTCTGGGTCTATAGCAAAAATCCCTAAAAAAGTGTGCTCCTGATAAGCCCCAAAAGGTGGGGAGGAAGAAAGATTAGGAGAAAGTTAAGATGGCTGGAGAGACCTTGGTGGAATCTGGGTCGGTGAAGACATTGGATACTCACTTCTCTCATGCTTCATGATGATTATATTATCATAGAATGTAAGGGGTATGAATAGCATCCCTAGACAAAAGGCTATTCAGGACTTGGTTAGTGCTCATTCTCCAGATGTGGTTTTCCTCCAGGAGACAAAGTTATCTATGGATGGTATGATGCAATGTGTTTCTAAGATTTGGAACAGAGGGTTTTACCAGTTTGTGGCTATGCAAGGTAGCTCAGGAGGTCTTGCTTGTCTCTGGGATCCTCAATGAATTTCTCCTATTTGGTGGATCTCTAGTAGATTTTCCATTTCTCTGCTTAAAATTAGTTTGGAGATGGGGGAAAGAATTCTTCTTCCTAACATTTATGCTCCAACAGATGTCCCTGGTAAGACTCTCCTATGGTCTTATATCAATCTTCTGAGATTGTTGGATTCTTTCCTCCCCTAGATTATGGCAGGTGACTTCAATGTAATTGCCTCCCTTGAGGAGAAAAGGGGGGGTGTGCCTTGTTTGGACCCCTCTTCTAATCTTCTAAGGGATAATTTGGCTTGGCTCTAGCTTGTGGATATCAAACCTTTGAATGACATGTTTACTTGGAATAATAGGAGGCTTGGAGATGATGCCATTTCTGAATAGTTAGACATGTTTCTTGTTTCCTATTTTTGGGTGGGTGACAAGTGGCTGTCAAGTTCTAAAATTTTAGATTGGCAAGGATCAAACCATTAGCTAATCAAATTCTCTACCCGTTTGGCTGGTGGTCCTAAGAAACAAACTTTTAGATTTCAACTTATGTGGCTCAGGAAGGAGAGTCTTCTTGACTTGGTTTCTAGATGGTGGACTGAAGGACGACCTGATTTTGGTACAACTATGTACTCATTTGTGAAGAGGTTTCAATATGTGAAGTATAAATTGCAACATTGGAATAAGTATCAGTTTGGCAACATTTTTCAGCAGAAAAGGATTGTCCAGGAGTGATTGGATTCTATTACTAGGCAGATTTGGGATCAGGGTCTAGATGCAAATTTAAGAAAGCTTGAGGATAGTGTGGTTAAAGACCTTGAGGAATGGGAGCTTCATGAGTAAATTTTTTGGAAACAAAAGGCTCATGTTGATTGGCTTCAGGAAGGGGATAGGAATACTTCTTTCATATATTGGTGAAGGCTCAAAGACAAGGTAACTTTATCTCTTCTCTCCGCTCTCCTGAGGGTTCTGTTCTTTCTTCCTCTTCGGAGATCTCTAGTGAGGCGGTTCATTTTTTCTCTGCTCTCTTTTATGAAAATACCCCGCTTGCTAGTGAGGAGGAAGCTTCTATCATGGCTTGTATTCCCTCTCTAATGACTATGGATATGAATGCTTCTCTTCTTAAACCTATTTCTTTAAAGGAGTTGGAGGATGTGGTGTTTTACTTGAAAAAAGGGAAGGCTCCTGGTCCTGGTGGGTTCCTTGCTGAGTTCTTTCAGGAATTTTGGGAAGTCATCAACCTTGATCTATTGGAGGTGGTGCAAGAGTCTTTTAGGAATAAGCAAATGTTACAAGCCATGAATGCCACGTTTCTTGCTCTTATCCCAAAACATGAGGGTACTGATTCTTTGGATCTTTTTCGACCAATTGCTTTGTCCAATGTGGCGTATAAAATCATTACAAAGCTAATTGCTGAATGTTTGAAGCCATGTCTGGGTAAGTTGATCTCAGAGGAACAAGGGGGCTTTGTTACTGGTAGACAAATTTTGGATGGAGTAGTTATTGCAGTTGAGACTATTCACTCTATGGCCATTTCAAAGGAAAAGGTTATGTTTATAAAGTTAGACATGGCTAAAACTTATGACAGAGTTAATTGGGGCTTCTTGATCAAAATTCTCAGAGCCTTCAGGTTCAATTATGATTGGGATGATTGGGTCATGAGCTGTGTGAGGACTTCCTCATTTTCTATTCTCATAAATGGGGAGTCTTTAGATATGTTTGGTGCTTCTAGAGGTCTTTGACAGGGGGACCCCTTATCCCCATATTTGTTCATCTTGATGGCTGAAGGCTTGGGGAGATTCATTAAGTCCCATGTTATGGATGGGCTCTTTCAGGGATGGAAATGGAGCAATTCTCTTCCTCCTCAAACTCATCTTCAGTTTGTGGATGATACAACTTTGATGGGTGTTGCTAAGGTGGCTGAAGTGGTTGCTTTGCGTCAGATTTTGGATTGTTACCTGGCTACCTCAGGTCAAAGAATTAATGAAAGTAAGTCTTGCATTTATTTATTTAATAGTCCCAGGCTTATTCAATAGCATATTACTAGGATCTTAAGGTTTTAGGTGGGGAAACTTCCCTTCATATACCTTGGCATCCCTTTGGATGTGCGCCCACTTCCTAGGTGTTTTTGGCAGGATGCACGATGGATAAATTTCATGGGTTGGTTTGTCACTGGACCTATAGATGGTTATCTATGGCTGGAAGAGTTACTCTATTAAAGTCTGTGGTGTAGGCCCTTCCTTTATACAGGTGCTTTGTGTTGACTGCTCCCTCAAGTTTCATCAAATATTTTGAGGGCCTTTGTCGGTAGTTTCTTTGGTCAGGTAATCTCCTTTTGAAGAAGTGGAGCTTAATTAAGTGGGAAGTTGTTTACTAGCCAAGGCAGGATGGTGGTCTGGGTTTGTGTAGGACTGATTGGAATGGACAGGCTTTGGCTACTAATCTATACTGGAGATGGTGTTCATATCAACATCAGTATTGGGCCAGGATCCTTACCTTCAAGTACCTTGGGGAGGTGAAGGGTACTGAGGTGCCTTGTTTTAGTCTTTTAGGGAGAGGTTCTATGATCTGGGATACTCTCAAGAGGGGGGCTGCACTGGTTAAACAAGGCCTTTTTTGTATCTGCAATAGAGGCTCTGATGCTCCCTTTTGGCATGACTCCTAGGATGGCTTCCCACCTATCCTCTCCTTGCACCCTCACTTGGGGGACTTATGTAGGATTTTCTTCAGGCTAGTTGGAGTAGAGTGATGGATTTCAAAGCCCCTCAGGCTTTGGGGAAGACTATTGTTTATTGGTGGAAGGATATGCAGGAATGGCCCATGGGTGGATTTTTGGAGGATAGGAGGGAGTTGTCTTCCATTTTGCCTGATGGAGTCTATTGTTCTCTTCCAGAGTGGGATGTGCTGGCTTGGGGTCCAGATCCAAAAGGGAAGTTCACTATTGCTTCAGGGTATTGTATTTTGGATAGACAAGCCTGGGGTAGTGCTGAGGTTCCTTGGTGGAAAAATATTTGGAATAAATTCTCTTGGCCAAAATGCAATTTCTTTTCTTGTCTGGTGGTGTATGGCAGGTGTTTGACTTGGGATAACCTATGTAAGCATGGCTTCCAAGGTCCTTCATTATTTTTCTTATGTCTAAAAGATATTTAGACTGTTTCACATATTTTCTTCCAATGCCCTTTTGCTAGGACTATTTGGCATTTTTGGTGGGGGGCTTGGAGTTTGCAATGCAGGCACCCTTCTTCTCTGGAGGAGTTTTGGTAGAACTTTGGGCCCATTCCAGTGAGGACTTCATTTCTACACATAGCATGGCCAATTGACCCTAGTCTAAAAATATGGCACATCTGGTTGGAGCGCAATTGCAGGGTCTTTCTAGATAAGAAGTTGCTGGTAGGTCAAGTTTGGTCTTGCATTCTTGGGGCTTTGTAGGAGACCTTGTATGCTAAATGTGATCTGTCAGCCTTGGTGGATCCTGGTGATAATAGAGTGATTTGTAATCTAGGGATTCTTGTTGGGGCTCTTGGAAGGCCCAAGATTGGGTAGAGTAGGTGTTCTAGAAGGAAGGTTTCTAGGGAAGGGAATTGGTTGCCCCCTCTCACTGGAGTCTTGAAAATCAATACTGATGGGTCTGCAAGGGGTAACCCTAGGTATGCTAGCATTGGTGGGGTGGGCAGAGATAGTTCTGGGGTGGTTGTGTTTTTCTTCTCGAAATATAGGGGGCTACACTCTAATAATCTTATGGAGGCCTTGGCTATTTTGGCTTTGAAGAAGGCATATGCCATTGGCTGGAATAAGATTATCTGCAACTCAGATTCTCAGGTGATGATAGACTTGATAAATATAAGGCATTTTGATGATGTTAGTTGGCAACTTGCAGTGGTGGCTAAGCAAATCACCAGTCTTGGAGAATTATTTGATTCTATCACCTTCTCTCATATCCCTTAGGAATGGAATAAGGTGGCTGATGGGTTGGCCAAATGGGATTCTAAGAAGAATGGGACCTGGCTGGTGGATGATTGGGACAGTTTACCTAGGGATCTTGCTCAGGATTTGGTGGATTTAGTCATGGAGGATGTGAGATGTTGCATGACCACTTCTTGATTTCTTGTTTGTTGTCTCTGGGCCTGTTTGGGCCTCTTGTTGCTTTTATGCTTTGTATTGCTCTCTTTGATTAATAATTTTTTTACCCTCTTTTATTGAAAAAAAAATAGTTAAGACAAAAGGTTGCATCCCATCGAAATAGTCATGTTTGCATTACACACAACTTCAAAGATTTATTTCAAAATATATATATCAAAATAGGAAAACATGAATTCATGCACTAACATTTCAAGTTATGAATACTCAAAAAATATTGAAGGAAAAAATGAAATTTACTATACAAGGTGCAATGTCCCACTTAAGTTTACTTTTCAACATTTTATTAGCAACTAATTTATAGTGTCAATTTTATAATATACTAAATTTAAACATTATTTTAATTTCTTTTTAAAAATAACAACATAAAGCAAACTAAAAAATATACACTTTTTTAGTCTACATCATTTTAAAATTCACAACATATACATCGTTTTATAGTGATTCAAGTTAAAAAGTTAGATCAACATTGGCCATTTCCTTTATGAAAGTGTGGTACAACTTTGAACTTTCATCCAGCCTGAGAGGGATCAAGTTGTGCCTTTTGAATATATTTATTTTTCTGTAGGACCCATATAGATGTATTTCTACCAAAATTTAGTTTCTTGAACATTTTTTATTTGGAACATAAGGATGATATCTTCCTTCCTTTCATATGTATGTCTTTAAAGATTGAAAAACTAATCCTACCCTTAATACCTAGAAAATATCTAATTTCTTTATTCTTGTATAGACTTAAAGATAAATTAGATTAGAATAGAAAATAAATAAACAAAATTACTCTAATATGATTAAAAATATTAAGTAGAATAGTTGGGAAATGTTATGTGTAAATGAAATAAATTATATAAACTCTATATAAAAATAGAGTTGATGCACCTAGAAAAAACAACTGATGTGATTATGGATAGGAAATGGTTATCCTACATAGATTAATAGGATGAATTCTTTCTAATCACCTATTTTATTGTTCCAATAGAAATCCTATATAAGAGTCCACTTAAACTTAACTAAACAAAAGAAACCTTTTTCCCAACCAAATAATGTTATTTATTCTTTTATTTTGACTACTAAAAGTGTCATATGGAAGTTAGAATCCTAATCTAAATAGGACTGACCTAGTGAATGGAAACAAAGTATGAACTTGATTTATGTTGTTTAAGTTAAGTGTTTAAAAGATAGTAACATCTATAGAAGTGGAATGCTTCCATAGACATGGAACTCGGATAAAGTGAAGTTGTTGGATGGTTATGTGTGGCACTTAGGAAGTTGTGAGGTAGAAAAATGATAAATTATGGTATCAAGACACAAGTGCACCCATGTAGACAACAAGATGACCATCCTCAAGTCCTCTATGTGTAGAAAAATTAAAACAACAAATATAAACATCTAAAATAATAGAACATAGCAAATAAAGCTTAAAGGATGTGGAGATAAAGAAAAAGATTATGATAATCTAATTTTAATTAAATTGAATAGTCTAATAATTCAAACTATCAATAGGATTAAAATCCTTCAATGTACTAGAATGTAACAAGTGCCTCACTTACATTTGAAGCAAAGATAAAGGTGATGGCTATAGAGGAGCTTGCCAAGGTGGTCAAGCCCCTATTTTAGTCTTTTGACCTCCACGGGTAGCCAAACAATTTTTTTATATATATGTATATGTGCATGTAGTTAGCCTAAGTATGTCTATGACTAAGATCATAAAATGATTGCAATAAAAATAAAAATTAGTAATACTATGTGTATAGAAGAAAATTTAAGGAAATGGAATCACAAATATTGCCAAGATAATAAGGAATAGGGATTCTTATATATTTATTTTGAAATAAACAATAAAATTTTATAGATAACAAAAAATGAGAGAAAGGTAGAATGATTTCCCTTATGAAGGATACCTGGAATGATTAAAGGGAAAATCCCAAGTGTTCTTGAAGGAGGGTAAATAGTCTTTATGATATTTTCAAAAAGTAGAGAGATAGAATCAAGCATAGGGGGGCTTAAAGCAAGATAATTTTTTCTTAAAATAAATAGGAAATTAATTATTATTTCTACAAAGAGAGGGGGAGAAAAAATGGAAAAACCCAATTGTTATTGGGGAGTCAAGAGAGTCACTGCAAACCAATCACATGGATTTATATAGTAAATGAGATATATTTCATTGCCATAGAAGTAATAAAGGGGGAAACAAAGAAAGAATTCTTAAGTGGCCAAGGGAAGTCTAAGAGGAGGAGCCTCAACCCAAAAATGATGGAGGCTAAGATAAAATATTGTTAGTATACATAAATTTAATTTACAAATTTTCAAAACAAATAAAATGGTCTATGAGATACTAGAAGGTCTATGAAGAATGGAATGATATTTGATGCTTGCAAAGAAAACCCAAATGTTTGTTTCTTTACAAATCTACCCATATATTTGCTAAACCTACAAGAATATTTTGGGGGAAAAAATGGTGACCTTAGAAGAATATAGGAGGAAGAAGAATCTTCAGAGAGAGAGAAGAGGGCTAGTAGTGAAAAAAATTTGAGTTCTTAACCCTAAAAAATGGCTCCAAAGAGGCCTTTTGATTAGAGTTTTAAGTGTTGGGAAAGGAAGTAAAAGGTTTTTAAGTCTTTTTATTAAATAGGAACACTATCATGGCCACACTAATGTCAATGTGATTTCATCAACATCCATGAGCATATAGGATAATATAGAGTCATAAAAATGGGCCTAGTATGGAGTTGGCATTGACTCTTCAGGACTTCGTAGAGAAAAAGGATCAGGTAATTAGCTAAATATAATCAATGATTATGTGATGTATACAGAAAATAAATAGAGAACAACACATAGGGAATAAATTGTAGATTCTATAATTTCTAAAACTGCATTTTCCCTAAGTTTAGTTGGCTGGTGTCATTAGATTATATAGCTACCCTAAAGTATAGCAAACTAGATGTATTAATTAAATTATAATTATATGAAGTTTCCCAATAGGTGTAAAAGGATACATAATATAATGTGTCTAGACATGAGATCTATATTTATTCAAATACAAGGCCTACAAGATAATTCTATCAAGAACATATAGCCTACAGAATAGATATGTTAGACAAATACAACCTACAAAATAAACAAGTTAGCTAATAGCATTCTAGATAACTCATATGTTGGGTAGTTTAGATTTCACAACATAAGTATGTTAGTGAGGTAAAGCTCTACAAAATAGGTGTTAGTGTCTTAGATTGTCCATGTAAGAGTCACTATGAGGAAAGCATATAAATAAAAATTTTATGTATTAATTAGAGGAAATATTTTTGTTTAGATGTAGTAAGAGGAAGGGATGTGATTCTAAGTGATATGAAGAAGGAAAATATCCAAGAATTATGATGATAGTGTTTGTGCTCAAATTTGATTCTCCCAAATCATTAAACCCAAACTATTCCCAAGTGTCAATGGTGTCATACTCAAGATAAAACACTTTCAACTGAAGGTCAAGTTTGGAAACTATGGACCAACTTGATAATGTCCCTAATTTCTTCTTCTACTTTAGGCTTTACTAGGCCAAGGTAGGTATTCCATAAGGTGTTAAACTAAAGATTAATACAGACAATAATATAAGATAAGACCTTGAAACAAACCATACCCAATGCATAAGAAACTCCAATCTACTATATTACTAAGCTACTAAATGCTAGTTTAATGAAACAATAAAGTAGATGTACAACCATGTAAAGTGCTAAAATGTTCCTTTAGTAGCCCCTAATGAAATTACATAAATCTAGATATGGAAGTGGAGAAAACAAACAAAACAATATAAAGATAAAGACCAAATTTTGTAACTTTTATTGTGATGGTGGGATGGAAGGTTGAACTCAAAGTAGGTGGGTGCCTTTATCTAGTGAGGAAAATAGGGTCTAGATCTTATAAACCAAGGGGGACACCAATTTAACCCACATTCTGACACATTAATGAAGATACCAAGAAGGAATACACTTAGAGGTTTCACACATAAGCTAGGATCTATGCATACAAACAAGTAGACTGTGGTTTGTGAGTGAAAGAAGTTAGGTCCACCTTTTTGCCAAAAAGTGGAAGTGTTTTCCCTAAAAATTAAAGTTTGTCACAGTTGGAGTCAAAATTTGAAGCACTTACACATAGAATCTTAAGAAAGTCCAGTAATATGAAATGTAATATTTTGAATCTAGTTTTCAAATATGTAATTTATTCTAATAACTAGATGATACATTAATTTTTCATAGGCTTGTAAAAACCCACTTTTTAAAAGTCACTTTTTTAGGATTATACCATGCACATGTATGACCAACATAATTTGTCCTAAATAAAAGTATTTTTCTAAATCCTTTTGGGGAAAGATGTGTATTATAGTGAAGTTTGACGAGGATGTTTTTGTATAACTTTTTTCTAAATATAATTTTTTATTGGCCCTATTTGTTGTTTTTGAAAACCCCTCATGTATGGCCAACATAATTTGAGCTAAACTAATAATAAAATGAATTTTTTTCATTATGTAAAGAATGATGCATAGATTGATGACATATATTTTTAAAATTTTTAAATTTAAAAGTTATTAGAAAAATGCAAACACCCGTCATTTCATGTTTATGGACTAGTTTGCTCATAAATTAATTAATAAATAGAAAAACAAGTTGAATAAAAAAATTACATATTTGAAAACTTCACATCATCATCTATAATGGGTTTTAATTTCGTAAAAAAAATTAGAAAAAAAATCGTCAGTCATATTGGTAAAGTTGGTCTTTTCTCTTGCTCTGAACATGAACTTGTACTTGCAAGCACAAGGCTAGGGGTCAACTTACCATTCATTTCCCAAGCTTAAGATTTTAGGGATGGGTACCCATTATAAATGGGTGCATGCTCATTTTCTATTGGAAAAAATAAGCATGCAAGGCTTCTTTAAAAATTTAAATACGTGTTTAGAAACAGGTACCCATTCCTAAATGGTTACCCATTCCTAATAGGTTACCCTTTTAGGCTTGGACACCCATTCTTGTCGAGACTTTTTTGTTGAACACACCAAGATACTAAGAGGGGGGTGAATTAGTATCTAATTAAACTTCAAGCCCTCTGGAGCAGATTAAAATTTGAGAATTACAACCTCAACATAAACATGAAAGATTAACACAATGCACATCAACACATAACACTAGATATATGGGGAAAACCCAAGAAGGGATAAGTGACAGTGAGGATTAACTCACAATATATGAAGCTCAAAATAACAACTTTGTTTTAGGACTACAACCCAAGGAAGCTACTACTCCCTGAAATCTTTGATTTAGGGGCACTCCCAAGGAAGCTACTACTCTCTGAAGAATTTTTTTAGGGTCACCCCCAAGGAAGCTACTACTCCCTGAATTGAGAACAAACTTACAAAAGATTACAGTATGACATTCCTTCTATTGTCTAAAAATTGATATTAAAACTCACACCTTTGATGATTGCAATTCTACCTCTTCACACTTCCTTATGATGATCAAATCCACTAGGAACACTCTACACTTGATCACTGTCACAAATATGTCTTCAAGATGAATTAGGATAGCATCTACAACTTCTTCTCTTTCTCCTTTAGTTGCACGTCACAATGCATTCATTTTGCTCCTTATTTTGTATGCGAGCCCTCTTAATCACTTTGCAATCACACCTCATCTAAATTAATTTCATTTACAATTTATACAAGATATTACATTGATTACATTTCTTGTCAACCATAGACAATATGAAAAATATATTTACAAGTCAGCCAGATAGCATACAACATGAAAATGTAGAGGACATGTCCTAAACAAGACTACATGCTACACTAGCAGAAGACTCATGCCTTTTGGACATCAATACTTGCTTAACCAAGTCCAAAACATCCTTCATAGGTTCAAACACCAAGGAATTACACACATACTCTGCTCATTTGGAAATAGGACAACCTTAAGAAAAACATATGAAACTTGAAGGATAACAACCACAACAACTTGAAAACCTTGTGCGGTACTAGAAACAAGAAATATCTTCATGAAAACTCTTCCAGATGTGTCTAGAGGACTCATGCAACATATCCAAAGAATCCTTTATCTCCACACATCAAATATTTTGTGTTGTACATCTTCAACCATGAACTCTGAGAACAACTAGTCATCCAGAACACACTACAACATATTGTCATTGAAAACTAAGCTAGCAGACCACCAAGAAACTTGAAACTACAAGGAAGCATGTAATGTACATCCATAAACATGTCCACCAAACCACAAAGGCAAACATTCACTTCTAGAGGAATGTAGAGTATTCCAACAGGTTTGCAACACTGCCTCACTCTATGAGAACACATGTCGGTACTCTCATGCATAACTTTCATAGCTGAAGGACAATTGATCTGAAACTTTGGAATTATCACCTTCACTACACCTTGAACATAGTTCCATAATTGCATAGCCATAACTACTAATGTGGAGGAATATAGAGAAATCTCCCAAATAGTCTTCAAAGGTAGTCATCTTGTAGCAGAGATTGTCATCAACTTTCGGAGGCCAAACCTTCTTTGTATCAACACATGTATCCTAAGGAATAGTGGGAGAGATCATACAATATGATTCAGGCCACCAGTAATATCTTCCAACATCAACAACACATCTAATCTTCTTAGTGCTTCTAATTCCCATCTTAATATAACTTCATACTCAACTTTGCACTGATCAAGGCATAACATCCAACCATGAACTTCAGTAACCACATTATATTTAACATGACATCCAACTATGAACTATATCTTCTCTACTAGATAGGACATGACATCCAACCATGAACAACATCACACATTCAAGATAGTGTTGATTTAAATGACAACCTTGTGATAGTGTTGACATCAATGACAACCTTAATAACCATATGTGTAACAATCTCCTCCTTTGGCATTGATGGAAACACATACCTATACATTCTCCCCATTTGACATCAAGGACAAAGGGAAACTTCTTCTCTCTTAGGACATGACTTCTTCTTGCAATAACCAAACTCCCCCTGAGAGGTAGCCACCATCAGTCCAAGAAAAATATATAACATGAACTCCCCCTGGATAGATGCACCACTATGCATCTAGAAAGAAGGAGGGCCAATTATCCCTAACCTCGACTGAAGATCCTCAAAAGTGTCTTTTGTAAGAGCCTTTGTGAAAATATCTACAATTTGATCCTTTGTTGGAACATATTCCAACCTTACTTTCCTATTACCTTCTCTCTCAAAAAGTGATACCTGATTTCTATATGCTTGGTTCTAGAATGCATCACTAGATTCTTGGAAATATTGATAGCACTTGTATTGTCACACAAAATAGGAATATGCTCATCATACAATTCATTGATATCCTTTAGGGTTTGCTTCATCAACAACACTTGTGTACAGTAGGATGTTGTTGTAATGTACTCTACCTCTGCAGTAGATAAGGACATTGAATCTTGCTTCTTTCTCTTCCATGAAACCAATATGCTTCCTAAGAAGAAAACACCACCACTTGTACTTCTTCTATCATCAACATAACTAGCCCAATCAACATCAATGTAGGTATTTAAATCAAAGTAATTACCTCTTGGATACCATAAGCCCTAATCTGGAGTTCCTTTCAAGTATCTAAATGTCCTTTTTACTACCTTCTCATGTGTTTTCTTGAGATTAGCTTGATACCTAGCAACCACACATACTACATGCATAATATTAGGTCTATAAGAAGTTAGATACAATAATCCTCCAATCATAGATCTATAGACAGTCTAATCCACCTCTAAAGACTCATCATCCTTGGTCAAGTGACATCCAATGACCATGGGAGTATTTATTGTCTTTGAATCCTCCATACCAAACATCTTCAACAATCCTTGACATAATTAGCTTGAGAAATAAAGATACTACCTTCTAGCTAAGAAATTTGAAGTCCAAGGAAGATAGGCATCTCGCCAATCATAGACATCTCAAACTCTTTTTGCATCTCCTATGCAAACCTCTTACACATATCATCATCTCCACTAAAGATAATGTCATTAACATATATTGCAACTATAAAAATCATGTCTCCTTCTTCCTTGATGTAAAGATTGCTATCTGTAGTACCATTCTTGAAGCCCTATTGAAATAAGTACTTATCTAACCTAGCATACCAATCCCTAGGTACTTGCTTAAGACCATACAAAGCCTTCTTGAGTTAGCATACCATGTTTGGATCTTCTAATATCTGGAAACTATCTAGTTTCTCAATATAAACATCTTCCTCTAGATCACCATTCAAAAATGTTGACTTAACATCCATCTGATATACCTTGAAGTTCTTATGAGTAGCAAGAGCAAGGAACATTTTGATTGCTTCCATCCTAGCTAACAGAGAAAAATTCTCCTCAAAGTCAATGCCTTCAACTTGTGTATATCCTTTGCATACCAATATTGCTTTGTTCCTTACAACTTCACCTTCTTCATTCATCTTTTTTCAAAACACTCACTTTGTTCCTATAAAATTTTTATTGGCTAGTCTAGGAACCAATTCCCATGTCTAATTCTTCTCAATCTGATCCAATTCTTCTTCCATTTCATTTATTAATCCATCATCTTTTCTAGCATCAGCAAAGGTTTTAGGTTCAACTTTTGATAACAAACATAAATTTACTTGCTCGTGTCTTAGCAAGCCTTCTCCTTGTCTGCACACCTTCATCCTTATCTCGAATGATCTAATTTGCTAAGTGGTTCTTCTTAACATACTTTGTTGGAGTCTTAGGCATCTACTTTGGTTCTTGTTCCTTTCCTTCTTTCACTTCTTCTTCATCTTCAATTCATGGAAATATATCAGATTTAAAGTTGTATGATGCTTGTAAGATCTGATATAGGTCTCCATCTACCTTGACATTTGTGCTTTCAATCATCTTTCCTAACCTCTCATTGTAGCATCTATAAGCCTTGCTTCTAGTTGAGTAACCAAGAAAGATTCCTTCATCACTTCTTGAATCATACTTTCCTAGGTCTTCTTCATCTCTTCTGATATAGCATTTGCTGCCAAAGATCCTAATGTATTCGATAGTGGGAGGTCTTTCATACCAAAGCTCATAAGGGGTCTTACTATTGTTGACCCTTAGTTGTACTCTGTTAATTAGATAGATAGCAGTGTGAGATGCCTCCTTCCAGTACATGTCAGGTAGATTTACATATTTCATCATTGCCCTAGACATCTCTTGCATAGTCCTATTCTTCTTTTCAACTACCCCATTTTGTTGAGGAGTCCTAAGAGCTAATAGATGTCTCCTAATACCATGATCTTCACAAAACTTTTCAAATTTATTTGAAGTAAACTCACCTCCTTTATCAAACCTTAAGCACTTGATCTTAGCATCCACTTCATTTTCAACCATAGCTTTGAACACCTTAAATTTATCAAGGGCATCTAATTTTTCTCTTAACAAAGTAACCCAAGTCATTCTAGAATAATCATCAATGACTAACATAAAATACATCTCACCTTATTGACTCTTTAATCTTGTAGGGCCACATAGATCAGTGTGAATCAAATCAAATAGCATTGGAGAAAAATACTCCTTTCTTTTGAAACTTGTCTTTGTTTGTCTTCCCATTTGACATTTCCCTACATACTATGTTTGTAGGCTTGATTATCTTAGGCATGTCTCTCACTGCATGAGTAGAACTAATCCTTACCATATTTTCAAAATTGTTGTGTCCCATTCTCTTGTGCCACATCCAAAACTCATTAGATTGAGCCAACAAACATCTTCTTCCATTTACCTCCTTCAGATGATAGATATCACCATATGTCTTGATACCTTCTGCAACTAGTTTTTCAGACCCTGCCTTCCTGATTTCATAGCCTTTGGCATGAAAGATGAGATTATAACCTTTACTGCAATCTGACTGACACTGGGAGGATTGTGTTTTATCCATTTGACATAGAGGACATTCTCAATCCTATTCTTCCCATCAATAGTTATAGCACCTTTTCCATAGATTTGTGTTGACTCATCACCACCAAACTTGACAGCACCACCATCCCACTTCTCATGGATGATAAACTTCTCCTTGTCACTATTTATATGATTTGAGAAACCACTATCAATTACCCAAAAATTGGCTTCTTCTCTTGCATGAAAGACAATCCATACAACCATTGATCTTTCATTATTTCAGTATGTTTGCAAGGCATCAGTTTTGTCACATTTTCCAACATCATCCTTTTTGTCACCAACACTCAAGGCCATGAAAAATGTTTCATCTTTTGAATCATCATGATCCTCATGTTCTGAAGAACAACTTCTCTCTATGGAATACATACTTCTCTTGAACTTGTCTCTCTTGTTACTACCCGTTGACTCTTTAAAAGGATATTTAAAAGCAAAGTTACTGACATTTCCACAATTGAAATATTTGAAAGGTAACTTACCTTTGTATTTTCTAGTGCCTTTCTTTAGTCTTCTCACAAAATTTTCTTCAATTTCATCAGAGCTATCATCTTCATCAACAACTTCATTCTTTGTCTTCATATTGACTTTGAAAGCAACTTTTTTCTTTGGAGCATCACTACCAAACTCTCTCATTTCAAAGGCAATAAGGGACCCAAACAATTTGTGTACAGTGTATGTATCCAAGTCTACATTCTCCTCAATAGAAGATACCTTATGACTGTAAGATTTGGGAAGGGATCTCAGAACCTTTTTCACAATCTCATCTTCTTTCACTTCTCCACCACGACTTGTGATGCCATTGACCACTTCATTCCCCTGGAGCATATATCTAGCAATGTCTTCATCCTCTAACATTTTTAGGCTCTCAAACCTGTTCTTGAATATTTGCATCTTTGCTTTCTTTACTTTCTTATCTCCTTCATAATTTCTTTCAAGTTTAACCCAAACTTCTTTAGTAGAGCTGCAACTCATTACCTTTGAATGTTTTGAATCAGCTAACCCACTCAAGATATTAAACTTTTCCTCAACATTGTTATCATACTTCTTAACTTCATTTGCATCTATAGGAATAGTAGTAGGAACTTTGTAACTAGTCTTGACAAAGTCCCAAACACCAAAACCTAGAGAATTGATATAGGCTTCCATCCTTAGCTTCCAAAAAGAATAATTTATTCCATTGAACCTAGATATCTTGCTGGATCCATTAAGTGCCATCGTGGACCTTCCTCAACTAGTTAAGCTTCCTTTAGAGGAAATTGGCTCTGATAGCAATTGTTGAACGCACTAGGATACTGAGAGGGGGGGTGAATTAGTATCTAATTAAACTTCAAGCCCTCTAGAGAAAATTAAAATTTAAGCATTACAACATCAACATAAACATGAAAGATTGACAAAATGCACATCAACATAGAACACCAGATATATGTGGAAAACCCAAGAAGGGAAAAACCACAATGAGGATTAAATCCCAATATATGAAGCTCAAAATAACAACTTTGTTTTAGGGCTATAACCCAAGGAAGCTAGTACTCCCTCAAAATTTTGATTTAGGGTCACTCCTAAGGAAGCTACTACTCCCTGAAGACTTTATTTTAGGCTCACTCCCAAAGAATTTACTACTCCATGAATTAAGAACAAACTTAAAAAATATTAGAGTATGATAGTTCTTCTACTGTCTGAAAACTGACATTGAAACTCACACCTTTGATGATTACAATTTTGCCTCTTCACACTTCCTTCTAACGATCAGATCAGTTAGGCACACCCTACACTTGATCACTGTCACAAAAATGTCTTCAAGATAAATTAGGACAGCATCTACAACTTCTTCTCTTTCTCCTTCAGTTACACATCATAATGCATTCATTATGCTCCTTATTTTGTATGTGAGCCCTATTAATCACTTTGCAATCAGACCTTGCCTAACTTAATTTGATTTACAATTTATACATGATATTACATTGATTAAATTGTTTGTTGGCTAGAGACAATATGAAAAATGCATTTACAAGTCGACCAGATAGCGTACAACATAAAATGTGTACAAGAAAAGTCCTAAAAAAGACTACATGCTACACTAGCAGAAGACCCATGCCTTACAAACATCAATACTTGCTTAACTGTTGAAATGTATAGGACAACTCAGAGGGGGGTGTTGCCACAATAATGGGTTACACTTTCCGGGACATCTTGATTTTTGCTGAAATCACATATTTTTAGAAAATATAATGATTTAAACCTTGAAAGGTTCCATTTAAAGGATTTTAATTGAAGAGGGTTTGATCAAACCCTCTTAGATTCAAACCCCCTTGGATAGAACCCCGCTAGTTTTAAACCATACCTATAATGGAGTCTCCTCTACACCTATCAAAATGCTGATAAAAAACCAATTTTGATTTATCTTTTGAGGCATCAAATGAATTTATTTAAAATTTATGCTTTGTAAGTATGTAGTCCTTATTATAAGCTTCCCAAAAAATATAATTTTAAATATATTTAATTTGATTATTATATTTATTTTTTATTTCTTATGAATGTATGTTTTTCACTGAACATCAAGTTCTCTATTCTACACACATGGAAAATTAGTAAATTACTGAAAAAAATTCTAAAAAATATCTATGCACTAGGTATTGATGTCCTTGTTTCAACAAAAGAAAAAAAATTGAATTTCGATACATACATAAAAAGTTATGTTTTACAGAATATGCCTATGTCTAAATTATAATTGGTTTCACTAGAAAAATTAATTAAAAAATATATATTCAACAAAACATTATGAAACCAAATGCATACACTATATATCGGTGTCAGTAATCTAAATTAAAAAGAATCATAATTTTATCCTTTGTAGAAAAAAAGTTATGTGCTACGGAATACACATCACTTTAAAAAAATGTTGTTTACTATTAAAAACTAGTTATCAAAGGAGATGCAAAAAAAATTACAATTTAACTCCAATTTTTTTTTTTTAAATATATTTATAATCTACAAACAAAATCTCACAAATCACTAGTTCACATCATCTTCAAATTCCTAATGGTTTAGCGGCTATAGGTGTCAAAACGTGAAGATTTAGTTCAAAATATTGATTTCAATGTCAAGTTTGGCCAAAAAGTGTAACCCATTATTGTGGAATGACCCAGGGGAGGTGAATTAGTTGTCACAAAACTTTAGCCACTTATGAATACCAACACATCAAATTTTTAATGGTTGTTATTAAGATTAATCATGAAAGCATGAAATAAGAAGCTCAACACAATAACACATGGGACACTAGAATTTTTACGTGGAAAACCCTATAAGGGAAAAACCATGGTGGTTGGTAGCCCACAAAAATAAATAAGTTATATTAATACCAAAAATCAGAAGCTCACTGCCTTAGGTCTCATTGCTCAAGATGATCACTGCAAATGTTAGGTTTCACTACCAAGATCAGATCACTGCCAAGGGGTGGCTCACTGCCAAGGATTGGTGAAGTGATTTGATAAAATCTACTTCATGCCTGGGTTTAGTTCCATTAAAGCACAATATAACACCTCTGATCTACTCTTCTTACACCTTCACACTTATCTTTTCATTTTCACACAAGGATAACTTTTTTGCAACTACATTACATGCTTTTATACAATTCATCAACCTTGGAATGTACATCAAGGTGGGCATTATATTCATCAACCATTGGAACAATCTCCAAGGTCGGAAATACAAACAAACATAGAAATAGGTCTAGACCTAAACAAGATTAGCTAAAGGAAAGATGTATGTAGATCATATTATGCCTTAGCTGGGACTCAAAAGCAATATTCCATGCCACAACATGCTTCCACAATCTTCAATGTATCTCCATAAGTAGTGAAGACAACTAGGTAAGCCAAGACTGGTGTTATCACTAAGTCTTCTAAGAACAATCTTCATCTACAATCCATAATTCCCTTTGTGGACCAATTTAAAGGTAGGAACATGATCAAGAGACATCCACAAGCACATTGTAATCACCAGGAACAACCACACAATCTATAACCACTCTGTCAAGAAGATTCTTCAAACTGGAGCAGATAAACAACACTGTCAGCTACTGTCATAAGGAAAAGATTTCTTGTGGACCACCAAATCATGAACCATTGGAGTTACTCAGGCACTTATCATCATTACAAACTTGATTCCAAAAATGCAAACTTAAATACCTAAATGTGGAGGGATGCAGAGCATAATACATTCTCCCTATCATCACCAAATATACAAACAAAGCAATTTTCACTCTGGTGAACATAACTCACTCAAATATTCATATCAGGGGTTCAAACATGGAACATAGCATCTTCAGACATGCATCTAAATAACTTACAATCTGTAGACAAGGATATTCATTCTACAAGAAATGTGGAGCAATCTACTGGAAAGTTCTGCTATATTAGGAATACTTATTTTCTTCAACACTTAACTTATTACAAGCAAGCATCAGAACAAGAGCATAGTTGACACCAATGAAAACACAGATATGTTGACATAAATGATAATACTGGTTAGGCACATAATTGCAACAATCTTCCCCTTTGTCATTGATGGCAACATATGATGTGAAAAACTGTAATGACCATCAAGACAAGATACTCCCCCTTTCTCTTTACACATCTGTACTTTTTCTCCCCCTGAGTTTTTCACATGATTTACGTCCCCCTTTGAAATCAATGGAAAAGGGCACATACTTGCACTCTGTTGCTCTGATCAAATTACACTTTCATGACTACTATAACACTTACTGCTCTTTGTTAGGAACACTTGCTACTCCCCTAAGAGGTAGCCCTCAAAACATCAATCTAGATCAAAGAATTAGGCTTTGGACATTACTGGATTGATGCATTCTTATGCATCTTAGTTCATAGTAGGAGGGGTAATAACCCCTAACTTTTCTCTGAGATACTCAAAGGTATCCATAGGACGAGGCAAGTAGTTAAAATATCTACAATCTGATCCTTTGTGGACACATATTCCATCTTTACTTCATTTTTTGTCACCTTCTCTCTCAAAAAGTGATACCTTATTAATATATGCTTTGTTCTTGAGTGCATCACTGTAATCTTTCAAATGTTTATGGCACTTGTATTGTCACAAAAGATTGTAATTGAATCTTCATACACAACTCTCATATCCTTCAAAGTCTACTTCATCCACAACACATGAGTGCAACAACATGCTGCTAAAATACACTCTGCTTCTACAGTAGACAAGGAGATCAAATCTTGTTTCTTACTCAGCCATGAAACCAATATATTACCCAAGAAGAAAGCACCTCCACTTGTACTCTTTCTATCATCAACATCTCTGACCCAATCTGCATCTATATAAGCACTAAGAGTGAAATCATTATCCTTTGGATACCATAAGCCATGATCTAATGTGCCTTTCAAATTCCTCAAGATTCTCTTGACTACCATCACATTTGATTATCTAGATTCTTTTGCCACAAAACATACTACATGCATTATATCAAGTCTAGTTTGAGTTAGATAAAGTAATCCTCCAATAATAGATTTGTACCTTTTTTGACCAGTCTTAGGTGATTGATCAATTTTTCTCAACTTGCAACTAGTCATCATGGGAGTACATACTAGTTTGGAGTACTCCATCCTAAACTTCTTCAACAACTCTTTCACATACTTAGACTAAGAAATGAAGATTCCTTTATCTGATTGATTAATTTACCAACCTAGAAGGAAATCCATTTCACCAAACATAGACATCTCAAATTCATTTTTCATTTCTCCTTCAAAATTCATGCACATAGCTTCATTTCCTCCAAAGATAATGTCATCAACAAAAACTACAACAATCAGGATTTGATTATCATTGATTTTGAAATAGAGATTGTTGTTAGCAGTGCCTTTACTGAACCCTAATTGTAGCAAATACTTGTCTATCCTTGCATACCAAGCTCTGGGGGCTTGTTTCAGTCCATACATGGCTTTCTTCAATCTACATACCATATCACCTTGGTTTGGTAGTTGAAACCCTTCAGGCTACTCAATGTTACAAACTTCCTCTTCCAACTCACCATTCAAGAATATAGACTTCACATCCAAATTCTAGAAATATTTTGATTGTTTCAATCCTAGCCACTGGAGAAAAAGTCTCTTCAAAATCTATTCCTTCAATTTGAGAATATCCTTTGCACACAAGCCTTTCTTTGTTTCTTAAAACTTCTCTATTTTCATTCATCTTGTTCCTAAAAACCCATTTAGTTCCAATGACATTCTTATCAGTAGGTCTAGGAACCAATTCCAAGTTTGATTCTCCTCTATCTCCATCAGTTCTTTTTCAATGGCTTTTACCCAATATTCATCATTGCAAGCTTCCTTCATAGTTTTTGGTTCAACTTTTGAAAGAAAACAATAATTCACTTCTTCTTCTGCAACTCCTTTCCTTGTCAGCACACCTTTGTTTTTGTCACCTATAATCTAATCTTCAGAATGATTAATCCTTACATACCCGTGAGTCTTAACAGCAATTTCTAGAGCCTCTTCTTCATCCTGACTATCGTCTGGTTCAACTTTTTCTTCATTTACTATAGTCACAGGTTCATCTGATTCATAGCAACTTAGATCTAATATTCTTTTCTTGCCTTCATCCACCTT
This sequence comes from Cunninghamia lanceolata, assembly GCA_027924645.1. Classification (NCBI taxonomy): domain Eukaryota; kingdom Viridiplantae; phylum Streptophyta; class Pinopsida; order Cupressales; family Cupressaceae; genus Cunninghamia; species Cunninghamia lanceolata. Next base: position 1,839,704 of record BSBN01000195.1, read on the forward strand.
CACATTAACACTCTCAACAATCTTTTTCAGTCTCTTGTTGTAGCATCGATGGGCCTTACTCTTGGTAGAGTAACCAAGAAAAATTCCTTCCTCACATCTAGCATCAAATTTTCCTAGATCTTTATCTCTTCTGATATAACACTTTCTACCAAAAACTTTGAAATAGTTCACTGTAGGAACTCTTCGATACCACAATTCAAAAGGAGTTTTAGAGATGTTACCTTTGACTTGAACTCTATTTAGGATGTACACATCACTATGTATGGCTTCTCTCCAATATAGTTCCAGTAGGTTAGCTTCCTTTAGCATAGTCCTAGCAGCCTCTTGAACTGTTATGTTCTTTCTTTCAACAACTACATTCTGTTGAGGAGTCCTAGGTGTAGACAACTATCTTTTTATCCCTTGTTCTTCACAGAAAATATTGAATTTATTTGATATGAACTCACTTCCTCCATCATATCTTAAGCAGTTGATCCTCAACTCCAATTCATTTTTAACCACTGCCTTGAAAACTTTGAGTTGTCTTGGGCTTCAAATTTTTGTTTTAGAGAAGTGACCCAAGTCATTCTAGAATAGTCATCAATAAGCAACATATAATACCTGTCACCTTGTAGAATTCCTGTTCTAGTGGGACCACACAAATTTGTATGTACCAGCTCCAGCAATCTAGCAGAGAATTGTTCTTTTCTTTTGAAACTTATTTTTGTTTGTTTCCCAAACTGACACTCCTTGCAAATGGTGTTGGTTGGCTTCACAAGTTTAGACAGATCTCTTACAGCCTGTGTAGAACTTATCTTCACCAAATTGATATGAAACATCCTTTTATGCCACAACCAACTCTCATTTGATTGAGCCAATAAACAATAATCATTAGTTCCTCTTAATTGGTAAATGTTACCTCTGGTCTTCTTACCAGTAGCAATTACTATTTTAGAGCTTTCCATGATCTTGCATCCATTGTCTTTGTATCTCATATCATAACCTTTGTCACACATCTGACCAACACTCAAAAGATTATGCTTCAAACCCTTCACATATAGGACATTATCAGTGTTGTGCTTTCCATCAAAAGAAATAGATCGTTTTCCACAAATCTTACTAGCTACATTATCTCCAAACCTAACCAGTCCTCCATCATACTTTTCCAAACTCACAAACTTACTTTTGTCACTAGTCATGTGATGAGAGCATCCACTATCAATAATGCATTCATCCCTATCATTTTCAACCTAAACATTCAAAGCACTTTCTTCCACTGGTTTCTCTTCCTCCACATAGCTAGCAGGATTAGTAGACACAAGTTCTTTAATTGCAATAAACAAGCATTCATTTGCACTAGTACTAGCATCATCAAATTCATCATCTATCACACCTTCATCATCAAGATCTCTAACATAGTAACATTTCTTTGAAACCCTACATCTTCTCTCAAATATTTTTTTATTTCTTTCAATTCTCTCATGACATCTAGAAGCATAGTGACCAACCTTACCACATGTAAAACATTTGAAAGGTAAGTTTCCTTTGAACTTACCAGAACCTCTTTACAATTTGTCAACAAAGTTGGCTTCAATTTCATCAAGCTCATCATCAAGTTCTACCTTGTACTTCTCTTCTCTAGAGATCTTCCTTGAAGTACTGGCTTTGAAAGCAGTTTCAACTTTTGGCAGGCATCACCAAACTCTCTCATCTAAAAGGCTATAAGCTTTCCAAGCAACTGATCCTTAGTGACATCTTGCACTATCATTACTTCTTCAATTGTAGCTACCTTGTGACTGTAGAACTTAGGTAGTGACCTAAGAATTTTCATCACAACTTCCTTCTCATCAATAGTTCCTCCCATACCTTTTATTTCATTGACAATTTCATCAACCTTTTGCATGAAGGCATTTATGTTTTCATCTTTGTTCATTTTTAAACCCTCATATTTCACTTTCAGTCCCCATAATTTGGTACTCTTTATAGAATCATCTCCTTCATATAGTATTTCTAGCTTTTCCCAAACTTCATGAACAGATTCTAGATCGATGACCTTTATCAACTCAGTGTTAGACAAGGCACTCAACAGAGCATCTCTATCTTTTATGTTTAACTCATATTCTTTGATTTCATCTTTAGTTTGCAAACCATTCTGAGGCAAGGTATACTTTGTCTCTATCACTTTCCACACTTTATAACCAAGACAAAGGATGTGGCTTTTCATTCATATCTTCCAAAGAGTGTAATTCGTTCCATCAAACTACGAAGCCTCCTTCCTGTAAGACATCTTGGATCTTCCTCAAGCGGTTAGACTTTATTCCAAGGAACCTCGCTCTGATACCAATTGTTGAAATCCATAGGGTAACTGAGAGGGGGGGTGAATTAGTTGTCACAAAACTTTAACCACTTATGAATATCAACACATCAAATTCTTAATCGTTGTTATTAAGATTAATCATGAAAGCATGAAAAAAGAAGATCAACATAACAAAACATGGGACACCAAAATTTTTACGTGGAAAACCCTATAAGGGAAAAAACACGGTGGGTGTTAGCCCACAAAAAAAAATAAGTGATAGCAATACCGAAAATCAGAGGCTCACTACCTTAGGGCTCACTGCCCAAGATGCTCACTACAAATGTTAGGGCTCACTGCCAAGGGGTGGCTCACTTCTAAGGATTGGTGAACTAATTTGATAGCATCTACTTCATGCCTAGGTTCAGTTCCATTGAAGCACAATATAACACTCTACTTTGCTCTTCTTACACCTTCACACTTATCTTTTCATTTTCACACAAGGATATCTTTTTCACAACTAAATTACATGCTTTATACAATTCATCAACATTAGAGTGTACATCAAAGTCGGCATTACATTCATCAACCATTGGAACAATCTCTAAGTTTGGAAATACAAACATACATAGAAATAGGTCTGGACCTAACGAAGATTAGCTAAAGGAAAGATGTATGCGGATCATGTTATGCCTTTTCTGGGACTCATGCAATCTTCCACGCCACAACACACTTCCACAATCTTCGATGCATCTCCCCAAGTAGTGAAGACAACCAAGTTGGCTAAGACTGGTGTTATCACTAAGTCTTCTAAGAACAATCTTCATCTACGATCTGTAATTCTCTTTACAAACTAGTTCAAAGGTAGGAACACAATTAGGAGACATCCACAAACACATTGTAATCACCAGAAACAACTGCACAATCTATAACTACTCTGTTAAGAAAATTCTTCAAACCGGACCACATAAACAACACTGTCAGCTATTGTGATAAGGAAAAGATTGCTTACGGACCACCAAATAATGAACCATTGGAGTTGAAGACACTTATAATCATTATAAACTTGATTCCAGAACCATAGACTTAAATACCTAAATGTAGAGGGATGCAGAGCATAATACATTCTCTCTGTCATCACCAAATATACAGAAAAGGTAGTTTTCACTCTGGTGAACATAACTCACTCAAATCTTCATACCGGGGGCTCAAACTTGGAACATAGCATCTTCAAACATGCATCTAAATAACTTCCAATCTATAAACAAGGATATTCATTCTACAAGAAATGCAGAGCAATCTACTAGATTGTTTTGTTGTATCAAGAATACTTATTTTCTTCAACACTTAACTTATTACAAGCAAGCATCAGAACAAGAACACAGTTGACACCAATGACAACATAGATATGTTGACATCAATGACAACACTAGTTAGTCACATACTTGCAACATTAACCAGATCCAAAACATCCTTCATAGCTTCAAATACCAAGGAATTACATCTGCATACTCCACTCATTTGGAAATAGGATATCCTTAAGCAAAACATAAGAAACATGAAGCATAAAAACCATAGCAACTTGAAAACCTTGTGCGTTACTAGACACAAGAAAAGTCTTCATGAAAAAATTTCCAGATGAGTCTACAACATTCATGCAACATATTAAACACTCCTTTACCTCTACACATCAAAGATTTTGTGTCGTACATCTTCAACCATGAGTTCTAAGAACAACTAATCATCCAAAACACACTACAACATACTATCATTGAAAAACTAAGCTTGCGAACAACCAAGAAACTTGAAATTGCAAGAAAGCATGTAGTGCACATCCATAAACATGTCCACAAAATTATAAAGGTAAACATTCACTTCTAGAGGAATGTAGAGCATTCCAATAGGCCTTCAACATTGCCTCACTCTGCCAGAACACATGTCGGGACTCTATCATGCATAACTTTCACACTGGAAGGGAAAATGATATGAAACTTTGGATTATCACCTTCACTTGACCCTATACATAGTTCTAGAACCACATAACCATAACTTCTAATGTGGAGGAATACGAAGGAATCTCCTAGAGAGTCTTTGAAGGTAGTCATCCTATAGCAAAGATTGTCATCGACTTCTAGAGGCCAAACCTTCTTTGTATCAACACATGAATTCTAAGGAATAGTGGGAGAGATCATACAATATGTTTTAGGCCACTAGTAACATCTTCCAACATTAGCAATCCATATGATCTTCTTAGTGCTTCTAATTCCCATCTTAATATAGCTTCATACTCTACTCTACAATGATTAAGGCATGACATCCAACCATGAATTTTAGTAACTAGATTATATTCAACATGACATCCAACCATGAACTATATCTTCTCTACTAGATAGGACATGACATCCAACCATGAACACCATCACAAATTCAAGATAGTGTTGATATCAATGACAACCTTGTGACAATGTTGACATTAATGACAACCTTAAGAACCATATCTATAACTTTTTTTTTTCTGACACTTCCCTTATATGTGGACCCAGTTCTTCTTGCCTTTATATATCCTAAAATTATAGAACATATACTTGAATATGCCTTAATAATCCATTAAAAAGCCCATAAATCCTATTGATGGCCAAATTGACACATGCTACATAGGTAGGGTGATGATCACCTTACCTCTCCTGAAAGGATATTTGATCTTAGAAACAATTACCTCCACTGGGAGTTGTGTCTTTACCATATTGTACAAAATAAGTGGTCAATGTGGTCTATTTGTTCAAGGGGTCTAGTTTAATTTGGATCAAATTGGGTTATGTCTAATCTAGATCCTATTATATCAATTTGTAAAAAAAGATCAAAAATATTTAAACGTTATGAAAGAAATTTAGTGATTGTCCTTAAATCAATTCTTAATCAATAAGAACCTGAGAATTAAAATAACTATAATGCTAAGATCACTATTAACCCTATATTTCACATTAACAGTGCAAGAATCTAAGAAAGTTTCAATTAAGAAGTAGAGAATAACATTTAACTGTTCTATTGCACACGTAGGTTAAAATATAAATCCACAACTCACTTCAAGATGTATCAGTGAAACACAATAGTTTTTTCAAGAAATCAAATAACTAAGAAAGAGAGTTTAGGCACTACAACACATATGAGAGAATAAAATTTAAGAAGCAAAAACTATTATATTAATTTTCTTGAAACTGTAGGTACAAATCTAGCAAGATACTGCATTAGAATTATGGTTCTTTTCTCCAAAGTGTCACCTCTTAACTATTGAAAATCAAATCTAAATTATGAAAAATTCAACTAGAATGCAAAAATCTCTAAGCTATTGAAATAGTTAACCCCTTCTACAAAATAGACCTCTTCCATTTATATAGAGCCAATAAAAAGAAGAAAACTTCTTTAAAGATCCATGCAATTTTTTCTTCATCTTTCATGCATGAGAACTACAAAATTGGAAGAAAGATTTCCTATTTTTTGGATTAAATCCATGCTACATATTCTAAAAGTCTTATGCAAAATACATGTAAAAACTGGGGACCACTTTATAATTTTAGTGGGACGCCTTTTAGATCACCTAAAAGAATGAATTGAATTTGTGATGAATATTGCTCATGCAAAAATAGAAGGTTCTCTCCCTCTCTATATCTCTATCCATCTCTCTCTCTTTATCTATTTATCTCTCTCTCTCTCTCTATATATATATATATATATGTGTATGTGTGTGTGTGTGTGTGTGTGTGTGTGTGTGTGTGTGTGTGTGTGTGTGTGTGTGTGTGTGTATATCCCCCCTCTCTATCTCTCAACCTATCTATCTCTCCTTAGACTCTCTACCTCTACCTCTCCCTCTTACTCTCCCTCTCTATCAATCTACTTCTCCTTGTCTCTATTTCTCCCTCTCCTTATCTCTATCTTTCCATCTCTCTAGCTCTATATCCCACTCTCTCTCCTCTATCTCTCTCTTTCTCTAATGCTATCTCTCTATCTCCATCTCTCCCTCTCTCTCTCTCTATATTTCTATATATCTTCCCCTATCTCTATATCTCTCCCTCTCTATCTATATCTCTCCCTCTCTATATATCTATCTCTATCTTAAATACATAAAATATGACATTTCCTTTCATTTTCATATTATTCTTTAACACCTAGAATATTGCTTTTGTTTTCCCTATTTCTTGCCATGCAATTGGGTAGGAGATTGGTGAGGAGATGCATGTTTTTCTAGAGTTTGAATAGTATATAGGCTGTACTGATGGAAACATGATGTGTAGACATTTTGATGATGTACTAACATCCTAGACATCATTCTCTAGATTCTAGAGTTAGGTTCTTTTCATCCTTTTGTTTTCTATTCCAATCCAATTTTATGAACTTGTGTTTTAATTTCTACCAAAACAACATTTTATCATTTTCCTCTATTTTAACTTAGTGAAAAATATTATTTTCCAAATTTAAAATATTTCTAGGATAATTTTAGATTTATTTTGTTCTTTCTATTTTATACTAAAAAATACACTCTCTTTCAAACTAATTTAATCCTAGAGTAGTGTTATTGAAAAAAAAATATTAGAAGGAAAAACTTTCTAGTTAAATCAAATTTGCCTACACTACAAGAGTATAAGGACTCAAAACCCTTGATAGAATTAGAGGTACAAGTCTAGAGTATAATTTCAAGGCTACTTTTTTTTCTTATAATGATTCAATTAAATTAGATAGACATTTTAAAGCCTTTAGAAAACTTGAGGTACCTAGTGATGGTGAATGGAAGACACTTTAGGTATCCCTACAAAACTTGTAAGGGATATCGTCTTTAAGGTTTTGTTTCAAGATATTGATATTTTGGTGGAGGGACTTTGTGCCTAACGGATGCAGTATTTCCTAGGTTGCTTACTCTTCCTCAAGCAAAAGAACCCCTATGAGTTGCTAGAATTATAGTGATTTTTCAATAGATTGGCTAAAATATGAAATTTCCCTTGTCTCCAAGCAATTTTGTGCTTGTCACAAGTGTTTTGATGCCTTTGAAGGCTTCATGGAATGTATGTCACTGATCTCTCAAATCTAATAACACACAAGAGTTTATGGGCTACATATCTTAAGAATGCCTAAGGAGTTAGTGAGAGACATCATATGGGCCACATCAAAATAGTATAACAACCCACATTATTTTTGTTCATTCTTGGAGGTAGCTATTCATCCAAAGTCTCAACATTGTCCCACTTCATTCATGGTGGGGCCCACAACTTATTTTTGTTATATTATAGTCATAAGATCTATGTTCATTCAACATTGTTTTAATACCTACCATAAGATCTCATTCTATTGATCCATGAGGCTTTAAAGAAGTCTTATGCTAATGTAGTAAAAGCCATAAATCTTGCCATCTTAGTAAATCTAATTATTTGTGGAGCTTATTAAAATATTAACAATTAGACAACATCAAAGAGTAGCAAGAATCCTTGATCTTACTAACCTAGTAAATATAAAGGCTCACACAAGATCAAATGGATCTTATTAATAGATTTGGGTAAATGCATGGAAATGGGGGATAAAAAGGGTGTCAAAAGTGGCCACTTTTTTATTGAAATTTTGAAACTAGAACTTTGACAAAAATGCCTAACCTTCTGCTTTAGTCTTAGCATGATTCTTGCTATGAGTTTATAGGTAATGCATTGAGGTGATTTTTAAAGGTTGATTCAACTACTACAACTTTCTCTTATACTATGTTTTCTTGAATATTGGTGGATATAGATATCTCCAAGATTCTCCCAATGGATATTGTTCTACAAGTGGAGGATCAACCTTGGGTCTAGTTTCTTGATTACAAAGTTCTTCCTTTTCCTTATTGTTGGTGCTTTGCTACTAGTCACCTATATTTAGATTTTCCTTCCTTTCACAAGGTCATTAGTGTAGCTTCTTGATGGTTGGATTCTCTTTAGTACCATCTAACCATTGAAGGCCTTTTCTTCATGATGCAAATTTACTTCTTGCTCCTTCTAGGTTGTTTTTGCATGCTTCTATATTGCTAAAAGATTTGATTGGTATGCTAGCTCATTTTAAGCCCATTGTACACACCCATGCTAGACATGATCAATAACTTATGTCATACTAGCTTTGAATGCCTCTTTGGTACTAGTGTAGGATGCCTCCATCCTAGAATGTCACTCTCCCTCCATCTTGCATGAAGCCTCTTATTGAGAAGTTGCAAAATCTCCTTCTTTAGTCTTGAATGCCTTTTGGATGAGAGCAATAACGTTTAATGGGATAATTGTGCATAAAAGGAGGAAAGGTCCTCTAAAAGTTGTTTTGAACACCCAAAACTTTCTTACTTGCCCTATTGAGGGGAATGAAATGAGCTAGATTAGGTTTGGGGATTATCTAGTAATAGTTCCACCTACACTCTTAGAGTTGTATGTTTTTTGATGTAGTATATTCTATGTGTTGCATGTTCCTTGTTGTTCTCTCTTGTAGTTGTATGTATGCTAATGTAATGCAAACTTTGTGTTGCATATATTTTCTTATTACAAATTGATGTTGGTTGGGCTTCAGTGTCATTTCTTTCTAGTTTTGTAATAAAGGTTTAGGGCCCTTTCAAAAATGTACACTTTTACCCTTATAAAAAAAGAACAAAAATTAAATGCTTTCACTCAAAATTTGAAAATGTAATAAAAATAAGAATTGTAGTACTCTAAATGTAGTTTTAAAGATACTATGGATTTAAAAGAATATTTAAGATTAAGAGGGTGAAACATTCAGTGCACACAAAAGTGTTCATGTGTTTATCACTAAAATGTAATATAGCATTTGGTGTGCACCCCACATCTTTTTCATACATTAAATATTTTTCAAAACCAATAGGTGAAAATATAGCTAAGAGTGTCATTAAGGGTGTGGTTCAGTGGTTAAGTTGTTCAATTGTAGTGGCAGCTATCAGATTTCAAACTTTGTTGGGCCAATGAGCTTGCAAGCTTTACGCCTTCGCTGGGCCAACAAGCTTGTGGGTTTGAAGTGTTCTTACTAGGGGATGAGATCCCCCATGTTGTGGCCTCACCAGTTCATAGCTCCAGGCAAAAGCATTATCGTGGAGCCAGAGGGCATGTCGCACAAGTGTCACTGGTCACGTTATAAAGTTTACCAGACACATTATAAAAAAAAAGAAAATATAGCTAAGAGTATATAGTTCAAGTTTTATAGATTTTGATATTTTTATTGAATATTTTTTCTTTTGTAGTATTTAAAAATAGATGCATTCTAAAAATAGTATCATTGAGTGAGCACATCACATAACATCAAGGAAAATAATTAAAAAAATAATAATTTCAAATCAATTAGAAATTATGAAGCAAAAGTAATGCATATGTAATTAAGAAAAAATAAGACAATATTAAAAGAAAATAAAAATACTTACCTTAGGTTATTCAAAATACTAAATAAATTATACAACTCAAAAGATGAGAAATAGCTTAATATTTTGGTCATGGTTTTATGAAATTTCATCATGAAACATGTAAAACTAAGAATGTTGAAGTTTAAACATGTTATTTTATGTTGAAAACATGTATTTGTTAGACAAAATGGAAGCCCAACCCTAAGGCATGGGTAGAAATTTTAAAAAAATTGAGTTCCAGTAATTATAATGTGTATGCATTATTAAAAGTTTCTTTATCTTTTATGTTTTTTAAACCTTATTTTCCCTAAGACATTGCCTTTATTTTTTTATGTGCTGAATAGTCTAATGTGATATTAATTCCCAAGTCCTAAGTCTTCAAAATGTCTGGAACATCAAGGATGCCACCCAAAATTTTGAGGACACATCACTATAAAATGCTACTTGTTCATTGCATAAGTATGCATCAAATAGATTAGAATATATATTCAAAAAATTGAGATAGTCCAATCTCATGTTCCCAAGTCCCTCATATTTTTAAAACATCAAAGATATTACTTAGGACTTTTATGACATGTCATCATAGAACACTACTTGATTTCTCCATAAGTAAAAACAATTTCTCTTTTTATTTTGTAGACTCTAGTTTGTATTGGGATTTATTTCAAACTTTTTGATATTTGTTTACTATATATCCATTGATGCTTATATTTCCCTTATAACAATCTTGCCTTTGTAAATCATCAACATGAAAAGTCTTACAAGTTGTGGGACTTCAAAATCTAAATAGTCTCCAAGGTTAGGTGGACAGTTCTTTATCTATTCTATCTATTTTAACTTTGTTTCAAGTATGTGCCTAATCGGTGTTGTCATTGATGTCTACATATTTGTGTTGTCATTAATGTCAACTATGCTCCTATCTTGTTGTCTTCTTGTAATGAGTAATATACTTTGTTTTTGCTTATGTAAGTAATCTTGATGTTGAGGATATTGAGAAAATTAGCCTCTCCGGTAGAAACAGTGAGTTGCAGTGGAAACAATGTATTGCATATAGAAGAATAGTCCAGAACAATGCTTCGCATTTTCTGTAGAATGAATATATTTGTCTACAGATTGGAATTTATTTAGAAGTCCATCTGAAGATGCTATGTTCTGAGTTTGAGCCTCCGGTATGAAGAATTGAGTGAGTTATGCTCACTAGAGTGAAAACAGTTTTTTCTGTATATTTGGCAAAGATAGGGAGAAAGTGTTATGCTCTGCATTCCTCTACCTTAAAGTATTTTGATCTATGGTTCTAGAAGTAAGTCTAAGATAATGTTAAGTGCCTTCAACTCCAATGGTTCATGATTTGGTGGTTCGCAAGTTATCTTTTATTTATGATAGTAGCTGATAGTGTTGTTCTTGTGCTCTAGTTTGAAGAATCTTCTTGACAAAGTGGTTAGAGATTGTGCGGTTGTTCTTGGTGATTAAAATGTGCTTGTGGATGTCTCCTGATCATGTTCCTATCTTTAGTTTGGTCCACAAAGAGAAGTGTGTATCATGAAAGAGAATATTCTTAGAAAACCTAGTGTTAACTCCAGTCTTGGCCGACTTGGTTGTTTTCACTATTTGCGGAGATGCATTGAAGATTGTAGAAGTGTGTTGTGGCATGGAGGATTGCATTTGAGTCCCAGCTAAGGCATTGTGTGTTCATCATAAGCTTCTCTTCATCTTTCCTTAGCTAAATTTTATTATAGGTCTAGACCTAATTCTGTGTATGTTTTGTAATGCCGACCTTGGAGAATGTTTCAATGGTTGATGTATGTAATGCCAACCTTGATGTACATTCCATGGTTGATGAATTGTATGAAAGCATGTAATAGAGTTACAAAAAAGTGTGAGTGTGTGAATATGAAGAGATAAGTGTGAAGGTGTGAAAGAGAAAAGTAGAGAAGTAATATTGTGCTTCAATGGAACTGAATCTTGGCATGGAGTAGATGCTACTTAATCAGTTCACCTCTTTGGCAGTGAGCCACTCCTTAGCAATGATCCATTCTTTGCAGTGAGCCCCGTAGGCAGTGAGCCTCTCTTTTTTGGTATTTTTATAACTCATATATTTTTGTGGGCTAACACCCACCATGGTTTTTCCTTTTTAGGGTTTTCCACATAAAAATCTGGTGTCTATTGTGTTGGATGTATGTTAATGATTAAGCTTATGGTTTTATGCTTTCATGATTAAATGTGATTAAATGCAATTAAGTTGTTGATAGTTTGATGTTCATATGAAGCTAAGTTTTTGTGAAAACTGATTCACCCCCCCTCTCAGTTGTCTGGTGTATTTCAACAATTGGTATCAAAGCAAGGTTCCTTGGTGGTAAGCTTAACAGCTTGAGGAAGATGCACAATGTCTTACAAGAAGGAAGCTCCACAGTTCGATGGGTCAAGTTATGAAACTTGGAAGATTCACGTGAAAAGCCATCTTCTTTGCATTGGTTATTAAGTATGGCAAGAAACATAGACTGAATAGGCCATACCAAAGAATGGTCTGACAACTGAAGATGAAGTCAAAGAATATGAGGTAAATATAAAAGCTAGAGATGCTCTGTTGAGTGCACTGACTGACTCTAATTTAATAAAGGCCATGAATTATGAGTATGCTAAAGAAGTGTGGGATAAGTTGAGTAATCTATATGAAGGAGACAATTCTGTAAAGAGTGCCAAATTGCAGGGATTGAAAGCCAAATATGAAGGTCTTAAAATGGGAGAAGATGAAAACATAACATCCTTCATGCAAAAGGTTGACGAACTTGTTACTAGAATCAAAGGTATGGTAGGAACTGTTGATGAAACTAAAGCTATGATGAAAATTCTTAGGTCATTACCTAAATCCTATGCACAAAAGGTAGCTACGATTGAAGAAATAATGGCTATGAAAAAGATCAATAAGGATTAGTTTCTTGGTAAGATTATTGCTTTTGAAATGAGAGAGTTTGTTGATACTCTGCCAAAAGTAGAAACTGCTTTCAAAGCCAATACTTCAAAAAAGATCTCTAGAGAAGAAAAATACAAGGTAGAACCTAATGATGAGCTTGATGAAATTAAAGCCAACTTTGTTGACAAACTGCAAAGAGGTTCTGGTAAGTTCAAAGGCAAATTACATTCCAAATGTTTCTCATGTGGTAAAGTAAGTCATTATGCTTCTAGATGTCCTGAAAGAATTGAAAGAAATAGAAAAAGATTTGAGAACACAGCTAGAGCTCCAAAGAAATGCTACTATGTTAGATATTTTGATGATGAAGGTGTGAAGAATTATGAATATGATGATGCTAGTAATAATCCTGCTAGCTATGTAAAGGAAGAAAAACCAGTGGAAGAAAGTGCATTGGCTATTCAAGTTGAGAAAGATAAGGACAAATTGATTATTGATAGTAGATGCTCATATCACATGACCGATGACAAAAGTATGTTTGGAAGTTTGGAAAAATATGATGAAGGACTAGTTAGGTTTGGAGACAATGCAACTGGTAAAATTTGTGGAAAATGATCTATTTCATTTGATGGAAAGCATAACACTAACAATGTTCTCTATGTGAAGGGTTTAAAGCATAATCTTTTGAGTGTTGGTCAAATGTGTGACAAAGGTTATGATATGAGATTCAAAGACAATGGATGCAAGATAATGGAAAGATTTGGAACTATAATTGCTACTGGTAAAAAGACTAGAGGTAACATCTATCAGTTAAGGGGAACTAATGATTATTGTTTATTAGCCTAAGAAGATGAAAGTTGGTTGTGGCATAGAAGGTTGTGTCATATAAATTTTGATAATCTAGTAAAGATAAGTTTAGAACAAACTATAAGAGTTCTACCAAAACTTGTGAAACCCTCCAATACTATTTGTTAGGAATGTCATTTAGGGAAGTAGACAAGAACAAGTTTCAAGAGTAAAGAGCAATTCTCTATCAGTTTGCTTGATCTAGTTCATATAGATCTATGTGGTTCTACAAGGATAAGAAATCTACAAGGTAACAGGTACTTCATGTTTCTTATTGATGATTATTCTAGAATGACTTGGGTTACTTTTCTAAGAGACAAATTAGAAGCCCTAGAGAAGTTCAAATCTTTCAAAGCAATGGTTGAAAATAAAATAGAACTAAAAATCAAATGCTTGAGGTCTGATAGAGGAGGTGAGTTCACATTAAATTAATTCAACATTTTCTATGAAGAGAAATGAATAAAAAGATAGTTGTTTACACCTAGAACTCCTCAGCAAAATGGAGTTGTGGAAAAGAAGAATAGAATAGTTCAAGAAGCTACTAGAACAATGATGGCCTACCGGAAGTCTTCTGGAAAGAAGCCATACATACTGTTGTCTACATTCAAAACAAAGTTCAAGTGAAAGGTAATGGCACTAAAACCCCCTATGAATTATAGTATGGAAGAATTCCAATAGTAAGATACTTCAAAGTCTTTGGAAGCAAATGCTATATCAGAAGATATGATGACATAGGGAAATTTGATGCAAGATGTGATGAAGGAATCTTCCTTGGATACTCTACCAAGAGTAAGGTCTACTGATGCTACAACAAAAGGTTGAAGAAGATTGTGGAAAGTGCAAATGTGAAAGTGGATGAAGGTGAAGGAAAAACATTAGTTTAGAGTGGTTATGAGTCAGATGAACTTGCTGATATAACTCATGAAGAAAATGTTGAACAAGAAGACAATCAAAGTGAAGAAGAAAAGGCTCTAGAAATTGCTAAAACTCCCATGTATGTAAGAATCAATCACTCTAAAGATCAAATTATTGCAGACAAAGAGAAAGGAGTGCTGACAAGGAAAAGAGCTATAGAAGAACAAGTGAATTATTGTCTACTCTCTACAGTTGAACCAAAAACTGTGAATGAAGCTTGCAATGACGAAAATTGGGTTAAGGTAATGGAAGAAGAACTAATGCAGATAGAGAAGAATGAAACTTGGGAATTAGTTCCTAGACCTACTGACAAAAATATCATTGGAACCAAACAAGTCCTCAAGAACAAGCTATATGAAAATGGAGAAGTTGTAAGGAATAAAGAAAGGCTTGTGTGCAAAGGATATTCTCAAATTGAAGGGATGGATTTTGAAGAGACTTTTTCTCTAGTAGCTTGGATTGAAGCAATCGGAATCTTTCTGGCATTTGCATCTCACAAAGATTTCAAAGTATATTAGATGGATGTGAAGTCTATTGAAATTAGGGATGACAACTGAGAGGGGGGGTGAATCAGTTGTCTTAAACCTTTTAAAGCTTGTTGCATCTAATTCTTCTTTACCACTTTGTAATAGATTAATGACATAATCATGAAAAGTAAGAATTAATAAAACAGGAGTAGAAACATAAATAACACACTTGACACCAAGATTTTGATGTGGAAACCCATTTAAGGGAAAAACCATAGTGGGGGTTAACCCACAAAGATTATACTCTATTAAAAGTATTACAAAGGGGAGGGCACATTCCTTCAGGCTCACTGCCTAGAGCTCACTGCTCAAGAGAGGCTCACTACCTACAAGAATGATTACAAAAGGATTACAGTTTGTTTGAATTGATAAGTAGCATTTGTCAATGCAATAATTTAGTTTCGGTTAACCATAGAATACTAATTTTACACACTTCATCTTTATTCTACCTTTTTTACTGCTCTTCCATAATCCGGACCTCAGATATCTTCTCTTTCGCACTTCTATCTGCCTTTTTCACACTTACTCCATATTTGTATCACTATCGCACACCACATCACTTGAATACATTGGTTATATATATCCGCATCAACAAACTCAATCACCTATATGTCGGCCTTATGAAGAACTTACCAATACAAGTACTCTATTCTGTCGGTTGAATCCATACATCAATATTGATGCGTACCAAAAATAACACTTGTAGGTCACCATTCATGTCATCCACTAACATTATATCCCATACACAACTCACCAAAACATTTCTACTAGATCCGCACAAGGATCTAACACAAGTTGGCATGTTCTTCACTGAACTATCCTATCATATTAGGACCCGGTACTCAGATGCTCATAACTTTTAATCCCTTTGTCACTAGAGGATGAAATCTTCGATTTGGATTGTTATGACATTCCTCTACACTCCCTCAGATTCACAACATGCAATAATTAACTGGAGAGATCTACTGACCAAAATATTGAACTCTGCCATATACCCTGCTCCTGTTTATTCGGACTAGATAAATCTTGGAACTGACTTCCGGTATGATCTGATATTGCACTATGAATGTGTGGAATGGACTGAGTTTCCATCAATGACAACACATGAAATGCCTTGTAGTGTCTCTTGCCAACAATCTCCCCCTTTGGCATTGATGGCAACACTTAGTGAAAAATGACTAAGTGTTATGACTGACTCCCCCTACTGTGTACACTTATATATTCTTCCACTGCTCCCCCTTTGATGGATTCTTCATTTCCTTTCATTTTTCACTATCTCTCACTCCCCCTTTGACATAAATGGAAAGGGGTGGGGTCCGTAAATCAAAATTTCCACAAGAAATCTGTATATAAGGTCGCATATGTACACATAATCCATGCATTATATTTACATGAACTTGAGGATATCTACAAAACTATTTTTCAATTGCACAAGTTCAGAGGCCCAACTACTTTTCATGCCATCCAAAATTGAGTTGTGTTCTCTTAGTAGGAATTTGTTTGTTGCTTCTTTCTTTAGATCTGAGGAATCACCTATTCGGACTACAACTTGAGCTTCTAATAAAGTAGAAAACATTGTTTCTAACTTGGGGGCAATCAATCCCCTAAGCTCACACATTCTCTCCACAATATTCCTCTTTTCTTTAACAAGCTTCTTTATTTCATCAGTCAGACTGATTGCTTGACACTCTTGACTTACCGGAGAAACTGTTAGAGGGTCAAAATTTTGAGATAGATTTAGCAATCTTTGTTCCCGCTCCTTTATTTTCTTCTCAATATCCTCAATAACTTTGATAGACAAAATTTTTATACATCACCTCCATCATTGGGAGAATTTTGAATACTCTTTATACTGATATCAAGTATCCTTTTTATCATTCCTTATTAGGTCCTTTAGCTCAAGAAATCTCTTATCCAAAAATTCATTCCAGATTTTAATCTCTGCAGACTTCTCAAAGGACTCAAAGTGTGTACTTACAGAATTTACAAGGTTCTTTAGATTACCAAAGGGAGAATCAGATGGATTCTTCTAGAAGGTTGGCATTATCTTCTGTAATATACTAGATGCAAGGCCTAAGAACTCACTATCCTCTACATGGGATTTCAATATCTTTTCACTTGCCTTAGCTTGTGTGAAAGATGTTATCTTCATCATTTGGACAGGAGAGAGAGTATCTAGGTTGATTGGTCCTTGAATAAGTTCTGGTTCATAAAACTCTAGCATCTCTTTAGTTAGGAAACTCTTTATTACATCTACGGTGTCTCTTGTCACAATTTCTGGACTACCTTCCTTTTCTTGAGTTTTCTCAGTAGCAAGACTATTTTGTTTGGGTGCAACAATATTTGCACCATCTTCTTCTGCTTTATCTTTCTTACCTTTGACTTCTTCTTCTTTCTTTGCTTCACCTTTCTCTGTGTTATCTACAGGAGGATTATTTCATTTGTCCTCACCATCTGCAATTTGTTTCAAAGGATCTTGTGTAGTAGTAGTATTCACAACATTGTCTTCATTACCAGATTGATCAAGAAGAGTTAGAGTATCTCCTGCATCATTAGTTTTATCCATCATCTCTATATCTTCTTTATTTATTTGCTCCACTTCCAGAATTGAGGAGTCATTGACCTTAGTTTGCTGCTCATTAGTTTTTATTTCTTCAATATCTGGGATTAATGAATCAATCCCATCATCAGTCTCTTCTTCATCAAATGGAATATTGTGTCTCTTCAATGCACTTTGAAGTATTTCTTGTGTTTCTTTAACTATTTTGTCTAATTCTCCAAGCATCACTTTGTTCATTCTATTCTTGCTTTTGAATTTATCCTTCACTTCTTTGAATATCATATTCATTTGAACTTAAGTGATCTGAGGGCATACTTTTATCAATATATGTTATCTAAGCTCTATATCCTTGCTTTTTGCATTTTCTTTCCTCAACTCTAAAATGTTTGCAAGACTTTGAGGAATCTTAGAAGTTATTTTAATCAGGGCTTTATTATAGATATTCAAATATCTAACAGTTGCTTCCTCTAACACCATCTTATCTGTATCACTATATTCATCATAGAATTCAGTCATGGGTTTCAAATTTCCATCCACAGTGACTGATTTTATTACATCTTCCATAGAAAGTGTGGGCTTCTCAACATATGTATCTGTCTTCTACCTTTTGTTTGTCATTTTTCTTCCAGAGGGCTTCTCCTTAGTCACCTTGTTAGCTTTTGTTCTAGAGGCTTTCAACTCCTTTACCTTAGCATCTGAATTTGTTTCTTCTACATGAACTTTTATCCTCTTATAGGTTCTTGTGGCCTTTGTTTTTACTCTTTTCCCTTCTTTTCCTGATGATTTTCCTTTTGGTTTCTCAGGATTGGTAGGTTTTGGGGGAACAGGGGCAGCAACAGAGCTTCTAGTAGTCCTTGATGTGGAGGAGGATCCTACCAGAGCACTTCCTTGTTTCTTATCTTGCTTCTCCTTCTCTGTCTTTTTAGTTCTTTCCTTGAATTGCCTTACAGCTTCCTTTGTTAGACCTAGATTCTCAGCCAAATGCTCAACTTCTTTTCTTACTTTTCTGTTGGATTCAGGTTCTCTGAGCTCAACATGCGGTTTTAAACTTAGCTCCTCATATGTCCCAAATCTTTCAATTGTTGTGTCTTTTGGCTTGCTCAGAAGATGTTGAGCATACATATTCAAGATTTTTCCATATACTTCATACCCCATGGGCATGATCGAAATAGTTCTGGGTTCCACTACTTCCATTAAGCATTGATCAGTGTCAACCATAAAACATATTTCATTCTTGTACTTCTCAATAATCAATTTATGGATTCTTTCCCTTGAATGCATCATACTCTGAAAATTCTTGAAGTATCCCCAGATTGTAGTTTTCTGAGCTTTATAATCACCAATGCTACGTAGATGATTTTTGATCTAAATGGCAATTGGCTCATCATTAGTCCAGTGAACACCCCTTACTCTAGGTACTTCATTCATATAGTAGAAGAACAAGCATAGAACCAATGTGCCATATTTAAAAGTGTTTTTCTTATCTTTCTTGATTTTGTTCAAGTTCTCAATCAACTAGTTCTGTAACAACTCACATAGGTCATAATCTACATTATCCTTCAACATTTGATATGCTACATATATGGCAGTTCCAGAGACAGAATTCTCCCTGCTGGAGTGATATATCTTGTAGCCAATCACCATGGAAGCAAGTTTCTTAACATCCAGTTCTATAATGTCATTAATGGTCATTGCCCTCTTGTCAAACTTTGCATCGGTTGCATCGGTAACAATTTGGTTTTTCATAGATTTCAACATGGGTAATCCACTAGTTGAATTTAACCCGGTCACAATTCTAATAACATCCTTGGTAATCTTGAATGATTTTAATAGCCATATGAATTCATCATGCATCTGACTCAAAACATACTAGACCCACTCATCTTCATTGAATGTTGGAAACCCCATAATCTGAATAAAAAGTTTATCAAGTAGTGCCTTATACTCAGGTTTAAGGTTGTGATTTTAATCTGTGAGATGACTCTCAAACAAATCTACATACCTTGAGTCCCCAAATTCATCTATGTTTGCATGAATATAAACTCTAATATCTTCAGCATGTAGCACACCATATGGAACACTTGAAAATACACCTAATGGGTTGACTTCTATTAACTTGTGCGGATGCTTTTTAAATTTTGGTGAAGGCCTTTAAGTAATATCAACAACCAAAGTTGTAGCCATTGTAAAAATATTACAAGTTCAAAGCTTCGCAGATAAATACCTTTTTCACGAAATTAGGGTTGACGGATAAATTTGCCGATTGTAATTCAATTCTTTGTAATCTTAGCTTAGACACTATTCTTCTTGCTTTTTTTGGGTGCAAAGTGATTCAAATGAGGAATGAGTGACCGTTTTATGCTCCACAAAACCTAATTTGCCTTTGTAATAAATACTCTACCCTAACACATCTAGTTACATTATTTCTGCATACAGTTGATCTTCAATTGCTTCGCAAATAGTCATATCCACTTTTTATCTTCCAGAAATCCTTTCAAATGATGTATAATAATCCAAATTATTTTCTCTCATTGTGTCAAATTCAAGCACCCACTTACTGGATAGCAGAATTTAGATTTTATGGCAGCTCCCCCTGAGCCAAAGCTCCTAATTCAATTCCCAGAGGAATTATCAGCATTGGATTCTAATGTGGACCCATTACTATTATTTGAAAGGAAGCTCGGTGTGCGGAAATCACTTCCTATGCTAATCTAATGAGGAGAGATGTATGCAAATTCAATTTAATTCTTACAACTACAGCAACATAGAACATCTAACAGAGATATAGCAGTAATACACATACACACAGAAAGTAGACAGAAGAGAGAGAGACAAGATATACGTGGGGAAAACCCTTACGGGTGAAAAACCCCACACTCCAAAACACAGCTCAAATGTATTACAATACACAATAATAGATTACAATACAATTTCAGAGCCAATGCTCTTTCAGGAGCCTTCGAATGTCGAATCTAGAGATATTCTGGCAGCATAACAGTACTTGTACCAAAGTTATCTATCTCCCATCCAGGCACCTATTTATATAGAGTTTACAAGGCAAATATGGAACCTTCTAGAGATGGGCGTCCATCTTGGACTCATGCCCCAAAACCCACGCCTAAGGACACTTGTCCAACATCCCATCCCGAAGTGGGCGCCTGGTCCCAAGATAGGTTACGACAGATGCTCTTACGCACCTTATAGTTGTCAGAGAATCCGTCATACACTGACTAAAATTATCATATTCCTCTTACATGTCATAACCTCCCTTGATCGCCCAAAGATGCCTTTCTCTCGTGCAAAGATGCTCACTGACACTTGTCATTAATTAAAAATTAGTTGAGGTTTCAGGGGCATTACCCCCGAGCCCCCACGAGGGCGCTGCCCCTCGACCCCGCCCTGTACTGTGACAGGGAGTGCACCAGGGGCACTGCCCCTGGACCTCGCAAGGGGTTATGCCCCTTGACCCTATCTTGGGGGTGCTACCCCCAAACCCCCATTAATTATTAAAGGGGGAAACCACGGCTGCCAAAGTCACCAAAATTTACCCTGCTGCATATACACAAGATGCTGACTATGCCAACTCAACATGGGATAAATAAATACAACATTAGGAATTTGCAAAGGTTGAGACACCTTAATTCCCAACATTATTCACAACACTTTTCTTAACCCATGTCTTGCTCATTTCATTCTAGATATCATTCACATCAATTTTGTCTTTGCCTTTGTCTTGTCTCTGCTCATCCAGTTTTCTATTTACCAAACCTCTTCTTTCATTATTCCTACTTTTGCAAAATCTTGCAATATGACCAGAACTATTGCAATTAAAGCACACAACATTTCTTTGCTTATATACTTGATTTTCTCTTGATCTGCACTGATTAGCCATGTGTCCAAATCCATTGCAAGTAAAGCAGTAACCATTGAAAGAGTTGTCATTTCTTCTAGAGTTATTTATTATCATACTTCTGCATTAATTTGATATATGACCATACATCTTACATTTGAAGCATTGACCAGAGAAGGATGGACCATTTTGATTTACTCTACTTCTACACTGAGTAGCTTTATGACCAAATTTATTGCATTTGAAGCAATTTCCATTGAAGGATGGATATCTTTGAGCATTAGGTTGTCTTACCGGAGGTCTTCTAGGTCTTTTTCTCCCATTTCTTGGTTGAAAGTTTCTTTGTCCGGATCCAGAGCTTTCACCTTTCTCATATCCAATACCATGCTTGTCATCACCCTTTTTTGACTTTTAAGTAGTGTTTCAAGTTTAGCTGAGCTTATCTTGAACTTCTCCTTGTATTCATTTGTAACTTCTAGGTCATGTCTGAGAATGACAATTTGCCTCTCAGGTTCTTTCTCATTGTCTCTGCTTTCTTGTAGATTAGACTCTAGGAGGTCAGTTATTCTATCCAATCTGCAGCATTCTTCAGTTCTTGCTTTTAGATTTTGATGAACAGGTCTTCTTCAGTTTTCTTCCTATCTTCAATTTCCTTGGTTAGCCTCATCACCCTGAATTCCATCTCATGTTTTAGGACAACAACTTATTTAGCTAAATTCTCACATTCCTTTGTTTTCTCTTTCAGGGCCTTGTCCTTATTGTTGTCTTCATAATGATTTACCAGTTGAAGAGGTTGCTCCTTCCTCTTTTCATTGGATTTGCTTAATTTTGCTTTTAAAGTCTCAATGAAGTCTTCAGCATTTTTAAGGTCCTCTTGCAGCTCTTTGGCTTCTACTCTAGACTGCTCAAGATCTTCTAATGTGAGTTTAAGTTGTCCTTGGAGGTTGTATTCATCCATTTTACTACCTTCCCAAATCTTCCTCAAGCTGTTAAACTTTTCAAGGGAACCTTGCTTTGATACCAATTGTTGGAATTAGGGCTGACAACTGAGAGGGGGGATGAATTAGTTGTCTTAAAGATTTTAAAGCTTGCTACAGCTAATTCTTCTTTACCACTTCTTAATAGATTAATGACATAATCATGAAAAGAAAGAATTAATAAAACATGAGCAGAAATATAAATAAAACACTTGACACCAAGATTTTGACATGGAAACCTAGTTAAGGGAAAAACCACGGTGGGGGTTAACCTACAAAAATTATACTCTGTTAAAAGTATTACAGAGGGGAAGGCACATGCCTTCAGGCTCACTACTCAAGAGAGGCTCATTGCCTACAAGAATGATTACAAAAGGATTACAGTTTATTTGAACAGATAAGTAGCATTTGTCAATGCAAGAATTTAGTTCTAGTTAACCATAGAATACTGATTTTACACACTTCATCTTTATTCTACCCTATTTACTGCTCTGCCATAATCTGGACCTCAAATCTCCTCTCTTTTGCACTTCTGTCTACCTATTTTACACTTAATCCATAT
Organism: Cunninghamia lanceolata; assembly: GCA_027924645.1. Lineage (NCBI taxonomy): Eukaryota > Viridiplantae > Streptophyta > Pinopsida > Cupressales > Cupressaceae > Cunninghamia > Cunninghamia lanceolata. Next base: position 1,862,526 of record BSBN01000195.1, read on the forward strand.
TCACATCACTATCTCACACCACATCACTCGAATCCATCAATTATATATATCCACATCAACAAACTTATTCACCTATTTGTCATCCTTATGAATAACTTAACAATATAAGTACTCTATTTTGTCAGCTGAATCCATACATCAATATTGATGCGTACCAGAAATAACACTTGCAGGTCACCATTCATGTCGGCCAATAACATTATATCCCATACACAACTCACCAAAACACTTCTACTAGATTCACACAAGGATCTAACACAAGTTGGCCTGTTCTTCACTAAACTGTCCTATCATATTAGGACCCAGTACTCAGATGCTCATAAATTTTAATCCGTTTGTCACTGAAGGCTGAAATCTTGGATTTAGATTTTTCTGACATTCCTATACACTCCCTTAGATTCGCAACATGCAATAATTAACTGGAGAGATCTGCTGACCAAAATACTAAACTTTGTTATATACCCTGTTCCTATCTATCCAGACTAGATTAAATCTTGGAAGCGACTTCTGGTATGATCTGATACTACACTGCAAATGTGTGGAATGGACTAAGTTGGCATCAATGACAATACATGACATGCCTTGCAGTGTCTCTTTCCAACAAAGTCTGCATTCTTGAATGGGGAGTTAGAAGAGGAAGTCTACATTGAGCAACTGGAAGGATTCCAACTATCAAATCAAGGTGATATGGTATGCAAATTGAAGAAAGCATTATATGGACTCAAGCAAGCTCCTAGAGCATGGTATGCAAGGTTGGATAAGTACTTATTGTATTTAGGATTCAGTAAAGGCACTGCTGACAATAATCTTTATTTCAAGATTAATGGTGATCAAATTTTGATTGTCAAAGTCTTTGTTGATGATATCATCTTTGGTGGAAATGAAGGCATGTGTATGAAATTTGTTGGTTAAATGCAAAAAGAGTTTGAGATGTTTATGTTTGGTGGAATGAATTTCTTTCTGGGTCTGCAAATCAATCAATCAGATAAAGGAATCTTCATATCTTAGTCTAAGTATGTAAAAGAGTTGTTAAAGAAGTTTGGGATGGAAGACTCTAAACCAGTATGTACTCCCATGATGACTGGCTACAAATTGAGCAAAACTGATGAATCACCCAAGACTGATAAAAAAAAGTATAGATACATGACTAGAGGATTATTTTATCTAACTTAAACCAAACCTAATATTATGCATGTAGTTTGTCTTGTTATAAGATTTTAAGTTGATCCAAGAGAATCACATGTGATGGCAGTAAAGAGAATCTTGGCATATTTAAAGGGCACTCTAGATCACAACTTATGGTATCCAAAGGATAATGATTTTACTCTCAGTGCTTATACAAATGCTGATTGGGCAGGAGATGTTGATGATAGAAAAAGTACAAGTGGAGGTGCTTTCTTCTTGGGAAATAGATTGGTTTCATGACTGAGCAGGAAACACAATTCAATCTCTTTGTCAACTGTAGAAGCAGAGTATATTGCAGTAGCATGTTGTTGTACTCAAGTGTTATGGATGAAGCAGACTTTGAAGGATATAAGAGCTGTTTATGAAGATCCAATTGCAATCTTGTGTGACAATACAAGTGCCATAAATATTTCCAAGAATCCAGTGATGCACTCAAGAGCAAAGCATATATCTATAAGGTATCACTTTTTGAGGGAAAAGGTGACAAAGAATGAAGTTAATTTGGAATATGTGTCCACAAAGGATCAAATTACATATATCTTCACTAAGCCTCTGCCTGAAGATATTTTTGAGTATCTTAGGAAAAAATTAGGGTCATTACACCTCTAGCTCTGAACTAAGAGGCAAAGGAATGCATTAGTCTAGTGGTGCCCAAAGATTCGTTCCTTAATATATATTGATGTTATGAGAGCTACCTCTTATGGGGAGTAGCTGAATGATGACAAAAGAGTTGGTTGTAGAAGTTCAAATTTGATCACAGCCGCAAAGTGCAAGTATGTGCCCTTTTCCATTGATGTCAAAGAGGGAGAGAAATCATGTGAAAAACTCAGAAGCAGAAAAGAAGAATAGATGTGTAAAGAGAAAGAGGGAGAATCATGTCTTGATGGTCTTTACAGTTTTTCACATCATATGTTACCATCAATGACAAAGGGGGAGATTGTTCCAAGTATGTGCCTAATCGGTGTTGTCATTGGTGTCAATTGTGCTCCTATCTTATTGTCTACTTGTAATGAGTATTAAGATACTTTGTATTTACTTATGTAAGTAATGTTGATGTTGAGGATATTGAGAAAATTAGCCTCTTTGGTAGAAATAGTGAGTTGCAATGGAAACAATGTATTGCATATAGAAGAACAGTCCAAAAGAATGCTCCGCATTTTTTGTAGCATGAATATCTTTGTCTATTGATTGGAAGTTACTTAGAAGTCCATCTGAAGATGCTATGTTCTGAGTTTGAGCCTCTATTATGAAGATTTGAGTGAGTTATGTTCACCAGAGTGAAAATAACTTTTTATGTATGTTTTGCAAAGACAAGGAGAAAGTGTTATGCTCTGCATTCCTTTGCATTAAAGTATTTTGATCTATGGTTCTAGATATATGTTTGAGATAACGTTAAGTGCCTTCAACTCCAATGGTTCATGATTTGGCAGTTCCCGAGATATCTTTTCTTTATGATAGTAGCTAACATTATTGTTTTTGTGCTCCAGTTTGAAGAATCTTCTTGACAGAGTGGTTAGAGATCATGTGGTTGTTCATGGTGATTACAATGTGCTTGTGGATGTCTCCTGATCATGTTCCTACCTTTGGATTGGTTCACAAAGAGAAGGGTGCTACCACAATAATGGATTACACTTTCTGGGACATCCTAATTTTTGCTAAAATCACATATTTTTAGAAAATATAATGATTTAAGCCTCGAAAGGTTCCATTTAAAGGATTTTAATTGAAGAGGGTTTGATCAAACCCCCTTAGATTCAAACCCCCTTGGATAGAACCCTTCTAGTTTTAAACCATACCCATAATGGAGTCTCCTCTACACCTATCAAAATGCTGATAAAAAACAAATTTTGATTTGTCTTTTGAGGTATCAAATGAATTCATTTAAAATTTATGCTTTGTAAGTATGTAGTCCTTATTATAAGCTTCCCAAAAAATATAATTTTAAATATATTTAATTTGATTATTATATTTATTTTTTATTTCTTGTGAATTTATGTTTTTCACCGACCATCAAGTTCTCTATTCTACACACATGGAAAATTAGTAAATTACTGAAACAAAATTCTAAAAAATATCTATGCACTAGGTATTGATGTCCTTGTTTCAACAAAAGAAAAAAATTGAATTTTGATACATACAGAAAAAGTTATGTTTTACGGAATACGCCTATGTCTAAATTATAATTGGTTTGACTTCAAAAATTAATTTAAAAATATATATTTAACAAAACATTATGAAACCAAATGCATACACTATATATTGGTGTTACCAATCTAAATTAAAAAGAATCAAAATTTTATCCTTTGTAGAAAAAAAGTTATGTGCTATGGAATACACATCACTTTAAAAAAAAAATGTTTACTATTAAAAACCAGTTATCAAAGGAGATGCAAAAAATTTACAATTTAACTCCAATTTTTTTAAAAAAATATATTTAAAATCTACAAACAAAATCTCACAAATCACTAGTTCACATCATCTTCAAATTCCTAATGGTTTAGCAGCTATAGGTGTCAGAACATGAATATTTAGTTCAAAATATTGATTTCAATGTCATGTTTGGCCAAAAAGTGTGACCCATTATTGTGGGATGACCAAGAAGTGTGGATCATGAAAGAAGAATGTTCTTGGAAAACCTAGTGTTAACTACAGTCTTTGCCGACTTGGTTGTTTTCACTATTTGCGGAGATGCATTGAACATTGTAGAAGCATGTTGTGGCGTGGAGGATTGTTTTCGAGTCCCAGCTAAGGCATGGAGTGTTCATCATACTTCTCTTCATCTTTCCTTAGCTAAATTTTGTAATAGGTCTAGACCTAATTCTGTGTATGTTTTGTAATGCCGACCTTAGAGAATGTTCCAATGGCTGATGAATGTAATGCTGACCTTAATGTACATTCCAAGGTTGATGAGTTGTATAAAAGCATGTAATAGAGTTGTGAAAAAGTGTGAGTGTGCGAATATGAAGAGATAAGTGCGAAGGTGTTAAAGAGAAGAGCAGAGAAGTAATATTGTGCTTCAATGGAACTAAATCCTAACATGGAGTAGATGCTACTTAATCAGTTCACCTCTTTGGTAGTGAGCCCCGTAGGTAGTGAGCCTCTATTTTTCAGTACTATTATAGCTCATATATTTATGTGGTCTAACACCCACCGTGGTTTTTCCCTTTTAGGGATTTCCACATAAAAATTTGGTGTCTGCTGTGTTGGATGTATGTTTATGATTAAGCTTATGGTTTTATGCTTTCATGATTAAATCTAATTATAAGCAATTAAGTTGTTGATGGTTTTATGTTCATATGAAGCTAAGTTTTTGTGACAATTGATTCACTGCCCCCACTCTCAGTTGTCTAGTGTATTTCAACAAATGTGACATGGAAGATGGTAAAGAGATACTAAAAGTAAGTAACACAATGCACCAAAACATATATTTTAGTGTTGGTCTCTCAAAGAGAATTAACATGATGACTTGTAGTTAGCCAAAACTAATTTTAACCATGATCCGTAGAATGTAAAAAATAATTTTAGAAGAATGATAACTATTGGTGTATATTTTACCTATGTATCATTTTACCTCACATGGGTAGAATACATGTATCATAAGCCTACTTAGGTGGGTTGTGTGGTGACTTGGAGAGTTTGACACAACTCTCCAAGATATGTGTTGCTACTCTTATGCCACTTGGTGGAAACCTTTTTCCACCTCTAGTTGAAGAAGTACTACTGCTTTCACTAAGTACAATAAATGTTTCTCCCAATAAGAGAGAAAATCATAGAAGGTTTATGAGACCCCCCTATAATACATTTCCTAGTTTAGTGAGGTTGGATAATCAACAAAGGATGTAGATGTAGATCAAAGAATGCCAAACAATGTTCTTTCCCTTGGGAAGAAATGAAAGAAACTGAAGATGCAGGATATCTTCCTATGTTGGAAGATGTGTGTATGATCCTGAATCATGCTGAAGCTGGCCCAAGGATGATGATGCCCATTGTAATGTATTCAAAGAATGCTCAGGTGTTCCCATGTCAATGCTAAAGGATGCCATAATCAAATTAGGTGCATGTCTAATAGATGAAGATGATGACAATCTAGAACTATGTGTAGATGGATGTAAAGCATGAATATTCGAAGAGGGTAAGGAAGCTGCAGCATCATCAAAATTATCATTGAAGAGAAGATAAATGTCCTAAATGTGTGCTTCCATTTCAGCAATGCAGGATTCTACAAATAGACAAGCAATGTTGAGTAGAATTATATCCTTATTGGTAATGTTAGGAAGAAAATTGTGATCCTACTGCAAAGATGTACTCAATTTTTTTGAAGAAGCGGCTCTAAATTTTGATGAAGCAATAGGAGCTGGTGGAGGAATGATGATTTCCTCTATGTCAACTAGACATTCTATATCTATATCATGATGTGGGATGTGTGTTGTAATCATAACAGGATCATGTAGGAATGGAGAAATATTTGAGTCTCCATGTATTTCTAAAATTTTGATCTATAATGCATGTGGGCATTCAATATCCATGATGGCATACAAAGCGGCATCTAGGATGTGTAAACTGATTAATCCACAAATATGATCACAATTATAAAACCACTTATCCTTATGAGATTGGTTACGTGGTTCAAGGATAAGTCCATACATATATTGCATCAGATTATGGTATCTAAAGTGTTTCAGGATTCCATCACACTAGGAATTATAATTACCCTTGTTTAGGTTGATTACAGAAGAGTGAGTTTGATGCAGGAGCATCTAAGGTGTATGGACAATCTTGCATCACCAAAAAGATATTTTAATTTCTGTTGTATATTTTCAATAATTGTTTGTGGGTTCTGAGAAATTAATATTTTAATTTGCAACAAATGTATTTTTCTGGGGCATATTGGTAAATGTAATTTTTGAGGAAGTATGCTCTCATAAATGTTTCAAAAGCATAAATGGTGGATTCTTCCATTTGGGCATCCCATTTCTAGGTGGAACTACTTGGTATGCATGTTATTGCATGTTCAATTGCATTCTTTGCATGCATTTGCATGTTGGCCACAAGCCTTGCATGTTGTTGCATGTCTGGGTTGTAATTATGAGACCCAGTCTCAGTAAAATGGGCATAACTTTCTCATTTAAGGTCAAAATAGAAAAATTCAAAATGTTTTAGAAATTTGGGAATAAGATGCACAAAACCCATAAACATTTTTAGAAAACTTGGGAAAATGAGGGAGCAGTGATAGGATAAAAGTGATAGGTTTTCTTGGTGGTTTAGTGGAGGTTGTTTTGAGAAACCAATAGTGGTTTCTTCTCAAGCAATTTCTATATATTGATGCTTTCTCATTTGGGGAAGAGGGACTTTTAGAGAAGTTGTGGTTGCATACCTAGATGTTGCCGGAATGAGTCCAGGATGTTGCAAAAGAATTTTGTTGCAGATTTTTCATGTATGAAACAAGGAAGCTCATAAGCTTCACATGGTTGTAATGCATTTTTAGATTTAATAAAATCCCTATTGTAGATTTCACTTCATTTTCTGTTGTTCTATTTTATTTTCAGCATTCTTGCATAGGCTTGTGTAAGTTTTTGTGTTGCAGATTTTGAAGGGAAAGGATTCCCTTTTCATTAGTGGTATCAGAGCAGGTTGTTCCTGAGTTTGTAGGAAGATCACCGAACGTGAGGCAGCTTGTAGCAGGACCTATGTGTTGTGATTGAAGATCAATGTGCCTCCTAGACTTGTCCAACATGGTAGAGGAAGAGGAAGAGGTGGTGGAGGAAGAGATCCATCTAGAAAGGAGATTAGAGCTCTCCAAAGACAATTGGATGCTTTGTGAGTAGTTTTTCATAGAAGAGATTTACATCAGGAAGAAGATGTTAGTGAAGAAGAAATTGAAGGGGAATTTGAAGAGGAAGAAGAGGAACCAATGGATCTTGGAGAAAGTAGATTACTGAAAGCCATTTCATAGATTGGAAAGAAGCCAAAGGTGGAGGTTTCAAATTTCAATGGAAGCCTAAATCTAGAAGAATTTTTTGAGTTTGAGGAGATTGAAGACCCTCACAGAGTGAGATTTTCAAGGACAAAGTTAAAAGGACATGCAAGTATTTGGTGGAGAGGAATTCAGCTAGAAAGAGGAAGAAGGGGAAAAGATAAAATTACCAAATGGGATAGAATGGTAGATAAGATGAAAAGACAATTTATTCTAGTGGATTATGAGTTGGAGCTTCTAAAGAAAATGCAAAGTCTGAAACAAGGAACCAGAACTGTGAAAGAGTACACAGAAGAATTCCGCAAGATCCTTAGCAGAACATGACATTCTGAAGCAAACAAGCAGAAAGTAGCCCATTACCTAAATGGATTAAGGCCAAGAATACAAGATGAATTGGCATTGGTGAGGATGAACACCATTGAGGATGCTTACCAATTTTCATTGAAAGTTGAAGAAAGATCTTGAATAAAAAGTTTGAAAGGAAATAGAGAGGACGAGATCATGGTCAAAGAACTAGAGAAAGGCCTTATGGGGAACAAGACAATAATCATAAAAATAAAAAATTTGAAGATCAGGGCAGTAGCAGCAAAAAATTAGAAATAAAAAAATTTATCCTCCGAGAGATAAAAATGTAAGAGGTTGAGAAAGATTGGGCAGAGGATCCGAAAGAGGTGGCTTTTCGGGAACCTATTATCGATGTGAAGAAGAGGGGCATAGAGCATATGAATGTCCTCAAATTCAAGAAAGGAACAACATGAGACCCAAGCATCATTCTAAAGCAGCGAATGTGAATGAGGAAGATATAGATTCATCACACTCTGAAGAAGCCGAAGAAGGAGTACTTGTTACAAGAAGAGCCCTGATGACCAAAGGAAAAGAACTAGATTAAAGGAGAACATTGCTCTGAACAAGATGTAAGTGTGAAGGTAAATCATGTAACATGATTGTTAATGGTGGTAGTACTAACAATATTATTTCTTCAAAGAGATGATGAGTAAATTGCAGCTAGAGAAGAGAAAACACCCGCACCTGTATAGGATAGCCTGGCTACAAGATGACAAGAAATTTTTGGTCAGCGAAAAAATCTTGGTAAAATTTAATATAGGAAATTATTATGATGAGATTTTGTGTGATATTATGCCTATGGATGTTTTTCATATGTTATTGGGAAGACCATTTGAAATTTTATAGAAAGGTCACACATGATGGGTATGCTAACACATACTAATGAAGGATGGAGTTCAACATAAGTTGAAGCCATTCAAAGAGGAAATGGTTAAGGTATGTAATAACACTGGTAATTGTTTGACATATGGAGTTAAAGAGTTAGTGAAAGAGAGTGAGGATGATGATTCTGATTTTCTAATGCAAGTTGTAGCAGTGTTGATTAATTCAAGAGGGATATAATGTAAGTTTTAGTAGAAAGAGAAAAAGAGGTAAAATCTTATTTGTGTGAGAATTTTGTTGAATCTGATTTTTTTGGGGGTAATGAGATCAGCAAAGAGAAAAATATTGTAGAAATAAATACACTAGAAAATGAAGGTGCAAGTGAAGAAGAAGATGAGCAGGTGAAAGTTGAGTTGATTGATGATCTCTTGATTGATAAAAAGATTATGGAAGATGAAGATCTTAAAACTAATAGCTTGTTACAGGATGGGAAATCTGAATCCCTTGGTTATTTTATTGACATTGATGTGAATGCAGAGGAGAAAGAGTTTGTAGCTGAACCTTGTCTTTCAGGAGACATAGTGAAAGAGGAATAGGGTGATCCCACAATAGTGGGTTACACTTTTTGGCCAAAGTCGACATTGAAATGAACATTTTGAAAAAAATCTTCACTTTTGAACACCTATAGTTGCTAAACCGTGAAGAATTTGAAGATGATGTAAACTAATGATTTGTCACATTTTTTCTATAGATTCTAAATATATATTTTTTAAATTTTTTGGAATCAAATTATATTTCCTTTTCTATCTCCTTCAATAACTAGTTTCTAACAGTAAACAACATTTTTAAAGAGTGACGTGTACTATGTAAAACATAATGTTTTTTATATGAAGGATAAAATTATAATTTTTTCAAATTTAGATTTTTAACTATGATATCTAGAGGATGCATTTGGTTTCATACTGTTTTATTGAAAATTTTTCTTTTAATTAACTTTTGAAGTCAAACCAATTACAATTTAGACATAGGTGTATTGTGTAAAGCATAACTTTTTTTGTATGTATCGGAATTCAAATTTTTTTTGTTGGAATAAAGACATCAATACCTAGAGGACACATATTTTTTAGAATATTTTTTCTATATTTTCCTATTTTTTCGTATGTACGAAACATAGACCTTGATGTTCATTAAAAAACCTACATTCACAGGAAATAAAAAATGAATATAATAATCAAATTAAATATATTTAAAATTATACTTTTTGGGAAGATTATAATAAGGACTACATACTTACAAAACATAAAATTTTAAATGAATTCATTTGATTCCCCAAAAGGTAAATCAAAAGTGGTTTTTTATCAGCATTTTGATAGGTGTAGAGGAGACTCCATGATAGGTATGGTTTAAAACTAGCGGGGTTCTATCCAATGGGGTTTGATCTAAGGGGGTTTGATCAAACCCTATTCAATTACAATCCTTTAAATGGAACCTTTCAAGGCTTAAATCATTATAATTTATAAAAATATGTGATTTCAACAAAAATCAGGATGTCCCAAAAAGTGTAACCCATTATTGTGGCAGCACCCAATACAATGTTGCAAAGGATGAATATGATGGACAAAATGTTGCAGCAGTCTCAAGGAAGGAGAACATTATTGAAATGCAGAACAGGTATGGTTTAAAACTAGCAGGGTTCTATCCAAGGGGGTTTGATCTAAGGGGGTTTGATCAAACCCTATTCAATGACAATCCTTTAAATGGAACCTTTCAAGTCTTAAATCATTATAATTTATAAAAATATGTGATTTCAACAAAAATCAGGATGTCCTAGAAAGTGTAACCCATTATTGTGGCAGCATCCAATACATTATTGCAAAGGATGAATATGATGGACAAAATGTTGCAGAAGTTTCAAGGAAGGAGAACATTATTGAAATTTAGAAAAGAGCATTACAAAACATTGATTTTCTACAGTTTACTAGTGCATACTGGTGGGAGTTGGATTATGTGAATAGAGGGAGGAAGAGAGGAAAAATGAAAGAAGGAAGAGACATTAAACTCCAGAGAAAACTAGTGATGCATATTCAAGAAGCTAAGAGAAGTGGATTCAGTAAAAGCACAGGATTTAAAAATGTTTATGAGTTTCACTCATGAAACATTTCAATCTACCATGGGTGTCTGATGCAGGAGCATCCACAGTGTATGGGAAATCTTGCATCACCAAATAAATATTTTAATTTCTATTGTATGTTTTCAATAATTGTTTGTGTGCTTTGAGAAATTAATATTTTAATTTGCAACAAATATATTTTCCTGGGGCATATCGGTAAATGTATTTTTTGAGGAATTACACTCTCATAAATGTTTCAAAGGCATAAATGGTGAAATCTTCCATTTGCATCCCATTTCTAGGTGGGACCACTTGGTATGCATGTTATTGCATGTTCAATTGCATTCTTTGCATACATTTGCATGTTGGCCACAAGCTTTGCATGTTTCATGTCTGGGTTGTAATTATGACACCCAGTCTCGGTAAAATGGGCATAACTTTCTCATTTATGATCAAAATAGAAAAAATTGAAATGTTCTCGAAAGATGGGAATGAGGTGCACAAAAACTAGAAATGTTTCTAGAAAATTTGGAAAATGAGAGAGCAGTGATAGGATGAAAGTGATGGGTTTTCGTGGTGGTTTATTAGAGGTTGTTTTGTGAAACCAATAGTAGTTTCTTCTCACGTAATTTCTATATATTGATGCTTGTTCATTTAGAGAAGGGGGGCTTTTGGAGAAGTTGTGGTTGCATACCCAGATGTTGTCAGAATGAGTCCAAGATGTTGTAAAAGAATTTTGTTACAGATTTTTATGTATGAAACAAGGAAGCTCATAATCTTCACGAGGTTGTAATGCATTTTCAGATTTAATAAAATCCCTGATTTCTCTTTATTTTCTATTGTTCTATTTTATTTTCAGCCTTCTTGCATAGGCTTGTGTAAGTTTTGTGTTGCAGATTTTGAAGGGAGAGGATACCCTTTTCATTAGAGTTTCATATCCCATGATTACAAATAGGTTAATTCCTTTAGACAAAAGAAATCAACACATTAGGCAACCCTTCTGATTAGGTGACCCCCCAAATTTTGGCACTTTATAAATTAGTGTGATTTACAATGCAACAAGGTCCAATGCATGGGAAATGAACAAACATGAACTTTTACAAAAAAAATGGTGCTTAATTTGGAACCACCAAGTAAAAGTTATTACAAAATTAATTTCCCATAAGTGACCTATTTTAATACATTCACACTAAAAAAATAGAGAAAGATGCCCTCTGGCGAGATGAGCCTAGCCGTCCAATCACTCGTTGGAGTTGGTAAAGATTGAAGAATACAATGGTTTTGATTCGTGAGGAGGAATTCAACTCCTACCAACCCATGCCTCACCCTTCATCTTTGACAAGTGAAAATACAAGGTTTTTAAAAAACCATAATCTCTCCAAAACAATTTTTCCCAAATTTTGTTTAATTACCTCCTATTTGTGAGAAAATTTCCCCCAAATATTTACACCCCCTTTTTTTGTATTTTTTATTCCATAGTGCATGATGTAACTTAAAAAATCCTTCGCAAAAAAAAACACAAAAAAGTTAGTGTATATTTCACCTATGTATTATTTTACCTCACATTGTTATAATACACATGTCGTAAGCCTACTTAGGTGGGTTGTGTGGTGACTTGGAGAGTTCAACATAACTCTCAAACATATGTGTTGTCACTCTTATGCAACTTGGTGGAAACCTTCTTCCACCTCTAGTTGAGTGTTGAAGTCGACTTCTAAGTCAATTCAACCTCTCTACACTATTTGTACACATCATTGTTCATTATCAAATTACTCTATTTTGTAATTAGTAATGATTTAGTCAATCTTTTTTCTAATATGGTATTAGATCTTCACTAGGCATCTTTCTAGTTCATTAGGAGCCACAGACTAATTTGGAAACTTTGTGATCTTGTTTTTGTGTGTGTGTGTGTGTGTGTGTGTGTGTGTGTGTTTTTTAATAAAAAGGGTAAAAAACTATATTGAAATTTAGAAAAGAGCATTACAAAACATCAAAGGGCCAAGGCCCCAGGAATCCATAAGAAACAACCATACAAAGCATGAAACAACATCATCCTTCACCAATACCATTCCCATCCTCGGCAAGAATCCTCTCCAAGTCATGTCGGAGCTCATGAGGAACCTGCTCCCACTCATCAATCTTCTAGCTATCTAAATGCTTAGAGGCCCACTTAGCCAAACAATCTGCTGCCCTATTCCACTCCCTTGGAATATGGACAAAAGACACCATCTCCATCAAAGAACTTATCTGTAGAATCTGCTACACCATCATAGCCAACTGCCAACTAACATTAGATACCTTCTATTTATTCAGCAAATTAATCAAAACCTATGAATTAGACTCATAGATAACCTTGCGCCATCTCAAAGAAAAAGCCCTCTCCAAAGCGTAGAGGATCTCCAAACCTTCCATAAGGTTGATAGTCTACACTCCATGAATAGAAAAGAAAAAAACCACTGATCCTAAAAAATCCCTACCAGCCCCACCAATCCTAGTAGGTCTAGGATTGTCCCTTGAAGAACCATCAGTATTGAGCTTCAGAATGCCAGCTGAAGGGGGTAGCCAACTCCCCACCCTTTGAACTTTCTTATTCACCTGCCTTCCTCTCTTGACACAAGCAGAAGCTGGAGACAACCCCTGAATACCCAATCTATCCACTAGCTCAGCATCCCCTTTCTCTAAAGGGAACACCACATCACACTTAGCTTCCACCGTATTTCCAATCATACCCATAATTTTGTGCCAAACTTGTTGAATCAATAGCTTCTCACCTTGAAATATTCTTCGATTCTATTCCAACCAAATCTGCCAGAGTATGAAGGAAGGCCCAACATACCACACATCTTACAAGAAAGAGGCCATAGAAAGAGGTCTACATAGACTACTCCAAAAATCCACCAAGGAGGATGCATGAACACAGGGTCTTTTCCAAACTTCCCACCAAAAATACCAAAACTACAAAGTCAAGGGAGAACAGAAAAACAAGTGAGAGGAGTCCTCCTCTCCACATCCACACAAAACACACTTAGAAGGACCCTGAAAACCCTGCTTCCGAATATTATCCCATGTCAAGCACCTATTCCAAGCCAAAGTCCAAATAAAGCAGTTACACTTTAGCCAAGAAAGCTTATTCCACACTTTCTTCCACCAGTGAACCTCCACCCCATCTAGCTGGTGAGATAACAACACCTGATATCTAGAAGCACCAGTATAGACACCCTTAGGATTAGGAGACCAGGAAAGAACATCCCCTTCCTGGAGGGAGCTATGACGTCTATGAGAAAGGATACTATGAAGCTCAACACACTCCTCCTCCATACCAACAACAGGCCACTCATCATGATTCTTCCATCTCGCCACCACTAACTACCCATGAGAAGAAAAGGACTTGAAGTCACTCACCCTGGACCATCCTGCCTCACAGAACCTCTGGTACAGAGTCACCAAATTAGGAAACTAAGAAACAATGGGAGGAAAACCATCCCAAGAATCAGACCAAAAATGAGTTTTTGTCCCTCTTTTACAAATCTAAAATAAGCCATCCTTGATCAGAGCAACCCCTTTCTTGAGTGTACTCCAAATCACCGAGCCTTTCCCCCACCAGGGGATACCGAGAAATATCAATTTGAGGGATCCCTGGGAAGTATTTCTATGTTAATATCCTGGCCTAGATCCCATCCTGCTCCACACACCACCGCCAATACAATTTAGCAGCCAACGCCATCCCTAACAATGATGACTGCCTTAACCCAAGGCCGCTAAACTACTTCGGGCTACAAATAATGTCCCATCTGACAAGGCTCCATTTAGAGGACAATAAGCTACCAGCCCATAAAAACTATCTTGCTAAGGAATCCAATTCCCTAACAAAACACAAAAGGGGCCAACTAAATCATACATCTATAAATGGGAAGGGATTGCACCACAGACTTGAGCAACTAAACACGACCCGCAAAGGACAACCAATGGTGTGTCCAATGATTAACTTTCACATGAAATTTATCCAGAATATTCTGCCAAGAATCCCTGGGTAGTCTTCCAACAGAGATGGGAATACCAAGATAGGTCAAAGGGAGAACCCCAGTCTGAAATCTCAAGATATGAGCAATTCTCCTTTGAATGGAACCTGGAGTATTGAAGAAAAAGATGGAAGACTTCTCTTCATTAATCATTTGGCCCAAAGCAACAAGATAAACATCCAATGCCTTGCATAAATTTGAAGGTTCCCTAATTATAGCCATACCCATCAAAGCAGTGTCATCAACAAATGGTAAGTGAGATTGTAGAAGTAAACCACCTCCCCACCCCCACCCCTGAATGAAACCTAACTCCACATTCCTTCTTATCAAACATCCCAGACCTTCAACAACAAGAAGAAACAAGTAAGGAGAGAGGGGGTCACCCTGTCGCAAACCCTAAGAGGCACCAAAAAGCTCAGAGTGCTCACCATTTATTAACACAGAGAAGGAGACCGAAGTAACACAACTCATAACCCAATAAATCCACTCATCCCCAAAACCAAAAGCACCAAGAACCTTCCGAAGGAAGGACCATCTAACTCTGGCATAAGCCTTAGCCATATCAAGCTTGATGAACATTGCCTTATCTTTGGAACTAGCCATAGAGTGAATGGTTTCAGTTGCGATAACAACCCCATCTAGAATCTGTCGTCCTGCCACAAAACCACTCTGTTCCTTAGAGATCAACACTTTAAGCCACTTTTTCAACCTATCAGCAATCAATTTAGAGATAATTTTATAAATTACATTACAAAGAGAAATAGGATGAAATTGACTTAACCTATCCGCCCCATCATACTTTGCGATGAGAGCAAGGAAGGTAGAATTCAAAGCTTGTAATATCTATTTATTCCTATGAGACTCCTGAACAACCGCCAACAAGTCCGACTTGATAATCTCACAGAATTCTTGAAAAAACTCAATCAGGAAACCATTAAGGTCAGGAGCTTTCCCCCTCTTCATTTGAAACACAATCCCCTCTAGCTCCTCAATTGAAATATCACTCATAAGATGCTCATTCATCTCCCTAGATAGCAAAGAAGGGATACAAGAAAGGCCTTGAGCTTCCTCATCAGTACCCCCGTGCATGTCCTCCCTGAATAATGAAGCAAAATATTGCAAAGCCTCACGTGAGATTTCATGAAAAGAAGAAAGAGTTTCACCCCTATCATTCACTAGAATAGAAATAGAATTGCCATGTCTCCTGGCTTTCACCAAGTTGAAGAAAAAAGTAGTATTTTTATCCCCTGCCTGAAGCCACTCAATCCGAGCCTTTTATTTCCAAAAAACTTCCTCTCGTAGCTCACACTCTTCCAGTGCTTTCAAAGCCCTAGTCTCCTCTTGCAATAGGTCCTCAATCACTCCATCCTCCCTGATCAACCTTGTAATACCATCCAAATTAGCCTAGGAAGCAAACTTAGCATGGAAAATGTTTCCAAAGCATTGTCGATTCCAATGTTTAAGCTGATACTTGACAACTTGAAGTAACTTAGCAAAAGTATACATTGTTGTACCATAAGCAGGTCTACCATACCTCCACCATTTAGCAACATAGTTATGGAGAGAGGAGTCATGCAACCACATAAACTGGAACTTGAAAGAAGGAGACCGAGGCACACAAGCTAAAGAAATAGCCAACTTGATAGGCCAATGATCTGAGCCCCTCCAATCCAAAATTTTAGAGCTAGAAGACCACAACCCACCAACCCAGTAGTAAGAAACTAGAAAGCAGTCAAGTCGTTCTGCAATGCAGTTATTCCCAATCCTCTGATTGTTCCAAGTAAACTAGCCATTAATGGGCTTGATATCAACAAGATTTAAAGCTGAGATGTTATCTTGAAGTAGCAACGTAGAAGGCTCAAGCCTCGCAAAACCACCCCACTTCTCAGCCAACTCAAAAATAGCATTAAAGTCTCCAGCCATAATCCATGGATGGAAAGGAACCATGCTTCAGACAAACCAGATATGGGACCACAAAAGTTGCTTACCCTGAAGTTTAATAGGTACATAGATATTGGAGAAGAGAAGAGACTCCCCCATATCAAAACAAGACGCAATCATAGAGATAGAAGATTGAAAGGACAACCACCAAAGAGGGCGGATCTTTCGAGGATTCAAAAAACAAGCCACTCCCCCAGTAGACCCTTGAGCACCAATACACTGGCACTCTTGACTCCCCCACAACTTGGGCACTAAACCAAACATACACTTCACTGATAACTTAGTTTCCTGTAGGAAAAGAACATTAGGAGATTGACTTCTAACCAAATCACGAATAGCTTTTTGTCGAGGGCCACTGTTCAAGCCCCTTACATTCCATGATAGAACAATCATTTCAAGGGGCCCAAAAAATGGGAATCCAGAGTCTTAACAGACCCTGACTCTACCAAAGTTTCCCCTGTTAATTTAATCTTTTCCAAATCTTTTTTTCTACCAAGCTTGGAAGACTTCTCCCCAGCCCCTTTTTTTGGATCCTTTTGATGAAGACCCAAATGAAAAGAAGAAGACTTATTATTCTTCACCCCCTTAGTACCTACATTCGAAATAAGAGGAGATCCATCCTCCCCACCTTTCTTCCCTACTATAATAGGAATCGATTTCACCTGGACTCGATTTGAACGTCTATGTCCATTTGCAAAGCCCTATTATCCTGCAAAACCTGAGTAGCTTCAGAAAGAAGGCCCTCCTATCCTGTACCCAAAGCACCCTGATCCAGATTCACCAAGCCCGGATTCACTTCCTGCTAGCTGAGATCATCTAAAACTTCAAATCTGTTGAAAGAATCTTCATCCTGCCTTTCCTTTGAATCCTCTTTTGACCACAATTCATGTTTCAAGCTTTGACAAGAATGAAACCATCAGCCCCATCCACATCACTAGGAATGGGTTCCTTCCCCTTTTCAACCCTAGGGGGATTGCGGGGAGGTTGAGAAGGCTGGGAATCCACAGGCCTAGCCTTTGGGCATCTCCTCTGCAAATGTCCATATTCATGACAGAGATGACACCGAAAAGGAAGAGTCTCATAGTCCAATTGCTGCACCCAAGAGAAAGAACCCGCACACATATCCACCGAATCTGGCAAAGGTTTACGTAAATCAATCTCAACACAGATATGAGCAAAATTCATCACCTTTTTAACTTGAGTCTGCTGTGAAGCACCAACTGGTTTTCCTAGTATCGAATCCAGCAAGTGCAAAACATCATCCCACCAGCATTCCACAGGAAACCTCAGAAGCTGAACCCGGTTCAGAAGCTCTTCAATAGGACTGAATCCTGCATGCCAATGTTTAATAAATGACCCAATCTGATTGTGAAAATAGGGACCTCCTTCAAAGGCCTTGTTGCGATCCACCAATTATTTGAATGAAACCATGAAATAGTTATTTGCTAAAAGCATAACCTCCATTTCTCCCTCTGGCATCCAATTCCGTTGAGCCCACAATTCAAGAAATTGTAATGAAACATGCATCCCCATAAACTTGCATAGCAATGCATGCTTTGAATAATAGTCAATATCCTCTGCAATCATCTCCAGTGGGATAACTAATTTTAGCCTCTTCTCACAATGTTCATGACATCCATTGATCTTTGTAATCCGTGTACTGCCAGACAAACTTGAACCAACCAACCCTGGATCTGGTGTGAACAAGTTATTATTAAAAACCTTCAAAGCATGTGAAGGAGAATTTGTACCAACCATTCCTGAGCAAAATTCCATCTTGGGACTAGCCCCTGAAGACTTCCCGATCGGCATTGAAACTAAACAAGACCCAAGGCGGGCATGCAGGCCCCCGAGAAAAAAGAACCACCACTAGGGTTTAACTGACCCACCACCTAGCACCACCTTCGAACTGTAGACCCAAACCAACTAGGCACAAAAACCCCACCTGCGGCTTCCAACCAGGCACAAAACCCTCGCATGCTCAAGGAGAAAGAGACATCGATGTAGATGAAAACAATTTGCACTGAAAAAAAAATCACAACCCCAAACCTCCCCAAAACACAAGCACTCCCCACACTTCGTACGACCAAGAAAAAACTAGAGGATCAAGCTAGGGCATGAACTCCCTAGCTCGACATGCAAAGCAAAAAATTGACATCCAAGGACATGAGTGTCGTTTGTGTGTTTTGTCAGTAGCATGGAAAACCTCTATTTTTTGAGTATGTAAAAAGGGCTAAACTAGTTTGTGGAAGTGTAAAGCTATGGTGTGGAAGAATAGAAGGCCAATTTGTATGACTTTAGAGGCACATGCTAATTTATTGGCATTGTAATCTTATGTTAGGGTCGATCTACGTCTATTTGAGTCACTTTATTCTTATGTAGGTCATTTTGCAAACACATGATCTTATTCCCTCTTCTCACATTTATCTCACGCCATACACAGACTTCATACAAGGTTCTCTAGGTTATTGTTTGGAGGACATCCTTGTTTGTGGTAATCTTCTTCTAGCTAGTCGGTGGCTTCTTCCAATGGCTTGTTGTTCGTTGTCTCTTTTTGCAATATAAAGTCATGCTTTGTCTATGATTTTTGGCTCTATAAGCCATTTTGGGCTCCTTAAATCAGAGTTGCATAAACAAAATAGAGGAACTATCTCAACCTCATAGAGGAAAAATGCTCTCCTTTCATCCCAATGCCCAAGCGCCCAACTCTGCTGACCTATGTGGCATCCACATTAAACGCCTATGATGAGCTAACTTCCTCTATTTTCTATAGAACAGACCCTCATTTGACCTGCATTTGGAAGGTGTTGCCATTATCCTTGGTCATCCCTACATTATTTTTTGGCATTTTCCCTAAATTCTTCCCTTTCCCAAAACTTGTGCCCTAATTTTATTTTCTAATGAATTTAAAATTATGCTTTAAACAAAATAGACATGTTAAACATTTAAAATTATGTTTTTACAAATAGGGGTATTTAAAAATTAGGGGCAAAATTGCTTTGTGAGAATCAATGGTTATTTCAACCTTGCATCTTCACCTGACAAAGACAAAGGATGAGGCCCAAGTTGGTAGGAGGCCAATACCCCTCACAATCAAAACCATTGTATTCTATTCCCTTTTTCTGATTCCAACGAGTAGTTGGAAGGCTAGGTCCATTATCACCATATGAATTTTTTTCTAATTTCTAGTGCACATGTATTAAATTAGGACATTTACGAGAAAATGTTTATGTTATAACATTTGATTGGTAGCTTGAAACTGAGCACCATTTTTTGTTTAAAACTTAATAATTTTCATTTTCCACATATTGGTTCTATTTTCATTGTAAAACACACTTAGTTATAAAGTTCCAAAACTGGGTGGTAATCAGGGTTATCCACACACTCAGCTATAAAGTGCCACATATTAAGGGGGGTGTCATCGACTTTTTTCCTTCTAAGATATCTAAGTCTGCAACATACATCTTATTTACATGGTTTTATAAGTGTTATCAATTCTATCTCCAAGAACTTCTATTGATATTGGGACCTTGAAAACACCCAATGAGATCTGTATAGCTCTTTGGAAATGTCAATGAACAAAGAAGTCATGAGCTCATAAGTATAAGTCTAAGAAACTCTAATACTATAGAGGATTATGTCACACAATTTAACTCAATGAGGTTGCAACTAAAATAAGGTGGGATGGAGTCATATCAACCCTAGTTTAGCATTGGCATCGAGGTACACAAGAAGCTTCAAGATTCATGCATCTTTTCTCTCTTTTGGAGGGTATATTTTTCCCACAGGGTTTTCTACATTATCTCCACTTCATTAGAGGTTAAATTATTGTATATGGGTACCTGATCAAGCCTAGTTTTAAGGACCCATCCTTATTTGTGCCCACCGAAGCTATGCTTAAGGGGGGTGTAAGTGTATATTTTACCTATGTATTATTTTACCTCACATGGATAAAATACATGTGTTGTAAGCCTACTTAGGTGGGTTGTGTGGTGAGTTGGAGAGCTTGACACAACTCTCCAAGATATGTGTCTCCACTTTTACGCCACTTGGTGGAAACCTTCTTCCACCTCTAGTTGAGTGTTGAAGTCGACTCAACCTCTCTACACTATTTGTACACATCTTTGTTCATTCTCAAATTACTCTATTTTGTAATCAACAATGGCTTCTAGTTGATCTTGTTTCTAATAATAACAAGAATCAGAAGTTCATATATTTTAAATATTTTAGTGTCTAAATATTATGTTCTACAAAAAGAGTTTAAAAATCTCAACACACAAATAGAAAAAAAAAAAGAAAAGAAAAAACTAATTGTGCATACAAGGCTCATAGAACTTGAGTTTAAAAAGACAAATCTAATTTAAAAATGAGACCAAGGCTCTTACTTGTAAAAAACTAGCTAGCTTACAAACCAATAAAAGTCCCCTCCAAAAGCAACTAATACATCAATGCCCCTAATAGTGCATGAATTCCCATATGAATTTCACACATGGAAAATTTGAGATGCAAATAAAAACTCTTATTCAATTTGATTCTTCCACTCAATATTTGTAACTATATCTAATCGAGCTAGAATGGAAGAGTTTGTTTTTGGCATGAACTATATGTCCAATATTATGGTATGCTAT
Organism: Cunninghamia lanceolata; assembly: GCA_027924645.1. Lineage (NCBI taxonomy): Eukaryota > Viridiplantae > Streptophyta > Pinopsida > Cupressales > Cupressaceae > Cunninghamia > Cunninghamia lanceolata. Next base: position 1,883,550 of record BSBN01000195.1, read on the forward strand.
GTTTAATTCTTTAAAAATTCTATTTGTGATGCAAGAGCATCCAGGCGAACTAGCAATCGACATCACCAAAAAAAAATTGTAGTTTGTTTTGTTTTCTAGTTTTGGTTAGTTTTTGTTGGTATTTCTTAGCCTTGCAGTACAGGTGGAAAGAGAAGATTTGCAATTTTCATTTTTTCATAGTTTTGGGTCCTGAGGCATAACAAACTGAGTTCATGGAAATAATTATTCAGTTAAATTGATGAAGTTTCATGACAAATCCTCACACAGGCATATTTTTAGGAGCATCTCTGAATTATTGAAGAAGGTTTCAAAGTCAAGCTTTTTCTAGTTTCTTAGATTTAATGATTTTTTGACTTGTGTTGGCAGATTCATGAATGCTTAATATATTGAGCTCCGTGAGGTTTGGTATAGAATAGTTTGGAAGAAAGATTTAAAATGTTGAAATACATGTCTCTGCAATTTTTTAGGAGATTATGAGCCCTTGGTGAGGAGTTATTGCAAAAGTCAATTTTATGTTGCAAGGTGAAGACACTAGCAAACATTGATGTAACTTTTGAAGGTGACAAAGACATTCAATGATGAAATATCAAAATATTTTGTAGAATACAATAGAATTCATGCATTTGAGATTTTTATGTTAATAATCGTAGTTATGGAAATTAGTTGGCACATCATTACTCTTTTGTGTTGATGGCGATTACTTGATGGTGTTTGATCATCATTGCCACCATGGATTTGTTGGGATGTTGTGAATGGAGGTGGGAATTTGTTAAATAGCTTGAATCCAAGTTTTCATCCATGGTTGATCAGTATTTGTGTGCTCTATTCAAGAGCATGGCTAATATGGTGGTTGTCTATATTACACATTTGATAGTTTTCTTTGTTGTGACCAAGGTCCAGTGCAAGAGTGAGAAAAATAGGCTTGGTTTATATTTAATGATTTAATGTAATTTCCTTTATACTTGTTTCAATATTGGGTGAATTTTATTAATGCAATCTTGGTGCGGATTTGGTGGTATGATGAAGACTTTCCTTAATGTCTTTAGAGATTGGAAGGTGCCTACTTAATTTGAATCTGCAATACAAACTTGATGATTTCTTTGTTTATTAAACATGGAAAAGGTGTGCCATTTTAATGAGTTGTGTGGCAGCCATAGGCTTAAATTTTCTTCCTTTGTTGTAATACCTCTCAGAGGCAATTAAAACAAAATAGGACAGATGAAAAGGTGTTAAAATTAGAAGGTTGTGTAGGAGATAAAGCATCCAATTCGAGTGGGTCTTCTAACAAAACTTACACCTGCAGATTCTAGTGCATAATTTGGCATATGAAACACCTTATTTGGGGCATCTAAACTTAGGATACTACTATATTGCAAAAAATGGGTGTCATCACATGGAATGCACAAGTTGCAGGTTATACACAAAATTCATTTGTTAACATGGATTTAGAACTTTCATGTTGAAATGCCAGAATATGAAGTGTTAACAATAGGGCAATGACTAGAGAGAATTGTTCCATGTAAAAAGAACATCAACAATTGGGAGAGGCATCGCCTTATATCCCTAAGATCATTCAAGTTCATCTAAATAAAAGCATATAAGCAGATGGATGGGAATAGCAAATGGGGTTGGCTAGGGGAAAAGCACAGAGTAGAGAGAAGAGGAAGGACATGAAGGAGTGTGTAGGGATCAACCTATAGAAAGGTATACCACAAATTGTAGTGTGATAAGCACAAAAGAATGTGTAGAGTTCAACCATTGAAGTAATAGGTGAACATCAGTGTACAGAGTGTGGTAGAAATAGGACAAGTGTAAAGTCTGCTAGTTTGAAGAAAGAAGAAAGGGGAGCTACAGAGAGTGGGTAGGGTACTTGTGTGCAAAAGAAAGGACAAAAGGATAGCATTGTTGTAATGCCTACTCATGAAAATATCAATAAATGACAATAAATTAGTAAATTAGTCAAAAATAATGAAAATAAAATATGATTATAGGAGAAAAATTACTAATTTTAAATAATAAACTTCATATATATTCATTGTAAATAATTTTGAAGATACAAATGCTTCTTATACAATTATACGCATTTGCAATAAATGTCATAATCTGAGCATCCTTTCACAAGATGGAGATTTCTTTCTCAACTCCAGTGTCCTGCATAATTATCAGACTTGTATCCGTACAACTAAATGTAAACATTAGTTGCACATAGATAATAATTAAACATATTAGAAAGTAGTTGCACTAGATGATGAGACAAAGGCCCTAAGGGGCCGACCTAATGTATCGGGGGCTCATGTTGGCCTTGCCTACGTACGTATGGCGTAGAGACTTCGTAGTTCGAAACAAAAAACTTACAACCACATGATGATACCAAACAAATCTAAACCACTAAAATGATGTTGACATATTTTCAATCTTTGCTACAAATTTGCGTTTCAATCCATACTTGAGGATAGAAGAATATTAAGGTTTAGCTTCTCATTCTCATAAAACCTCACAAGTTATCTTTTCAAACTACTATGCAAATTACTATTTAATTAATTATGCAAGTAACAAGTTAACATTAGATAAGGATATTACATCAATAAAGAACATTCAATATGAATACACTCCTTTGATTACCCACAAACAGATAGATAGTCTTCAATTTAAAATCTAAGTCCTAAAATGACATCATTGATGATGATCAACCACCTTAAACACATCAATACATAAGAAAAGTCTCAATTAGACAATATAGTAAATTATAATCACCTAAACCATGAATCAAATTCTTTGTCATAACTTTCTAGACATTAAGTTCATATAAATTAAGATGCTTAAGTGAAAACTATAACTATAAAATAAATCGCTTACACCTTTAAAAGGAAGACTCATAAGTATCTAAGAACCCATATATATACAGAACAAAACTGAGAAGTATTTTTATATCTGAATCTAATAAACATACCTATAGAATTTATGTTGATCTTTCGAATGCAAAGAAGATAATATATATTTCCCTATTATTTATTTTCTATGTATCCATTGCTGTTAAGAAAATCTAGATTATAGTAAATGACATTATAACATTAAATAAACTAAAACTATTAACATAATTTATATTATAACTATTATTATCATGCAAACGAATATAAAGGTTTCCCTTATAATATAATAAGGGTTATAATGTTATCTTGAGAGATATAATATCTCTATGGGTGCTCGACAAGTTAACTACTATAGAAAATTTCACAGAATTTTTAAATGCTTTAAATTTCTATAGACTTGGGTTACTAAAATGAATTGTTTTAAATCCAAAAGAAAAGCTTGGGTCGTAGCTTTGGCTTTTATTGTATAATCTCACTGAGATATCAAGAAAAGGGACACAAATAGTAATCCTAAACACAAAAGATTAAATACAAAACCTAAGTTTATAATAGCAACTCTAGAATCATTACGGAATTACTTTTATCATTGTCTTAGTTGAGAAACAAGAACTTAATGAATTGATATGTCACTCCTGATAGAAAATAAAGTTAAACTTTAGAGATATTCTGAATCATTAAATAGTTTTACATTGACATCTAATTTAAATAGGGGAACAAAGTTTATATTCTATTCGAATACCATGGTTCATGATTGAATTAATATGAGCAACATCACAGATAGAAAGTTATTAACATCGTAGAAAGAATGATTGAATTCTAATTATTTCAAGATTGATTTCGTATGGTATATATATATATATATATATATATATATATATATATATATATATATATATATATATATATATATATATATATATATATATATATATATAAACAGAAAAGGGGAGAGGGCACCCATATATTAGAGTTTAAAAAGATAGTATACAACAATATTAACCAAAGCTAGTCCGTATAAACAAAGAAAAGCAGAAACGGATAACAGAAAACATCCTGGCTGGGAATATAAACAAGGCAAAAACAAGAAACAAAAGGAAGAAGTCACCTGAAAATAGCTACCCTCACAGCCACCCAACCATACACAGGCACCAAACCACACACCCTGATAGCTGCCCATCCACACACTGGCACCAAAAAAGACCCGCCACCCCTGTAGTGCCATCAAGTAGTATAAACAAAAAAATACCACCTTAAGCCACTGGAGGAGCAGCATGTGTGTCATTTTCATCTAGCCCTACATCCAGAGAAGGCTACGCACCATCACCGGGATCCACCAAAGCATACCTAGGCAGGCTTGGCACAAGATCGGGCACGTGAAGATGAAGGAAACGAACAATCGTGAACACATCCTTGATGCATTTTGATTTTTTCTTTGAGAGTAAAAAAGAGTGTGACCACAGCGTTGCATCTACCTCAACACTGCCCAATGATAAGATGCTGGCTTGTAAGGCCCTGTATATTGCTTGTTGTATGGGGGAGGTATGCAGAGCTGTGAGATTAAATAGGCCCCCTATGAGGACGTCTCCCTGCTCCATACAATAGACTGCAACCGCTGCTTCCCATCTATCCTATGTGAGAAGATTTTTATAAAACAAGCCAGCCGCGAGGGCAAACACAAAATCACCATCCACAACCAGATCCATTATATTGGACAGCAACTAAGAAACCACATCAGAAAAATTAAGAACGCGCCCCTCATACCCTCTTATCCAGGCATGACTGATAATGTTTCTAACCGCGATCTGAGTGAGGGCGCAATCTTTAGCTATCAAAGTCATTAGGTCTAACGCCTTGACTCTCCCTCTGATCTTGGGTTCCCAATCAAGTGCTAGGAAGAACAATCTCTGATTAAGGCGTATGTCCGCCATTAATCCATCTTAGAGAGTAGAGCCAGTGAAAATAAGGAAAAAATGCAACAACAAAGGAATGGCGTGAAAAAAGGATAGAACTAAAAATTCTATAAGCTGAAGTCACTGCCTAATAGAACTTTATGAGAACAAAGATGCCAATATGTGATAGATATTCATGACACCTTAACATGATGTCAGAAATAATGGAGCTATATGCAAACATGACTTCACAAGATTGACCGACGATGTTGGCAGGATATGGAGGGCACAAATATACGAGTCTATCAAAGAAAAAAGGCCACTTGTCTAACACAAAGAAACTTCACCATCTAGAAGCTAGCCGTTGTGCTTACCATGAATTCCCACTTACTCCAAGCATTAAATTTGAGCACCTCCCATAGTTAAAGCGTGAATCAGGGTAGGAACCGACTTGATTCATCTCTCCTCTAGTACATTAAAATCTCCCTCTACGGCCTTTGCCATAAGATTTGACAGAATGATTCAAAACCTTGTTTAATCATATTCACTTCATGTTAGATAATGGTGCAAGGCACATAAGGTAGATCTTGCAAGTTGCATGACATATGTGGAAAAACCGGTGTCAGGACAGTGGAACATGTGTGTACTCCCTTTTTAAAACCAAGCCTTCATAGCAAGAGTGAAGACTGCAAAAACACAGTCCTGTCAAGGATTGACAAGTTGCCCACCTGACCTATCAACCCCATATGCCTCCTGCATTTCCTTAGACAACAAATTTGCCAAAGAAGCTAGTTTTAAATGAACACCTAGAAAAAACACCTTGATTGAACTTTCATTATCAACCACTATATTTTCTAACATATTCGCCACCTTGTTTCCTTCTCTGAGGGTATGTGTGATGAAGAAGTTATCTAACTTGTTAATAAGGAAAACATCTTGCTGGAGAATATAAGAGAGTTTCCAGTTTTGTATGTCTCTTCCTTTGATTGCATTGATCACTAGAAGTGAGTCACCCTCGATCCATACCTTCTTAAGCTAATTTTTGACCACCAGCTATAGTCCATGAACTAAATCCCAGGCTTCTGCCTCATTGTTAGTGCCTGGAGGCAGTTTAGTTGCTTTTGCTACTAATAGGGTGCCGGCTTCATTTCTAATAACACAGCCTGTACTGAAAGGGCCCAGATTTCCTCTACAGGCACCATCAAAATTTAGTTTGACAAACGAAGGCGATGGTGGAATCCATTTAACATCTTCCCTTCTAGAAGGAACCAAGCGAACCCCTGAAATACTACCCGAAGAAGGGATGCTGATTAACGGCTAAGAGGATATAATTGCTGCATCCCATTTGGACCATCTTGATGAACAACTTTTGGAGCTTCTGAGATGAGACATCACCAGTTCTAAAACTGCCACCTCTAACTTGCCACAGATCTTTACTACCAAATTTTCTTCTTTCCTAAATATTCGGAGGTTTCTTTCCCACCATATGTGCCATATTATCATCGAGGGACCAATGTCCCATAGACAGGCTAGATAATAATTAGCAAAGGAAGTAGGACAATGTCTAAACATTAGCAACAAAGTATTGGAAATCAGACTGGACCAGTTTAGCTTCCTGAAAAACCAAGACCAACATTCTCTACTGAAGGGGCAAAGTACAAGATGATTCGTAGATTCCTCCTCCCTCCCACAAAGAACACAGGGGAAGTTAGGACCCAGACCCATCCTTTTAATTCAATCTCCTATTGAGATTTTATAATGCAGCGCACACCAGGTGAAAGCTCCTACTTTGGGTAATAAGGCATTTCCCTAGCATAGTTTTGAGGGCCACTCTATTGAGACTTTATGCATGCAATAACTATATCTATCCCTGACTGAGTAAAAACCTGATTTTGATCCCGTCTAGACTATTTCATCATCCTTGTTAGAAAAAATGATTAGCTTCTTCCTTAGAAGTTGAGTGAGGAGCACTTTTTGTGTCATTGGAAAATTGCAACCTTGCAAGCTCTTCCAGGCAATTGAGACTGAGGCTCCTACTCTTGAAACTGTTCAATAATCTTTAACTTTGAAACCACAGGAAGATTGTAAAAAAAGTCTAGCTTCTGATAACTCAAAACATTTTGCCAGCATTGGTCCCCCTCCCCAAGAGTCATACGAAAAATTAGCTTTTTGGCCATTGTGGATTGTCCATGTTAAGTTTGGCTGAAGGATATCCCTACTTTTGATTGGAAAATTCCATATTGTTGATCCTTTGGGAAAATTCTGCACTGTAAAGATTCTTTCATTATCCACAGAGTCAAGATATTTTACCTTCATGAGTTTTACCCATTGTGAATTGGGTTTTGCATACATACTCCATGCAAGCTTAGCACCTAGCGCTTGATTTTGAATTTCCAGATTTAGAATACTAGCGCCTCCTTGTTCTTTTGGTTTGTAGACTTTATCCCAGGCCAGTAAATGTATTTTCTTTTCTTGAAGGACCCCTTGCCATAAGAATTTCCTGCATGTTCCATCAATTTTAGCAGTGACTCCTTTTGGAATATGGAAAGTAGACATCATGTATACAGGCACAGCTGCAAGCACGGCCTTAACCATCACTAATCTGCCCGCCAGCGTCAGTCTGTGTCCTTTCCAGTTGGACAGTTTGGAACTCAATTTACTAATCACTTTAGCCCATAAATTATTTCTGTATCTACCATTGAATAAAGGAAGACCGAGGTAATTTCCTAGTAGCACTTGAATATTTAAATTTAAAATGTTGCGGATTTCATCCTATAGTGGAGTCGGCACATTTTGAAAAAATACCATAGATTTTTTAAAATTTACCAATTGTCATGAAGCCCGGCAGTAAGAATTAATTGTCCTCATCATGGTTCTAGCTTCTTGAAGGGAGGCATAACCAAATAGCATTGTATCATCAACAAAAAGTACATGAGTGAAAGAGTCCTGAATCCCTTGTAGCTTAATTCCTTTCCAAGCTAGCTCTCTCTTTGTTGCCGTTATTGCCCATGTAAAAGCCTCAGCCATAATGATGAAGAGATAGGGGGATAATGGATCCCCTTGTCTCAATCCTCTCGATGGATTGAATGTTCCTGTTTCCCTACCATTAATGAGAATTGAGACTTGATAACCTGAAATACATGATTTAATCCACTTAACCACTTCTTTGGAGAACCCAATTTGCAGCAAGATACCAAATAGAAAATTCCATTCTACTCTATCATATGCCTTAGACATATCTAATTTGACCACCATTGCAGACTTTTTGTCCTGAACAATAGAATGAAGAATTTCATGAGTTAAGATGGCACCCTCCTGAGTCTCTTTACCCGGGACGAAGCCCCTCTGTTCATCTGAAATTAGATCTGGAAGAAAAAATGATAATCGCTGAGCCATCGCCTTCGAAATGACTTTGTATATAAAATTACATAGGGAGATTGGCCGAAAGTCATTGAAGGTTTGGGGAGAGGTGGATTTCAGAATTAGCATGATGCAGGTAGACTTCAATTCCTTAAGCACCACCTTGCTTTTCCTAGACTCTTCCACTGCTAGAAAAACATCTCTACCTACCAAATCCCAGCATTTCTGGAAAAAAACTCCTGTCCACCCATCCGGGCCCGAGGCTTTCTCCCCTACTAGAGAAAATACTGCTACCTTGACCTCCTCAAGGGAGAATTCTTTTAACATATTCCTATTGTTCTCCTCTGATACAAGTTTGGGAATGGAACTACAGAAATCTTGCGCTGTATCCCCCTCCAGGTTTGAACTGGAAAGCAAGTTACAAAGAAATCCTGCGCTGTATCCCCCTCCAGGTTCAAATTGGAAAGCAAGTTACAAAAATAAACTTGAGCTGCTGTAAGAATTTGTGACGGCTCATTACAAGTCTACCCATTCCCCAACTAATTTCGTATGGTATATTAATTGACAATATTAATTATTTTATTTCCAAAATAGCAACAACACTATATCTCAGATTTTAGGCCAAAATAGATGTTTAAGTATAATCAATGTAATAATCCTATAGATATTAATTCACCACAACTTTTGTTAGCATACTCCCTATTTGTGTCATGATGGTAAGTTCATCCAGTGAGGCATATAAGAAATTACAAGATCCTCTCAAAATAGATTTGTTTGAGAGGCAATAGAAAGTTTCTTAATGTGCAAAATGATCTTGTCGAAAGGGGTTGGAAACCAACTAATAAAAATGGTAAGAAAAAAAATCCCAAATGAGGAAACACAAACCAGCATGTAGAAAGCTGAAATAATGTCTTAGAGGATTGTGGTCTTTAAGAGATGCATACACTACAAGTTATGCTCAAACAGATTTGGAGAGAAGATTCTAGAAACTTTCAAGAAAAACCAGGAGGAGTATTGTGGTCTGGACAAAAGATACATTTCATATGATGGTTAGGTTTAGTATATAGAGAAACAAAATAAAGAAGTGTGATGCAATAGAAAACAATAACATACACAGTCTGATGCAAACTGATGCAATAGACAGCAAACAACATACCACAGGTGTAAAAGCAAAAGCAAACAGCTTCACACTTTCTTAAAAAACCAATGAATATGAGAGAGCATCTCCTCAACAAGGCATATTTAATTTTATGTTTGAGCCTCTGCATGAGGCATTCCTCCTTCCCTCCCTTCTCATTTACAATTTATGTACATAATCTTGAAAACGTCCATTAAAAATAATATAAAACATAATCAATAAATTTATAAAAGCACCGCTAACTTTGATTTTCTCTCATATTCTAAAATTAGCTCCATTAATCAGAAACTAAAAAGAAATATGTTATTCTCCAAATATGTAACTGCCACTTCTTAAATAACATAAAATAATATAATCTTTAAATTATCTAAATAGTTATTTCGAAGAAATATAACCAATTAATTATTTTCAATAAAATCTTATAATTAATAAATAGGTTTTAGATATGCCTTACAATTGTATGCATTTTTATAATTTTGATTAAAGATCTATTTTTTTAGCTATTGAATAAAAGTGATACATGTTTGGTTGCAATCTTTTCTTGGATATTTAAATTTGGGGCATAATATTGTGAGTTAAATTATGTTTTGTTCCAATCTTATTGTGTGTGTGTTGTGAGTTGTGTGTTTTCTGTGAGAGGGAGCTTCCTCTTGTGTTAAGTGGTATCAGAGTGAGTAACCCTCAGAGTGTAGGTAGAGGAAACACAGTAAAGAAGAGCTCATGTGGACTATTGAAGGTGTGAGAGAGATGTCCTTAGCAGTGAGAGCTAGAGCCACAAAAAGAAGTGTGAATTTATAGATTGTGAAGAGCATGATGTAAGTTGTGAAAGATTGCAATGAATGATATGAGGATATTTGTGAGGAAGCCTATGATATGGGAAGGCTAGAGCAAGTATCAAAATAGGAAGATCTCCTTGATTATGATTGATATAACCACGAGAGTGGATAGATTGGAAGCAAGGTAGCGAGAAGAATTGGTTAAGCATGATGAAGATAAGCATGAGGTTGCAATAGTATGCTTGGATGAGAGCATGGTAAAAGAGGGAAAGAATAAATTTGTAGCAATGACCGAGTGTCCTTTGGAGGCTGTGAAAGCCTTAGTAGATGAGAGTGCAGTTGAGGAAGAGGTTGCATCTAAAAATGAAGTTGAAGAAGTCGAGGTTGCAGCAATAAATCTTTAGAATATTGCAGCGAATGGTGAAGACAAGGATAATTGAATTTTGCAGATTTTGGTTGTAGAAGAAGAGTGGTTTGATAAGCTTGCTAGTGGAGGTGTGGAGATGAATGGTGCAACAAAAAGTGAAGAAGAAAAAGTTGGAGTAGAGAAAGAGAATGAGGTAAATTTGGAAAATTTTGAGTTTGGTTTACCTTTATTTGTAAACATGAAAGTAGAGGATGTAGTTGTAGATTGGTGTGTGGATAGTGCATATTTGCTTGTAGAAGTTGTAGAGGATACTATAGGTGGAACTTGGTGGAGGTGGTTGGTTTGTAGTGGGTTAGATCCCATGAAGGAAGAGAGAAAAGTAAAGAGTATTTGGAGGAGGAGATTAGGCTATGGTGGACATGAGTCCATGAGAGAAAGGAGGAAGAATGTGGACACTTGGTGGAGGAGGACGACAAGTGTCCCAACAAAATACTGGAAGAGGTGGAAGAAGAAATTATTTCTATCTAAATTAGTGATGGAGTTCATTACAGGTTGCATTCAATTAGAAAGAGTAATCCCACTACTCAACACCATTTTGTGATTTATACTCACAAAATTTTCCTACCCAATGTGTCTAATGTAGAAGCATAAGAGCGGACTGGCAATCGACATCTACCAAAAAAAATTGTAGTTTGTTTTGTTTCAATTTTGGTTAGTTTTTCTTGGCATCTCTTAGTCTTGCGATATAAGTGGAATGAACAGATTTGTAATTTTTGGTTTTTTTATAGTTTTTGGGTTCCGGGGCATAACATACTAACTTCATGGAAACAATTGTTTCATTAAATCGGTGAAGTTTCATGGTGAATCCTTGCACAGGTAAAGTTTTAGAAGCATCTCTAAATTATTGAAGAAGGTTTCAAAGTCAAGATCTTTTTGGTTTTTGAGATTTAATGATTTTCTGACTCGTGTCGATAGTTTGATGAAAGTCTAATATCTTGACCTCCATGAGGTTTGGTACATAATGGTTTGGCAGAAAGCTTCCTAATGTTGAAATACATGTCTTTGCAAGTTTTCAAAAGATTTTGAGCCCCTAGTGAGGAGTGATTGCGAAAGTCAATTTTTTTTCACAAGGAGAAGACACTAGCAAACATTGATATAACTTTGGAAGGTGACAAAGACATTCAACAAGATAATATCAAAATATTTTTAGAACACATTGGAATTCGTGCATTTGAGATTTTTGTATAAACAATGGTAGTTCTAGAAATCAGTTGGCACATCATTACTCTTTTGTATTGATGGCATTTGCTTGATGGTGTTTGATCATCATTGTCACTAGGGATTTGTTGAGATGTTACAAATGGAGGTGGGAATTTGTTTAATACTTGAATCCAAGTTTTCATCTATGGTTGATTAGTATTTGTGTGCTATGTTCAAGTGCATGGCTAAGTTGGTGGTTGTCTACATTATGCATTTGATAGTTTTCTTTGTTGTGACCAAGGTCCAGTCGAAGAGTGAGCAAAAGAGGCTTGGTTTATATTTAATGATTGAATGTAATTGTCTTTATACTTGTTTCAATATAGGGTGAATTCCATTAATGCAAGCTTAGCACGACTTTGGTGATATGTTGAAGACTGCCTTTAATGTCTTTGGAGATTGGAAGGCACCCACTTAATTTGAATCTACAATACAAACTTGATGTTTGCCTTGTTTATTAAACATGGAAAATGTGTACCATTTTAATTAGCTGTGTGGCAGCCATAGGCCAAAATTTTCTTCCATTGTTACAATGCCTATCCGAGGCAATTAAAACAAAAGAGGATAGATGAAAAGGTGTTAAGATTGGAAGGCTATGGAGGAGGTAAAGCATCCAATTTGGGTGGGTCTTCTAACAAAACTTACACTTACAGATTCTAGCACATAATTTCGCATATGAAACACCTAACTTGGGGTGTCTAAACTTAGCATACTACCGTATTGCCTCAAATGGATGTCATCACATGGAATAGATAGGTTGTAGGTTATACACAAAATGCATTTGCTAACATGGCTTTAGAACTTTCATGTTGAAACACGCCAGAATATGAAGTGTTACCAATAGGGCAACTGCTATAGAGAATTGCTCAATGTATAAAGAACAACAACAGTTGGGAGAGGCGTCACCTCATATTCCTAAGATCATTCAACTTCATATGAAGAAAAGAATATAAGCGGATGAATGTGAATAGAGAAGGGGGTCGGCTAGGGGAAAAGCACAGAGTAGAGAGAAGAGGAAGGGCATGAAGGAGTGTGTAGGGGCCAGCCTCTAGAGAGATATACTATAGAGTATAGTGTGGTAAGTGTTGACTTCATCCTTAGTTGTTTGTCCCTGATGACAATACACAACTTGGTATGTGTTAAGTTTCAGTTTGACACATCATGTTTCAGTTTGATATCCTTGATGCGATATAGATTGACAAATGCTCAGTTGATATTCTTCTTTAACTATGTTCAGTATGGCATCCTTCATTGGCATTCATTGGCATTTGATTTTTTTTGGTCATATGGTTTGGCATCACCTTGTTTTAGTTATGGTGACAAACTCATATGGTTCCTTTTGGATGACACATGATTTGTTGGTAGTGGCTTTTGGCATTGGTATTCATGCAGTTGGCACCATGCTCTAGTATCTACTTGACATGACAGATTGGCAGATGTTTGTTATGGTATCATGCTTAGTAGCATATCATGCCCATCATGGCTCATATTTGATGTTTGATCAAATCAATTGGCACTAGTTGTTTATACACTATTCTATGATAGCACTATGCTCTACAGGTAGGTTGATAGAGGTATTTGACACATGGCTTATATATTGTTTGGGTCATGAAGACTCTGCTTATAGAAGGAGGATATGTGTTTTATTGTTATAAGGGGATCATCATATCTTATATTAAAAACATTGTGCTAAAAGTGTTCACCATGTATTTCTGAATGCACAAAACAAAATATTTTGCAAGGTTTATGTCATCGGGCTTCTTTATGGTGTTCACCTGCTAGGCAGGTTGTCAGCACTTGCAAAAGGTAATAAAAATGTTTTATTTTGGTTGATCTTTTACCAACACTTTTAGAGCTCACCATGAGTGCAAGTCATCAGGCAAAAAGACTTTACTTTGATCATTATGCTTAGTTTAACCTTGGCAAATATGGCTCCGAGCTAGGGTTTCATATTTCAGATGTTATCATGAAAAATTGTGGAAAGAATGTAACAAGTATCTCTGTACGATTGTGAATTTGAGAGATGTGACAAAGTTGACTATCTTAGCTTGATTTTGGTAATAGTTTTTGACTTTATTCTATAGCAAATATTTATGGTGATCAACTTACTAGCTGATATCCTTTCTATGATGGGTTTTCAAACAAAGCCATTTTGTTTTTGTGTGTCTTCTGGGGCTTCATGATAAATAACTCTGTATAGTCTACCGCCAAATTTTAAAAACAAAACATTTGTATCCATTTGGTAACAAGGATGTAGTTTTATTCAATTTTTTTTTTGAAAAGAGTTTCAAAGGTAACAATGACAAAGATTTTAGTTATTTTCTACTGTGATATGGCTAGATCTATTAAAATCCACTTATGGGTATGCAACATTTTTGATGAAACTTTGTTATGCACCAACATTTGTCAAGCGTAATTGTTCTTTCTTCTTGATAGTCGAAGACAAAGACATTCAAGTCAGTTTTCCTTTGTGGGTATATGAAATCTTGACACATTTAGTTACACTCAGTTGAAAATTCAGTTGGTTATAGTTACTGGTTCAGTTTTGTATGGGTATACTTGGTAGTTTTGAAAAAGGGCCTTCTTTAACTCTATGCACAGTTTGAACATTACTTTATCATGGTTAAAGAAGCAGTTTGTTGGTTATAACTTCTTGGTTGTTTATGAACATCCAATCAGTTTTCAGTTTTACAGTTATACTTCTTCCAACTGTGTGTAGAGAAAAAGAGAATGATTTTAAATCTGAGGACATTATATATCTCTGTGGTTGATGTGAAGAATATATAGGTAGTTGTGTATACATCTAATATAATATGAATGATGTAGAGTGTGCAAAATTTATACATGCATTATTGATATTATATCATTCTGCATCAAAGCGAAACAAAGTATCCCTCTGTATTTGTTTTTCTTTATGATTAAAGCATGTATTGAAAGGTCAAGTCAGTGAGACAAGAAATGACCTTTGCCAGTGAGGCAACTGTAGCCAGTGAGGCTTGAATCAATCACCAGTGAGGCACTTTTTCGAGTAGTTTTTATGCCCCGAAGGGTTTTCCACTTAGGACAATCTCTATGTTATGGTTACTTGTTCTGCTCATGAGTTTTTGTTCATTATTTCATAATTTAACTGTTATATGATGCTACAAATACATAATACTTTAATGCTCATCCCAGTCTAATGAAGTAACAATCTACCTTTTTTTGTTTGCCTTGATGAATGGTTCAAATGATTCCTCCTAGTTCACAAATAGTTGTTCTGTCTTTTCATGTTCACAAGTTGGTTTGATGGGTCATCCTGATTCTCAAATGAATGTTTTGCTTTACCATTCAAGGTCAAGGTTCACAGTTGGTAAAAGTTGATTAGGTGTTAAAAAAAAAAAAACAAGTTTGTTATGTAAGACACTGATTCACCCCCCCCTCTTAGTGTCTTGCATACTCCAACAAGTGGTATCAAAGCCAGACACTTGCAAGAAGTCTAACCAACTTAAGGGTTCCTAGCAAGTGGAGTACAATGGGTAAAAAGAATAGAAATAAGGCCTCAAATAGAGAAAAGAAAGATGCTGATCAAAAGTTGAAAAGCAAGCCTCAGTTAAGTCTAGTAATGAGTTGTTGCATGAGTCAACCATGATTGTAGATACAAAATGTCATAGAGAAATCAATCCTGCAATTAAGAGTCTTGACAATGGGAATGTTAGTAGACAAGAACTTGATGATTTTGTAGTTGAAATTGACGATGAATAAGGAGTCATATTTGTGGATGAATATGAACAAGTGTATGATGAACTAGATTGTGAGATTGATTTAAAAGGAGAACTCTTGTGTGCCTTCGATACAATCAATCAACTTAGAAAGGAGAATCAGAGATTAGAACACCAGCTTCAACAAGAAAAAGGCTCCAAAGACAAGGTATATTCAGATTCTGCAAAAGTTTCTTTAGATCTTGAAGAAACAAGAAATCAGATTGTTAACTTAAAGGTACAAGTTGAAGAGTCTAATAAACTGATTATTAGTCTAAAAACTGAAGTAGAAGAAGCAAAAAGAGAAGTTGATTTTATGAAATCTGATCTTGAAATCAAAACTAATGAATGTCTACGATTAAAGTTAGACATTGTTTCTCTGAGAAAGGAATTAAAAAAAGCATCTTCTGAGTTAGACAAAAATCTACAATTTAAAAAGAGTACTATTGTTTGAATGACATGTTATGCAAGAAAAAGTATTGCAAGGATACTACTGGCTTGGGTTATGAGAAAGGAGAATGTTCCAAGATTAGAGATGGACCTAGAAAGAAGATAGACTTGACTAATTATTCTACTTCTCCTAAAGATGAAGGAAGAAGAACAATCAAGTTCACAAGATCTCTACCCACCAAGCAAACTATGAGGTACCATTATTCTCAATTTCATGGTTATTGTTTTGCATGCCATGTTTTTGGCCATAGAGCAAGAGATTACACATGAAATTATAGAATATATGACATACATGATCTTGTTGAGAATGTGAATAAGAGTTCTTATAACATGTCAAGAAGAAATAATCACTCCTTTGAATGGTCAAATAGAAGAAACAAAATCATGTGCTTTAGATGTCATAAGTTTGGACATATTGCTAGGTTTTGTAAGTATGATCCAATGAAATCAGTCAATCATCATAAGGGTGTTAAGATGGTTTGGAGAAGGAAACAAGTGAAAGAAAAGGTAGAGCCTAATCTTGTGCATCCTGCACAAGAAACACTAATAATAGCTTAAAAGAGGTAGCATGGATTTAGGGGGAGTCATCCAATGTTTTATCTCTTCCCCAAGAGTTTTAGGAGGTATGTTGATGTGATGGAACAAGATCTCAGTAGTCCTGATGTGTTTGTCATTAATCCCTAATTATGTCTTTAGGGTGTGTTTCATGTTGCTTCAAGGCAGTTTGATTTGTTCAGATCATAACAAGATCTCAAGTCTTTTTCATGCTCATCTTCTTCATAGTGTGGTTATAGTACAAGTATCATGCCAGATATATGGTGTTTTGTCTCAGATCTATCAAGTGTCAGTTTGAATAGTGAAGATGTGATAATCTTGCATAAGTTGTTAATCATAACAGTTGCAATTCTTGTTTTTAACTAATGACAGTGCTCTTGAGGTGACAGTGCTCAGTGCTTTTCATGATGACAATTGATTTTTTTTATGGTGACAGTGTTCTCTAGCAAGCTTTCTCTACAGACTGTAGATGTCTTGTTCTTCAAGACACTTTTTTTTTCTGATACAATTTTCTTAATATAGGACACAGTTTTCTTGATATAGTCTTGAAGTTTTTTTTTCTACAGAGCCTTGATGTCACTTATTGCAGTTTGAGACATAAATGCAAAGTATCTTGCAGAGAGTTATGACTAGTGTGACAATGGTTTTCTGTGATGACATTGTTTAAGGATTATCTATGTATCTTTGAAGATGTTACTTGCTGACAGGGAAGGAACGGTGTTATCTCATTTATGCAAGTGGTGGTGCTTGTATCAAATAAGTAATGACAGTGTATACAGTCAAAGTGACAAGCACAATACACAAGTTTGGTTTAGGATAGTACCAAGGACAAGGATGAGACAAACATGGTTCAATTGAAGACCAAGCAATGATTATATTCTTCAATAGAAATATCAAACAGGGGTAGTAATAGTTGTATGATGACATTATGCAATAGTCAGTGGTCAGTGATTTGTCTCTCTAACAAATTAAGTATCTGGAGTGAATGGTTGACTATGTTTCTGAATGTGATAGTGGACTGTTATATAACTATGCTACACCAGTATGAGATCATCAGTCTTTGTTTTCATGCTCTGACAATAATTTATGGTGGCTATAGCATCTGTTTGTAGATCTCAATCTAGGTTTTATAGTGATAAATGATCCTTGTTTGTTATTGCAGTGGTTTCTCTTACAAGGTGTTTTGAAGTAGTGATAATCACAGTGCTTGTTATTGACAGGAGAAGTAAAATACTTGCTTGGAACTTGAGATGATATCAAAGATAGTTGGGTTTGATAATAAACTTCTTGAAAAGAGATTGCTTTGATAGATAGTGAAGTAGTTTTTTCTTAAAAGGCCTTGATACAAGTGTATGGTGTATAACAGTTGCATATTGTGACATTTTTCTTGGAGATGTATTTGTTCTTGGCAATGTTGCTTTTATCTCAATTCATGCACAATTTTCTTGAGGGGCCCTTGCAAGTATTGGAAAGTAACAATGTAAATAACTAATAAACAACTATTTACACTTGATTTGAAGTGATGTTCATTGCATACCTTCATTTGAAAGACCTTTGTTTATAGTATAGTTCTTTTGATCTTCCTGCAAAGGTGGGGTTGTTGTGAAGTTTTGGCATTACAAAATCTGGTAAAGTATGGTGACTATTCAGATATCAACAGTTCTGATAGTAACTTGACAACTTTTATAATAGTGAATTTAATGGACAGACTAGTAGTAACATGACAAGCTTTCTTATCATTTGTGGTTGATAGTGGCAGTACTCTTGATTTGTCATAGAACTCTTTAAGGACAGTATTCTTTAACATAATGTTGACTTGTTGCAGGACAGTAGTGAAAGGACAATGATCTTATTTATTGTAGAGGTACACTAAGAGGTCTATCACAAACTTTTCTTCAAGATTCCTCTGCATTATCTGCCAGCATTATGTAATTGTAATTGCAAGTACTTTGGTAGACTTGTATGCAAAATGTAGAAGCATAGATAAGAAACATGAATTATATGTTTGCTCACCTCAATCATAATCCAATTATGCATGTTCATTCAATAACTAAGGCATAGTAGTTTATATAGCTTTGAAAGAGGGTATGGCATCTATCACAGTATAAGGCAAGAAGGAGATGGTACTGTGTTTTTCTTGGTAATTACAGTATGTGAAGACAAGTGTAAGGACAATGAGTTTTTGTGTTAGTGGATATCAATGTTTAACAGGTTGTGTATAATAGTTCTATGACAGTGCTATTATAAGTTGAAAGGTGTCAGTACAACGATATGTTGATACCATGTTTAGTGACATTGGAATGGGTAGTTGTTTTGTTGACATAGTATCTGTGCACAATTCTGTGACATTTTCAGTTGATGGTTGCAGGGGGAGTATTGACTGTTAAATCAATGCTATTTTGTCATTGTTACTCCTTTGATTTTGTGTTAACAAGGGGAGAAAATTATATCTTTTGTGGGTTTTCAGTATCTTATGACAATGGCATGGTTTCTACTTAAAAATTGGCATTATTTTTGACAGGCTCCTCAGTCATTTGTCTATATTTTCTACATGTTGTTATTTGATTATGGTGCTGACATTTTGTTCTCTATTTCAGCTATTCTAGATGCTCATCTTTCTTGGGACTGCCTTGCTATTGTTGTCTATATCTCCTCATTGTTTCTTGTTTCAGGGTTCTCTTGATTTTTTATGTATATTAGAGGCACGGCACACTTTCCTTTGCCTTGATGTCAAAAAGGGGGAGAGGAAGTTGTGTTTTGCCATCATGGACAAAGGGGGAGTTTTGTTGACTTCATCCTCAGTTGTTTGTCCCTAATGACAATACACAACTTGGTATGTGATAAGTTTCAGTTTGATATCCTTGATGCGATACAAATTGACAAATGCTCAGTTGATATTCTTCTTTCACCATGTTCAGTATGTCATCCTTCATTGGCATTCATTGGCATTTGATTTTTCTTGGTCATATGGTTTGGCATCACCTTGTTTCAGTTATGGTGACAAACTCATATGGTTCCTTTTGGATGGCACATGATTTGTTTGCATTGGCTTTTGGCATTGGTATTCATACAGTTGGCACCATGCTCTAGTATCTACTTGACATGACAGATTGGCAGATGTTTGTTATTGTATCATGCTTAGTAGCATATCATGCCCATCATGGCTCATATTTGATGTTTGATCAAATCAGTTGGCACTAGTTGTTTATACACTATTCTATGACAGCACTATGCTCTGCAGGTAGGTTGATAGAGGTATTTAACACATGGCTTATATATTGTTTGGCTCATGAAGACTCTTATTATAGAAGGAGGATATGTGTTTTATTGTTATAAGGGGATCATCATATCTTATATTAAAAACGTTGTGCTAAAAGTGTTTGCCATGTATTTCCTAATGCACAAAATAAAATATTTTGCAAGGTTTATGTCATCGGGCTTCTTTATGGTGTTCACCTGCTAGGCAGGTTGTCGGCACTTGCAAAAGGTAATAAAAATGCTTTATTTTGGTTGATCTTTTACCGGCCCTTTTAGGGCTCACCGTGAGTGCAATTCATTGGGCAAAAAGACTTTACTTTAATCATTATGCTTAGTTTAACCTTGGCAAATATGGCTCCAAGCTAGGGTTTCATATTTCAGATGTTATCATGAAAATTTGTGGAAAGAATAACAGGTATCTCTATACGATTGTGAATCTGAGAGATGTGACAAAGCTAACTGTCTTAGCTTGCTTTTGGTAACAGTTTTTGACTTTATTCTACAGCAAATGTTTATGGCGATCAACTTACCAGGGGATATCCTTTCTATCTCTCATTCTTTTTAAAAGGCTTATCATGCATAAAGCTGATTGTGAAATAGAGACACAGTTGACTGTTGGGTTTGAAATCTACTTATTATTTGTTGTTGTTTCAGGTTCGTTATGATGGGTTTTCAAATAGAGCCATTTTGTTTTTGTGTGTCTTTTGGGGCTTCATGATAAGTAACTCTATATAGTCTGCTGCCGGATTTTAAAAACAAAACATTTGTATCCATTTGGTAACAAGGATGCAGTTTTATTTGATTGTGTTTTGAAAAGAGTTTCAAAGGTAACAATGACAAAGATTTTAGTTCTTTTCTACTATGATATGGCCAGATCTGTTAAAATCCACTTATGAGTATGCAACATTTTTTATGAAACTTTGTTATGCACCAACATTTGTCGAGCATAATTGTTCTTTCTTCTTGACAGTCGAAGACAAAGACATTCAAGTCAGTTTTCCTTTGTGGGTATATGAAATCTTGACACATTCAGTTACACTCAGTTGAAAATTTAGTTGGTTATAGTTACTTGTTCAGTTCTGTACGGGTATACTTGGTAATTTTGAAAAAGGGCCTTTAACTCTATGCACAGATTGAACATTACTTTATCATGGTTAAAGAAGTAGTTTGTTGGTTATAACTTCTTGGTTGGTTATAAACTTCCATTCAGTTTTTAGTTTTACAGTTATACTTCTTCCAACTATGTGTAGAGAAAAAGAGAATGACTTTAAATCCGAGGACATTATATATCTCTGTTGTTGATGTGAAGAATATATAGGTAGTTGTGTATACATCTGATATAATGTGAATGATGTAGAATGTGCAAAATTTGTACATGCATTATTGATATTATATCATTTTGCATCAAAGTGAAACAAAGTATCCTTCTATATTTGTTTTTCTTTATGATTAAAGCATATATTGAAAGGTCAAGTCAATGAGACAAGAAATGACCTTTGCCAGCGAGGCTTGAATCAATCACCAGTGAGGCCTGTAATCAGCGAGATTCTTTTATCAAGCCAGTGAGGCACTTTTTTGAGTGGTTTTTATTCCCCGGAGGGTTTTCCACTCAGGACAATCTCTGTGTTATGGTTACTTGTTCTGCTCATGAGTTTTTGTTCATTATTTCATAATTTAACTATTATATGATGCTACAAATACGTAATACTTTAATGCTCATCCCAGTCCAATGAAGTAACAATCTGCCTTTTTTTGTTTGCCTTGATGAATGGTTCAAATGATTCCTCATAGTTCACAAATAGTTGTTCTGGCTTTTCATGTTCACAAGTTGGTTTGATGGGTCACCCTGATTCTCAAATGAATGTTTTTCTTTACCATTCAAGGTTAAAGTTCACAGTTGGTAAAAGTTGATTAGGTGTTAAAAAATAAAAATAAAAAAACAAGTTTGTTATGTAAGACACTGATTCACCCACCCCCCCTCCCCCCCCTCTCAGTGTCTTGCGTACTCCAACAGTAAGCATAAAAGAATGTGTAGAGTTCAACCATTAAAGTAATAGAAAATCAATGTGTAGAATGTGGTAGAAATAGGAGAAGTGCAGAGTCCGCTAGTTTGAAGAAAGAAGAAAGAGGAGTTGCAGAGAGTGAGCAAAGTACCTATGTGCAAAAGAAAGGACATAAAAGGCTAGCATCATACACGATTTTTTAATTTTGATTGCAGATCAATTTTGTTTTAGTAATTGAATAAAAGTGATGAATGTTTGGTTGCAATCATTGCTTGGATGATATTCACATTTGAGGCAGAATATTGTGAGTTAAATTGTGTTTTGTTGCAATCTTGTTGTGTGTGTTGCGAGTTGTGTGTTTTTTGCGAGAGGAAGCTTCCTCTTGCGTTAATTTGTGACCTTGTTTACATTTAAAAAGAGTAAATTAAAAAAAAATGAGGGACAAAATAGTAGGCATTTTTTTTTAAACAAAATAAGTAGTGCTCTATAAAATAGATATGACACAATAACTTAAAAGTTCAACAAACCATAATGCGCGGGTGTATGTATCATGGCATGTTATAATGTGTACATAGTATTGTTTTAAGATTTACTTCCACAAGTTTTAATACTTACCATGTCGAAAAATCATAGTACGAGCAGGTACAAGACATGAATGAAAGAAGTTTAACGACTACGAACTGGAATTCTCTCGTCTTCCACTAAAAAATGCACATAAAGTAAATGAACGTTAGTAGGTGCCATGTGGTCGTGAAGTACTCCCGCATGTGGAAACCCACGTTAGGACAAAAGCCAGTGCCAACGAAGTAGATATGAGACAATAACTTAGAACTTAAACAAACCATAATGCGCAGGTGTATGTATTATGGCATGTTTTAATGTGTACAGTCTCCACTTATCTGAATTCGACTGATCTTTCAACCTAATTCATTCCTTCTATTTTATTTTTTTTTTACCTGTGTAGCCTTACTTGTGTACAGAGCATTGTTTTAAGCTTTACTTCCACAAGTTTTAATACTTACCATATCAAAAAATCATAGCGCGCGCAGGTACAAGACATGAATTATGAAAGAAGTTAATGAATTATGAAAGAAGTAGAATTGCAGTTCAACTTGGTCATCTAGCAAAGGGCTACATAAGGAGCCCAATCTCAACCGATTATAGCAACCAAAAGCATTCATTGCAAAGCATGGATCAGAGTCGTGGAATGAGAGAGGCCTCAATTGCCTTACTCGTTGCTCTGCTGTGGAGCGGGGCATCGGCGGGAAACATAAGCATATATTGGGGCCAAAATGGCAATGAAGCTTCTCTTGCGAACACTGCTCAAGCGGCAACTTCAAAATTGTGATGATCACGTTTCTGACCACGTTTGGCAGCGGGCAGACGCCGGTGCTCAACCTGGCAGGCCACTGCGATCCCCCCTCGGGAGGATGCAAATGGCTGCGCCTGGTGCTGCCAGCAGCGGCTACTCGTCTCCGAAGTGCTGCCTCAGGTCCAGGCCTCCCAAAATTATGGAGGAGTCATGCTGTGGTCCAAGTACTGGGACGAGCAAACTAATTATAGCTCGGCCATTAAAGCTTCTGTAATAATGAGGCCCTCCGTCGTTGAGGTGCCTACTTTTGCCTCTCTCTGAGAAAGAAAAATGTAGTAACACTTAAATAACACTTGAGCTTAGGTAATGCTCAGCCTGCTTTTCTTCAGGTCTTTGATGAGTGGAGATATGATATGTAATAATTTTACAGAAACTATGTATAATTTTACAGAAAGTTTGGCATGGGCATATAATACATGTTTAAAAATAAATAAAAATTCACTAATTCTATGGGCAGCTAATCTTAAATTTCATTTCATCCAGTGCTATAGTCAAAGGTCAATTTTGGTCAGATTTACTATTTTTGGGTGTGAATGAGATGTAAAATTGGTACTAGTACTAATTGTTTGACCATTGAACTGGATGATATTTAAGTAGAGTGGGCCATGACAAAGAAAATGCTTTTAGTTTTCTTGAGAGGCACCAAAAAGATTTTCCAAAAAAGAACTCTCATAGATAACACCTTACATTATCAAATTAAAAGTGAAAAAGGAAAACAAATAATATATTGAAAATAAAATATACAAATCTAGGGTAAATAAATAAATAGTATGAAATTGAGAATCCACCTTAGATAAAATATTCTTGTATGATTAATGATATGCAATGTAAGTGAATTAATGCTTTTAAAATAGATAAAATAAAAATTAATATTAGGTAGAAAATTGTGATAGTTGTTGAGTGATGATTTGTTAATGTTATAGAAATACCAATGATGTTTAGAAAAATGGTTTCGAATTAGTGAGTGATTTATTTATCACCCTAGATCACTTCTGTGATTATGGATTTGATCCTACAAGTGTGGATCTAGTCTATTCAATAGATCTGATCTAACCTATAGATACAATCTTCACAAGTGTTTAGGTTGTTTCTTTCAATTCCTGTTGATGTTCTTAGTACGTCCTAACATAAAAAATTGCTTTTGGTGGGTGCTATTTTGCACATGGTATGTATAATTACTCCCTTATGTCAAATCATTTTAGCATACCAATTCAATGGCTAAATAGAAGATTGAGGACATCAATGTCAACATATAAAGACATCCTAGATGTGTGTGTAATAAATAAATCTCCTAATAAATGCTCCTAATAATTCATGCAAGTAGTAATGATTGATCAAATTAAATCATCTAGCATGATATCTAAAATTAACTAGGTTTAGCCTTTTAACTGCAACACAAAGGGTTCCAATTTTATTATTTTGCATCTTAAGTTAGCACATATTGGTCACAATGAAGGGTAAAGTCATCCCAAATTAAGATTTGAAATTTAAAAGGAATCATTTTTGTGAGTACAAAAGTGATCGAGATCACTTTCATGACTACAGAACTAATCCAAGGAAGGAAAATGGTAAAAGTGAGGATAAGGACTAGTACATTTAATTAGTGTAGATAGGAATGAATAAGGCTTGGGTTGTGTTCCCCCTCTCACCTGAGAATGTACCATCTATAAACTCGCTATTGCACAATGACTATTCAAGAAAAATGAGAAAAAAAGGAACTTGAAAAGTGTGAGATATACATTTTCCACCATTATGAGTGAACTTACTATAATGAGTCCTGAATATGGGACATTAGATTTTGTTCGTCGAATGTGGCATGAAATTAGGAAACACCTTTGTTCAAAGATATTTTTTCAAATGAAGGTACCTTCATTCCAACATATTTTTTTGAATGAAGGTACCTTCCTTCGAAGATATTTCTTCAAATGAAGGTACCTTCATTTGAAGGCTAAGAGAAAATTTGTCTTTGAATGAAGGAAACCTTCATTTAAAGGTTTTTTATTGATTTGGAAACAATAAAATAATGCCTTTAAATGAAAGCATTATTTTATTACTTTTTTACCAAACATTATATTCAAGTGAAATGACATTTTTCCCTATCATTTAACTTTCAACCATTTTCAATAGTGAATGAAGGAATTATTTTATTATTTTTACAACATTATACTCAAGTGAAATGAGATTTTCACCTATCATTTCACTATCAACCATTTTCAATAGTCCATGCAACTTGCAAATGAACCCAAGTAGGACCTTTCAAGCACAACTTACTCAGCATTCAACTAGCCCATTTCTCTCCCCATTGTGCCATGTGGCTTCAAATGGAGGTTTGTAGGGAGTTGCCACTAATGTGGATGGGTAGCAAGGAAAGAAAATCTTTAGTTTACTAGTTTTTACCACGTAATCGTGTAAGCTAGAGCCTTAAGTTCAATGTATTTTAACTTCATTTATGGTAGAATTCAAAAATTGTAATATGGTACCCTAAAATTTCTAAAAATTAAACCCTACATGATCTATTTTGAAGCCCTAAAATGTTTCTTAAAACCCTAAAATGCACAAATGTGCAATCCTAAGCTATAAAATTTAAACTGGTACATTATCTATTTGAAACCCTAATTTCTAAATTAGAAATGTATATTTTAAAATGTCTATAGTACAACTAACGTTTCAACCATGTAGCTATTACATGGAATATCATAGGACCTCCATTTTTTTTTATCAAATTAGTATGGACTCTTATCTATCCACAACTAAGGTTTGGAGGTATGACCAATGATAACTTTAAGGAACCCCCCTAAAAAAACATATAAAATCCTGGCAAATCCTAGCTAAGCATTATAATTTTTCTGGGAAATCTTATCATTTTTAAAAAATATTAATTTTCCTAGCGAACCCATGCACATTATTAGAAATTTTTATAAATTCTTATGAATCTTAATGAATAATTGGTAAAAAAAAATAATTACAATGGAAAATCCTAGTGAATAATCACTAAAGAAATTAATTACAATAGCTAATCCTAGCGAATAATCATTAAAGAAATTAATTACAATGGTGAATCCTAGTGAATAATCACTAAGGAAATTAATTATAGTGGCCAATCCTTCGTTTAAAAATTTGCATAGTTGGTTGGCATAGTCCCCACATATAACTTTTTTATTTTTTGTAATGTTGAAGCAGGGGCTTCCAGGTGGCAACCATTGCTGGGGTCAAGGGGGCAGCGCAAATCCATTATTAGGAATGCATTCAAGCACACAAACTAAACATTTTTAAAATATATTATTTTAAAAATCAAACTAAAAATGAGTGATTATGTACCTTATATGCTGGCTTAATCATACATTTCTTTATTCAATTATTTGTTACTATTGATTATGACTTTGATCTATAGGCTATAAGCACATGCCTTTTGAAAGGGTTTTCTAAGGCCCAAAATTTCTTTTGGGGTGCAAGTTTACTTTTAAAAGGCTCGTTGAGGCCTGAAATTTCTTTTGGGTGGCAAGAGTATATTTAATCTTGTGGCCCAAAAGAAAATTTGGGCCTCAACAAGCCTTTTAAAAGGCAGGTGCTTATAGCCCGTAGAATTAAATAAGAGCCATTAGATCAAAGTCATAATCAACAACAATGAATTAAAGCCACATTACAAATGAAAATAGTGCTAAAAGTACATAATATTTAATAACAATGATGATATTGCCCCAAAAGTAATAGCGGGAATACAATATTAATAGAAAATATGATTAAGATTTGTAATTATATTATAAACTACTAGTGAATCAGCTCTAATGACTCATCATTTACCTGGCAAAATAATTCAAGTTATTAGTTTGAAAATTAATGCTTAAGAGAATTAACTAAAACTAAATTATTTTTTGTAAAACTCGGGTGATTTAGTCCCCTTTATAGTTTGAACTATTTGCCAGTTTTGGAGGCCCCAATTTCAACTATTTGCCCCTCAAAAAGTCCATGGTGTGACTCATCACACAACTTACCACACCAACACGTCTAGAAAGAAGTGTCCTTAAAATAAATTTTTAAAGGTTTGACCAAAACTTTTTCATGAAATCCCTAGTTGTTGAACAAAAAAATCACTTTTTGTTAGAACAACATTATATTCATTTAAAATATTTAACTTATATGCAACCTTAATGATCTCAATACCTTTTGGTAACCATAAATCTTGTTATCTCTTAACCTTTTTATCCAACACAAATGACCCAATATTCAAACACCAAATACTATAAATAATCAATCATTGTCTCATTATTAGTAAAGTTATCTTAAGATAATGCATTGTAAATCAATTTGTAATGCATCCGTTTTAGATTTTTACCATGATTGACCATGCATGTCGATTAAAAGATATTTTTGGTTATTCTTTAGAATCTTTATCTTTAACTTAGGAAAATAACCTATACCCTTGATGTCTTTATTTTATGTTGATCAAATAGGTTCTACTATTCATTGTTTTATATCTAAGCCTTTTCCATTATATCCCAATTTCTATAAGATAGAAAATGATTTATCATATTTAATAGTTAATGTAAAAGATGATAAATTAGGAATCAAGTCAACACTAGTTAATTTGGCAACCATGAGTAAAGATACCTTCATTGTGAGAAGTATCTTGATAAAAGCCAAAGGTGGTTGTTCATGTGTAGAAAGTTCCATGTGTAAAGGAGTAATAGTATAATGTCTATCAACTTTTTCATTGTTGTGGACTAAAAACGATACACGTGCCTTTTTACCTCCTAGTTTAGCTCCTAGGTCCCTGTGTTAACACTTTACATGTGAAATTTTCATCCCAATGAGAAATCCCTCAAAACCCATGTCAAAT
This sequence comes from Cunninghamia lanceolata, assembly GCA_027924645.1. Classification (NCBI taxonomy): domain Eukaryota; kingdom Viridiplantae; phylum Streptophyta; class Pinopsida; order Cupressales; family Cupressaceae; genus Cunninghamia; species Cunninghamia lanceolata. The sequence continues at coordinate 1,911,419 of BSBN01000195.1, forward strand.
GGGAACTAGGGGCCCATTTTATGACTAACCCCAGACCAAAAAGGCTCTTTCAGACTTGGGTTCCTATGCCCAAGTCATCCTTGATTGGTCAGGGAGACTCTAATTCATCTCGACATGGGACCTTTAAATGGGTCTCTCCTTGTCAACTCTTTCAATTAAATTTACGAATGTTAGCAAGAAAGTATATATAAGAGAGTGTTTGAATTCATTTTGGCATAGGTTAATGATAGCAAACTTATGATATTGGAGTAAGATCATTCAAGGCATTCATTGTGTTATTGTTGTAGATTTGTGTTTGTATTGTGTGTTTGTGGTAGATTTGGAATCATCATCCATGTCCTTATGAGTTGAAGGAGCTTCATTCTCCTAAGGACTTCACCTCTAAGGTGACATCATTATTTTTTGAATCATTTCATCATTTGGTTTATCTTTAGCCTCTATCCTACTAGGGCATGCTCTCTCTCTCTCTCTCTCTCTCTCTCTCTCTCTCTAACAACAATGTTGGGAAGCTTAAATGCTATCCTAGGATTTGACTAAGGCAAATCCCTAAACACCACAACCCCCAAACCCCTTTTCTCCTTGTGTGTAGGTTACAAGTATGAGGACTAAAGAAGTGAAGGTACAAGAAGGTTGTGTAAGGGAAAGGGTTTCAAGATTTGAAAATAGATTGCAAAAATTCCTCTATGGAAGACTTGGGCACCTGCCTCAGCATCCTTCTACTAAAATAGACATCAGAATAGGCATTTGGACACTCTCAAGAACATTTCTCTAGTTGTGAGTTTCTGGAGATCCCAAATTTTAGGACTTAGGCACCTGCCCTAGAGTACTCCAACATTTCATCTTCTGTGATACAGGTTATGACATCTCACTGATCATCTTGGTACTTTCAGATCTTGGTTTTCTGTTGTCATTTTTCTATTACAAGTTGATTATCTCATAACTAGGGTTTTACTCATACTTAACCTAGGGATTGATAAAAGGTTTGATTAAATATTATCTTTCCATAGAAAACAAGAGCATAAAACTAGTAATTGAGTCCTCTTTAATCTTATAGTGACTTAGTTCGATTTTGTCCTTGAATGTTATTGTGGAAAAGGGTTTGATCTAGTGTACTTACATGCTTGCATTATCCTCCTTTTCCCTATTTAACATTTTGGTTAACCCGTAGTATTGATCATTTGCATCTTGTTGAGTGTTGAAATTAGATCTTGTGTTAATTCATATCATACTTATCATACTTCATTGAAAAATCTTGCATCAATTTGAAAAAAGTGAAAAAATAAGCATTCTAGGCTTGCATATGTTATATATGAAAAGTGGGAATGATGAGGTTAAATTGTAGTTTATGATAGATTCAATCAAACCCTCCTTTTGCATATGCAGATACCATTCAAGGACATAAACTGAGTTAAGTCAGTACTGTTGCAAGAGGACACGGCTACAAGTTTGGTGTCACTATGAAATGATAAGGAAAGATAGGATATATTAATGAATTTGTTAAACCCTAATCTAATTAAGCCTTAAACCCTAATTATATGATTCTAGTTAAAGATGAACAAGATATGACAAATGATCACTCAAGAAGGCAATAAATACATATTAGAAACATACTAGGATTCAAATTTTCAAAGGCGAAAAGTTTGGGGACACTGGGATAGGAGCTCTAGTCCAACATGCCACTTTTTCTATATATCTGGAATAGTGAGGTGTGATGAAAGTAGATTATCATTGATGTCAAAAAGGTGTTCTCAGTTTGTTTGATGTCATGCTTCTATTTGATCAAGATATCTTCAAGTTTGTCTTAGGATGGATTCTCATGTTCTTGGTGTTTGTTGTTCATATTGGTCCTTGGAGTTACAAGTTTTGGTTTATGATGTTAATCATTGATCATCATCTTCTTTCATGATCATAGGACTTGTTTGATTAGGTTGATTACATCAATTGTTGATCACATTAGATATTGATGCTAACTTGTTTGTGTTGGACTTGTATTCTTGTCTAGTCTTCATGATGTTTTTGGGGTTGATAGTATGTTCATGTTTAGGTTCATGCTCAGCATGATCAAGATGCAATTCTTCATAATGTGTTCTCAAGCAAACTCACAATGTGTCTTCATATGTCCTTTGGTAAGTGAGGTCACAAGGGGACTTGTTTGGGGTTACATAAATATGTTCAAGACTTCATGTGCCTTAAGGTTGTATTATATTCATGCCCAGGTTATGTCAAGATACTTTACTCATGTTGATGTTATGATAAGGCTTCTAGAAAGTGGTACTTGCAGAGAATGTTACATGGATGCAGAGTGTTTGATACTTGATAAAGTTTTTGTTGGTTTTCTTTGATGGTCATGCTTATGCTTAAGGATGATTTACATAGTGATGTAATTGATCTTTATTCAAATGATGATCTTGATCTAATTATGTCTCATTGCCTCAGGAATATGGAGCTTTTGTATGTCTTTACTTTATGGCAAAAAGATACATTTATTCATCAATGTTGATTGGTGTTAAGAATGAGTGGCAGAGATATGGAGTTGGTTTGATAAGAGGTTTAGTTTGGCATCTTTGGAGGAGTCTAATGTTTTCATGATGATGTCTTCATGGTGATGTGAATGTCTTCATGGTAATATTGATTAGGATGCTTTCATGATTCAGGTGGTTTTGATATCTTCATTGTTCTTGAACAGAGGATGCAAACTCTTAGCAAGGTTGTCTTAAGTGTTCTTCATATTCAGATCTTTAAGAATATCATTGTATAATGATGATATTTCTCCAAGGTTGGTGCTCTTGGTTCAAGGTTCATGGTTATCTTATTGGTGTTTAATGTTAGATGAAAAAATATTCATGCTTCTATCTTCATCATGGCTTCAGAGGTGTTATAAATTCATGTTGCAGAGGTTGAGTTTATATGTTATTACAGAAGGAATGCATTGTTGGCAGAAATCTAAGATTTTAATATGTTTGTCTCTTGAGATACTAATCTCTAAACTCTAAGACTAAGTCCAATTTCATATGCCTAAACCCACCTATCTTCATACTTACATTTTTTGTTATAATTCAATGGTGACCTGCTACTACAAGTTCATATCTTAAAAATCACCTTTTGAAGGGTCTTTATGACACTTGCTTGACTGACCCTGTCCTTGTGTTTAACCAATATCAACAGTCATCATTTGAGCGCCAATAAGTGAGACTTTGTTTTAAAGTTTGAATAAGCTATTTTGATAGCTTTGTTTTAAAGTTAGAAACTTTGTAGTCATCAGCCTCTTTACCTTTTGATAGGTCTTCCTTTATATTCTATGAGCACTAAAAATCCATATTCAAATGACTATTGGGGAATGTGATTAAGTCATCTATGGCTTTGTTTTTTGTTTTTCTAAATTTAGAAACTTTGTTTTTTCCTTCTAATTTGACGAGCCCAAGAGATGACATCAAGTAAAGTGATTTTTATAAGATTTTTTAGGAGATATTTTTTGAATTTTTAAGTTGAAAGATTTATTTCTATTCTTGTGACTTGGAAACAAATAAGTGGATTTCTTTTAGAAGGTAGATTTTATTGTGGAAGCATTGAAGTCTTTTTAGAAGTGAATTGTTTTTTTTGCAGGGGCATTTACAAATGCATTATGAATAAGGGTAAAAATAAGATATTGAAGATTTTTTTAAAAGTTTTTGAAAAGAAATTATTAGTGTTCAAGACAAAGAGGATTTTTATATTGAAAATCATTGAAGTTGAATATGCAGAGAAGTGTATATCAAGGGTTATTTCAAATGGAGAAGATGATTTTCTTGAAGAAGAATATGAAAGGATTTTTATAGATGAACAGAGACATTATTTGCACAAAATTAAAATGTCATTTTATGATTTCTAACTCTTATTTTTGCAAATTAAGGAAGATGAAATGATGTGACTTTTGTTTCAAATGCAAGAACAAATTAATCTTTCTTGAGGTGAAAGAAAATTTGAAGATGATGAAAAAGTAAACAAGCTGGAAGATCAAAGGTCTTTTGAAAACTTATATATATGTAGGTGGATTGATGGAGTGTCGATGAATGAGATCAATATGTAGTATTGAAGTTTTTTTTTGAAGATTCAATTGAAAAGAAAATATAGATAAATAAATGAGAAAACCAATTTGCAGTGAAAAAGACATAGTTTCTTGATCATGTGAATCAGATGATTTCAAGGATGAAGTGTCAGAGGAGTGGAATGATGGAATATATGTTGCGGATGATTTGATTTGAATGGTGCAAATTAGATTAAGTGGCAATCAAGTCTTGCACATTATGTTTTATATGTTGATCATGGTGATTGTATTTTGCTAGTGAGGCCTTGTATCAGTCAGTAAGACATAATGTATGCCGGGGAGGCATCCTGTAAAGCTAGTGAAGCTTCTTTGGTCAATGAGACCTTCATGTAATCAGTGAGATTTTGATTAAGCTGATGAGGTGGTTGTTGAGTGGCTTTCTACCCTAGGAGGGTTTTCCACTCGTGAAAAGCAAGTGTTATGTTTCATGTTGTCTTCATCTGTATGTGTATATTAGTGTTTTTATTATTAAGTTTTGTTCACATCCTTCATTATTTGTCTTGTGCATATGAGATCAATAAATCATTATTGTTTTTCTCTCTATTTGTCTTGTAAATTAAAAGTTGTGAAATATTTGAAAAACTAATACAACATTGATTCACCCCACCCCCCTCAGTGTTTTCCTGGGCTCCAACAAGTGGTATCAGAGCTAGGCTCCCTTTTGAAGCTTAATCATCTTGGGTAGGTCCTATGTGTGGAGTTCCCTACTTTGATGGTTCAAATTTCTCTGTTTGGTGCATAAGAATACAAATTTATCTATCATCTTTAAGGTATGGTGTTTGATCAGATTTAGAAGAGAAAGATCACAATCAAGAGTTTGATGAAGATGATTATGAAATTGACATAGAAGGAGAGCTCATATGTGCTCTTAGTGAAATCAAGAAATGCAAAAAGGAGAATTAGAGACTAAAGGTGCAACTACAAGAAGAAAAAGATTCCAAAGATAAAGTTATATCAGATTTTGAAAGAATATCTTCTGACCTTGCAGATTCTAGAAATGTGATTATAGATCCGAGAAATCAAATAAGTGAATCAGATAAATTAATCATCAATTTGAAGACAGAGGTTGAGGAAGTTAAGAGGATAGCTGATGCAACAATCACTTGAATGTCAAAAACTTGAAGGAGAATTAGTTTCCTTGAGAAAAGATCTTGAGGATGTTAAGAAGCAATTAGAAAAGAATCTCAAATTTGATGAGAGCACAAGCAAGTTACAAGAGATTCTTAGTAAACAAAAACAATATAGAGACACTACTGGACTTGGTTATGAAAAGTGAGAATGTTCCAAAGTTAGAGAAACTCCTAAAAAGAAGATTGATTTAAATTGTCAGCCCCTAAACACAAAATGTACAATCAAAGAATAATTAATCCTGCAAGACAAGCATACATGTACATGTATAATTATTCATTTAATGGTTATTGTTATAATTGTAATCACTTTGGACACAAGGCAATTAATTACAGAAGAAGTCAATTTGTCTCAATATGGAATACTAATGTTATATGTTTCAAGTGTCACTCTCCTGGTCACAAAGCATATAGTTGCAGAATGTATGGAAGAATAGCATCATCTAGTTTGATAGGTTTGAAAAAGAACAAGGTTGAAAAGGTTTGGAAGAGAAAACCTGAATAGAAGAAAGAAGTGAAAGTGTGGCTATTAAAACAAGATCAAGAGAAGATAAATTCTAAGCTTGTGCATCTTGCCCAAGTCACTTCATCAGTTGCATAACATATAGCATGAAGTAAGGGGGAGGTGTCAAATGCTCTATCAATATACCCCAAGAAATTTTTAGGAAGGAGATCATTTGATATGGTGATCTTGTCATGTTGTTTTTTTGGATTCTTGTTAATCTTATGAAATAAAATTTCTTGAAGTTGATGATGGTGTTGCTAATAATGTTGATATTTAGTGTGACAGTGATTCAGGTGATCTTTGGTTCATTAAGCTTACAAGATGTTGAAAGGATGTTCAGGGGTTCAATACACAAAGTGTTTGATGATGTTAAGTGATTTGGTTTTCTTTGTCATATCATGTTGGCACTTACAAAGATTGAGTTGTCATGGTGTTGCAGTTCAAAGTGATCTTGAATTTGTGAAGTATTAGTTGTTATGGCAAAGAGATTAAGATGTTTCCAAAAGGCTCTTATCAAATATTAGCATGTGTTGGCTAAGGTGGATGAAAATGAAAAATTCAATCATTTGATTTTGTAAAATGTTGTTGCAGAAAGAGCTTGATAGTGAAGTCAGTTTATTGATGTGCTTATTTCATGGGCTGATTTGAATAATACAATCAAGAGTCATCAATTCTTGTTTATAGTAGTATGTTTCAGATATGGTTTTGAATATATCAGATTTGATATTGTGTTGCAAAAAGGTGTCATGTGCAAGAACAGGAGGATAGTTTTCATATTCATTGGTTGTAGGTTGAGTGTCCATCTTGGAAGTCTTGGCAAGATCATCTCTAGAGTGGTCATCATGGGTTGTGCAACATGTAGAAATACAAGGTTAGAACTTTCAAGACAAAATTTTTAGAACAACAAATTGCAAAAGTGATCAGTGCCTTAATTTTTTTAGAGACTAGTGATATCAAAGGTTTGGGGGCAGATAATAGTCTTTGTAATTAGATGTCAAAAAGGGGGAAAAAGAAAAATTGCATCATTTAGTTTTTCCATTAATGACAAATGTGGAGATTGATGAAAGTAGATTTTCATTGATGTCAAAAAGGTGTTCTCAGTTTGTTAGATGACATGCTTCTATTTGATCAGGATATCTTCAAGTTTGTCTTAGGATAGATTCTCATGTTCTTGGTGTTTGGTGTTCATATTGGTCCTTGGAGTTATTAGTTTTGATTTATGATGTTAATCATTGATCATCATCTTCTTTCATGATCATAGGACTTATTTGATCAGGTTGATTACATCAATTGTTGATCACATAAGATATTGATGCTAACTTGTTTGTGTTGGACTTATATTCTTGTTTGGTCTTCATGGTGTTTTTGGAGTTCATAGTATGTTCATGTTTAGGTTCATGCTCAGCATGATCAAGATGCAATTCTTCATAATGTGTTCTCAAGAGAACTCACAATGTGTCTTCATATGTCCTTTGGTAAGTGAGGTCACAAGGTGACTTGTTTGGGGTTACATAAAAATGTTCAAGACTTCATGTGCCTTAAGGTTGTATTGTATTCATGCTCAAGTTATGTCAAGATACTTTACTCATGTTGATGTTATGATAAGGAGAAAGTGGTATTTGCAGAGAATGTTACATGGATGCAGAGTGTTTGATACTTGATAAAGTTGTTGGTTTGCTTTGATGGTCATACTTATGCTTAAGGATGATTTACATAGTGATGTAATTGATCTTTATTGAGATGATGATCTTGATCTGATTATGTCTGAGTGCCTCAGGAATATGGATATTTTGTATGTCTTTACTTCATGGCAAAAAGATACCTTTATTCATCAACGTTGATTGGTGCTAAGAATGAGTGGCAGAGATATGGAGTTGGTTTGAAAAGATGTTTACTTTGGAAGCTTTGGAGGAGTCTAATGTTTTCATAATAATGTCTTCATGGTGATGTGAATGTCTTCATGGTAATATTGATCAAGATGCTTTTATGATTCAGGTGGTTTTGATATCTTCATTGTTCTTGAACAGAGGATGCAAATTCTTAACAAGGTTGTCTTTAGTGTTCTTCATATTTAGATCTTTACAAATTTCATTATATAATGATGATATTTCTCCAAGGTTGGTGCTCTTGGTTCAAGGTTCATGATTATCTTATTGGTGTTTGATGTTAGATGAAAAAGTGTTCATGCTTCTATCTTCATCATGGCTTCAGAGGTGTTATAACTTCATGTTGCAGAGGTTGAGTTTATATGTTATTGCAGAAGGAATGCATTTTTGGAAGAAATCTAATATTTTAATATGTTTGTCTCTCGAGATACTAATCTCTAAACTCTAAGACTAAGTCCAATTTTGTATGCCTAAACCCATCTATCTGCATACTTGCATTTTTTGTTATAATTGAATAGTGACCTATTACTATAGGTTCATATCTGAAAAATCACCTTTTGAAGGGTCTTTATGACACTTGCTTGATCGCCCCCCTCCTTGTGTTTAACAGGTATCAACAGTCATCATTTGAGTGCCAATAAGTGAGACTTTGTTTTAAAGTTCGAATAAGCTATTTTAATAGCTTTGTTTTAAAGTTAGAAACTTTGTAGTCATCGGCCTCTTTACCTTTTGATAGGTCTTCCTTTATATTCTATGAGCACTAAAAAGCCATATTTAAATGACTATTGGGGAATGCAAATAAGTCATCTATGGATTTGTTATTTGTTTTTTTAAATTTAGAAACTTTGTTTTTTCCTTCTAATTTCACGACCCCAAGAGGTGACATCAAGTAAAGTGATTTTTATAAGATTTTTGAGGAGATATTTTTGAATTTTTAAGATAAAAGGTTTATTTCTATTCTCGTGACTTGGAAACAAATAAGTGGATTTCTTTTAGAAGGTAGATTTTATTGTGGAAGCATTAAAGGCTTTTTAGAAGTGAATTGTGTTTTTTTGCAGGGGCATTTACAGATGCATTATGAATAAGGGAAAAAATAAGATATTGAAGATTTTTTAAAAGTTTTTGAAAAGAAATTATAAGTGTTCAATACAAAGAAGATTTTTATATTGAAGATCATTGAAGTTGAATATGCAGAGAAGTGTATATCAAGGGTTATTTCAGATGGAGGAGATGATTTTCTTGAAGAAGAATATTAAAGGATTTTTTTAGATGAACAGAGACATTATTTGTGCAAAATAAAATGTCATTTTATGATTTCTAACTCTTATTTTTACAGATTAAGGAAGATGAAATGATGTGATTTTTGTTTTAGATGCAATGACAAATTAATCTTTCTTGAGGTGAAAGAAAATTTGAAGATGATGAAAATACAAACAAGCTGGAAGATCAAAGGTCTTTTGGAATCTTATATATATGTAGCTGGATTGATGGAGTGTGGATGAATGAGATCAATATGTGGTATTGAAGAAAATTTTATTAAGATTCAATTGAAAAGAAAATATAGATGAGTAAATGAGAAAACCAATTTGTAGTGAAAAAGACATTTTGTTGATCATGTGAATCATATGATTTCAAGGATGAAGTGTCAGAGGAGTGGAATGATGGAATATATGTTACAGATGATTTGACTTGAATGGTGCAAATCAGATTGAGTGGCAATCAAGTCTTGCACATTATGTTTTATATGTTGATCATGGTTATTGTATTTTTCTAGTGAGGCCTTGTATGAGTCAGTGAGACATAATGTATGCCAATGAGGCATCCTGTAAAGCTAGTGAAGCTTCTTTGGTTAGTGAGACCTTCATGTAATCAGTGAGATTTTGATTAAGCCAGTGAGGTGGTTGTTGAGCGGTTTTCTACCCCAGGAGGGTTTTCCATTCGTTAAAAGCATGTGTCATGTTTCATGTTGTCTTTATCTGTATGTGTATAGTAGTGCTTTTATTATTAGGTTTTGTTCACATCCTTCATAATTAGTCTTGTACATGAGCTCAACAAATCATTAATGTTTTCCTCTCTATTTGTCTTGTAAATTAATGTTGTGAAAGATTTGAAAAACTAATACAACACTATTCACCCCCCCACTCTCAGTGTTGTCCTAGGCTACAACAAGATGATGAGGACAACAACCTACTTCAAAGTTTCTAGGGATGCCAGTTGGGAGGACACTAGGGCAGGCGTCCTAGTCCAGTAGGTCTAATTTTCCACACTTTCTTCTCAAATCTTGAATCTATATCCTCTTCTTAGCTTCTCTGCAACTCTTCTCTGTATGATCCCACACCTGTAACCTATAAGCACAAAAGAGGGGTTGGGGGTTGTGGTGTTTAGGATCTTACCTCAGTCAAGTTACAGAATGGCATTCAAGCCTTCCAACATTGTTGTTAGATAGAGTGCGTGTCCTTGGTGAACAAAAGCAAAACTAAATGATAAGATAGATTGATTGAAACACAAAATAGATATCACCTTAGAGGTGAAAACCCTCAGAGAGATGAAGTGCCTTTAAATCATGAGAAAATGAGTTGATGGAGCCAAATCTGCAACAAACACATTAAAACACAACAAAAATATTCTCTGCAACACAATGAATGCCTTGAATGCTCTTTTCTTGATGATCATAAGTTTGCCTTAATCAACTAGGAGTAAAATGAAGTCCTAAACATGTTTATATATACATTCCAACTAACATTAGTAATTCAAATTGAAAAGGCCAACAAAGGGAAACCTTTTAACGATCATAAACTAACACTTTCAAATTTAGGTCTCAGCAAAATAGGTCTGGACTAGGGTGTGCATGCCCAAGTCCATAGGGCTATTTTTAGTCATGATTCAACATTAAAGTGGACCCCTAAGCCCCATTTGACATGGGTTTCAAAGGGAATTTACTTCAAGAAAAGTTTTACACATGCATGATTAAACTAAGGGGACCTAAGAGCTAAACTAAGAGGTAAAAAGTCCTAGGGGGACATTTTATGACATAACATTTAACCCCCACTTTAATGTATGTATGATCTTATGATCCATACATGTATTAAAGTACAATCGAAAACACATCAAACATGCTAGGCACATGAAGCTAAGGCATACACAAAGATTGAGGAACTATTTCTAGCCCCTAGTCTCAAATAAGCACTAGAAGATACATTGAAAACATGAAAGACACAATGAAGATAGTAGGAAGCATGCAAAACATGGAGAATACAGTAGGAAGCACGTAATACATGATGAATACAAGAGGGAACTCATGCAAAACATGATGAATACATTGATATAACATTTTCATATATGAAATAAAATCCTAATTAAGGGGAGGGGGGAGCTCATTGCTACGCCCTTGAAACTGCCAAAACACACAATACAAAACCTGAAATGTAGGGGGAGCTCATCGCTACACCCTTGATACTAAACTAGGGGGAAAACAAGCAAAACAAAACTTGAGTGTGGGGGGAGCTCATCGATATGCCCTTGAAACCACACAAGGGGGAAGACACATGGAATACATGAATGTCGTATAGCATGCCATAGACATACTATATGTCTTATGCATGGCAAACATGGGTGATGGAAGGAGCTTATTTCTAAGTCCCACAATATAAAACATGTTGCAAGCACAGTTGATAGTTGAGCTTATGCTACAACAACTGCCAAAGACATGCTTAAGGGAGGATAGCTCAAGATTCAACCCCACCTCCTGATGAGGACTTTGAATAAAAGGATGTGCACTAGCTCAAGAGATACACCATCCCACCTTTCACAGAAGGGCTTTGTATAAAAGGATAAACACTAGCTCAAGAGATATCTTATCTCACCTCGTGGAGAGGGATTTTTTATTGCAATTTAAGTAAGGATGTGCACTAGTTCAAGAGATACAACATCTCACCTCACGGAGAAGGCTTACAAACACACTTTATTAGTGCCAAAATCATCAGACTGATGCAATTATATATGCCCTCACCTTAAGGTGGTTTATGTCACTTACCGATATCAAGCACATTAAGGTAGAGAGAAAACACGCAAGGGAACAAGAGCTCTCACAAAGCCCATGCCCCTGAGGTGACATGTGATTACCATCGCTGAACATTCCCATAAACACATTGATATAATATGCTAAGATAAACAACAAGGTCAAATCATGAAAACTATGCATGAAAACAATCACATTAAGGACCAAGGCTATACTGGGTGTGTGCAAGAAGTTGAGTCCACTTTTTGACCAAAAAATGGAAGTGTTTTCCCTAATTTTCAGAATTTGTCACATTTGACCTAAAAATTTGAAGCACTTAAATGTGGAATCTTGGAAAAAGTCAGTAAATATAAAATGTAGTACTCGGAGTCTAGTTTCCAAATATGTTATTTTTTTTAATACCCAGATGATACAAATGAATTTTTAATAGGCGTTTCTAAAAACTGCTGTTTAAAAGTCACTTTTTTTTACTATACCATGCATGTGTATGTCATCCATATTTTGACCTAAATAATCATATTTTTCTAAATCCTTTTGGGAAAAGATTTGTAACTCAATGAAGCACGTTTTCCATCTTTTTTTGTAATTTTTTATTGAATATTTTTTTTTGTTAATTTTTTATTGGCAATTTTTGGTGTTTTAAAAAATTAATTGAAAAATAGAAAAATAATCCAATTGTAAAAAAATTGCATATTTGGAATATACACTATCTCATCTATAATGGGTTTTAATTTTGTCAAAAAATTCTGCAAAAAAAGCCTTCAGACATATGCTCAAAGTCACTATTTTGTTGTGACATTGACAGGACCTTCAACTTGTAGGTCAAACTAGGTCCAAAGCCAAGGGTTGGGTTCTCAAGCCTTTTTTCTGACCTAAAACCCATAGCAAAAATTAAGTCAAAAATTGAAATTTTATGAAACGGGATCTCGTTTCATAAAAAATTAATATTTTAACCTTTTATGAAACGGGATCCCATTTCTTGAAAACTAGATCCCGCTTTTGGTTCGGGATCCCGAAGCATAACGGGATCCCATTTTGGTTTACCCGATTTCAGGTTTTTTTCTAAGTCTAAAAATTCCACCTTAAGTGGACTCATCTTTGTGCATTTACCCTACTGATGGGTTTAGAGTCGAGTATAACCATTGGGCTATACTATAGGTACCTCAGAACTGAGCATAGCAACAAGGTGAGATACCAATCAAAGTGTACAAGAGTAGATTGAGTGGATTATAAAATGTTAGTCACAAGAAATGCCATAAGATGATACATCACATGGAGTGATCCTACTAGTCAAGTGTCCGATATATATAGATCAACCCCATCTTCATATATGGACTAGGTCCATTTTCTTCTTACTTGCTAGAGGGACGCACGGTTCTTATCAATATTAATTTGTTTTCATCATCTGCCAACTAGGTAGAATCATTGAAGAAAGTAAACAATAAAAATGAGAGAGGAGAACAAGTGCCTTAGGAACACCATGTAGGAGGATGCCCCCAAAACACCCTCCGCAACGCTATGCCCCTAAGGCATGACACAAAATAATAAAATAAAGGAGAGGCAAGATAGAAGAATGGTGAAACAAATAGAAGAATGGCCACAACAGAGGCAGTCTCCTGATATCCTTGACCTTACAAGAGTACCAAGGGTCATCCTAGGAGGCCTAAACAACACACAACACAACACGGGGGAACACAACACCATGCTAACAACATATATCTAGGAGGAGGCAACCCTTGAGAGAAACTAGAATAGATGCTACATCGAGTGTGGCTTAAGGGGGGAGAAATACTTATTGGATTCAATGGGATATAAATCTTGGAGGACAATCCTTGTCTATCAGCTTAGGATATCTGGCATGTAGTTTTGGCCTTGTTGATATTGTATTGACATTAAGTTTAAGACGATGGTAGGCTTTGGTGGGCTTCAAAGAATGGTATCCAATATTGACCATGTAGTTAATTCTAGCGACTTGTAAAGGTACTTTGATTCTTTATTGTTTATACCACAACCATTGCCTATGTAGTTGTAATTCTTATACAAATTTTGGAATCTACAACCATAGAGAGAGTTCCATCTCTTTAGATGATGGTGAGGCCTTGTAGGTCTCATAACTTGTAGTGTAAGTATGAGTATTGTCTTTGCTTTCTACCAAGGAGACTGTGGGTCTCATAGGTGTTTCCAAAGATTTCTTGTATGAGATCGATGCCACTTTTGATGTGTTAGTTATTAAGCTTATATTCCCCCATACAAGGAGTAAAATCTAACGAACCCCAATCATCACCAAAATGTGCATTCAATGGTTTAGAATCTTGCACAACATTATCTGTGGCAAGATGTGTTGATGAATCAACTCATAAGTTATTTAGACTCATATGATTGTTAACTTGTTTTTGCATTTCAATATGTAAACAACTATTTGGATCAGGATTGGCTTCAACAGTGTGAAGCTTGTTTTTATAAATAAACTTAATTGATTGATGAAGGGTAGACTGAACTACCCCCATGGCATGAATCCACAGTTTACCAAGAATCATATTGTATGAAAGTGAATCAGACATGACATGAAAAAGGGTAGATAATGTCACAGGTCCAACCTTTATAGCTAAAGTTAGAGTACCCAGGGATTGTCTGCCAACATTATCAAAGCCACGAATGCTAATCTTAATAGGTTTAATTAAAGAAGTGTTGATCTTGTTTCTGCGTAGTAAGTCAATGCCATAAATATTAAGAGTCGATCTATTGTCAATCATAACTCACTTTATCAAATTTGTATCTATTGTAATAAATATTATAAGTAGATCATATTCGTTTTGAATTTCAATTAATGGTAATTCATGTGGCTGAAACAAAATATCCATTTTTGTTGCATGCATACAATCTAACAAAGTTGTTACATCATTTGGCTTAACAACAAGTGGTACAATCACCTTTTGTAAATCTTCTTGGAGCATTCCATGGTATGTAGGCGATGTTTGTATTAAATCCCAAAGAGAGATCTTAGCTGGAGTAACATGAAGCTATTCAACAAGATCATATTCTTGACCACCTTTATGAGTAAGATGAGGTGGTGGATGGAGCATAGGTTGAGAAGATGGAAGAGAGACAGACACATACAGTGCTTGCTTGCTTTGCTTGTTACTACGGGTGTTGTATGTGTGAGAAATCATATTATAATGTGGTTGTTGTGAAACATTTTGAACACTTTGATTCCTTTGAGTGATTTGTCTTGCATAATTTAGAATGTAATCTGGGGGCCGAGGTGGTTTTTGTTCACCTTGATCCATCATCACCGGTTTTAGGCAAGAAGGTGAATTAGGCGCCCCTTGCACAATCATCTTAGGAATATTAATAGCGGGAGTAGCATGAAGATGTTCAACAAGATCATATTCTTAACCACCTTTATGAGTAAGACAAGGTGGTGGAGGGAGCATAGGTTGAGAAGATGGAAGAGAGATAGGCACATGCAGTGCTTGATTGCTTTGCTTGTTATTACAGGTGTTGTATGTGTGAGAAATCACATTGTAATGTGGTTGTTGTGACACACTTTGAACACTTAGATTCCTTTGAGTGATTTATCTTACATAATTAGAATGTAATCTGAGGATCGAGGTGGTTTTTGTTCACCTTGATCCGTCATCACCGATTTTAAGAAAGAAGGTGAATTAGGTGTCCCATGCACAATCATGGTTATGGAAATTTTGTGGATCATCTTCTAAATATATTATGAATAGAGTATAATAGAATTGAATGTCATATGAGATATGTCCCTCAAGTGGGAGACACCATCAAAATAGTATAATGTATATATAAATATGTAGGTAGAGCATGGAATCTCTAAATCTCAACCAGTAATGTTAGATGGGTCATTATGCGATAATTCATCATCATCCCAATTGTATGATTTATAAATTACCTTCAATTATTTAAATTTTAGCATGATATTGAGAAGTCAACATCTGTGTACATGCTTGATATATGTGGAATCAGAGATGGATATTTTAAAATACATTGATATTTTATTAGTAGAGAGGACTCTAGTTATGCTTTTGAAAAATATTTATTTTTCTTTGGAACCCATATGGATGCAGTTCCACGATAAGTTACATTCTTGTTTACATTTGAAGCACAAGGATGCAACCTCCCTTGCTTTGGTATGAATGTGAAATATAAAAAAAATGGTCATGCCCTCTAAGTGTTTCAATTAGAAGATTGCTAAGTTCTTCCTTTTTGTAACTACCTAATGATAAATGAGATTATAATAGAAAATATAGAAATTAAACTATTCTAATATAATTTAAAATATTTTCTATTTGTAAATGAACTAAGTTATAAATAGATATGCAAATAGATTTGATGCACCTGGAAAATGATTAATGTGATACTAGAAATAGACTCAACAAACTAGGAAAATAGTCTAGTGTAATTTTAGGTCAAGTAATGAAGTTTTTCATTTTCACATTGTTGGAGGGAAGAGGTGGGCACTTCTATAACATAGTGGTGAGCACCATTGAAGGACAAAAGTGGGCACTAGTGTGTAAGAACTCCAAGACCTTCAAATTTTCTGGTGAATTCGTGGAACCAGTATGCCGATGGGGACGCTTCCAATCTGGTGAATTCGTGGAACCAGTGGACTACGTCTGTTTCCACCGCTCAAACACCGGGCTTCTTCCTCGGCCTTCCCGCTTCCTCTGCAGCTGCTAGCAGTGGCTTCATTACTCCGGACACACTCATCTCCAATGTCCTACCTCAGATCAAGACCTCCTCCAAGTACTACGACGAGCAAACCCAATATAGCTTGGCCATTAAAGCTTCTGTCTGATCAAATTCATTTCAATTCCCACCACTAGCTTAGCAAATAATGATGAGGCCATCCCTGTTTGAGGTGCCTAGTATGGCCATCAATGTAGTAACGTTTAAATAATACTTGAGCTTATGTAACGTTCATCGTGTTTCTCTTCAAATCTCTGAAAGATTTAAACTCACGACGATAGTGATGTGCAAAATTTGGTTTTTCGTTTAAATATTATGATGCTGCTGACGAACATTTCTCTCTTTTCATATTTAATTATTAAAAACCATAGCTAATTATATGATTTCTTCACAATGGGGTAAAGTCAAAATGGACGAACTTAAACAGCCTGCACGTTGTGCCGACTCTTTTTCCCCAATTTCTGTCGAAATCGTGCGGACTAACCAGTTTTAAGTCGAAAATCAGCGACTGATGCTATCGAAAACCTGAAGCAATGTTGAATGAAGAGGTCGGCAGAAACAGCTGCCGTTTTCTGCAGGTCTAAAGTTGAAAAAATCAGTCGGCACAACGTGCCGCTGGTGGGCGAGTCAAAATTGATACATGGAAAAACAACAGATCTGTAAGCGATTAATTGAAGCCCGTGTTGGCTCCAAGTCCGGCTACAAACGTTTTCTTCAGGTCTCTAACAACAGCAGCTAATTTTCTCCGCCAATAAAAATATCAATATAGAGTTTGAATTCATTTTATTTCACTACTCTTGCAAAGTATGTGGACCTGAAGACATCGATCAACAAATATTTTATTTGTTCACAAAAATAAAAACATTTTTAACAAATGTAAATTAATTCATTAACCAGGAATAAAATAGAAACCAGCGAATCACAAGGGAAAGAATTACCCCGTAAATTTTGAATAATGAGGCGCTCTCGATGCCAGATTAGGTCTTTTATTGTTTGTTAACCTCGGTATGAGCAAGTGGATGTGTTAGTTGATCATTGGGCAAGGTAAAAGTGATCTAAATGTAGCCAAATGTAAATAAAAGAAGGGGGCGTAAAGTTTGTAAAGTAGTTCGCTGTAATCTGCAGAGTGTCCTAACAACCTGGTGCTAGGTATATAGATTAATTTTGGCTTTAGTTGAGAGGTGTGACAAGGAAGTAAAAGGGATATGTTAGTTTTCTTGCTTTGGCAAATTTGCACTTTAAAAAACCAACTCACAACTAATGCAAGATAATAATATCCCAATGCCCTTATGTTTTCTTACAGGTGATGCATGTTAATGTACGAAAGCCGTTAAGGCAAATTTTAGGTCATAAAACACAATAAATCCTGCATTTTTATATTAAGACGGAGATGCTATCTTCCATTTTTCTTACTTGGAGGGAGATATGAAGCTTCTTACTTTTATATCGAAGAATTGTCTTTCATTCTGAATTATAAAATTGTAAAGGAAATTAAATTTACTAGAATTAGAGCTTGGAGATATACTAATCAATATGGGATGAGAAGTAAATGAGTAGTTTGCAATTAGAGTTCAAAATTGGAAATGTAGTTAATTGAATGAGATGATGTAAAATGGATGAAGTAAAAATTATAATTGGGAGTGTTAGGTGAATGTGATGATAATTTAAGATTTGTCAATAGACATTAGTTATTATAAATTAAAAGTCTTGGTGATACTTGGTTTAATATTTCTCTTTATATTTGAAATTTAATGGTTAATTATTTTTTATTTTATCTTATGTAAAGTTATTGTTTTCTTATTAGTCAAATAGAGATGATTTATTCGTTACAGTAATGTTAGGCATTAAAAATATAAATCAAATTGGCTAACATTATATTGAAATAGGAAAAATTGTTGGTGCATATTTATTTTCTTACATTTTGTTAATTATTTTATTGCATATTTGTAACTAGGATGGGATAAACTTGCTTAGGTAGGCATGTACTTAAGTAGGTTGCATTTGCACGTGTAACTTGTACATCTTTTTTGATGGAGTAATCTCGACAAAGAGGGTAGAACTAGACCCTTGGCAAATCATAAGATTTGTAATCCATGAAGTAGTTTGTCAAGCATTAAATGAGATGTTCTAATAATCTTGATCTAATCTAGTAAAAAAATGTAAACATATCATCCTCGTAGATAGCTCCATAGTGGTCTACATGATTAGCTAGAAGATATCTAGTAAAGTAAATACCATTTTTAACTCTTGTAGAACATAGGTTCAAGATAGTGGTTATGATTCTTACTATCCACCATTTTAAAGTTAGATGTAGAACAACAATATCTATGCAATATTCCTTGGTTACATCAATAGTAAAGGGAGGTTGCTCCAATTTAAACGCTTACAATATGGATTGTTCATTTCCTTCAATGTTTGAGTGCCAACTATTGAATATGGTAGTTTTTATCACAGTGAGCCATCTATTCGCACATTAGATGGAGACCAATAAGTGTATAACATCGTAAGGAAGTGACAGTAAAACTTGTTGCAGAAATTCGATAGCCGTAGCGAGGCAATCCCAAGCCTAGATGTCTAATTTGAATGTCATTTTCAAGTGAGTTTAGTTTATTGTTATTATTTGATGTTGTACTTAATCTCTCTTCCATTGGTTTATTTTTCTACTAATTGATAGCCTTATTATGTTTTGAGACAAATTACAAACTCAAACATCTACTTTTCTTACAAATTATGTGAAGAATACTTGATTCTTTAGCTGAGTGAATATTATTTTCATAGATGAGCACACTTTCTACAGAAAGCATTCTTTCTAATTAATTGCAAAGGCATAGTTTCTTATTTTTAAAAGAGTGGTGATAGTTGGTTTCCATTTATAATTGCATTTGTTTTTTCTTAAGCTTTCTCACTGTTAAACTAGTCTCGTCAAAGTTGAATTAGCTCTACAATGTTAAGTATTGAAATATTTCATGGATGAGAAAACTCTCCTACAAAACTAGCATGGTGACCATTATAAACTACTAAACCTAGGATACAATCAGAGCATGGAATTATTGAAATAACTATAATGTTTCTCAAACTTTTGAAGTTTTTTTTCCATGCATTTGTTGTCCAACACCTTCTCTTTTAGTATTATTATTCTTCTACTTGATCTTCACCCACTATTGTTCTTATGTAAATCCCTCTTTTTTGAATATTTATATTTTAAATGTAAGTAAAAGATATTTATTATACATTAAAAAACAAAACACCATTGTCATTGTCTCACATTGCAATATAAAGATTTTTTAATAAATTTTATTCAAAAATTTATTGTTTACATTACTCACATCCTATCGGCAAATCCATTGTGCCTAAACTCTGTGCAACTGCTAGTATAAGTAATTAGCCGATAGGATTTTATATGTGAGCATTCTAGTGCTTGGAATTGTCTCACATCGTAAAAAAATTCATGCCGTAAAATTTTCTAAACTCATCGGTTGTTCCTATCGGCGTATTCCTTGAACCTCCTATGGGTGCAAGTGCTACTATTTACATCCCTCCTTTGTTACTAGTCATGGACTCATTCAACTTCTGCAAATAGACTTGTATAAGTTTAAAGTGGCAGATTGAAAAGCTAAATTCAATAATTGTACATTTTAATAATGTATTTTACTTATTTTCTTATAGTCCAAAATATGCTATATTAGAGTAAAGAAATAAATTATTTTATATAAAAAATTCAAGTAAATTAAAGCTAATACAATAATCCAACACAAATAATTTATATTAATTAATTTTGGATGAATAAATTGTTTTTAGAAATTAAACACAATAGATGGGGAAATTAGCTTTGGGAACAATAATGATGAATTAATATTTATGTCATCTAAAATTGAGTTGTTAAGGTGCAAAAAAAAATGCTTATTAATTGATGAATCTCTCACACTTGTGTTATGCTATATTTTGCTTCAAAATGGGTTTTTCCCACCTTTTTGGTCCCTTACCTTGGTGCACATACTCAACAAGCAAGTAACAAATATAAATAATAGTCATGTAAGGGACATAGCATGGTGATAATCATTAAGGTATATTGTTGCCCCCAATATAGGTAAATCATGAGATAAGGGTGGCTTTGAAGACCAAATAATAATCATGTGAAAATAATAAGTATGTAATTGGATTGAAAGGAAAGTGTTTAAACACAAGTAAGTAATATATGGTCATGAAAGTGCATGTGAATCTAATTTCCCCAAGGTATGAAAAATAATAAGATAAGGCTCATGTGATTAGATGGTGTTAGAATAAGAAATATGATAACAATGAGTAAATACCTCGTCATTTCTAATGAGCAATAGTAATGTCATATTTGTGTGATATTAATTAGGTCTTTTACTAATTTTCCATTAGCAATAGATAATCTTGTAATGTCAAGAAAGAGTTCTACTCAATTCCTAACTAACATTTCAATAGAGCTAGGTTGTATTTGAGCTTATTTATAGGAAACCAAATTACAATTGCAACAAAAGAATCTAGAATTACAAATAGCAAACCTTATCGTTCTTCTTACTAAAATTTGGAACCTCTATAAACAATGCTAGCATGTAGCATTGGTGTATATGCATCATCTTGTAGTCCATAGAGTAATAATATGATGCACAAAATCTTTGGGATGTGACACGATTGTACAAATCTAGCTTTATGTAACTCAACATAGTTAGAAAAAATACCCAAGCATAATATCACAGATAATATAGATAAATCAAATGAGACATAAGTAGTTAAATCTTTGAAATGATGAACAAATACTTGCAAACCTTCATAATATTGAGCACATTCTAGATATCTACTTCTGAGATCTAAGAGAGAGAATAAAGTTGGGGTTGCTTAGGAACTTGCTAGGAATAGTCAAACCCATGCTTTGGTCTTACAACCTCCATGAGTAGTCAAATGGTAAAGATGTTGGAAAAGTGTGTGCACCTACCCTAAGCGTCTCTAGGAATGGAGATTTAGTGACAAAAGATGCTAGGAGCAACTCCCTGGTCTATGGGTAGGATAGTAGGCCTAGTTTATTGATTGGAAAGGAGGGTGGTGATCTACACTAGTAGATTGCCAAGAGGCAAAAAGGAGATTTTTATAGATGATAATAGAGATATTGTTGTTACTTTGCTTATGCAATGAGATTGATAAAATGAAAAAGAAATATGATAACAAAGTAAAGTACTTTAATATAATTATAATAAATAAAACACCAAGAGATTCACTACTATGTTTATGGCAATTTGGACTCTAAGGAAGATCTCCAAGGAGCAACCTACTTGCTTCCTACTAAAAATACCTTCAATGATTTGCAGAAGAAATATTGGAGGAATCCTTAGGAGAAACATAAGCTTCTATAGTGAAAGATGTTATTTTGATAAAACATATAACTTGCACAATAAAAATGAGAACTTGGGGAAGTGCTAGAATGAAAGTTGTAGAGTTAATGATGCAGAAGGAGAGCCAAAAGGAATATTATTATCCTCCATGAAAATGAGCATGAGCATTTTGATTGTCCTTGTCTTCTATATATTTGGTGAAGACAAGCTAAAGATAGTAATGCACATCCATGGGAACATTACATTTGTTAGGAGACATTATGAGGTGGTGGCATGCAAGAGTAACACATATTTCAAGGTGATGTATGGCTTGGGATGCTAGTAGATTGCACAAAGATCTACACAATGTGCTAGTGTCTAGGGTCAACCAACTCAAATTTGGCACGTGTGTCGAGGAGAGTGATGAAAATAATGCTCTAGTATAGATTATTAATAAAATTTAATGTAAGGGGAATATGCCAAGGTTGGGTTCAAGTGGTCCTAGAACATGTTATGGGAAAGGACACTAAAGTGAGTTGAATACATAATGTGAAATTATAGGTATACAATTTTTGACGTTACAGATCTAAAGGCTCCAAATGTAAAATGAGAGGTAATGATGAATGATCCAACCAAAATGGATCAATTTTTCAATGCAATTTCTTTCTAGCATTAGGATTCTTAAGATTAGAGAAAAGAACCAAATTTTCCAATTGAAAATATCTATGAATGATTCCTTTATTTTAAGGTTTCTATAGTTGTTAGTAGGAGAGGGAGAACAGACCAAAGATCTAGCCTTATTCTCTCTAAAGTGTAGTTTAAACCAAAATGTCAAGGGGTAAGAGGGAAATTAGAATTAGTGTAGTGGATTATAGTGAAGTGTGATACTGTATAATACACATAAATTAAAATAAACACACAACCATTCATTACATTTATATGACAACCAATATAACCCATCATATATTCATTATTTGTAACTATCTAGTATATTCGTATAGTATATTATCTCTCATACATATATTGTCTCTTCCTTTCTCTTTCTATCTTACATATATCTCTTACACTTTTCTCTCTTCTATAATATATTCTCTACTCTCTCCTATCTGCTCTATCTCATATTACATTGTATATCTCTATCTACTATGTTATATTTCACTTTGTGGTGTATACATAATGTTAGATAGATGGGTGTTTCCTTTTCTCTTTCTATGTCACTTAGATGTTGTTGTAGGTCGATTGTAAGTGTTACATTTGCCTTATGATTCCTTTAAACTTGTCTTTTATGTTGCAAGACTCTATCTTGCCAACATCATCTCCCTATTGAACCCATGTCTTGACATCAAGACATGCTTACTCTATCCACCAATCTTCAAAATACTAACTATCCTTCCATAATATAAAACTTTCTTTCCACATCTTACAAAATTGTAAAAATTTCTTCCTCTCTGGAGGAAAGATGTTCTTATGTATACCCCTCAACTAGGTGTAGCTACTATCCCATTGGATGGTAGCCTATTACAAAAGGTGGATGGGTCCATGAATCTTTAGTAATGTTGCTTCTAGATATTACTAATAGAGTATAGGATTTCAACAGAGTTAGCAAGCTTCTTTGCTTCCCCTAAGAGACCTGCTAGATGTGCCAGTTGCAAGTTGACCACCTCTCTTTACCTCTTGACCTATGGTCTTAAATTTTCCCTTCGAACATGCACCTATTATTATTATGCCAATTTTTTTTTATTTTTACCTTTTGGATACCATCCTTATCTCTTTTTGCATCATAGGAGGGAGAGGCCTACCTTATTTGGTTTTCAATATTCTCCATTTGTATTTTCATTTCTTTTATTGATACAAGCCATCATAGGAAGAATTGGTATAATACATATTAATGTTGCTTAATGTATTTTTCATATTTCTAACTTCCATCTCTAGTTTGGCCCATGCTATGGTGCATTTTCTACTTATATCCTCCAATAGTTTATTTTCAATTTCAATCATTAGCTACTATTTGATGGCATCCTTTTTTATATCCTAATTCTAGAATTCTACCATAACATCACTTATCAACTTCCTTAACTATTGATCCAAGGGTAGTTTAGTATCTCTACCTATTTGTGGTAACCTTGTTTATACAATTGTGAGGGATTCTTCAAGGGATTCTATAATTTTACATGTTTTGGTAAAAAGTGTAATAAGTTATTTATCGGCAAGGAGTTACTATTTACTGGTCAAGCATCTTGATCATTATGAGAGAATCTAGGATTCTAACTTATAGGAGATTTTTATGACACTTGTCATTTTCTTTGTATGGCTATTATTAACCCATAACACCTTGTACAAGAAGACAAAAACTACCTTGAAAATAAGGACAAACTAGGTGCCCATTTTCGTGAGTTGGTTACAACCTAAAGGGCTATGTTAAGAATGTTGAGATACTTCCAAGGTAGGGACATTGTGATGTGTAACCATCTTGGATGCCATATTGGGTGTTGTATTATGCTATATAATAAATGTTAAGGGAGGTCGAATAGACATGTTATGAGAAAGAGTGAAAACTCTGTACACAGGTGCTGAAGGACTAAAGACTAAAGAGGAGTAAGGAAGTGACTATGTTGTAATCTCTCTTTTCAAGATAATATAGACTTGGCCTCTCTTCTTGGTGGAGTTTTTCTCGAAAGGGTTTTTCCACATAACTACTATGTTACATGTTAATCTCTTCTATTATCTATTTCTTCTTATTGTAGTTATTTACATTATTGCAATCTCCATTTGACTAACTACTAATTAATTTTACATTTGTAGTTGAATTCTGGATTTTCATTTTATATTTGTTTACCTTCATTTCTAATAGCCACTATTTGTGAAAGTGCTTGCTTTATGTGGAATTGGAGATAGATCTTTTATAATCCATTGGTATTATATTAATAGATAGGGCTTTAGTTATTCTTTTGGAACATAATTATTTTTTATTGGAACCCATATGGATGTATTTCCACCAAAAGTTCTTTTTTTTTTAAATTTGTAGCATAAGGATGCAACCATTCTTGCTTTGGTATGTATGTGAATGATTAAAAAATGATCCTACCCTAAATGTTTTAGGGTAGGATAACTAAGTTCTTTCTTTTTGTAACTACTTAATGGTAAATTAGATTATTATAGAAAATATATAAATGAAACTATTCTAATCTTATTTAAAATATTAAAAATAGGAGCTAGGAACTGCTATCTATAAGTGAACTAAGGTACAAAAATATATGCAAAATAGAGTTCATGCACCTAGAAAATGAGTGATGTGATGCTCGAAATAGACTCAACAAACTGAGAAAAAATGGTTTGGTGTAATTTATAGGTAAAACAAAGAATTTTTAGATTTGGGTGTTGTTGGAGAGAAGAGGTGGGTACTTCTATAGCGTAGAGGTGAGCACAACTATAGTTCAGAGGTGGACACTGTTGTGTATAAAGAACTCTATGGTCTTCGAATTTTTTGGATTTCTACTATATCTCACTAAAAATATATGATAGATTGTTTCCACTTGTAGAATTTGAATATTATGTTATGAATTTGAGCTATCCTAAGCTAATGTTGGGTGTAGTGCATTATGTTTTTGAACTCGATTTTAAATTTGGGATCTAAGCATTTAGCCAAAACATGAATTCATGATATGGCAAGACGAATCTATTGATAGTTTAGAGAGAGCTCAAGTGATTGAGAAAAGCTAGCAAGGAATATAGTAGAAGTTTTATATGTGTTTACAACCACTCCATTCTGGAATAAGGCTTATGGAAATCAAGACATAGCCAAAATCCAAGGCAAAGAGAGGTGCCAGCTTCCAGAAGAACTTCCATCTCCATTTCAAATTCCAGATGCCTTTCCGAAAGATGGCAAGCCATGTCAAAATCTAATGTCATCTTTCCAGCCAAGGGCACAATTAAGATCCAACACAAAGGTAAAATACATAGCCATGGTCTTCAAGAGGCACATCCAAACACAAAATAAAAGCCACCCTAAATTTCAGTGCCAAATTCAATGCCATCTCTCAGATTTCCAATGCAAAAAATTCAAATTAGCAAAATACTCTTCAATTTCAATGTCAAAATACATTGTCCAACATTCAAACTCCAATTTACAACATTTATTTTCAATAGAAATAAAAATTTCATTTCCATCTCAAGAAATCAGCCAATGGCGCTCTATTCTGATGCTTTTAACATGCTTCCGTGCACCATTGATCAATCGTTTGCCTATGTGGCATATGTGTTGGAATATGTAATTTCTCTCACATAATGAGAAAAAAAAAATTGTAAAATGAGAAAAGTTCTAGAAAGAGGAGAGTTCTAGATAAGAAAGGTTTTAGATGGATTCTAGAAATGGAATGTTGTAGAAGATTTCTAGATGAAGTTTAGAATAGCCTAGAAAGACAAAAGACCTCTATAAAGAGGCATGATGTAAAGCAAAGGAATGAAGTCAAGTCAAGTGTAAGTGTGAGAATGCAGCAGCATTCGATGTATGAAGTTGTAAAGTCAAGTGTAAGTGTGAGAATGCAGTAGCATTCGATATATGAAGTTGTAATGATGTTATGAATTAATGGTATTGTGCAGCAGCATGAGTTGAGAGTTAGAAATATGTGTTTGATATTTTTGAATGTGTATTTAGTGTCTTGTGGATTTGATATACACCATCATAGTGGTATCAGAGCCAAGTTATTGCGAAGTCAGATTATGTAGATCATCTAGGGTTATGAGAGTCATGTTCATGTGAAGATTTAGAGTTAGAGTTAATCCATGTTCATCTAAAGGCTTAGGGTTTTGCAGCTGCCAAGGTGAAAGATCCTGGGTTTGTGGAAATCGTAGGTTAAGGAAATCAAATTGTTGAAGCCGTCAGGTTAGAAAGGAGACGTTTGAAGGAATCGTTGGCAGCAAAGGGTATAGGAAATTGGTGGTGAGATTCAAAAGTTGTTTAGCAGAGTTGATGCAGATTGCTTTTGATATCTATTGGGTGATCATGCCGGATTTCTTTATTTTCTTGTCATCACACATGAAAAGAAAGGATAACAAAGCTGCGAAGGAAAATTGAGCTTTTTTGTTTTAGCTGCTGAAGACAAAAAGGAGGAAATTGTCATAAAGGAGCTGCAGATCTAGTCATTATTTTATCAGCTGGTTGAAAAGAATAAAAGGGAAATGAGAAATGGTATTTTAGAAATAGGCAGCAGCCTCTCCAGCCAACAAGGAGATGATAGAAGTTTCTGAAGACACAAAAATATCAAGTAAAAGGAATGAGACTGTTGATCGGGGCTTAAATTTGATAGTTTTATAGCTTTATTTAAATATTTTAGCTGTAAAATACAATAAAAATAAATATTTGACTGTATTGATATACAAGTAATTTATTTTTAAAACTGTAAAAAAAACAATTAGTATGAAAATCTAATTGTATATATAGAATATATCCCAAATTTTTAGTTTTATTTTTTATGAGTATAAATTTATAATATATATTCATTCTAAATATATATCTTTTAGATTTGTTTTTAATAGAATATATCCCAATTTCCCAAATTTTTAGATTTGTTTTTAATGAGTATAATTATATGACCATTTTAAATATATATCTTTTAGATTTGTTTTTTATGAGTAAAATTTTATATTCACTCTAAATATATATCTTTTAGATTTGTTTTTTTAATAGAATATATTCCAAATTTTTATATTTGTTTTTTTATGAATATAATTATATATTCATTCTAAATTCTAAATTTCTAGTTTTTTGCTTTTATTTTTAGATTTTTTAATAAAAACTTCTATTATTTAAGAAATAGATTTTTTTATAGAATATATTCATTCTAAATTTCTAGTTTTTTGCTTTTATTTTTAAATTTTTTAATAGGAACTTCTATTATTTTAAAAAAATCCCATAAATTTGTTTTCTTATAAAATATTTTATTTATCCTAGGTTTTTTCAACAGAGCTTTCTAAGCTTTTACCAGCACATCAAAAATAGTGAACCTTTTTAAAATATCTTATATATCCATGATTCTATCCTTCAAAATAAGTTTAAGTTTTAGACCCAAATTCCCAATCAATTCCAATTTCCAACACAGCCTAAAGAGCACAAAATCTTACCAGATTTCAACTAAATATTATACTTGTAATTGAACAAGTATTATAATTTATAAGTTAATCAAATGCTTTGGTTTTGCATTGGAGGAGAATCAGAAATTGAAAAGAAAATAAGGAAGTGACTAAGGTTGCAGCCCGCTGCCCAGGGGTGTGACTAGAGGTAAGACTACCCATGCATGTTTTGTTATTTTTTTATTGCTTCCACATTTTATATACATGACTATTGTTTCTATATTTTACATGCATATATATTGCTTCAAGTCTCATGCATCTATCTTTTTAATGTAATTTATTTTATTAAAATTATAATTTATGATTTAGATGAATCTATTATTTTTTGTAAACCTTAAATTGTTAAGAGAATGTGTAAATTTAAATATTAAATATTTTATTTATGGTTCAATTTTTATAAACTTAGATGAATTTAAACAAAATATCTAAATATTTCATATTTGAATTGAAAAAGCTTCAACTTTATATATAAATTTTTGACTTGCATTTTAAAAATTAATTGTCACGTGATAGGCAATACTGAAGACTAAACTGTAGGAAAAAAATTTAGGCTTGGGCCAGTGACAGATCTGCGATTCCATTCCTTGCAAATCCACCTGTATGACTTTCACTGGCTGTGGCCAAAATACCCTTTTCTATGATCTGGAGTGATTTCTAATCTAGATCAGATTTGGAATCTTTTCCTTCTTTAGAAGGGCTCTGTAAAATCATGATAGCTTTACTTCATGTGATCCATCACAAATCCTCCTCAGAACAATGATTTCTACCTGCTGGCCAAATTAGATAGCTGCAACTTTTTTTTGTATGTTGCCTCAACAATACTGCTCAAAAACCTTCAACCTCTCTGTCTTCTATAACTTCCACAATGTTTTGAGAGACGATTCAAGAAATCCTCAACAATAGAGTGATTCAAAACAATTTTATTGGAGATAATGTTTATTTTATGAAATGTTCCAGAATATGGAAACTTCCATCTCTAAATAGAAACCTCTAAATTTTTCCTTTTGGACACTTCTCTTAGTTATTCTAAAATATTCTAGAGATTTCCATGAATGTTATAAATATAGCAGCAAAGTTGCCATTGTAATCAATCTAAGAAATTATCTACTTTCTGTGTAATTTTCTATTCAATAATATATTCAAGTGCTTTTTATTTCCTGCATTTTGTTTTATTTTATTTCAAATACTCTATTTTTTTTCAATATGGTATCAGAGCCCTCCCAAATCTTGGGGCTATAGTTTGTGGGTTTTGTAGTGGTGGTTGTGAATTATGCAGGTTCTGTGATTAGAGGATTTTGGTGAAGAAGCAAGAAATACTGCAGCAAAGAGAAGAATCAAATCAGTAAAAATTGGTGAGAGATTTCTGATTTTAATTCTCATCTCAAAAAGAGGGAATTTGACATTATGGATTCAATTGGTATTCCTTTACTTGCAATTAAATTAAATGGAAAAAATTATTATGATTGGGTATCTCATATGGAGATTTTTGTAATGCTTCAAAATTGCTTTGAAATTGTTAATGGTAGTGAAAAAAGACCAGCAATTAGTGGAAAAGATCAAGAAGACTGGGATAAAAGAGATAAAAGGGTAGCAGCATTGATCAAGCTTACACTTTCAGAAGAAGTTTTTCTAGAAGTTCGCAATGAGAGAAGTGGAGTCAAAGTGTGGGATACTTTGAAAACTACATATGGAAATTCAGGTGATGTATGGATTCTAACTCTCACTGTAGAATTATACAACATGAAATTATCAAATTCACAAGAGCTAGTCCCTCATCTAAGCAAATTAAAGGAAAAGAAAAATGAACTTGCTTCTCTTCGAAAGGATATAGATGAAAAAGATTTTGTACAAATAGTTTTACAAAGTCTCCTAGGATCTTATTGTTGGTAGGTGGCGACTGATCAGGAAAGTACTGTACACTAGCCATTTTTTAGGGCTGACTTAAAAAATCCTAGGGCCGACTTAAAAAAATCCTATTTTTATGACCGACATAAGAAAACCCTAATTTTTGTAACCGACAAAAAGGCTTGATAAAAGGTAGCCAAGGGTTAGGGTTTGGGCATTGTATTGTAGCATTTGCAGCAGTATTGAGTTGCAGGGATTGCTGATTGTAATCATTTTGATTTACTGGATAATAATATTGGACTCTTTGTTTGGTGGATGTAGCCCGAGTTTGGGTGAACCACGTTAAATCTTGTCTCTCGCTATTATTAATTCTGTATATTTCCATTTCTCTGTTTAATCTTTATTTGCATTTAATTGATATCTTCTGTCGGCTAACCCTAACAAGTGGTATCAGAGCGGGTTGTGTTCGATTATCATCTGTAGGAAAGTCTCATGGTTGAGTGGGAGCAATGGCAGATGAGGGAAGATTGAAGGTTGATAAATTTAATGGGTAGAACTATCAGTTATGGAAGATGCAGATGGAGGATTACCTCTATCAAAAGAATTTATGGATGCCGTTGGAAGGAGTAGCCAAGAAACCGGCAACAATGTCTGATGAGGATTGGAATCTTCTTGACAGAAAGGCACTGGGAACCATTCGGTTGTGCCTGGCACCGTCAGTGGCATTCAATATAACAGAAGCGAAGACAACAGATGGTCTGATGAAAGCTTTGGCAAAATTGTATGAAAAACCCTCAGCCTCAAATAAGGTATTTCTTATGAAGCATTTGTTTAATCTGAAAATGGTTGAAGGTGGATCTGTGACAGATCATTTAAATAAATTTAATATGATTGTCAGTCAATTGACTTCTGTAAATGTAAAATTTGATGAAGAAGTTAGAGCTCTCTTGATATTATGTTCATTGCCTGAAAGCTGGGATAGTTTGGTAATGGCGGTTAGTAACTCTATTTCTGGTTTAAATACCTTGAAATTTGATGATGTTGTTGGTGTTATTCTGAGTGAGGAAATTCTTAAGAAAAGCTCAGGTGGATCTAAATCAGGTAGTGTTTTGAATGCAGAAAGCAGGGGTAGATCAAAGGAGAGAGGAAAAGGTTATGGAGGTCATGGGAAGTCATGAGGAAAATCAAAAGACAAAAGATCCCAAACTAGAGGATAGAAGGATTGCTGGTACTGTGGAAAACCAGGTCATCTGAAGAAAGATTGCTGGTCTCAGAAAAATAAAGGAGACAAACAAGAAGGCAATAAGGAAGCAAATGTGGTAAGTAATAAATCTGAAGATGACACTTTGATTCTTTCCCTAGATAATGTTGATGATTCATGGGTTTTAGATTCAGAGGCCTCATTTCATGCTACGCCCCATAGAAGTTATTTTCTTGATTATGTCCAAGGGGATTTTGGGCTGGTTTATTTGGGAGATAACGAACCCTGTCAAATTGTTGGAAAAGGAAGAATCAAGATTAAGTTGCAGAATGGGAATTATTGGCTACTACAAGAGGTAAGGCATGTTCCAAGGCTCAGTAGGAATTTAATTTCAGCAGGGCAGCTAACTGAACAAGGTTGCAATGTTATATTTACTGATAAAAATTGGAAGGTTTCAAAAGGTGCCTTAGTAGTAGAAAAATGTGTGAAAGTAGGCACCTTATATATTTGTACAGGTCATACTATTCCTTCTACTTTAGATGTTATAGAGGAAAAACAAACAGGTTCAGGAACAATTGCTGCAGGTTTGCAGGAAGAGACTGGAAAAGTTGCTGCAGGTTCTAAAACAACACTATGGCATAACAGACTTGGGCATATGAGTGAAAAAGGTATGAAGGTACTTCATTCTAAGAAAGTTTTACCAGGTCTGAAATGTATTAATATGGATTTCTGTGAAAGTTGTGTGTATGTAAAACAAAAGAGAGTCAGTTTTCTTAGAGATGGGAAGCAAAAGAAAAATGAAAAATTGGAGCTTGTGCATACAGATGTATGGAGACCAGCTCAGGTATCTTCTTTCGGTGGCTCTCGGTATTATGTTACATTCATAGATGATACAACTAGGAAGGTCTGGATTTATTTCCTTCGACAGAAATCTGATGTATTTGAAACATTTAAAAAATGGAGAAGCTTGGTTGAGAATGAGACAGGTAAAAGATTAAAATGTCTCAGATCTGATAATGGCGGTGAGTATTGCAGCAAAGAATTTGAAGATTATTGTTCCTTTAATGGAATTCGTAGGCAGAAAACGGTTCCAGGGACTCCACAGGAAAATGGAGTGGCTGAACACATGAATAGGACAATAATGGAGCGTGCAAGGACCATGAGATTGCATGCTGAGCTGCCTTTAAACATGTGGGCAGAGGCTGTCAACACTGCTGTATATTTAATTAATAGAGGTCCTTCAGTTCCTTTGGGCTGTGGTATTCCAGAGGAAGCATGGACAGGTAAGAAGGTGAGTTATTCTTTTCTGAAAACCTTCGGCTGTGAAGCATTTGCACATATAGATTCTGAAAATAGAACCAAGATGGATGCAAAATCAAAAAAATGTACCTTCATTGGATATGGCATTAATGAATTTGGTTATAGGCTTTGGGATTTTAAAAATCAGAAAATTGTGAGAAGCAAGGATGTTATATTCAATGAGAAGGTGTTGTACAAAGATCAATTGCAGCAGCATGAGAAGAAAGAAAAGGATTATGTGGTGCTGGATGATACTACAAATAGTGATGTTCTAGTGGCTCCTCATGCTCCGCAACAGCAACCAGAAATACCACAAACTCTAATGAATGTTAGACGGTCAACAAGGATAAGTAGACCTCCTGAAAGGTTTTCTCCCTCTTTGTATTCTATTTTGCTAACAGATGCTGGTGAACCAGAAGGGTATGATGAAGCTATGCAGGTGAATACACAAGTTCAGTGGGAGCTTGCCATGAAAGAAGAAATGGACTCCTTGCTGAAAAATCAGACTTGGGAATTATGTAAGTTACCTGTAGGTAAAAAGGCTTTACCAAACAAATGGGTTTACAGGTTGAAAGAGGAAAATGGAGGTAAGAAAAGATTTAAGGCAGGTTAGTTGTAAAAGGATTTGCACAGAAACAGGGCATTGATTTTGATGAGATCTTTTCTCCGGTTGTCAAGATGACTTCTATTCGTACTGTTTTAAGTATTGTGGCTACTGAAGATTTGCATTTGGAACAGCTAGATGTGAAAACTGTCTTTCTCCATGGTGATTTGGAGGAGGAGATATACATGGCACAACCACAGGGATTTGAGGTCAAAGGTAAGGAGAAACAAGTGTGTAGATTGAAGAAGAGTTTGTATGGCCTGAAACAAGCACCTCGACAATGGTATTTAAAATTTGATAGTTTTATGGCTGAGCAAAGCTACAATAGGTGTAATTCTGACCATTGTGTTTATTTTAAGAAGTTAGATAATGACAACTACATTATTTTATGTTTATATGTTGATGACATGCTTGTAGTAGACATGATATTTACACAGTCCATGATATTAGGCATGATAGAGTCACAAAATCGGCTCTTGCAGATCACTCCTCTTGCACTAAACACCACATTCACCTAGAGGATACCCTCGTCTTGGCTAAGGAAGACAACTTCTTCAAGTGAAAACTTAAAGAGGCTATCTTCATTAGAAACAACCCTACCAACATTAATAGGGACAATGGTTGGACCTTGAATCACACTTGGAACCCTCTTCTCAATTCTCTCAACTACCCCCCCATTCCCCCCTGATCCCTCCTCCTCTCCTTTCCACTTTTACCTCTACCGTTCTCCCCCTCCTTTCGGGTCACCTAGTTCACCCCGTCTCCCCCCCCTTCCTTTTTCCTTTCCTTGTCCAAACCTCTCTCCCCCCCACCACACTCCTACCTCTTTCCTTACTGTGGTACCCTCTCCTCTTCCTCCCTCCCCTTCACTCTCCCCCTTGACCACTATCTTTGTTTCCTTCTTCCTCCCCTCCCCAGCATGTGGCTCACCCTCCTTTCTTCACCTCCCTTCAGTGGGTCGTCACCCTCCTCCGT
Organism: Cunninghamia lanceolata; assembly: GCA_027924645.1. Lineage (NCBI taxonomy): Eukaryota > Viridiplantae > Streptophyta > Pinopsida > Cupressales > Cupressaceae > Cunninghamia > Cunninghamia lanceolata. The sequence continues at coordinate 1,945,138 of BSBN01000195.1, forward strand.
TCTTGCCCTTGCTCATTCGTAATATGTCTTCCCTCTCCAAGTTTTCATTGTGAGCATCTCCTTCCCCCCCCTCTCGATCCTTCCCTGTGTGTTTCCTCTCTCCTCTTGGTCTTCGTCTCCTCTTCTTTATTCCCTCCTTTTCTTTTCTTTTCATTGCTTGCTCCTAGTTTTTATATTTACCCCCCCTGGGTCTTCGTCTCCTTTATTTCTAATTTTATATTCTTTAACTATTTTAAAGACAAGGAGGATATAATACAAATTATGTTATCCTTGTCTCTATCTTCTTCCTCTATTTCTTGCGTCTTCTTATTTTATCTACCCCTTGTTTTCCATACTTTGGTAATATTCTCTAACTTGTCTTTCGTTTTTACATCATATTCTAGATCGTTATTTCTTTATTTTTCTTTATGTATTTTTGTCTTTACTCTAGTGGCTCACCTTACTGTGCTCTTTCCTTTTTCTTTATTTTTTTAGTTCTTTCTACTTTCAATTTTGGTTCTCCATCCTCTTTTACTATAATTTATATATTTTTATTCTTCGTGTGTCTTTCTTTCTATACTTTTTTAAAAATTCGTTTCTCTTTTATGTTATTCTTCCTAGGTATTTTTTCATAATATCATCTTGGTTTAATTATTTTTCATCATTAAGGTAATTGATTTTCTTCTATTTATTTTCTTCTCTTTTTTATCCCTTAGTTTCACTTTCATCCTCTTCTTTATTTTCTAATTGGTTTCTTAATGTCTTTCTAATTTTACATAGTTACTTCCTTTTATTAATTAGATTTTGTCCCTTCTTTGTGTAGCCACCATTCCTTTATTTTCTCTTCCTTTGGAATTTTACTTTTTTCTTTCAATTGCATTGTTTAACTCTTTATGCTTGTTTAATTTGTATATTTTATTTAAGCTAACCAATTGTTACTTTTCCTTGACATACGTGCCCCCAACACCCTCTCTCCTTTTATACAGCCTTCTCTGCAATTGTATCTCTATTTCATTCTCATCTTTTGTCTTGATGATGGATCATGGAGTATGATCCGAAACGTTGACACAGAAAAAGCAATCACACAGTAATCCAGAAGCTCAAAAAACTCAGACATGCTTGTAGCTGGGTCTAACATGGATCACATCAGAGAGTTAAAACATCAGTTAGCACAGTCATTTGATATGAAGGATTTGGGGGCAGCAAAACAAATCCTTGGTATGAAAATTTGTAGAGATAGGAAGAACAGAAAATTAACTTTATCTCAGGCTGCTTATGTTGAAAAGGTGTTGCAGAGATTCCATATGGAGAATGCAAAAGCTGTCAACACACCTTTGTCTAGTCATTTGAAATTGACTAAGGAAATGTGTCCAAAGACACAAGAGGAGGAAGAAAAAATGTCCAAGGTACCATATGCTTTAGCTGTAGGAAGTTAAATGTATGCCATGGTATGCACAAGACCAGATATTGCACATGCTGTAGGAGTCGTTAGCAGGTATATGAGTCATCCCGGATTTGAGCATTGGAATGTGTTCAAATGGATTCTCAGATATTTGAGAGGTACATCTAATAAACACTTATGTTTTGGGGGCTCTAATACTGATTTAGTAGGTTATGTAGACTCAGATTTGGCAGGGGATATTGATACTAGGCGGAGTACTACAGGTTATGTCTTTACTATAGGTGGAACATCAGTGAGTTGGATTTCCAGGTTGCAAAAGGTGGTTGCTTTATCCACCATAGAGGCAGAATATGTAGCTGCAACAGAGGCAAGCAAGGAGATGATATGGCTGCAATCTTTCATGGAAGAATTGGGTAAACAATAGGCTAACAGTTCTTTGTATACAGACAGTCAGAGTGCCATACATCTTGCAAAGAATTTTGCCTTGTATTCAAAGACTAAACACATACAGTTGAGGTATCACTTCATTCGGTCGGTGTTGGATAATGGACAGTTAAGGCTGGAAAAGATACATACAAATGAAAATCCAGTCGATATGTTTACAAAGGTAGTGACAAGGGAGAAGCTGAGCTCATCTTCAGCTTCAGTTGGTCTTCTAGCCTGAAAATAACAAAAATAGAATAGTAGAGTCCAGGGTGCTTATTTCCAGTAGGAGCTACATGCACAGCGGTGTCGTCCAGGATCAGTCTCCAAGTGGGAGATTGTTGGTAGGTGGCGACTAATCAGGAAAGTACTATACACTAGCCATGATTTCTTTTTGCTTCCATGTTTTTAGGGCCGACTTAAAAAATCCTAGGGCCAACTTTAAAAAAATCCTATTTTTATGACCAACATAAGAAAACCCTAATTTTTGTAACCGACAAAAAGGCTTGATAAAAGGCGGCCAAGGGTTAGGGTTTGAGCATTGTATTGTAGCATTTGCAACGCTATTGAGTTGCAGGGATTGCTGATTGTAATCATTTTGATTTACTGGATAATAATATTGGAATCTCTGTTTGGTGGATGTAGCCCGAGTTTGGGTGAACCACATTAAATCTTGTCTCTCGCTGTTATTAATTCTGTGTATTTCCATTTCTCTATTTAATCTTTATTTGCATTTAATTGATATCTTCTACCAGCTAACCCTAACACTTATCAATAATTTTTAAGAGGGCTAGATATTGCTGATAAATTAAAGAAGATAAAATATGAAGAATTATGTGCTAAATTGGTGCAAGAAGAGAAACATCAAATCAAAGAAAGGGAGTCATTTAATGATGAAGTTTTCATAATAAGAGGGAAACAAAATTACAAATATACACAAGAAAATGATTCAAGAGAGAGAAATTGGAAGTATGACAATAGATATACTCCATCTAAGGATTATAATAAAAGAAAATGGAAATGCAATTACTGTGGTAAGTTGGGTCATAAAGCAAATGAATGCTATAAGAGGATTAAAGATACAGAAAGGAAGACAAATAAGTCTACAAAAAATTTGATTCTATGAGTAATGTTCTCTATATTGCACTTAAAGCAAATTATTCTTATAAGGATGATTGGGTTATTGATTCTGGTGCCACATGGCATATGTGTTATAATAAGGAACAATTTACATCACTAAGAAATGATAACAATTCAAAGAAAATATATTTAGGGAATAACAGTTCTTTGGAAGTTAAGGGAATTGGAAATGTTCAAGTTGATGATGGTGTGTTTAAAAATGTGAAGTTAGTCCCAAAATTGAAGACAAATATTCTTTTTGTATCTCAAATTGCAAATCGAGGGTATAAAATAGAATTCTACAATGACAAATGTCTGATCAAGGATGTGAGTAATAACTATGAAGTGATTGCAATTGGTAAAATGGAGAATGGATTATATAAATTTTAAGAATTTACTTCTAAATGTGGAAATGAGAATATGTGTGCTATTGCCAAATACAATGATGAGCAGATTATGGCATGAGCGTATGGGACATGTCAATTATCAAATCCTCAAGCTTATCGAGAAACTATATATGGTGCATGGGCTTCCAAAAATCTCATCAAGTCACAAGGTGTGTGAAGGATGTGCTACGGGAAAGCAACATGTGGAAAGTTTCCCACAAGGTAAATCATGGAGAGCAAAGCCTCCTTTACATTTGGTTCGTAGTGAGGTAATGGGTCCTTTTAGAACACCATCACTTGCAGGATCAAGGTATGCCCTCACATTTATTAATGACTATACTAGAAGAATTTGGGTTTATTTTTTAAAAAAGAAGGATGAAGTGTTTGACAAGTTTAAAGAGTTTAAGACATTGGCTAAAAATCAAAGTGGAAGATCTATGAGGATAATAAGAACAGATAGAGGTATGGAATATATGAACAAAGCTTTCTTAGATTTTTGTAAACATGGTATAAAGAAGGAATCGACAGTCTCCTACTCACCCCAACAAAACAAAGTTGCAGAAAGAAAAAATATAACTATAGTAGAAATGGCTAGGTGCATGCTTCACTCTAGAAATATACAAGTAAAATTTTGGGCTAAAGCAATTTGTACTACAATTTACATTTTGAATAGAACACCCACTAAGGCAGTTTTGAACATAACACCAGAAGAGGCATGGAGTGGTAGGAAGCCTACAGTATCTCATTTTAGAGTCTTTGGGTGTAATACATATGCCCACATTCCTGATGAAAAGAGGAACAAGCTTGAAAGGAAAAGTGAGAAGAGCATAATGGTTGGATATAGTGAGGAGTCAAAAGGATATAGGTTATATAATCCTAAAACAAATGAAATTTATATCAAAAGGAATGTATGGTTTGATGAAGATATTGAAAGTGAACATTCTCCTACATTATCTTACTTTCCAATATTGATTGAAGATAAGTCTACTTATACTAATGATCAAAATCAAGGTGTGCAATCTTCTGCAGGAGGAGAAGGAACACAAATTGAAGCATCAAGTGAAAGTGGTGATGAAGACACACAGAAGACTAGAAGCATTCAAGAAATATACCAAGAAGGCCCTAGAAATATGTTTGCTAACTATGCTCTTATGACTAAGGTGATGCAGGTTGACACTCCAAGTACATATGAGGAAGCAAAAGGGAAAGAAGAATAGGAAGAAGCAATGCAAGATGAATACAATTCTTTGATGAAAAATGGAACTTGGGAATTGACAACTCTTCCAAAAGGTAAAAGTGTGGTTGACTGCAAGTGGACCTACAAAGTAAAGTTCACATCACATGGAGCTATTAAAAAATATAATGCAAGAATAGTGGCTAAACGTTTCTCACAAACAAAAGGTATTGATTATACTAAAACCTTTGCTCCAGTTGCTAAAATGAGTTCAATTCATACAATAGTTGCTCTAGCTGCAAAATTTGGTCGGAAAATTTATCAAATGGATGTAAAAGTGCTTTTCTACATGGTGATCTTCAAGAAGAAATTTACATGCAACAACCACCTGGATTTGTTAAAAGTGGTGAAGAACATCTAGTGTGTAGATTAAAAAAATCATTATATGGTCTTAAGCCAGCTCCGAGGGCATGGTACTCCAAAATAAATAAGTACTTTATAAATGTAGGATTTAAAAGAAGTAAAGTTGATCCAGATGTGTATGTAAAACATAGTGATGGTAAAATTGTTATTATTGTATTGTATGTGGATGACTTGATTATTATAGGGGATCACACACATAATATTGAAATAATCAAGGATCAACTCAAACAAGCTTTTGAAATAACTGATCTAGGTTTGATGCACTATTTTTTGGGTATGCAAGTATGGCAAGAAGAAGGAAGAATCATGCTTTCTCAAACCAAATATGCTCTTGATGTATTGAAAAAGTTTAATATGACTGATTGTAAGGCATGTAATACACCATGTGAAGTAGGATTAAAGTTGAGTGCTAATTCTACTCAAAAGAAGGTGGATGGAAAATTATATAGACAATTAGTTGGGAGTCTTTTGTATCTCACCATAACTAGACCAGATATTGCATATGCAGTTGGTATTGTATCTAGCTACATGTCAGATCCACACATTTAGCATTGGAAAGTAGCTAAGAGAACATTAAAATATATTAAAGGCACTTATCAACTTGGAATTGAGTACGAATATGGAGGAGAGCCTACATTAGTTGGATATATAGATTCTGACTATGCAGGTGATATTGATGACAGAAAATCAACTTCAGGATACATGTTTCATCTTGGGCCAGGACCAATTTCTTGGAGCAGTAAGAAACAAGCAACAGTATCACTATCATCTACAAAATCTAAATTTTTTGGTTCATCAAAAGCATCTCAAGAAGCATTATGGCTTAGAAGACTACTTGAAGAAACACAACATCCACAAGTTTGTCCAACTACTATATTCTGTGATAATCAAAGTACTATCAAGCTAGCAAAAAATCTAATATATCATGCTAGATCAAAGCATATAGAAGTACATCATTATTTTGTTTGTGATTTGATAGAAAATCAAGTGGTAGAGTTAAAATTTTGTGGAATAGAAAATTAAATTGTAGACATATTTACAAAAGCACTATATGAGGTGAAATTTGTCAAATTAGAAATTTGTTAAATCTCAAGGAAGTTGCTATATAGTAATATGTTGTAATTATCTTCTCCAAATAAACATTATGGGGGGGTGTTGGAGATAATGTTTATTTTATAGAATGTTCCGAAATATGGAAACTTCCATCTCTAAATAGAAACCTCCAGATTTTTCCTTTTGGACACTTCTCTTAGTTATAAATATAGCAGCAAGGCTGCCATTGTAATCAATCTAAGAAATCATTTACTTTCTATGTAATTTGTTGTTCAATAATAATATATTCAAGTGTTTTTTATTTGCTGCATTTTGTTTTATTTTATTTCAAATACTCTATTTTTTTTAATAAATTTCAATAACAACAATGTTCACAGCAATTTCAGCAGTCAAAGTGTAATTACCTTTCTCCTTCTTGATGGCTTTACAAATTTCTAGCTCTCCTTTTGGCAACTTCCAAACTTCCTATACAAACCAAAACTCCTCTGTTTGGATATGGCCTCCTTTGATAGTTCTTCTATTGTTGTCTAACTCTTGAGTGATTGATATTGGCGCTCTGCAATTTTCACCTGGACTGGCGTCTTCTTTGAAGATTTGTAGCTTCTTAATCTCCTTCACTTCAAACTTGATGGCATTCTCTTTTTTAGCGATCTAGACTCTTTTTTTTACAGCTCAAACACTTCTCAGAAAAATTACTACTTCATCCATGGTCAATACTACAACTTAGGTGACTTCTTCTGCTTACTATGGCTCTTTAAAAATAAAGATTTAATTTCTAGCAATTTGCTTATATACTTCAAGGGCCATAACAAACATGCTACAGTTTAGTTTTACTCACCTCTTTCTTCAGTGATTCCTTTTCTTCTGACTTTTCAACAAATTGTCTTTTCCTACTAGGCAGTGGCTGGCTTCAGGCTCCTTTTTAGAAACTTTAGACTAATCAATCCCTTCTGTAATCTGCTACAGCTTGCAATTTTTGACAGCTCAGTTTCAGCGATTCCTCAGCAAGCTACAAACCTTTTTCTTGATGGCGATTTCTGTCAACAATGTGGTTGCAATTCTAGGGCTGCAGCTTTTAAACAAATAGTGACCTCCCTATATGATCTTTCTCCATTTCAAACAGATTTTAATTTCATAAAAAATTTAAACCGCGTACCTTTTAGGCAGCTTTACTTTAGCAATTTATGGTGGCTACTATTAGTGGTTTTGTAATTCCCAATGATTTGGCTGTGGCCTGTAGCAGAACATATAGATAATGGCAGCTTAATACCTGCTAGATCTTCAATGATTCCTCTTTTTCCTTAGATCTGCACCTAAAGGTAAGGACCATTGAATAATCTAAGGATATTGACTATTTTTAAGAAGAGATGACATACAATAGTTGAAAAAGAAACTACAAAAGTCACAGAGAGAAAGAAATCAAAGATATCGAAGAGGGTGAGGCACGCGAAGCTACTAAACAAATCAATTGACAATCACAGTGAAGGACATTAGTCTAAGGTAAATAAATCATTTATTTTCAAATGGGGGAAGCTAAAAAGGAGAAGTAAAAAAAATTGGCAAAAAGTAAGAAATGATTGGGAAGAAGAAAGGAATTGTTAAGGGATTTAAAGCAAGCTTCAAAAGAGAAAACAAGACAATGGATAAAAAATCTTGAAGAAGAGTTAAAAGAAAGACTACAAACGTTTGATGAGGTTAAAAGAAGGAATGAAGAATTAGAAGAAAAGATGAAGGAATTGGAAGAAGAAAATAGTTTACAAAAAGATGAAATGTCAAGACTGAAAGAAGAAAACAAGCTACAAAAAGAAGAAATATCAAAGTTGAAAGAAAAGAATGAATGTTTGAGGACAAAACTATTAGTTTGTGATGTTTTGTGTGATACAAGAGATTTGTGTGAAAGAGTTGAAGGATCTTTGGATAAAGAATGTAAGGTTGAAGATAGCAAGGAAGTTCGATCAGCAAACTTTGCATGTTGTGATGAAATTGATATAGGAAATTCTCTAAAAAATGTTGATTTCAAGATGATGGAAAAGATGGGATATAAAGGACAAGGACTAGGCAAGTTTGGACAAGGAATCAAAAAATTGATTGAGCCAATAGTGAGGCCAAAATATGAAGGTATTGGATATAAAGAAAAAGAAAGTACAAATTATGTTACAAGTAATATAGGTACAAACAAGTTTGTTCAAGAAAAGAGGAATGCTCAATGTTTTCATTGTCATAGGTAAGGACATACAAAAGACAAGTGTTGGGATCTACATCCGTGCACCATTTGTGGATTGAGAAATCATAGTGAAAATATGTGTTGGAATAGAGATTGAAAAAATATGACAGGATGCATAAAAATGAATTGTGGATTTGTTTTTAGATCAAGTTGGCAAGAAATCACAAGTATGCTGAAAAAGTTGATTAAGTATAGATGTTCATATGTAAAACAAGATAGAAATCAAGAAAAGTTTGTTGATCTTGCAAGACATCAAGAGAATCAGAAACCTACAAATAGCCAGAAGACTTCCAGTTTGAAGTTCTAAAAACTTGAAGATCAAAGTCTGAAGGACTACTGCAGCAGTGGGTGAGAGTTGGAGATTAGCAGATCTTGAAAATAGTCATGCAAGAAAAGGATTGATGAGTTAGCAGACTTGGAAGAAAAGACTTGGAAGACAAAATATATATGGTCAAAATTAAGGGGGAGTGTTGGACTATGTAATTCCTCCCACATAATGAGAAAAAGACAAAAAGGTAAAATGAGAAAAGTTCTAGAAAGAGGAGAGTTCTAGATATGAAAGGTTCTAGATGGATTCCAGAAATGGAATGTTGTAGAAGGTTTCTAGATGAAGTTTAGAATAGCCTAAAAAGGCAAAAGACCTCTATAAAGAGGCATGATGTAAAGCAAAGGAATGAAGTCAAGTCAAGTGTAAGTGTGAGAATGTAGTGCACCATTCGATGTACGAAGTTGTAATGGTGTTATGAATTAATGGTATTGTGCAGTAGCACCGGTTGAGAGTTATATGTTATGTTTATGTGTTTGATATTTCTAAATGTGTGTATTTAGTGTTTTGTGGATTTGATATCCACCACCATCAATATGGTGGAGACAAGGAAACAAGTTTTAGTTTATCAATTTTAATTTCAATTCACCTAAGAATTAAAACAATTTTATTTAAATCATTTAGAAATGTTTTTATTAAAACATTTAAGTTAGAGGGCATAATAAGGGTGTTCCACGTTGGAAACCAAGGTGGGCCCGTGAAGAGTCTTTTAAGATCTTTTAAATAATTTTTTTTAATATCTTTTAATTATGTTAAAAGATAATTTTCAGTTCACACCGAAAAATAATAAAGCAAAAGTTTTATTTTATTTGTAGAAAGAAAGTAAGAAGATTAGAAACATAAAGCAAAAAGAAGAATAAAGTAAAATAAAAGTACAAAGAAAGAAGAATAAAGAAAAACACTCAAGTGAATGTGCAGTTGTGTTTACCATGCAAGAGATGAAATCAAATTGAGAATTTAGTTTCTCCAATCTTATCTTCTTTTCCATAACTTCTACTTTCAATTCTTCTATATAAATGTAATTGTTCATTTGGACAAGGTGAATTCTTTTATTGGTGAAGCTTTGTCAAATTGTGTATTTAGGCATTTAAGATGAAACATTTGTAATCATTGAACTCATGAATAACAATAAAGTAACATTGCACTTTTCCATGGCAGAGGAAGGGGAGAAGTGATCACAAACCAAAAAATCTTAGCTTCGATGAATGGAGGGGGATGCGTAAGAAAGTTTCATTTGAAGACAAGCCTAGGATACTAACAAATCAAGGACAAAAGAGGTTGCTTTTCCATTCAAAGGAACCTGGGTGAATAAATAATGGTTATTTTAACAACAGAAGACTCATCTAGCAAGATGAGAGGCACGGGGACATAAGACATTTTTTCCAAAGAAAATAAAATGCAAAACAAGTGGCAAGTAGGAAAGGCGCTACTAGATCAAAATGACCTTTTTCATCTAAATAGGTTTTCACGTGGGTGATCCGACAATATTGTGTCCCACAATAATATATCCCACTTTTTGGCCAAAGTGGATGAAATCAGTATTTTAAACCAAATTTTCACTTTCTGACAACTATAGCAACTAAACCGTTAAAAAATTGAAGATGATGTGAACTAGTGATTTTTGAGATTTCATATGTAGACTCTAAATATGTATTTTTTAATTTTAAAAAATTATTTGTGAATTTTTTTATGTAACTTTTAATAACTTATTTTTTATAGTCAACAATATTTTAAAAAGTGATGTTTATACCATACAACATAACTTTTTTTTATAAAAATACTAAAATTCTAATTTTTTAAATATAAATTTGTAACACCAATATCTAGTGCATGGATTTTTATTCATAAATTTTTTATGCATATTTTTTAATTGATTATTGAAATGAGATTAATTATTATTTAGACATAGGTTTATACCATATGTAACATAACTTTTTTGAGAAAAGGGGTAAAACAGGTTTTGAAGGGGCCCCTGAACTCTACAACCAGAAGATACCTCAAAGATATAACTTAGCAGGATAGCAACCCAAAGTAAAAAAACACCTAAAGTAGAAAAATTGGCTTAAATATTAAACCTATTATAGAATTACCAGTAAACAGACAATAGCACACCATATAGCTTACCTTCTAGATCTTGTCAGCAAGGTCACATATTTTTAAGAAATTCAATAGTGGTCAATTCATGTTTATAAATTTCTTCATGAAGTTTTGTGAAACCCAGAAGATCATCCTACTCCTCTTGGAATGATTTCTTTTTGCTTCCATGAGTGCTTGAGCTAGGTCCGCCCTATTCATTGGGTAAAAGCACAAAGCTGTGTCACACTTTTATAAAGGAAATGGCCAATGTTGATCCAACTTTTAAACTTGAATCACTAAAAAGTGACATATATGTTTTGAATTTTAAAATGATGTAAACTAATAAAATATTTATTTTTAGTTTATTTTATGTTTGTATTTTTTAAAAAAATTTAAAAAATTATTTGAATATAGTTTTTAATAAATTGACACTATAATTTAGTTGTTGATAAAATGTTGAAAAATGAAGTTACATGAGACATCAATATTTATATAGTAAATTTTATTATTTTTTCTTCAATTTTTTTGTGTGTATTTATAACTTGAAACTTTAGTGCATGGATATATTTTTTTTCTATTTTTGATAAATATATATATTTTTAAATAAATAATAAAATGTGCGTGTATTTAAATGTAGTTGTTTCCATTTGACGTCAACTTTCATATTAACTATTTATCTAAAATAGAAAAAATATTATACCATCTTGATCTAGATTCTTTTATCTAGTGCATCACATTTTTTTCAATTTTTTAATAAGTTTTACTATTTTTCCTTGACATGGTAATCAACCTAATATTTTGTGCTAATAACCTACTTTTAGTAAAAATAGAAAGGAAAATATAAATAATAATTAAACTATTAAAATATATATATTTTTGAAAACTAAACTTATAGATCTACAAAAGGGTATTTTTTATATTTTAAAAAAAAGTTACTTACACGAGTAGAAGTTGTTGAAATATCAAGTTTTTCAAATAATTTTATTTTTTTGGTAAATTGTCCTCATAGTGGTGCTACATATGCATTTAGCCAACAATTTTAGTTGAAAAAGTTGTGGATATATCTAACTTAGCTAGAATGAATCTTACAAGATCATGTGTTTGACCAAAATTAATTTTTAGTTAGAAATACTTAAATTCACTTGTGCTAATAGGTTGGCTGAAAGTGTGACACAGCTTTGTGCTTTTACTCCATTGTCCTTACCCTATTTTCCTTTGTTCCTTGTTTTCTACATCTTACCTTCAGTATCCTTATCCTACCCCATTCCTGCCATGTGTTCTTCCTTCAGCTCCTTCATCTTTTCAGTGAGGATTCTTATTCTTTTCACGCTATTCTGGATGGTGCATTTGATGATCTCCAGCATCCTTTCCAATTTTTCTTTATATCTTTCACTTCATTTTCCACTTTGTTCAGGTGGTTGTCATGTTCCAAGATGTGAGTACAAAGGTCCTTCTCTAGTTGATTAACCTTTGGGATGGCTTCCTAGGATATTTGAATCTGCTCATCCAACCTATCATGAAGTTTTGTGAAACCTAGAAGTTCATCCTACTCCTCTTGGAATGATTTATTTTTGCTTCAACGGGTCCTTGAGCTAGGTCCCCCTATTCATTGTTCTTACCTTGTTTTCCTTTGTTCCCTATTTTCTACATCTTACCCTCAGCATCCTTATCCTCCTCCACTCTTGCCATGTGTTCTTCCTTTAGCTCCTTTAGCTTTTCAGAAAGGATCCTTATTACTTTTACATCGTTCTGGATGGTGCATTTGATGATCTCTAGCATTCTTTCCAAATTTTTCTTTATATCTTTCACTTCATTTTAAACTTTTTTAAGGTAGTTGTCATGTTCCAAGCTGTGAGTAATAAGGTCCTTTTCTAGTTGATTAACCTTCAGGATGGCTTCCTAAGACAATTGAATCTCCTCATCTGATCTATCATCAATTTCCACTCCCCTCCCAATCCTTTGCTGAAAAGGAGTGAGCCTAATGTTTATCCTATTTATCTCTATGAAAAAATACTTAGTTAACCTATGTTGGTTGTCCACTACTTCCCTTACCATCCCCAAAACTTTTGAGAGCTCCTCCCTGTTCGTAGCTGAAGACAAAAGGAAAGAAATGTTCTCGGAGAGATTACTACATGGGTCTAGAATTTGAGGAAACATTACTCCAATTCCAGGATCTTCATTCATAGTGCCCTTAATCTGTTCCCCTTTAGGATTCTCATCCATCCCAATTTTAAACTTCATCTTTTTACATTTTTTTCCCTTCTCACCAATATTCTTATCCACAAAGACATCAATTTCCTCATGGCTCTGCTTTCCTTTCTTCTTCTTATCCTTCTTCTGTTTAACCCCCTTCTCCTCCATATACCCTTCATCTCCTTCATCCTCAAAGGTGGAGCTCATGGACCAGGAGTCTTCCTCTTTCCTACTCTATTTTCTCAAGGATCTGTTATCACTATTCCTTTTTCTTTTTTTGGACATTTCTCCCTCCTCTGCCTCAAAGGATCGTGGAGTGGAGGGAACCTCCACATAATCCTCTTCCCTAACCCAATCTGGGTCCTTTTCTTCTTCTCCAGTATCACCATTTGTGGAAACAAAGTAGTCCACAATGAGATTCTTTCTCTTCTTCATAGAACTCCCTTTTACCTCCGCACTAGGCACCAGGGTTTTTATGTACTCCATAATGAACAGAATTAAGCCTTCATGTAAAATAGGTAACCTAGGGTTTCTCTGGTTCTCTTTTATAGAAAATTCCATAGAAGATAAAAGATAAAATGGGAAAGAAACAACCAATTTATGTTTGAAGTGATTCAAGAGCATGAAATGATAACTAAAAATAGTAGTAAACCTGCCTTCGAGAGTAATGTAACACATGATTACCTCTGCTACTTCTCCCTAGATAGGCTTGATGTATTTCCTCTCGTAGCCTCCTGAGTTGAATTTGACAACTAGGTTCCTCTTGTCGCCTTTGGAAAAGGCCTTCAACACTTCCTCTCCTACTCTACGGTCCTTAAATACTTTTATCCCATCCACCAATAGGCCTATAATTCTAGAAATGAAATCTTTTGTAATCTCGATCTCTATCCCATATGCCTTAACTTTTCTGCCTTGCCACCCTTTTTTTGGTGTATGCATCTAAATACAAATTTTTGTGTATGTATCTAAATTCACTTTATTTTTGTTGAAACAAGGACATCCATACCTAGTGCACATATTTGTGACAATTTTTTTCTCTATTTTATTATTTTTGCATATGTATGGAACATACACCTTCATGGTCAACAAAAAACCTATGTTCACTAGAAAATAGAAAATAAATATAATAATCATAATAAATATATTTGCCCTTAAAGGTGCAATGTGGTGGTGAGTTCACTTGGTTGCGGTGATCACCACTAGGGTTCAAACCCCTACTAGGACATAGAGATTGTAGGCCTTGTGCCTTTGTTGGGTTGTCATGCTCGCAGGATATATTCCTTCATGGATCCTTCGTTGGGTTAGCATGCTTGTAGGCTGTGGGCCTTCGCTAGGCCAATGAGATCACAAGTTTGAATTGGGGTGCTAATTCCTTGGTGACTGAGACCCTCTAGTAGTGGTCTCAGTGATAAAGCCATGGGAAGAGGCCCCCTATAAAAATGTTGCTCTTTAGCTACTTGCTTTCTCTCTTAGAGGCAAATCACCTGAATGGTACAAAACATTGCATCTTGGTCTAATTACAAGTTGGGATCAACTTGGTGATCTTCTTTTTGACCAGTTTAGAGATAATCCAAATACAAGCTCTCTTTTTCATTATTTGATGGAAATCAAAAGGTCTCCTAGATATAATGCATGTATGATTTCATTTAATGTTTTGACAAGGCTTGGAAGAAATTCTTTCTCAATGTTAGACCACCTCCAAGATTTGCATTTTTTGTATTTTCTAAAGCTTTGAATTTTGAATTTTTTAATCATGATTCAAATTTTAGGAGGATAATCTCTTCTTGAGTCATATGATTTGGCTTTCAAAGTTGAGCAAAACCTCATAGCTATAGGAAAGTTACCTCACATGCCTATGCATTATTTGTTTCTACTATAAAATACTTCTTTTGAAGCTATCCAAAATAGTCAAATTCATGCTTTAATCTCACCACCCACCCTCCCCATTAAAGTGGTCAAGTGTGAGGAGATGAATGAAGTAAAATCTTTGATAGAACATATCTCTCATGGGCTCATGGGGTTAAAAAACCATCCCATTGGATCAAATGAATAAGTGATTATGCCTTGACATATTTTAGAGAAATCACCTTGCTTGTATTGTCCTATCAAAATCCCATCTTTTCATATGCTAGAAATGTAAACACTTGTTTTTGATAGATATATTCCATGTACCTCTTCAACTCTAGGGCTTCCCAAGTCCAAATTTGATAAATCTAGTATTAGAGAGCAAGTTTTCTATCAAATAGATGAGATGGACAACCATGATGAGCATAATAGTGTCAAAAATCGGTAAGTTGTTAATGTTCATACAAGTTTCTTAGCAAAAAAAGAGCATCATATGCACATAGAAAATGTCAAATAAACTGATGATATCAATCCCTTCCATTTCACCTTACTTGGATCTTTTTATGATCTGCATCTCACCAAATGTGTTGTAGACATCTTCTCTTTCTTAACCTGGGGTGGGTTCATGGGAGGGTTTGAGTTATTATTTGTTTCTTGGACTGAAAGATGGTCTTGATGACCATCTTTTCACCATGTTTCTTGGTTAACTAATTTATTTTTGAGGTTGGGACAAGCTACATAAGTATGCCCTATTTCCTAGCATCTTCTACAATAGAAGGGAAGTCCTTCATAACCCAACAATTGGGTCCAAGATCAATCATTAGCTTTCAATATGATATTCATAAAAAGTTCCTTGGAGATGTCCAATTCCACTAGAATTTGAGCATAAGTGGTATGTGTAGAATCTAAAGTTTCTTTATCCACAATTAAGAGCACACCTAAGGATATTATGATGGATTTGAAACAATATTTGATCCAAAATTAGAGTAGGAGATTTGGGAGATGAACATGATATTGAAAGATTTAGAAGTAGGATTGAAAGTTGGATGCCAAGGTTTAAGCAAGACAGAATGTTGACCCCAGACCCAAAAATGATAATAAAAGAATTAAGTCTCAATCTTTGATGGATTCAAACCTAGCAATAAAAAACCCCTATGCACATGGATATATTTCCCTATTATTTTCCATGACAAGTTGTCATTTTCTCTTATCCATTTGTATAAATCTAGGAGACTTGGTCATAATCTATTGAAAAGACAAATCAAAGCATGTGTAGAAAAATATTTCTCTTCTTCCAGCACCTCGACCTCATATTCCAAAATAAGGTATTTTTTTGGCATATTTAAGGGGTTTGAATCCCTTTGAGACTCCCTTTAAAACTTGCACAAATTGAGGTCAGGAACAAGGGTTTTGCTAGGCAAGCCATTACCAGAAATTATAGGTCTCACAGGTGTTTTAGCACTTATGTTTGATCTATTCAAGTCCTCAACCCTCTCTTATGTTGCAAATAAATATTTCAAAGATCCACCCACCACAGATTTGTCTTTGTATAAAGAAGTAGGGCAACCCATGTGTTTGTCACTTCCATCTATACTGTTGCTGCTCTTGTTTCTTGATACAAAGTATTGTCTTTAAAAAATCTTTTTCCAAGACAACTACAAAAGAAGCACCTTTTGAAATCTCGAAGAGGGATGGGAAATGTTCATACAAACCCAACCTATGTCCCACATTTTTACCTCCATCAGATGGGATGTCATTTGAAGGGGTCGACTCTTTAAAACCCCCAGTTGTAATTTTAATTTTATTTTCTGGCACTACACATCCATTGATTCTAGTTTTCAGTGGGCAGAGGGAGTTGTTGGATGGCTTCAAAGAAGCCTTGTTATGTATAGGAAGCCTATTAATGAGCGCATGAGGGTTGTTGTAGAGCACTAACAAAATGAGTGACATGAATAAACCCTTGTTAGATGTGGAATAAACATTGTTGGACATTGGAGGGCTATAATAGGATGTGGAACAGGGTGCTAGTGAGTTGATTAACTTAGAAGAGTCATTGGAGAGTGTAGGAGAGCCTATAGTCATTACAGAGAGGGAGTTGTTATAATAGTTATTAGAGGGCATTGATCTTCAAGCATAGAAAGAGGATAGAGAATAATGTTTTATGGATAAGAGATCAAGTAGAAAGGAACTCATTAATGATGATGATATGGATAGTTTCTTGGCTAACATTTTTTTTAGGTTTTCCCAATTTCATAGTAGAGGACATATATTAGATGATAGAGGAATGCTTACATCTCAATGGGAAAGAGCATTTGTACATGCAATAAAGTAAAGATAATTTTGAGTTCAATTTGGACTACTTGTTTGTAGATCTTAATAATATTGTATCCCTTGTTTCATTTGATGAATTAAAGGACAATGCTAAATGTGAGTTTTATGATGTGTATTTTGATGCAAAAGTGTTAGAAGTGGTATGGTAGAGATACCACTCAAAGGAGGAAGAATAAAACTAACAGTAGAGAGAGGAGACACAACAGAAAACTTTGCACAAAGAGAGATTTCTATTTATCAACAAAAACCATTTTACATGAAAACAAATACAACTCAGAGCTACAACTCTGTTTCCTGCTATCCTACAACTACTACTCTCTCTGGAGCTTGCTGGACATTACAACTGTCCTTCTCTATTTGGATTTGCTCTGCTCTTTCCTCTAACTATCTGTTGTGCATTTCTGGAGCTATCTGGAGCTCAAATCTCCATACTCCCTCACTGTTGTATTCTTCTTGTTGCTACTGCAACAAAAACATTCCCTCTGCTCTGCACTATTGTGTTGCTGTTGCTCACAATATTCTCTTCACACTAAAAACTAAAACTAAATATTTTTCATTCCTTCTTTTTGTCTTTACCTTGTCTTCCAAAAATATGCCACTCAAAATTTGAATCTACCTACCAACATTAAACAAATTGACCAGCAATAACTTCTATCTGACAGGCTAGCTGGGAGCATTAACAAATTGGTCAAGTGCAGCAGGAGGGAGATCTATGGGGATCTCTGACAGGGTTGGGCATTAAATGCACGGACACTCTAGATTAATATTTCCAACACTCTCCCTTATTCTGGAGCCATATACCACTTTTATTTTGTGTCTCCTGAGCTATCTGTAGTTGTCCGGAGCTATCTGGAGCTTTCTTTCCAGACCTGAAATCTGGAGCTATCAACAATGCCCAAGCTATCTCTCAAGCATTCAAAGCTCTCCTTCGACAGTGCCTTAGTAAAAATGTCTGCGAGCTGCTCAGACCTACAAAACTGAAGTTTAATCTCTCCATTCTCCACTAACTCCCTTATGAAATGATACCGAATCTCAATATGTTTGTTTCATCCATGGAAGACTGGATTCTTTGTCAAGGCTATGAAGGAAACATTATCACAAAATATGAATGTACCATTTTCTTGCTGTTCATTCAAATCTGTAAGGATTCTTCTTAACCAAATAGCCTGACATGCTACTACATTTGCTGCTATGTATTCAACCTCTGCTGTGGAGAGAGAAACTATGTGTTGCTTCTTTGATGCCCATGAAATGGATCTAGAACCCATGTGGAACACATATCCAGATGTGCTCTTTCTATCATCTACACTTCCTGTTCAATCACTGTCTGTGTAACCAACCAGCTCAAAATCACTAGATGTGGTGTACAATATGTCATAGCCTTGTGTGACATTGACATACCTCAGGATCCTCTTTCCTGCTTGCCAATGTGTGTCCTTAGGTTTCTCCATGAACCTAGATATCAAGCTTACCGTGTACATTAAATCAGGCCTTGTAGCAATAAAATACATCAGACTTCCAACCATGCTCTTGTAGAGGGTTGGGTTCACTTCATTGTTGTTGTCCTCCTTGCTTATTTTCAGACCTATAACTGTTGGTGTTGGTGCAGGGTTGTTGTTTTACATCTTAAATCTTTTCAAAATATGTTTGGCATAGTTAGTTTGTGAAATAAATAGGCCAAGCTCAGTTTGTTGGACCTCAATGCCAAGAAAATATCGCAGCAAACCCAAGTCAGTCATTTCAAACTCTTTCTTCATCACCTCTTTGAAATCAGCAATGAAGAGATCACAATTACTAGTAAAAATCAAATCATCTACATACAAAACAACAATTAAAATCTCACCATTGGCTGCTTTGATGTAGAGCGTGGGCTCACTACCACTTTTGCTAAAGCCATTACTCAGTAAATAGGAATCTATCCTATTGTACCATGCCCGAGGTGATTGTTTAAGCCCGTAAAGAGATTTTTGGAGCATGTATACCTTGTCTTCATGCCCTGGGACTCCATAGCCAGGTGGCTGCTCCACATACACCTCCTCTTTCAATATTCCATTTAGGAAGGTTGACTTCATGTCCATTTGATATACCTTCCACTTATGCTTGGCTGCAATTGCTATGACAACCTGCATGATCCCCAACCTTGCAACTGGTGCATAGGTCTCATCATAGTCTCTTCCAGGCTATTGTTTATATGCCTTAACAACCAACCTTGCTTTATGCCTTTCAATCTTTCCCTCAGCAGTACTTTTGGTCTTATAGACCCACTTCACTCCAATAACCTGTTTACCCTTGGGTAAGGTTGTTAACTCCCATGTCTCATTCCTTTCTATTGTATCCAACTCTTCATCCATGGTGTTGCACCATTTTTCTTCTTTCACGGCCTCTTCAAAAACTATTGGATCACCATGAGAGAACAAAGCAAAGTCCAGATTTTCATTAAACTCATCATACCTTGTATCTTCATAAATTTCCCTCACACTCCTTGTCTTTCTCGGCATTAGAGAAGCGAGCATAGGATCTGAACTGCTCCTAGAGTTACTGATGCTTGACTCCGGAGTGCTCAAGAGCTGATTGTGTTACTATAGTCTTGAACTAGCTGAATCAGAACTATTCTGGGAATGGCTTCAAAGAGCTCCAGAGTTGGATCTAGAGTGCTTCGCTATTGAATCTGCTTCACTACTGGAAGTTCTTGCTTCATTTCCACCTTCTTTATCATCTATGGGTATTGTTGTTGAGATACCTGTGGTGGTGTCAACTGTGCCATCCCACAATTCATTTTCTATGAACTCAAGATCCCTACTAATTATGACATTCTTTGTGATAGGATTGTACAACTTATAGCCTTTGGATTCTTCACTATACCCAATGAAGATGCACTTTTCTCCTTTGTCATCAAACTTCTGTCTTTTCTCTTTAGGCACAAATGCATATGCCATGCACCCAAAAATCCGTAGGTGCTCCACATTCCATTTGTCATTTGTCCATGCTTCTTGTGGAATTTTGTCCCATACAACCTTCGTGGGACTTCTATTTAGCAGATATGCTGTTGTTGCGACTACCTCACCCCAATAATCATTTGAGAGTCCCTTTGCCTTTAGCATGCTTGCTGCCATTTTTGTGATGGTTTTGTTCTTCCTCTCAGCAACTCCATTTTGTTGTGGAGTATGCCATGTTGTGAATTATTTTTGAATGCCTTCATACTTGCATAAATTCATAAATTCCTTAGAGACATACTCTCCCCCTCTGTTCGTTATGAGGACCTTGATATGATGGCCACTTTGCTTCTCAGCCAAGGCCTTAAACTCTTTGAACTTCTCAAATGCTTCAAATTTATTCTTCAAGAAATAAACCCATGTCTTTCTGCTATAGTCATCAATGAAGGTCATGAAATATACATTCCCACCTAGTGTGGGGGTGTTCATGGGGCCACACAAATCTAAATGCACCAACTCCAATGGTGCTCTTGCCCTCCTTGAATGCCCTGATTGAAAGGGCTTCCTGTGTTACTTTCCTAAAATGCAGGTTTCACATTTCCTATCAGGCTCAATAATTGTTGGAAGCCCTCTAACCATGCCTTTTTTGGATAAAAGACTTAAACCAGAAAAACTCAAGTGCCCATACCTTAAATGCCAAAGCTTGGATGGGTCTTGGATGACTGTCTTGAAGGTTGACTGCTGAGCCACTGCTGTAGACACTATCTAGTTGACTCCAAAGCCGTCCAGAACTTGACAGGTGCAACTCCAGAGAGCACTGGAGACTACAGCCTAAGGGGGAACATTCTATTTTTTGTCATCTACACTGCTGCAATGACCTTCGTGTTACCATCCTGGTCATCGATGATGCATTCCCCTTTCTCCATCAGGATTCTATAACCATTTTGGACCATCTGTCCAATGCTCAAAAGGTTATGTTTTACACCTGGGGCATAATAGACATCCTAGATCTGCATTCTCTCACCTTACTTGGATAGGACTGTGATGATGCCTCTTCCTATGACAGAAACCTTTTGACTATTCCCCATCATGATCTCAAACATGACACTCTTTTCAATGGAGGCAAACAAATTTGCAATACCACTCATGTGGTTGCTACATCCACTGTCCAAATACCATACTTCAGGGCTTCTCTGCTCAACAAGGTTACACACAATAAAGACCTTAGACTGATTTTTATTTTCAGCCTTGTTCTCATTTGCCACATCGGCATTTTGACTCCCTTGGTCATGTTGTTTCTTCCTACACTCATTTGCAAAATGACCAAACTTGTGATAGTAGTAACACTACACATTTGACTTATCATAGCTCTGGTTGGAGCTGCTACTCTTCTTGTTTTGGAAGTCTATTTGGGAGGTGCTGGCCTCCTCTTGACTGTTAGAGCCTCCTCTTCCGGAGTTGCTTCTACCTCTGCCCCTTTGACCTCTCCCTCTGCCATTTCTTCCTCTTCCCCTGCCTCTTACTTTCCTTGTACTTTGAATGCTTGCTCTAGGGAAGGAGTAGATCTATTTAGCCGCTGCTCATGGGTAATAAGTGAACCCATCAACTCATCAAGTGCCATTTTTGAGAGATCTTTGGTCTCTTCCATGGTAATGACTATATGGTCAAATCTAGGGGGCAAACTTCTAAGGATTTTCTCTATAATCCTTTGCTCATCTGTGGTTTCTCCATTTATCCTCAACTGATTAACCAAGGTGGAAACCGTTGTGTGAAAGTCTGAAATAGACTCATTGTCCTTCATCTGTAGGGTCTCAAAATCTCTCCTATGCAACTAGAGTTTCACTGATCTCACCTTGTCAGTTCCCTTGTAACTGTTTTGTAATGTTTCCCATGCTTCTTTTACATAGTTAGCTGCTGCTATTCTAGGGAAAATAGCCTCTATCAAGGTTGTCTCAATCAAATTGAGGGATTTTACATGATTTCTTCTTGTCTCCTTCAGTTGGTTCTTCTGGGTATTGGACAGGGTTGCAAAAGCTTTTGGGTCAGTCACATCTGTGAACCCACTAACCACAAGTTCCCACAAATCATTTGCAACCAAGATGGTCTTCATCTTCTTTGCCCAAACATCATAGTTCTTTCCATCAAACACAGGTGACTGCTGCCAACTCTTGTTGTCTCCTCTAACCATATTTCTAAACCAAAGAGAGACTATTAATACCCAGAAAAACTTAGGGGTTTTCCTCAATACCCAGAAAGCTAAAACTCTATATCTGCTAAACCTACAACTCTGATACCATGTTAGAAGTGGTATGGCAGAGATACCACTCAAAGGAGGAAGGATAAAACAAACAGTAGAGAGAGGAGACACAACATAAAACTTTGCACAAATAGAGATTTTTATTTATCAACAAAAACTATTTTACATAAAAACAAATACAACTTAGAGCTACAGCTCTATTTCCTTCTATCCTACAACTACCACTCTCTCTAGAGCTTGCTAGACATTATAACTATCCTTCTCTATTTGGATCTGCTCTGCTCTTTCCTCTAACTGTTTGTTGTGCGTGTCTAGAGCTATCTGAAGCTCAAATCTCTATACTCCCTCACTGTTGTATTCTTCCTATTACTACTACAACGAAAACATTCCCTCTGCTCTGTACTACTGTGCTACTGCTACTCACAATATTCTCTTCACACTAAAAACTAAAACTAAATATTTTTCATTCCTTCTTTTTGTCTTTACCTTATCTTCCAAAAATCTAACGCTCAAAATTTGAATCTACCTACCAGCATTAAATAAACTAACCAGCAATAACTTCTATCTGATGGGCCAGCTGGGAGCATTAACAAATTGGTCAGGTGCGGTAGGAGGCAGATCTACGGGGATCTCTGATGGGGTTGGTGCATTAAATGAACGCACACTCCAGATTAATATTTCCGACAAAAAGATCCCAAAGCATCATAACAAGATCATGATCAATGCATTTTGAGCATGCAAACAAAAAGGTTATGGACTATCATTTGGAGCACAGTCAATGTCAAACCTGATTTGGACATTTCTTTGAGCCATGAAGATCATTAGAAGCATGAGGTAAATGGGATCAATTTCATGAAGTCACCCATGCTTAATTGCAAGAAAGAGAATACTCCTCTTCTAGATGTCACACTTTCTCTATTTACCTCACATCAAAGAAAATGACAAGGTAGATCAGAAGCATGAACACCAAAGCACTGAGAGATAAAGAGGTGTTGACTACTTCTATTTTATTTTTGTAGTTTGTGTAGTTTATCATAGCTTCAAAGTTGATGGCATGGAGTGAGATAGTGAGACCATTAAGCAGGGAAGCTATTTTGTAATCCTAGTGAATGTGCATGTTCCCATGACTTTTGTTTGCATATATTAAGTTTGATTTTAGTGGTTAAGAAATAAGTTACAAGTGGAAACATAAGTTTTTTACATTCAATTTGTTTTCAATAAGCATAGTAGTGGTTATGGCTGTTAGAGGATTTGATGCAAAAGTTCAATGTTTGTCAGTTTGAGGGTAGTTTGCAATTTCCTCAAAGTTTGTGTAGAGTTTCAATTTCAGTTTTAGAGTTTACGGTTGGAAGTTTGTATCGGTTTAGTTCCAGTGCATGAGCATTTGATTGAAGTTGTTTTCAAATTCGGTGGTAATATTCATTGCTGCTTGGTTTCATTATTCTATGGTATTGAGTTTTATGCTTAATTTGCTCTTTATATCATGGTGAATTGAGTCTGATGTCCAATGGATTGAACCTGTATGATATCTAGGTTTGATATGTGCAAGCACACTTCCCTGCAAGTCACCAAAATTGTAGTAAATCATATTTTGGTACTCCATTTAATTTGATTTTCTAAGTTATTCTGCCAGTCTCCATGGTTATAAGAATTTGTTAACATTTTAGAAGAGAGTTCATGTGATTGAGATGGCACAACGATTCCAAATCCAACGCCCAACTCTCCAAATTCAACTTCCAAAGCATGATAAATTCTAATGAACCATTCTAACATAGCGTAGCCAAGGTAAATATTAGCACATCCATATAAATTTCAACATACAACAACTTCCAGACATGGTGCCCAAGCCATATCATCAAAATCCAATGCCAATCTTACCTAATTTTAGTGTGAGGTTTCTCCAAATATCTGTGCAGTTCTCCATCTGCTACATAATGTTTACAAATTAGAGGAAATGTAAATTTAAAATCAAAGTGCTAGCATCCTCCCAACACTACACTTCAAAAAAGAGGCATAGCACATCAATATCCAACGCAACTCCAAGAGAAAGAATCTATCAATGAAGGCATATGAGAAGTTCAACGCAACTATGACTATCTCCAAACCAGCGTAGCATCCAACAAGCAAGGCGCCACCAAAATTGAAAAACTCCACAGAATTTTTTAGTTCTCAATGCATCTAAATAATATTGCAACAATATTCATCTCTAGCACATCATTTAACAATCCAACAACACATCATTTAGATGCTTTTTAACGTGCTTCCATTCAGCTATAGCACAATTGGTTTTTTGTTTTTTTTTCTTATGTGGCCTATGTGGGGGCACTGTAAATTAAGTTTTCAAGTTCATAAATCTTCATTTGGCTCACCTGGGAATTTAAGTGATTTTATTTAAATCATTTAATGTCTTTATTAAAACATTTAAATTTTAGAGGAAAGCAAACGAGAGGTGTTGGATAGAGTGGGCCCATACAGTTTATTTTTAATAGAATACAAAATTGATCTTAAAATCTTCTAGTTCTATTAAAAAAGAAGAATAATCAACTAAGGGGGGGTCTCATGGAGTTGCTAGAGAATCTATTATTGTGGAGCAAGGGGTCCCATGAAACCCAAAAAAAATTGCTACGACATAAATTAGAATATTTTCCTCCAAAATAGGAGCAACTATTTTTTAGGTGGTTGATTTTGAGCGGGTGCATTTGAGGTGGGGCTGAAACTTTCCTCCACCAGCATAGAGATTTTTCTACCAGCTTTTAGATTCCATTTTGG
Source organism: Cunninghamia lanceolata (assembly GCA_027924645.1). Taxonomy (NCBI): domain Eukaryota; kingdom Viridiplantae; phylum Streptophyta; class Pinopsida; order Cupressales; family Cupressaceae; genus Cunninghamia; species Cunninghamia lanceolata. Next base: position 1,970,050 of record BSBN01000195.1, read on the forward strand.
AGGGAAAATTTTTTATTTGATGATTTTTAATCTTTTTTTTTGTAGATCCTAAAAAATGTCTGCTAAATCAATTAGCATTAAACTAAAAATCTCATGAGACCGCCAACATCCATAAATTTTTGAGCTTAAATTTTTAAGCCTACATGCAACTACGAAATTCATGGGACTGCTTATTTTAAAATGCTCCTAAAAAATTTCAGCAACACCGTTGAGATAATTTTGGAAGCCCCCCTCCATGAGACCACTTAAGAAAAGAAAGAAGAGTAAAGGGGAAACTTTATTTGTATTGGGAGAAAGAAGAATAAAGTAAAATCAAAGCAAAATAAAAGTGAAAAGGATATTTTTGCATGTACAAAGCAAGATGAAACAAAAATCAAAGGCAAAAATTGAAGTGATAAAGTAGAGGTGTTTATCATGCAATAATAAGATAAGCTCAAGGTTTTCTCTCACAGATTTTTGATCTTCTTCTTTCAAATCTTCTATATATTGTAATTGTTCATTGGAATACACGAGGTTTCTTTTACTTGCGAAGTTCTACCACTTTGGTAATCGAGCATTTCAAGCATAGATTTTGTAGTCATTTGAGCTCATGAATAACAATCTTGTAACTGTGCATTTTGCCTTTCACATTGTTTGTTAATTTATGTTTGTAAATGGAATAAAATATTTTTGTTTTATTGTGCATCATTTAAATCGTGAGTAGGTTTTTCTCACTTTCCTATTTTTTTTGCATATGCAACCTTTCTTTGTAATCTAAAATCGTCGAACCTTTTGCAAATTAATGACTACAATTTTTGTCTTTCATAATTGCATTTGTGTTTACTTTATTTTATGATTGCAAATCTTGTGGAAATTACTCATATGCAAATAGGAGGGTTTCATTTGGCATTTCACCTATTAGATAGGATTTATTTTTAGTTTCATTCTTTTTTTTTCTTGCAAAAGTTTGAAGTGAATTCATTGAAGATCTTACAAAGAACCGACTTCTAACATCACAGTTTATCTCACAAGTCACATCCTACATTTGCGAGGTTCCCCATGTTGATGCAAGTTTACTTGCAAGTGCAAATTTGAACATCAACATTGGGGACAATCAAGAAAATAGGTGTTCTATTAAAGTGGACTTCCTTAGTCAATCCCTTCGCCTTCGGCAATATACTCTAACCTCAACAATAGCATTATGGAAATAGGAGACTGTAAAACCTAGTAATGGTGTGGATGTCATGTGTATAGGTGTTTAGTGATCACGCACATAAACCCTAGAAGATAAACTACAAAAATGTGGCATGTGTAATGATGGAGAGAAAATAGGACTCAATTGATGAAAGGGAAATAATGGAGATGAAAAAGGCCAAACAACTATAGGAAACATAGTAAGAATTAGGAGTTGACTTCGGCCTTTTCCTCATACCCATTGAAAGTTAACTTGATACATATATGTTTGATACTTTGTTATGTCCTCATATTTAAAGATATTTCAATCATAAGATCATTGGAATAGCCTAAGCATTTACCAGGAGCATTCCCACAAATATCTGCATAAGGAAGAAGGCGAAGGTTACAGCGAAAATTACCGATTGGAGTGAAACTCACGGCAGATATTTTCTCTAGACTAGAAAGAATGAACTAATTGAAATGAATACGAAGACCCCGCGATGAGCGGGAGATATTGTCTCCAGAGTCGAGTCTAGACAAAACTACAATGTTGAATAGCAAGTCCTGTTCTAGACTTATTTCACACAGCCGGGTCAAGTTCAGTGGCCGGTAGTCGCCCGTGGAAACCCGCGGCAGTAAACGTGTGTCGTACACGACACGGCGTTGAAGCTATCTTAGTCGACGCGGCTGCTGCACAATTTCAACTCAACTTGGTCATTACATCCCGCAGAGAGGTACTATATAAGGAGCCCAATCTCACCAACATCATGTATAATTCATTGCCAGGCATGGAGAGTAGCGGAATTAGAGCGGCCCCAATTGCCTTTATACTTGCTCTGTTGTGGAGCGGGGCATCCGCGGGAAGCATAAGCATTTATTGGGGGCAGAATGGCAACGAAGCCTCTCTTGCCGACACCTGCTCAAGCGGCAACTTTGCATTTGTGATCCTCTCGTTTCTGACCACGTTTGGCAACGGCCAGACACCGGTGCTCAACCTGGCAGGCCACTGCGATCCCCCCTCCGGAACATGCAAATCGCTGAGTGCCGACATTAACTCTTGCCAGTCCAGCGGCGTAAAGGTGTTTCTCTCCTTGGGAGGCGCCTCCGGAAGCTATTCAATCGTCTCCGCCGACGACGCGCAGAGCGTGGCCAACTATCTGTGGAACAACTTTCTCGGAGGGAGTTCGAGCGACAGGCCTCTCGGAGATGCCGTTCTGGACGGCATCGACTTCGATATCGAGGCCACGACGGAGCACTGGGACGATCTGGCCAAGGCCGTGTCCGGTCTTAGCAGCTCCTCGAAGAAGGTCTATCTCAGCGCCGCTCCGCAGTGCCCCTATCCCGACGCCTCGCTCGGAACAGCCTTGCAGACTGGTCTGTTCGACTACGTGTGGATCCAGTTCTATAACAACGCCCCATGCCAGTACGCCGATGGGGACGCTTCTAATCTGGTGAATTCGTGGAACCAGTGGACCACGTCTGTTACCACCGCTCAATCACCGGGCTTCTTCCTCGGCCTTCCCGCTTCCTCGGCAGCTGCTGGCAGTGGCTTCATTTCTTCAGACACACTCATCTCCAACGTGCTACCTCAGATCAAGACCTCCTCCAGTTATGCGGGAGTCATGCTGTGGTCCAAGTACTACGACGAGCAAACCCAATATAGCTCGGCCATTAAAGCTTCTGTCTGATCAAATTCTTTTCAATTCCCACGCCTAGCTTAGCAAATAATAATGAGGTCATCCCTGTTTGAGATGCCTAGTATGGCCATCAATGTAGTAACGTTTAAATAATACTTGAGCTTATGTAACGTTTATCGTGCTTCTCTTCAAATCTCTGAAAGTTTTTAAACTCACGACGACAGTGATGTGCAAAATTTGGTTTCTCGTTTGAATATTATGATGTTGCTTACGAATATTTCTCCTTTTTCATAGTTAATTATTGAAAACCATATCCAATCCGAACTCGGTCGTCCATTGGATCAGCAAAAAAACCAGTCAGCTTAGGCAAGTGGGATCCAATCCATAGAATCCCCCAACCAACATTTCAAGAGAGCTTTATTTATAGAAGTAATATTTAGATCCCTCCTTTGTTACAAGACTTGGACTTGTTCAAATTCTGCAAATAGACTTGTGGCAGATTGAAAAGCTAAATTAAATAATTTCACATTTTACTGATGTATTTTGCTTATTTTCATACAGACCCAAAAATGTTAATTAGAGTAAATAAATAAATTGGTTTATATAAAAAATTTATGTAAATTAAATTTAATACAATAATTGAGCACAATTAATTTATATTGTTGGATGAATAAATTGTTTTAGAAATAAACACAATAGATGGGGAACTTAGCTTTGGGAACAATGATAGATGAATTAATATTGATGTGATCTCAAATTGAGTTGCCAAGGGGCAAAAAATAATGCTTACTAATTGATGAATCTTTCAGGCTTTGTATGGTCTAAGTAAACCTCTCTATTTCATGGGAATGACATAATGTGCAAGAATGAACTATGGCCCATAGGAATGAGCTAGCATATAGTTGTAGTAATCTTATCACCTTCACGTTCTCTGTCTAATTTTTTCAAACATTGTTATTTTCAAGACACAACTACACAAAGGTTTGTTGTTCTTTCTTCTATCCTTTGGCTTTTCTTATTTCAAGTTTAAATCAATCATTTTAACTATTTTTCTTAATTTTTGTTATTCCTATTAGTTCTTGGTATTTGTTGTGTGTTGCTATCGTTTCATTATGTGCAAAATTTTTAGAAATTCATACAAGAAATTGAGCAATAGTTCTTTATAACAGTTCATAATAGCAATGATGACAACACCTAAGAAGGACAATAGTGCATCGTGTGGACATCTATGCATCATGGTTGCATCCTTGGTAGTGAGCTCCATCTTTTGGCATTAGGTTATTTGTTTTCTACACTTTTTAGTTCTATATTTTATTTACCATTCCAAAAAGTACATTTTATTCATTTTTTTAAATTTTCCACCCAACTGTCTTTCTCTTTTCTCTTAGCTTAAGTGGGGAAGAGAAAATTTTCTAGCTAAGATTTTAATTTAGCTTTATACTCATAACAATAGAGTTAATTTATTTAAACATCAAATGACACAAAAAAAAAATTTCTTAATCTTATCTAGTATTGTGGAGAAAAGTTAAAACTATAGAAAAAAAATCTTAGGCAACTAGAATACAACTTTTCTCATATTACATGACCTAAAAATAGAGTACACGATTGCTTGTGCCTCATATAAACTACTTATTATACTTTTTGTGGATCATGTACCAATAGGGTACACTAGTGCATGTGATTCATGAAGGTTTTGTATGGTTCCTAGCAACACAATACTCTAGACCTTGAACCATATCCTACATTTTCTATGAAAATAGAGTACATTGGGATTATGAACTTTTTAATTTTCTAGAAACAAAGCATGCAAGAAAATTCTTGATTATTCTTCTCCATATATTCATATATGTTTATTCGTTTCTTTCTTTGTATGTGTTATAGAGTTTTCTTTTTACGTGTTGTGTTTAATGGATTAATAAGGTTTTCTAGCAAGTTTGTGTTGTGGGTTATTATTTTCCAATGCATTTCTTTAGTAGATTTTATGTTCACATTATTTGTTTTGCAAGAGTTTGTTTATCTAACATGTGATTTTTTAGATTATTACATTGGGGGCATGGATCCTTCACTTGAATGATTGTAGCATATCTTTTATATTATGTTATTTTCAATATTCTCTTTCCAATACTTTAGCGTAGCTTTATCACCTAGTGGCACACGCCTGCTAAACTAGGGGCAAAATGTAAGGTTAAAAATTTATAACCTACAAATTTGACATTATCGATTGACCATTCAACCCTGTTCTATCCTTCATCTTTCCCTTAGTAGAAATGTTACCTTGGTTCATCTATGTGTTCAAGTGTTTTCTACATAAATTATATATATTTTGTTGTTCTAGCATGATGTACATCCATTTTGCATGATGAATATATTTTGTTATTGTTCTAGCACAAGCACATATATGTTTGCATGAGCATGCTTCCATCCTCTAACAACATTGTCATATGATGGTCATTTCTCACAAAATTTAGCTCCTTTAAACTTCTAAACAAGTAGGCAAAGTGGCTATCTGATATATTAGACAAATATAAACAACTAGTTCACCTTTTCATGTCTCTTAATTTTTCCAATAGCTATTTTTTTAATCTCTATTGTATTCAACAAAAATCCCTCTAAACACTTAAAGGCATTCTACACTATTATTACAACTTTCTTTAGCAAATTAATTCTCTACAATATTCTTGCAAGCTTGACATTGGAACTCATGGCCACTTCATTTCATGGTCCAGTTCTTGAAGGCATGCATTGAAATCATAGCCATTCCATCTTCCATTGTCATTGATCTTGATGATATTGTGCAATCATTTTATTATCTAGAGAGTGTTTTAAATAATCTCTCTATCATATTGTTACTTCATAACATTATATTAATGCTTTTATCACTCTGTCAACTTCATTATTACCATCTTCTCATTCTCTTTGAGAAGGGTTTTTAGACATTCGATACACCACATTCTTGGCACCTTGGTTTTCGTAATCCTCTTTCTTTCACACACACCAAGGTATTAAGATTTTGTAATCCTAAAGTTTAATTTTTATGGATTTATTTTAGTTTATTGTTCTTAGTCCTAGGTCCACACATACACTAAGCACACACTAAATCTATTTTCCCTTGTTTCAATAACTACCCATGGAAGTTAAAAAGCTAAACCAAGGCATGACCATTTTGGTAGGCTCCTTTGTGGTCTCAACCATTTTCTCTATCCTAGGGATAGGTTCTATAAGAACTTCAAATCTGATATTTCATTTAAAATAATTAGTTTAGATTAGTAATTCACAAATTCTAGTTTTTCTATATGTTGCCAAGGTATTTTGTTGTGTGCTTCTATCTCTTTGTGTTTAGACAAAATAATTTTTGGAAAGCAACATGCATTTTCTATTATCTTGGGACAACAATGCACAACTGATGATGACAATGTGAAAATTAAAGTATAGTGTAGGTGCATTATCATTCATGCTAATGAGCCTTTAACTTAATTTTCTATGTTTCTTATCACTTCTTTCTTAAGTTATTATGTAACTTGGTTTTGTATTCTATTTCTATAATTCCAGTATTCTTCATTTTCATTTCCCAACTCTATATTTTTCTTGACTAGATATAGTTTGATTAAGAAGAGTAATTTTACATAAGAATAAGGCATTTTAAATATCTATTATATAAAATATAAAACAAAAAGAATAAAAACATTTCATTTCCTTAGTCTTATTAACTATAAAGGATTTATTTGGGAGCCTTAATACAACTAGTCCAATCAACATTTAAATATTTACAATAACTTATGAATGCTAAAAGGAAAGAGATACAAATTTATACTTTTTCCTACCTTCCTATGTCTTAATCCTAACCCCTAACCCTTTCTACATTATTATCCCCAATATCTAAAAAAAAAACAATTAATATAATTACCATCTGTATGCCTAATACCTAGCAATATATCTATCTATTTTTCCCTAATATTAAATACCACACTTTGCACTCATGTGATAAGATACTACCTATCAAATTATGCCCTTGGAAAATAAATATAGATATGAAATGCTAGATAAATCTATCCTACAAGATCAAATAAAGATGAGATATCATCATGAAAAATCATAAACATCGTAATCATGTGAACATACAATATAAGAATGATACACTTATATGTGGAAAAATTGAATGAGTGTGAAGATAAGTATAATAGCCATAAATGATCTTGTAATCATGGAACAAAATAGGTAGTAGTACTATGTGTGATCATAAGGCTAGAGATAATTAGGTGAAGTATAAGAAAGATCTTTTAAGGACATTGGAGTGTTATATTTGATCAACATGAGAAAATTTGTTGTACTAGAAACCATACATAATAATTATGGAACATAGAAACAAACAATACTAACGTTACTTGACATGTAATATAACCATCAGGTAGGTAGCCTTAGAAGACCTCATAATTATCAAAGAAAGATCATATTAGTAACCATGCAATCAAATGTGTTAAATAGAATTACATGAAATATTTTGGGAAAGCTATAATCATTATAAAGATAAGATCTTGATGTTAGTAATGTATATGATCATGAGAAAATAAAAAAGTAATCATGATTATGTGAATTTTGTGGATCATCTTCTAAATAAATTGTGAATAGAGTATGATAGAAGTGAATTTCATATGAGATATGCCCCTTAAGTGGGAGACACCATCAAGATAATGTAATGTATATATAAATATGTAGGTGGAGCATGTAAGATCTAAATCTTAACCAACAATGTTAGACATGGGTTATTATATGATAAGTGATCATCATCACAATTGTCTAATTTATAAATTACCTTCAATTATTTAAATTTTGCATGATATTCATAAGTCAATATTTGTGAAAGTGATTGATAAATGTGGAATTGGATATGGAGATATTATAATCCATTGATATTGTATTAGTAGAGAGGGTTCTAAAATATGTTTTTAGAACATATCTATTTTGTTGGAACCCATATAGATGTATTTCCACCAAAAGTTACCTTCTTGTTCTTATTTGGAGCATAATGACGCAACCTTCCTTGTTTTGTTATGTATGTGAAAGATTGAAATAAAATCATGCCCTCTAAGTGTTTCATTTAAAAGGTAGTTAAGTTCTTTCTTTTTGTAACTAATTAATGATAAATTAGATTATAACAAAAATACAGAAATAAAACTATTCTAGTTTAATTTAAATATTAAGTATAGGATCTAAGAACTATTGTCTATAAATGAACTATTACAAAATGATATGTAAGATAGAGTTGATGCACCTAGAAAATGACTAATGTGATGTTGGAAATAGGCTCAACAAACTGGTAAAATGTTTCGGTGTAATTGTTATGTCAACAAAAGAATTTTTACATTTCAAGATTTTCAAGGGAAGGGGTGGGCAATTCTATAGTGTAAAGGTGAGCATAGTTGTAAGATAGAGGTGGGAACTTATGCATAAGAACTCTATGACCTTAATTTTTTTTACAAATCTAATCACTAAACATCTATGATCCCATTTTTGCTTGTAGAATCTAAAAACTATCCTATGATTTGAGATATCCTAAGCTAAAGTTGTGGATAATGGATAAAAATGGTGTGCTATTAAGGAGACTTCCTTAGTCAATCTGTTTGGTGGTATATTTGAACCTCAACAATAGCACTATGGAAATAGGAGAGTGTGTGCAAACCTAGTGATGTTGTGGATGTCATGTGTATAGGGTTTTAGTGATCATAAACATAAATCCTAGAGGATAAACTAGGAAAATGTGGCATGTGTAATGATGGAGGGAAAATAGGGAGATAGCGATCACAAAAGGGGAAATAATGGAGATGAGAAAGGAAAAACAACTATTGGAAATATAGTAAGGATTAGGAGCTAACTCCCACCTTTTCCTCATACGCATTAGGAGATAACTTGGTACACGTTTGTTTGATGATTTGTTATGTCTTGGTGTTTAAAGAAATTAATTTTAACATCAATCATGAGATCATTGGAATAGGCTAAGCATTTACAAGAAGCATTCCTATAAATATATAGACTTGGAGCATTAAAAATTATAGTTATGATAGTGGAATTTGCATCTAGATCACTTGCATTTGTGTTTGTTTCCTACCAACACTTGCATTGAGATGAATGAGAACCCTTGCAATTCAACAATCTCCCTAAGGTATTTCTCAATATTGATAGTCATTACACACTAGTAGAGATCAAGCATCATAGTGGACAAGATCCCAAAAGTTTACACTTGTCCTAGGCCACTAATCATTCATTTAAGAGGTTTGATTGAGATGAATGAGAACCCTTGCAATTTAACAATCTCCCTAAGGTATTTCTCAATATTGATAGTCATTACACAGTAGTAGAGATCAAGCATCAGAGTGGACAAGATCCCAAAAGTTTACACTTGTCCTAGATCAATACCACACACTAGTGACCAAATAAGCATGGTGTGAGCCTAGTCCTAAGCCAAAAAATTACTCAGTAGAATCTAAGTTTGTGTTAGAATATTAAGGTTTTACATTTATAATAAAGTCACTTTATGACTTATAGGATAGTTTATAAATAATAAATGTTAGTTTGTTGGGAAGTTATATTCCCATAGGCAGATTAGAAGTTAGTTGTTACTTGGTTCAGGGGAAATTGTAAGGCTTTAAAAAGCCATTATGATGTAATGTAATAAAAAACCTGATTGAATACAGTATATTTTTATGTTTTTGATATTGTTATTAAAATCTATATATGCTCTACCATTTCTCAATATGATATCAGAAAAATTTTGAAAATGGGCTATGAAGAGAAAGGTTGAAGATGACCGTTAAGCGTACTAGAAGATCGTAGAAGTTGAAGCTGCCAGACAGCTGCTGAATGTTGCTGCTTAAAAAAAATGAATCACAAATTATATAAGGAGAATACACAGCAGGAGAAGGTGCATAAGTCACCAGTCTGATAAGTAGGCTGCAGCCAGATAAAAAGGAGCCGTCTGAATGAAGGTCACTGCCTTTAAGGAAATCACACGTTTTTCATCTTGTTTGCATGGTAGTAATATTGGTTGTGGTTGCCAATCTGTATCGCCCTAGTTTGAGTTTTGTTTTATGCCTTCAGTATTAAAGAGATCTACAAATATTAGACACCCATGGTTTTGAAGGAATTTGTTATCCATTTGTTATTCATTAGGACGACTGCATATTACAATTAATTGCATTTTGTATTGATTTGTCCGATGCCGGTCCGTTGTTGGTGTTGTTGTTTCTCTGCTGACAAGATTATAAGAAGAGACTTCAAAAACCTTTGCCAGTCTTCTTGTGCCAAGTGCATTGTCCTTCAGACAGTGGCCAGTGTTTCTGTATTTGCATTTCTGTCTTGTTGTTGACTGCCCTCTATCGCTCATCATTTTCATTCACTACCGGAAGCTTATTGATAGTTTTAAAGAAGTGGCAATGTGTTTGATTAAGGTGATGGATGTAATTTATCATTGCTAATGCTGCACCATTCTTAGGCTACTAATAGTAACATGTGCAGTATGAGATACGGAGTGAGGAGTGAATATTGTGTGTCGTCGAGTGAAGAAAGGGAGTTTTTAAAGTATCAATGTGACATACGTGTGAAAAGAGAAAGGTACATTTATAAACTTCCTAAATATTTTATGAACTTTAAAATAACCACTTTTGAAAAGCTTTTACGTATTGGAGTAAAACATTTTCTTTTGGAGAAAGTTAAAAAGTTTTAAAAGGAAGAGATTTTTTATGCTTTAAAAGAGTATTATTTTTTTTAAGAAAAGTGATTTACATAAATTAAAAAGAAAAGAAGGAGAGATGTGAAGAAAGAAATGTGGAAGGGAGAGATAAGGAGAGATGTGAAAAAAAAAATGTGGAAGGGAGAGATAAGTAGTGGAATTTTTTTCAAAATATTTAAAGAATTTATTTTTACTTATAAAGTGATAAGAAATTTTGATATTTTGTAAATGGAGAAATAAGGCATTATAAGGATAATTTGGACAATATTGTAAAGGTGCAATTTCGGTTGAACTCGACACCTTAAAATGAAATTTTCTTTTATCATGCTATCTTATGCTTGGAGTTTCGGGGCCAATTTTGCTACACTCGTTGAGGTCTCAAAAGGCTCACATGTGACATAAAGCGGATAAAGCATAAAGATAACAAATTGGAGGTAGGAAGCAATGGAGGTAGGAGGATCTTCATCATCCTAAGCTAGCTTTTGGCTTAGGGGTGATTCATTGCATGAGAAGCACCTATTCAGTTTGTGTCCCTTCATGGAGCGAGGGGGGCTTGGTAGTTCTTGATAGAACTTGGCAGTTCTTGATAGTGAATGACAATACTTGGTTGTGGATTTTGGAGTTGGTCTTGATCAACAAATGAAGGTGTGTTACTGTGGATTTTGGAGTTAGTTTTGATTTGTAGTTGGTTGGTGTTTTATACTATGAGTAGTTGACTGAGTCTCAATTCATAGTCGAGGTTGGTGATTTGCTTGTGAATAGTTGAGTGTGTCTCGATTCACAAGTATTGTGGAGGTTTGACAGTCAGGAGATCTGCTGGTGAGTTCAATTTGGTAGTGAGGAGAATAGGTGGATAATTGAGTAAGTCTCGATCCATATAAGTTTCCAGAAGGGTTGTTGTGATCAACTCTTGCAGTGTTTAGCCTTTTGTTCAGTTTGATGTAATAAGGGGGGAATGTTGGATGTAAGCCCTTAAGGGGTGCTATTATAATATTAAGGTTTTACATTTATAATAAAGTCACTTTGTGACTTATAGGTTAGTTTATAAATGATAAATGTTAGTTTGTTGGAAGGTTATATTCCCATAGGCAGATTAGAAGTTAGTTGTTGGTTGGTTCATGGAAAATTGTAAGGCTTTAAAAAGTCATTGTGATGTAATGTATTAAAAAAACCCGATTCAATACAATATATTTTTATGTTTTAGATATTGTTGTTCAAATCTATATATGCTCTACCATTTCTCAATAGTTTTTGGAGAGTTCAAGAACATTCTACACTCCAAGATTATTATTTTTCTACATTGTAGTAAACCAATTCTGCAAATCATCAACAATATAATCCATGTTCAATTCAAGAACTTAGTATACCATTCACTTACTTTCTATTTTGAATAAATTTATTACAATTATCTATTCCCAACTAATACTAATTAATTTAAATTGACTTCTACTTATTTGTGTGCACTCATTGGATTAGTCTATGAAAAATATGAGATTTTTTTTAATCGATAAAAGGTCCAGAGCACCTCAACTTTTATATTAATTATAGAAAATGTTCCTTGGTAGGGATTACAAAATATTTACATAGGGGAAAAACAAGGAAGAATCCTTGATCAACTAGCTAAGAGTGATTATATGAGACTCAACAACCAAAATCTCTGCACAGGAATTTCAATATAGACCAATAGGGAACATAAAAAAGGAACCAGGGTAAATATATATCCCAAACCATACTATAATAGATAAACTGAACCACAATTACAAAGCACAGAAGATTATTCGTTAAGATATTCAACCAAGAAGCCATGAAGATTGGGATCGACTAGCGCAGCAGCAGTAGCATTATTCTGAGCAAGGGGTTGGTAATGGAGAAGGAACGACCAAGCATTAAAGGTGACCCTAATAATCTCAGTGAAGTCAGACCACAATTCATCTGAATGGCAAAACAAGGAATTGTTTACAGTAACTGGGCACTCATTTTGCAGATCATGGATGATGGAACTGAAGGCACAGTGAAAAGAAGGGCGTCGACGAATATCATTATGCAAAAAAATGCCTCCAACAGGTGCCGACCCAAGATGGAGGTCGTAGTTGGCATCTGCTTCATTGAAGAGATCCTACGAGAAAAGATGATCATTGACAAACTTTTGAGCCAACCCTTCAACTAAATCTGATCTTTGACAATGATCTATTGCATTGGACAAGAAATGAGAGACTACCTATGAGGGATAAATTGTTCTGGGCAGCCTAAGAAGTTCCCATCCACAAGCATCAATAATTGCCTCTTCCACGTCGTCTTCATGCAACTTGAAGATGGTTTCTAGCAGATTAGAGTGAACTAGAATCCCTTGTGTAGGAGTCTCCCATTTTTGAAAACGGAAATACATTCGTTTACTGTGTTGCACTGACCCCATAACAACACCTTCCAAAGAAAAACCAAATGACAGAGAGAGATTGAAGAAAAATGTGCCAGCAGATGAAGCTCAGATCAAAAAAATGGCCCGAGCTGACACATAAGAAATCAAGGCCAAATTAGGACTCAAGATTACTCGAGCACGAAAGAAGTATTAGGCATTAGCAAACTTGAGATGTGAATTAATGATAAACATTCTTTCATCCTTTTTCCATGATCCAACGATAGTTAGAAAAGACACGGAGTGATTAGAGCTAGCCACCGTGGAGAGCAAGGGAAATTAGTACAATACTTCCCACATGCCAACAGTCAAAGAAATCAGTCTGCCACATAGGAAAACCAAGATAGAAGCTAGCCCCTCAACACCAAGCCATCTAACCTTTACGTAGGAAAAAAGAACCTACAAGAAAGACACACAAGGTTAGCGAAAAAATAACCAACTCCTTTAGATTAGAGGAGTTATTCCTGACTTGTCCGCATCCACCAATTCTTTTATTTTTGGAAAATTATGAAGTGTATTTGTCTCAATACAAATGCTTTCACAATCAAGCTGACAACCAAGGTTTGTAAGGAAATGAAGACCAACGGACACATTACTTTTCCCGCCAATTGTTTGTCCTTTCACATTCCTCTTGTGATGTATAACGAAGCATTATATATGCTTGATATCTCATTGTAAAACACAATTCGATTATCAATACAATTCCTCTGCTCAGTGTGGATGTAGCCAAGTTTGGTGAACCACGATAAATCTGGTGTCTCATTTTCTGTTTGCTTTCTAATTACATCTGTGCGCTGTTTTTACTTCTTTTCTGCAATTGAGTTCGACTTTCAGTCCTAACAATTGGTATCAGAGCTGTACGGTGACGGTATAGCTGATTACGAAAATCGGTGTTGGATTTTCGAGCCATGGAGGAACCAAAGATTGAGAAGTTCTCCAGTCAGAATTTTGGACTGTGGAAAGTACATATGGAGTCTTTGCTGATAAAACAAGACCTCTCACTGGCACTTGAAGGGGTAGCAAAGAAACCAAGCTCAATGACGGATGAACAGTGGGACAAGATGGATAAGAAGGCAAGAGCTACGATTTTCCTCTCGCTGTCCAGCAATGTGTTGTTTAATGTTTCAGCGGAGAAGACTTCGAAGGAGCTGTGGGATAAACTTTGTAAGATGTATGAGATGGCTTCAGCATCCAATAAAGTTTTTATCATGAAAAAGCTTTATAACCTGAAAATGAAAGAAGGCAGAATTATGTCTAACCATTTGAATGAGTTTAATACATTACTTACCCAACTGACTTCGGTGGAGATAAAGTTGGAAGATGAAATTAAAGCAATCTTGCTGCTATGCTCGTTGCCCAACAGCTGGGAAGGTGTCGTGATGGCCATAAGTACTTCAGCTTCAGCCAAAACAAAATTGGTGTTTGATGACGTAGCAGCTACACTCCTTAGTGAAGATATGTGTAGAAAGAACCAAGAGATATCTTCCGGTGAAGCCTTAACTGCTGTTAGTAGAGGAAGACCTCAGAATAGAGGCAAAGACAATAACAGAAGAAGATCAAAATCAACAAAGAGGTCAAAATCCAGAGGTAGAGTTGGTGACTGTTGGTTCTGCGGTAAGCCCGGTCACACCAAGAAAAATTGTTATTCCTATAAGAAGGCGCAACAGAAGGTTAAAGACAGCGAGGTCAATGCTGTTTATGACAAGGGTGATAATATTTTGGTTTTGTCCGTAAGTGAAACCACTTCAGATTCATGGGTTCTAGATTCGGGCGCATCCTTTCATGCCACCTCTTGCACGGATGCCTTCTCTAATTATCAAGGAGGACAGTTTGGTAAGGTCTACTTGGGGGATAACAATTCATCGGACATCATTGGTAAAGGTGATGTTCTCCTACAATCTAAAAATGGAAGCAAATGGCTTTTGCAAGATGTTAGGCATGTCCCAAAACTAAAAAAGAATCTGATTTCTATAACCCAATTGTTCTCACAAGGCTGCAATACCACCTTCTATCCAGATTCATGGAAGGTTACTAAAGGTGTCATGCAGATTGCCAAAGGAAATAGAGAGGGCAGTTTATATGTTTTTGAGAATGACTCTTAAGTGGGAGCTGCTATGACAGTGACGGACAGCGAAACCGAGCTGTGGCATCAATGGCTTGGACATATGAGTAGAAAAGGTCTTGAAGTCATGATCAAAAGAGAACAGCTACCGGGGTTGAAATCCGTGGATTTGGATTTTTGCCAACATTGTCTCTACGGCAAGCAGAAGCGGATCAGCTTCATAAAGACGGGTCATGAGAAGAACACCTCACCTTTGGAGCTAGTTTATTCAGATGTTTTTGGGCCAACTGAGGTAACTTCTCTTGGAGGTGCTAATTATTTTTTAACTTTCCTTGATGATTGCACTAGGAAAGTTTGGATTTTTATGCTTAATAAAAAATCTGAAGTGTTCAGCAAGTTCAAAATTTTTAAAGCTCTAGTTGAAAATTAGAGTGGGCATAATATCAAGTGTTTACAAACTAATAATGGCGGCAAATTTTGTTCACTAGAGTTTGATAGTTTTTGTGCTGACAATGGTATTCAGAGAATCAAAGTTGTTCCTTATACACCGCAAGAAAATGGGGCTGCGGAGAGGCTAAACAGAACGATTTTGGAAAAAGCACGGTGTATGCTTTCCAATGCTGGACTGGGAAAAGAATTCTGGGCAGAAGCTTGCAACACAGCGGTTTATCTCATTAATCGAGCTCCTTCGTCTCGGTTAAATCTTGACATTCCTGAGGAAAGGTGGTTGGGCAAGCGTATTTCTTATAGTCATCTACGGGTGTTCGGATGTGAAGCGTTTGCTCTTATTCCTCCTGAGAAACGATCCAAATTGGATCCCAAGTCGCAGAAGTGTATCTTTGTTGGGTATGGCGAGGATCAGTATGGATTCAGGTTATGGGATCCCGTCGCCAAAAAGGTCACTCGCAGTCGGGATGTCGGCTTCAATGAAAGAGTTTTCCCAGGTTTGCACAAAGAAAACATTTTTTCAAAAGAATATACAACAGTTGATTTGTTTGATAATGGAGTTAGTGTGGCTAAGAATCAGAACAATATTCCCATTGTTAGTTCTCAGGTTTCCAGTGTTAGCTTGCAGACTCCTAGTCAGCCTTCTGAGATTGAATCGCTGCCTTCAAATGTTCTTGTGCCACCTCTAATCCATACACTGCCAGCGACTGTTCCATCACACTCAGCAAATCTAATGCAGCCTCAAACTGATGCAACGTTGCCCCCAAATAAGTGTTCGCTGCCTGTATGTGAAACGCAGCCTTCCTTAGCTTCCACGCTGCCTCCTCATACAACTCCCCTGCCTCTAACCTCACTACAGTCTTCTATAGTCACTTCGCTGCCTCCTTTTAATACTTCGCTGCCTTTATTTTCAACGCAGCCTTCAGCAAATACAACGCTGCCTCTAAATGTGATCTCCCTGCCTTCATATCCAACGCAGCCCCTTTTGGCCAGTACGCTGCCTTCCTCTACTCCCACGCAGCAGCCTTTGGTGTCATCGTTGCTTCCTAATATGCAACCTGTTGATACATCACAGCCTTTAGCATATGCAACGCTGCCTTCTGTAAGTGAATCACTGCCTTTAAGGCAAAACATTAGAGGATTTGCACAAGGAAATGTGCAGGCACAGCAAACTGTGCAACCAGGAAATGTACAGAGGCAGAGTTATGAGGCTAATTTGCAAAATGACATTGCAAATATTCAAAACCAGTTACACAGAATGAATCTGGATGATTCAAATTTGCAAGAGGAGGTTTCAATTAAGGAGGTCTACCCGGGAGAGGAGACGTCCTTCCAAATTTTTTGATTATGAATTGTTGTATTCAGAGGAGGCACAGCCAGAATCATTGATTTCTGATCAACCTGAACCAGCTACCTATAAACAGGCTTGCAAGGCAGTTGATTCTTCGAAGTGGCAAGAGGCGATGCAAGATGAAATGAGTTCATTGCAGGCTAATAATACTTGGGATTTAGTGCCACTTCCTCCTAATCGAAGACCCTTGAAGAACCGTTGGGTATACAAGTTGAAAGAGGAAGATGGAGGCAACAAGCGCTATCGCGCTAGACTGGTTGTCAAGGGGTATGATCAACTGAAAGGCATAGATTTTAATGAGATTTTCTCACCAGTTGTGAGAATGACCACAATCCGGGCAGTTTTGGGTTTGGTTGCAGTTTGGGATCTTGAACTTGATCAGCTGGATGTTAAAACAGCATTTTTACATGGTGATGTTGATGAAGAACTGTACATGGAACAGCCGGAAGGATTTAAAAAGAAAGGACTGGAACATCTTTATTGCAGATTGAAGCGCAGCTTGTATGGACTCAAGCAAGCCCCGCGCCAATGGTATCTCAAGTTTGATCGCTTTATGACTGAGCATAACTTCTTGAGATGTGAATCAGATCCTTGTGTCTATTATAAGCGACTTCCTAATGGTGAATTTGTCATTCTTTTGCTGTATGTTGATGACATGTTGGTAGCCGGCACAAGTATGAGGATTGTTTCTGAATTGAAGTCTCAATTAGCTAAGAGATTTTCTATGAAAGACTTAGGCCTAGCCAAGAAGATCCTTGGTATGACCATCACTAGGGATAGACAAAAGAAAGAGATCATGTTGTCACAAAAGGCATACATTGACAAGGTTGTAGACAAATTTGGTATGGCTAATGCAAAGGTTGTTTCTACTCCTCTTGCTGCCCATTTTCGTTTATCTTCTGATTTGTGTCCAAAAACACAAGAGGATAAAGAGTTTATGCAAGGTGTTCCTTATACATCAGCTGTTGGTAGCATTATGTATGCTATGATCTCCACTCGTCCTGATATTGCTCATGCAGTGGGAGTTGTGAGCAGGTTCATGAGCAATCCCGGTAAGCCTCATTGGGAAGCCGTCAAATGGATATTAAGGTATCTTAAAGGTACTTCTGATTATGCTTTGTGTTTTGGTGGCAATAAGGCACAGCTGCAAGGTTTTACTGATTCTGATCTTGCCGGAGATTTAGATAAACGGAGATCTACTACTGGCTATATTTTTATGTTTGCTGGAGCTGCCATTAGTTGGGTCTCAAGGCTGCAACATTCTGTTGCTCTTTCTTCTGCCGAAGCTGAGTACATGGCTCTTTCCGAAGGTGCTAGGGAGATGATTTGGTTACAGCAGTTGTTTGGTGATTTGAAATGTCAACAAAGTGACTATGTTCTGTTTTGTGATAGTCGCAGCGCCATTTTTATGGCTCATAATCATTCATCTCAGCGTCGTTCTAAGCATATTGACATACATGCTCATTTCATTCGTCATGTAGTTGAAGAGGGCAAGTTACAAGTTGCAAAAATTGACACAAAGGTCAATCCGGCAGACATTTTCACCAAGGTTGTTTCCAAAGAGAAGTTCGAATGTGCCAGGACTTCTCTTGGTTTGGTTAAGAAGAAGTAATCAGAAGTTTAGAGCAGGGGAATGATTGGCGAGTTGCAGCATCCGTTGACCTTCAAGTGGGAGATTGTAAGGAAATGAAGACCAACGGACACATTACTTTTCCCGCCAATTGTTTGTCCTTTCACATTCCTCTTGTGATGTATAACGAAGCATTATATATGCTTGATATCTCATTGTAAAACACAATTCGATTATCAATACAATTCCTCTGCTCAGTGTGGATGTAGCCAAGTTTGGTGAACCACGATAAATCTGGTGTCTCATTTTCTGTTTTCTTTCTAATTACATCTGTGCGCTGTTTTTACTTCTTTTCTGCAATTGAGTTCGACTTTCAGTCCTAACAAGGTTTTCAAGGAGATCGGCTACTTGGTTGCCTTCTCTAAAGATGTGTTCACATTGATATGCTACAAGCTTGTGAAGAATTTCTTTAGCTGAAAGTAGGATGCTACCAATTTTCCAATTATGTAAAGAGTCATGCGTGATAGCATTGATGATGACCAAAGAGAGACTCCTTCTATGCAAACAAAAGAGAAGCCAAGTTGCTTAGTGGTTCTCAATCCCATCAATAAGGCTTGAGCTTTAGCTTCATTACAAGTCCCTTCTATGATACTGAAAGCCAAACCAACAATCAAAGAATCAGAATGATCTCTAAGAATACAACCAATACCAAAAACTTTAAGATTCCTTTCGATGCACCATCAAAATTCAACTTGACCCAATTAGAAGGAGGTGGAGTCCATTTAACAAGCTTCCTATTCACATTTGATTTGAAAGAAACTACACCAAGGGAAATAGGATGACGATGAGACCATTTCTTAAGAATTTCCCCATCCCAAGAGGAGAAATTAGAGTTTCCTTTCTTCAGAATTTGTACCATTACTAATTCAGAAATAAACACTTCCATTTTCCCAAAGACGTCATCCAAAGTTAGAGTTTGTTTCCTGAAGATTCTTTGATTTATCTCTAGCCAAATGTTTCAAACTGTAATGTAGGCTTGTATGTTTTTCTATATTTAGAATGTTATCTATTATCGATTAAGAAATTTAATCACTAGCATAATTAAAACTTTATCAATTTTCTTGAAGTTGCACTTGGTATCAGCTTGCAACCATGCATAAATTATAAAGTGTGAATTATAACTTTTGAGAGACAAATTGTGAACTACATTTAAATATTATAACCTTATTTATTTATGCATCATATGATTTCAAATTGTCATAAATGAGTTAAAATACCACTGTGAACAAACTATCAAACTTTCTAGGAAGCTTGTATACTTGTTCGATAATTCATGTCCATGTGTCAAAACTATAAATTCAAACTTGCAAATCATTTGTGCCAATTATATGAGTTAAAACTATCCAAGAACCAACATGCCTAAAACTTGAAGAGACCCTTTAAAGTCCTATTATTAACTTTTTGAGCCATTTTGTGAGTTTGCAAAACTGTGAGCTATGAGAGAAATAAAGATGCTAGAAAGTACCAAGAGATGATGTATTTGTCAAACTATATTCAAAACTTGTATTTCTACTATTAAAATCTTTTAATCATTTTGTATGAATTATCATGTCAACAACATTTTACAACTCAACTTAGACAAACTTGTGACGCTTTGAGAAGATTAAACTTAACTACAAACCACTTGTGACAATGATCACAAATTGACTACTCTAACTTGATAGGAAATTCAACACTTCAAAATGTTCGAAACATTTGTGACCAAGACTTATCAATGCAAACAATAATGCTTTTAGTTTGATCTTGAGTTGAGGTGATAAAGAGACTTCACATGCAACTGGGAATAATCAACATGGACTTCAGAAAAATAACTCAATGACATGTATTTGTTTTTAATGAAAATGAAGTATTTAAAATTTCCCAAGGTAAAAAATGAGCATAACAATCTTTTATCCTTGTTCCAAAATCATTAAATTGGATATTTGGGTTTTCACCAAAGTCAAAGATCTTGGCCTACCAAAGTCCTTAAAAGTGTTTGTCGAGAGTACTTGTTCTATAGATTTAGATTCTAAAAGTCTTAGGGAAAATATATTTTAGGCAAACAAAATTGTACATATAAAATACATGAGTAGGGATCAAATACGTGCATGTAGATTGATTTTGTGGGTGTGGAAATGATACATAGAGTTCTAGAACAAATTTTCTAGTCCAATAGCAATCATATGTTAACGTCTAACCACAAGTCACAATGACAAATTCAAAAACACAACCTATCACATAATATTTAACAGCAAAATCTACAAGTCCCTTAATCTTGGAGCTAAGATATGATGGGACTAATCCTTTTTGTATCAAATTGAGATATAAGCAATAGCTATGAGATTGCCTTACTTCAACATACTTGTTGGGACAAGAAAGTGGGACAATGAAAAACTATAGGGTGAAATAAACCAAAACCTTACACCTACTCTACTTGTAGTTTACATATGTTTGTATTGTGCTCTAGAAAATTGTCTCCTTCAAGACTTTAATTACATAATGGAAAAGCCATAACATCTCATACTCAATTCATTTCAAGTCAATATCAATAAATCTCAACACCACAAAAATATTAATAGATGTTATCAATAAATCTCTTGCCATCAACACTACACAAAACCAATAGATGCTAGATCCATCAAAGTAATCATAATTAGATTATCCAATCAAATATTATTTATCATAACTAAGTTAATGCATTTTATATTTCACTTTATATTTACAACATGAGTCCATCAATTTTGTATTATTATGCCAAGAGGTGTTCTACAAAGTATCATTTTGTGACCCTATACATAAAACTAAAACATAATTAATATATATTTAAAAAAATAAAACTATAAAATAACCCTTAAATAAAATAAAATAACTCTTAAATAAAATAAAAAACAATTCTATAATATATTAAATAACTTTTAAAATAAATATATTTAAAATATAGATAGTCTCAAATGATGTATGGAATCTTCAGTACCTACCATAATTTCTGCCCTCCAATAATTCATGCTTACCCTTTAGTTTGTCATTTTAATTGGGAACATTTCCTCTATACCTATAACTTTGGACCAACACCTTTTCATTACGCGCCTTTTCATTACGCGTGGAAAAGATAGCAGACAGCGTTAAAATGCTCTGCAATAATAAACTGAAAAAGACTTTCCTCGATTCTGTACAAGGTAGAGTAAAGTAAGTTCCCTTTCGTATGCCTGTGGCCGACAAAACCAGAACACTTTTGACAATTGCACATGGCTTCGCAGCTCTTTAATAACTTTCTTCCCTTGGTAATTATTCGGACAACAACTAACAAGATTGATCAAAAAATTTCTGTACGAAGATTCCCGTAAACTGAAAAGACAGTTACTTGCTGGTTACTCGGGCATTACACCAAACTGACTTATCCCACTGCCCACAAAGTAAGGTAAAGTTAAATATAGAAACAAGATTGCATATTTGATGGCCGACATGTGTGGATTGTGGAATAACGTCACTATTTTTCAGTACGAAAGATTGCACGTAGACACTTTCCTCCCAATCGACGTGGCTGCTGCACAATTTCAACTCAACGTGGTCATCCCGCGGAGAGGTATCTGTATAAGGAGTCCAATCCCACCAACATCATGTATAATTCATTTCAAACCATGGAGAGTAGCGGAATTAGAGCGGCCTCAATTGCCTTCATACTTGCTCTGCTGTGGAGCGGAGCATCGGCGGGAAGCATAGCTATATACTGGGGCCAAAATGGCAACGAAGCCACTCTTGCCGATACCTGCTCAAGCGGCAACTTTGCATTTGTGATTCTCTCGTTTCTGACCACGTTTGGCAACGGGCAGACGCCGGTGCTCAACCTGGCAGGCCATTGCGATCCCGCCTCGGGAACATGCAAATCGCTGAGTGCCGACATTAACTCTTGCCAGTCCAGCGGCGTAAAGGTGTTTCTCTCCTTGGGAGGCGCCTCCGGAAGCTATTCAATCGTCTCCGCAGATGACGCACAAACTGTGGAACAATTTTCTCGGAGGGCAGTCGGACTCCAGGCCTCTCGGAGACGCCGTTCTGGACGGCATAGACTTCGATATCGAAGCCACGACGGAGCACTGGGACGATCTGGCCAAGGCCATGTCCGCTCTTAGCACCTCTTCCAAGAAGGTCTATCTCAGCGCCACTCCGCAGTGCCCCTATCCCGACGCCTCTCTCGGAACAGCCTTGCAGAGTGGTCTGTTCGACTACTTGTGGATCCAGTTCTATAACAACGCCCCCTGCCAGTACGCCGATGGGGACGCTTCTAATCTGGTGAATTCGTGGAACCAGTGGACCACGTCTGTTTCCACCGCTCAAACACCGGGCTTCTTCCTCGGCCTTCCAGCTTCCTTTGCAGCTGCTGGCAGTGGCTTCATTCCTTCAGACACACTCATCTCCAACGTGCTACCTCAGATCAAGACCTCCTCCAATTGTGCAGGAGTCATGCTGTGGTTCAAGTACTACGACGAGCAAACCCAATATAGCTCGGCCATTGAAGGTTCTATCTGATAAAATTCATTTCAATTCCCACGCCTAGCTTAGGGCCATCCCTGTTTGAGGTGCCTACATTGACGATCAATGTAGTAACGTTTAAATAACACTTGAGCTCAGGTAATGCTAATCGTGATTTTCTTCAAACCTCTGAAAGTTTGTTGAAATAGTGTTTATTGTATCTGGAACATTCCAGCATGCGACACTTGACCATAGTTGCCCTCCTTTTCTAGATTTTTCCCTTTAGAGTATTCCATCATCTATTCTCAATGTTTATATGAAATCTATATAGAAAGTAGCCACTCCACCACGGTTACTTTAACCAGTGGGTGCGTTGCCTGGTTGGTCGAAATTTGTACGGCATGTCAAAACAGTTGAAATCTGTTTACAGTAGGTGAACAGTGGATGGTCGAGAAGAACTGTCGAAACAGTCATTAGGTTTCGTCGACTGATGCACTCTGGAAAAAGCCATACAACCCATTGGCCACAACTCACCGGCTGTTTACGGCTGGGCCTCCCTCCACCACTGTAGATGCAAGCAAGTAGGCTCCATATCAAGTCTGCTGTCATGTAATTCATCTGCCTCCGCTGTTATGATATAATACATTCACTATTTTATTTCTGCTGTAAGTTTTTCATCCTATTTTTTTACAAATATGGTATCGGAGAAGAACAAAATCTTGGGCAGTGGAGCTGTCTGAAAGCTAGACAACATAGGTGAAGAGTTCTCTATTTATGAATGCTTGGTGCTCGGCTGAATAAAGACAGTTATATTTCAGTGAGTTCTTTTATTAATCCTGAAATTTCTCTTAAGAATGCAGATAAAGTTTCTTTCTTCGCTAATCACTTACATGAAAAGTGATTTTTTATTTCTATGTTAAAGTGACTTACCGAAAGTTAAGCAGGAGAAATCTTGCTAAAGTTGATTTTACCAAACCTTATTTAAAGTCTTTTCTTATATAAAACAAAAATAAGGAAAGAGAAAGGTTATTTTCCAAATTATTTTTAGTCTATGAAAGAAAAGAGGATGAAAAGTAATTAAATGAATTAAATGCAGATTTCAAAATGAATGGAAAGTGGCAATTGCTGGGTTGAAAAAAAGTAATTAAAGTGGGACTAAATTTTATCCAATTTTAAATTAAATGGAAAGTGGCAAAGAATGGCATTGGCAAGAGGGTACCAATATGCAGTTGAATTTATTATTATTGTTAATTTTAAATTAGTGTCATGTCAATAAACAAATGAATTTAATGGATAAATTAGTGCCATATCAACAAGCAAACGAATTTAATGTATTGATTTGGTAACCAAAGTATGTATATTTGCAAAAAGTAATAATTATTTTAAAATAGTATTTTGTTGGCTTTCCAATAATTAGACCTGCCAATGGGCAGGGTACTAATGCATCCATTGGATGCAAAAAAATTTGCATCGTAGCCAATCGATGTCAAGTATTTAAAGTTTGAAACAACAAGACTAAAGTCCAAAATTGTTAAGTATTTTTCTATTAATGAATTTGCTGGTGTTGTGAATAGTAAGTGTGAAAGTGAAATAAACGGATTGAATTTTAGTGGATCTCAAAATGAAAGGAAAGTGGCAATTAATAACATTCGTGAGAAGGTACCAATATGCAGTTGAATTTATTGTTTCTCTAATTAGTATCATGTTAACAAGCAAATGAATTTAATCTATTGATTAGTAAAAAAATAATGAGAAATGTAGGAGCAAAAATAAATATATAAATAAATAATTATAAACATATTCTAATTTTTACAAATGAATTTAATGGATTGATTCAACAAATTATTTTAAGCAGAAACCAATGTAAAAATATATATATATAAATAAATAAATAGTTATAACCATATTTTGATTTTACATATTCTATTTTTTGTTATTGTTATTAAGCGAGAAGGGAACATATGGTCGGATATATCAATGAAAAAAGTGTTTTAATAAAACTTTGAGCAAAGAAATCCGACAATCTTATGTCCTCTCCAATGGATTGAACTGACAAGGATACAATAGCCAATATCCTTTAATGAAGAAATGTGTCAAGGTTAGCAATGAACATAGATTATGGGTAGAAAAAATAAGTTTGGCATTTGAATGTGTTGTCAAGGAAATGGTTGGCTATGTAGGTTGTATGTTGCAGTACAAAAAGAACACTGGTAAAGTTGCTAGTTTAAGTATGCATGTGCTTGCATTGAATTGGAGCTTTTAAATTGTTGCTTCACTAATTTAGCTTGTATCTTGCCTAAATGTCTATATTGTTATAGACAAGAGAGTCACTTGATTAGGGGTTTCATTATTCACAAGAATTTGTTCTTGTCAACTTGTCCACTTTTTTATTTAGGTGAAGTGCCTTTGTATCCTTTGTTGTTCCTAATAGCTAATCACCCTTTTCCACATTCCCACTTTTGAAATCAACTTCTTTTAGTCTTCAATGTTGTTAGCAAATAACATATATTTGCCCTTGCTATGATTCATCTTGTATCTTATCTAAATAAACTATGTCTATTTTGTTATAGTTAAGATGGTTAGTTGATTGGGGTTGTCATATTCACACGAATTTAGCAAATAACATATATTTTCCCCCGCTATGATTCATCTTGTATCTTACCTAAATAAAATATATGTCTATTTTGTTATAGTTAAGATGGTTAGTTGACAATAGAATTTGTTCTCATCGATTTTTACATCCCTTCCATTTGGCTAAAATCACTTGGCTAGTCATTGTTGAGCCTAACTTGTATTTGGCTTATTGCTTGTTTCCACTTTACAATTTTTTTTATTATGGTCTTCCATGTTCCTATTTCACTGTGTTAGGTAACTTTCATTATAGGAGTTGTGCTTTTAATACTTGGTTTCTAGATCTGATATCTCCTATAGCTAACTATTTTTTGCATATGATGAAACATCACGTGTTTATTTTTTGAAGCAAATAATCAAGCACTGTAGAGGTTATAGATTAGTGATGACTAAAATTAGTGGGGCTTGAGGCTGACAATACTTAATTGAATCAATTGTCCATTGATTTTATGTCTCAATAAATTCTTTAAATACATGTTGAACAACTTCTTGTTAACAAAATAAAATTAATATCTATATAGTGTAATGTACAGAGCATGGTTTGAATTGCTTATAGGTTGATGTTAGTAAGATGCCAAAACTACTCACATCTATATGCAGCTTTTATTGACATGGACATCATTAAGAGTAGATTTCATAATCTTGTGGTTGTGATTTTATGTTGTTTATAATCAATATGCCAAATAAAAGGCATTTGACTTGACCAGTGAATTGCAGTGGAAAGCATACAAGGATCAATATTTTCTACCAAACAAATATGTCAAGGTCAACAAGCAATCTAGATTATAGTTAGGTAAAATAAAGCTAGGATTTGATCCCTTGCTCAAGGGAATAGCTAGTTGTCTAGGATGTGTGTTATGGTACAAAAAAACACTGAAAAGTTTAATTAGTTTCTTTCTCATTTCTAATTTTCAAATCCACTTCTTGTAGTCTTCAATGAAGCTCTTTGGCTAGTACTATCAGATAATTCTAAACATATCAATTGCCCTTTTAATATCCCTTTGTTAGAGTTATCATCTCCTATATCTGCTTGTTTTCAAGATATTGTTGATGCTTGGTGGCATATAATCAAGCATCAGAAATAAGTCTCAATTTATCAAGGAAGGCATCAAATGTTGTAGAAAAGATAATGTTCCTTGTGTCATTGTGCCTGCTTGAGCCAATTTAGTGCTTATTGGTCCTACTCAAGTTCACTATGTTCTAACTTGTTAATAATATTTGTTTGCCATATTTTCTAATCACTAGTTATGGTTGTTCAATGTAGGTGTTGGGTAGTAAGGAGGAAGTGATTATCCTCAACTGACGATAAATTACAAAATAATATCATGGAAGTTGAGGGGTCTATCAAGCGGCTTTGAATGACACAATCATGGCCCTTGTATTATATATATTTGATAGGCTAGGACTAATGGAGCTTGGGGCTAACAATAGTTAAGTAATAAAAAATATCCTATTAAAAAGAATGTTAAATTTTAAAAATTATATGTCTTATCTTATAGTTTAGTGAATGTCAATTTTGAATTCATAGGTTGGTTGATATTATGAATAGCAAGTGGAAGAATGAAATAAATGTGTTAAATTTTAGTTGATCTAAAAAACAATGGAGAGATTGTTTTTCATGGTGATGACATGTAACCACTCACACAAATGTACCAATATGCAAACGAAGGTAATGAATTCTTGTCATTTCAAGAAATGAGCGAATTCAATGCATTGATTTGTTATGAATGCATTATTTGCATCGATTGGACATAGTTTCAATTTCTTGTGTTGTATGTTTTGTTTGCACTATCTACTTTTGAGCAAAAATAAAAATAAGGTATGTGATGGAAAACTGCCTGCATGGTTTTTATTTTGCATCTTCACGATAGTTGTTTTATAATGTTTGGGATGTTTTTTTGTATTGGTTGTGTGTGGTTTCCATTTCCTGTGTTTGATAAATATCTTGTTTGCAGTGTCTATGATGAATCATAAATTAGGTATGTAATAGGAAAGTTTGTTCCCCATCATAGTTTTTATTTTTTGTGTTCATGATAGTTGTATTGCAATGTTTGGGATGCACCTCTCTCTCTCTCTCTCTCTCTCTCTCTCTCTCTCTCTCTCTCTCTCTCTCTCTCTCTCTCTCTCTCTCTCTCTATCTGTTTTTCTCCACCTCTCTTTCTCACCATCTCTCTTTCTTTCTCTCTCCCTCTGTATCTTTGCATATATCTACCTTTATATATCAATCTCTCCCTATATGTTTTGCATAGAAATAAGAAACTAAAGTTATGCAAGAAATAAAATAAAAGCAGAGTGTGTAATTGTTATGCAAGGATTGTGTGGAGTGAAAAGTAAAAAGTGGTTTCTTTACAAACACCTAATGAACATCCATCAATCTCCCTATTTATCATTGCATATTTTCTGGAGGTCCATTAAGGTCTATTCACCCCTTTTTATTTCTCTCACTTTTATCTCTTCCTTCCTCTATGCCTTCTATCTCTCACTCTATCTCTCTTTCTATATTTTTATAAAAGTGCCATATCATGAGGCTCCAATGGAGCTAGATGATTTGGACCAATCCATACCAATTTCCACTTTTTACATTGTAAAAGTACCATAGCCTGATCTATAATGTAGTTCTCTCCAGGGTAAAAGCACAAACTTGTGTCACACTTTGAGCTAATAGAGTAATTTCGGTCGAGTGGGTTTAGGATGAGTACTATTCGGCCGAGTAGGTTTCGATCGAATCAACTCGTCACCGACGTGGCGTGCATTTGGTGCCGATGTGGCTGCATTTACTCGGTCGAGTGGTATTCGGCCGAGAACCATTCGATCGAATCCATCAACCATAAAAAGCAAAAAAACAAAGCTGTGTCGGTCATTTGTTGTGTTTTCAGTCGAGTGGTTTACGACTGAAGGGAATTCTGGCGAACACCTAGAACCTACAAAGCCCGCGTAAGAGTCTTTTTGTTCTCATAGTCAGGTACATGAACTCCGTTCTTAGTTTACGACTATTTTTTGCTCTGTTGTGCGGTTTATTTTAGTTATTAAATTGTTAGGGTTTTTATTGCATTTGTTTATTTTGTAAATTGGAATGATGTTTAAATGTTAGGGTTTATATTGACTAATCAAGTTTCACCCGTAAAATGTGCAAGATGTGATCTCCATACATCACATTCTAATCTTTTTAATCGCTTAATTACTTGTTACAATTGATATGATGAAGATTGGAGTTCATAAATGTCTTTTGGCTATGGCTGTCTGAATCTTTCATGCTTGACTGAGTCAATGAGTGTAACAAAAACCATGATAAATTAGTTTCTTTCCATTTACATTGAACTTGCAGCTTTGTAAGTACAGAAAAGTCCATAGCAGCTAGTGATTACATGGAAGAGAAACAGAAATTCCATATAGAAAAGATCTTATGGGTACGAGTATCAAATGTATAAGTATTAATGATCACAAAGATGCCTTGATATTTTGCCTATTTTATTGTACCCTTGTCATCAAAAAATTGTGGCCTTCAACTGCAGCAACTGCAACTCCCCAGAAGTCATTCTTAGCTATATTGCTTCACATATTGAATTGCCTAATTGCTTGTTTGTATTTTACTTGTGCAAAAGAAAGAGCAACCATAGATTTCTTTTTATCTACCGATGAAAGTGGACATTTATGAAAGCATAATTTGTTGCTTTTCTTTTGTCAACAAAACTTACCTTTTTAAATATGTATATTCTGCCAATTTAAGTTCCTCAGCCTTCACAAATTTGATATCTTGTACATGAACTCTGTTCTTAGTTTACGACTGTTTTTTGCTCTGTTGTGTGGTTTATTTCAGTGAATTGGTTTTTCTGTGAATGGGCTGCCAGTAGCAAATCTTGAGCACCATTGTGAATGGGTTTTTCTATGAATGGACTGCCAGTAGCAAATCTTGAGCACCATTGTGAATGGGTTTTTCTGTTTTAATTAAATTTATTTAAAACTTCATTCCCCACTTCCTTGCAGATTGCTTTTAAATAGAAATGTATAGGATAAACTATTCTACATTTTCTATCATTCCTCAAATGTTTAAAAAAATATAGCATAATACGGGAGATCCAAGTTGACTCATTCTAGATTTGAACCTTCATTACTATCATGTCTTCAAGATTGTCCTTACATAGGCATTGTGGTTATATCATAAACAATAAAAACTTGCATGAAGAATGAGCCCCAATCCTGTACATGACAAACTGTCCTGTCTGCCACATGCCACAATGTCCTGCCTGCTACATGATATGCTGTCTTGTATTATTTTTCACTGCACATTAACTCTGTCATGTGAACATAATCACTATCCCTGCAACCTACAGAAATCACTTAACTGTCCTTGCAACCTACTGAGATCACTTCAACAAACTAATGCTTAACCACTGTAACAACTGCTATCTGATGGATAAAGACAACAATGTCAGATACAAGTATGGTGACTACAAATACGAACTGTCATCCTACAACTACTGTCATGCACTTTCCGTGAATGCCTCTAAAACCTCTTCAACAAACTATTGTTGTGTGTATCATTTGATCTCTGATATTTGTATCATTGTAGCAAAACACAAATACATGATTGATCATTATCCCTGACATGCTTTGTCCTTTTCAAACACATATAACAAACCTGATGTAATGCCTCATTGCATGTCACTATACAGAGTCATGTAATGAAGACATGAACCACTGTATAGGCAATGCCAATACAAACACTGCAATCAAAACACATTTAGATTTCAACATTGTAGATAACATCTTGTAAATATCTATCCACTATACTAATTCAGAGACATGCTTCTGCATCTGTTAAATATCTCTACTCTTCTTGCAAATTGTTCCACTCATAACCAAATGAAGAAGCACCTAATACACTTTCCCTTTGGACATAAGGGTCAAATACCACTGTCATGAAGAATACCAATGTCTACAAGGCATTTGCAATTAGAACATTTGACAACAACTCCTGTCCTCTAATAGATGCCATACCCTATTCCACAGATTACTGACAGAGGTTGCAGAGTCTAATTTATATCTGTCAACTACACCTACTTGAAGGTTGTTCATGATTTTAAAAAAACTATTTTGTGTGTATCCAACAATCACTAACAACTCAATCACATTAAAGCATTCCTTCACAATAAGACTCACTACATTTAGAGTCTGTATCTGCTCATCTAACACCTTACAATCACAGTAACTCCAAAAACTCAAGAACTCTGTATTTTTCAATCAACACTCTAACACATGTCATCCTTCTCAAGATGAACTCATTGAGATGAGATGCCTTTGCTCTTGAAAACAAGTACTTTAATCATTACTATCAACTAAACTGCACCATGAGCAAATGTCAGAGAATACTATTGACACCGACCAAGAGTACTGATGACCACACTGTCACTGTATTGCATTTTACCCACACTGTATTCTATAAGAAAGTCACAGCATACCTTGTCCTCACTTTGACATATTTATGCATATAGTGGCCTTCAAGATTATATGTAAATTACAACATAATCCTCTGTCATACACATCAATTCACAGACATAATCACACATGTAATTAGATTCCTCTGTTATATCTTACTAACATATTCATTACATCTTCTATATCTCTTAGCTCACTCAATCTCGTATGTACCCTTACTCCATTCTTTCATTAAGACACAACTACTCTCAGAAATAACTTTTCTTCACATCATCCAACATTCACAATCTTCTTGTTAAAAAAAAATACTCCTCTTTTCATACACTTAAAACCTGTCTGTACACCTGTATATCGTCCATTTACCTTACTATAAAAACTACTCCTTCAATCCCGTACAACTCAAGGTTTTGATCAATAACCACTAATCCAAGAACCATTCCAAAACTGTGTGAAGTAACTACTATACACTTGTGAATCATGCAGATGCCCATCAAACTTTTGTCTCATAGAAGGAATGTTAGGATTTGGAAAACATTTAAACTCTAGCCACCGATCCTATGTTTCACAGGGTTGTTATATTCAATTTCATCCATAGATTTGCAATTCTCGCTTAAAGAGAAGAAGACAACCTTGGTTACCAAGGAAGGAGGGCTAGTGATGAGCATGTAGAAAAGACCCTTAGACAGGTTAAACTTAAGTTATGATCCATAATCAAAGGTCAACATCAGTGACGGGCATAAAAGGTAGAAAAAAAACTTTGCTTCGGATTGACCATGTGTTTCTACATGTATAACCATGTGTCTTGCACATGAGTAACTTTACACCATACTCCTCTTATCAAATCATCTATAACCAACACAAACAAGAAGACCAATGACTTTGGCAACCTAACAACATCACATGACATGAAGGACGCATAAAAAAATGGCAAGACTAACAAATGAGATCAACACAACATGAAGCAACTCCTGAATCACAAGGAAAGTGATGAAACTATGAAATATTACAAATAATCTCAAGAACATCATCCACTAAGAACAATGATGAAGCATTACCCATGATATAGAACATCCTAATCAACATATATAAGCCGCATAGAGAGCATTTCCACCGAAATACCTATGCATGGTTATCATCCCACCCTATCAAGAGTTGAGTTGTTTAAGCACTCCTATATCTCTTAAGCCTAGATGTTGTAAACATTGAAAGTATTTAAAAGTTATGGTAACTTTCAATAAGGGAGCTTATTTTATGGTGATTTATTTGTATCACCTAAAACAAAGAATATCACTTCAACACTTTAAGATCTAAATCTAAAAGAAGATTTGAACAAAGTTCTTTATTCTTTCTCCAAACACAATGTATTCCCCTTATAGAATCTCTAAAAAGCATTCCAAATCTTATAATATTATTTCTAAAACAATAAATCTTTAACTCAAAAACAATACTATCTTCAACTTTTCATCTTCTATTCTAGCTCTCTAACTCCAAACATGCAAGTGAATAATGAATCCAAAACAAACAAACCCCTATCCTTATCCTTATATTTTATGCAAGGGTAAGGTAATCAAAATCTGCTCATGTGTACATCTACTTTTAGTTGCCTCTAGTAGAATCAGGGTAGGGCGGTTATGGGTGTATATATATAAGGTGTATATAAGCATCTCTTGCTATTTTGGTGACTTTCGGTGGTAAGGTAGATGACAGTTGCAAAATATGCTATCTTATGCTTTCATATGGAAACTGCACATTATTGTATTTTGTTATGGCATCAACAACAAACATGGATGATAGTAATAAACAATTGTACCTTATTATGAGATTAGAAGGTTTTTTATGAAGCAATATTATCTTGCACGCTTCCAGTAGTTATCAAGGTCATTATATACTTATGAAAAGTTGAATCTTGTAAATTGTCCAAGCTTATCTTTGAATCCTTTTCCTTTGCATGCAAATCTAAACTTTGTGTTTATTTAGATGATCTACATGTTGCATTTTTATATTTTTGTATGCTTAAAAGAAAAATGCTTGTACATATTTAATTTTTTTGTTTTAATTAAATGCAGGTCTCTTTACATAGTTTTATCTAGAGATATGGCTGATGATTAGGCATCTCACCATTCCACGCAGTCTCAGCGCGAAGCTGAGGCTAGGAATAATTTTTACAATGACAGCATTTCTAGATTAGATAATGCTTTGAAATGTTTGGATCAAACTATACAGAACCCCCAAAATTTGGCTAATAGAGATAGATTAGTTAATATTCAGTGCGAGATTAGACATATGATTGAGACAATAAAATCATACAATCCATATGATGATATTAGCACTGAGGAGTTTTATAGGTCCCTTGCTAGGACTGTTACTGGCACTGAGAATATCAAAACTATTTCTGATAGAGTTTCATTACATAATGTGCATACTATGTTCCCTTTTTATATTGGGAAAGACAAAGTTAGAGGTTATACTGTTACCAGGTGTACAGATCCACTAGTTGGTCCATTTATATATCCTAGATTTTTGGCAGCCAATCATAGATGGCCTCATAATGATGAGTTGCCACTATATTTTTGCAAACAATTATATGCTGAGTTTCATTTAGGATTATCTATGGATTACACATCTATGCCTGCACATGCTGGACAGGGCAAGGGGAGGTTTGCTGATAAACCTCAATTTAGACGTCCAGATTTGCCACCGCCTCAAAATAAGAGGGCATTAGTTGGTCCAAACCTTTTGGTTCTTCCAAAACGTTTGGAATTAGCAACAGCAGGAGATGCAACTATCGCACCGACTAGATCCAGGCTTTTTGACAGAATGACCACCATTGCTACTCAAGTTGATCAGATGTCATCTGATCATGTAGGGAGATACTTACTACGTCCACGGATTGGCCTTCCTCCCACTGAGGCTACATCTGCGAATTATGACCCCTACATTCGTGCCGATCTACCATCCCCATCAGATGTGACCCATATGAGTGACACCATTGTACGTAATGTTGCTTCAGCTTCCATTCTTGATTTACTATCAGCATACCAATTTATCAGTGATGAGTATGGTATTCCTTTGGATGCTGTATCGACTCATATTAGACGACATACTAGTAGACAGACGGGTCAGGGCGAGGCAGCTTTAGAGGACCAGAATATTCCAGATCAGCCTACAGCCCCCACACAGCACCAGAATATTTCAGATCAGCCTACAGCCCCCACACAGCATCAGGGTGCACCTAATGTACATGGCACATATAGCACACTTCTTTTTGGCACTAGTCCTTTACCTTCAGATATAGGTGTTCCTAATTTTACCATTCGTTCATCTGAGATTAGTGGGATTGGTAGAATGCTCCAGGATGTGCAGGTACTTGACAAATTTCTATATTTTGCGTTCTACAAATTCACATGTGTATACATTAAATAAACTTTACTTAAAAGTAGCTCTCACTATTCATTGAAATCTTGTATTTGAAAATTTATAGCAACAAGGGGATAATTTGTCGTGCTTCAGAGATCTAGAGCATGCAGAGGATCCCGTGCACGATACATTTGAGGTACATTTATAATATATATATATATATATATATAAATTACATGATAAATTCACACATGTTGAAAGTACAAAACTTTAAGATGATTTTACATATATATACACATGTACATTAAATTAAATTATGTACTTCCTTGTGCAGGGAGGTGCATCAGGTCATGGATCAGCTTCCGGAGAGAGATCGAGGCATGCATCCACACATGGATCAGGATCCAGAGAGAGATCGAGGCATGGATCAGGATCTGGAGAGAGATCCAGGCATGGATCAGGATCCGGGGAGAGATCGAGGCATGGATCCACACATGGATCGGCAGATTGATCTAGATCTTATTATGTTTGACATTATCCAGTTTGACATTTGACATTATGGTTTGACATTTGCCTTTGTGGTTTGACATTATGGTTTGACATTGGACATTATGGTTTGACATTTTATAATATGGTTTGAACATTATATACTCTAATTAGACATCACTACACTAGGATTATGGTAAATAATAAATTTGTTTCATGAGCAAAGCAGCAAATCATAAATGATTCTTGTTTAATCCTTGCATGCCAAGAAATACATTAGATTTAAATAAATAATTGGAAAAGACATTCATTGTATTCTTGATCATAGGGATTAAATATCACTAGAAATAGGAATTTGTAATATCTATAATGATAAAAAATGTAAAATGGATGATATATGCTTCCAAATTAGAGCAGACATTCATTTACTTATTTGTAATTGGCTTGAGTCATGCCAACCCCAAAGTTTAATGAGTCTTGTTTGTATAAGTCTCTAGCTAAATCATGCATTATACAAATAGAATCATAAGTTGAATATCTAATTAGTAGCCAAGTGATCACCTAAGCACATTTTTCCTTTTATGTTTTGTTGTGGGTTTTGAAGAGTGAAGTGATTGTGTAGCATGGGATATGTAAATCATTGATCTTCAATGCACCATTCTTTTGGGTTTTGGAAAGATTTATATTTCCTTTCATGGAATATTGATATTTGATTTGTGTAATTGATGATGGCTAGTTGGATGCCTATATGATTTTGGAATTTATTGGAAACTTTATGAAAGTTCTTAAAGATTTGATGAAATTAATATTTGTTGATTGATACCTTGAGGCAATTATTTCTTGTTGAGACTTTCGTAGTTTTGTTAGTGGGTTATTTTGTGTTCAGTTGAACCCTTTTATGAACTTTTTCTAAAATTATGTTGATTTGTGAGAATTTTTCCTTGTTAAAAGACTCAAATTACAAAGTGTGACACAAACTTGTAGCATCCCACTAATTTTGGAAGGTTAAAGTCTCTTGTACATAGTTAATTTATTTTTTCCAAACAAAACAATTTCATTATGTGTATTGTTCACTATTCTTAGTGATAATAAAAAAACTCAAAGAAATAAAAGTAGCAAATTTAAATAGTTTTTTAATTGAAAGTATGTATTGTAAATTATGACATATAAATATCACTATTTACAACTAGAATTAGAAAATAGATACAAAACATAATGGTACCTCAATTTAAGTAGAAAGAAGATTTTTCTGCCATGTTTTAGAGTTGATAAATATTTCAAACATAAAGAATTATTGCCGACTATAGTAATGTTACGTAGGGAGCACCTAATGATAAAAATTACACTTTACAAACAAAGGGTAACGTTGCTAAATACTAAATCATCTATGTTTAATATCATAATTATATTTTTACCAACAAAATTATATCAAAATATAGCAAACCAAAGGATCTCAGTGCATGCTTTTGATAAAGCATATTTTTTGCTAAACTATGGATTTAAATTATAGTTTTATCTAAAGGAAAACATGAACTGAAAAGTTTGGTTTGAGCATTGTCAAATGTTATGCTCCAAGCAACTGTGAATCAAAACACAACATGCTTTTTGAAAATGTTTTTAGGTATCTAATCATTGTTAAAGTCAAGATCTTGAAGGTGAAATTGAGAAATAATAATGTTACTGAACAAGCTCTTATGCCACCTTACATATGTATTCTCGACTAGACTTATTTCTAGCTATTTTAGAAAAAGAAATTGAAACTAACACAATTTCAACACTATGAACTAAGCTTCAAAAAAAATGATTGACTTTGAAAACCCTCATGCACATGAAAAACTTTAACAAGTAATATCAACCCTAACAAAGTAAATATCAAAGGATAAACATGTTTAGAATTCTTGTAAAGCCTAAGGCTCCTAATTGAATGCATACTTCTAGTTAAACAAACGATCAAAATTGACTTCTATTAGTTACAATTCCACTGCTAAGTTATCATTCATCAATTAGAACAATACCTCAATTTGTGCCAAGGTTTTAAATTCTTAAAGTCAACATAATTATATCAATAATATTATTTGATGTTTGTAATATTGGAAACACAACAATCCCAAAAAAATCCTCCAAGGGAATGGTTGTACTAAAAAAAAAAAGTAATAACACAAACTCATAAAGACTACACTGAAGTTATAATATAACGCTACAAGTATGTTAAAGTGAGTGTTGCAAATAATAAATGGTTCTCAACTAATGTCTCTATTAGATGGCTATATTCGAGATATAATCACATCATAATAAATTATAAAAACAAAATAAAAAGTGGGAAAACTTTACTTACCAATTTAATAAGTGTTGTTGAAAGACCAAGTGCTACTTTTCAGCACACTATGAATATTGCTTTTAAAGATTTTATTGGTAAAAACATTCCAATTTATATTAACATTCCAATTTATGAAACATCAAATTCCAACCAAAAATAAATTCTAAGTAAAATGCATGAATAAAAAAAGAGTAAATTTAATTTATTATCACTCAAAAATTATTGGCATTCCCTACCCTCAAGAACTAAGCTTAACTAAATTGGTCTTGAGATTGAATGAAATTATTTTAATTCAACATAAAATAAATTGTCATATAGAAAATATATATATGTACAAAAATAGTTTAAAGTTCTTGATACATATAATCTGGATCCTCTCTATCTTTTATTATCTCTAAAATCTTTTCATGATCTTCAATAGGCAACCTCCACCTTTGTTTGGCACGTCCTCTTTTTGGTAAAGTTTCCAGATTTATTCGTGTTGCTATAACTAAGTGACTATAATGTAGAACCTTTTGACTTAGCATATAATCAATAAATATAATACCATTTGTATCTATCTTTGTTTGTTGATAGTATGTGCCTTCAACAACCACTGATCCAGTTGGATACTCTTGTCCATCACCATCTGTCATTGATTCTAACAATTTGCATTTTGGTTGCGTACATCTTAGTAGATAGTAATCTACACCTTCTGTATTGTCAGGATCTGCAAGAACAACAAAAATATCTCCTGTACAAACCATGTAGTACAAGTTAAAATTTAATTTAAAAATTTAAAAAATTATAAATCAAATACTACAAG
Source organism: Cunninghamia lanceolata (assembly GCA_027924645.1). Lineage (NCBI taxonomy): Eukaryota > Viridiplantae > Streptophyta > Pinopsida > Cupressales > Cupressaceae > Cunninghamia > Cunninghamia lanceolata. The sequence goes on from BSBN01000195.1 coordinate 2,007,946, forward strand.
TTAAAATTCAATTTAAAAATTTAAAAAATTTACCTGTAACAACTAAATCTGATACACGTTCGTAATCAGCTGAATACAAAGGATTATAGACATCTACAATGTCATTATCTTCAAAAGGGTCCGACGTGGCCACTAATTGTTTTATTTCCCATTCTGAAACATACCCATCTCTAATATTCTCACATTGTAGAATATTTGCATTGTTCTCAATGCAATCAGCACAAAAACATGATTTTTCTCTCACTTGAATTACAGGAGGCCTACTATGTCCTATTGTCATGATTTGATGCAAACTTCTAATACCACTAATTGTTTGACAATTAGTAAGAGTTGATCTATCAATATCTATTTAAATTTCAATCATCCAATTAAAAAGTGTATAAAATTCATGTATACACATTGAAATTCAAAACAAAATACTTATGTACCTTTAACTTCCCAAAAATAACATGTGTTGTATATTGAGTCACGGACGATAAAATAACTTTTGCACCATTCAACAATTTCATTTGCATTCCTTATGGCATTACCTGCAAGTTCACATGTCAAGGTGAAATGTCAGGTTAAGCTCGGTTTTCTAATTGAAAGGAAAAGACAATCTCAAAAAATATAATTAGATTTTTTTAAAATCCAACAAGAGAAATATTGAAAATCTGCAACATTGGATATATATCAAAACCATTAAATTGCATAATGGCTTAAGCTTCCACTTCTGAACACATGCAATATATTGAGATCTACACTTTTTTCCTAACATGTTTAAATTTATTTAAAATTTATATTTAAGAATTTAAATTTGTATTCCATATTGTATTACCTGCAAGTTCATGTTGTCGAAGTGCACGTTTCACACATGCTCCAGCTCCATCATGCTCTCCTTTTCCATGTCCACTCTCATAGAAATTCCACAAAAATTGAATGTTTCGTTTAATATGTTGTTGGCTTAACCAATTAAAAGCTTTTGTAGACTTAAATTGTCTTGTGAAGTTACAAACAATTTCAAATTTAAAACTGAAATTTAAAAAAAAATTATATACATCGAGGTACAACATATTTAAGTAACTGAATAATTCAAGTCTACAAGTTAATTACACAAATAAATATAATATTATTTTAAAAAATAATTAAATCAACACTTACCAGCACATCCATCAGACCATATCCAATGTTGTGAAGCATCTATTTGATGTCGTCTTAGGTCTTCAAAAAACATTGCAAAACAATGGGCTACATAGCTTCTATCATGACCTGTATCATCACTGATATAAAAGTGCACCTCTATGATGATAATTCGTTCATCTTTGCTACTTTGTACACCATCCACATGTTCTTCAGCATGCCTATAACAAACTTGTACAAATATTGCAACTTGCTCTGAATGATACTATTGACTTTGAATCTCACTTTGAGGACTAAATGTATAGTTCTCAGAGAAATCAACAATAGACAGAATACAACCTGGTGGAAAGCAATTCTTTGAGTCACGAAATTGCTTAGCTTGCCATCTAGCACCATGACAATGTTCAATATGTGGATATATGATATTGCAAAATTTTTTCATAAACTCATTGCTTGACAATTCACTCTCTTTGAGAACAATTTTTCTTCTCTCAACTCTTGACTTTGTTGAGTACTTTTCATATTCAAATCTCTTCCACATAACTTGCATCAAATGATCAATATTGTCAACCTATACAAGATTCTTCAAATTTCTACAATCATTACATATATTTTTTATACACTGCACTTTGAATTCATCTAAATCTTCTGATTTTTCACATAGAAGAGTTTTCACAAATCGTGTTGTACTTCCAGGGATGACTATATTTGGATTAATTACTGCCATAGCTTTTTTCTATGACTGTAGGTGTAGATGAAATTCAACATGATTTTGACAACAACAAGTCTCACGTACCTTATTTATACATACAAAACTTGGTCGTAGACTCTCAAACATCCTTTGACAAATCTTCACATCTGAAAATTCTTGCGTGAATGCTTCAAAAAGTTCACTTTGTGTTGTATCTATAAAATGTTTGGGATGTGAAATTTTTGTACCATCTTCACCTTTTATCTGTATAGTGTCCCTTCTATTAGAAGAAACACGAGAGTGGCTGGTCTAATATTCAATCACCTGTTCCTTTACATCTTCTGAGATTCTATCTTTTCGGGGAACCCTGCAAATATTTACCTAATTTTTCTCAACATTTCCATCCAATCTATTTCTCCTTGCAATATATCTTTGAACAGTTCTCCTAGAAATATTGAGTAATTGGGAAATTGCTTGAACTTGTCTTCTATGTGATAATTTCTTACTAGAAATTACAGTCATTAATGCTCTACGTGCAGCACTTAAATCAATAGCTCGACTCTTGCTTTCAATAGAATTCAATGTTTCTTGTAAGTTTTCAACTATTGTTTGCTTTAATGAACCTGATGACTTTTTTTTATTATCAACCCCTAACAACTCCAAAACAGGGGCCATCTCTTTCTTCCTAAATAACTTTGCAAATAACTGTGCTTTTCCAATTATAGACTTATTTTCAAAAAATTTGTCCCATATTTTTTTAGAGTGTAATTTTACTGTGCTTTCAGGTACCATATCTTCAGATGAAATATTTTTGAAAAGAGAATCCTCATCCATCTCCATCAGATTTTCCATACCAAGAAAAAAATTTCTATCACCACCTTCAACTTCTTCTCGTACCTGTACTCCTTGGTCATCAACAATTTCCATGGGTTCTTCTTGAGTAGATGTTTGCTCATCGACATTTTTAGTATCTCTTCTTCGATCATACAACCTTTTTCTTGTCTTTTTATTGCCCATCACAAATTGATCAAATTTGAATTCACCTGCATGCAAAAATAACACATGTACAAACACTTTAACCTCTATTTTTTGAAGATCTAGGTCTACATTCAATAAATCAATGGTTTTAATCAATTACATGTTTTAGAGCATGGTACCTGAGAATACAACTCTGCCCCTGTTGAAATCAGTGGTTTTTTTTTCTCCAAATTTCTATAATTTAATAATTTAAAAAACCACCAAAGAGTTAAAAAAGCCAAAAAGGGCATTAAAAAAACACTTTTAGATCATTGTTTTTTTGAATATGAATTTACCTTTGTTCAAATTAGTGGTTCTTTTTTTTCCAAATTTTTATAATTTATTCATTTAAAAAAGCTAAAAAAAAAAAACTAAAAAAAACTATTAAACAAACGCTTTCACATCATTGTGTTTTTCAAGATGACTCTTTCTTTCGAAATCTTTTTTTTTTTAATTTTATTGTAATTCATTAATTAAAAATAATAAAAAAACCACAAATTTTTTTCAAAAAAAAAAAAGCAAACAAATATATTCGACCGAATTGGATTCGGCCGAATACTATTAGGGCGAATAAGATTCGACCGAATATGTCTATGTGGCATCCTACTAGACAGCAAAGTCACCATTTTCTTATGTTTTCTAAAACTTCCAACTTCTGCTCAATATTTTTACAATCAAAATTAATTTTTTTAAAAAAAGAAAAATACCCTTTTGTAGAGCTCGGAGTGCTGAATGTGGAAATATATATATTTTTATATTTTGAGTAATGTTACGATATAAATATTTGAAAATAATGCAAGCAAGTTGTTCAAATTCAAAAAGAGGCTAATTTGAAACTAACATAGAAATAGTAAAACATCATTTTAAAATTTGACAAATATATCATGCCCTAGAGGAGACAATCCTCTTCAAAAGGGTATAATTTGTTTTTTGAAAATAAAAATAAATTAAACAATAGTTAACGTTAACTGAAAACTATCAAAATCAGGTAAGTTTGACTTTAAAACATTATTATGAGAAAAATATAGATCAAAAATTCCTTTTTTTTCCCCCATGCCCTAGATAATGAAGTCACCTATTTGGGGAAAAAAAAATTAGGGGAAAATTCATTTTTTTTCTATTTGTTTATCGACGTAAACTGAACGTCACTTTTTCTTCAAATTTTTAGCATTTCAAAATCTGCTGTTAAATTGATAAAAAAAAATTAAAACAATTTTAAAAAAAATCTAAAAAATTAGACTAATAAACTTCAACAAGAGATCTACATTTTCTTAGTTTACATCATTTTGAGATTCAAAACATAAAGACCACTTTTCTGTCGTCGAAGTTGAGATGTTTTTTTGATGTTGGCCGATTCCTTTATAAAGTGTGACACAAGTTTGTGCTTTTACCCTCCAAACATTAGAATGCTTGACCATAGGCCCAAGTCTATCACAAAACATAACACTTTTTAACATTATGTTTAAGCAGTCAAGATTAGTTTTGTAATCCCATTATAGCCAATGATTTTCTATTTTAGGAAATGTCTCTTTAATTGTTATGGGTGGTAAAGGTAAAATCTAAAAACAATTATTCATAGGAAGGTTACACATGTAGTCATGTTTTCCAGTTGAAATTTAGAAGTACTTTGAATCCACAAATTTTAGTTCAACATCATATATAACAAGGAGATGGTTTGCCCATACACCCTTTGACATAATATACACTTATTCAAAGTAATGGTGTCATAAACAAAAAGATATATCTTTTTTATTTTGTAGACAAACCTTTGGAAGACATACTTTCATTGAGCTTTATCTTCTGAAATGACTTCTTGTGATGGGTTTCATAATAATCCTTTACTAAAATCTAAGTGCTTTCTTTTATGAAATCTGATTTTTTACACATCCTCTAGGATTTACCTCTCTCTTTCTCTATCTCTCTCCCTCTTTATCTCTGTAGGTCTCTAGCTCTATATATATTTGTCTCCCTCTCTAGATCTCTATTTCTCTTTATCTCCCTCCCCTCTCTCTCACACACTGATAATTTAGTTGGAAATTGATAATTTTGTAATAAATGAATATTTAAAAATTAAGAAAAGAAGATTAGGCACTTATCTTTTGAAATAATGATGAAGAATAATTATATGTTACGTATAATTTAGTTGTTTTAGTATATGAAATGGTTGTGCTTGATGTACTTGTTGTCTCGAGAATGTAATAGTCAAGGGATTTCACGTAGGTTAAATTTACATTGTGCATGATTGATCCCACATTGCGAAAACATCCTAATGTGTGGAACCATTCTACTATCTATTGGATTGATCTAGCAAACTATCAACACTTACGATTGAGGTAGTTGTGCTCATCAAACTTTGAATATTTCAAGAAGTATAAAAATCAAAACATTTTATTATGTCCTCAAATCATATCTTATTATAGACAAATATCCAAACTCGTGAATTCTTATGTCATTTAGGGTGTAAGAAATGAAATATACTAAGAATTGTAAAAAATTTCAAGTACCAATATAACGGATGTATTTATTGTTTATTGGCTATAATATTTTTATACAAAAGTATTATAAATTGTTCAAATCTTATAATTACCATCTAATTCTTTCACTTTTGTATACTTCCCCTCTAGTTAATTATGTCTCATAATAAGCTCACACAATTATATAACAATATATATATATTTATTATTAGATATATTAAACCTAGTGATATAGGCCTCTCTCTTCCCCTCTCTCTTTGTATAGGCTAAGATACAGAGGGATATATTTAATACATGTAGAGATCTAAAACAACAATCATAATCCTAATATATATAATATAAGTTAATATTACAAGGGATTACCTCTCATAATAAACATATATCTTTATCTCTCTATTTATATCTATTTATTATGCAATATAATATTAATTTAATTATAAATCCAATGTGAGGTATTGCCATGTTTTATTACACTGTTGATTGATGTATTTCATATAATACTCAATGGGGGCCTAGTGATGCACTTTAATAAATTATAGTATTAATATATTATTATATATTAGATTATTATGTATATTAATATTATATATTGATATTAATATATATTATAACTGTAATATATTATGTAAATTATAATAATGATATAAATTATTTTATTAATATATCATATAAATAAACTATAATAATAATATAAATGCAATTTGATATGCTTGTCTTAGTTATTTGCTTTCAATAGTTTTACGTTTCCTTTTTCCTTCCAAAGAAACATAGAAATCCTAGGGTGTTTGACGTAGGACATTTAAATGATATAAGACTGCTTCTGACAAGATTTTTTTTTCAGGCATGAGAATAACCAAGAGTTTATAAAATTTCCTGACATGAAAGAAAAACAGAAAACTAAATTACAATCTAAAGTTAAAATTAAGAAATATGTTTTTGATAATATAAGGTGAAAAAACCAGGGTCAAACCCTTACAAAACAACCCACAGCAAGGCCAAAAAAGGCTCACAAACAAAAAGAGCCACTATCAGCAAAGATAACAAAAACTGCTAAAAAACATCATATGGTAAGAACCAGCAGTTTGACAGCAAACAGAAAAAGAACAACAGAAACAAGGCTAATTGGGAACATCCTCCTAGCCTTCAATAAGAAACTTATACATATTATCAAAAGCTTTAGCTTTCTCCTCATCAGCACCCTGTGTAAAAACCTTCAATTCCTGCAACAGAGTCAAGTTAACCAAAGCTAAGTGGCGAAGCATGCTGTTTAAGAGGCAACCAAAGGTGGAAAGCCTTTTTTCTAGAAGATCCACATGGTTCCTCAAAATCAAGATGTCCTCTACTTGTTTGATATCCTCCTCCTCCTCCACAGACATCTTTCCTTCTTTAGGTTGTTTCTAGTCAACAGGAACTAAATCATTACCAATGTCCTCAGAGTGAAATTCTCGAGTCTCTTTCTCTTCAAGTCTCTCAGTCTCATCAAAATCAAACTCTTGCATGTCCGAGTCATCCCCCTTAGACATCTTGTCACCTTCTTGAGTTGTAGAATCAGAGCTACTCTCGGAGTACTCAATCAGCTTAGTTTTGGGAGTAGGTCTACCCATGATTCTCCCAGAACACCTCACAATAGAAAAAGTGCTCGCAATTTTAACAGACTTAAGTTTAACCTTTTTAGAGGGACCCTCATCACCACTTTTTGGATTTTTATGGGTCCCAGTGCCACCCTCTAAATCAGTGATCACAGTAATTTCCTCATCCCCCATCTGTCGTTTCTTTCCTTTGGGGGGAGGGGTTTGAAAACCCTCAGCAGTGGTTACTTCCAGGATATCAGACATGGAAGCATCTTTAGCAGGAAAACTAGAAGGGGTAGAACCCAGAGGCTTCTCAAAGGTAGAGGGATTACCTTCAAGGGAATTAGCAGTCAAGGGAATAGGGTTTGACAGACTTAAGGCCAAATGGAAATGATAGAGTCGATGAATGAGACCCTAGTGAAGCGGTATAGGCTTCTTGGTAGGTTTTTTGGCATACTTGGCCTTCACATGGAGGACCAAGAGTTCAAGAGAGGACATCAAATAGAAAGGAAAATTGATAGCCACATTTCTTCTAAAATGATTCAACAGAGGAAGGTCATAATTATAAAACCTAGTAAAATGTCCCTCCAGAGTGATGTATTTCATCAGCAAATAACACATCTCATCCCAAGGTTCAGGTAGCTTGGCATGTTCAAAGCCTCCCTGGTAAGCCACCATCTCTTCTCCTTCACCCAAAAATAGACTCTGGCTTTTAAGGTCATTGACCCTAGTTTTCCTTTTTAGTTTCATACCCTTAGTGGAAAGGCCCGTGGCCATAGCAATGTGCACCTATTGACTACTGCTCTTTTGATGTACTTTGATTTTAGTGTTTTTATACCAACATGTGAGGGTGAGGCTCCAAAGAGAGATTTAAGAGTAATGGAATCACAAAGAAGGTGGTAGTTGTACCTGTTTATACACTCAAACCAGATGTGATAGCTGGACAAGCCATTTTGTCATTAAATCACAAGGTGAAGTCTATTGTTCAATAGGACACCTCTTATGAGAGGAGAGCTCTGACCTGTATTATATTGGATTTCTTGGGTATTATTCTAAGAATTGACTAGTTCTATTTCTATTTGTGCATGCTATTGTCCTTTCATCTGCAAGCATAAATATGGGATTGTCTGGGAATTACAATGGAAGGAAGAGGGCATAAATATGGGATTGTTTGGGAACTACAATGGAAAGAAGAGGGCTACTAAAGACTAGGAGTTTGTTTAGGATGATGAACATAAGAAGCTCTATAGGCCTGTTGGGAGATAGTAAGAGTTTGTTTAGGATGATGGATATAAGAGGCTCTATAGGCCTGCTGGGAGATAGTATGAATATGGTCTCTATGAAGCTTTAGTGATCTAAAATGACAACAAATGGGGATGGAAAATTATATTCAATCTCCTATAGAAAGTGATGGTAATTTTGTATATGATGGAGTTTCGTTCCCTACAAATAGCATTCGTATTTACCTTTTGTCGTCTTAGCAGGGAATACCGAGGATCTGAGCATTTATGTCTTTGTGAGATTCATAATGTTCTATGGTAGAGCTTTGTTTTGTTGTGGCTATATGTGTCCGACTCCTATTTTTGTCAATTAATTCAAAACCAGATGATTACACAAAATTAGCGTTGGACAACATAGAATAGGAAGCAGCATACAAGGTGCCAGAGGCCATAATTTTTGAGATTGAGTGGATAAAAATCTACCCAGATAATCTTTGCACAGGCGGCCCTTATGAAGTGATGTGTGAGTGGGACGTAGGTGAGAGTAATAGGGTTTTAGTTTTTATGTGTGTAATGAAATTACAGCAAACAGATTGTAGTTTTTGTGCTAGAAAAACAAAGAACTAATGCAAATACCTCTTTTTTAAAAGAAGATTTCCTCCATGGCTGGATTGATTCCTTGGAAGGAATTTTTTTTTTCTATTCGCACTCTCCTCACCTCAAACCTTACAATTTGATATGCTCACCTGAGTTATTTGCTTTAAACTATTTTCGCAGATTATCGGGGACATTTAAATGACATGAGACGATTTTGTGAGAACAACTGACGAGTTTAGAAAATTTCCCAATGTGAATTATTTTATGGTGTGAGACAATTCTAAGCACTATAATGCTCACATATAAAAGCCTATTAGGTAATTAAGAACAATGTTATAAATCTACTACCAAACCATTAGGCTATGTCTAAACTACATGTTAAAAATTACATTCCAAACAAATGTCGATTAAAAGCTCATTGTGGATTACATTCCAAACGATGTTAAAAATTACATTCCAAACAATAGCATGGAGGAGTAGAAAGTGCTAGCTCAAAGTACGGCAGATCTAGGCCTGAATCCACTATCTAGCCAGAACTCTTTTCACTGTGACCTGTGATAGTTAGTTCAGGAAAGAGGCGAGAGTCTTTGAGCTAGATAAGCAATGCATAAAACAATGATCTGCAAAACAAAACACCAAACTTTCAATCAAAAGCCTGTTAATCCTATAGACATCGCAAAATGTTAGAAACTGCACACTTGTCATAAGAAAAAGATAAATATGATAATGCAGAGGACTGGTGAACAACGAGTAAAATGCTAGTGTCCTTCTGCCAATAGACAAACCCTACATACAAAAGCATCTAGGAAAAAATGACAAAGTAGATTGGAAACGTGATAGAAAAACTGGAGAGTAAAAAATAGATGAACAGGATTAACCGGCGAGCAGAAAAGTTTCCTCAACGACAGATGGACATGATGTGTTCAATCATCTTGTATCCTTCTGTGACACTCTCAACCGTTGATTGTTGAAGTCAGCCCTCTCTCTCACAAAGGGAACGCCTTCGGCGTAACAAGACTTAGGCTATTCTTAAAAATCATCCACTACAATGATGTGCTTAACTATTTGATCATTGAAGTGGGTGATATTTAAGCACAATGCAAAACTTATTACCAACTTATTACCTACAATTGCTATTAACTATTTGAATTATTTGTCTTATTTATTGGATGCAAGTATACAAATTTCAGTTTATTACAGGTCACAACTTGTGCAAGATTACTCATGCCTTTCTGTGAATTACTTATGTGGTGAATCTAATCAGTTTGGATTGTAAGATTAGATGTATTGGAGAATATATGTGAGTTATATTGTAGATTAAAGTCAAAATATTGGTGCATCACCCCCTTTAGATAGATTTTCAATTCAATTTTTCATTTTATTCAAGTTTTCTTCTATCTCTTTCCTCCATCAATTTATAGATCTAAAGGGCATTTAAAGGGAGCTAACTCTTCTAGAGGTTCATTCTCGAAACAAACAAGCGCACAGTCTATGAATGTTCCCATGTTGCACAGGATTGCCAAGCTTGTAAAGGCTTAGCATTCAGGGCACAATCCTTCATGACAATAGTGACATGGCAAAATCATGGGTCAATGACAATAGTTGAGAAGTAGGGTATGTTGGAGAATGATGGTAGCATTAGAATATGGTTGTTATGTTAGCGTTAATGTTACTACATTGTTCAGTCAGTTACTACATTGAGTCGGTAGGTGGTTTAGTTCAGTGTAACTGTAAACCAACTTCAACTGCTCATAACTACAATTCCCTCAGTTTTATATATGCTACTATTTTGTATCTGGAATATTATCGAATGAATAAAGCATTTACTATTTATTATATGGTATCAAAGTCACCTTGGTGAGAAAGATGCAAGTCTTCAAACTGGCGATGGTGTTCTGTTGTCCTTGGTGAGAAAGATGTGAGTTTTTCAAAATAGTGATGGAGTTCTGCTGACGGTGCAGGCCAAACAACAAGGAGGAAGAACGTTGGAAGATTGAACACCAGCAAGCACGCCACCATCTTGTTGACAACATTGCATAAGGAGTCCTATAACGTTGAGTTCAAGCGCCCAAGCTACAGGCCAGAAAACATTGGAAGGAAGAATTTGTAGTCATTTCATGGCAGAAGATAGATGTAACATCCAAACTCAATAACTTGAGTAATCTCTAAAATTGACAAGAAGGTAAATATATATGGTAACCATGAGAGAGATTTTTTTTTGTTTTTTAAAAATAACATATGCACAAATATAAGAAATAGAGTACAACCTTCTATGTAATTTTACTTTTGAAAACATAACATTATTGAAGTTAGAATCATAGTGATATCCTTTCACAAAACATAAAATACACTTGGCATAAAGAAGAGTTTTACCTCATAAATTTGACTGTCGCAAGTCATAACATGGAGTACACTGTATTTGGAAAAATGATATCTGTCTTCATAAGCCTTGACGAGTCTTCTGTTCAAAGAGAGAGAGAGAGAACATCATCTGAGCATTTTACCTCCATCCACAGACCTGCGGTCTCCCACACAACTTCCACATAGGAAGTGGCCCTACCCTACACGAAGGGTATAGATATAAGGAATTATCAAGTTTTTCCATTTGAGTCCTAGTGAGTTGTGACTTACATAACTTCAATCGACCATACAACTCTAGATTCCCTCTAGCCAAGTATGATCATGTTGATTGGTCATGCCATCTAGAACACACCTTTGACTCGACTTGAAATCATCTCCTCCTACAATTTGTCTTACTTCATTTAGCAACTCTAGACACAGACTTGCCTATACTATAAATTTATTCTAGTCAATCTGACCTAGAAAGTATCCTCAATCTAGGATTTACATGCAATAGATTTAGGTAATTCTAATCTTTAACAAATCCCTCATTGCATGCTTACAACTTCTAGGGTTTATGACTTCCTGTCATTCTATTCTCTGATTCAAATATCAAACATCTTTGATGCACAATAACAAGTTTTGACTCTATCCTAGAATCACATCCTTTGATAAAGTACTAGAAAGACTCTTCTTGTCTTGCTTTATGGTTCTCTTGACCTATCCCAGTCGACCAATAAGGTTTTCTCAACCATACGTTGTCGACCAAAATACAATGTCATACCTGACATAAGGATTGTAGGTTTTTGGAATCCTCTTTGTTTTTATACTATGGTAGCTTCTTTAATCCAATACATGGAAATATCCACATCCTTGTTTCCCAAAAGTAATAATCATAAATATAACAAAACATGAGAACAAGTACAACTAGTCTCTTCTAGACCACTTGGCATTTCACGTACATGAATAGTCATAATATTCAAGGTATACCCTCTCCCTTATAAAATCTAAATGATTACCATCATATCACATCATTTCTTTTGACCTAAGTCAACCTCAACCATAATAGGTTTGATTTATAAATGGTAATAAAATCCTTTCGACCTCTTGGTCTAATTAAGTCCTCCGACTCCCAAAATAAGATATGTTAAGAACTCATATAGCTTCCTTTATGTATAAGTCACATAATATTTATCATTAAACTTAAGTACAACAATCAAGTGGGGTTGAGTTTCAATTCTCTCAACATACATATAGCGTACTCTATTTTTCTCTAACCACTTAGGTACTAATCAATTCCTAGTTACTCATAGAGCATGACCCCTATTAATAACACAACAATCTTGACTAAGTCTAATCACATATACCAAAGACTTTATAAGCTTAAGATAACAATATAGTGTTTTGACCTCTAGGTAAGTCAATTGACTTCTACCAGTAGAGATAAGAACTAATGTTTAACATTCTTGTCATAAATAAATATATTGATTCAGAATCTTTGATCTCAAGGAATAAAACTTATACCTTTATCCCAATGAAATACTAAGACCATTAATAACCTATACTTCCTACATTCCAACTTCACACAACTCCTAGGCTTTTGATAGAGTTCTCATAGGTAACAAATCACAATTTCAAGAGAAAGGCCTTTAGTCTTCTCTCGAATACTAGGCGTTAAAAGATTTCTCATTCTTCATATCGTATAAGTACATGATATACAATGTAATCAATTACAATAAAATATACTTATTAATATCATAATTTAGAACTCTCAACAAGTCAGTTCTTCAACCTTGATAAGTTCAAGTCTCTATTAATAGTAATATTATCAGTCTTAAATCTATGAGTCCACTGACTATTTAAAAAGGATAGATTTTGATCTTACGTATAACTTCTATATAAAATAATATAAAATATGATGATAATACTTTATCATGGCTACGAATGTTTTGAGAAATTCTAATAATGTCCTTTAGTGTTTCTAAAGAGGTCTATACTGTTTATAAATTTCTCTAACCCATTGAAAAATATTAGAATGGACTTTTGGTTCTCAAAATTAGATTAATAAAAATGGGGTATTCACATTACAACTACATTCAACTAGAGCTCAATGAAGTGGATGTGTCGTAAATTTGAGAATCATGAAAGAAACCCACGATCTATACTTATTTCTGCTCATTATTTCTAGACCATGCTGAGGTTCGCAAGGGTTACAATTGCCCTCGTTTCCTCTAATTATATCTATTTGCTAAAGCAAGTGGGGTAATCATCTGACATACATCCTTTGGCTTAACCTTCAAACATAATTTGACGTCGCGACAATGATCTACACAATCAGATGTCATGAAAACATGGCCGAGACAAGGAAATAACATGAGATCAAAATAAACTCTCATACACACTATTAATTAACCTTATAGAGTTACTCGGCTCTCTATGGATTTTCTCTGCCCAACGGCTTCTCTATCAATAAAGATATAAATTATGTTAACACACAGCCAAAGGGCTCTTTTATTACACAGAAGAAAGCACACTAAAAGTTTTGTCTACACTAAACAGTAATGCCTACTCTCATGCATTCGAATATACGACTTCTGAGTATGGTCTCCATCTTTAGACACAATGTTTCCTCTTTGTTCTATGTTAAACTCTCACTACTAAATAGTTAGCTAGGATATAACCTTATCATGGTTTTGATCTCCCAAATCTGATGCAATTTAAGCGTTGCTTCCAACTCAAAACAAAACGTTATACTATATCAGACCATTTTATGACTCCCTTAACTGTAGCAAATCCATTCTCTTAGTTTGCAGACTTCTAAGTAAATCTTATGAAGAATCTTCCATGCATATTATTAAGGGTTGGATGTTTTTTTTTTTGTTTTTCAAGAATAAATGAAATATACATTTTGGAAGTAGGTCCTCCTACCTTATTCTTTATCTCCCTTGACTTAGTGAAAAAGCAGCTCACTGTTTGTACTTACTAACTACGAACATGGAGTATCGTTCACAGTAATCTTCACATCTTTAAACCTAAGCTCTCTTTCGCTCTACCCTCCCGAGGAATGAAGCTTCCTTTCCTTTTCTACGGTACTCGGCTCTTCTCCCTCACGATTTTCTTTCCCATTTTGCATGACCAAAACTCTCTTAAAACTTGATATCTTTTCCATTGCTCTCCCCCCCATCTCCTCCGTCTAAACCTGCTTTATCAGCCCACGAATCCCCGATCCAAAAGACCGCGGTTTTCTGAAAAGTTGCACCAGAATCCATGCCTCTAAACTTGCCTCCCCTCCCTCCGGTGATAATGGGGTAGTTGGTGTTAATGACCATCATGTCAAGAATATCGAATCAAGGTGTTAATACCAACAAAAAGTCCCCAGTGAGTCTCTTGAAATTAAACTATATGCCTTCAAAAGATTACAACTCCACTCAAAAGTTGTTAGGAGAACTACCCACTAAACCGTGGATGTCTCCATAAGATTAGCCTATGAAAACTCTTACTTGGGCTAGCACGGGTTTAAAGGAATTGTTGGGATTGTGGTCATTAAAGTACCACTTCCTCATGCAAGACTTGGTGGAGATAACAGTCTTGAAGACCAATCCTCAAACAAACAACAAACAACAACTCTCTAAAGGAATTCAATGAGATTTGGTTGGTTAAGAACGTATTTTTCTTCTAATAAGGAGGTGGTAATCATTTAAGACCACTAGCAACCTCGCATCATCCACTACTCTCAATTCGAGAGTATTCACATATGATAGTAGTCTTAAACAAGCTTAGATATTAAAACAATAGGGCTTATAATAATGTAATGCAAACTTTTCATACAAGATGTGACTGGGTCGAGATATTCTCCCCTTCACAAAAAAGAGAAATATGAGTCATGTCGATTTGACATCATATGAGAATCTCGACGTTAAGTCCTTAACCGAGAACAAACTCATTTTCTTTCCCAACAACGTCATTGCAGACGTAAACATATTTTCATTTACGACACTAGGGATGCCTCTTTTATCAAAAAGTTGCGTTAGTTAAAATACGACTTACACTCAATGTTAACAACGTAGATTACGCTAGAAATGACTAAACTGACGTCAAGACTTAAACAATATTGACAACTTGATGAGTCAAGAACATAAACTAAAACCAAAAGGGTCGAGTATCACTTACCCGACTTATTTAGGTTCACCAATTGCACCAACAAGACTTAAGATGGCAACAACTATTCTTTTCCTTA
The DNA here is from genome assembly GCA_027924645.1 of Cunninghamia lanceolata. Classification (NCBI taxonomy): domain Eukaryota; kingdom Viridiplantae; phylum Streptophyta; class Pinopsida; order Cupressales; family Cupressaceae; genus Cunninghamia; species Cunninghamia lanceolata. The sequence continues at coordinate 2,023,212 of BSBN01000195.1, forward strand.
TATCTATACTCTTCTCTCCGATGATGCTCTCCCTCCTTTTCTTAGAGCAGCAGAAACCTATTTCCTGTATGCAACTTGCAACCATGTAAATGGGATTAGAGTATCATTAATCCATTCATAACCTCATGAACAACAAATTCAAAAGTACATTATGGAATCGTTACATCTCATGCATGTATTCACATGACTAGAATCTAGGAAACTAATGATTTATCTTGACATTATACCTTAATGCCAAATCATTTATCCATAGAATTCACTTCTATTTACATAAAAGTAAAAAGTAATTTCATTAAAAATTAGGGATGTGACAATAGAAAATTAGATGAAGCGTTGAAATTTATTGAAATCTGCAGTGCATATTTCCAAATCTGGTTGTAAGTATGTTTAGAAAGAGGCATTCCATTCTTCATTTCTAGCGGTTGGGTTATTTTTGAGTGGAAAAGAGACACCAAGAGGAGTTCATCAGATCCCGTCATTATTTCTTACTGATCTGAGCCACCCAACTATTGGAAAGAGGTTGTAGGATTTTGAGGAAAGAGCCTAAGTGTGCAATCGTGAAGATCATGAAGGAAAACATAGTAAGCTATTGATAAGGCATTTTTTTTGGTCACATTATTTTTTTTCCAATTTTTTTTTGTGATGGAGATTCCATTAGACAAATACTCTAGTTCCAATTTTCATACTTGGAGAATGAAAATTCAAATGCAACTAATGAATAAAAATTTATGGGCAATAGTCAGTGGAAAGGAAAAAGCACCTACAGATGCAAATAAGTTATTAGATTGGAGTAGTAGAGATGATAAAGCCAAGGCTATAATTGGTCTTGCTCTTTCTAACACCGAATTGCACCATATTGATTTGGATAAACCATCAACCAAAATTTGGGATAATCTGAATAAATTGTTTGGAGCAAAAGTTGTTAATGCAAAGTTTTCTCTAAAACTTCAATTATTTCGATTTAAGATGGAAGATGGAATCATAATGTCAAATCATATAAGTAACTTGCAGTCTCTCATTAGACAGCTAGCAGAGGTTAAGGTTACATTAGATGATGATGCTGCTAGGGCCATCCTATTGAATAGCTTGCCTTCAAAATACAACAATGTTGTTTTTACTCTCAGTCAAATATCTTCACAAACTCTAGAAGGTATGATTTCTACTCTTCTATCAGAAGAGAAGAGAACAACAGAAGATTTAGAAGATGATCCTCAAGAGAAAGCATTATTTTCAAGAAGCAATTACAAGAGATTAGAGAGAATCAAATGTTTTTATTGTAAGAAAAATGGTCACATATCTTGGGATTGTAGAACTTGAGAAAGTGATGTTCTTAAAGGAAAGCTCAAAAAAGAAGGAAATCTTGCTTGCATTGAAGATGATAAGGACCCACCAGATATTGAGGATGAGGATCCACTAGATGGTACTATTAATTTCTATGGATATGCCCTTTGAGCAATGTCATATTGGAGGCAGGCGGCATTGGAGGATGGAGGATTTACCATCATCTCAAGTTAGTTTCTTGCTTTGAGATGATGCTTTGCATGAGAAGCATTTTTGGTTTTGGTTGTTTTGTTTTTCTTTGTTGTTGCTGACAAAGCTGACAGATTTGAAGAATGTATGTTTTGCGAAGATTTTGTTTTGGAGACAGGTTTGGGGTTAGGTGTTGAGCTCAATATGGATTGTTGTCCAGCGAGCTTCAAAGAGTATATGATCTTGAATTATACCCTTTCGCGGTCACTAGACAACATGGCAAAGATCTGTCGTATCTCTTAGGGGCCATTGTCGAATAATTCAAGACTCTGTGATTTGAGAGCTTGGGACTAAAGAGCTCAAGAACACAGCTCAAAGCAACACCTTTCCGAGGGTAGACAAGACAGCATGATGGAGCCTCGCTTGGTTCAAGATTTGTTCTTTGGAAGAAGATCTTCTATAAAATATGTATTCATATTATGTAATCAGCTTTGTTGAGTATTTTAGCAATAAGGGGGGGGTACCTTGGTACTATTGCAGGAACAATGTAATAAGGGGGGGAATGTTAGCGTTACTATTACTACATTGCTCAGTCGGTTACTACATTGAGTCGGCAGGCGGTTCAATTCGGTGTAACTGTAAACCAACTTCAATTGCTCATAACTGCAATTCCCTTAGTTTTATATATGCTACTATTTTGTATCTGGAATATTATCGAATGAATAAAGCATTTACTGTTTATTATGTTATTGGTAAGGAGTGGTCAATAGTGGAACTTGAATGGTGGAGATATACAAGCATTAGGGGAGAGGGAGACAAGATGTGGGAATGGTAGGGGAGAAATGAGACACATAAGAACTTGAGTGTATGAAGGAATATGCACAACAAGATGTGGAGGTGGAGGGATAGGTGAAGTGGAAGATGGCTTAGTAAAGAATGTCCAATCAAAGGAAATGTGAATGGTGGGGTATTGGGTTGAAGGAGTTTAATGGTTGTGGGAGCCTAGGCACTTGATGGAATACCATTGGCAATTGATGTGACATTTGTAGGGGTAATAATAAATGTCATAGTCTCTTGAGAAGAATAAAAATATGATGGAGGGGCAACATGAATTTTACACAAACCTAGGTAAGAAAAATTACAAAAACAACCTATACTAGTCAGGTGGGAGTGTTTGGCCTATGAGCTTGACAATATACTAATCTTGTTTGTAAATAGTTTTGATTGAATATTTCATAGTGCTAACTACAGAGGATTGGGATTACACTTGTAGCCCACTATCCCATCTCTAAGAATGTACAAGGTGAGTAACTTTTTGGGGCTAATCGCTTATTGATGCATCATCGGTTACAAATGGTTGATGGTTTCCTAATTTAAGTTTAAACAAGAGTTGACTAGGAGAGTCTTCAATATACCATACAATATGTGAGGCCCAAGTTAGTGATATAAGGGTATTTCTGAGGCTTGAGTATTAGCGGGTTGAAACCACCCCACTTCACGATGTGCTTAAAACAAACAATCACTTAGCTAAAAATAACATCTTGTCCTTTGAATTTATATAGCCCACTAGAACATTAGCTTTGGCTAGTGCTTGGTGATGAAATTCAAGTCACTAAACCCCTACGAAAGAGAAAATAAAAAATCTAGACCATTTTTTATTCCTAGATCGCCTTATGACACAAGGAAAGAGCATAAATAGATGGACTTGAGAAACACACACAACTAAATAGACTGACAAATTATAAAATTTAAAATAAATTTAAATTTAATGGTAATTTTTTAAGTCTTTGTCTATGATGTAAAAATCTGATTTTTTTAGTTGCATAATGTAATAAATAATGACCAAATTCAAAAGAATCTTAATAGAATCACCAAATTCAACAAATAGGTGTCAAATGTGATCACTTCATTAGTGATTACATATTCCTAGTATGTACCAAAATATGAGTTGAATAAAAGAATTGACTAAAGTGAATCAATTTTTTTTGTCAAATATTTGTATATGATGGCGCACTTGTAGTCCAAGCTCTTGGGAATGCATTCCAAACTCTTTGGAATAAACCTACACTTTACACATTTGGAAATGTGAGGCACTCTATTGAATGCCCAAACTAAAATAGCATCTTTGTGGCATGCTGCAGACATACATCGAAGGATATGAAAGGGGGGGCTTAATTCATTCAGGTCGTATGTAGTTGTCAATGCACCATTAGATGTGTACACAAGTTGTCAAACCATACATAAAGCATGTGCTCAAATTGAAGAAATGCTTTACAGAAATGTGGTTCCATTAAATACAACGAATCACTTAAATATAGTTTACATGTGCATTCTGTTTATACATAATTTGAGAATGTAAATACACGTGATAAAATGTTACCACCTTCACCCCCCACAGTAGTTATAAGTTTGTCACAACATACTATAATTAATAGGTTGTTTTAGTTGCATGTAAATCTTCACAAGAATTAGGTATGATTGCACGGAAGGATTTGCTCACTGCCAAGTATATCTATCGTGGGTTGATAGGTTTGGAGAAAGAAAAAAAATGTTGCTAGATTCGTGAACAAAGCCAAGAAAGCGCTAATGCAACAATGGGATGCACCAACACAAATTCAACGTTTTAAAAGCTTTGGGTTCTATTAGTTTACTCTCAAATGATCTATCTTCCCCAAATGGTCATCTAGGAATGGAAATTATAGGCATTTACTACCAAAGAAGAAAATACTTAGAGGATTAAGAGCAAAAGACAGTAAGTGGGGAGGAGATAAAATCTATGCCTTTTCCAAGAGAACTCTAGAGGTTCGATGACATGTTCCTTTTGACCAAAAACATACCAAGTTAATAATAGAAGACTTAGGCTATTCTTAAAAATCATTCACTTCAATAGTGAAATGTTAATTTTGGCCAATAAAAATAGAACAAATATTTAGCACTTTTTGATGTGGATGAGATGTAAAATTGCTATTAACTATTTGATCATTGAAGTGGGTGATATTTAAGTACAATGCAAAACTTATTACCAACTTTTTATCTCATCTTAAATGTCAGGTGAGTGGACAACTAACACAATACCTACATATCTTCATCATTGTCACACTCTCCAAACTTGGGGTAACCTGGATGATAGGGATCCCCCATCTGCGGGTGTTGTGTTGGCTGCTTAAATCTGCATCATATTATGTTTTTATAATTTTTGTTATGTTATTACGGGTGTGTACCCATTGACAATCTAGAACATTCTAGGTTGTGCCCATATGACCAATTTTTGGGGTGTGCCTTTATACCACCCAAACTATTTTTTGTGAAAATGTTTTATTTTATCTTATGATTAATAGATAACTCGACATTTTCATAAAAATAAATAAATAAAATTTCCCCATTCGCAAAATCCTAATTCGCAGCTCACCCCTTGGATAAACGCTCCCATTTAAGTAATTGTTAACTGTTTAGGTAAAAATACACACGCGCTTCTATTCACAAATGCTAACAATTTTTGTTACGCCGAGAGGCGTTCTACACTCATAGCAAGGGTTGAAAGATTCAGATTCCCGTAAACAATTAAGATTCAGATTCCCATGTAAACAAAATTCATAAAATGTGTAAATAAATAAATTTGTGAAAGCCAAATAGATAGAAAAATAGAAAAACTTGGGCAGTTATGGAGTGAAATCTTTATCACATTAAACAAAAAAAACAAATTTGTGGAAGCCAAATAGATAGGAAAATAGAAAAACTTCGGCAGTTATGAAGTGAAATCTTTATTACATTTGAAGAATATGAAAAGTCTTGCAGCATAGTCTCTTTAAATTAACTCATGTGAGCATATCAAATATTCTAATTGCAAGTAATTTATAAATGCCAACAAATTGGAAGATATCTCTCGACGTATTGTAGATATATTTTTTAAATATAAATATACTAGTATAGTTACACTGCTATCAATATTCGTCCAACTATCCTTGTCCGCTGGAGCTCTAATGGTAAAAAAATGAGTGAGTACACGTCTGGACAAGATTGATTTTATGGTCTTGCAACATCGGTAAAGAACTATCAACTGTAAATCTTGTAATTTCACCATTTAGAAGTTGAATCATCATGATGTACGATGCCTCGATGAGGCTAAGACATACTGTGATGGAAAGAATTATGTATTTACAAGTTGAATAATCGTGACGCACACAGGTACAAGTTAAGTCATTAAAGAAGTCAACAAAAATGGAACGGGAATATAATCAGGAATTGCGTGAAGAGGCTCAGATTTCCTGTGATGTACGGGACGGTGTGGATGTATTCCAAGCTCGCTGGAATGAATGTGCGTCTGGTAATTTGAGCTCCTTTACTGAACACCTCTCATTTCATCTTCCATGGAAAAACGCACGCCAAGAAAATGAACGTGCGGGCCATGTGATTGGCAACTACTCCTGCGTGTGAAAGCACGCTGCAGGATAAGACATGTAATAACGTTTAAATAAAACCTAGTCTCTCGTGAGTGGAGATAAGACGCATAAGGAGGCTGAGAGGTTTTCCCCTATATAAGGAGGCCAATCCCATCTACTTAAGCAACGAAAAGCATTTATTGGTAAGCATGGAGAGTGGCGGAATGAGAGGGGCCGCAATTGTGTTGATGGTTGCTCTGCTCTGGAGCGGGGCATCCGCGGGAAACATAAGCATATATTGGGGCCAAAATGGCAACGAAGCTTCTCTTGCAAACACCTGCTCAAGCGGCAACTTCGAAATTGTGCTACTCGCGTTTCTGACCACGTTTGGCAGCGGGCAGACGCCGGTGCTCAACCTGGCAGGCCACTGCGATCCCTCCTCGGGAGGATGCAAATCGCTGAGCGCCGACATCGAATCCTGCCAGTCCAGCGGCGTAAAGGTGTTTCTCTCCCTGGGAGGAGGCGTCGGAAACTATCCACTCGCCTCCGCAGAGGACGCGCAGAACGTGGCCAGCTATCTGTGGGACAACTTTCTCGGAGGGAGTTCGAGCGACAGGCCTCTCGGAGACGCCGTTCTGGACGGCATAGACTTCGATATCGAAGCCACGACGGAGTACTGGGACGATCTGGCCGAAGACCTGTCCGCTCTTAGCACCTCCTCGAAGAAGGTCTATCTCAGCGCCGCTCCTCAGTGCCCCTATCCCGACGCTCACCTCGGAGCGGCCTTGCAGACGGGGCTATTCGACTACGTGTGGATCCAGTTCTACAACAATCCTCCCTGTCAGTACGCCAATGGTGACGCTTCCAATCTGGTGAGTTCGTAGAACCTTTGGACCGCGTCTGTACCCACTTCTCAAACACGGAGCTTCTTCCTCGGCCTTCCGGCTGCGCCTGCTGCTGCCGGCAGCGGCTACATTGCTCCTGACATACTCATCGCCGATGTGCTGCCTGAGATCCAGGCCTCACCAAAATATGGAGGAGTCATGCTGTGGTCCAAGTACTGGGACGAGCAAACCAATTATAGCTCGTCCATCAAAGCTTCCGTAATAAGGAGGCCATCCCTCGTTGTGGTGCCTACTTTGGCCTCTATCTGAGAAAGAAAAATGTAGTAACGTTTAAATAACACTAACTCCGCGATGAGTGGAGATAAGATATATAATAACAAGCACCCCGTAGTGGTAAGTATCTGCTTTTGTAGTGATGTAAAAGAAGTGTTTGTTGTCTAGTTGATAGAGGAGTCATAAGATGGATAAGAGATCAGAATGAACAGATTCTTGTTGTACTAGACACAACTATGACTGATAGTGTGAAATATTAATGGGCAAATGAGTTGTTGAAAAGCTTTCGTAGATTGATAAGTTAATTTTTTATTTTGATAGCCAAATTCTTGGGAGTGTAATTAGAGTTGAGCTTGCCTAAAATAGAGTTGTAATAATTTATACTTTCCATTGATAAAATGTACAATGCCATATCACTGGCACCGAGAAGCACTCGTAGATGCCGAGAAATACTATAGCTTGCTCAACACTTTGGAACGCCATGGATATGAATATAAACTTTAATGGCTTTTATCAACAGTTTTTGAATTGGACATGTCATTGATCAAGCTATCTTAAAACTAAATACACAAAATCCTAAGGTGTTAAACTAGAAACTGATTTTATTAGCACAATGAAGAGTAGAAATATTTGGTGCATTGTTTAAATTATTATATCACATATAAAACTTTAAAAAATGTAATAATTCAAAAACTATAAATAATTAGTTGATTTTATAAAATAAAACATAAGAGAATGAAGTTCAAATTAAAAGTAAATCAAACTAACGAAACAACTCTTAAGTAAATAAAGAAATGCTTTCAAATAAGAATAAAGTAAACCCTGGGAATAAAATAAAATTATTCTAGCTTAGATAGTTGTAAAGTAAAATGAAAAATAGTTGAAGTAAATAAATAAGAAAAATGATTTAATCTTACATGGTTTTGAAGTAAAATAAAATAACTCAATATAAATTATATAACTGTATTAAATTGCATAAATTTAATATAATCAATTCTATATATCTCTATGAGGTCCGTACAAAATGATGGGTGGTTGACGATTGATTGAGAAGCAAAGTTGCATATGCCTACGTGTGCCTTAAGATTAAGTTCCATACAAGTCATGTTTAATTGTGTGGATAGTGTCACGAAACCTCAAGATCCAAAAACTAAAACAATAACTCTTCGAATAAAAAATAAAATAAACAATGAAAATAAAATAAAATAACTCTTAAGTAAATAAGGATAGATCTTTAAATATAAATTTCATAAGTGTTAAATATCTCTTCCAATGTCTCCCAATTTACAACTATTTAGAGTGCTATAGAAATATAATGCTTAGTTGTATCTCCCTCACCATGAATGCTTCGTCACCAAATAACGCACCATGTGTGCATGGTGAGACCAATTTCAATTCAATCACTAGCCATTTGATTATTAAGACGGGTTGATATCTAAGAGATCACATGATCCCTAAGGGCATTAAGAGTGGAAAATTGTCTAGCCTATCACTAGCTCTACAATCAATGAGAAAATAAGTCTGAATTGTTTCAGATATGGCTATAAGAGTGATTGTAAAATAATGACACTTGTTAAATAATAAAGAAAGCAAACATAGAATGCCTCTCTATGTATAGATTTGCAACATCATATAGACATAAACATAATTTGAGGATCACTAGACACCATGTTAAAATAGGTAAATTTGTGATTCCTTTGCTTAAAGAATCACAATAATATACATGATGGTCATGATAAGGTTTGTATCTACAAATCATACCACCATATTGGCATAAAAGTGCACACTAACAAAAATATATATTCTTATCATATATTAAAAGTTGAAAGTGAACAATTCAGGTTGAGAAAGATAGAAAGTATTTGTTGCCAAAATATTATAGAAACAATATCAATACTTGACAGATATTTCTAACTATCTCAAAAAAAGATATGAAATGTTTGAAATAGTTATATTATATAAGAATAGATTATTTCAATACAACAACCCAAAAAAAATTGTAGCAATATTTGAAATTTATATAGTGAAATGTTTAAATCAAGGGAAGGTTTGTATCTACAAATCATATCACCATATTGGCACAAAGTGCACATGAACAAAAGTATATATTTTTATCACATATTAAAACTTGAAAGTGAACAATTCAAGATGAGCAAGATAGAAAGTATATTGTTGCAAAAATATCACAGAAATAATATCAATAGTTGACATAGATATTTTTAATTATCTTAAAATAAGATATGAAATGTTTGAAACTAGTCTATTATATAATAACAAATCCTTTCAATACAACAACTAAAAATTAAGTTTGTATCAAATTTTGAAATCAATATAGTGAAATGTTTATATCAAGCATTTGTATATTTGTATGATGTATCAGAAAGAAAAATATGGATCAAAATTTGAAATCAATATAGTGAAATGTTTATATCAAGCATGTGTAGATTTGTATGATGTATCTAAAAGAAAAATATGGTTCCAAGATAACTCATTGTAGACCAAGGACACAAAAGCTAGAAATTTTTGAAATTATACTTGAGCAACCTGATATAGAATGGAAATGCATGGCTAGAAGGCTAAAAAATCATGCCGTAGTAATCTACAATGAAGATGTAAAGTTATATCAAATTTAAATGATGTTGTTTCAACATTTTCAAATAGATAATGGAAACTAGCTGGAAATTATATACCTAGGAAGATGATATCTTTTCACAGTTGATTTTCTTACAACTCAAGAATAATATTATTATAATCTAGTGTGAAGTTTCCTTTCCCTTGAAAGTCACAGAGAATGAAGATCATTGCTGATTTATTTTGGAGATAGTCTTCATAAGTGATTTGCTGTAATTGTGGAAGAAAATGATTGAACGTGTCCTTTTGAAGAGATCAATGTAAACTAGTGTTGTTATCAATTGTTATTATGTATTTTAGATTATGGGTATATGTGTAGATAATATCTTCATTGCATTTCTTGCAATGAGTAATATCATTGTTAAGTGTCCCAAATTTAAAGAATGTGTAACTACATATTGGGCAAGTGGGTTGGAATGAAATAGAGAAAGGATTTGTAACTTTTAATTTACATATACTTGGTAGATCAATGTGAAGTACTTAGAGCTGAATGAACAGAGGTATACTGACAGGGAAATAAAGCATGTTCTTAAAAACTGAATTGACCAAAGTAAGAACTTATTTATCATGCTTAATAGTGTGAAGTGGTTATGTTGTTAGCAAAAAATAAATCATAAACTATATTTTATACAATTTATTAATGGAACCATGTGAAATTAAAAAAGGTCAAACTAGTGATAGTGATGATCTACACATAAATGCAAGTAGATAGTGGGAGCAACTAAGGTTTACAATGAACTAAATTAAACTGTTTATTGATTTGATAATATGCAGATACAAAACCATGTATATAAGCTATGAGGGGAGTTCGGTTATATGTAACCGAACATAACTACTCATAACCAATGATAGGAACTACTCACAACTGGTGGTAGTTAACAAACTAATATCAAACGCTAACAATGTAATACCATTGTTATTATGCCAACATTCCCCCCTTATTACATTGTTCCTACAATAGTACCAAGGGACCCCCCCTTAATGCTAAAATACTCAACAAAGCTAATTACATAATATGAATACATATTTTATAGAAGATCTTCTCCCAAAGAACAAATCCTAAACCAAGCGTGGCTCCATCATGCTGTCTCATCTACCCTTGAAAATGCATAGCTTCGAGCTGTGTTCTTGAGCTCTTTAGTTCAAAGCTCTCAAATCACAAAGTCTTGAATTATTCGACAATGAACCCTAAGAGATATGATAGATCTCTACCATTATCTAGTGACCGCGAAAGGGTGTAATTCTCAATCATATACTCTTTGAAGCTCACTGGACAATAATCCATATTGAGCTCAACACCAAATCCCAAACCTGTCTCCAAAATAAAATATTCACAAAACATATATTCTTCAAATCCACCAGCATCAACAAAGAAAAGTAAGACAACTAAAACAAAAAATGCTTCTCATGCAAAGCATCATCTCAAAGTGAGAAGCTAACTTGAGATGATGGAAAATCCTCCATCCTCTGATGCTACCTTCCTCCAATATGACCTTATTTTACACTTTAACCAACTGATGTCTTGGATGAGTGTTTAAAGGCCTCGGAAGCTCTATTAGGTGTAACATTATTTGATACAAGTGTGGCCATATTAAAAGATAAGACATTAGATGTTGGATTCAACCGATAGTGCACCCTTAAAAAAAACATCCTTATGATTTTCACTGACTACACAAATAACTATCTCCGGTATAGTTTCTAGGATGCATAAAAGTTTCAAATAATTAGCTCCTCTTACAAAGTAGTCAAACTTCTTATCAAATCCCTTATTGCTCCTCCAACTCATCTACATAATCACCTTTGAGATATGATTTTGACGCTCATCTTAAAATGAAATTGAAATCATAAAAACATGAATTCAAATATATGTCAAAACTCCCACACGAATAAAACCTTATATCTCCAAGAGCAAACAGTTTCACTACCTTTATTAAGTATAATTTTTATGATGCCCGTATATCTTTAGATTTTGAACAATAAATCTCATCCTTCAAAGTAACTAGCTCTGTATTCTAACAAACTTCCTAAGACTTCACCCACCCAAAACATTCGTGTCCAATGCTTACATATTTTGAAATGACATTTGAATGGCTTGATCAGATCAGTCCAACACAGATTGGAGATATCTTCCATGTTCTTCTTACACAACAACACACTTTATCAAATGGTTTAGACATCTCTATTACACAGATCCAGACTTATTACAGGCTTCCATTTGATATTTCTTAGTTCAGACTCTTTATGTAGAAATTCCTAAAGCAATGAATATATGAAGTATGGAAAATCTAGCAGATTACCGCAGTTTGCAAATAGGATTTATGACTTTTAGAAGAAAGGATTATTGTAAATAACAGATATGACCTATAGGAATGAATCGACATCTTCACATTCAGATCTCACTGATGAAACAGGTTCAAATATAACTTTTGAAACAATGTGTATGCACTCACTGTTAAGCTGTTAAAACAACAAACCGTGATTTTATTCAACAAAATGGCTTCATAATGCTTTGTCCGATCATCTTTTCCTTTGCAGGCGGCACCAATACCATTTCGCATATATAGCATAGAAGAATATCATTCAAGACTCCTCAATCTCCTTCCATGATTTTCACCTAGGCTCTGATACCAAATGAAGTAAATTAAATTGTTTATTGATTCGATAATATGCAGATACAAAACCATGTATATAAACTATGAGGGGAGTTCGGTTATATGTAACCAAACATAACTACTCATAACCGGCGGTAGGAACTACTCACAACCGGTCGTAGTTAACAAACTAATATCAAACGCTAACAATGTAATTATTGAAATGGTGAGCACAAATACAGAGACATCTAATCAAACCATGGTGCACAGCAAAATAACATAAAATAATATATTGATGATTTCTTCAGATAATTTTTACATTGCATTACATTGGCTTTTTAAAGCCTTGTTATTCCCATATATAACTTCTTACAGGAAAGTAACTTCCCAAAAAACTAACCAACTAATTATTTACTTATATTTATTTAACTAACAATGTAATACTACTATTATGCCAACATTCCCCCCTTATTACATTGTTCCTACAATAGTACCAAGGGACCCCCCTGAATGCTAAAGAATTCAACAAAGCTAATTACATAATATGAATACATATTTTGTAGAAGATCTTCCCCCAAAGAATAAATCCTGAACCAAGCGAGGCTCCATCATGTTGTCTCGTCTACCCTCAGAAAGGCGTAGCTTTGAGCTATGTTCTTGAGATTTTTAGTCCCAAGCTCTCAAATCACAAAGTCTTGAATTATTCGACAATGGACCCTAAGAGATACGACAGATCTCTGCCATGTTGTCTAGTGACTGCGAAAGGGTATAATTCAAGATCATATGCTCTTTGAAGCTCGCTGGACAACAATCCATATTGAGCTCAACACCGAATCCCAAACTTGTCTCCAAAACAAAATCTTCACAAAACATACATTCTTCAAATCTATCAGCTCCATCAACATCAACAAAGAAAAATAAAACAACCAAAACCAAAAATGCTTCTCATGCAAAGCATCATCTCAAAGTGAGAAGCTAACTTAAGATGATGGAAAATCCTCCATCCTCTGATGCCGCCTGCCTCCAATATGACCTTGTTACACTTTATCCGTTCAATGTCATATTAATCTCTTCGATAACACAAACATGTGAGTCTTTGAAGGCCTCATTATGTGTAACAAAGATGGCATCGAAAGTCCATGCATAAGTAAATATGATTAAAAGATCCATTTTAAGGTATTGATAATCAATCAAAGTGAAATAAGATGACAAGAACCCAGCAATAATCATATTTTGAACTCATGACCTTTTGTAATAACCACTCAAAACTTTCACTAGTATCACCAGCTCATCTATTTACCATACTTGATTTTCCCAAATATTGAATGCCTTTATTAATTTTTACCTTATACCTTCACACTTCCAAATTCCTTATATACATTAAAATTTACATAATACTTTGTTACCTTTTGAGTCACCCTTATTTATTTATTCATTGGTAATATTTCCTAAACAAGAGCCAGTTTCCCACGTTATATTTTTGGTTATACCTTTGTTTCATAAATCGACTCTTGTTCCTTCAATTTTTATCCGTTTGTTGTCTTTGTAGACAAGGTTACTTAAAGTTTGAACCTTTGAAACCAAACTATTCTCAAAGTTCAAAGTTCAATAGTTCAATATGTCTAAAGTGTCTCATAAAGCAAGCTGTCGTTTTGTTTGTCTTAAACATCTTTGAACTTTCAGGTTGAACTTGAACCTTCTGCTCGTACTCTATAGCGGGGTTCAAGGTTCAATGGTTCAACGGTCTTAAGGTTCAACACTCACTATCTTCTTATAAGTCAGGTCACGCAGTTACCTTGTGTAATTATTGTATCATTGAACCTTCCACTTGTACTCTGTAGCGGGGTTCAATGGTTCATGGTTCAACAGTTCACTGTTTCATAGTTGAAAGCCTTTTACCAAAGCTGCGTAACTTTTTGTTGGTCTACATAACCCTTGCGTCTTTGAACCTTCATATTGAACCATATCTTTACAAGTTCAACGGTTCATGAATTAAGTTCTTGTTTCTGTAAGTCAATCCTTTGCTTATCTATATGGTCCAATTGGCATGTTTGAACCACCGCATTGAACCATGTCCTAAAGGTTCAATGGTTCAATAGTTTGAAGATTTGGTGATTTGGGTCCCGTTTGTTCCCGCGGCTTTCTAAGTCAAATTTAGCAGGAAAGTTGGTGGAAAGTATGTCGGAAACTCATTATGAAACTGAGAGCTCTAATTTAGCGGAGGCTACAGATAATCATTATACTTCATGATGGCGCGTGAATAATACTTGCTATTAATGAAGAAATTAGAGTTCACATCTTTTCAAATATTTTTGGCATGTATCGTTCCAAGCGATAATTATTCAATCTGGTTAGTGCCATTATTAACCAAGAACAAGCCAAGTTTAGCAAGTAAACATACTATGCAACGCGGAGGAGGATAGCGCTGGAAGTGTAAGGCTCTTGTTATTCAAGTTTTCGCAGTGAATTTAGATATCTTGAAAGTGCTTCCAAGCCATCAACTAAGAGAAGCCCTGCCACTAAGAGATCCAGAAGAGTCCTCATAGATATTCTGCCATCTCGTGTTACCAGGTTGAGGACTAAAGGGAAAAGAAAGAAATAGGTTTCTGAAATAATAGTTGTTGATTTGAATTCAGAGGAAGATCTAGAAGAACCTATGGGTGACAAGGAGCTAAGTCCATAGAGAACAGAGGAAGTTGACATCGGGTCACAGTCAGGGACCGTTCTAGAGACCCCTAAAATATTGATGATTTCAAATGTATCCTCTGACGGATTAAAATCAGAGAAGACAACCTCAGCCCCTGCACCAAAGTGGCTAGAGAGTTCTATCTCTGACAAGAAAAAGGTAATTCCTTTTGTCGTCCCTTTGGAGGACATGGTAAGAAAATGTTTGTGGGGAAAACCCCCAAGTCCAAGAAACTCAAGACAACATTTGGAATAAACATTGATCCAAACACTGGTAACTGGAGTGCCGAAATAGCTAAGCCAGTGACTGAGGAAGAAGTTCAAGATCCAACAATACATGACTTCACTGTGGAGAGAGTGGATCTCGGTGTTGCTTCTAGAGCTACAGATGTCCACCACCTTGAAGCATCCACTAAGAGGATGGTTAGTTGAACCTGGAAAGATGAAAATGACAAGAGGGAGTTGAAACAAACTCTACGTTCAATGGCAGAGTACATTGAGGCTATTAACAACCCTGACCCACAGTCGATCTCACAGCTCCCCCTATCTTTTGACCTGAAATCACCTGTCAACCAAAAGATGTTAGATCAGGTTCATAGAAGCAAAATGGTGACAAAAACATTTGACAGTTGGTTGGATAACATTGAGCAGAAAGGAACCGAATACATTCATGAACTCAAGGGCATATATGATCTGACTGCTGCCACCATTGAAGATCTTAAAGCACAGGTTGCTATTTGGGCGAAAGATGAGGGCAAGTGGGTGAATGTAATAAACCAAATACATGAAGTTCAGAAATATGGGCTAGTGATGTTTTTGATAGAAAAGAACCTGACTGGTTTGGACGAGGATTGGTTGTATGTGAACAAGAAAAATATTGAATGGACGAATTCCATATCCCGGCAAGGACGCTTTGAACTTACAAAGCTGATTAAGGAGATAACATAATTCACTCAATTGCTACAATGTGACTTGCAATGTATTGATGTTCAATACATAAAAGATGATGGAAAACCAATGGAAGATGTCGACGCAGTGGTACAATCATTCAAAGATAAAATCAGCTTTGTCAGAGAAAATGATAATATTTTAATTGAGGATTTCTCCCAAATTTCTAAAGTCGAGTCATTACTTTATCTCTGTATAGACGGACTTCCAGAACACAAAGAAAAATTTGGGAAAATGCGAAGGGAAAAAGAAGTTTGGAGGTCAAGAATGAAGCATGTAGGTATTCCCAACTTCACGAAGATTCAGGAGTTCATTGCTGCTTTTCAGGAGTGGAAGACTCAACGTGCTTCCCAGGCCACCGATAACAAATCCGGAGATACAAACCCATCATCCCAGTCATGATCTCATTGGCTCCTTTTCTTTATTTTAGTTCCTCTATTATGTTATTTTTAGCAATCTTGATCTTTAAAAAATCAGTTGTTAAAAGCTAAATCCCGTACGGGTCAGAGTTATGTTAACTCTGGGTTTGATTTATTCAAGGACATGATTAAGACATTGGTATAAATAGGTTTTTAAAAATCTTGGATAGGGGATAGAGAAGTTTAGGAAAAGAAAAGAAGGGGAATTTTAGCAAAACTGTTCATAGTTTTACATTATGTGAATGAGAAGAAGAAACAATTACTGCTTATTTGGATCTGTGCATCTGAATGTGTGGAATTAGATTTTCTGTGTGAAATCTCCTTTCATTTGGTAATTGTTCTTTATTTGGACAACTCGTCATATGTGTTCTATTATTTATTGGTTCAGCAAGTTTGTATCAATGTATTCATGTATTTGAATGTACCAAAAATAGAATCTGTGCATTCTATTGCTCATTGTTACTGTATAAATTTATCGCGTTCATAACATAGTTATGTATGAATGTTAGTCTGCCTTAAGCATTTTATGGTTAAAAGTGCATTTGGATAGTTGAATAGATTAAATTCATTGAAAATCTTAAAGGGAGCTGTACCTAAATTCAGAGGGGAACTAATTTAAAAGGTTCACCCATTTGTTGCTTAATTCATTTGTTCTTCAAAAGAGGGGTATAGAGTCAGAATAAATTATTTTTAGAATAAGGACAAATCTGTTAACCAACAATTTTTGGTGACTCTACTGGGGATCAAAAAAAAATCATTAATTAAAAGATTGGTCACCTGAATATGAAGCAACAATGGTGCTTCCACATGAAAACATAATTCCTATTCTGCAACCCAATCTTGGATTTCAAGACGAGCAGGAAGACATTATTGGCCAGTTGAATACCCTTGCTTGGCGTACTCGTTGGAATAGTGAAGATTACAGAAGAACAAGCAGAGTATTAGAACAAGAAGAGGAATTGGCCGATAACCTGAGATTGCTGTTAATCAGGTAGAGAAGAAGGCAAGCACGAAATGTAGCAAGAAATCAAGTCCTTGAAGCACAAAGAAATCAAGAACAACACAGGAATCAATAACTGCCTATCCAGCTTCAATATTTTAAGCTCGATTCTAGACCGTATACCAGGTCTTCGAGAAGAGAGGGAGTTGAGGACCCTACCTTTCAAGCACTGCAAAATCTTAATTTTCCTTATATCCCTACTCATGCAAGAAGAGCTAGAAGTAGACCCCCTAGTCCCCCTAAATCTTCTACTTCCCCTGTCTGTCAAGCTTTAACTCTTTCAGGCACCGTTATCCCCTTAGCTATAAATTTTCTACCCATGGCTCAACCTTGGGGAGCTGCCATAGGGCCTCTGAACCTAAGGGCTAACCTAAATCCATTACCTAAAAATGCAAGAGAAAATTTGCCTAGATTCAATGGAGACGGCAAACAATCACCAGAAGAACATTTGTGTGCCTTTGTAGCAGCATGTAGTGTGTTAGGTGTACAACACCAAGACGTTGCCATAAGGCTCTTTGTGTAGACTTTGATTGACACTGCGGCACATGCAGACTTTGATTGACACTGCGGCACAATGGTTCTACCACTTGACTAATTCCTCAATTTCAAATTGGAATGACATGAAGACTGCTTTTGAAAATAGGTTCAAAAGTGCAGAGGATGAACATTACCTCCTTGCACAACCAACTCAGCTTAAAAAAGAGATTCATGAACCTATGAGGGAGTTCGTGGCTAAATTTAATAGAATTGTGAACAAAATCCCTGCTACTAAAAGACCGTCTGGCAAAAATAAAAAATATTTCTTTATTAATTCTATGCCTCCTAATATTAGCTTCCATCTCAGGAGAGGTGTAATTGCTGATTTACCAGCTGTACAAGCCTTAGCAGTTAGATTGGAGGATGATCTCATTATGGCCGGTAAATGGAAGAGAGAGGTCTAGGTGCCAAATGCCTAGCCCTCATCATCTACGGATCCTGTAGTGCAAAGGTTGGTTAATGATATGATTGCCTTGAAGAGGCAACTACCTAAAACTGGTGCCCCCTTCCAACAACCATATCAAGATATAAGCAGAAGGAATTTGAATCAACAAGCAAATACTGGTAGAGCTTTACCCCTAACATTAGCATAGCCAAGACTGGCTATTGAAGCTCCTCCTAGGAGGGGAAACATGTGTATTTTTCACTTGACTACCGACCATGATGGAACTTCTTGCCTAGAAATGCTCAGGTACACTCAGATGACTGCTACTCAAGATATGCTAAGGGAATCTACAGAAGAAGAAAGGAACTTTGAGGAACCTGGCAGCTCTGAAATACACTTCCTAGAATATGAGTCTGATTCAGAAAGGGGAGGTGAAATATTGGTAACCCTTGAAGATCCTTCATGCGCTGTGCTCACTAGGAGTCAGAGGAATATGAGACCATCTAATACTCAAGAAGTACCTGGCAAAGGTAAGGAGCCTTTAACTAGAACTCATGATGCTAATTTGAAGGCTTAGGAAAATAGATTGCTACATAGAAATGATCTGGATGCTTCTTTTGATATTGTAGATTTCTGTAAGTCTGCAAAAATTCAAATTTCTCCTATTAAGTATCTCAAGTTGAAACCTACTGAACTTGACAAATTAGTTAAACATGTTAAGGGTAGTCCTGCACAAACTAAATTTGAGAATCAATTAGAGGTTGATACTAAATCCCCCATTGCTAGAATATTTGCTTCCTCATCTGAGTCATCCTTGTCTGCTCCTAAAACAACTCCCAATTCATCAACCAATGCTCCTTATAGTGATTTGAAACCTAATCCTTTCTATGTGTCTCTGTTTATCAATGGTCATAAACTTAGTAACTGCATTATAGATTCAGGAGCCTTTGATAACATTATGCCTTCCTCTGTGGCTAAAGCCCTAGGGTTATCACTCACAAAAACATTTGGTAGATGTTATTCTATGGATGGAAAACAGGTTTCCTTGCTTGGGCAGATTAAAGATGCACGAGTCGCTCTTGCAGCTTACCCTGACAAAAGGGTGAAATTGACTATTTTGGTAGCAGATATTCCTGCTAGTTATGGAATGCTTTTGAGCAAGACATTTTGCAAGGATTTGGGTGGGCAAATCAAACTAGATTGGTCAGAGGCCACAATCCTAGTGGGGAAGCAGAAAGTGAAGCTAGAACCTAAGCCCTAGTGCAAGTTCACTGTCTACCCCTCTGATGATCCCAAGGCACAGATTTTGTTTGAGGAATGTGAATTTGGCAACTATTTTCTCTCCTCTGAACAGAGCTGTGAGGTAGACCCCAAAGAAGAATTAATGCAAAGATCTGTACATTCTGATGACCTATGGGTTATAGAATTTGATGGCAGTTGTGCTACTGCTAGTTCAGGGGCTGGGGTTGTGTTGATCTCACCTGAAGGTGAAATTTTTTCTTATTCTTTTAAGCTAGAGTTCAAAAACACCAACAATACTGCAGAATATGAAGCCTTATTGCTTGGACTATTTGAAGCCAAAGGAAAGGGTGTGAAGGTACTTAAGGTGAAGGGTGATGCTGAATTAATTGTGAAACAGGTAAGGGGGATCTTTTCTGTTAAGAATGAAAGATTAAGGCATTATAGAAACAGGGTATGGGATGAGATCGAATATTTTGATGCTTTCTCTATCGAAACAATTCCCAGAGATCAGAACTCCCAAGCAGATTCTTTAGCAGTATCAGCTTCTCTCCTTTTGCCACATCCAGATTTCAAAAAAGATTCTTATAGAATAGAAATGATATATCGTCCTAATGTCCCCGACAATGCTGAGAGCTGGCAAGTTTTTGAAAGTGACAGTCAGATCAGAAAGTTTTTAGAAAACGCTGAAATGTTCCTGGGGACCTATTTTGAAGGTTCCGAAATAGAGTGTAAAGAATTCAATCCTGACCCTGGGATTAATGCAAGAGATGACATGATTCAGTTAAAGGGAAACAAAATCCCTAGAGGGCTGGTCTCTTTAGAACATCTATTTCCTCGAAGAGATGAATATGTTAAAGGCAAACCTCCCTGTATTCCTGATAAAGCAGAGGATTATGAGAAGATAAATATTGGGGATGAAGCTAATCCTAAATGGGTATCCATTGGTAGGTGCTACTCTTCGGAGGAGAAAAACAAATTGATTAAATTGCTAATCAAATATAAGGATGTTTTTGCCTCTGTGCTATGATGATCTCAAAAATTTTAGACATGGATAGTTTCAACACCATATTCCTTTGAAAGCAAATGCAGCTCCATTCAGACAAAAGCTGAGGAATTATAACCCGAAAGTTGCTGAAGCCATTTTTAAGGAGATTAATAAGATGTTAAAAGCTAGAATTATCTATCCGATCCATCACTCCACTTGGGTGGCAAATATTGTTCCAGTATGAAAGAAGAATGGAGAAATAAGAATCTATGTTGACTTTAGGAACTTAAACCAAGCCAGCCTGAAAGATAACTACCCATTACCTGTGATGGACCACATCTTGCAGATAGTTGCTGGGTCTGAAATGATGTCTATGCTGGATGGTTTCTCAGGTTACAATCAGATAGGTGTGGCTGTAGAGGATCAACATAAGACTGCTTTCACCACACCTCGAGGAACTTTTGCCTATAATCGAATCCCCTTTGGCTTGATTAATGCGGGAGCAACTTTTCAGCAGGCAATGGATTCATCTTTTAGAGACCTGAAGAACAGGATTATTGTTATTTACCTTGATGATTTGACTATTTTTTCCAAGAATATAGAAGATCACTTGAAAGATCTAGAGTCTGTCTTGCAAAGGTGTCGAAGCCATGGCATCTCATTCAATCCCAAGAAGTCAATTTTCTGTGTGACTGAGGGAAAATTGTTGGGACACCTAGTCTCAAAAGACACAATTAGAATTGATCTAGAGAGGGTCAGGGCAATTCAACATCTTAGTCTCCCTTCAAATAGGACTGGAGTCAAGTCCTTCTTTGGTCAAATCAATTTTCTTAGAAGGTTCATTCCTAACTTTGCTGAGGTTACGAAACACATTGTTGGAATGATGAGCGAGAAACAACCATTCAAGTGGAATGAAGTTGCTAAGAAGGCATTTGAGGATATCAAGGAAGCAATTGCAAACACTCCCACTTTGGTAAATCCTAATTTTCAAAAGGATTTTATTATTTACTGTTATGCTTCAGAACACACCATGTCAGGTATTTTGTTACAAAAAAATGAATTGGATGAAGAGGTTCCCATAGCTTTCATGAGCATTCCTCTTAAAAAGCATGAGCTGAAATATTCTTTGGTTGAAAAACAAGCTTTCATTGTGGTTAAAGCTGTTAAACAGTTCAGATATTATATACTTCATTCCCATTCAATTGTATTTGTTGCAAATTCAGCTGTGAAAAGTATTTTGACTCAGCAAGAAGTGGGATTAAACAATAGAGCAACGTGGGTTGCTAAAATTTAGGAATATGATCTAGAAGTTAAGCCTACTAAGCTGATCAGGGGTCAAGGCTTATGTAAGTTGATTGCTAAGAACAAAGAACAAGAAGGAGAAGGACTCCCCATAGTCTTATTGGTAAGCTTGCAGGACCCATGGTTTCTAGATGTAGCACATTATCTTACATATGGGGATTGTCCTAATCACTTAACTCCTAAAGAGAAAAGAAACCTAAAGCTAAAAGCTACGAAATATGTTATTTGGGGAGATGTCCTTTACAAGAAAGGATTAGACAGAACTTTCCTGAGGTGTGTAGATAAAGAGCAGCAAGATAAACTCTTGGAAGTTTTCCATATTGAAGCCTGTGGTGGACATTTTTCTTCTTCAGTTACAGCTTTCAAAACCCTTAGAAATTGTTACTACTGGCCAAGGATGTTTAAGGATGCGTATAGATGGGTGGCCAATTGTGAAAAATGTAAAATGTTCTCAGGGAGGCCACAACATGCAGCTTTACCTTTGAGGCCTGTTGTTGTTGAAGAACCCTTTAAACAATGGGGATTGGATTTTATTGGGCCTATCTCACCCCCCTCAAGTGCAGGACATACCCACATCTTAACAGCAACAGATTATTTCACAAAATGGGTTGAGGCAGCCCCTGTAAAAAGAACAACTTCGGAGGTGGTTTGTAATTTTCTCAAAGAAAATATTTTGGTACGATTTGGTGTGCCCCAGAAGATTGTAATAGATAATGCTACCAGTTTCTCTTCAGTTGAAATGACTTCTTTCTGTTATGAACATAGCATTTCTCTCTCCCATTCATCAAATTACTATCCCCAAGGGAATGGACAAACTGAGTCCAGTAACAAGAACCTGATTGCTATCATGAAGAAATTGGTGAATGACAAACCTAGAGATTGGCATAAAAGGTTGTATGAAGCACTCTGGGATGAGAGAATAACTCCAAAAAGAGCAATTGGGATGGCACCTTTTGAATTAGTTTATGGGATAGGTGCCCAATTATCTTTACCTCTGGAGCTATCTACAACCAAGCTGCAAAGTGTAATTGAGGATCAGTATTTCCAAGATTCCTTGGAGAAGAGGATTATGTATTTAACTAAGATTGAAGAAGAGAGAAATGAGTTGGTTGACCGAATTACTGTACATCAGGCCAGAGTTAAAGAAATTTTTGATAGGAAACAAGACCCAGGAAGTTTATGGAAGGAGATGAAGTATTACTCTGGGATAGAAGAAGAGAACCAAAGGGTGCACATAGCAAATTTGACTTGCTTTGGAAAGGACCTTTCAAGATTCACCAGGTATTGGGTCCAAATTCTTTTAAATTGGAATATCCTGATGGAACAATTTTACCCCTGTCTTATAATGGACAGGATCTCAAGCTGTATCGTCTGTAAACAGGGCCCCCTATTTTGTACATAGTCTTCCCTTTGTTTGGTTTTGTGTTTTCCTTTCCCATTTTTGTTTTTGTCCTGTTCTATTTCCTTTCTTCTCTATTTTCCTTTTTCTGCGAAACCAGAGCTTCTGAGTTCTCTGCATTTTGCCATAAAATGCAGTCCCTAATCAGAGCCAATGTTACCTTTTGAGTTGCCCTTATTTATTTATTCATTGGTAATATTTCCTGAACAAGAGCCAGTTTACCGTGTTATATTTTTGGTTATACCTATGTTTCATAAATTGACTCTTGGTCCTTCAATTTTTATCTGTTTGTTGTCTTTGTAGACAAGGTTACTTAAAGTTTGAACCTTTGAAACTGAACCATTCTCAAAGTTCAAAGTTCAATCATTCAATATGTCTGAAATATCTCATAAAGCAAGCTGTCATTTTGTTTGTCTTAAACATCTTTGAACTTTTGGGTTGAACTTGAACCGTCTGCTCATACTCTATAGCGGGGTTTAGGGTTCAATGGTTCAACGATCTTAGGGTTCAACACTCACTGTCTTCTTATAAGTTGGGTCACGCAGTTACCTTGTGTAATTATTGTATCGTTGAACCTTCCGCTTGTACTCTGTAGCGAGGTTCAATGGTTCATGGTTCAACAATTCACTGTTTCATAGTTGAAAGCCTTTTACCAAAGCCGTGTAACTTTTTGTTGGTCTACATAACCCTTGCGTCTTTGAACCTTCGTATTGAACCATATCTTTACAAGTTCAACGGTTCATGAGTTAAGTTCCTGTTTCCGTAAGTCAATCCTTTGCTTATCTATATGGTCCAATTGGCATGTTTGAACCACCGCATTGAACCACGTCCTAAAGGTTCAATGGTTCAATAGTTCAAAGATTTGGTGATTTTGGTCCCGTTTGTTCCCGTGGCTTTCTAAGTCAAATTTAGCAGGAAAGTTGGTGGAAATTATGTCAGAAACTCATTATGAAACTGAGAGCTCTAATTTAGCGGAGGCTACGGATAATCATTATACTTCATGATGGCGCGTGAATAATACTTGCTATTAATGAAGAAATTAGAGTTCACATCTTTTCAAATATTTTTGGCATGTGTCGTTCCAAGCGATAATTATTCAATCTGGTTAGTGCCATTATTAACCAAGAACAAGCCAAGTTTAGCAAGTAAACATACTATGCAACGCGGAGGAGGATAGCGCTGGAAGTGTAAGGCTCTTGTTATTCAAGTTTTCGCAGTGAATTCAGATATCTTGAAAGTGCTTCCAAGCCATCAACTAAGAGAAGCCCTGCCACTAAGAGATCCAGAAGAGTCCTCATAGATATTCTACCATCTCGTGTTACCAGGTTGAGGACTAAAGGGAAAAGAAAGAAACAGGTTTCTGAAATAATAGTTGTTGATTTGAATTCAGAGGAAGATCCAGAAGAACCTATGGGTGACAAGGAGCTAAGTCCACAGAGAACAGAGGAAGTTGACATCGGGTCACAGTCAGGGACCGTTCTAGAGACCCCTAAAATATTGATGATTTCAAATGTATCCTCTGATGGATTAAAATCAGAGAAGACAACCTCAGCCCCTGCACCAAAGTGGCTAGAGAGTTCTATCTCTAACAAGAAAAAGGTAATTCCTTTTGTCATCCCTTTGGAGGACATGGTAAGAAAATGTTTGGGGAAAACCCCCAAGTCCAAGAAACTCAAGACAACATTTGGAATAAACATTGATCCAAACATTGGTAACTGGAGTGCCGAAATAGCTAAGCCAGTGACTGAGGAAGAAGTTCAAGATCCAACAATACATGACTTCACTGTGGAGAGAGTGGATCTCAGTGTTGCTTCTAGAGCTGCAGATGTCCACCACCTTGAAGCATCCACTAAGAGGATGGTTAGTCGAACCTGGAAAGATGAAAATGACAAGAGGGAGTTGAAACAAACTCTACATTCAATGGCAGAGTACATTGAGGCTATTAACAACCCTAACCCACAGTCGATCTCACAACTCCCCCTGTCTTTTGACCTGAAATCACCTGTCAACCAAAAGATGTTAGATCAGGTTCATAGAAGCAAAATGGTGACAAAAACATTTGATAGTTGGTTGGATAACATTGAGTAGAAAGGAACCAAATACATTCGTGAACTCAAGGGCATATATGATCTGACTCCTGCCACCATTGAAGATCTTAAAGCACAGGTTGCTATTTGGGCGAAAGATGAGGGCAAGTGGGTGAATGTAATAAACCAAATACATGAAGTTCAGAAATATGAGCTGGCGATGTTTTTGATAGAAAAGAACCTGACTGGTTTGGACGAGGATTGGTTGTATGTGAACAAGAAAAATATTGAATGGACGAATTCCATATCCTGGCAAGGACGCTTTGAACTTACAAAGCTGATTAAGGAGATAACAGAATTCACTCAATTGCTACAATGTGACTTGCAATGTATTGATGTTGAATACATAAAAGATGATGGAAAACTAGTGGAAGATGTCGACGCAGTGGTACAATCATTCAAAGATAAAATCAGCTTTGTCAGAGAAAATGATAATATTTTAATTGAGGATTTCTCCCAGATTTCTAAAGTTGAGTCATTACTTTATCTCTGTATAGACGGACTTCCAAAACATAGAAAAATTTGGGAAAATGTGAAGGGAAAAAGAAGTTTGGAGGTCAAGAATGAAGCATGTAGGTATTCCCAACTTCACGAAGATTCAGGAGTTCATTGCTGCTTTTCAGGAGTGGAAGACTCAACGTGCTTCCCACGCCACCGATAACAAATCTGGAGATACAAACCCATCGTCCCAGTCATGATCTCATTGGCTCATTTTCTTTATTTCAGTTCCTCTATTATGTTATTTTTAGCAATCTTGATCTTTAAAAAATCAGTTGTTAAAAGCTAAATCCCATACGGGTCAGAGTTATGTTAACTCTGGGTTTGATTTATTCAAGGACATGATTAAGACATTGGTATATATAGGTTTTTAAAAATCTTGGATAGGGGATAGAGAAGTTTAGGAAAAGAAAAGAAGGGGAATTTTAGCAAAACTGTTCATAGTTTTACATTATGTGATGATTGTCTAAGTAATTTTCATCTGTGAATGAGAAGAAGAAATAATTACTACTTATTTGGATCTGTGCGTCTGAATGTGTGGAATTAGATTTCTGTGTGAAATCTCCTTTCATCTTGTAATTGTTCTTTATTTGGACAACTCGTCATATGTGTTCTATTATTTATTGGTTCAGCAAGTTTGTATCAATGTATTCATGTATTTGAATGTACCAAAAATAGAATCTGTGCATTCTATTGCTCATTGTTACTGTATAAATTTATCACGTTCATAACATAGTTATGTATGAATGTTAGTCTGCCTTAAGCATTTTCTGGTTAAAAGTGCATTTGGATAGTTGAATAGATTAAATTCATTGAAAATCTTAAAGGGAGCTGTACCTAAATTCAGAGGGGAACTAATTTAAAAGGTTCACCCATTTGTTGCTTAATTCATTTGTTCTTCAAAGGAGGGGTATAGAGTCAGAATAAATTATTTTTAGAATAAGGACAAATCCGTTAACCAACAATTTTTGGTGACTCTACTGGGGATCAAAAAAAAAATCATTAATTAAAAGATTGGTCACCTGAATATGAAGCAACAATGGTGCTTCCACATGAAAACATAATTCCTATTCTGCAACCCAATCTTGGATTTCAAGACGAGCAGGAAGACATTATTGGCCAGTTGAATACCCTTGCTTGGCGTACTCGTTGGAATAGTGAAGATTACAGAAGAACAAGCAGAGTATTAGAACAAGAAGAGGAATTGGCCAATAACCTGAGATTGCTATTACTCAGGTAGAGAAGAAGGCAGGCACGAAATGTAGCAAGAAATCAAGTCCTTGAAGCACAAAGAAATCAAGAACAACACAGGAATCAATAACTGCCTATCCAGCTTCAATATTTTAAGCTCGATTCTAGACCGTATACCAGGTCTTCGAGAAGAGAGGGAGGTGAGGACCCTACCTTTCAAGCACTGGAAAATCTTAATTTTCCTTATATCCCTACTCATGCAAGAAGAGCTAGAAGTAGACCCCCTAGTCCCCCTAAATCTTCTACTTCCCCTGTTTGTCAAGCTTTAACTCTTTCAGGCACCGTTATCCCCTTAGCTATAAATTTTCTACCCATGGCTCAACCTTGGGGAGCTGCCATAGGGCCTCTGAACCTAAGGGCTAACCTAAA
Organism: Cunninghamia lanceolata; assembly: GCA_027924645.1. Taxonomy (NCBI): domain Eukaryota; kingdom Viridiplantae; phylum Streptophyta; class Pinopsida; order Cupressales; family Cupressaceae; genus Cunninghamia; species Cunninghamia lanceolata. The sequence goes on from BSBN01000195.1 coordinate 2,050,508, forward strand.
TCCATTACCTAAAAATGCAAGAGAAAATTTGCCTAGATTCAATGGAGACGGCAAACAATCACCATAAGAACATTTGTGTGCGTTTGTAGCAGCATGTAGTGTGTTAGGTGTACAACACCAAGACATTGCCATAAGGCTCTTTGCGCAGACTTTGATTGACACTGCGGCACATGCAGACTTTGATTGACACTGTGGCACAATGGTTCTACCACTTGACTAATTCTTCAATTTTAAATTGGAATGACATGAAGACTGCTTTTGAAAATAGGTTCAAAAGTGCAGAGGATGAACATTACCTCCTTACACAGCCAACTCAGCTTAAAAAAGAGATTCATGAACCTATGAGGGAGTTCGTGGCTAAGTTTAATAGAATTGTGAACAAAATCCCTGCTACTAAAAGACCGTCTAGCAAAAATCAAAAATATTTCTTTATTAATTCTATGCCTCCTAATATTAGCTTCCATCTCAGGAGAGGTGTAATTGCTGATTTACCAGCTGTACAAGCCTTAGCAGTCAGATTGGAGGATGATCTCATTATGGCCAGTAAATGGAAGAGAGAGGTCTAGGTGCCAAATGCCCAGCCCTCATCATCTACGGATCATGTAGTGCAAAGGTTGGTTAATGATATGATTGCCTTGAAGAGGCAACTACCTAAATCTGGTGCCCCCTTCCAACAACCATATCAAGATATAAGCAGAAGGAATTTGAATCAACAAGCAAATACTGGTAGAGCTTTACCCCTGACACCAGCACAGCCAAGACTGGCTATTGAAGCTCCTCCTGGGAGGGGAAACATGTGTATTTTTCACTTGACTACCGACCATGATGGAAATTCTTGCCTAGAAATGCTCAGGTACACTCAGATGACTACTACTCAAGATATGCTAGGGGAATCCACAGAAGAAGAAAGGAACTTTGAGGAACCTGGCAGTTCTGAAATACACTTCCTAGAATATGAGTCTGATTCAGAAAGGGGAGGTGAAATATTGGTAACCCTTGAAGATCCTTCATGCGCTGTGCTCACTAGGAGTCAGAGGAATATGAGACCCTCTAATACTCAAGAAGTACCTGGCAAAGGTAAGGAGCCTTTAACTAGAACTCATGATGCTAATTTGAAGGCTCAGGAAAATAGATTTCTACATAGAAATGATCTGGATGCTTCTTTTGATATTGTAGATTTCTGTAAGTCTGCAAAAATTCAAATTTCTCCTATTGAGTATCTCAAGTTGAAACCTACTGAACTTGACAAATTAGTTAAACATGTTAAGGGTAGTCCTGCACAAACTAAATTTGAGAATCAATTAGAGGTTGATACTAAATCCCCCATTGCTAGACTATTTGCTTCCTCATCTGAGTCATCCTTGTCTGCTCCTAAAACAACTCCCAATTCATCAACCAATGCTACTTATAGTGATTTGAAACCTAATCCTTTCTATGTGTCTCTGTTTATCAATGGTCATAAACTTAGTAACTGCATTATAGATTCAGGAGCCTTTGATAACATTATGCCTTCCTCTATGGCTAAAGCCCTAGGGTTATCACTCACAAAAACATTTGGTAGATGTTATTCTATGGATGGAAAATAGGTTTCCTTGCTTGGGCAGATTAAAGATGCACGAGTCGCTCTTGCAGCTTACCCTGACAAAAGGGTGAAATTGACTATTTTGGTAGCCGATATTCCTGCCAGTTATGGAATGCTTTTGAGCAAGACATTTTGCAAGGATTTGGGTGGACAAATCAAACTGGATTGGTCAGAGGCCACAATCCTAGTGGGGAAGCAGAAAGTGAAGTTGGAACCTAAGCCCAAGTGCAAGTTCACTGTCTACCCCTCTGATGATCCCAAGGCACAGATTTTGTTTGAGGAATGTGAATTTGGCAACTATTTTCTCTCCTCTGAACAGAGCTGTGAGGTAGACCCCAAAGAAGAATTAATGCAAAGATCTGTACATTCTGATGACCTATGGGTTATAGAATTTGATGGCAGTTGTGCTACTGCTAGTTCAGGGGCTGGGGTTGTGTTGATCTCACCTGAAGGTGAAATTTTTTCTTATTCTTTTAAGCTAGAGTTCAAAAACACCAACAATACTGCAGAATATGAAGCCTTATTGCTTGGACTATTTGAAGCCAAAGAAAAGGGTGTGAAGGTACTTAAGGTGAAGGGTGATGCTGAATTAATTGTGAAACAGGTAAGGGGGATCTTTTCTAATAAGAATGAAAGATTAAGGCGTTATAGAAACAGGGTATGGGATGAGATCGAATATTTTGATGCTTTCTCTATCGAAACAATTCCCAGAGATCAGAACTCCCGAGCAGATTCTTTAGCAGTATCAGCTTCTCTCCTTTTGCCACATCCAGATTTCAAAAAAGATTTTTATAGAATAGAAATGATATATCGTCCTAATGTCCCCGACAATGCTGAGAGCTGGCAAGTTTTTGAAAGTGACAATCAGATCAGAAAGTTTTTTAAAAATGCTGAAATGTTCCTGGGGACCTATTTTGAAGATTCTAAAATAGAGTGTAAAGAATTCAATCCTGACCCTGGGATTAATCCAAGAGATGACATGATTCAGTTAAAGGGAAACAAAATCCCTAGAGGGCTGGTCTCTTTAGAACATCTATTTCCTAGAAGAGATGAATATGTTAAAGGCAAACCTCCCTGTATTCCTGATAAAGCAGAGGATTATGAGAAGATAAATATTGGGGATGAAGCTAATCCTAAATGGGTATCCATTGGTAGGTGCTACTCTTCGGAGGAAAAAAACAAATTGATTAAATTGTTAATCAAATATAAGGATGTTTTTGCCTGGTGCTATGATGATCTCAAAAATTTTAGACATGGACAGTTTCAACACCATATTCCTTTGAAAGCAAATGCAGCTCCATTCAGACAAAAGCTAAGGAATTATAACCCGAAAGTTGCTGAAGCCATTTTTAAGGAGATTGATAAGATGTTGAAAGCTAGAATTATCTATCCGATCCATCACTCCACTTGGGTGGCAAATATTGTTCTAGTATGAAAGAAGAATGGAGAAATAAGAATCTATGTTGACTTTAGGAACTTAAACCAAGCCAGCCTGAAAGATAACTACCCATTACCTGTGATGGACCACATCTTGCAGACAGTTGCTGGGTCTGAAATGATGTCTATGCTGGATGGTTTCTCAGGTTACAATCAGATAGGTGTGGCTGTAGAGGATCAACATAAGACTGCTTTCACCACACCTCGAGGAACTTTTGCCTATAATCGAATCCCCTTTGGCTTGATTAATGCGGGAGCAACTTTTCAGCAGGCAATGGATTCATCTTTTAGAGACCTGAAGAACAGGATTATTGTTATTTACCTTGATGATTTGACTATTTTTTCCAAGAATAGAGAAGATCACTTGAAAGATCTAGAGTCTGTCTTGCAAAGGTGTCGAAGCCATGGCATCTCACTCAATCCCAAGAAGTCAATTTTTTGTGTGACTGAGGGAAAATTGTTGGGACACCTAGTCTCAAAAGACGGAATTAGAATTGATCCAGAGAGGGTCAGGGCAATTCAACATCTTAGTCTCCCTTCAAATAGGACTGGAGTCAAGTCCTTCTTTGGTCAAATCAATTTTCTCAGAAGGTTCATTCCTAACTTTGCTGAGGTTACGAAACACATTGTTGGAATGATGAGCGAGAAACAACCATTCAAGTGGAATGAAGTTGCTAAGAAGGCATTTGAGGATATCAAGGAAGCAATTGCAAACACTCCCACTTTGGTAAATCCTAATTTTCAAAAGGATTTTATTATTTACTGTTATGCTTCAGAACACACCATGTCAGGTATTTTGTTACAGAAAAATGAATTGGATGAAGAGGTTCCCATAGCTTTCATGAGCATTCCTCTTAAAAAGCATGAGCTGAAATATTCTTTGGTTGAAAAACAAGCTTTCGCTGTGGTTAAAGCTGTTAAACAATTTAGATATTATATACTTCATTCCCATTCAATTGTATTTGTTCCAAATTCAACTGTGAAAAGTATTTTGACTCCGCAAGAAGTGGGATTAAACAATAGAGCAACGTGGGTTGCTAAAATTCAGGAATATGATCTGGAAGTTAAGCCTACTAAGCTGATCAAGGGTCAAGGCTTATGTAAGTTGATTGCTGAGAACAAAGAACAAGAAGGAGAAGGACTCCCCATAGTCTTATTGGTAAGCTTGCAGGACCCATGGTTTCTAGATGTAGCACATTATCTTACATATGGGGATTGTCCTAATCACTTAACTCCTAAAGAGAAAAGAAACCTAAAGCTAAAAGCTATGAAATATGTTATTTGGGGAGATGTCCTTTACAAGAAATGATTAGACAGAACTTTCCTGAGGTGTGTAGATAAAGAGCAGTAAGATAAACTCTTGGAAGTTTTCCATAATGAAGCCTGTGGTGGACATTTTTCTTCTTCAGTTACAGCTTTCAAAATCCTTAGAAATTGTTAGTACTGGCCAGGGATGTTTAAGGATGCGTATAGATGGGTGGCCAATTGTGAAAAATGTAAAATGTTCTCAGGGAGGCCACAACTTGCAGCTTTACCTTTGAGGCTTGTTGTTGTTGAAGAACCCTTTAAACAATGGGGATTGGATTTTATTGGGCCTATCTCACCCCCCTCAAGTGCAGGACATACCCACATCTTAACAGCAACAGATTATTTCACAAAATGGGTTGAGGCAGCCCCTGTAAAAAGAACAACTTCAGAGGTGGTTTGTAATTTTCTCAAAGAAAATATTTTGGTACGATTTGGTGTGCCCTAGAAGATTGTAATAGATAATGCTACCAGTTTCTCTTCAGTTGAAATGACTTCTTTCTGTTATGAACATAGCATTTCTCTCTCCCATTCATCAGATTACTATCCCGAAGGGAATAGACAAACTGAGCCCAGTAACAAGAACCTGATTGCTATCATGAAGAAATTGGTGAATGACAACCCCAGAGATTGGCATAAAAGGTTGTATGAAGCACTCTGGGATGAGAGAATAACTCCGAAAAGAGCAATTGGGATGGCACCTTTTGAATTAGTTTATGGGATAGGTGCCCAATTATCTTTACCTCTGGAGCTATCTACAACCAAGCTGCAAAGTGTAATTGAGGATCAGTATTTCCAAGATTCCTTGGAGAAGAGGATTATGTATTTAACTAAGATTGAAGAAGAGAGAAATGAGTTGGTTGACCGAATTACTGTACATCAGGCCAGAGTTAAAGAAATTTTTGATAGGAAACAAGACCCAGGAAGTTTATGGAAGGAGATGAAGTATTACTCTGGGATAGAAGAAGAGAACCAAAGGGTGCACATAGCAAATTTGACTTGCTTTGGAAAGGACCTTTCAAGATTCACCAGGTATTGGGTCCAAATTCTTTTAAATTGGAATATCCTGATGGAATAGTTTTACCCCTGTCCTATAATGGACAGGATCTCAAGCTGTATCGTCTGTAAATAGGGCCCCCTATTTTGTACATAGTCTTCCCTTTGTTTGGTTTTGTGTTTTCCTTTCCCATTTTTATTTTTGTCCTGTTCTATTTCCTTTCTTCTCTATTTTCCTTTTTCTGCGAAACCAGAGCTTCTGAGTTCTCTGCATTTTGCCATAAAATGCAGTCCCTAATCAGAGCCAATGTTACCTTTTGAGTCGCCCTTATTTATTTATTCATTGGTAATATTTCCTGAACAAGAGCCAGTTTACCGCGTTATATTTTTGGTTATACCTATGTTTCATAAATTGACTCTTGGTCCTTCAATTTTTATCTGTTTGTTGTCTTTGTAGATAAGGTTACTTAAAGTTTGAACCTTTGAAACTGAACCATTCTCAAAGTTCAAAGTTCAATCATTCAATATGTCTGAAGTGTCTCATAAAGCAAGCTGTCATTTTGTTTGTCTTAAACATCTTTGAACTTTCAGGTTGAACTTGAACCTTCCACTCGTACTCTATAGCAGGGTTCAGGGTTCAATGGTTCAACGGTCTTAAGGTTCAACACTCACTATCTTCTTATAAGTTGGGTCACGCAGTTACCTTGTGTAATTATTGTATCGTTGAACCTTCCGCTTGTACTCTGTAGCGAGGTTCAATGGTTCATGGTTTAACAATTCACTGTTTCATAGTTGAAAGCCTTTTACCAAAGCCGTGTAACTTTTTGTTGGTCTACATAACCCTTGCGTCTTTGAACCTTCGTATTGAACCATATCTTTACAAGTTCAACGGTTCATGAGTTAAGTTCCTGTTTCCGTAAGTCAATCCTTTGCTTATCTATATGGTCCAATTGGCATGTTTGAACCACCGCATTGAACCACCTCATTGAACCACCACATTGAACCACGTCCTAAAGGTTCAATGGTTCAATAGTTCATTGATTTGGTGATTTTGGTCCCATTTATTCCCGTGGCTTTCTAAGTCAAATTTAGCAGGAAAGTTGGTGGAAATTATGTCAAAAACTCATTATGAAACTGAGAGCTCTAATTTAGCGGAGGCTACGGGTAATCATTATACTTCATGATGGCACGTGAATAATACTTGCTATTAATGAAGAAATCAGAGTTCACATCTTTTCAAATATTTTTGGTACGTATCGTTCCAAGCGATAATTATTCAATCTGGTTAGTGCCATTATTAACCAAGAACAAGCCAAGTTTAGCAAGTAAACATACTCTGCAACGCGGAGGAGGATAGCGCCAGAAGTGTAAGGCTCTTGTTATTCAAGTTTTCGTAGTGAATTCAGATATCTTGAAGGTGCTTCCAAGCCATCAACTAAGAGAAGCCCTGCCACTAAGAGATCCAGAAGAGTCCTCACAGATATTCTGCCATCTCGTGTTACCAAGTTGAGGACTAAAGGGAAAAGAAAGAAACAGGTTTCTGAAACAATAGTTGTTGATTTGAATTCAGAGGAAGATCCAGAAGAACCTATGGGTGACAAGGAGCTAAGTCCACAGAGAACAGAGGAAGTTGACACTGGGTCACAGTTAGGGACCGTTCTAGAGACCCCTGAAATATTGATGATTTCAAATGTATCCTCTGATGGATTAAACCCAGAGAAGACAACCTCAGCCCCTACACCAAAGTGGCTAGAGAGTTCTATCTCTGACAAGAAAAAGGTAATTCCTTTTGTCATCCCTTTGGAGGACATGGTAAGCAAATGTTTGGGGAAAACCCCCAAGTCCAAGAAAGTCAAGACAACATCTAGAATAAACATTGATCCAAACACTAGTAACTGGAGTGCCGAAATAGCTAAGCCAGTGACTGAGGAAGAAGTTCAAGATCCAACAACACATGACTTCACTGTGGAGAGAGTGGATCTCAGTGTTGCTTCTAGAGCTGTAGATGTCCACCACCTTGAACCATCCACTAAGAGGATGGTTAGTCGAACCTGGAAAGATGAAAAGGACAAGAGGGAGTTGAAACAAACTCTGCGTTCAATGGCAGAGTACATTGATGCTATTAACAACCCTGACCCACAGCCGATCTCATAGCTCCCCCTGTCTTTTGACCTGAAATCACTTGTCAACCAAAAGATATTAGATCAGTTTCATAGAAGCAAAATGGTGACAAAAACATTTGACAGTTGGTTGGATAACATTGAGCAGAAAGGAACCGAATACATCTGTGAGCACAAGGGCATATATGATCTAACTGCTGCCACCATTGAAGATCTTAAAGCACAGGTTGCTATTTGGACGAAAGATGAGGGCAAGTGGGTGAATGTAATAAACCAAATAGATGAAGTTTAGAAATATGGGCTGGCGATGTTTTTGATAGAAAAGAACCTGACTGGTTTGGATGAGGATTGGTTATATGTGAACAAGAAAAATATTGAATGGAGGAATTCCATATCCCGGCAAGGACGCTTTGAACTTACAAAGCTGATTAAGGAGATAACATAATTCACTCAATCGCTGCAACGTGACTTGCAATGTATTGACGTTCAATACATAAAAGATGATGGAAAACTAGTGGAAGATGTCGACGCAGTGGTACAATCATTCAAAGATAAAATTAGCTTTGTTAGAGAAAATGACAATATTTTAATTGAGGATTTCTCCTAGATTTCTAAAGTCGAGTCATTACTTTATCTCTGTATAGACGAACTTCCAGAACACAAAGAAATATTTGGGAAAATGCGAAGGGAAAAAGAAGTTTGGAGGTCAAGAATGAAGCATGTAGGTATTCCCAACTTCCTGAAGATTAAGGAGTTTGTTGATGCTTTTTAGGAGTGGAAGACTCAATGTGCTTCCCAGGCCACCGATAACAAATCTGGAGATACTAACCCATCGTACCAGTCATGATCTCATTGGCTCATTTTCTTTATTTCAGTTCCTCTATTATGTTATTTTCAGCAATCTTGATCTTTAAAAAATCAGTTGTTAAAAACTAAATCCCGTACGGGTCAGAGTTATGTTAACTCTGGGTTTGATTTATTCAAGGACATGATTAAGACATTGGTATATATAGGTTTTTAAAAATCTTGGATAGGGGATAGAGAAGTTTAGGAAAAGAAAAGAAGGGGAATTTTAGCAAAACTGTTCATAGTTTTACATTATGTGATGATTGTTTGAGTAATTTTCATCTGTGAATGAGAAGAAGAAACAATTACTACTTATTTGGATCTGTGCATCTGAATGTGTGGAATTAGATTTTCTGTGTGAAATCTCCTTTTATCTGGTAATTGTTCTTTATTTGGACAACTCGTCATATGTGTTCTATTATTTATTGGTTCAGCAAGTTCGTATGAATGTATTCATGTATTTGAATGTACCAAAACTAGAATCTGTGCATTCTATTGCTCATTGTTACTGTATAAATTTATCGCATTCATAACATAGTTATGTATGAATGTTAGTCTGCCTTAAGCATTTTCTGGTTAAAAGTGCATTTGGATAGTTGAATAGATTAAATTCATTGAAAATCTTAAAGGGAGCTGTACCTAAATTCAGAGGGGAACTAATTTAAAAGGTTCACGCATTTGCTGCTTAACTCATTTGTTCTTCAAAAGAGGGGTATAGAGTCAGAATAAATTATTTTTAGAATAAGGACAAATTTGTTAACCAACATACTTATGTCTCCCTTTTTTCTTACAATCTTCACTCTTTCTTTTTAGGTAAATATCTTTATTTTGAGTTTAAAACATAAACTCCCACCTCCTTTTTTTTTTTAATGTGCCCGCTTTAAAAGTAAACCTATTCTTTAAAAAAATAATTGCAACTTAAAATGATTATGAACTTACGCAGTGCAAGAGCCCACAAATCATTACTCTTTGAATGTTTGATCTATAGAACAACATCATTTGGATGTGATTTTGCCACTGTGCAGAAATTTGGACACCATTTTATGAATTTCATAAATTTTTCTTCTTCATAGTTAATCTCTCTTCCACGTTTCTGTACATTTCCCTCAATAGTATTCAAACAACCTCTTTCTTGCAGCAAAGACCATTGAAGAATAGCTCTCACAGTATCTTAAACGCCCAACAGTAGTTTAAATGCCCAGTAGTAGTGTAAACGTCCAACATAAGAGTTTAGACACCCAACAAGAAATTGCATAAACATTTGATTGTAGCATTAATTATCAAATAGATGCCTCCTTTTCTACACACCTGGAGTTATTATTTTCTTCAAAATAGGAATTTCATTGCCTCACCCAATATCCTCATTCAAACAATGAACTTCTTAAGCCAATACAAACTTGATGAATTTATTCATTGCAGATTTATATGGCACAGAATCATGCAAACGCAGTCCAACAAATAAACAATATTTATTTTATCTTCCAAAGACTAGTAACTACTCTAATACCATATTGAAATCGTGCGCACAAATATAGAGACATCTAATCAAACCATGGTGCACAGCAAAATAACATAAAATAATATATTGATGATTTCTTCGGATAATTTTTACATTGCATTACATTAGCTTTTTAAAGCCTTGTTATTCCCATATATAACTTCTTACCAGAAAGTAACTTCCCGAAAAACTAACCAACTAATTATTTACTTATATTTATTTAACTAACAATGTAATACTACTATTATGCCAATAGTAATACCATTATTATTATGCCAACATACAATAGGTTTTCATAGTTTACAAAATAAAGGTTTTTATTTGATTTTATCAAAATCTATGTACACACAAGTTAAACAAAGATTATTTATGATATTGCACATTATTTTCTAAGTAATTCAATACATGGTGTAAGCAATTGACAACAAACAAGAGTGATTATCTAACCCATTGAACAAAGTTGACAACACATAGTTTGAAAAAAAATTATGTAAACCAACAACTATTTTAAGGATTGTCTAATCAAACAAAGAGGAATCTCACATAGTAAAATTACTTGTGAGTAGAGTTGAACACTTGGCTTCACATTCTATGGTATCAAAACAAAATTGTAGTGATTCCATGTAAAATACACATTGCACAAAGAATTGGATGACCCACTTAAGAATCATCGTGATGTATATTTTCATTCACATACTCTATATAAATGAGTCTCTAGTGACATTTAGTACAAAAAATTATTGGCATGATGATTATCGAAGATTCAAGCACTACTGTGAATGTAGGCAATCTCTATGAAGCTAGACACAAATACCAAGAAAATTTTGTAGATTAGAAACCCCTAGGATATGTCTTATGAGCTTAATTATAATCTAAGATTGATGGTACATTATTTTCTCCCAAAAAGATAGGAAACTAGTGTTAGAATTTAACAAGAAAAATAAAAAAGGTTAGTGCGAAGATGCCCTAGATTAAAAAAAATCAATAATAGATTCCTAAGATATTTCTTAGAGTTCAAAATATAATTCACTCTTAAACAATCCATTTTCAATCAAAATAGGCCTAAATCTACCAACTTATGCATAATTGTAGACATTTTGATACAACCAAATATTCTAGTTAAGATTAACCTAAAATTCTAGATTTTAATTTTGATTTCATGTATGTAATGCAACCAAGAACTCTGCTAAATAAATTACACATTCCTAGAGTAAAAAATGTATTTCCAATATCTTTCTACCATTTTTGTAAACTAAAGAGAATATTAAATACATACCCTGTCATGCATTAGTGGTAATGCAACATTTCATTTTTTGGATTTCCTAGTGGTAATCAAAGTATCTTCACCATCCTGTTGCCTCTTCTTCTTACACAAGGCTTCACATTCCTTTATGTCTTTTGACTCCTAGGTAGAAGTAAAGCAATTTTTCTATTGTATCCTGAAAATCCACCAAACCTAGTTAAATACCTCTATATGAACTTCTCAACTAGTGGGGGATAAAATATAGGTGATGATTCGGAAGAAAATCTTAAATTGGTAAATGAGCTATCTACTAAATAATTGATTTTTTCTAGAGTTTTCATTTCTACTAAGTGCAAAGAAGAATCCTATATGCAACATTTTTTTACCATAACAACTACAAATCACAATGATGGCTACAAGAAATTAATGAGATTAACTATCATCTATTACTTGCTCAATGTGTAGAGTGTGAGTTGTACATAAGACCAGTTTAATAAAATGCTACCATTATGAATATATTAACTATTGTTGCAAAGAATTACAAGAAAATAGATAGATGAAAATTGACTAAAATAAACAAATTTTGAACTCAATATTAGAAATTCTAGTATTGTGGAAGCATTTGACAATTCTCAAAAAAGCATTAAAATTATGATATATTATTAAGATCAACATTATTATCTTAGAATTTCAATAAACTATAGAATACTTCACACTATATACCAATAATATTAAAAATAATTTCTCGAGTGCACCTCATCATACTACAAGACTATTTCGACTAGAATGGATTTATCTATGTTAGCTACCTATATACGATAATTAGGACTAAGACATCATATGATCCATTCGATGTATATTTTATGAAATTAAATAGAGTAGAAATAGTACTAGAAGTAAAGAACATAATAATCAGATAAGATCTAAGAACTTATGTATAGGCGGGTCCAAAATCACAACAAAAATCTAAATAGGATGTAGAAATAAATATAAGGGAAAAAGTTATAAGCACATAAACAAATAGTTATTTGCATGTTTTGAATTAAAAATACATTACTCAATTAAGTCACTTCAAATTGAAATATTAGAACCATGAATCTACTAAGATGATTGCTGATATCAAACTTGGAATGAAAGCAATTAGATATTGCAATGCATAAACAATGCAGAGAGGTGTACATATAGGTGAGGGAGGTTAAGAGGTTGAGTCGACTTAAACACTCCTTTCACCAAGTGTCGAATGAGTCTCAACACATATCTTGGAGAGTTTGACACATAGCACCTAAGGTGGCTTAAAGCTATGTGCTTAAATATATTACTTAGAATAAGTAATATAATGTATAATTTAGCACTAACATGAAATAAATCAATAAATGAAATTTTTTGTGCAAGGAAAGCATCAAGGTCATCTTACTCCAGTTCTATGAAAGAAGGCACTAAAAATCCATAGAGTTATCTTATATTCAAAACATGAATGTTCAAAATGGAGTACAGATTCAATAACATAAATATTCCAATTAGTGAACAATCCTATTAACTGACATACTAAGTTAGTGTATGTTAATTTTACATAATTATACCAACATCATTAAGTAATATATAGGATTGTAAAGACCAAATTTAATCCATTGTACATACTTACCTATCCTTACCTCTTCATCTTGATGGTGAAAGGTCCAGGTTGATTAAAAGAGCACCATAGAGTCAATGGTTGCATCTAGGGTTGGGCTTGGGCTTGGATTATGAACTCACAATCCCACCTTTAGTTTGTGGATGATACTATTTTGATGGGGGTTTCTAAAATCTATGAGGTGATTAATTTTAGGAAAGCATTGGACATTTATTTGGTTGCTTCTAGTCAACATATCAATAGGGATAAATCTAGCATTTTTTCTTCAATACTCTTTAACTTATCCAATAAAGAATTGCACAAATTTTTCACTTTAGAATAGGGATTCTTTATCTAGATTATTTATGGATTAACATATCTACTAGAAGTTCTAAAAGAGAGTAGTGCAAGAGGATTCTAGATATATTTTGAATGAGAGTTAGTCATTGGATATTTGGTGGTTCTCTTTTGTTAGATAGCTATGTTGTTAAAATTTGCTTTGTGGGCTTTGTTGGCACAGCTGTAAAACCAACTCCTAAACATGCATTGTCTTTCCCCAAAATCCATTATAATTCGCACTTTTTTCCTTTTCATTTTAAACCCATCATATAGCCCTATTCTGAGACAATTTAAATGGGTTTCTTTCAAAAAATTTAAGTAAAACTTCCCAAGTCTTGATGTTTTTATTCCCTTAGAAAAAATCTATCCATTTGGCCTTTTGTTGGTAAATTTGGCTCTACACATCTCTATTTTTTTCCCATGGCATTACTATTTAAAAATGTGTAGAAATATAAGAAATGTGCACAATTCTTTGAAATCATGCAATGTGGCATCAAAATATAACCACAATCATCTACATAAGCATTGTAGACTCACCAAATTATTGCCACCTCACACATGGTATCATTTTGATTTGAAATTGCATGGGATAGACCAGGCATATTACTCACAGTTCTTTGACACCAATAAAAAATGTTCCCATACACCACCAGATGCACACTAGGCCCACCACTTGCATATTCACTAGTCCAACCAAAAGTAACCATGTGGCAACCCAAGGAGAAACTAGACTCAACATTGATAATACTCAAACCTAAAACTTGAATAGGGTCTAGTATATAAATATTCTATGTCCATTAAATACATAGGCTCTTTCAAACTTTATAACATCCACCACTCCAATGTGAGAGCCCTCTTAAATTCTACGACATAAGGATTTTGGGTCCATTGGCTACATGGGAAAATTGGACTTGAACATAATGATAATACCAAACTCAAGACTATTAACAAACTCTAGTGTATAAACATTTGGGGCCTAGTAGGGATGGGGCTATCCAAAATTTAAAATACAAAACCTAGACAAGTGAGGTTCTTTATGAAACTCAAAATCCCCTTGGACATAGAAGTGGTGAATTTAGAAAAGAGGCCTCCAGTGAACTTAGACACAAGATATTTTGGAGTTTCTTAGACTCCAAAGAGTTTACAACTCTAGACCCAAGAGTTCTTATATAACACTAATATATAAACAACTCAAGTTTGTCAAATATATACAAGACTTGTAAACTAGATAACATTGAATGTGAGGCCCGTGACAAATTTTGATAAATAAAATAGTTAGGTCTGCCAAACTTGTACAACTTAACAATCACATAGTAGTGTATGAGAGGTACCTAATATAACTTGACATATAATAATATGGGGTCTAGGAAATAAAATATTAGCAACAAGACATATGGCCCATGGGAAAAACTGGACAATTAGAAATGATGAGCCTAGGGACAAATGTAGGCCCATGCACTTGCTTAAGATAAACTATTATAGAAAAAATATGGAGCTCAAGATGGGTAAATCATGTTGAACTAATAGAGATATATGAAAAGTAAATATATATGTATGATTTAGAACATAACAATGCTAATTAATTGGCCCATTAAATAGAAATTATCAAAATGATTATCGCTAGAAGACTTGAGCAATATCAAAAGTTAGGGAAATGCCACTACAAGACTTTGTACCATATAAAACCAAAACTATAAGCAACACAACTTAATCAAAACATTCCTCTTTTACAACACACAACAACAACAACAAAAACAACACCACAATACAACATACCAACACAACCAAGAGTTTACCACACATAAGTACAAACAAATCAAGAAATATATAGGATACAAATAACATAAAAAATACATACAAGATATAACTTTGACCTCTACATATAGTAAAAGATCCATTTCCCAACTATTTAGTTAATCAACTATCTCACATAAGAATGAATGAAAACTATATCACCCACAAAGTACATGCATGCTAAAAACAAGTCACAGGTCTTGATATTAGAGAATCTCTTAACTCTAATTATGGAAGTTGATGGATTAAGGGATAAACAACTTGTGGACCTTTTTGTCAATGAGAGCACTAGAGCCTAGTGTGACATGAGATGAATCTAGTGATTAGGGTAAGCTCAATCCTATGGCCAAACATTTATTAGTGGACAATGATCCCATAGGTGTTAGAAGATGAAGTAGAGAAGATGACACTAGGATTTACCATCCATTACAAGGATACTTATATTCCATACCTCAAGACTCATAAAGATACTTGGAATACTCATGTTTTGTAGAATCTCAAAATTAAGTTCCCATTATATTTACCGATCAACCACCTAATATAACCTACTAGTCAAAAATCACTAAATAGTTACAAATTCACCAAACCATATTGGAAAATCACATAGACCAATGAAGACTTTCATCCTAGAAATTTAGTCTTAGATTGTATGTTGTAAAAAAAATGCATTGTTCTAAGGTAGTTAAAGTCATTAGAAACATAATATATAAATTATATGAATCCTACACATAAAATGAGACTTAAAAACACAAAGCACACTACCAAAAATGCAATACAGACTATCTAATTGTGGTCCTATACTTTATTAAGAATTTTCTGTAGCTAATTTATCATGACTGTAACATACAGTCTACAACATTAGTTTCTAGGTTCAATTTTTTTAAATGACAATTAGAATTCCACATATAAGAAAAACATGATTGCATAAATCTAAGAAATGTATTTCAAAAGAAAACCATAATGCTAAAATTTTGTCATGTATTCCCACTAATCTAGATTAGACATAGTCATATTCAATATAGAATTTTTATCACGAGAAAATCTCAATTTTAAGTAGCTTTCTACACTGGTTCCATACATTCTCAAAATGCTCAACTCCTTTGAGTTTGCATACAAATCTCAAACACACTTTTATCATAGACTTATTCTTATGTTTTTATTTGGTCATTATCATAATAATATGTTCATGGATCATTCTATGGGTTTCACATATATTCTCCCTATGTAATGAATCCCAAAGTTTAGGTTTTCAATTTTCATATTCAAATTGAATTCACTAAAATCAAAATTTACATGCTTTTAATTTCACCAGTTTAATCTACCATGAATCGATTTTGTACTTAATTGATTCCTCTATGTTTTCCTAGGGTTTAATTCTTTCAAATCCTTTTTCCCATCAATGAAAAAAATTATAGATTGCACATAAAATTCATTGAACTCTCAATTATGATTTCACAACCAATCCTAATTCATTTAATTACCAAATTGAAATTATTTCTAATTTGTCTTTCATGTATATGATTCTAACTTGTTCAAAATATCAACTTGAAATTTGATAAAGCTACTAAAATGATTGAAGTGTGAACCCTTGAATTCAAATTGCACTTGCAATCTTTTCAAAATTCTCAAGAAATCCCCTCTAAGTGTGTTAGTAGTAAAAGATAATATGTTTTGAAGGAATTTTTTTTTATAAAAGATCTACTTTCAAAATCTCTCAAACCATAATTAGCAAAAACCCTAACTTAAGAAAATAATATTTAATTCACTAACTAAATTAATTTAAATAAAATAATATATTTCCCTTTATGCACTTCACTTCACAAAAATGATTATAATAAATATCTCTTTCCACTTCTATTTTAACATTAAAATCCTCTCGAAACTATTTTTGAGAAAATATTTTGAATAAAGAATTTGATTTAACTAATTATTCTAGTTTATAAATTCTAAAATTAATGTTTTTGATAAGGTAAGAGGGGCTTTTGAAATGTCCCTAACCCTTTTACAAAGAAAGAAAGAATTTCCAAAAGGCATAGTTGTAGTAAAACTTTGAGGATGAACTACAACAATAAAAAGCTAAGAAATATCATAACTTGACCTAGCAAGTCGTACACCCTTGGCCTGAGAACAAGTATGAGAAACATACTTTAGAAAAAATTTCTTCCTTCTTTGGACAAAGATCCATGAAACATCATTAACCCCATCCACCGGAATAGGAGATAGAGGAGGGGAAACTTTGTTCAAAACTTGAAAAGGGGGCGAATCTTGAAGAGAGAAATAGCTAGATAGGGAAGCCAATTGTTGAGAAACTACCATGTAGACAAGAGAAGGCTCACCACCACCAACCATAGAAATGGGGTTGGGATCCAAAGGAGTGGGATCCAAAATTAGTGACTTAGAAGCCTCTGAAATAGAAACTTCCTCAACCACATCCACCATAAGGTGTTCATGAAGAACATTTTTCCACCAAGATGAAGAATGTGAGACCTTCGAGCATGGGCAATTCATTACCAAATGTCCTAAATCAAAGCACCATTAGCATCGGAAGGGGATGCCTTCATAATCCATAGGCTAATTCCAAGAGTGGTCAAACACTTGCAAAACAACCTTTGTTGGGGGAGGAATAGACAAATCTAATTCCACTAATATTCTAGTATAGGTAGTGTGAGAGAAGATAGTAGTGGCTTCATCCAATATGATAAAATTTTCCATCGAGTTACCAATGCCTTTATAGAAAGAGTCATGCTAGAAACAAAGAGAAAGATTTGGTAGATGGATCCAAACTAGTAATTGATTGAAAGATTTGGTGAGAGGGTTAATAGTAGAAACCCAAGGCTCTAGAAAAAATGAGGAGAAACCATTTAAGATAACATTCTGATCAGAGACCAAATTGAAAGAAACTATAAAGAATCCTCTAGTACATGGGTAAATTTTAGTTTTCCCATCTATGAGAGGGCACTATTTCTCATAAATATAAATGTTTAGATCCTAATGTTGAGGTCACAATTTGTTGAATCTATTGATCAATCAATTTTGAAAAAAAATCCTCATTTGTTAACATTTCATCCCCTAACAATAAAATAGTGGGGAGGTAGAGTAGAAGGTTTCACCTTTCTCCCAATCATAGGAGTAACATGAACAAAGGTAGGGACAACACTCTTCTAAAGAGAAGAGAATCTAGTGTGATTCACATTAGCAAAACAACCAATCCTCGGATTTGTAGAAGAGGAACCCAAAACAATAGAATGCACTGCACCAACAATAGGGTGCTCATGTGAAAGAGGATCATCCAGCACACCAAGAGATCCAAGGTAAGAGTCACTTCCAAATCCCAAATGAGGTGTAACAAAAACCCCAACGACCGTACTAGAAGCCAAAGAGTCCACATAATGCATGAGCATATCTTTCTTACCAAAAGATTAATAATTTAAAATAAGATAATTGTAATTTCATTGTAATCTGACTTTACAATTTAAAAAATATATTAATTACTTATCTAATAATTTAGTTGTCTTGATTAATTTTTTCAAATAATTGGTTTACTTCACAAACCAAACCTAATCCACCTTCCTTAGTACTTGTTTAGTGTCAAGAATCACATGTTGGTATAGATACCTTAATATCAATGTTAGATATTAATAACCCATTTATCAACAATATTCTAAATTATCACATTTATCTAAATCATTAGTGTCTGTTTAATAATTTTAAAGCACATAAGCAACAAATGCAACTTTGTAGTCTCATATATCACAATCAATTCAAACCACATCCAAATTACAATAGAAGGAGAGAAGTACTAAAATAATCCCCTAAAAACTTAAGGGGGGATTTTCATTGCAAATTCAACACATTATATTAATTTAAGAAATTTTACTTGCTTTTAGTTTATTTAAGTTAAGTTAATAACCATTGTAGACATATAAAATTGACCACATCCTAATGACACATCTAATACCACTTGAACAACACCTTTTGACACCTTCCTAATCCCATCCTAACTGTTGGCAAGAGACGCTGCATAGCATTGATAGGTGTTGTCATTGATGGCAACTAAGATTTTTCTACACATCCGTAGTATAGTATCTGATCATACCGGAAGTTAGAATGATAATCTATCTAAGTCCAGGAGCCTAAAAAAGAGTATATAGCAGACTCTAGTGTTTTGGTTAGTGGATCTATCTAGTTAATCTTTATGTGTTATGAATCTGAAGAAGTGTAAAGGGACACTAGGACAATCTAAATCCAAGTTTTTAGCCTCCGATAATAAAGGGATCAAAAGTTATGAGCATCAGAATACTGGATCCTATTATGATAGAATAGACAGACTTATGTCAATCCTTGTGCGGACCTAATAGAAGTGTTTTGATGAACTATGTATGAGATAGAATGTTAGTGGCCAACATGTATGATGATCTACATGTGTTATTTTTGATACGCATCAATATTGGTGTATGGATCTAGCCAACAGAATAGACCTTTCTTAAAAAGTTCAAAGTGTTGTTGTTTCCAACTGGCAAGTGATTGCAATTCAAGATAAGGATATATATAGCCGATGATTGTGGATATTTTGGGCGTACGTGTGTGAAAAAGGGTGTATGTGGAGAAGGAGCAGAAATATGATATCTGAATGAAGGCAGAATAAAGAGAAGAGCAAAATAAAGATGAAGTGTTCAAAGTCAGTATTTGCACTTAACCAGAACTGATCTCTAGCATTGGCAGATGCATCTTACTAGTTCAAAATCTCTATAAATCTCTTGTAATCCTTTCTGTAGGCAGTGACCCTCCACTTGATCAGTGAGCTCGGGGTAGTGAGCCCGAATGCATGTGCATTCCCATTTGTAAATACTTTTAACAAGGTATTAATTCTTGTGGGTTAACCCCCACCGTGGTTTTTCCCTTAACCGGGTTTCCACGTCAAAAATCTTGGTGTCAAGTGTGTTATTTAATTTCTGCTTATGTGATGCTGAAATGTTTATTTTGTTAATTTGATTATAAGTGGTAAAGATAGATTAAAGGAAGAAAAATTGTGAATAAGTGACAACTGATTCACCACCCTCTCAGTTGTCTGGACCTAATCCAACAATTGGTATCAGAGAAAGGATCCTTAGAGATGCCTAACATCTTAAGGAAAAGATCTTGGAAGAAGATTCAAATGGGTTCATTAAGAGATCTTCAATCATCCCTAGAAGAACTTGCTCAATCTAAAACAAAAATTAGTAATCTAAGAGGTGAACTTAAAGATGTTGATGACACCATTGAAATGTTATAAGATAAATTAAAGAAATCTATGCATTTCTACTGAGTGGGCACATCTCACTCTTGGATGGAATGAAGAATACTTGGGCATCTGAACTTGGGCAATTAAAAACTAGTTTTGCAGACATTCTCAAGTTCATGTAAGTAGAATTTGATTTGTTGTACATATGCAACAGTATAAACATAACCTTTTTTGAGAATTTTGGCTTGCGGATCCCACCCTTTTTCATTGATGTCAAAGGGGGAGTTAAGGATAGTGAAAAATGAGGTATTCAACATAGGGGAAGTACCAGATCAAGTGAAGGACTCCTAGGTACAAAGAAAGGGGGAGTAGCTCTAAGACACTTAGTCATTTTTCACTAAGTGTTGCCATCAATGCCAAAGGGGGACATTGTTGGCAAGAGACACTGCATAGCATTGATAGGTGTTGTCATTGATGACAACTAAGATTGTTCCACACATTCGTAGTACAATTTCTGATCCTACCGGAAGTTAGAATGATAATCTATCTAAGTCCGGGAGCCTAAAATAGAGTATATAGCAGAGTCCAGTATTTTGGTCAGCAGATCTCAACAGTTAATCTTTATGTGTTGTGGATCTGAAGAAGTGTAAAGGGACAGCAGGACAATCTAAATCCATTTTTTTAGCCTCCGATGATAAAGGGATCAAAAGTTATGAGCATCAGAATACCAAATCCTATTATGACAGAACATGCATACTTATGTCAATCCTTGTGCGGACCCAATAGAAGTGTTTTGATGAACTGTGTATGAGATAGACTGTTAGTGGCTGATATGTATGATGATATACATGCATTATTTTTGGTATCCATCAATATTGGTGTATGGATCTAGCCAACAGAATAGACCTTTCTTAGAAAGTTCAAAGTGTTGTTGCCGACTGGTAAGTGATTGCAATTCAAGATAAGGATATATATAGCTGATGGTTGTGGATATTTTGGGCGTGTGTGTGTGAAAAAGGGTGTATGTGAAAAAGGAGCATAAATCTGATATCTGAATGAAGGCAGAATAGAGAGAAGAGAAGAATAAAGATTAAGTGTTCAAAGTTAGTATGTGCACTTAACCGAAAATGATCTCTAGCATTGGCAGATGCATCTTACCAGTTCAAAATCTCTGTAAATCTCTTGTAATCCTTTTTGTAGGCAATGAACCTCCACTTGAGAAGTTAGCTAGGGGCAGTGAGCTCGAATGCATGTGCATTCCCATTTGTAAATACTTTTAACAGGGTATTAATTCTTGTGGGTTAACCCCCACCGTGGTTTTTCCCTTAACCGGGTTTCCACATCAAAAATCTTGGTGTCAAGTGTGTTGTTTATATTTTTGCTTATGTGATGCTGAAATGTTTATTTCATTAATTTGATTATAAGTGGTAAAGATAGATTAAAGGAAGAAAAATTGTGAATAAGTGACAACTAATTCACCCCCTCCCTCTCAATTGTCTGGATCTAATCCAACACCTAACCACATACATATTAGTACTAACTAATTAGATAAATTATATTTATTTAATTAATTAGGATTATCCTTTTAACAATCCCTCCATCAAATTAATTTAAAATAATTAAACTAATTTCCCACATTCCTCTCAACTAATTAATTAAATAATTTCATTATTTGATTAATTTTCCTAAAGTTCTAAATTCTAGTCTAATCCTCCAATTATCCTAATCAAATCCCATCTTTATCCATTATCCCCAAATAAATGAATTAAAAATGAAGAAGTCACATGGCTAGCTAAAGGTTGTTTAGATTCATTGAACGTAGACACTCCCACAAAATTTAAACTAAATTTATATCTCCACTATCCATTTCCATACTACATCTTTTAATCCTAGCCATTCACATAAGGATAAGCCCTAGAATCTTCTATTCTTTCCCCAATTTTTCTCATTCAATCTTATCTATCAATTCTAATCAAATCCTCACCCTTTATCCTCTCAAACCAAACCCTTATCATGTACATCAATCATCAAGTCCCACTTGATGGTTTCTCATGCACCATAATCTCTCAATCAACCTCATCCATTGATCTTTACTCTTCTCAATCTGTAAATCAACCCTCATCCTCAACCAAGAAAAGAGGAGGAAAGGAGAAGAATCTATAGGTGCATGTTGCTAATTTAAAGAGTGACCAACATCTCTACATAAAACATCCAAGAGTATATCCAACACATCCAAGGTTTGCATATGGTAATAGTTTGTTGATTTTCTATTGTATTTTCATTCCTTATTTTCTCTAAGGTATTCGTAGGTTTGGAATAGGAATCTTAGATTTTAATTAGTTTCTTATTATTTTAATTTCAAATCTAGGGTATACAACTATCTTTAATTTTTTTAAATAAATATCCCTAAAATTGCATCTCCACATCTTTACGTTATTGTGTCCACTAGTACCAACAATCACACCATAAAGTGCAATGAGTATGCCGGTAGGTAGTACTAAGCTAGTTTGATAAATATTTTATGAATTTTATAAAAATTATCTTAAATTTATGTTGAAATTTTGTTAGGCATATTATCATGCATGCCATCTTTTAAAGACATATATGTGCATTTAAATAATCATACATAAAATGCAAGGTTATAGGTTGATTTAAAGAACTAGTTCTTAGGATCAAGAAATGACTTATAGGTTTATGGATTACCTAAAAACTTATAGTAACATTTGATTATCTACATGAATACCTAGAGGGTGAATCATGAGCACCCAATAGTGACATTGAAGCATTTATAATGATGGAGTGAACCAATATATGTTTGCTAACAATTTAGAATTAGTATTAGATCATTGACAACATAAAACAATATAAAATTCCTTGAGAAGATCATTTGTTTAATGCATTAACAACCAATATAGAATATATGAGCCAATAGTGTATGCCCCCACTATTTTTTTAGATCTTTAGCCTCTACGTTCTTAAATAAGAAGTCTATGAACAAAGATGATCGTGATGTTGGGTCAATTAAATATTGTCATGCTATTTTTTATTTCCTCATTTTTCTAGTAGCAAGATCTTAATTAGGCCACATTTGATGGATTTAATGGCCACTCATTTAATTATTGTGTTGTTGTTTGATAACTGAAACTTTTGGCATAGTTAATATTTTTTAAAGTGTGTTTTATAGAAAATTTGTAATTAGGTAACATTTTATGCTCACAATTGTTATTGTTAGCTTAACTAGCTCATAGTTTACATTCTAACTCAAATGTAAGACCTCTTGGTCCAAGGGTTACATCATGTCAATGAGGCCCTAAGTTTGATTGTTTTATTTAGACAT
This sequence comes from Cunninghamia lanceolata, assembly GCA_027924645.1. Lineage (NCBI taxonomy): Eukaryota > Viridiplantae > Streptophyta > Pinopsida > Cupressales > Cupressaceae > Cunninghamia > Cunninghamia lanceolata. The sequence continues at coordinate 2,073,835 of BSBN01000195.1, forward strand.
GTTATGTTAAAATAGAATCAAAATTTTAGAAAGGCCATCACAAAATATATATCTAGTCTATAATATAAGTATTTTTAAATAAGATATGTTTAGGACATAAAGGGAAATTCTAAATGGATAAAGATCACAAAAAAATGTTGGATAGAAAGGGTCAAGCTTCAAATGTAGGCCCCATCAATCTTCGTAGCACCTCATGCATAGACTATGTGCCAAATAAGAGTAGCCCTAGTTCTTTAAAATGTTAAAGCAAGTTTTATGTCTAAATATCTTATATTTATTTTTTATTCTGTTATATCTGGTCACTATATGATATACTCAATATAGTAGGCAAATCACAATGAAAATTTAAAGATTATAAGTTTCATTTTTTAAGTCATTTTTAAAGATCTTTTTGGGTAAATTTCAATGGATTTTTTTGGTGAAAGTAACTCCTTCCATGGAGAGATATCATCACTAAGAAGTGATTTATGTTTTCTATATACATTTGTTTCAAAATAATCTCAATAGAAGTACCAAATTCAACAAATAGGTGTTAAATGTGATCACCTCGTCATTGATTACATATTCATATTCCTAACATGTACCAAAATATGAGTTGAATAAAAGAATTGACTAAAGTGAATAAATTTTTTTTTGTCAAATATGTTGTATATGATGGTGTACTTGCACTTCAAGCTCTTGGGAATGTATTCCAAACTCTTTGGAATAAATCTCCACATTACATATTTGGAAATGTGAGGTGCTCTATTGAATGCCCAAACCAAAATAGCATCTCTATAGCATGCTATGGACATACATTGAAGCATATGAAAATGGGAGCTTAATTCATTCGGGTTGGATGTAATTGTCAATGCACCATTAGATGTGTACGCAAGTTGTCAAACCATACATAAGGTATGTGCTCAAATTAAAGAAACACCTTACAGAAATGTGGTTCCATTAAATACAATGAATCACTAAAAAAACAATTTACATGTGCATTCTATTTATACATAGTTTTAGAATGTAAGTACATGTCATAAAATGTTGCCACCTTCACCCCCACACGAATTATAGGTTTGCCACAACTTACTATAATTAATAGGTTGTTTTAGTTGCATGTAAACCTTCACAAGAAATAGGTATGATTGCATGGAAGGATTTTGTCACTATAAGTGTATCTATCATTGGTTGATAGGTTTGGAGAAAGGAAAAAAAATGTAGCTAGATTTCTAAACAAAGACAAGAAAGCACTAATGAAAACTGTTGGTGTATAACTCACATGAGTTATTCCTAACATAACCATAGTTACGTAGTTTTCCTCACATGTGGGAAGACTAAGTCCTCTTGTTGAGTCGTTAGTAGATGTGTCACCTCATATTCAGCAGATCGCTGCTACATTTGAGGGTGGTTGAACCTTGAGCTATTCTCTTGGTTCCATTTTCGCCACCTCTCCTATTCTCGTGGAGTATTGTTTCTCAAACTTCACCTATTTATACCTCATCGGTTGTAAAGCAATTCAATTCATTTTCAATATATTGCATTTGTGTGTGATCTCTAATCCATTGATCTTGGACTTCCACTCACACATGGTATCAAAGTGATTGGAATAGCACCAAATCATTTGCTCATTGACAACATCTCCATTGGCGAATCTTTGCAACCTCTCTTGTACGCTAGGCTCAATCTGGCCTTCTACCACTACATTTTAAGGAGGTAAAAATTGGTTTTCAAATCAGATTTGAAATGTTTTTTTCATAGGTTATAAATCATTATTGGAGAGCTCATCGACTCTCACCATAGTGAGGTCGAATCATTGTTGGAAAGCCTCACACAGAGGCTTTTTTATCTAGTTTTCGTGCCTCCCAAAGAGGCAGACTTATATTGGTTATGTACCTCATAGAAGAAGTTGAACTTTGTGCTTGTGATGCCTCAATGAAGGAGGCCAATCCCTCTTCTCTTAGCTACCTGTTCAAAGGCCGAAATCGGCCTATTGCTGCAGTAAACGGTGCTCCACGAGGGCCGATTCTCTCTGCCAATCGACGGAGTCCTCAAACAAATAACTACCTACCTAGCACGTCACCCATTCCATGGAATCCAAATACCACGTAAAATTTTATTTTCAAGCACATTGAAATTTTTTTTAAGGTGTATTTTTTTTGCATATGCAAAAAATTGTGAAGGGTATAACTTTTGCATACGATCTCGTAATCGAGTCATTCAAAAGGCAAAAGTGCCTAATTTTTTGTCCCCTATCATTATAGCATGTGAATGTACTATCATTATAAAGTGCCAAATTAAGCTAGGTTTAGGGTTCTTAAAAACAATTCATCTCAAATTGCAAGCTTGTTGGGAGAGAAACAAAAATGGAATGTATTGTTGTATGATATCATGCAGTATTTATAAAGTGCTGCTTTAAGGGGGCTAGATAAGAAAGAAGAGTACACACAATCACTTCTTCTAATAGGGATAAAAAGAGATAAAAATGCCTCCATCTAAAACAGAGTTAAACCGATGGGTCATAAGTTCAGTTGTTGGTGATCATATGTCACCATTTCTAGAAATGTTCATAAAAATAGAACCTCAAGACTTTAATGAACCAAAGGTATTATGATGTTGGTGGTAAAGGCACAGTTGAACTAGGGAATGGTATTCTAAATAATGTATACTACATTCCTGGTTTATTTAGAAATTATCTCTCAGTATATGCACTTACCAATTTTGAAAAGATGGTAGAATTCACTGTAGATGCTGCCCTCATCAGAGAGTCCAAAAATAGAAAACTAGTTGTAATTGGTAAAGTCTGTCATCCAAAAGCCTGCTTCATATTTTCAATCAATCATGAAAATTGGGAATTGTATATGTTGGAGTCCAGGACAACACTAAGAGAGGGGGGTGAATTAGTGTTGTATAAATTCTTAACTTTTTGCAAACTTTATCTTACAAGACAAATAGAGAGGAAGACATTAATGATTTGTTGAGCTCATATGCACGACTGATAATGAAAGATGTAAATCAAAAACTTATAAGCAAAGCACAAATATGCACACATATAGATGAAGACAACTTGAATCAAGACACATGCTTTTCATGAGTGGAAAACCCTCCTGGGGTAGAAAAACCACTCCAAAACTGCCTCACTGGCTTAACTCTGAAAAAATCTTTACAAGCCTCACTAGCTGATATATGTGTCTCACTAACCTACAAGTCTCATTGGCATATTGAAAGTCTCACTGACATATATGATGCCTCACTAGCAAAAATACAATCACCATGATCAATATATAAAGTCTAGTGTGCAAAAATTGATTGCATCTGAAATTGATTTGCACCATTCAAATACAATCTATCAAATCATCTGCAATGTATAATTTGATCATTTCTTTCAATCCTCCATGAAATCACCTGAATCATTTGTAATTCCTTCATCAAGAACATTTCACAAAATATGTCTTTTTCACTGCAAATTGGTTCATTCAATCATTCATCATTCATCTCTATTTTCTTTTCAATTGAATCTTCATAAAATTTTCTACAACACTACATATTGATCTCAGACATCCACAGTTCATCAAAACACTTGCATATATATAAGATTAAAAAAAAACCTTTGATCTTCCAACTTGTTTGCATTTTCATTATCTTCAAATTTTCATTCACCTCAAGAAAGATAATTTATCCTTGCACCTGAAACAAAAATCACATTATTTCACCTTCCTCAATCTACAAAAATTAGGAGTTAGAAATTATAAAATGTCATTTATTTCGGCACAAATAATGTCTCTGCAAAAATCCTTTCATATTCTTCAAAAAGATTATCTCTTCCATCTGAAAAATCAAACCTGTTCATCTTCTCCAAAATGATATTAAATAAAATCTTCAAGTCATTCTGCCCCTTAAAAAAATCTTCAATTTGTAAAAATCCCATCTGCAAATAATTTTTACCAATTTGATCTCTTAAATTGCCCTAAAAAAAAAATCAATTACCAAAAAAAATCCTCTTCAAATTCTTCTTTGCAAATATGATCTTCATAGAAAACCATTCTTTTGCCCTAAAAATAAAATAAAATCTCTCTCATTAAAAACATTTATCTTCCTGTGCAAAAAAAATTCAATAATATCCTTTAAAATCAATCAATAAATCTTCTTTAAATTCTCTGCCCAAAAATCTTCTCAAAAAGATTAGAGAAAAAAAAACATTTTAAATAAATTCTCTTGTAAAGAAACTTTTCTCCTTTAAAAACTTTCATTCACGGGAGTAAAAAAAGAGAGATTTTTTATTTTTAAAGAAACTCAAACAAAGCTGCCTTAATAATAGACTTTATTCCAGCAAATAAGGAGACCTTTTATTTTCTTGAAAATAGCTTATAAAAAGTTGTCATAAAAAGGCCGCCTACATGGGAGTTGAATTTAAAAAAAAAAATCAAAATAAAGCCATTTATATGGCATTCGAACCACTAATCTCTTGATTGCTTTTTGTGGGGACTGGTTTCAAGATGTTTAAGAGACCCTTTAGTAGGTAGATTTAAGTGACATTACCTCCACTACCAGGTCAACTCCCATTTAAAACAAAAGTGTATCTCATTTGATATGGGCATAAAAGAATACTTTAGACATTAAATCTAATGATTTAGGGTCTTAAGTAAAGCAATAGATTAAATAAGGAGTTAAACAATTCAAACATGTAATAAGATCTTAGATGTTGCAGAGCCAGAGATTAGGAAGTGTAGGCAAAAATTTAGATGACAAGACTTTAATAAAGGAGTGTAGGAAGACATTAGGATTTAGACAATTATACTTCAAAAACACCAACTTGTTTCAAACTCCAACTCTTCATCAAAGAGACTTGATCGCTTATTCTTCAGAAATTGCTCATATCTCAGCCAAGAATGGTATCAACCCACATGATATTAAGACCAATATGCCAAACAAGAACAACTGTCTCCAGCACTAACAAGTTATCATTACAAACAATATATTGTCTCTGCATTAAACCTCTATCACCTAACCAACCTTGAAGATCTATGCACAAGATCAACCACAACTTTATCAAATAACAAACACTCTACATCCCTAAAATATTCTTTGCAAGTACCACTGATCAAACAAGTCCTGAAGAACCATAAACCTATACTTGATGAGGACATCATGAAACCTTCCATCATTTCACATCCTATGCATCCTGCATTTCTTAGACCTCTGCATCTCCTGACTTAACCATGAAGCAACTTGTACTTTGCATTGAAACATACATGAACATGCATCCTTAACAGGATCCTATATCTAATCTCACAAACACATCTTTGATTACCTTTGAACACCTTGTTTCTCCTATCCAGATAACATCCTGAACAAATAAACGAGATGAACACTTTGAGCTATGAGCTATGTGATCCAAAACATCAACACATGTTAGCAAGATAATAAACTCCATCACCTGTATCAACTTTCAAGAGAACAACACTAGAATACAAATGACATGTTCTGATAAACAACTAAAGAACAACAACACCATTGATAATCAACACACCATCTGAAAGGTATACACTAATCAAGCCAACTCAACTGACAACATCCTTATTAAAGGCATAATCAACACATTTATCCTATCCAAATGAACAACTCCTGATTGATGTTCCTGATAGAGTGAACAACTGTGAAAGACATGATCCTGAACAACCTAGGTCAATAGTGCAAGTCCTAATGATACCTTGTGAAGATGCACACTAATTCAACACCCTCAATACCTTTTTGACATCAATTACAAACAACTACCATTAGTATATACACTAAATTATAAAGTATAATGGGGGAACAATCACTTCTCAAAGAATCACACATATTCTTTATCTCATTCACATGTGCGCATATGCACATCCTTTTATCAATCTTCAGTATACCAACTTCTGTACACATTGGAGATGATTTGTCTAATTTTCTGAATATTCAGAAAATTCAGAATTTGCAACATATTTTGCTTGGAGAGTTCTCAACAACAACATCTGGGTCTACATCAGCATCATCATCATCTAGAGGGGCCATCTAAAGTCATATTTAGAAAATTCATAATTTGCAACATATTTTGCTTGGAGAGTTCTCAACAACAACATCTGGGTCTACATCGGCATCATCATCATCTAGAGGGGCCATCTAAAGTCCTCTCTTTAGGAGGAAAGTTTTTTCCCATAGGGTTTTCTTTTTTTCTCCATTTTATGAGAGATGTTTTGTAAATGAGTTGTAATGCCCCGCCATGAATACCTTAGAGAACATCAAAATTGAATTGTTTATGTTTAATAAACAATTCATAATTTTCCTTTAATAAGCAATTATTTAACTTTAACTTGAAATTAATCTTTTTTTAATGAAATACTAACCAGACTTAGATCAACATTACTAATTGGATAACACAACCTACAAGATGATACCTGACCTTCATACAGGACCACAAGACATGACCACGACGCAGGAAACAAACAATTCAACAGACAATAATGACTAGATGTGATACCAAATACTCATTCTCTTCGAGGATATTGACTGAGTAGGGAACCTTAGGTTAACTCTGATCAACAATTCCATTGTCTAGGGCAAGCTCAAACCTGCTAGTTCAGGTGGAGTTGATGCCCAGTACCTGCATCCTACAGCAAACCATAAGGTTGAACATATATATATACAAACATGAAGTCATATGCACAGTGAATGGAAGTTGCAGTGTGGCAGGGTACTCGAACATGACTAATGCGACACTATTCCGTTCACATAAACACATCAATAAATGACTATATTACACATAATCTTCTAGTGCTTTTCAACAAGATAAAATATTCAATTACATAACGATCTAATACATCCATTACCAGAAATGCATCATAATCATAATCAAATAACACATAGAGCTGAAATTAAAATAATCTATAACATCTAATATGTACATCAAACTGCGAAAACATAAAATATCAATAATCAAACATCATCAAACGTCATCATAGCAATAGGTCCATAATCAACTAGCATACTAACAGAGAATCCATCATCCAATAGAACATCATAATGTCCAGTCCTACTAGGAGAACCATCAGTCCGACAGAAGGCAAGGTGAGGGGCATTACATGAGTACCTAAAATGATGCACAACCGGGACTCATCTAATAAACCTACCTAAGCTATGCTTAAGGGGGGCTGTTGGTGTATAACTCACATGAGTTATTTCTAACATAACCATAGTTAGGTGGTTTTCCTCACATGTGGAAAGACTAAGTCCTCTTGTTGAGTCGTTAGTAGATATGTCGCCTCATATTCAACACAACGCCGCTACATTTGAGGGTGGTTGAACCTTGAGCTATTCTCTTGGTTCCATTTTTGCCACCTCTCATATTCTCGTGGAGTATTGTTTCTCAAAATTCACCTATCAGTTGTAAAGCAATTTAGTTCGTTTTCAATATATTGCATTTGTGTTTGATCTCTAATCCATTGATCTTGGACTTCCGCTCACACACAAACAATGCCAATGCAAATTCAACGTTTTAAAAGCTTTGGGTTCTCTTAGTTTACTATCAAATAATCTATCTTCGAGCCAAATGGTCATCTAGCAATGGAAATTATAGGCATTTACGACCAAAGAAGAAAATACTTAAAGGAATAAGAGCAAAACTTAGAAGAATAAGAGCAAAAGACAAGAAGTAGGGAGGAGATAAAATCTCTGCCTTTCCCAAGAGAACTCAAGGTTCGATGACGTGTTCCTTTCAACCAAAAACATACCAAGATAATAATATAAGACTTATTCTTAAACATCATCGACTAATTGTTAACTTCTATTCACAAGTGTTAAAAATTTTTGTATAGTTACACTACTATCAGTATTCGCCCAGCTATCCTTGCCCGCTGGAGCTCTAGTGGTAAAAAATAAAGTGAGTACATGTCTGGACAAGAATGATTTTACAGTCTTGCAACCTCTGTGAAGAACTATCAACTGTAAATCTTGTAATTTCACCATTTAGGAATGAATCATCACGATGTCTGATGCCTCGATTCGGCTAAGATTTACAAGTTGAATAATCGCACACAGGTACAAGTTAAGTCATTAAAGAAGTTAACAAAAATGGAACGGGAATATAATCAGAAACTGGGTGAAGAGGCTCAGATTTCTTGTAATGTACGGGACGGTGTGGATGTATTCCAAGCTCGCTGGAATGAATGTGCGGCTGGTAATTTGAGCTCTTTTATTGAACGCCTCTCATTTCATCTTCCATGGAAAAACGCAAGCCAAGAAAATGAACGTGCGGGCCATGTGATTGGCAACTAGGTATTCCCGCATGTGAAAGCCAACTGCAGGATAAGGAAGCACAAGTTCAACTTGGTCCAACGGCAAAGAAGTTTTCCCCTATATAAGGAAGCCAATCCCATCTACTTCTGCAATGAAAAGCATTTATTGCCAAGCATGGAGAGTGGCGGAATGAGAGGGGCCGTAATTGTATTGATGGTTGCTCTACTCTGGAGCGGGGCATACGCAGGAAATATAAACATTTATTGGGGCCAAAATGGCAACGAAGCTTCTCTTGCAAACACCTGCTCAAGCGGCAACTTCAAAATTGTGCTAATCTTGTTTCTGACAATGTTTGGCAACGGGCAGACGCCGGTGCTCAACCTGGCAGGCCACTGCGATCCTCCCTCAGGAGGATGTAAATGGCTGAGCGCTGACATTGAATCCTGCCAGTCCAGCGGCGTAAAGGTGTTTCTGTCCGATGTGCTGCCTGAGATCCAGGCCTCCCCACAATATGGAGGAGTCATGCTGTGGTCCAAGTTCTGGGATGAGCAAACCAATTATAGCTCGTCAATTAAAGCTTCCATAATAAGGAGGCCAATGCTTGTTGAGGTGCCTACTGTTAATTTCTTATAACCCAGCGACAGATGAATTGCACAATAAATTCATAGAATAGAACCTCTATCTAATTTATAACAATTAATACTCTGGGTTAAATAACAACAAATAACAGTGGAAGCAAAAATAACAAGAAGCCATACACAAAGAGACAATAACACAGATATAACCAGGAAACCCCAATATGGGGAAAAACCTGCAAATGTTGGATCTTCTATTCAGCCTCAACAACAAACTTTCCACACATAATACAATCCAATGTTGCTACAACAATCTTACATATATAGCCCTACTGATGCAAGAGAAAAGAAACTTTCCTTGCAAGACTTGGCTTTCCTTACACATAAAATCACTCTTGGTGTTATCTCCACCTCACAACTCAAGAAACATTCTATTAATAAAATAGAAATCATGTTGTTGCTAAATATCCAACTCGAGTTGCCCTTAAGCAACTTCCACCCTCCACACGGGCCCACCTTCCAAGCTACAAAAAATCAACACTCCCTCTTAGCGAGGAAGGTGTTCTGCACAACACCCAGCTTATCCCTGAAGAATTCAAACTTACTCTTCATTAAGGGCTTGGTCAGGATATCTGCTATCTGGTCGTCAGTAGGAATGGATTGGAGCTTCACTGTCCCCTCCTCCACACAATCTTTGATGAAGTGGTACTTGATCTCAATGTGCTTCAACTTGTCATGAAACACTGGATTCTCAGAGAGTTTGATACAACTCTGATTATCACAGTAAATGACTATAGGATCTAACTCCTGATCAAAGAGCCCAGCTAGAAGTTTTCGAAGCTAGATAGCCTCACATGTAGCCATACTGGCTGCCATATACTCAGCCTCCACAGAACTCAGTACAACTGACTTTTGTTTCCTACTGTACCAAGAGACTGCTCCTGATCCCAAATTGAAACTGCACCCTGAAGTGCTCTTCCGATCAGCTGTATTGCCTGCCCAATCTGCATCAGTGAACCCCTCAAGCTTCACTCCATCCTGTTGAAAATACTTCAGCCCATAATCAATTGTGCCTCAGAGATACCTCAAAACATGTTTCGCAGCTATCCAGTGCACACGTTTACGTTCCACCATAAATTGACTCAGTGAGTTCACTGCAAAATAAATGTCTAGCCTGGTGTTGACCAGATATAAAAGAGAGCCTATCAACTGTTTGTATAAAGTTGGGTCCACTGCCTCTGATCTAGAAGCATCAATCTTCTTCCAGTTGGTCACAAGTGGCGTGGACATGGGCTTACAGTCCTCCATCCTGAATCGCTTCAGGATATCAATTGTGTACTTCCCTTGTCCAAGGAAGATCTCTCCCTCTTTCTGCCACAACTCTAATCCTAGAAAGTAGTGCATCAATCCTAAGTCCTTCATCTCAAACTCTCCTGCAAGATCCCGCTTGCAGTGGGCTATGAGCTCCTCTGACCCTGTGAGAAATAGGTCATCAACATACAACACCAATATGAGAAGTTCATCCTTCACCTGAACATAGTACAAGTTTGGATCTGCCTCACTCTTGATGAAGCCCACGCTCTGCAAGTAACTATCAATACATGAATACCACGCCCTGGGAGCCTGCTTGAGCCCATACAATGCTCTTCTCAACCTGCATACATGAGAATCCCTCCCATGTGCTTCAAATCCTTCTGGATGTTCTATGTAAATCTCTTCCTCAATCTCTCCGTTGAGGAAAGCCATCTTTACATCCATCTGGTGAATCCTCCAACCCATCTGTGCTGCTATAGAAATGATAGCTCTTATGGATGAGTACCTAGCTACTGGAGCAAAAGTCTCATCGTAGTCGACTCCTTCCTTCTGAGAAAACCCCTTAGCCACAAACCTAGCTTTGAATTTTTCCACACTACCATCTGTAGCATGCTTAATCTTATACAGCCATCTCGAGCCCACCACAGACTTACCTTCTGGCCGAGGTACTACCTCCCACATGCTATTCTTCATGATGGAAGAATATTCTTTGACCATGGCATCCCTCCATACTTGGTGCTTGGATGCTTCCTAAAAGCTGGAAGGTTCCTCTTCAATTAATTCACTCATAAGTGCCACATAATCAGAATAACGTTTGGGAGCTTTCCTCTTTCTGTTTGAATTCTGTGGGTCACCAACATACTCTTGGGCCTCTCTCAGTGTCTGCTCAGCCACTCTATTTCTCTTCTTCTCAGTAATAGGAATCTGAGGCTGAGGAATTATTTGTTTCTCTTTCTGATCAACTTGCTCAGCCTACTTGCTCTTCTCTCCAGCTTGCGGGATTGAAGTTTGAGGGATTTGTTCTGCCTGAACCGTAGGTGATTGCTTCTCCTCATTTATCAAACTGCTAGACTTTTGAAGAGCCCTCTCTTCCTCAAACTTCACATCTCTGCGAACTACTATTTTCCTAAGAGCAGGAATGTAAACTTGATAGGCCTTAGAAGTTTCACTGTACCCAACAAGGATACCCTTCTCTGCAGTTGGTTCCAATTTGGTTCTCTTCTCCACAGGAATGTGACAATACACAAGGCATCCAAAGATGCGAATGTGCCCCAAATCTGGTTTCTTATCGGTGAACGCCTCTTCTGGAGTCAATTTGCCCAACACTTTGTGAGGGCTCCTATTTTGCAAATACACAGCTGTATTGCAAGCTTCTGCCCATAAGAACCAAGGTAGATCCTGATCATGAAGCATGGCCTTGGCTGCTCCAACTATAGCCCTAATTTTCCATTTAGCAACCCCATTCTGCTGAGGGTTGTACAGAACTGTCAACTCTTTCTTAATACCTTCTTGAGTACAAAAATCTTTGAAGGCATTCGAGGTATACTCGCCTCCATTATCAGACCTCAGTATCTTGATCTTCCTCCCTGTTTGGTTCTCCACAAGAGCCTTAAACTCTTGGAACCTACTGAAGACCTCATCTTTGTTCTTCAAAAAATATATCCATGTCTTCCTAGAGAAGTCATCAATGAAAGTAACATAATAATCATACCCATTCAAGGATACTGTTGACATGGGCCCACACACATCTAAGTGTACAAGATCCAAAATCCCTTTGGATCTAGTGTCGTTTCTTGGAAAACTAGTCTTGGCATATTTCCCAAGAGCACAACCCTTGCACACTTCATGGTTTTCTGTCTTCATCTCAGGCAGCCCCGCCACTATTTCCTTGAGCACATTAAGTGCTCCATGGTGAAGATGAGCCATCCTCCTATGCCACAATTCTCCTAGCCCTCTACAGTTTCTTACCAACACATGTACTGGCTCAAACTGTAACCGAAACAAGCTTCCATGCCTGACTCCAATCACTTTTGCAACCTTGGAATCCTTGGGATGAATATAGACTTTGCCCCTTTCAAAGGTTATGATGTAACCCTTGTCCTCCAAGGTAGAAACCGAGATTAAATTCTTTGTCATGCCAGGGACATACAACACATCCTCCACCAACAAGGGTTTGCCAGAGTCCCTCTGAAACTTGACGGTGCCAATACCAGTTGCATGGTACTTGGCATTGTCTCCAAGTTCAATATAGAAATCCAGCTTCTTCTCCTCCAACTTGGTGAAGCATTCTCTGACTCCCGTCATGTGGCAAGAAGCCCCACTGTCAATATACCACACCCCTATTGGCAATTGAACTTGAGAGATAGACAATGAGTGAAAACTCATTCTCAAATCATGATGCAAACTCGTCCACCTCTGCTATGGCAGCAACTTGCTTCTTCTGCTTGTCCTTATTTTTCTTATTCAGACATTGACTGGCATAGTGACCCATTTGATGGCAGCAAAAACATTTTATCTTGCTCAGATCTTTCTTCTTCCCATTCTTGGAAGAACCTTCCATTTGCCATTTATTGGACTTTTGCTTTCCCTTTCTTGCAAGAGCAAGATTTTCTTCATCTTGACCCTTCTTTGTCTGATCTCCTCGATGAGCACCTTCATGGATCTCTTCCTAAATGAAATCATCCCAAAGCCTCATCCAATTAGGTAGCTGATCTCTGCCAACAACACACTTGACAAACACTTCCCAGTGCTTCAAAAAATTGTTCAAGGCTATACGCACCAACTCATCTTCATCAATCATCTCTCCAACAGCAGCCAGCTCATCACTGACCTGTGTCAGCTTGGACAAGTAAGAGGTCACGCTCTCGCCTTTAGACATCTTGGTGTTATGCAATTTGTCCTTTAGCATCATCTTACGACTCTGATAGTCGCTCTGATAAAGTTTTGTGAGCGAATCCCACATCTCCTTGGCGGTGTCTTTCCTCGATAGATGAGGAATTAGATGATCTCTTACCCCATCCAAGATAATCCTCTGAGCCTTGGCCTCCTTGACTTCATGCGAATCTAGGGCAATAGGATCATTTGTTGGTGGTGTCACCTTCGTACTAGTATAGATCCACAACCTATTCTCCTTGAGAACGGATGTAATCTGAACCTTCCACTGTAAGAAGTTGGATGCACCCTCAAGCCTATCCTCATATCGAACATTGGTTGCCATAGCCACAGAAGAAACTGGAGATGAAAATCTGAATTTTTTTTTTCTTTAAAATCTGTGTCACAAATCTTGGCTTCGTATTCAGAGTTTAGAGCTTTGATACCATGTTAATTTCTTATAACCCAGCTATAGATTAATTGCACAATAAATTCACAGAATAGAACCTCTATCTGATTTATAACAATTAATACTCTGGGTTAAATAACAACAAATAACAGCGGAAGCAAAAATAACAAGAAGCCATACACAAAGAGACAATAACACAGATATAACCAGGAAACCCCAATATGGGGAAAAACCTACAAATGTTGGATCTTCTATTTAGCCTCAACAACAAACTTTCCACACATAATACAATCCAATGTTGCTACAGCAATCTTACATATATAGCCCTGCTGATGCAAGAGAAAAGAAACTTTCCTTGCAAGAGAAAAGAAACTTTCCTTGCAAGACTTGGCTTTCCTTACACATAAAATCACTCTTGGTGTTATCTCCACCTCACAACTCAAGAAACATTCTATTAATAAAATAGAAATCATGCTGTTGCTAAATATCCAACTCGAGTTGCCCTTAAGCAACTTCCACCCTCCACACGGGCCCACCTTCCAAGCTACAAAAAATCAACACCTACTTTGGCTTCTCTCTGAAAAAGAAAAATGTAGTAACGCTTAAATAACACTTACTCTCTGAGGAGTGGAGATAAGATATATAATAACAGGCGCCACTTGTAGTGTTGTTAAAAAAGGTGTTTTTTTTTGGCTGGATAAGAGTTGAGGATGAGTAACCTTTAAATAAAACTTACTCCTCATGAGTGGAGATAAGACATATAATAACTTTACAGAGATTACTTATAAAATAGTGGTGCTAGGAGATTGTAATATTTTCACGGGCATATAATAAATGTTTTCAAATAAGTTCAACATAATTTAATTCTACCGGCCATGACAAAGGAGGACGTGCGTCGAGTTTTCTTGAGATGGACCAAGAGGATTTGCCAAAATGGACATAAATCTGGAGTAAATAAACTAGCAATTGGACCCATAGGTTCAATGGGCACACTGATATTTTTTAGAAGAAATTGTAAAATTTGTTAGAAGTGTTTGTAGAGTTTTAACATGTTTGGATTATTTTGTTGTTGTTGGCTATATGTTGTTTGGCTTTTGTTTGATCTTTTTTGGCCTACTTGACCACTGGTAACTATGGTTGGATTATTTTAGAGGGTGTGGTTGAATTGAAATACTTCTTATACAATTTGAAAGTTTCCATCATGAAAGGGCAAGTGTCTTGGTGGTGGAAAATCTCACTAATTAAAAGTAGGCTTTAAGTTTGAATGTCAGTGTATCTAATATTCTCATTGTTGTACCTATAATTCCTTATAGAAACAATTAAAATCCTTATCCCAAAGCAACCAAAAAATAATTAAAATTAAAATTATGTAAAACTAGCTAAAATAGCTCAAATAACTCTTATACATGACGATGTACATACACTCCAAGCTCTTGGGAATGAATCTACATCTTTACATTGTTTAGTAATTTGAGCTCCTTTAGTGAACACTAGTTCGTTCAACATTTAGAAGTTCAATATTTAAGAGTGCAATATTTGGTTAAGTTGTATTTTAAATTAGTAGATTTAGATCACATCCAATAAATGTTTCATTTAATAGAAAATAGAAATCAATGCCAAATATGTGTGTTTATGGCTAGGTCTACATTCTCTCCACCTCAAATCGAGTAGGAATGACCTTTAAAAGTTGCATGATAAATGCTTTCAACCATAGTGAAAAAAAGGTATTTTGCAAGTAATTGTTATCTTGATATTTTTGTCATGATGTGAATGCCATGAAAAATACATATATGATGCATAACATTACTACTTTAAATTTAGGTAGGGAAATTTAAAATTTATTTCTCAAATTTTCATTAGTAATTTAATTTTAATTTGTATGAATAGGTTATTTATTTTATGTATACTTCTAAAGATTTAGTCAAATAAAATTTTGACACACAATTAACATCTATAAACATTCTTAATACAAAAATATTTTCAAAATATTTATACACTTTATCTAAGTAGATGATATTGATATAATTAGTTGATAGGCTTTTATATGTGAGCATTATTGTGCTCGAAATTGTCTCATGCCATAAAAAAAATTCATGCCAAAAATTTCTAAACTCGTCGGTTGTTCCTATCAATGTATTCCTTGAACCTCCCATGGGTGCAAGTGCTAGTTAACCAACAGGATTTTATATGTGAGCATTATAGTGCTCAGAATTGTCTCACAACGTAAAAAAAATTCACACCGAAAATTTTTCTAAAGTCATTAGTTGTTCCTATCAATTCAAGGGACACACTGATAGGAAATTGAAAGTAATGTTTAAATATATTTTGGTAAGTAATGGCATCTATTCATTCAACCCTCCCAAGACTTGTGTGTATGTAAGGTGATCCAATTTCCCATATCCTTGTTAGTCCCAAAATATTTTCACAAGGCAATTCCATTATAGAGGCTATTCATCCATGTTAACATGTACTCGAGAGATTTACTGAAGATTTAATTTATAGAGTTGCAGAGTTCCAATCATTGCAAATAACTGGGATAGAACAATAACTATGGTCTTATGTTATGGAGATGGCAACCAAAGAAGTCCAAATGTACCATTTCACTTTAATTCACATTGAGATTACAATTTGGATAGCTTAAGGGTCAACATCTAATTTAAATCAAAAGTGGCTTAGAATTGTATCTAGGTATGCTTAATAATAAGCATAGGTATAAGAGATTAAATTAAAATGTTTATGATTTCAATTAGAGTGAACTACAATGAACAGATTGACCATTCAACATTCTCCTACCCAATCATATAACAATGCCAACAACAGTGACCATGTTTGGATTCTTTATATGTTGAAAGACATGTATTAGCATAAACACTTAATTTTCATTATCATATGAGGTGTCCTAAATGCCCAGCATACTCTCTTTCATCTATAAGCATCAAAATCTCCGTTTATATACATTTTAGGTCATGGTAGTTTGATTGTGCTAAAATTTCCAATTCTCTCTTCCCTTCTACACTGGAAACATAAAAGATTGTGTTTCAAGAAAGGCCAATATTCTTAGGTGTAATAAATTGTTATGGTAGTTAGTCGAAACTACCCAAAAAGCATCTAAAAACCATTATTCTCTTTTTGACACTAACACTTAGAAAAGAAGTAAAATGCTCAATTTTACTTTCATGCTCTTTCATCTAAGCAATTATATTCCACTACAAGGTTTTTAAGCTCAAGAATTTGCAATAGAAACTGGTAAGTTTAACTTGTTAAACACTTGTTAGAGGACCATGTGTGAGCATTCACTATTTCCAAGTCTTTTATAATAGCTGATTTGTTATCAATTAAACACTTGTTACAGGACTATGTGTGAACACACACTATTTTTAAATCTTGTATAAGGAAAAATTAGCTACAATTTGAAATTGGATTGTTATCTTGTGATGTGAATTAATGGGACCATGATGTTCTTGTCGCTACTGATGTTTGTGAAGAAAATTGCAATACTTGTAATTTTGAGTTTAAATATGTATGGCATCTAGATCTTATGGGAATTTATGTAAAAATTCCTTTAAGTGTCTACAGATATATATCATCCCATGTTTGTAATAAAACCAATATTACCATATTGATAAAAATTGTACATGAAGAAATGTTCATAACCCACCCCCGTCCCCCCTCTTCTCAAAAACATTCCAATTGATTACTTTTTCTCCTCCATGACCTTAGGTTTTTTTTTTTTTGGACAAAAAGTGGCAGAACCACTAAAATTGATTAATAAATAAGAAGTTACAAAATGCCAGATTCAAAAGAGGCATACCGGTAGGAAAGAATCGGTAAAGAAAACCTCCGGTTATAGCCTGAATTTAACAAGAATATACATAATCAACTCAAAAACATGAGTCGGTCCAATCGAAAAATATGACTAAAATCTTGCTAGAGTTTACAGTATTTTTAAAATGAAATTACAGAGCAACTGGCATATACAAAAACCAAAAAAGTAACTGCTGGAGGCAAAAATATGAAGAAGTTCCCCATTAATTTGCTAACTCTATAACCTGCAGGGCATGATCCTCAACACGGTCATCATCTTCTGCAAGCTGAGGAGGAGGGGGCAGTGGAGGAGGCACATAATTCAACAAGAATAGCAAAGCATGAAACACTTCCATAGCCTTATCTGCCAACTGATTACCTAATTCAAGCCTGTGACAATGAAGTGAATTTTGAAAAGAAATGACACAGTTGTTGCGGAGGCCATGAGAGAATGCACTAAAGAGGCAATGCAGACCAGGCTTACGAAATAAACACATGCAATCAAACAACCCTCCCACAGGAGCAATACCTTTGTGTAAATCATAATCATTTAAGGCAGAATTAAACAAGTCGATAGAAAAATGATCATTCTGAATAAACGTTAACCCCAAAACCCTTACCCTATCACCAGATTGCAAGAGATCCATTGCATTTGAAAGAAAATGTGAAGTAACCTGAGAAGGATAGATAGCAACTGGAGAATGAAGAGCTGGTAAGTTACAGACCTGGATAATAGCTGTGGCCACAGACGCCTCATAGACTTTAAAAATTTCCTGCAAAGAATTAGGATTTAAACAGCCAAGAAGGGGACGTTCCCAATTCTGAATTGGCCAAGCTATTCAAGTATTCCAGTGGATAGAACCCATATTAACTTTTAAGCTCTGTCATGATACAAACAACAGAAAATACTAACAGCTGCTGAAAGAGGGCTCGAAACATATTACGACATAAAAAGAAGGAGCGAGATATAGTAACAGTTGCTATAGCAGAAAATAAGCAAAATACCAAGTGAAATGAATGGAATGAGTGGTTCATAAAACTCATAAATGACAAAATGAAATGAATTACCATTCCTTGTGCGAATTCTACTAGCCGTCGTGAGAAGCAAGCAACAAGGTACTATCCACCCACCGAAGACAAAGTACCCACACTTTGGACAATGTCAGCTTAACATCAAACGATAATACAAAAAGACAGATTAAAATCTAACTAGTAGTGCCAAGTTATCGTAGTTTACACAATAGAATCCTTAGCCAAAATATAACTAATGCCAGGAATTTGAAGGAAAGAATCAGAGTCCCATTCGATTGCAAAAGCATTAGAACTAAAAGCAAAATTTGCCAGAAAATTGGCTAAGAGGTTACCTTCACGATAGGTATGCCTTATCTAAAATGAATGAAAATATTTTAAAAGATCCCTGCTAGATTTTAAGATGTATTCAATTTTTTAGCTCAGAGAGGAGTTATTGGAGAAGGCTCTAACAATATTCAGTGAATCCCCTTCCACAATGAGATTAGTAAAACCATATTTTAATGCTAGTTTAAAACCTGCTATTAAAGCCAGTGCCTCGGCCTCATTATTTGTTATTATACCGAGATTAATTGACAAAGCTCTCAGAATAGTTCCCTGATGATTTCTAATAACACAACCTGCATTGGAGATTCATGGATTGCCTCTACTCACACCATCAAAATTAAGCTTGACAAAGGATTCAGACGGAGGGATCCATTTGATGCAGGATCGATCAATTACAAAATCAGACTTGAAGCAACTATTATCAGGCACCCTTAACTGCTTCCAAGTCTTTAAAATCATGTCATCCCAACTTGTAAAAATTAGAGAACCCACCTTCTTAGTTAACAAAGATGCTAAAACCACTTTTGAAATAGTTGTTTCAATTTTGCCCAGCACAATATGAATAGGATTGCTTACTTTCTTAAAAATTCTACTATTTCTCTCTAGCCATAGAGACCAGATGACAATGCTTGGCGAAACAATCCACAAAGCAGAAAAAGTAGACTTGGGGAATAGTAAAGGCTAGCTTTGAAAGACCTCAAACAAGGAACAAGAAAGAGGACTCGACCAGTTCAGTCTAGAAAGAAGCCAAAACCAGACTTGTGAAGAGAAATCACAATTCAACAAAAGATGATCCACTGTCTCCTTCACTTCCTGACAGAGGGGGCATAAAAAGGAATTTGTAACCCCAAGTTTAACTAATCTATCGCTAGTAAGGATTCGGGAATGTAAAGCTAACCAAGTAAAAGCTCCTGCTTTGGGCAAGCATGGATCACTCCAACATAACTTATAAGGCTGAGAAAGATTTCAATTGGAAACCTGACTAGTGATACTTAGGTAACCTTGTTTAACTGTGTAACGACCTGATTTTGAAGGAGCCCAAACTAATTTATCTTTTTCTCCTGAGATAAATAGTCTACGATCCTTCAAAATATTCTTGAGAAGGGTCTTTTGCTCTTGAGGGACCAAAAACTCATCAAATTTTTTCCATTTGACTGAATTAATTTCTGAATTTGGATCAATTTCATAATAATCTTTAACTTTTAAACCCCAAACCTGACATAGCAAAGACTTTATCTCATGGAGACCTTCAGTTTCAGCTAGAGGGGGATGATTGTTCCAAGAGTCATCCCAGAAAAGGGCAGAATTTCCATCCTGGATAACCCAAGTTAGATAAGAAGAAATAACTTTTCGACAATGGATCAAAAAATTCCACATGTGAGAACTTTCCTTTGGATTTAAGGTAGTAAATAATCTTTCAAGATTAAAAGAATCTAGATATTTGGCATACATTATCTTTCCCCATTTAGAATTTGCTTTTTCATATAAGTTCCAAACAAGTTTAGCTCCTAGAGCTTTATTTTGAGCTGCAATATTATGAATTCCAGCTTCGCCTAATTGTTTAGGGATACAGATATTGTCCCAAGAGAGGAGGGAAATCTTTCGCCCATTCAAATTAGAGCCATTCCAAAGAAATTTTTGTAACATGTTCACAATATAGGTAAGAATAGTTTTCGGGACCTTTAAAACCGATAGCAAATAAACTGGAATCGTTGATAAGACTGTTTTAATCATCAAAAGTTTACCTGCCAAAGTAAGCCATTTTCCTTTCCAGGAAGATATTTTAGATTTGATGCTTGTAATAAGCTTATCCCAGAACATGTTTTTAATTGAACCCGAGAAAAGAGGGATTCCCAAATACCTTGATGGCAGGGTGGCAATTTGAAAACCAAGATACTTGGCTATCCTATTTTGCACCAATACAGAAGAAAAGAAGAAGAAAATTTTAGACTTGCTATGATTCACTTTTTGACCAGATACTAAACAATATTTAGAATGACTTCCTTCAAAACTCTAGCTTCCTTCATCACAGGTTGCCCAAACAACAAAGTATCATCTGCAAACAAAGCATGTGTAATAGAAAAAGGAATTCTAGGAATATTAATCCCTTTCCAATAACCCAAAGAATTCTGACTCAAAATTAGCCTACTCAGGCCTTCAGCCATTAAAATAAACAAAAAAGGAGAGAGAGGGTCTCCCTGTCATATGCCTTGAGAGGACTTAAAAAATTTAGATTGAGTACCATTAATTAGTACTGAAAACCTTACACCAGTAATACAAGACTGGATCCATTTACACCATTTTGGAGAGAAACCAAACTTAAGAAGAACATGGAACAAAAAATCCCAGGACACTCTATCATATGCTTTTAGCATATCCAGTTTAATCAACATTGCAGGGAGTTTGTGTTGGTGGATTGAATGAATTACCTCATGAGCAATCAAAGCACCTTCTGAATTTTCCTTACCTGGGACAAAACCTCCTTGTTCGTCAGTGACAATTTTAGGGATTAAGTAGCTAATCTTAACATTATTGCTTTGGATATGATCTTATAAAAAGTATTGC
The DNA here is from genome assembly GCA_027924645.1 of Cunninghamia lanceolata. Classification (NCBI taxonomy): domain Eukaryota; kingdom Viridiplantae; phylum Streptophyta; class Pinopsida; order Cupressales; family Cupressaceae; genus Cunninghamia; species Cunninghamia lanceolata. Next base: position 2,094,970 of record BSBN01000195.1, read on the forward strand.
ATAAAGAAATGGGTCTGAAATCAGAAAAAGATGAAGGAGAAGTGACTTTAGGAATTAGAGCAATAAATGTTGAATTAATCTCTTTCAAAATAGTTCTATTTCTCCGAGCTTCTTCTATAGCCAGCCAAATATCCTTACCCACAAACTCCCAACATTTTTGAAAGAAAAGTGGAGTAAAACCATCTGGACCAGGAGATTTATCTGGCTCTAAAGAGAAGACTACTACCTTAATTTCTTCTATGGTAAAATTTTTCATCAATTCCAGGTTATCTTCGTGGGAAATCAGATTAGGAATATGATTCAGAACTTCAGAAACAGCTGTGCTAGGAATCTAAGTTGAATCTTTGGAGAGTAAATTCTGAAAAAAATTAATACCTTCTTTCTAGATGAGAGAGTCATCTTGTAGAATATTTCCCATAGAATCTTTTATGGAGAAAATAGATTTTTTGTGTCTTCTTAACATGGTTGAGACATGAAAAAACTTTGTATTACGATCCCCTTCCTTTAACCATACTTCCCGTGATTTCTGTTTCCAGAAAATCTCTTCCCTAGACAAAATTTCCTCTAATTGAGATTGAAGTGATTTTACAAGTTCAAAAGATACATTACCCATGCCATTAGAAATTATGGCTTCATTTAACTGTTGTAATTGTAGCTAAAGGGCAGCTTTTTGTGAAAAAATGTTACCAAAAGAGGATTTATTCCAATCCATAAGTTGTTTCTTGATATATTTTAATCTTTCGTTAACCCAATACATATGAGAACCTTTTACAAAAGGAGAATTCTTCCACCAAGATTCCATTAGGGATAAGAAATTTTTATCTCTGAACCACATAGCTTGGAATTTAAATGAGGTCCTAGTGGTTTTTTTCCCCGAAGAGGCACCAAGTTGAATAGAAATAGGAAAATGATCTGAAGCTGTAAAAGGGATAATAGAAGTACCAACAATATTTGACTAAAGAAACCTATCCAATCTTTCTGCTATGTTTAAAAAGTCTTTCCTCTTGTTTGACCAGGTGAAGGTCCCATTAAGTAGTGGGCTATCAATCAAAGCATTATCTGTTATGAACCCTTTAAAATCCTCTATTACCCTCTGAGGAGGGGAGATTCCACCTGATTTTTCTGTTAGACAGGTAATAGCATTAAAATCCCCTCCTAAAATAACTTTCTCTCCAGATAAGTGCGCTAGAAGTGCTGTTAAAATGTCCCAACAATGTTTTTTTTCCCTAGTTGCAGTAGGGCCATAGATATTAAATAACCAAAAGTTAAAAGAAGGAGAAGTGACCCTGACCAGAATAAAATTAGAAATAGAGCAAATTAATTCTACTGCACACACTTTACTGTCCCAAAGAATAACCAATCCCCCTGAGGCCCCTTGAGAGGGAGAATGAAGATACTTCCATTTCAACCAACTTGAAAAAATAAGATCAGCTTGAGAAGTTGATAACTTAGACTCTTGGAGTAAGACAATATCCATTCCAGAGGAATCTAACTGATGCTTTATCAAGCATCTTTTGTTAGGGGCATTGATGCCCCTAACATTCCAAGAAAGGAGCTTCATTGCTCACGGGGAGATTTTCTCACTCTCCCCGATCTCAGACAAGTATCCAAGGTGGCCTGTAAACCCGCTTTAATTTCTTCTTGCGTTTTAAAGGATTTTGGTTTGCGTCCTCTCTTAGAGGGAGAGATAGAACCTGTTTGGTAGGTGAGTCCTGACTCAATGACTGAGAAATGGACAATTTAGTAGAAAAGTCAAAAACCTCACTATTTTCTCCTAAAGGTGCAGATTGGTCTACTATCCCCTGGTTTAGGCAAATCTCAGGATCGGCACTAAGGACAGAGTTATTTAAAAGATTGGGATTGTTGGCAGGAGAATTTGGCTTCTCGGTGACTACCTCATCTGCCAGTTCTTCTATCAGGTCAGAGGCCACCTTACAAAAGGTTCTTTCAACAAATTCATTAGCTTCTTGCTCAGAAAAAGGAGACCCAACCAGACCTGACTCATCCAAAATATTAGTAATGTCCTTTTTACTATTTTCCTCAATATTAAAAGAGTTAAGCAATTTTTTCTTAATTTTATCACTTGAAAAGATAGGAGTATCACACTCCTCAAAAGTGCCAAAAGCAAACTCAAAGGGACATTCATCTTCAATTCCCATAGCAGACTGGTATCCTTCATCAGAAACGGGGGAATTGACAAAATGATTCAATGATGCTTCCCCTAAGTTAACAGAATCTAAATTTTCCTTAGCAAAATTTACTTCATCCAAGGCCTCCTTAATTTCATTTTTACCCATCACGTCTGTATTGTTCATAAGCATTGGATTTTCAAAAACAACTACTTGTTTCCACTTCCCAAATTTGGAGTGAAACTCCATGAATTTGGGAAAGGGAAACAAAGTATTTAAAATTATAGAAAATCTGACAGGTAGGTCTGGATGCTAAAAATTTGATAAATCATGTTTAATAAAGAAACCCATTTTTTGTGCACAGAATTCAATAATAGCAAGATCCCTATATTCCAACGGAAGGTTGGGTAAAGAAATCCATAATGGAACAAAGTTCATATTAGCTTTAACTAGGTCAAAATTCGGTTCCCATTTCTGCAAACAAATCCCTTTGCTGTGATAAAACCACAGCTTTTGATCTAGGGTTTTATTCCGAAAGCATCCATTCTCAAAAACCACCGTAAACACACATAATTCTTTGTGTAAAAAGAAAACATCCAAAACCCCTTTCCATGTAACCCTAACCCAGTGAAAAAAACTATCGAAATTAAAATTAGGGTTCCAGACCTTACCAATTAGGGCCCTTGTAGTAAGATCTTGAATAGATGTGTTGACCATATCCTCCGGAATTTGAATATTAACAACTTCTGAAGAAACCCTATCCCTGCAAATATGGCTCTCCTCACCATGAGCTATATTAACCTAAGGAGATTTTGCCTTTTCCTTCCATACCTGGCGAACTCCATTTCCTAAATCTACCTTTCCAGGTAAATTAGAAAGATTGCATCCATAATTACTACCGAAGGAACCAGAATTGTTGAATCGAAACGGGTCATGGCAGGCCTAAAAGAGTTCTGGCGAAAATTGTGAAAAACCTTTCAAAACCCTAGTCGTTCATATGCCAAAAAAAATGAGCCTCTCTGTGCCCTAGTGGCTTCGAAAAATAAACTCCATTGTGAAGGTAGGGGTCTCCTTGTGAAGACCTCAAATTTTTGTCGCATTTTTGTCGCATATCCATGACCTTAGGTTGATTTCCCTCCCCTATCTAACAATTAAATTCATTACAACAATTTTTAGGTTATATTATTAAATACCCATTGTTGAATGGTATTATGTAATTTACAAATGCCCAATCTATTGTCTATTTCTATTCTCTTTTTTGATAAAAAAATTCCTTACCACAAATCTAAAATTTTAGGCAGCCATATAGGCAAGTCTTCTAAAGTTAATGAATTATCAACTTGAAAAAGTTCTATTATTTCCCAAAAATATAAAGAATACCCATAACAAAAAAGCTCCCAACTCTATGATATAGCAGAACATTAAAAAGGCAAATTTTCTATGCTTAATAATATTGCTGTGTAATTAATCCATTTCTTTGGTTGACAGCGATTTTTTATACAACAAGATCAGGACAATTTACAAGTCTTTCAGGAAATAGAAAGTTGTACAAACTCAGGGTTTCAGAAAATTTTGATCTGTTGTCAATTTTTTCTTTTGCTTGAATGAAGTCTAGTAAAGATCTAGTTGCCCTTTGAAAATAAAGGGTCGGGAGGAGCCTTCTCTAAAACAATAGGCCTTCCAATTTTTTGTTTTCTTTGTCTGGTATTTGTAAACATTGACTAGGTATATATTTATTATTGTCTTTTTATTTGGAGACTAGATCTTAGGCTCTAATGGGACTGGAACCCCTGACCTGTTAGGGTTACAAATGGCTCACGTGGCGATGGGCTCATACGCAAGGGGTGGGGCTTATGAGAGGATAGAAGGGGGAGTTTATAATAGGAGAGAGGCTCAGAGGAATAATGCTTTTTACAGGTAAGGGACTAATAGTCATTTGGAGTATTTGAATTTTGCAAGGGCTTTGGAGGGCAACAGGGCGGCCAGGGATGGGGCTGTGCAGTAATCAGGTTATTTTGTTATAGAAGTAGCACAAGATCAAGCTTTATAGTGTAATCTTTGTCATGTGGCTTACCGCATGATTCATGAATGTGTAAACATCTGAGTGGTTGGCATCTTGGCTTGCATGGTTGACAGGTTTGGCTCCTCCGCATCTATTTTAGTGGTGGCTTCGGGTGCTATGGTCTTTTTTGGTTTGGGGGTTGTCTTTTTGTCCATTTGTGGTGTGGCAATCTCAGTGGTGTTCGCACAGGTGATGTTTATATTTCAGTCTTTCTATTTTGTTAGTTTTCTTTGGTTCAAGACGGTTTCAGTTTTTGCTGTTATGTTTCCATTTTCTGGACTTGGCTTCGGCCACGACTTTTGTAATACTTTTAACCTATCTTTATCTATGGGTCTCCACTCCCCTTTTTTTGTTTAAAAAAAAAAAGCCCTCTTACACTCAAAAACAAGGCTGTACATAAAAAAATAATGTGTGCAGTTTACAGTTTCAAATTACATGATCTGAAACCTTGAAGATTGTTAACAAGGTGCATGAAATCTTATAAATCAATCATTTTCACATCTTGCATTCTAAGATATGACCTTCACCTTGAAAACCCTCAAAAGCTTCTAGCAATCATTCTGCAAGAAGTATCACAAACTATTAGAAAAACTTAAACTAAAAACAAATGCCAGTACATAGAAAATAAACCAGAGAAAAATATATATAATTTAAAACAAGAGAGATAGAGAAGAAATTTGATATGCTTGCTACAAAATGTCTTCATCAAACTTTATTGAAAGGAAACTGAAATATATACATAAAACATACTAAAAAGTAAACTAAAAACTAAGATGGGAAACTTTCCCAAACAAAAAAGGAAATGCAGAAAAATATTTGGGAAACATTCCCAACAAACAAAAACAAATCTGATTTGTGGGACAACTTCTCATCCCTAAAAGATTCTTCAGTCCATTGAAATCTTCTTCTTTCAAAAGTTTTGTCAAAATGTCAGCGACCTGATCTTTGGACCTGCAATAATAAAGTTTGATTTCATTATTTTTAACTAGCTCTCTGATGAAATGAAATTTGATGTCTATGTGCTTGCTTCTTCCATGAAAGACTGGATTTTTAGAAAGTACAATAGCTAATTGATTATCAGAAAATATAATTGTTTCTTCCATTTGGGGCTGCATCAATGCTTCAAGCATCCTTCGTAACCAAACTGTTTGACAACCTGCTGAAGTGGCTACCACATATTCTGCTTCTACTGAGGACAATGCAACAATGGGTTGCTTCATTGAAGACCATAAAATTACACCTGACCCAAGATTAAAAGCATACCCAGAAGTACTTTTCCTATCACCTTGATTTCTAGCCCAATCACTATCTATATAACCAGTTAACCTCAAAACACCCTTATTTTTATAAAATATTCCATGATTTACAATCCCTTTCACATAACTTAATATTCTTTTACCTGCTTGTAGATGAGTATCATGTGGATCCTCCATGAACCTGCTTATCAAGCTTACTGCATACATGATATCTGGTCTTGTTGTAGTTAAGTACATTAAAATTCCAACCAAACTTTTATACAAAGTAGAATCTACCTTTTTTCTTTCATCATTTTTGATCAACGTCACACCCATGGCAATAGGCGTAATTGTTGGTTTGCTATTAAACCTTTTCAAAATATCATTTGCATATTTTTCTTGTGAAATGAAAATCCCATCACTATTTTGAGTTACTTCAAGACCAAGATAATAGTGCAACAAACCAAGATCAGTCATCTCAAATTCACTCTTCATTGCCACTAAAAATTCTCTAAGCATGTTTTCATTATTTCCAGTATAAAGCAAATCATCAACATAAATACAAACTATCATAACATCTCCTTGCTGATTTTGTTTTATGAATAAGGTGGGCTCATAAGGGCATTTTTCAAAACCATTTTAAAAAAAATATGATTCAATCCTTTCATACCACACTCTAGGTGTTTGCTTTAAACCATACAAAGCTTTCTTTAGTTTGAGCACCTTACCTCTTTGACCTTTAATCTCAAAACCAGGTGGTTGCTCAATGTAAATTTCTTCCTCCAATACACCATTTAAGAATGTTGATTTTACATCCATATGAAAGACTTTCCAACCCTTTTGTGCTGAAAGAGCTAAAATAATGTGAATAGTATCCATTCTAGCAACAGGTGCAAAAACTTCATTATAATCAATACCTGATTTTTGTTTATAGCCCTTCACTACCAATCTGGCCTTGTATTTTTTCACTTTACCTTGCTCATTGTACTTTTTTTATACACCCACTTTACTCCAATTGGCTTCTTATGCTCAGGGAGATCTGTAATTTCCCAAGTTTGATTCTTTTCTATGGCTGCAATTTCTTCATTCATAGCTTTAATCCATTTATCATCATTTATAGCTTCTTCAAATGTAACAGGATCACTATTAGCAAAAAATGCAAAATGACAAATATCTTCATTTACCTTTGTTGTGTCTTGATATATGTCAGACAAACTCCTTGATTTCTGCCACCTTTTTGGAGATTTTGAGGTGGATGATGAAGAACTACTTGATGAAACATATCTAAGACTTGGTGGAGAAAGACTGCCTTCTGATGAAGAAGAGCTTCTTCTTAATGCAGATTGTTGAATACTATAACTACTGGCTCTGGCCCCTGTGTTGACAACTAAATTTTGTTGTTGATTTGCAGCTTCATCTTCAATGTTAACTTGTTGATATTTCTCTTCCAATTTCCAACACCACTCCTGATCTTCAAGAAGCTTTGCATCTCTACTTATCACCAATTTTTTTGTCTCTGGATTGTACAACCTGTATGCCTTGGATTCTTCGCTATATCCAACAAAGAAACTGGATTCTTCGCTATATCCAACAAAGATACATTTTTCTGCCTTATCATCCAATTTCTTTCTAAGTGCATCTGGAACATGAGAATAAGCAATACAACAAAAAATTCTTAAATGATCTACCCGGGGTTTATATCCTCCCCATGTTTATTCTGGTGTCATGCCCCAAACTGAGTTTGTAAAACATCTATTCAAAATATAACCGGCACAACAAACTGCTTCTGCCCAAAAAACTTTAGGTAAATTCTTAGCATTAAGCATACTCCTTGCCATATTTAAAATTGTTCTATTTTTTCTCTTAGCTACACCATTCTGCTGAGGTGTATACCTTGTTGTTAGCTGCCTTTTTATGCCCTTTTCAATACAATAATTATCAAAATCATGTGAAATATACTCTCCACCCCTATCAGTCCTTAAAATTTTGAGAAAATAACCACCTTGCTTCTCAACTAATTCTTTAAATTCTCTGAATTTCTTGAAAGTATCAGATTTATTTTTCAAAGGGTACACCCAGAGTTTCCTACTATAGTCATCAATAAATGTCAAAAAATATCTTGTACCAGATAATGAAGCAACCTCAATTGGTCCACATAGATCTGAGTGAACTAGCTCTAACGGCTCTGAAGCTCTCCAAGAATACCTTACTCGAAAGGGTTCTCTATGGTGCTTTCCAACAATACAACCTTCACATTCTTCATCTAGTCTTTGGATAAATGGTAAACCTGTTACCATGTTCTTTTTATGCAAAAGATTTAGTCCACCAAAATTCAAATGACCAAACCTAAGATGCCATAACCACTATGTATCCTTTACAAGAGCACTGAAACTTAAATGCATATTGTTTCTGATACTAAGGGAAAACATCTTATTAGCAGTCATGGGTATTTTGGTTATCAGCTTGTTTTTACCATCAACAATAATACATGAACCGTTTTCAAATTTGACAGTGTGGCCTTTTTGCACAAGTTGACCTACACTTAACAAGTTATGCTTTAAGCCTGGTACATAAAATACATCACCAATATATTTTTTCTCATCTTGTCTTGTTGTGATTAATATCCTCCCTTTCCCCATGACTGGTGCAATTGTATTATTTCCCATCTTGACTTCAGATTTGATGGACTCATCCAAATTCTGAAATATCTTTTTGTGTCCTATCATATGATTACTGCACCCACTGTCAACATACCATTTGTCATCATTTACTTCCTCCTTTGTGCTGCATGTTAGCAAGACATATCCTTCCTGCCCTTCACCTTCATTTGCATATTGGGCTTCTTGTTTACTTTCATCTGCAATCTTTTTCCTACATTCAACTGCAAAATGTCCATACTTTTGATAGTAATAACATTGAATAGATGATTTATCATACCTCTGAAAACCTCTACCTCTTTGCTGAAAATTTGCTCCGCCTCTACCTCTTGCTCGAGTGTAACCACAATTTTCTTCATCACTTCTATTGCCTCTTTGACCTCTGCCTCTTTGTTGAAAACGTCCTCCTCTTCCTCTAGAACTTCTACCTCTTCCTCTTTGTGCTGAAGATGATTCTAGTGTTGTTTCTTTTTCTTTCAAGGATACCTTGCTCTTTAAAGCTTTCTCAAGTGGCTCCTTTGTTGATTTATTTATTCTATGCTCATGTGTGTACAATAAACCCATAAGCTCATCTATAGATAAAGATGTTAGATCTTTTGATTCTTCAATAGCTAAAACTACAGGATCATATTTTTCAGGCAAACTTCTTAAAAAAATTTCAACAACTTTTTGATTAGTCACAACCTCACCATTTGATTTCATATGATTAACTATACCCATTGTACGAGTAAAGAAATCTCCTAAACTTTCTGAATCTGACATTTGTAAAATTTTAAAATCTTTTCTAAGCATTTGAAGGTGAACTGTTCTTACTTTTTCTATACCTTGAAATGATTGTGCAAGGAGATCCCATGCTTCTTTGGCCTTTGAAGTGGTTGTAACTCTTGGAAGGAGAGTTTCATCAAGACCCTACACTATGAACAATAATGCTTTCTGATCTTTTTTTCGATTATCCCACAGTAAATCCCTTTCATTTTGTGTGAGGGCTGCTAATACTCCTGCATCTATTGGTTCTGAATACCCATTCTACACAAGATCCCATAGCTCCTGTGACCTGAACAAAATCTTCATTTGAAAACTCTAAAAATCATAATTTTTCCCATTAAATTTAGGAATTTGTAGCTGTGTACTGTTAGCATTCATTGTGATTTCGAACTTGGCTCTGATACCATATGTTAGAAAAACTTAAACTAAAAACAAATGCCAGTACATAGAAAATAAACCAGAGAAAAATATATATAATTTAAAATAAGAGAGACAGAGAAGAAATTTGATATGCTTACTGCAAAATGTCTTCATCAAACTTTATTGAAAGGAAACTGAAATATATACATAAAACATACTAAAAAGTAAACTAAAAACTAAGATGGGAAACTTTCCCAAACAAAAAAGGAAATGTAGAAAAATGTTTGGGAAACATTCCCAACAAACAAACACAAATATGATTTTTCTTATTTTAACACAAACTACAATAGAAATGCATAGCAGCGCACACGTATATACATGAGAAACAAACCAATATATAAAAAAACTTGGAAGTAGCTCACATTAAGAGATTAAAAACTAGATTAGGAAATAAGATCAGAAAATGAGCTAAGATTAGCACAAATATGAAGAACTAGTAAAGTAAGAACAACTACTATCTGGTTACATGAAACAACTAAAAAAATAGAGCTCATGACCAATGCCATTGAGAAATCATGTGGAGAAATCCAGGTCAAGTTAATCTATGCTAGAATGTGTCTCGTTCTGATTGTGAATCATCCTCTCTAATGCCATCATCAATGTTCCTCCAAGAACTAGTTGAATTGAGAGCTTTTCTATCTAGCTGGATGTTTTCCATAGCATTGGATGCTCTAATTATATCATCTGAATGTTGATCATCACCATATCTCCAACCGATGTCTTCTTTTCTCGTAGCTGGAAAAGAACCATTTTCTCTTGAAGTTCCAGGAAAAGGAATGTTTTGAACTAGTTTTACGATTGGTCCCCAGATCAAATAAATCAGATGAATTAACACCACTCATGTGATCTGAGACATTCCCAAGACTTGAATTTCGTAAAGAACCAATAGAAAATTGTGCAACTGGTGTGAGCCTTCCAAGTGGAGGTAAACCACCAACAAGTGATGTCGGATACTTGCGCACATGCCTTTCAATATTGGATAAAGAATCATCAGGACTGGATGTTGAGCCATCTTCTGTAGCAGATCTCCTTGCATTGCTCTTAGGCAAGTTACCAAGCACATTTTGTTGCTCGTGGTTCAAATAAGTTTCCAGGACTTCCATCAGCAATGGCGCATTATCACCATCTTTATTAGACTCTGTATGTTCTTTTTAAGCTTTTCTGGAAATCTCGGCATTGTGTATGCTTTCCATCCACACAAAGTACAAGTAAAGTATTACACATATACAATATATATACTTCTCAATCACCGACTATGTCATAGACAATGCACTACCTAACAATGGCTATGTCTCGTACGCCCATGCCACATGATGTAATAACCCATAATTCATGAGACATCCATGTAAAGGTAAAGGTATTTTTTTTTTATCATTTATGATATTTTGTAGAAAAAATCAATGGTCTAGGTGTTTTTGATGGTAGTCCTTTAAATCTGGACCATTCATCTATATAATCCATCATGTGTTGCTCACATAGGGAACACTTATGAACATAATAAATAGCATGAATATTGTGAATCTACCCAAAGATAAATTGTTCTTGAATGATTAACGATATGCAATAAATCTAAATGAAATAAATGCTTTGAAAATAGATAAAACAATAAATATTATTACATTGGAAAATCATTATAGGTGTTTGGATGGTGATTCGTCAATATTTTAGAAATATTAATGATGTTTAAATTAAGATTTTGGAATCAATGAATGATTTGTCCTAAATTTCTTCTATGATTACAAATTTGATCCCAGAAGTGGAGATCTAGTCTAGCTCATAGATTTCATCTAGTCTATAGATCCAAGTTTTTAGTTTGTTGCTTCAATTCACCTTGATGTTCTTAGTATGTTCTAACTTAAAAAGTTGTTCATGGTGCTTGCTAGTTTGTACATGGCAATGATAATTACTCCCTTCCACCAGACCATGTAAGGATATCAATTCAATGCTAGATGGAATATCGAGGGCAACAATCTGAAACATTTAAGATACCCTAGATAATTGTACAATGTAGATTCCTTGATAAATTCTCTTGATAATTTATGCAAGGAATAATGATAGATCTAGGAATAATGAAATTGAATGATCTAGCTTGATGTCTAAAATGAATTAGGTTTAGCCATTCAAATACAACACCAAGGGTTCCGACTAAATTGTTACACACCTTGAGTCAGTACACAGTGGTCACAAGGAAAGGTAAGGTTTTCCCCAAATTATGATTTAAAATTTAAAATGAAAGGGATCATTTTCGCAAGTAATCAAGTAATCAAGATCACTTTTATGGATATAGAATCGATCTAAAGTAGGAAAGGGGTAAAACTAAGGATCAAAACCAATCCATGGGAATGGATATAGATAGGAATAGATAAGACTAAGTTTGTGTGCCCCATCGTAGTTGAAAATACACCATTTATGTAATTGTTTATTTATTAAAGACTTGCTGAGCCAAAATGAGCCCAAAACAAATGTGACAAGTGCAAGATTTACATTTTTTACCATTACATTTTCCCTCACTTTTATCTACATGTATACTTTCATGATGATGCATGCCAGATTAATTGCAAGTAATGTCAATTGGAAAATGTATTTGTTCAAACACTTATAAAATGGATATGGATATGGATGAAGATTCTACTTTGGTATTTGTTCTCTTTCAAGGTGAGTGCTCCATCTTAGAAACTTGCAAGATAGAAAAATAATTTAATGAGTAGAATTATATAGGCATTAAAAACAACAATGTGTTATCTATAATTAAAAAGTAAAGGGGTGAGGTATATTCCACTTGTGGTGGAACATGTTGGAATTAGTTGTCATTCACCTTGCAAATCCCTACACATGTTTTAATCATTCTAATTACTGTTGTCAATAAATAATTGCTATGTCTCCAAGGATCATGGAGAGGGTACACTTGAGTGACCATCTATGTAGTAGGCAAAATTATTTATTATTATTTGTTCTCTCACATTTAGTTGTAGTGTCATTTAAGTCAGGAGATACATTTGGGAAGATATTGGAAATCAAGTAAAGATTAGGATGCATTAGAGGATGTAAGAGGATCTTCTACAAATGGAACGTATGATAGATTTGGTCAATCTTCGCATGGAGCACTTAAGATGGGATCTTAGTCACATTGACAGCTCTGACATAATCTATGGTGTTTATGACACATAACATGGGTGTAAGGTGCATAAGAGGATTACTTAATATCCAAGGTAGTCATCCAAATTTGGTGAGGTGTGGGATTCCCCATGAAGGAGGTGGATGCGTAAATTTATGTGAATGGTATTGGCCACTTTTTTTGGAATACCATTCATGGTATCTTATATCCATATCTCCTATTTATTAGTGCCTTGAGATGGTGGTATGAAGAGATTATCTTGCAGGTCATTTTAGAACTATTATGCTACTAGAATTTAGAGAGATAAGTAGGAATTATCTACAAGATTAATATAAGCTTGGGTCTCTGATTGGATGCAGAGTCTTTTATTGCAAGGTTTTTTTTACATAAACATTTTATTATGGTTTGCATTCTCTTCCATGGTTGATATATATTTTCATATGATTTATCATTGTTTATAAGTTTTGATGCACTAAAGTTCAACATACCTTGCTTATCTAATTTTGTTGTTTTGATTGTTTCTAATGAAACTACTTCATATAAGTTGTGGAATAGAATGAGAGAGATTTACCAAAATTAGAGTCTTGTGAATAAATTATATTTGAAAGGAAAGCTATATTCTTTAAAAATGAGAGATAGAAACTCAATTGTAGAAAATCTAAATGTATTTAATCTAATCTTGAGTTAGTTTTAGTTGATATGTGTGAAGATAGAGGAAGACAATAAATGTATTTTCTTGTTATGTTCATTCTCTGAATCTTGGGATAATTTAATTCTTGCACTCAATAGTTATATGAAAAATCCTATGATAGGAACTCTCATTGCTACCTTGCTCATAGAGGAAATGACAAGAAATTCTATGGAGGATGGGTTTAAGGATGCATTGCATGTGTAGGGAAGATATAAAGAGAAAGGAAAAGAGAAGAAGAAAGGTGGTAAGGGCAAGTCTAAGGATAGATCTAAGTCCAAGGGAAGATCAAAGGAAATTGGTAAGAGTGGATTGAAATGTTGGAATTATGGCAAACAAGGGAATCTCAAAAAGGAATTTTAAAATAAGAACAATAAATATGAAGATTCCTCTACTGATAAATCCTCTAATAATTCAAAGCTATTGATGCATTTATTATTTCTACTAACACATTAGTTCTAATGAATCTTTTCTAATAGATTTAGGTGCATCCTACCATGACTTCTCAGAAGGAGTGGTTTTTGGTGTTTACAAATTATGATGGTCTAAAAGTTATCCTTAGGTAAAATTGTATATAAAAGATTGCATAGGTTGAGAGGAGGTAAAATTGATTTTCATTGATGGAAGGGTGGAAACCCTCACAAATGTATTGCATATCCCTAGTTTATCTAGACATCAAATTTTTATATCTAAAATAAATGATTCAAGAGTACATGTCAATTTTTAGAAGAGTGGTTGTAAGTTGAGTAGAGGGAATTGTTGTTGGCTAGGGGAACTTGGTGTGGCACCTTGTTTAGGCTGGAAGGATCCACTTTCTATAACTCTCTAGATGTAACTAATAACTCTATTTCTTGTAAATTGTGGCACCACAAGATGGGTCGCATTGGTGTGAAGGGTCCTAAAACCATCATTAATAAAAACATGGTCGATGATTTATCTATTTATTTTGTTGACTTTGATTTCTATGAACATTATGTGTATAGAAAACAACATAGAGTTTCATTTAAATCTAGTAGTACTAGAGTTAAACATGTTTTAGAAGTTATTCATAGTGATGTATTTGGTCCTTTGGATGTTCCTTCCATTAGAAAATCTTGCTACTATTTTACATTTATCAATGATTTCTCTAGATATACATGGGTTTATCTTTTGAGGCATAATTCTACCATATTTTCTACATTTAAATAGTTTAAAGAACTTGTTGAAAAATAAATAGATTAAGTAAAGGTTTTGAGAATGGATAATGGTGGTGATTATTGCTCTTGAGATTTTGATGATTGTTGTAGGCATGTAGGGATTGTTAGAAAATAACTTTATATACTCCATAAGAAAATTGAGTGGAAAAATAGATGAACAAATATTTGATGGATAGAGCTAGAAGCATGCTAAGTAGTGCTAAGCTTGAACAAAATTTCTAAGCTAAAAGGGTAGACACTACTTTTTACTTCATTAGCAGGGCTCCCACTTCTACTTTAATTGACAACACACCCTATGAGGTATGGATAGGAGAAAGATCATCAATTTCTTATTTATAGATTTTGACCTAGTGAGGCATATGTTCATGTTTCTAAAATGAAATATTTTAGCCTTGATTTCAAGGCTAACAAGTGTGTTTTGTTGGTTATGGTGAGAGTAGTAAGGGACCTATAAGTTTTGGAATCGTGTAACATTAAAAATGTTATATTCTAGGGGTGATATTTTTAGGGATCTTAGGGTATCTATAAATGTTGAGAAACCTAATCAAAATTATTACAGAATAATGCATTTTGATACTAAGAGTGATCTGTACGAAGATACACACACATAATAGCAACAAGATGGACATAATGAGGAAGGTGAAGGTTCATATTCAAGTTCCAATTGGAAAAAATAGTATCCTCTCATTACACCTCATAGAAGGTCCACTAAACAATGTAATCTTGTTGAAAAGTAAAGTCCTTCTAATTATAGTTGTGTATTTGTTTTATCATGTTTTAACAACAAACCTACATATGTGAAGGAAGATTTTTATTGAGATGAGCATGAGTCTTGGTTAAAGGCTATGAAATATGAAATATAGGCATATCCATCACACCAAATCTAGCGTTCTAAAGCATTTCTGCCATGTCATCTCAAATCTTCAAAACACATTCCAAAACAATGTTCTACATATCTTCTATCATGTTGAGTATCACTAATATAAAAATTAACCTCCTTCATGATAATTTATGTAGGTGTGCTACTTTCTACACCATCCACATGAAGCTAAGCATGTTTATAACAAACTTTTATAGAGATTGTGACCTACTCTAAATGATAATATTGACTCTAAATCTTAGTTCAAGGACTAAAAATATAGTTCTCAACAAAATCCACAATAGAAAAAAAAAACCTATGGAAAGTAACTCTTTGACTCATTTTTTTTTTATCTTGCTATGGTGCTACTAGAATAGTGTGTCCCACTTATGGGACATTTTGATTTTTATTAGAAATCACATATATTTTTAGAAAAATTAATGATTTAATTCTTGAGGGGTTCCATCTAAAGGGGTTTAATTAAAGGGGGTTAGATAAAACCCCCTTAGATAAAACCCCCTTGGAAAGAACCCCCCATTATTAAATCAAACTCTCAATGGAGTCTCCTTTGCACCTATCAAAATGCTAACAAAAATTCAATTTTGCTCCACCTTTTGAGGGATCAAATGAAGACATTTAAGAATTCTATTTTGTAAGTATGTAGCCCTTAGCATAAACTTTTTAAAAAGTATTATTTTGAATATATTTCATTTGATTATTATATTTATTTTCTATTTTCTAGTGAACATAGGTTTTTCACCAAACATCAACCACACATACAGAAAAATAAAAAAATGGAGGAAAAAAATTCTGAAAAATATTTATGCACTAGGAATTGATGTCCTTGTTTCAACAAAGAAGAAGAAGTTAATTTAGATACATATAGAAAAACTTATGTTGTATGGTATAAATTTAATGCCCACTCAAGAAATTCATTTGATTGTTATATTTATTTTCTATTTTCTAGTGAACATAGGTTTTTCACCAAACATCAACCACACATGCAAAAAAATAAAAAAATGGAGGAAAAAAATTTTGAAAAATATTTATGCACTAGGAATTGATGTCCTTGTTTCAACAAAGAAGAAGAAGTTAATTAAGATACATATAGAAAAAATTATGTTGTATGGTATAAATTTAATGCCCGCTCAAGAAAATATTATGTGATGAACTAGACCTCTTATGAGTTATTTTATCTAAGTCGACCTTATGGTTGCAAGACTAGTTACTCCAAACTATGAAGTCTCTACACTATGTGTACGTAGTCAAGGCCATCATGGTTGAGCCCCCGAGACTTTAGGTCGGCCCTTTAGGGCTTTAGGCTAGTATACTGTTATCTATTATGTTTATTGTTGGATTACGTGGAACTAATGTCTGCATTTAGTTGTGCCGTTACACGTCTGTAGTCCGAACAAGATAATGGAGCTTAGGGAGAAATTTCCACCTTGTCAAAAGATGTTCATATGACTTTCATTGTGAATATGTATAATTGAATAAAAGATGTTATATCTTATATTTACAGTTACATTGAATTTGAATAAAACTAACATTTGTATAGATAATTTTTAATTTATTTCAATATTTCTGACAAAATCAATAATTTATTGTTATATACTAATATTTTTTTGAGCGAGCATTACATAGGTATCAAAGCACCAAGTTGCAACACTTGGGAGCTTTGGGGTAAAGTATAGGTAATATTAACCCTGTTTTACTAGTGTGAAACATGGATGATTTATGTTTGAATTTCGTAAAAGAATATGATTATAGACTAATGAAATGAATAAGATGGCTTCAGCTATAAGATATTTCAAAAGCACTAACATTTTATTAAGGTGTTTTGTAGGAGTGTCTCAATTAATTGTTTTATGAGAAGAAATGCAAAGAGTTTTAATTAAAAAGGAAAAGTGAGTTAATTTTTCATAAAAGAAAGAGTTGTCATTTTTTTCTAACTGAATCTTTCTGGAGTTTAGGTTGCTATAAGTTTACTAAATAGTTTCAGTTTATAAAGTTGGAAAAGAGGAAGACTAAAAGATTAATGAGGTGATCCAAGCATGAACAATCAAGGTATGATATCTAATATTATTTATGTTATGATATGACCATTAACGAAAGACCTATTTTATAAATGGGTAATAATTTGATTAAGGAAATTGTGATTGTCTCTTTGGGTACTTGAATAAATTTTATTGATAATATTGTGAATAATGGTGATGGTCATATAGATGAATGAGTGTGGGAGAAATAGGGGTTTGATATTGTGAATTTTTGGAGCTATGAATTATTGGAGTTTTACTTTCATGGGGATTTGTTGATATCATATGGGAGTATATGCAAGGGAGTTACATAAATCTTAAACCTCATGAGAGGATCTCTTTCTCTTATTTTATTATTGGAAGGTTTGTGAAATAAAATGTTTGTTTAATGATTGTATACTATTATTGAGCAGTAAAATATTTTATCTATATATTTATAAGGATATCATATGTTGTAGAAAGTAATTCTGAAATTGGTAATGCTTCTGAAACAAATCTTGTTTAGATAATTGTTTATGAAGGAAATTGTGTAAGTTGTAATGATATAAAGGGAGTATATGGTGTTGTGGGAGTTGTGTGTTGTGGGAGCTACATGTGCTCTATGGGAGCTATTGTTGTGTTATGCCCTTTGGGGGTGATTTTAATGGTGTATAGTGGAGGATGAATTGGTGCATTGGGATTTCTTGTTGATGCTCTGTGTGAGATATTGATTTGTGGGAGTTATTGTTGAAGCTCAGTGTGAGCTATTGGGAGTTGTGCTCTGTGTGAGCTATTAAGAGTTGATGTGCTCTATGTGAGCTATTAGAAGTTGTTGTGCTCCGTGTGAGATATTGGGAGTTGTTGTGCTCTGTGGGAGATATTGGGAGTTGATGTGCTCTGTGTGAGCTATTGGAAGTTGTTACTCTATGTGAGTTATTATGTTGTTTATTGGGGAGCTACAATTGTGATAAGGGAGGTACATTGTGAAAAAGAGAGTTTTCTAAACTTTGATTATTCATAACTGTTGAATGGTCTATTTCTTTTGTGGTATATGTTGGAGCTCCATGTGGTTTGAGACCACCTCATTCCCCTCCTCCCCTTAAATGGCTCATTTGAAGTCACGTAGTGATTGATATGTTCAAATTTTTTGAAGAACATTGAATTTTTTTTTTTTGAATTTTCTCTTTTGTTGTAGTGAGCCAATAGTTTGAAGATTTCTTGAAGTTATTCGTTTTCCTTTTACCTCAAGGACTATTCTATTAAGGATTTTGGTTTGATTTGAACTATTGTTTTTCTATTAATTAATTTGTTTTTATATGAAGTTTTATTTATTGATTTTTATTTGAAATCTTTACTCATTGGAAACTTCTGTATTTTGAGGCTTTATTGTGGTTGGCTTGAGCGAAATAATGTGAATTGTGTAGATTGTCTTGACAAGCTGTATAGGGGAGAGATGGCTTGGGGAATGTATCTTGTGAAATTATGTAAGGTCTAATCTATGACATTATAGTTATATTCAGTACTAATCATTTTGATCTCATTAAAAGAATATACGATGTTTGGAACTAATATTTAAGATGTTTAATATGACACAATGGATTTAATTTTCAGATGATATAAATATATTTCTAGGATAACTAATGATGAATTACAAAATCCTAATGGAAAGGATGGTATTTTCTGATTGTTATGAGTTGCTTGAAAAAAATTTTATGGGTTGAGTCTAACTTGGATAACCAAGGTAAGAAAAATCTATTTCTATTTTATATGGACTCTGTGATATGAATGAATGCTTGCAGCTGAAATTTTTTGTAAAAAGATTTGCATTATTGTGTGTTGTTGGGCAAGGAGGAAGGAAATAAGAAATAAAAGCTATAGAATTGGGAAGTAACTGTATCTTTAAGAAAATAGGGCTGTTGTATACTTGTGGAAGGGAGTATGGTAGAAAGACTTATGGAATGATTTTTGTATGCACATCCAAGGTATGAAAGATAGACATAAATCTATTTTCTTTTTCATAAATGGTTCTAAAGAAATGGATATAAATGTTAATCTGATATTTGAATACAATAAGTTTGGAAAATAAATCAAATTGTGAATGTTCTTTGATTAATTGAATGGTGTTGATAATTTTAACGTGTATGTTAAAGCTAGATTTTAAGGGAGAATGGATGATGGTGGAATGATATTTGTTTATATGAAATTATTTGGAATTATGTTGATCATGGGAGTTGCTGTATAAAATTGTTGGGAGATGATATTTTATGGGAGTATTAGGAGTATTGTTTGGGAGATCTGAAAGTTAATGGGAGTGTTGTTGGGAGTTTTGTTTGGGAATTTTGTTTCTGGGCTTTTGTTTTGGGAGATTGGTGTTTATAAATATTTTATTTGGAAAAAAGAAATGTAAATAAATTTGTACATTAAAGATTTCAAGAATTGATTGTTTATGTGTTTATTGAATCTACTCATGAAGGACAAGAAAGTTTATTTCTTTATTGCTCAGGGGTGGATTTGATTGGTAGAATTTTATGGTTGAGTGGTGAGCAATTATGTGTTTTCCTATTGATTAAAGAATAGATTTTTAATTGATGCATGTGAGCAAATCTGGATTTCTCTATATTTTCTTCATTTGGTGATGCAGGTTTCAGGTTTTGTATTGTTGCACGATGATTAGAAAGAATATCTAGTTAACTTAGTAAATCTTTTGATGAAAACTAACTTTTGTTGGATATGTTGAAGTCAAGAAATATTCATTTCTTTATAAGAAATAGGATCAATATTTATTTACAGTTTCAAGATTGGGAAAGCTAATTTTGGTTATAAAAGTGCATGAATAAATAAGTGTCAGAATGGGAAGAGGAAGAGTCATCTTGGACGTTACAGGAATGAGAGATAATGGGATGTTCTTGTATATATATTTCATGTTTAGCCTTTCGAATGGAGGCAGATTTGGGAAAGCCTTCAGTTTACTCACCTTACTGCCCTGACTGTTAGCAAAGGCTCTTGTTGCTGGTATACTTCACTCAGAATGGGATCTTGATGATATGATCATTGCATTTGTTAAGGTTCACTGTCACACATGGATGCTGGCTAAAGAAACTATTGCTGTGAGAGGTACCGTAGCAAAAAAATTATAGCTGTTGCCACTAAAAATACTACACGATATTTAACATAAAAGCCATTATATTGGAATTCTAAATATGACGAATCTACAGGTATGCAATATTTTTCTTGGTGCATGTACAGTGAAACTTCATAAGCTCAAGACAATTGCAGTAAAACTTCTTGTTTTGTTGATTTTAATTACATTCTTTATATTGATGATGTCTATAACTTGTTATTTACTTTTAAACTACTCTTGCAACTGATTCAATATTTGACAACTGCATTAAATTGCTAGACAGGCATGGTCTTTGGCATTGTGTTGCATGAATCTCAATAGGTATCATTGTGATGCACATCAACGATCTCTATTCTTGGAAGACGGTCTGTTTTAAGTCTTCTTTCATATGCATTCTTTGTTCTTCTTCTAGGGTGGGAATATATCTGTTTGTTCTAGCCATAGCAGGAAAATTTAGAGGACATTTGCATTGTAACTTATAATCAATAATATCAGTTTGTTTGCGTTAGCCATTAGTGTGACATTATGAGATTCCTTTTTTATTCATAACCCCTAGCACACAGTAGTCAAATTGTTTATAATTTTCAGAACCATTTTCAGCAATCCATTTGTGCATTCCTGTGATTATTGCATTTAATAGTCTTCAAAAGTATTTTGTGCATATCCTGCAATTATTACATCTTGCTTACATGAATAATCCATGTGATATCTTGGCACCTGTAGATCACAATGAATATAGGCTTGGCTATAATTTTCGTGACATTGCTTTTTGTTTTGAATTCTATTATTTCTTCCTTGCCCAAACTTTTCCATCACTTGATAATATGATAATATGTTGAAGACTCCATAATTTGGGATTTTGGTTCAATTTGTATAGAGATCTGTTTGTTTCTTATTATTGTATGCATATATTTGATTTGGAGAGTAGACTTTATTTTAGAAATTTTCTATTCTAAACGAAATGCTAGCTTTAGATTTAGAAAAAAAAAGAATACTTTGTTTTTGTTGTGTTTGAAAAGTCATAAACTCAAAAAAAATACTTTGGTGATTTCTATGAATTAAATATTACTTTCAAAAGTATGCTCTTTTGTAGTGCTCATGTGGTATTTTAATATTAGAATGTTTAGGAATATGAAATCTTTGTTTAGGAATATGACATTTTAATATTAGAATGTAATGAGGATTGGTAATGTTAGGTTAACTATCTTTAAGACTTATTTTTTATTTATATATATATATATATATATATATATATATATATATATATATATATATATATATATATATATATATATATATATATATATATATATATATAATTGTATAGGGATTTGATACATATATATTTTTTATTTTATATATAGACATGTATAGGGATTTGATGAGTGATAATGGGAATATATGTTCCTTTAATCTATTTAAATCTATATATATGTTAGAAGTATTGTTTTATCATATGCTAGTTTTCCTTAAGCAATGAAATTGAGTAGCTATACTTGTTAGAACTTGCATAATTATAATTCCTTATTATCAACAAGAGAGCTTTATATATGTATACATTTGGATATTACTAATTATGTAATTTCCAATCTACATAATAGGTAGGAAAATATTTAGGTCGTATTATTAGAAAATAAAAATAGAATGTATGGAGTGGAAATAGTGAATTGCATGTATTTGTTGTATAGTTGGTGATTTATGCTAAAAATGTAAATGAAGAGATGATAGCATATAGAATATCCTAATTAAATAGAGTTGTAAATATTGAAATTGAAATAACCTTTAATGTTATTTATCCTCTTTTATAAAAGAACGAAATTATTTGTATATTTGGTTATTATTATTTTTTTTAGAAAAAGGCACTTTGTTAAAGTCATACTTATGAAGGAAATAACGTTGTTATACTAATTTTGAATTAATTCTAGGTATGTTCTTATAGAATAGTACTAAAACTTATTTTATTTTAGAACTTGAGTATATATATATATATATATATATATATATATATATATATATATATATATATATAATATGATAATTTTATATGGATAATGAAACTTTTCATTTATTACTATATGAGTATTTGTCTATATCCAAGAGAATTGTTGGAATATTCTTGTTATCCCCCAGTAGGGGTTATTTATAAAAATTCATTGTTGCATTCACTCTCTAGAACTTGAATGATATAGTCATCCTATGCCCCTTTCCCTAAGTCTCTACTTCATCATTTTAAAAGTTGGCTTGTTCTATATTCAGATTCTACATTTGCAAGTATTTGGGAGGATATCCCATCTCTGGTTATATGGAACATTTGGATGAAAGGAATTAAAGATTCTTTAGAAAATCCCCCTCCTCATTGCAAAGGTCTTAAGGAAAATCAATGGAGGGTCATCCTTTTTTGGCCAAACTTGACATTGAAATCAACATTTTGAACTAAATCTTCACTTTCTGACACTTATAGCTACTGAACCATTAGGAATTTGAAGATGATGGAAACTAGTGATTTGTGAGATTTTGTCTGTAGATTCTAAATATATTTTAAAAAAAATTGGATTTAAATTGTAAATTTTTTTGTCTCCTCTAATAACTAGTTTTTAATAGTAAACAATAGTTTTTCAAAATGGTGTGTATTCTGTCACACATAAATTTTTTTTCTACAAAGCATAAAATTTTAATTCTTTTGAATTTAGATTGGTAACACTGATATCTCAAGGATGCATTTGGTTTCATAATGTTTTGTTGAATATATTTTTTTAATTAAGTTTTGAAGTCAAACCAATTATAATTTAGACATAGGCATATTCTGTCCAACATAGCTTTTTTTGTATGTATCAAAATTCAATTTTTTTTGTTGGAATAAGGACATCAATACCTAGATGACATGTATTTTTAGATTTTGTTTTCTCTATTTTCCTATTTTTTTGTATGTGTGAAACAAAGACCTTGATGTTCATTGAAAAACCTACATTCACAAGAAATAAAAAATAAATATAATAATTTCAAATGTAATATATTTAAAATTATACATTTTAGGAAGCTTATAGTAAAGACTACATACTTACAAAACATAAATTTTAAATGAATTCATTTGATCCCCCAAAAGGTAAATCAAAAGAGATTTTTTATTAGCATTTTGATAGGTGTAGAGGAGACTCCATTATAGGTATGGTTTAAAATTAGCGGGGTTCTATCCAAGGAGATTTGAATCTAAGGGGGTTTGATCAAACCCTCTTCAATTAAAATTCCTTAAATGGAACCTTTCAAGGCTCAAATCATTATATTTTCTAAAAATATGTGATTTCAAAAAAAAAAAAATAGGATGTCCCTAAAAGTGTAACCCATTATTGTGGTAGCACCTAGGAGCAATTTCAAAAGTGGTTATGGCAAAGGTTATGAAGTGCACAAATTTAAATAGTAAAATTACAAATTGGGACAATATTGTGCTCAAACAATGGCAAGTTCTACATCCTCCTCCTTCTCATGGCTCAACGTTGAATGGTTCAAACAAGTTGGATAGAAGCCTAGTTAAGTGATCTCCTTCAACTGCACCCTTCATAAATCTCAACTTTGACAGAGCATCTCGAAGAAATTTGGGTCCATCAAGAGTAGGTTGTATCCTTAGGGACTCTTTCAAGAAACACCTCACATCTAAGGAAATCAAATTGCCATAGGGTACAAATAGTGTAGCTAAAGATTATGCACTCATGCATGGCTTGAAGCTAGATAAAGAACTAAAAGTTTGAAAATTTTGGATTGAAGGTGATTCAATGTTGATAATTAATTCTCTAAAAACTAAAAAGGTCTTTAATTAGAAATTGTAATATATATTGTAGCCCATTTCGATATGTATTGATTATTTGAATGCATTTGAGCATTCACATTTCTAGAGGGAGGCAAACTGAATTATAGATTGGTTTTCAAATCAAGCCATAGACCAATGTCAAAGTATCAAAACCTTTTATCTAAGATTCTAAAACTACCCTTCATTCCTGCAATCTTTATTAGAACAAGAGAAATTCTCAAAATCACCTCAAACTATGCACCAGACTGAATAGTCTCAAAAGGGCATTCACAAGAACTAAGGAATCATAATTGTTAAATTCAAGATGATGGGGATAACATATAATGTTGAGTCCAAATGTAAATCAATTAGGTCAAATGTTAGCAATAAACTTTGCACTTTCCTTGGGTGGTAGAGAAACATCCATGATTTGCAACGTCATCATCAAACTGTTTCTTCTATCCCTTCAATGGATGTATCTATATCACACCACAACCCAAATTCCAGATAAATATAATTTATGACCTTCTATGATAAGAAAGACAATGCTACATAATTCGAATCCAAATGGGCATTACGATATCTCACATTGGGACTGCTGGTACTACTTCCTATCATATCTTCATTAATATTGGAATGCTTCTAGGCATCAAGGCATGAGACACATCATCAAAACTATCTCATGGAATATAGAGTTTATTGTAGTATTTATTCCACACCATCACTAGTGTAACGAAACAACTCGACACCCAAGAACACAAGAGCCCAAAAAGGGCACGACAATTTTTTTCAACACAAAGGTAAACATATAAATATATCAGTACTCTAAACTGACTCAAAACATGAAGTGCAACATCATCCTATTGTTGAGATAGATAACATGAGCGGAAGATTATCACAATACATCTATTACTGAAAACCAGATTACTAAACTCACTTGGCTGAACCACTTGACAAATGGATGTTGAATATAACTAGATCATATACACCATTGGCAGGATATCACAACCAACTTCTTCTATTTATTAAGGTCAGAAAATATGCAAGAGTTATTATTACACAGCACCTCAGTTACCAACAAACAATATAGGACAACATCTGCATCTCAATGTGTTATTTTATACAAATTGCATATAGGGAGGTTATAGACTAATATTGAATGGGTATCAACAATCTTTGATAACAAAACTTGACATAGTGTTTTATCAGGAGCATTATCTATATCAAGATAGAAGGATAACCACAATAACATTAATACTGCCAGCAATGATAGTAGTAGTACAGCAGCAATAAAACAATAGTTTTTTAGCTACGACAATAGTGACATCAATATAATAGTAATTAAATCAATAGTTCCAACTGTAACAGTAGTGACATTAGCAGGACAGAAATAAAATTAATAGTTTTAGCTGTGACAATATATATTCTTAGATAACCAAGTTGTACAATACATGAGAGAATATATCCAGGAAGCCAGAGAGGAGAATGGAGCAACCCTTGCCGACATTTTCACCAAAACCGAAGTTGATATCTAGATTCTCTAATGGTGGGTGCAACACCACCCTGCCATGTGGAACCTCAAAGGTCCACCCCCCATGCTTGGAGATGATTACATGGCCAAACATAAGCTAAGTGAAATAGGGACAAGAAGACTCTTATGCAAAACCCCACAAAGGATACCACAAAGACACATAGTTCACATCAACACATCTTAAGCACATGGCAATCATGCCAATGCAGTACTACACAAGGAGGAGGGATGAGAAGATTGGGGCAACAGAAAAGAAGTGACTAGACAATGTATACTCATCTCATAAACTCAAGCCATTCATAGCACACATGATTCATATAACCTACAGTGGGTCAAACTAGTGAGCACTCTTGCTCAATGCCACGCTAAGAGCCACATTCCCAGCCCACCATAACATCTACACCGATGACAAACAAGATCAGCTTGCATTCATAAGCATTAACCAAGCACATGAGGACCACACATGAGGGCACTACAATTTTAGTGGTCAATATGGAAGTGTTTTCAACATATGAGATAAGATGATGGGGAGAATTGCTTCAGCTTTCTATGACTTGGCTTAAATTTGCTAACAATAAAGAATGATCTTGTTCCAACAAAACTAAAAATAATCTAACACAGTCTCATTAGTAAACAAGGGATTCAAAACAATCATGCTCTATTTAATACAAAATTCCCACTCACCTTAACCAAGGAACAAAATACCCCATAAATCAACTATTATAATTGTTAAGGCTCTTCAAGTGTGTGTGGATCACCATACAGCTACGAGAGATGTGAACCATTTTCATCATTCTAAATAGGGACAACACCATTTTCTAATCCTACTAATGATATGACTTACTCTATGTTTGGGCATGTTTGAGCCTACAAACTTGATGTAATTTCCATGCAGAATAATCTGATTTGTAACAATAGTCATAAAGATTCAGAAATCAGAACTATATGTCATTTGGTTTTCATTTGAATGGTTAAATTATGTAGTAGAATTCATTTTCAATGTTATCTTCACATAGGTTCATGAATGACATGTTTATTTGAGCAAAAGGCATACATATATTCACTGTCCAAAACCCTTTACAATTTAGAAATAGAAAAATTATATTTCAGACCTAGGGTCATGAAAAGATAAAACATGGAATTTTAGGGCAGATTTGATTAGGGATCTTACAAGACCCCATCTTATACAGGAGCTTTTATCTTCTATTCCTTTCTATGAAAAGATCAAGGCAGTATGAGTATCTCATGTCCCAGGATCATACATTTTTTTATGAAATCTTAAAGGTACATAACTGGGCAACAAAAATGTCCATTTACTAGTTCTAGTTGCATGAGTTTTTATTCTCGTCTTGATTGATTTTATTCTATTGGGATTTGACTAGTGGGATTTGAATCACCTATGTTCAATTATGAATGTAGGAGAATTTGTACTTCATGATGCTTCATTGGATTTCCATTACAGATATATATCAATCAATCATTTCCATCTAGATTTGGAATTTGATATATTTCTATTTTACATTTTGGGAATTTCTAGGTTGTTCTCTACATTTATTCCACTTCAGGTCTCACAAAAATAGCTAAGGGCTCTAGCTACAAAAAGTATTTCTAAAACATGGATATAATTCAGCTCAAATAAGAAATTGCATAAGGGAAGAAGGGAAAGACTTGGTTAGTAAAGAACAAACAAAAATTGGAAAGTATAATTAGGAATGCCTATGAAAGCCTTTACTTATTCATCTAGTTATTTCCAACCCCATTTTAGAGACCTTATTGTCCTGATTCATGTGCATTATTTCCTACTGCATAATTGTATAATGTTGATCAAACATATCTGGATTAGGAATGTAAAAACAATCCCAAAGTCCCACCTTATGTTCTTCTCTCAAACATCTATACGCAAGTGGGCAGGTGTGGTATGATTCAAAGTAAGGAGATTGATGAAAACAAAGGAATATATAAGGATCCCTGTATGCAGTTGGATTTACGGCCATTAAATGGCATACACTTTTTATGTAGGGGATAGTTCACCTACAGGCGCAGAAGATCTATCGAAGGTTAGGGAAATTAGCTGGAAGATGTAGGTAGCATGGTATTTTCCATATTCAAACATTTACTCCACGCTGTGGTCTCATGGTAAGCAATGGTTGTAGGTTATGCACGAAATGGAGCTGGTAAAAAGAACTTAGAAGTTTATAAGCAAATGTCGTTGGCAGGCATAAAGGCAAATTCCTATACCTTCACCAAGATCCTCTTTGCCTGTGTCATAATGGAAGCATAGAATAGCCATATTAACTATTTGGCAAAATACCTCAGGAACTATGGTCGCATGGGCTGCAAATGACCGTAGGGTCTACTCAAAATGGATTTGTTTAAGAGGATTTAGAAACTTTTCAGCAATTGTAACTATAATTGCCCTGGTAAACATGTATGTCTAAGCTAAAAGCATAGACAAGGCAAGTGAACAATTTCATGGACTCCAATAATTGTAGGATATGCAGAAAATGGATTTGTTGAAAAGGCTTTATAAAATTTCAAGCAAATTGCAATTGGTAGGTGTAAATTCTAATTCCACAACCTTTGCCAACATCATCCCTACCTATGCCAAAATGGGAGCTTTCGAATAGGGTATGGACATCTGTCAAAGCATAACAGAAGGGGATTTTTGTAAGACACGATAGTTACAAGTGCCCTTGTTGATATGCATGCATAGCGTGCAATTATAGGCAAGCACATGAACTGTTTTAAAAAAATTGCCTCAAGAGGCTTCATCACAGACATGCAAAAGGATATGCATAGAATAAGTTTATTGCAGAGGTTTCAGACACTTACCAAGAAATGCAAACAGTAGAGAAGGGCCATGGCCATGCACTTGATAGCATCCTCCCTACCTGAAAACCTTGCCTCCTCTTTCTTCCTATCTTCCCATTTCCAAAACCTTCTCCCCCATAATAGTGAGAATGCGTAGAAAAAAAAAAGAATGGGAATGAATAATATCCCCCTCCCCTAAGTCAAACTCACCTTATCTCTTTTTTTTTTCCTAAATCCCCCCTCACACCACAATAGTATTTTTTTTGGGTTCATATATATTAAATAGATGACCCTAGGCTTATTAAATCCTCTCAAGAAAACCATGCCCTCAATTTGAAACATGATGTCCTCCACTTTATTGTGTGATTGGATTATCCAAGCAAATAGGTAAGTTATCTTTATGTTGAACAATTATAATTACTAAGTACATTACATACTAAAAACCAAATGGTCACTATCCACCATGACTCAAACACTAGCACAACACCACAAGGAACTTACTTAACACCCTATCCACACGATTCAGACTCACCAAGGATGGAGTAATCAGACGGTATTTGAGGGAACCAACACCACATTAGAAACTCATTCCCAACGAAGATGGTGGTGAAACTAAGGTGTATGGCCAATGTGTCATCTCCAACTTGCCACCAATGGGGCATTAGGCATGCTCAGACCTGTGAATCCAGGTGGAGTTGGTGCATGGTACCTACACCACTCAAAACACATTATAACATCTGCATATACATATCATATAATAGTCAAAGCAAGAATAGTCCCCATCGGAGGATTCCAACATTCGTAATCATTCGCATAGCATGCCAATGTCAGGGTGTCATCCTCGCCACATGGACACCCAAAATCAAAATTAAATCTAAGATAACAAAATGTCAGTAACACAACATCATATACAGCTTAAATTTCATACCTCAATGTCACCTCGATTAGGCTAGGACTAGGGAGGCACTACATACTCCCCCCAAGAGCTTGACTTACTCATGAAAGTCATAATACTAAATGCAGCCATAACACACATTAGTTCTATAAAATTTAAGATAATTATAAAATTTAGTCTATCACATTCCCCACAGTACACATAGTTACATGTGATAATTTTTAGTACATAAGTGAGAAAGAGGCAAGGCACTCAATTTCATACAAAATATACATTATCATGCAACTGTTTCCTCTAATCAATTAAAGAATGAGGGTTTCATAATGAGTTTAATTTTCATTCTTTCAAGAATTCACTATTTCAAATAGCAAACTAGTTGCTCACAACCATCAATTTGCACATTTATACTAGCATAAACAACATAATTTTCTCATGAATGGAGCAAACTGCACTTTTCAATATATAAAATTTTTAATTTTCTAACTCTTCACATGCAGACATATTTAAAATGGAGCACAACACATATATATATATGCACATTTACATGATTTCAACCTCTATTTTCATAACATGCATGACCACTGTATCGTATGATGCAGTAATTTGTCACTCTTCAAGGCATAATGAAATATTTTACTTCTAATATGCAATCGCAAACATGAAAAAATACACAACTTTCACATAGATTCTCTTTCACATCACCAGGGATTCACATCACAAGGCTACATCAAGAGGGGTATTACGAGGAGGACAACACTAATAAGCCACTGAGCAATCCATAGTGCCATAGAGATGAATGATCAATGAGTGAATAACCATGTCGTGTAGTAACCGTTGTGCCAATATCCAAAGCAATGTACATCATATAATCTCACCTCAAGAGGGAACCCAATATCATCCATATTGTAGTACTAGAAAACAAATGAATAGTCATGTCATATAGAATACCACCGTGCCAAGTAGAAGATCATGAAGAATGGTTTCAGGGTCCTCCCTAGGAGCCCTCCAAATATAAATTAGAGATTTCCCAGGCCATCTACTCCCCCAAATGACCTGTCAGTGATCCCTCTAGGATATGACAATATACAATAGTCACAACACTCCACACATACCAACAATTGCAAGATTAAAGTACCTCATATGAGAAAATTAGAGAAGTAAAGCAACTCATAAATTAAACCTCAATAAAGTAGAAGACAAATACAATGAATCATAAAAGAAGTAGAGATCCAATACAAATCATTGTATTATCCCAAGTTAATTCAAGAACATGTCCTTGAGGCAAAAGGACTAACTCAAACATAAAAATGGCCAATTAGCCCAAAGTAACAAAATGTAGCTGGCTTGCAAGCAAAATACTCAACACATAAGTAAATATTCCAACAATCTCTTAGAAATTTGCACATTATGAACACCATGTGACCATGCAACAAGGTCACTTAAGGGGAGGAGGGGAATCAAATAGTGGTCTCTAACCACATAAGATAATAAATAACATGCAATATAATGGTGGTCTCATACCACAGAATAATATGGTGGTTCTCAACCCACACAGTAGCATGGTGGTTCTCTACCCATAGAATAGTATGGTGGTTCTCTAACCATAGAATAATATGGTGGGTCTCCAACCATAGAATAGTGTGGTGGTTCTCTAACCACAAAATTATCAATGAAGAATTTACCATATCATAATGAGTGCGTCCCACACATTCTGGAATAGTCTGATCATATATCTGCATGACGAATCCTCATGAATAAGCACCTACCAACATACCAAGGTCCACTGACATTATTCCAATTAAATAAAAATACACCTCATACTCGTACTGATGGTCTCATCAAAAGTCATATCATCCCTATATCACAGTAAAATTCACTATTATCCCATTACACACAATTGTCACTTCATCAAGCTGCCATCCCAAATACCAGAAATCCATGATGACATCAATATATCTACCATATGTGTGTAGCTAGGACTGAGTATATGCTCAGGGCACATTATAGTCTTTCCTCATCCCAAAGGACAAATGGATAACGAAAATGGGTTATCCACCTACACGTACAAATGTCACAAGGGAAATCACAACAAGAAATATAATTCCATTATTCCTTTTTGTAGTTCACTACTTAATATTGAAACCAAATTTTTGAAATAAATTAAGTAATTGGTACTTATTTCAAGGAATTTTTCAATAGGTCATAATGCAATATCATCTATACTCAAAAATCTATTTCAAGGCAACAAATTTTCAATTACTATGCCATACAATAATCAATTTATCTTAAAAGTTCCACCGAAATCATTCTCAAGGGCAATCAGGTTTAACTAATAATCAAATTCTAATTACAAGTTGTCTAAAGCATCACCAATTTAACTAAATCCTTACTCTGTGTGCAAAAACAATACATTTGTAAAGTTACTGAACACACTACAGTCAATCTAATAATCATGTATATAAGAGGATAAACCATCATCATAGTCTACAACTATCAGGTTGAACTCACTAAAGACTATTAGTTCTCATGACATGCACAAATGAAAGGTTAGAACCTACAAACACTCCCTAGAGTTC
This sequence comes from Cunninghamia lanceolata, assembly GCA_027924645.1. Taxonomy (NCBI): domain Eukaryota; kingdom Viridiplantae; phylum Streptophyta; class Pinopsida; order Cupressales; family Cupressaceae; genus Cunninghamia; species Cunninghamia lanceolata. Next base: position 2,126,826 of record BSBN01000195.1, read on the forward strand.
CCAAAGTTGTAAAACTTGGGTGCTCTGATACCTATGTAATGACCCAACTCAGCACCCAAGAACCCAAGAGCCCGAAAAGGGCACGACAATTTTTGTTTTTCAACACAAAGGTAAACATATAAATATATCAACACTCTAGACTGACTCAAAACATGAACTACAACATTATCCTATCCCCAAGATAGATAACATGAGTGGAAGATTAGCACAATACATCTATTATTGAAAACAAGATTACTAAACTCACTTTGATGAACCACTTGACAGATGGATGTTGAAAATAATTAGATCATATACTACATTGGCATGATATCACAACAAACTTCTTCTATTTGTTAAGGTCAGAAAATATGCAAGAGGTATTATTACACAACTTAGTTACCAACAAACAATATAGGACAACATCTGCATCTCATTGTGTCATTTTATACAAATCACATACAAGGAGGTTATAGACTAATATTGAGTGGGTATCAAGGATCTATGATAACAAAACTTGACATAGTGTTTTATCGAGAGCATTATATATATCAAGATAGAAGGATAACCACAATAACATTAATAGTGTCAGCAATGACAGTAGTAGTACAATAGCATTAAAAGAAAAAAAATTTAGCTACGACAATAGTGACATCAATATAACAACAATTAAATCCATAGTTTGAGCTGTAACAGTAGTGACATTAGCAGGACAACAATAAAATTAATAGTTTCAGCTATGACAATAAATATTCTCGGATAACTGAGTTGTACAATACATAAGATAATATATCCAAGAAGCCAGAGAGGACAATGGAGCAGCCCTTGCTGACGTCTTCACCAAAACTAAAGTCGATATATGGATTCCCCAATGGTGGGTACAACACTACCCTGCCATGTGGAACCTCAAAGGTCCACCCCCCATGCTCGGAGATGATCACATGGCCAAACACAAGCTAAGCGTAATAGGGACAAGAAGACTCTTATGCAAAACCCCACAAGGGATACCACAAAAACACATAGTTCACTTGAACACATCTTAAGCATGTGGCAATCATGCCAATGCAACACTATGCAAGGAAGAGGGGTGAGAAGATGAGGGCAATAGAAAAGAAGTGACTAAACAATGTATAGTCATCTCATAAACTCAAGCCATTCATAGCACACATGATTCATATAACCTCCAGTGGGTAAAACTAATGAGCACTCTTGCTCAATGCCACATTAAGAGCCACATTCCCAGCCCACCATAGCATCTACACCCATGATGAATAACCTCAACTTACATTCATAAGCATTAACCAAGCACATGAGGACGACACATGAGCACACTACAGTTTTAGTGGTCAATATGGAAGTGTTTTCAACATCTAAGATAAGATGATGGGGAGAATTGCTTCAGCTTTCTAAGACTTGGCTTAAATTTGCTAAAAATAAAGAATGACCTTGTTCCAGAAAAACTAGAAATAATCTAACATAGTCTCATTGGTAAACAAGGGATTCAAAACACTCATGTTCTATTTAATACTAAATTCCCACTCACCTTAACCAAGGAACAAAATACCCCATAAATCAACTGTTATAATTGTTAAGGCCCTTCAAGTGTGTGTGGATCACCATACAACTACGAGAGATGTGAACCATTTTCATCATTCTAAATAGGGACAACATCATTTTTTAATCCTACTAAGGATATGACTTACTCTATGTTTGGGCAGGTTTGAGCCTACAAACTTGATGTAATTTCCATGCAAAATAATCTGATTTGTAAGAATAGTCATAAAGATTCAGAAATTAGAATTATATGTCATTTGGTTTGCATTTGAATGGTTAAATTATGTGGTAGAATTCATTGTCAATGTTATCTTCACATGGGTTCATGAATGATATGTTTATTTGAGAAAAAGGCATACATATATTTGCTGTCCAAAACCCTTTATAATTTAGAAATAGAAAAATTAGATTTCAGACCTAGGGTCGTGAAAATATAAATCTCTGAATTTTAGGGTAGATCTGATTAGCAATCTTACAAGACCCCCTCTTATACAGGAGCATTTATCTTCTATGCCTTTCTATGAAAAGATCAAGGCAATATGAGTATCTTATGTCCCAGGATCATACATTTTTTATGAAATCTTAAAGGTGCAGAACTGGGCAACAAAAATGTCCATTTACTATTTCTAGTTGCATGAGTTTTTATTCTTGTCTTGATTGACCTTATGCTATTGGGATTTGAATGGTGGGATTTGAGTCACTTGTGTTCAATTATGAATGCAGGAGAATTTGTGCTTCATGAAGCTTCATTGGATTTTCTACTGGATAATTGTATAATGTTGATCAAACAAATCTGGATTAGGAATGTGAAAACAATTCCAAAGTCCCAACTTATGTTCTTCTCTAAAACATCTATATGCAAGTGGGTAGGTGTGGTACGACTAAAAGTAAGGAGATTGATGAAAATAGAGGAATATATAAGGATTCCTAGATGCAGTCAGATTTAAGGCCATAAAATTGCATACACTTTTATTTAGGGGACAATTCACCTACAAGCGTAGGGAATCTATCAAAATTTAGGGAAATTAGTTGGAAGATGTAGGCAGCATGGTATTTTCCAAATTCAAACATTTACTCCACAATGTGGTCTCATGGTAAGAAATGGTTGCAGGTTATGCACAAAATGGAGTTGTTAAAAAGAACTTAGAACTTTTTAGGCAAATGTCATTGGCTGGCATCAAGACAAATTCTTATACCTTCGTCAGGATCCTCTTTGCCTATGCCATAATGGAAGCATAGAGTAGGCACATTAACTATTTGAAAAAATACCTTAGGAACTGTGGTCGCATGGGCTACAAATGACCGTAGGGTCTTGAAAAAATGGATTTGTATAAGAGGATTTAGAAACTTTTAAGCAATTGTAAATGCAATTGCCTTGGTAAACATGTATGCGTAAGATAAAAGCATAGACAAGGCAAGTGAACAGTTTCACAAAATGCCTAGAAGAAATACAGTTTCATGGACTACAATAATTGCAGGATATGCACAAAATGGATTTGTTGAAAAGTCTATAAAATTTCAAGTAAACTACGATTGACAGGTGTAAATTCCAATTCCACAACCTTTGCCAATGTCATCCTTGCCTATGGCAAAATAGGAGCTTTCGAATAGGGTATGAACATTTGTCAAAGCATAACAGAAGGGGATTTTTGTAAGACGTTATAGTTACAAGTGCCCTGGTTGATATGCATGCACAGCATGGCATTATAGGGAGACACGTGAACTATTTGAAAAAAAATGCCTCAGGAGGCTTCATCACATAAATGCAAAGATTGCAGGCTATGCATAGAATGGGTTTATTACAGACGTTTCAAACACTTAATAGCAAATGCAAACGGTAGAGAAGGGACATGGCTACAAACTTGACAGCATCCTCCCTGCCTGAAAACCCTCACCTCCTCTTTCTTCCTTTCTTCCCATTGCTAGAACCTTCTCCCTGGTAATAGTGAGAATGCGAAAAAAAAAAAAAGAATGGGAATGAATAATATCCCTGCCCCCTAAGTCAAACTCCCCTTATCTCTTTTTTTGTCTTTTCCTAAATCCCCCCCTCACACCACAATAGTATTTTTTTTTGGGTTCATATGTATTAAATAGATGACCCTAGGCTTATTAAATCCCCTCAAGAAAACCATGCCCTCAATTTGAAACATGATGTCCTCCACTTTATTAAGTGATTGGGTTATCCAAGAAAATAGGTAAGTTATCTTGATGTTGAACACTTATAATTACTAAGTACATTAGATACAAAAAACCAAATGGTCACTATCCACCATGACTCAAACACTAGCACAGCACCACAAGGAACTAACTCCACACCCTATCCACATAGTTCAGACTCACCAAGGATGGAGTAATTGGATGGTGTCCGAGGCGACTAACACCACATTGGAAACTCATTCCCAACAAAGTTGATGGTGAAACTAAGGTGTATGGCCAATGTGTCATCTCCAACTCGCCACCATTAGGGAATTAGTCATGCTCAAACCTATGAAGCAAGGTGGAGTTCGTGCCTGGTACCTGTACCACTCAAAACACATTATAACATCTGTATATACATATCATATAATAGCCCAATCAAGAATAGTCCCCATCGGAGGATTCCAACATCTGTGATCATTTGCATAGCATGCCAATGTCAAGCTGTCATTCTCTCCACATGGACACCCAAACTCAATATTAAATCTAACATAACAAAATGTCAGTAACATAACATCATATACAGCTCTTAAATTTCATACCTCAATGTCACCTCGATTAGGCTAGGACTAGGGAGGTACTACATACTCCCCCCCAAGAGCTTGAATTACTCCTAAAAGTCATAAGGCTAAATGCATCCATAACATACATTAGTTCCATAAAATTTAAGACAATTTTAAAATTCATAATATCACATTACCCATAGTACACACAATTACATGTAATAATTTTTGGTACACAAGTGAGAAAGAGGCAAGGCACTCAATTTCATACAAAATATACATTATCATGCAACTGTTTCCTCTAATCAATTAAAGAATGAGGCTATAATAATCAGTTTTCTTTTCTTTCTTTCAAGAATTCACTATTTCAAATAGCCAACTAGTTGTTGACAACCATCAATTTGCACATTTATAATAGCATAAACCACATAATTTTCTCATGAATGCAACAAACTGCACTTTTCAATATATAAAATTTTCAATTTTCTAACTCTTCACATGTAGAAATCTTTAAAATGGAGCACACAACACACACACACACGCACGCACGCGCGCGCGCGCGCGCGCACACACACACACACACACACACACACACACACACACACACACACATATATATGCACATTTACATGATTTCAACCTCTATTTTCATAACATGCATGACCAATGTATCATATAATGCAGTAATTTGTCACTCTTCAGCACATAATGAAACATTTTACTTCTAATATGCAACCGTAAACATGACAAAATGCACAACTTTCACATAGATGCTCTTTCACATCACAAGGGAATCACATCACAAGGATACATCAAGAGGGGTATTACGAGGAGGACAACACGAATAGGCCACTGAACAATCCATAGTGCCATAGAGATGAATGATCAATGAGTGAATAACCATGTCGTGTAGTGACCACTGTGCCAATATCCAAAGCAACACACATCATATAATCTCACCTCAAGAGGGAACTCAATATCATCCATACTGTAGTACCAAAAAATAAATGAATAGTCATGTCATGTAGAATACCACCGCACCAAGTAACAGATCATGAAGAATGGTCTCAGGGTCCTCTCTAGGAGCCCTCCAAATATAACTCAATATGTACAAGATTCCCCAGGCCATCTACTCCCCCAAATGACTTGTCAGTGATCCCTCTAGGATATGACAATATACAACAGTCACAACACTCCACACATACCAACAGTTGAAAAATTAAAGTGCCTCAAATAAGAAAATTAGAGAATTAAAGAAACTCATAAATTAAACCTCAATAAAGTAGAAGAAGAAAAATACAATGAATCATAAACGAAGTAGAGAGAAAATAGCAATCATTGTATTATCCCAAGTTAATCCAAGAACATGTCCTTGAGGAAAAAGGACTAACTCAAACATAAAAATGACCAATTAGCCCAAAGTAACAAAACGTTGCTGGCTTGCAAGCAAAATACTCAATACATAAGTAAATATTCTAACAATCTCTTAGAAATTTGCACATTACGAACACCATGCGACCTTGCAACAAGGTCACCTAAGGGGAGGAGGGGAATCGAATAGTGGTCTGTAACCACATAAGATTTTAAATGGCATAAAATATCATGGTGGTCTCATACCATAGAATAATATGGTGGTTCTCAAATCACAGAATAATATGGTGGCCACATAATAGTATGGTGGTTCTCAAACCATAGAGTAGCATGGTGGTTCTCTATCTATAGAATAGTATGGTGGTTCTCTAACCATAGAATAATATGGTGGTTCTCTAACAATAGAATAGTATGGTGGTTCTCTAACCACAGAATGATCAATGAAGAATTTACCATATCATAATGAGTGTGTCCTACACAATTCGGTATAGTTTGATCATATATCTACATGACGAATCCTCATGAATAGGCACCTACCAACATACCAAGGTCCACTGATATTATTCCAAGTAAATAACAATACACCTCATACTCATATTGATGGTTTCATCAAAAGTCATATCATCCCTGTATCACAGTACCATTCACTATTATCCCATTACACATAGTTATCACTTCATCAAGCTGCCATCCCAAATACTAGAAATCCATGATGACATTAATATATCTTCCATATGTCTGTAGCTAGGACTGAGTATATTCTCAGGATACATTATAGTCCATCCTCAACCAAAGGGACAAATGGATAGGGAAAATGGGTTATCCACCCACACGTACAAATATCACAAGGGCAATCACAACAAGAAACATAATTCCATTATTCCTTTTTCTAGGTCACTACTTAATATTGAAACCAAATTTTTGAAATAAATTAAGCAATTGATTCTCATTTCAAGGATTTTTTCCATAGGTCATAATGCAATGTCATCTAAACTTAAAAATCTATTTTAGGGCAACAAATTTCCAATTACTATGCCATACAATAATCAATTTATCTTAAAGTTCCATCGAAATCATTCTCAAAGGCACTCAGGTTTAATTGATAATCAAATTCTAATTACAAGTTGTCTAAAGCATCACCAATTTAACTAAATCCATTCTCTGTGTGTGAAAACAATACATTTGTAAAGTTACTGAACACACTACAATCAGTCTAACAATCAAGTATATAAGAGGATAAACCATCATCCTAGTCTACAACTATTAGGTTGAACTCACAGAAGACTATTAGTTCTCATGAAATGCACAAACTAAAGGTTAGACCCTACAAAAGCTCCCCATAGTTCCCAGAGTTGTAAAACCTGGGCACTCTGATACCTGTGTAACGACCCAACTCGGCACCCAAGAACACAAGAGCCCGAAAAGGGCATGACAAATTTTTTTTCAACAGAAAGTTAAACATATAAATATATCAGTACTCTAAACTGACTAAAAACATGAAGTGCAACATCATCCTGTCACCGATATAGATAACATGAGTGGAATATTATCACAATACATCTATTACTAAAAACAAGATTACTAAACTCACTTGGTTAAACCACTTGACATATGGATGTAGAATATAACTAGATCATATACACCATTGGCATGATATCACAACCAACTTCTATTTATTAAGGTCAAAAAATATGCAAGAGTTATTATTATACAGCACCTCAGTTACCAACAAACAATATAGGACGACATCTAGATCTCATTGTGTCATTTTATACAAATCACATACAGGGAGGTTATACACTAATATTGACTTGCTATCAAGGATCTTTGATTAAAAAACTTGACATAGTGTTTTATCGGAAGCATTATATATATCGACATAGAAGGATAACTACAACAACATTAATAGTGTCAGCAATGACAGTAGTAGTACAACAGAAATATAAAAAATAATTTTTAGCTACGAAAACAATGACATCAATATAACAACAATTAAATCAATAGTTCCAGCTGTAATAAATAGTGACATTAGTAGGACAACAATAAAATTAATAGTTTCAGCTATGACAATACATATTCTCTGATAACCCAGTTCTACAATACATAAGAGAATATATCCAGGAAGCCAGAGAGGAGAATGGAGCAGACCTTGCCGGCATCTTCACCAAAACCAAAGTCAATATCTAGATTCCCCAATGGTGGGTGTAACACCACCCTACAATGTGGAACCTCAAAGGTCCACCCCCTGTGCTCGGAGATGATCACATGGACAAACACAAGCTAAGTGCAATAGGGACAAAGAAGACTCTTATGCACAACCCCACAAGGGATACCACAAAGACACATAGTTCACTTGAACAAATCTTAAGCATGTGGCAATCATGCCAATGCAGTACTACGCAAGGATGAGGGGTGAGAAGATGGGGGCAGTAGAAAAGAAGTGACTAGACAATGTATACTCATCTCATAAACTCAAGCCATTCATAGCACACATGATTCATATAACCTCCAATGGGTCAAACTAGTGAGCACTCTTGCTCAATACCATGTTAAGAGCCACATTCCCAGCCCACCATAACATCTACACCCATGATGGACAAGTTTAGATTGCATTCATAAGCATTAACCAAGCACATGAGGACCACACATGAGGGCACTATAGTTTTAGTGGTCAATATTGAAGTGTTTTCAACATCTGAGATAAGATGATGGGGAGAATTGCTTCATCTTTCTAAGACTTGGCTTAAATTTGCTAATAATAAAGAATGACCTTGTTCCAAAAAAACTAGAAATAATCTATAACAGTCTCATTGGTAAACAAGGGATCCAAAACACTCATGTTCTATTTAATACTAAATTCCCACTCACCTTAACCAAGGAAAAAAATACCCCATAAATTATTTGTTATAATTGTTAACGCCCTTCAAGTGTGTGTGGATCGCCATACGGCTATGAGAGATGTGAACCATTTTCATCATTCTAAACAGGGACAACACCATTTTCTAATCTAAATATGGATACGACTTACTCTATGTTTGGGTATGTTTGAGCTTACAAACTTGATGTAATTTCCATGCGGAATAATCTGATTTGTAACAACAGTCATAAAGATTCAGAAATCATAACTATATGTCATTTGGTTTGCATTTGAATGGTTAACTTATGTGGTATAATTCCTTATCGATGTTATCTTCACATGGGTTCATGAACAACATGTTTATTTGAGAAAAAAACATACATATATTCGCTGTTCAAAACCCTTTACAATTTAGAAATAGAAAAATCAGATTTCAAACCTAGGGTCTTGAAAACAGAAAACTCAAAATTTTAGCGAAGATTTGATTAGGGAACTTACAAGACCCCATCTTATACAGGAGCATTTATCTTCTATGCCTTTCTATGAAAAGATCAAGGAAGTATGAGTATCGCATGTCCCAGGATCATACATTTTTGATGAAATCTTAAAGGTGCAGAACTGGGCAACAAAAATCTCCATTTACTATTTCTAGTTGCATGAGTTTTCATTCTCGTCTTAATTGACTTTATGCTGTTGGGATTTGAATGGTGGGCTTTGAATCACCTGTGTTCAATTATGAATGCAAGAGAATTTGATATATATATATATATATATATATATATATATATATATATATATATATACATATGTATATATATATATATACATATGTATATATATATATATGTATGTATGTATATATATATACACATATATATGTATGTATGTATATATATATACACATATATATATGTGTATATATATATACATACATACATATATATGTGTATATATATATACATATATACATATATATACATACATACATAGATATATATATACATATGTATATACATATATACATATATATACATACATAAATATAGGGTAAGTGCAAGAAGATGGGGGGCGAAAAAGGGGTCTTAAGTGGCCACTTTTTTTCTGAAATTAGGAAATGTTAGCCTTGGATGAGAAATTGAGCATAGTTACACTCAAAATTTGGAGATGCAACCAAAACAATGTTCGTAGTGCTCCAAGTCTACTTTCTAAACAACTAATGTTTTTTGAAAATGGTATAGATTAAGGGGTTCAAAAAAGGGAGCCACAGAAATTGGTGTTGCTTCTGTAAAAAAAACATAACATATCATGTTTTGTGGCTCCCTCAAAAGGTTAACTTTTTTTTGGTATTTTTAAAATCGCTTCAGTTAGAAATTAGCTAATAGCATGTAGTTTATGCCAATTTTTTTAATAATTTTTTGATGAATATTTGATTTTTTTACTAATTTTCAAATTGGACACATCGTAAAAAATAGAATTTTGGCTGTGCTACCCCTATAATTTTTGAAAACTAATTGAAAATCATTTTTTCTTTTTTTTTTAATATGCGTAGAATGGAGGCTAGTTTCTAAATATGTAATTTTTTTGAAATTTCAATGAATGGTTAATTTACAATGAAAAAAAGACCAAATAGTGGTTTTTACCCAAAACCAGACACACAAACATAAGAAATTAAAGATGAAAGGATTAACATTGTCAAAATGTGAAAAAAATTAGATCGCTAAATAGCTTAAAGAAAGCCTAACATTACCCAGGTGTTCAACTTGTTTGACCTTGAAACACATGCAAATCTGAGGGTTAGCATGAACAAAATTATGTGAAATCTTGAAGAATCTACAAAAACACGTATGTGGATGTTGAAAATACACTCCAAGCCTTCAGGTTGGAAATCCAAAGCAAATCCCAAGCCCAAAGCTTGGTATTCCCAAAGCACAACATAACATGAGTGCGTTATGTTGTGCTTTTTTTTCTTTTTTGCATGTTTGTCGGTGTTTTCCCAGTTTGACATAACGCGAGTGCGTTATAACGCACTCGCGTTATGTCTTCCTTTGAATGAGATATGTTCAAATTTCATAAGTATGTTTCATGGATGTTTATATCTATTCTTGTAGGTATGTATGCATGTACATGTATGCATGTACATGTATGCATGCTTGTATGTATGCATCTTTGTATGTATGTATGTTTGTATGTATGCATGTATGTATGTAAGTGTTTTGGGTTTAGTGTATATAAGGACCTAAGCCTGTATAGTTTTGAGGGTTGAAGGTTGAGGGATTAGGGCTTAAGTAATAGGTAGAGGGTAGAGGGTTGAGGGTTACAGTTGAGGGTTAATATTCAGGTTGTTGAGTGTATAAGATTAAGTGTGTAAGGCGCGGGGATTAGGGTTTAGGGTTTACGATATGGATTGACGGTATATAAGGCATAGGGTGACTTGGGTTGAAAGCACGTATGGTTTAGGTTAAATTTAAGTGTAGGGTTGAGGCACAATATTTGAGGTTTAGGATATAAGGGTGAGGTTATATGGTCTAGGGATGAGGGTTTGAGGGTGTAGGCTTCAAGTTTAAGGTATAGGGTTGATGATTGAGGTATTAGGGCTTAAGTATATTGTTGAGGGTATAGGGGTGAGGGTTTAAGGATAGGTTTTATGGTTTAAGGTTTAAGGTTTAGGTGTAAGGGATTAGAGTTTAAGGTATAGTGTCTTGGGTTGAGGGTTTAGGAATAGGGATAGAATTTAGGGTTTAGGGATGAGGGATTAGGGTTGAGGGTTGAGGGTTAAGGGATTAAGGTTTAAGGTATAACTTGTTGAGGGTTGAGTGTTGAAGGATAGGGTTTAGGTTTAGGGTTGAGGGGTTAGGGTTTAGAGTTGAGGGATTAGGGTTTAAGGAATAGTGTTGAGTGTTGAGGGTTTAGGGATAGGGTTTAGGGTTGAGGGATTATGGTTTAGGGTTGATGGATTAGGCTTTAAGGAATATTTTTGAGGGTTGAGGGTTTAGGGTTGAGGGTTTAGGGTTGACAGATTAGGGTTTAGAGTTGACGGATTAGGGTCTAATGTTGAGAGTTGAGGGTTTAGGGTTTAGGGATAGGGTTGATGGTCAAGGGATTAGGGTTAAAGTAGAGTGTTGAGGGTAGAGGGATTATGGATAGGGTTTAGGGTTGAAGGTTTAACGATTGAGGGTTGAGGCTTTAGGGTTGATGGTTAAGGGATTGGGGTTTAAGGTATAGTGTTGAGCGTCGAGTGTTTATGGATAGGTTTTGGGCTTTGAATTTTAAGGGTTAAGGGTTGAGGGATAGGGTTTAGGGTTTAGGGATAAGGGATTAGGGTTTAAGGTATAATGTCGAGGGTTGAGGGTTTAGGAATAGGGATAGCGTTTAGGGTTTAGGGATGAGGGATTAGGGTTGAGGGATTAGGGTTGAGGGTTGAGGGATTAGGGTTTAAGGTATAGTGTTGAGGGTTGAGGGTTTATTGATAGTGTTTAGGGTTGAGGGTTGAGGGATTAGATTTTAGGGTTGATGGATTAGGGTTTAAGGTATAGTGTTGAGGGTTGAGGGTTTAGGGATAGGGTTTAGGGTTGGTGGATTAGCATTTAATGTCGAGCTTAGGGTTAGAGTGTCGAGGGTAGAGGGACTACGGATAGGGTTTAGGGTTGAAGATTTAAGGATTAAGGGTTGAGGGTTTAGGGATGAGGGTTAAAGGCTTAAGATATAGTGTCGAGTGTTGAGGGTGTAGGGGTAAGGTTTAAGTTTTAAGGGTTAAGGGTTGAGGGATAGGGATTAGGGTTTAAGGTATAGTGTTGAGGATTGATGATTTAGGGATAGGGTTTAGGTTTGAGGGATTAGGGTTTAAGGTATAGTGTTGAGGATTGATGATTTAGGGATAGGGTTTAGGTTTGAGGGATTAGGGTTTAGGGTTGATGAATTAGGGTTTAATGTTGAGGGTTGAGGGTTGAGGGTTGATGGTTGAGCATTTAGGGATAGGGTTGATGGTCAAGGATTAGGGTTAAAGTAGAGTGTCGAGGGTAGAGGGATTAGGGATAGGGTTTAGGGTTGAAGGTTTAAGGATTTAGGGTTGACACTTTAGGGATGAGGGTTAAGGGATTAGGGTTTAAGATATAGTGTCGAGTGTCGAGGGTGTAGGGATAGCTTTTAGGGTTCAAGTTTTAAGGGTTAAGGGTTGATGGATAGTATCGATCCCATTGAGTGTTTAGGAATAGGGATAGTGTTTAGGGTTTAGGGATGAGGGATTAGGGTTGAGGGTTGATGGATTAGGGTTGAGGGTTGATGGATTAGGGCTTAGGGATAGGGTTTAGGGTTGAGGGATTAGGGTTTAAGGTATAGTGTTGAGGGTTTAGGGATAGGGTTTAGGGTTGAGGGATTAGAGTTAAGAGTTGAGGGATTAGGGTTTGACATCGAGTGTTGAGGTTTTAGGGTTGAGGGTTTAGGGATATGGTTGAGGGTTGAGGGATCAGAGTTAAGGGTTGAGGGATTAGGGTTTGACGTTGAGGGTTGAGTACATTGAGGTTCGAGGGTTGAGGGTTTAGGGATAAGGTTGAGGGTCGAGGGATTAGGGTTAAAGTAGAGTGTCAAGGGTATAAAGATTAGGGATAGGTTTGGAGGGTTTAGGGATAAGGGATTAGGGTTTAAGGTATAGTATCGAGCCTGTTGAGGGTTTAGGAATAGGGATAGCATTTAGGGTTTAGCGATGAGGGATTAGAGTTGAGGGTTGAGGGATTAGGGTTGAGGGTTGAGGGATTAGGGTTTAGTGATAAGGTTTAGGGTTGAGGGATTAGCATTTAAGGTATAGTGTTGAGGGTTTAGGGATGAGGGTTTAGAGTGAAGGGTTGAGGGATTAGGATTTGACATTGAGGGTTAAGGGTTGAGGCTTTAGGGTTTAGGGTTTAGGGATAGGGTTGAGGGTCAAGGGATTAGAGTTAAGGGTTGAGGGATTAGGGTTTGATGTTGAGGGTGTAGGGTTGAGGTTCGAGGGTCAAGGGTTTAGGGATAGGGTTGAGGGTTGATGGATTAGGGTTAAAGTAGAGTGTCGAGGGTATAAGGATTAGGGATAGGATTGGAGGGTTTAGGGATAAGGGATTAGGGTTTAAGGTATAGTATCAAGCCCATTGAGGGTTTAGGAATAGGGATAATGTTTAGGGTTTAGGGATAGGGTTTAGGGTTGAGGGATTAGAGTTAAAGGTTGAGGGATTAGGGTTTGACGTTGAGTGTTGAGGGTTGAGGTTTTAGGGTTGAGGGTTTAGGGATAGGGTTGAGGATCGAGGGATCAGAGTTAAGGGTTGAGGGACTAAGGTTTGACATTGAGGGTTGAGTACATTAAGGTTTGAGGGTTTAGGGATAGGGTTGAGGGTCAAGGGATTAGGGTTAAAGTAGAGTGTTGAGGGTATAAGGATTAGGGATAGGGTTGGAGGGTTTAGGGATAAGGGATTAGGGTTTAAGTTATAGTATCGAGCCTGTTGAGGGTTTCAGAATAGGGATAGCATTTAGGGTTTAGGGATGAGGTATTAGAGTTAAGGGTTGAGTGATTAGGGTTGAGGGTTGAGAGATTAGGGTTTAGGGTTTAGGGTTGAGGGTTGAGGGATTAGGGTTTAAGGTATAGTATCGAGCCTATTAAGGGTTTAGGAATAGGGATAGCATTTAGGGTTTAGGGATGAGGGAATAGAGTTGAGGGTTGAGGGATTAGGGTTGAGGGATTAGGGTTTAGGGATAAGGTTTAGGGTTGAGGGTTGAGTGATTAGGGTTTAAGGTATAGTGATGACGGTTTAGGGTTGAGGGATTAGAGTGAAGGGTTGATGGATTAGGATTTGACGTTGAGGGTTGAGGGTTGAGGCTTTAGGGTTTAGGGATAGGGTTGAGGATCGAGGGTTTAGGGATAGGGTTGAGTGTCTAGGGTATAAGGATTAGGATAGGGTTGGAGGGTTTAGGGATAAGGGATTAGGGTTTAATGTATAGTATCAAGCCCATTGAGGGTTTAGGAATAGGGATAGTGTTTAGGGTTTAGGGATAGGGTTTAGGGTTGAGGGATTAGAGTTAAGGGTTGAGGGATTAGGGTTTGACGTTGAGTGTTGAGGGTTGAGGTTTTAGGGTTGAGGGTTTAGGGATAGGGTTGACGGTTGAGGGATCAGAGTTAAGGGTTGAGGGATTAGGGTTTGACGTTGAGGGCTGAGTATATTAAGGTTCGAGGGTTGAGGATTGAGGGATTAGGGTTAAAGTAGAGTGTCGAGGGTATAAGGATTAGGGATAGGGTTGGAGAGTTTAGGGATAAGGGATTAGGGTTTAAGGTATAGTATCAAGTCCGTTGAGGGTTTAGGAATAGGGATAGTGTTTAGGGTTTAGGGATGAGGGATTAGAGTTGAGGGTTGAGAGATTAGGATTGAGGGTTGACGGATTAGGGTTTAGGGATAAGGTTTACGGTTGAGGTAGACAAGGAGCGACTGAGAGACATAGAGAGGGGAGAGGTAGAGAGGTAGAGAGGTGAGGGGGAGAGATAAGTGAGATATAGAACATGAGCTAAGGGAACTAGAGGTGATATATTGTAAAGGTGCTATCGAAGGTGAGATAGGCACAAATATTTATGGATCAATCTATAGCAAGACAAAATGCAAGTGCGTTATAACGCACTCGCATTTTTTCCTTTTATAGAAATGGTTAAAAAGGGTTGACCCCCATGATCCAGGCCCACATGCTTTGTTTTCATGTTGATTATGCACGTGCTCTGACAAAAAAGAAGTGCTTTCATGTTGTTGGGAAGTTCACATGCACATTTTACACATTCTACCACCTTTGCATGATCTTTCCACCACCTTTTCTACTTTGCCAACTTGAGAAGGAGGAAATAACATAGTTTTCACACCAAGTTTGATATATATCTATTCAAGTTTCAATTTTTATAGTGTTGCAATGTTAATTGTGATTCAATTTTAGGAATTTAACAATAAAAATTGGTTAATAGTATTGTTGTTAGTAATTATATTTGAGTGTTATTCAATTTAACATTGAAAAGGAAGCAAGTTGTGAAAAACTCAAATTGTTGAGTAGTTTGATGCAAGAAGAAAAAAACACTACATAATTGGGTACTCTCTCCATTCGAATCTTCATTTTTTAGGTATGTCAAGTCTTTACATGCATGTTCTTTACATTTTCCTTAATTCTATTTGAATTAATTTATCATGCTTTATCATACATGTTTAAAATAGACACATTCCCAATCAAGAAAGTAGCCTACAATCTCACATGATGTCATGTATATTTTCTACACTTGGGCTCTTTAATAATTATGTGTAATAAATAGACCTTAACATACCATGATGTCAAACTATACAAGAATAAATCCTTACAACATAAAAAAAATACAATCCCACTATTATCTTGTCATATTAACAAGTTAAAATACAAATGAATAGGTGCCAAGATAATACAAGTATGCACATGACATGATGATTTGTATGCACATATCTTGGGCTAGGACATTCCTTATGCACCTATTCATGATGATTTGTACATGCACATGACACAACAATTGTTGTCTATTCCTTCACAAGCCACCCAAATCCTAGTATCCCTAGTACCAACAAAAATCCTTCTCAATTCCAAATCCTAGTAGCCCTAGTAACAACAAACATGTCAAATTGGGTCTGCCTCAACCTTTTCAAGCATGAAGTCCCATGTAGTCTTTTCATGGCTACAATAATTTGCTTTGTATGCTTTGTACCTATTTTGGTTGAGTGACATTTACTCTTTTACATGATGATTGTATGTACATTTACTATGAAGGGTTGAATGACATATATTTTAGTTATTTGTATGGATTCATTTCTTGGGAACTAATATTGGTCTCTTTATCATGCTACAGACAAATTCTCCATCATGCTGAGGAAATGATCAAGAATGAAACCAACACAGGAAGAGATAGAAGCTAAGAATGCAAAGAAAGCAGTGGCTATGAGGGAACTTCATGGGAAGAGGAAATTGGACACGATAAATGAAGACATGCCAATTGAAGAGGAACCACAACCATCACAAAGAGATATGGTATTGGTGGCACAAAGAGAACGAATGCAAAAACTTTGTGCTACGAGAGATTTGAATACCATAGTTGGAGACACGTCCTCTACAGCAAGTCAACATGTAGGGACACCATCTACCACATCTCAAGTTGAGAGTACATCATCACTCACATGTGATGAAGGAGGTATGCCATCATTCCCACCTCAACCTCAAGGTATGTCATCTATTGCATCTTTGATCGAAGGTATGCCATATAGCCCATCTCATTTAAATATTGATGAAATTCCTAATGTTGAGATGAATTTATCTAACTTAACACCACCTAGAATTTTGCATAGAAAGCCAAAGTATTTGATTGATATTGATGAGAATAGTTTGCAGCCAATGGAAGGTAAGATTCCAAAATGCACTTGTAGAAGATATGCTCATAAGATTTAGAGATTGTTCTTTGAAAAGTTAAATGAGACTGCAAGATGTCAACTATTCTTTGAAATGATGCAAAGTATAAAGTATAGGTCCATCATGAAGATTCTTGGGTTGAGAACATCAGAGACTTCAAGTGAAAAATCTATTGTCAAGAATCTAATAAGTGCGTATGAGAGTTTGGGTAACACCTCACGTACAAAAGATAGTAATGCAACATGACATGTGATTACATCGACTATAGTAAGTAGTCAAACGAGGAAAGTTCATCTCATTAGAAAGACGAGTTAAGAATTGAGAATTAATAGGAAAACTTTATCAAGAGCCATTGGAAGATGCCAAAGAATTGAGGACACTAATGCCAATGAATTATGAGCATTTTCGGGGAGACTACCACGAAACGATAAACCAATTGTTGAAGCATTGAGATCACTAATTGAAGACTTTTGGAAGAATTACACAAGGGTATCTTCAAATCAAAGGGATGTGGTAAGAAGGAGAATCGGTAGTCAGAACCGTGAGCCACATCCAAAGCATTTTTTGGATGAGACTCAAACATAGTTTTATGGTAAATTTCTAGAGAAGTATCCTCAAATTAAAATTTGTCAAAGATATTTTGAAATGCTAAAACCTTTCTATGTCAAGATAAATCACACACGTACTACTTGTTGTTGTAGATTACATATTGAATTTTCTAACCATTTTGATGTTTATAGGTCTATATGTTTAGATATGCATACTAACAATGTTTTGCAGGGTTGTGCCATACGTGCCCCACCAACATCTTCAAGAGACTTCATATCAAGAATTTTATGTGAAAGAGAGGAAGGAAAAATATTCTACAAGAAATTATGCTTGGATGGCACATGTCATTGTTGTGGTGGCTTGCAACATTTGCCAACATGTGAACATTTGGAAAGAACACATGCGGTTGGAAACAAACTAGTAGAGTTTGGCAAGTATAAAACAGTGGCATACAATACAAAAGATGGTAAAGAAGCAAAGAGGTGTGAATTGGTTATTGAAAATATTCTAGTGTATTAGTTTATGCCTATATTTTGTGACAACATAGTGTATGAGTATGCAAGACATGCCCATAGAGCTCGATGGTTGGACTTGCAATTCAATTTATGCAAGGAAACATTTCTAGTTGGTAGCATTGTTTCAGTCGTCAACTTTGCAAAGAACTACAGTCTATAGCCACAACATGAGGTGTAATCACAATATTACAACTCCACACAGGGTTCTATACTTGTGCACATCGCATTCATTCATGCGAATGATAGTACAGAGGATGACATAAAGATCATAAGGGAGTATAATTTATATATTAGTGATGATCGTACACATTCTACGAAGTTTGTGCAAGGTTTCTTTCAGGTGTTCTACAATGATTTGGGTAGAAGGGGCATATCGTTCAGTTAGCATATCATATGGTCGGATAACTGTGCATCACAATTCAAGAACTCGCAGAATTTCTATTGGCTAAGTAGGAGGCATAATTTTATAGGTATTCAGCATATGTGGAACTTTTGTGAGGCCAGGCATGGAAAGGGGGAGCATGATGGTGCAGGAGCATGTATCAAAAGAGCCATAGCATGAGAAGAGTTAAAGTATAAAGACAATGCAAAGTTGACAAATGCAAAATCAATTGTCGAGTGGTGCAATGCTTCCATGGGTCTAGGTAATGAAGGTAAGTCTTTAGTTCATAGATTTTTTTGGTTGATAGATGATACTAACATTGCACCATATGAGGACTGTTATACACTGATAGGATCAAATGAGATGCACTCTTTCAGAATCTCAATTGTAGGTTCAGGGAGTATCCATACACGAAAGATGTCATGATTTTGTCCTTCCTATACAATTCAATCTTGGGATGAGTACGAGTCGAAAGAGTGGGTTGATGAATGACAGCTAATTTATCTTAGCCCACTTGAGACGTATCGACCCTTGACGGCACTGGAACTAACACAGATGGAATCATCAGTTGACCTTGACCACATATCAGATCTAGTTCAACCAAGTAATATATCTATTTGCATAGTTTTTGAAATTCCTAATGTCATCTTACTTTGTAGTGTTTTTGTAATGTTGACTAATTTCATCTAATTTGCTACACATATCAATGTAGGGCACGTACATGTAGTTATTACAGATGAAGATAATGAAGAGGCAAAACATTATCACTTATGTCATTGTGTTGAGGCTAAAAAGAAATTGGAGGTCCCAGTTACAGATGGAGAAAACATCAAATACCCTACAGGCTTAGTGGTTATCACTAGAACATGGCTTAGAAGGTACCCACATAAGAGTGTTAATGTTTGATTTTTTTAGGATGTTGACACGTATCGGAAGATTCTTCATTACTCGAACCTTGTTGTGGCATCCAATGTTCATTTGATACAGTATCAGGGTAGACCTTTGAACAAAATCTTATGGAAGGTGTGTGAGTCTGACCATGAAGCAATACTTGACATAATAAAGAGTAGAGTAGACTCAGATGGTCATTGGATTAATTTGTAAGTATTCACATTGATTTTGTAAAGCCATGTTACATTGAGTTGTAAGTATGCACATTAATTTGTAAGGTTTGTCTTTTTTATTTCCTACTGCACTTTTACAAAAGTGGGAATAACAGTTAGAGACTCTGAATTCTTTATGGAAAAGGTGATTTTAGATGCTATGGGACCCATTCCTATCATTGCCAAAGGTAGACCAAACTCAGGATTAACATTTCCTTCACAAACCCAAGAAATGGCTTGTAGCCCTAAAAAAGGAGAACAATCCTAATAACTTTTGATATAGATCTTCAAACACAGAACTTAGATAATTAGCAGATACCCATTTGGACTCCCTATCACATATCCAAAACTGGGTATAGGTTGTTTTGGACAATATACCCTAACCTATAACTCCTCTCAATAACGTAGAGCCCCAATTAGGCCTAAAACACAAAGAGACCCCCCTTAAATTCACACAAAGAACTCAACCAATGACTTGAGCACTTAGTATTCATGCCAAAACTATGAATTTTGTGGGTTTTGTCCCCCTACAATCTGTTGTTCCCAAAAATGCCTCTATGGTTCCTTCTCTATGTCTCTAAACATCACCTGACACATGGTTTTGTTAGGTTTCCTCAAAGAAAACTTCTTCTCCTCAGATTTCCTGCCAAAAACTTATCATAGCATACTAGAATAGACCTACTACAACCCATTCCACTGATCAAAAGTGAATCAAATCAGTGGAATGGCCAAAAAATGCATGATTCTTACCAAAACCCTAGATAAGGGTTTCTTAAACTATTTTCAGGAAAATGAGTCTTACTTTACTCTAGAATTGTTTCAAGATGCCAAACTAGATGAAAATGAATGTCAACTCACTCTAGTTTCATGCCACCATCATAGTCCTTCACAACCTATCCATACAGAAACAGGGTACGGACTGCTACAGTGGAATTATACAGAAAATGCAGAATTTCTGAGTTTTTATTACTGTTTCTCCTCCAAAAGACTTCTCCTCCAAGGCCAAAGTATTAGGAAGTATATACAGTGGATTGATAGGTAGTTGGGTTCGATGGAGGGTGTATAACTATTCTTCCACCATCAAACTACCCTGTCAATTTGAAAACAACAACTACTTGCCATTGTTGCAATTGTCCTAATTAGGACTACAACAACTTTTTTAGGCTTAGTGAAGCCTTCAAAACACTTGACAATTGTATTAAACCTTTGAAAAGACTTTCCATGCCTTTCTAACACTTTTACATGCCTTTGCAAGGCTTACAACATGAGGTTTTACATGACTGCCCCTTAAGACATTATGACTGCCTCCTATACAATGTATGATTGTATGATGGCTTATTACAAACATGGCATTATAGCCCTTATTACAACATGAGAATGGCCTCCAAGACCTTATTGAATCCCCAAAACAAAATGAACAACAAAAACAAGAGAACTCAAGACCTTAGTCTTCTTGGTGCTCCTGCACCAAATTGTGTCTTACGTATATACAATATGTCAACTAGGTAGATAGAGACTAGAAAATAGGTGTCTTAGGTGTCCTGTGTCTACTAGACTACATGTGTCTTAGGTCTTAGGTGAGGCCACATGAGCTTCCACCTTCACGTGGTTCACCTTGTTAGTATAGAATATTTATATTTCTTGAAGCTAAGGGAAGCACTTTTTCTTAATAGAAAAACTTTATCGACTTCAGTTGCACTAATGGTGCAGGGGCACCTAGGTTGTCATGCCTCCAAGAGGGGTCAAAAAATGAAATTTTGTTTTGATTGAGTCAATTGTATGTAATAAGATCCTCTAAGACCATTTCATTTTTTTTAAGTCACTTCGAGTCATTTGGGATCAGTTTGAGTCTTTGAGTCCTGTTGCAAAAAAGTGTCAATGTTGTCAAATTGCACAAAGCAACTTTTGCATTTTTCATGTCCTTCTCCTGATGTGACCAAAATAATAGTTCCAACACATCCAGATGGGTACATTTAGGCTAGGCATAGTTCTATTTTTCACCCAAACATGTCGAAACAATCCGAGCTACATTGTACCGACAATATCCCTGAAGAGTCCAAAGTGCAAAAAGGCAGCAATTTTTGATGAGATGTTACTTGAAAATCATGTCACTTAGAAAATTTACGTCTAAGGAAACATGATCACGTAGAGTTCCTCTACAATAACCTCTCTCATTTATTTATATCTCTTAGGCATTTGCCCGTGGTGAAAGGTTTTCTGCTGCCCCAAAAATCGTCAGAAGGAGGTAGTGTAAAGTTGCAAAGGGGTGTAACTTTCGTTCTACTCCTGATGTGACCAAACTGACTATTCCAACGCATCCAAATAGGTACATTTACGCTAGGCATGGTCCTATTTTTCACCCAAACATGTCGAAACAATCTGAGCTCCATTGTACCAATGATATCCCTGACGAGTCCAAAGTGCAAAAAGGCAGCAATTTTTGACGAGATGTTACTCAAAAACCGTGTCACTTAGAAACATTTTGTTTAAGGAAAAATGATCATGTAGAGTGCCTCTACAATAACCTCTCTCATTTTTTTATATCTCTGAGGCATTTGCCCATGGTGAAAGGTTTTGTGCTACCCCAAAAATTATCAGAAGGAGGCAGTGTAAAGTTGTAAAGGGGTGTAACTTTCGTTCTACTCCTGATGCGACCAAACTGACTATTCCAACACATCCAAATGGGTACATTTACACTAGGCAGGGCCCTTTTTTTCACCCAAACATGTCGAAACAATCCAAGCTACATTGTACCGACGATATCCCTAAAGAGTCCAAAGTGCAAAAAGGCAACAATCTTTGACAAGATGTTACTCGAAAACCATGTCACTTAGAAACATTCTATCTGAGGCAACATGATCATATAGAGTGCCTCTATAATAACCTCTCTTGATTTTATATCTCTGAGGCATTTGCCCATGGTGAAAGGTTTTCTGCTGCCTCAAAAATCGTCAAAAGGAGGTAGTGTAAAGTTGCAAAGGGATGTAACTTTCGTCTTGCTCCTGATGTGACCAAACTGATTATTCCAACATGTCTGGATAGGTACATTTACATTAGGCATGGTCCTATTTTTCACCCAAACATGTCAAAACAGTCTGAGCTACATTGTACCGATGATATCCCTGAAGAGTCCAAAGTGCAAAAAGGTAGCGATCTTTGATGAGATGTTACTTAAAAACCGTGTCACTTAGAAACATTTTGTTTGAGGCAACACGATCACGTAGAGTGCCTCTACAATAACCTCTCTTAGTTTTTTATATCTCTAAGGCATTTGCCCATGGTGAAATGTTTTCTGCTGCCCCGAAAATCGTTAGGAGGCAATGTAAAGTTGCAAAGGGGTGTAACTTTTGTTCTTCTCCTCATGTGGCCAAACTAACAATTCCAATGCATCTAGATGGGTACATTTAGGCTACGCATGGTCCTATTTTGCACCTAAACATGCTGAAACAGTCTGAGCTACATTGTACTGGCATATTAAATTATTGACAAATATTGAATCATATAAACACATAGAAATCATTTTAAAGCATAAACTAACTCCTCCAAGTCAAGGTGTAGATTAAGGTATGTGAAAAAACTAAATATTGAATGGGCGCCTAAGCTAGATGAAGACTTTTGACCCACCTCATCCTTCAATCATTATAATTGTTCTCAAAAGACATCATCAAAACATGAAAAAACTCCAAGACTTGTAGTTTTAAGTTGATTTCCTCCAAGGCACCAATGTGAGGTTATTTTGATGGCAAAGGGTGCCTTGATTCATGATGTTGAATCTCCTTCCTCCTAGGCACCAAAATGGATAATTTAGACAAGAAAAGGTGCCTTAGTATACTTAGCTCATTTCTTGGCAATTTGATGGCTTCAATCACTTGTTCAAACCTATAGGAGACCATTTTACATTTAGGTGCTAGATCTTAGGATTTAGAACATCTTCCTTCAAGGTGCCAAAATGAGGTTATTTAGACACAAAAGTGTGCCTCCATACAAGATGCTTATTCTCCTTCCACTTAGGCGTTCATTCATGATGGTCTAAGTGACAATAGGCGCCTAGACTTCCTTTGGTAAGATTTAGTCATTTTGAAGATTCTAACACTAGGTGCTACAGTTGGCAGTGATTTGAAGTTCATTTTCCTCTAGGCGCCCAAAATGGATGGTGGAGACAAGAAAAGGCACCTAGGCTTCTTTTCACGATTTTCAAAGTCTTCCTAAGTTATATTATGTTATATTGACCCTTAGGTGCAAATGGATGATCTAGGATGACTCTAGGCGCATATCTAAGGTGATATCTTTCTAGGCGCAATC
Source organism: Cunninghamia lanceolata (assembly GCA_027924645.1). Taxonomy (NCBI): domain Eukaryota; kingdom Viridiplantae; phylum Streptophyta; class Pinopsida; order Cupressales; family Cupressaceae; genus Cunninghamia; species Cunninghamia lanceolata. The sequence goes on from BSBN01000195.1 coordinate 2,150,552, forward strand.
TTCACTAAGTTTAGACTTCACTTTACATCAAGGCGCCAAAATGGATAGTTTAGAGAGGCAAAGATGCGCCTAGAGGTATGATACTCGGTTTGATGTGTTTGATCAACTTTGATAATCAAGATGAATTGCCTCCCTTAAGGTGCCCTCCTTTATACTTTGAAACATCCTTTCAATATCAAGGCGCAATTTTGAGGTTGTTTGGATGATGAAAGGTGCCTTAAGTTCTAGGTGGAGTTTTGAGATTATGCAAGTAGAGAAATGTGCCTAAGGTCTTAAAGAAAATTTGTGCCTAAAAGTTAATGTCCATGAGGTATGACTTATGGAAGCCTATAGCCCCAATGTTATGTTGCATATTAAAATTAGGTAAGACTCAATGTAATCTCATAACCTTGCCTTATATGCAAGAGGAATTACATTTAATAACCACAATGGTCATCAGGTGCTCATAAGCATATGATTTTGACTATCTTATTCAAAACAACAAACATACTCTTTGCATCCCAATATGGTATAATAACAAGAAATTAAGAAATATTTTCAATTGACCAAATCATAAAGAATATGGATCAACATACTCATTTGAATATTTTCAATTGAGCAACTCATAAAGAATATGAATATTTTCTGTTCAACATGATGATTCATTTTTTTTTTAAATACAACTTTTATCTTTTAGTTCCAAAATGAGGTTTAGGTGATATTTGAATAACAATAGCTAGCTTATTGGATCAACAAACATCCTATGTAATACAATTAGACTTTAAATATTTGAAGTAGCCATCTACAAATATCCATTCAAATGTGGATTTATAATGCAAGTATGGACGCCATCAATAAAAAAGATTTGTATTAACCAAATATCCATATAGGCATACATCAATATCTGTCGATATAAGTATAACATATATACAAAATAGCCATATAGGCATACAATGTCAACTATATGAAATACAAAATATATGTCCATAAATGCCATATAGGCATACAACAAAAGAACACAATAAAAAGTCATTCCCCTCTTGTTGGTGAAGAGAATAGATCACGAGTAGCCTTTGATCTTCTAGGGGATGGAGACGGATATGTGGGCGGTCTACTATGAACCCGAGGGCTGCTCCTCCTATTTAGTTCTTCCTGCATCTTTAGCTATTACAATAAAAAGTATAGACATTAATATATAGAAATTATATGTTATAAAAAATGAAAAATTTAACAAAATAATCACTTACTGCTACCATATAATCTATCTCCTCACTTGCCTCAATAGCAGGAATAGGTCATGGTGATGTCATGTCCTATAGAAACCACTAGATAGAAATTAAACTTCAAATCAATAATCTTTTGATTTTTCAAAAATAAACAACTATAACAATGAATGTAAATTGAAATTTACTAATCTACCTCATACCCCTGTCAATGCCATGGAGCTATGAATCGCAGAGGTCACACCATGCTCCATTGCCCTATGAACATTAGGAGGTGTCTCCGTACCCTGCATCATCTGGAAATAAAACAACAGTATTCAATTACGAAAACTATAATAGTGATGCAAATCATGGCTCCTAACATACACACATGTTCATCTAAACATGGAAGTACACACAATAAAGCACACAAGTCACATACAAAAATCTAGTAAGTATAATTCATTCATTAAACTATTTATTTTATTACCTTCGTGAAGCTTTGAAGTCCACCACCGCTGGTAGGTGTTGTGAAATCTCTAATATTAACCTATTCAACATCTAAAATCAGATATTAGAATACCATTCATATAACGATTCTATTCACACGTAATATTTATAATTCTTACTAGTTACATACCCCGACAGTAGATGATGTAGTGTAATATGTAGGTGGAGAACCACTGAAAACTACATCAATGCTATGACCCTGAAATTTTATTAAAATCATCAAACTAAATTAGTTAATCTTGCATTTCAAAAATGAAATTTAATAAATTAAATTCAATAAACTTACTAATATTTACTTGAGTATCAAGGCCGAAAGTCTCACTTGGGAGGGTATCTGTCATCACCGTCTGCTCAGCTGTAGATGTATCCTGTGCACCTACATCCTGACTATCAATGGGGTCATAACCACAAGCTGACCCGCAAGTCTGACAAGCATGGGGTGGGACCCTACTCCTCACACTATCTCCCAACCCACGTTGTGTTGCAGGACTAGCATGCTCTATGATGCTCTGGGTCAAGGCACTAATGGACTGAAGTGTATCGACCTCAACACTCTCCTTCACAATGGAAGGGATAGAAAAATACTCATGGGTTGGTCTATTGATTACTCATCTCACTGCCCACTGTGGGTCAACACGTGCCCCTGGTCTATCTTGTGCTGACCCCCCACCTCTACCTTAGAAGTCCCGCATATCAAAATAGTTTGACACTTTATTGAGGACAAACTCGCAGTAGAGTTTCCTCAAAAAGTATTGTGGGACCTCATTATTATTGCATGGAGGATGGTCAAAAACCATCCACCACCTCTACCCAAAATTGTCCCTTATCGCTTGGTTGTTGCACCAATGGATAGGGAACCTCTTGCTTGTAATGGGTGGAGGTTGATTTGTGAAAATGGAACACAAGTCTAATTTTGTAATTTGTAATTTTTCCACATCTTCATATGATAACTTGTCTGCATAATAGTCTCTAAACTCTCTCCTCTTATCCATCCAACTAGATATTTGCTTGCTAATTGAATCTACATTTGATAACATAGGTTCAAGAGATTCAGCAAGCATGGACCTATGCAAGGTTGAAGTGGAAGGATCTTTCAACCTTGCAATTATGTCTTCAATTTCTTTTTTATTGTTTTCAATTTGATCCATTAGATTTTCTTGTGTTCCAGGGGCATGTCGAGGAATGGATGGAGGTGTTTCTTGTTCGATAGGTATTTCCTCTTTAGGATTTTGTGGATTTTGAGGAGGAGGAGGAGGAGGTGCATTAACATTTCCTGACAATTAACCAAATTAACATCAAAAATCAACTCAAACCTACCTATTTAAAAATAAATTCAAACAAAACAACAAATAAAACTCACTCCTTTGGCTTGCTCAACATCATCGTGGCATTTTGGCGACAAATCAGTAAGATTTTGGTGTTGAATCAACTTTTCCAAAACACAAGCGCACTTCTTAGGGTTTGCAGGCCACGGGTGTAGAGGAAAACAAAGAAATGAAATGATCACAAATGCTCTTCTTTTTATTTATAGTTAGTCATAATGCACTCGCGTTATAACGTGACTATGTTATAATGCACTCGCATTATGTATTAAATGTTTTTGAAAAAAAATTGGCCACTTTTTGGCCCCCTAACTTTTTGCACTTACCCTATATATATATCAACCATTTCCATCTAGATTTGGAGTTTGATATGTTTATGTTATTAATTTTGGGAATTTCTAGGTTGTTCTCTACATTTATTCCACTTTAGGTCTCACAAAAACAACAAAAGGCTCTAGCTACAAAAAATATTGCCAACACATGGATACAATTCAACTCAAATAAGAAATTGCATAAGGGAAGAAGGGAAGGACTTGGTTAGAAGAGAATTAATAAAAATTGGAAAGTATAAGTATGAATGCCTATGAAAGCCTTTACTTATTCATCAAGTTATTTCCAACCCCATTATAGAGACCTTATTGTCCTGATTCATGTGCTTTATTTCCTACTGCATAATTGTATAATTTTAATCAATCAAATATGGATTAGGAATGTAAAAACAATTCCAAAGTCCCAACTTATGTTCTTCTCTCAAACATCTATATGCATGTGGGTAGGTGTGGTATGATTCAAAGTAAGGAGATTGTTGAAAATAGAGGAATATATAAGGATCCCTAATGCAGTCAGATTTAAGGCCATAAAATGGCATACACTTTTTATGTAGGGAAAAGTTCACCTATAGGCACATCGGATCTATCGAAGGTTAGGGAAATTAGCTGGAAGATGTAGGCAGCATGGTACTTTCTAGATTCAAACATTTACTCCAAGATGTGGTCTCATGGTAAGCAATGGTTGCGGTTTATGCACAAAATGGAGCTGCTAAAAAGAACTTAGAACTTTTTAAGCAAATGCCATTGGCAAGCATGAGGCCAAATTCCTATACCTTCGTCAGGATCCTCTCTACCTGTACTATAATTGCAACACAGAGTAGGCACATTAACTATTTGACACAATACCTTAGGAGCTGTGGTCATGTGGGCTGCGAATGACTGCAGGGTGTTCTCAAAATGGATTTGTTTAAGAGGATTTAGAAACTTTTAAGCAATTGTAACTGTAATTGCCCTAGTAAACATGTATGGGTAAGCTAAAAGCATAGACAAGGCAAGGGAATAGTTTCACAAAATTCCTAGAAGAAATACAATTTCATGGACTGCAATAATTGTAGGATATGCACAAAAATGGATTTATTGAAAAGGATTTATAAAATTTCAAGCAAACTATGATTGGTTGGTGTTTTCCAATTCCACAACCTTTGCCAACGTCACCCCTGCCTATGCTAAAATGGGAGCTTTCGAATAGGGTATGGACATTTGTCAAAGCATAACGGAAGGAGATTTTTGTAAGACGTGATAGTTGCAAGTGCCCTTGTTGATATGCATGCACAACATGGCATTATTGGTAGGTACATGAACTGTTTGAAAAAAATTGCCTCAAGAGGCTTCATCACATAAATGCAAAGATTGCAGGAAATGCACAAATGGGTTTATTACAAAGGTTTCAGACACTTACCAGCAAATACAAACGGTAAAGAAGGGCCATGGCCACGAACTTGATAGCATCCTCCATGCCTGAAAACCCTCGCCTCCTCTTTCTTCCTTTCTTCCCATTTCCAGAACCTTCTCCCCCATAATAGTGAGAATGCGAAAGAAAATAAAAGAATGGGAATGAATAATATCCCAACCCCCTAAGTCAAACTCCCCTTATCTCTTTTTTTTCTCTTTTCCTAAATCCCCCCCTCACACCTTAATAGTATATTTTTTGGGTTCATATATATTAAATAGATGACCCTAGGCTTATTAAATCCTCTCAAGAAAACCATGCCCTCAATTTGAAACATGATGTCCTCCACTTTATTACATGATTGGGTTATCCAAGAAAATAGGTAAGTTATCTTGATGTTGAACAATTATAATTACTAAGTACATTACATACTGAAAATGAAATTGTCACTATCCACCATGACTCAAACACTAGCACAACACCATAAGGAACTGACTCAACACCCTATCCACATGGTTTAGACTCACCAAGGATGGAGTAAATAGACGGTGTCTGAGGGAAATAACACCACATCAGAAACTCATTCTCGACAAAGACGGTGGTGAAACTAAGGTGTATGGTAAATGTGTCATCTCCAACTCACCACCATTGGAGCATTAGTCAGGCTCAGACCTGTGAAGCCAGGTGGAGTCAGTGCTTGGTACCTGCACCACTCAAAACACATGATAAAATCTGCATATACATATCATATAATAGTCTAAGCAAGATTAGTCCCCATCGGAGGATTCCAACATCCATGATCATTCGTATAGCATGCCATTATCAGGGTGTCATCCTCTCCACATGGACACCCAAACTCAATATTAAATCTAACATAACAAAATGTCAGTAACACAACATCATATACAGCTCTTAAATTTCATACCTTAATGTCACCTCGATTAGGATAGGACTAGGGAGGCACTACATACTCCCCCCCAAGAGCTTGACTCACTCCTAAAAGTCATAATGCTAAATGCAGCCATAACACACATTAGTTCCATAAAATTTAGACTATCACATTCCCCGCAGTACACACAATTATGTGTGATAATTTTTAGTACACAATTGAGAAAGAGGCAAGGCACTCAATTTCATACAAAATATACATTATCATGCAACTGTTTCCTCTAATCAATTAAAGAATGAGGCTATAATAATCAGTTTTCTTTTCTTTGTTTCAACAATTCACTATTTCAAATAGCCAACTAGTTTCTCACAACCATAAATTTGCATATTTGTACTAGCATAAACCACATAATTTTCTCATGAATGCAATAAACAGTACTTTTCAATATATAAAATTTTCAATTTTCTAACTCTTCACATGTAGACATCTTTAAAATGGAACACATTTACATGATTTCAACCTCTATTTCATAACATGCATGACCATTGTATCATATAATGCAGTAATTTGTCACTCTTTAGGGCATAATGAAACATTTTACTTCTGATATGCAACCACAAACATGACAAAATGCACAACTTTCACATAGATGCTCTTTCACATCACCGGGGATTCACATGACAAGGCTACATCAAGAGGGGTATTACGAGGAAGACAACACTAATAGGCCACTGAGCAATCCATAGTGCCATAGAGCTGAATGATCAACTAGTGAATACCATGCCTTGTAGTAACCACTGTGCCAATATCCAAAGCATTGTACATCATATAATCTCACCTCAAGAGGGAACCCAATATCATCCATACTGTAGTATTGGAAAACAAATGAATAGTCATGTCATGTAGAATACCACCATGCGTAGTAGAAAATCATAAAGAATGGTCTTAGGGTCCTCTCTAGGAGCCCTCCAAATATAACTCAGTATGTACAAGATTCCCCAGGCCATCAACTCCCCCAAATGACCTATCAGTGATCCCTCTAGGATACGATACAATAGTGACAACACTCCACACATACTAGCAGTTGCAATATTGAAGTGCCTCAAAAGAGATAATTAGAGAAGTAAAGCAACTCATAAATTAAACCTCAATAAAGTAGAAGAAGACAAATACAATGAACCATAAAAGAAGTAGAGGGAAAATAGAAATCATTGTATTATCCCAAGTTAGTCGAAGAACATGTCCTTGAGGAAAAAGGACTAACTCAAACATAAAAATGGCCAATTAGTCCAAAGTAACAAAATGTTGTTGGCTTGCAAGCAAAATACTCAACACGTAAGTAAATATTCCAACAATCTCTTAGAAATTTGCACATTACGAACACCATGTGACATTACAACAAGGTCACCTAAAGGGAGGAGGGGAATTGAATAGTGGTCTCTAACCACATAAGATAATAAATAGCATGCAATATCATGGTGGTCTTATACCACAAACTAATATGGTGGTTCTCAAACCACAGAATAATATGGTGGCCACATAATAGTATCGTGGTTCTGAAACCATAGAGTAGCATGGTGGTTCTGTATCCACAGAATAGTATGGTGGTTCTATAACCACAGAATAATATTGTGGTTCTCTAACCACAGAATAGTATGGTGGTTCTCTAACCATAGAATGATCAATGAAGAATTTACCATATCATAATGAGTGTGTCCCACACAATCCAGATTAGTCTGATCATATATTTGCATGACGAATCCTTATGAATAGACACATACCAACATACCAAGGTCCACTGACATTATCCTGAGTAAATAACAATACACCTCATACTTGTACCAACAGTCTCATCAAAAGTCATATCATCCCTCTATCATAGTACCATTCACTATTATCCCATTACACACAACTATCACTTCATCAAGCTGCCATTCCAAATACCAGAAATCCATGATGGCATCAATATATCTGCCATATGACTATAGCTAGGACTAAGTGTATGCTTAGGGCACATTATAGTCCGTCCTCAACCCAAGGGACAAATGGATAGAAAAAATGGGTTATCCACCCACACATACAAATATCAAAAGGGTAATCACAACAAGAAACATAATTCCATTATTCCTTTTACCAATTCACTACTTAAAATTGAAACCAAATTTTTGAAATAAATTAAGAAATTGGTACTCATTTCAAGGAATTTTTCAATAGGTCATAATGCAATATCATCTAAACTCAAAAATCTATTTCAAGGCATCAAATTTCCAATTATTGTGCCATACAATAATCAATTGATCTTAAACGTTCCACCAAAATCATTCTCAAGGGCACTCATGTTTAACTAATAATCAAATTCTAATTACAATTTGTCTAAAGCATCACCAATTTAACTAAATCCTTTCTCTGCGTGTGAAAACAATACGTTTGTAAATTTACTAAACACACTACAGTCAGTCTAAGAATCAAGTATATAAGAGGATAAACCATCATCCTAGTCTATTACTATTAGGTTGAACTTACAGAAGATTATTAGTTCTCATGACATGCACATAAGAACACAAGAGCCTGAAAAGGGCATGACATTTTTTTTTTTCATCATAAAGGTGAACATATAAATATATCAATACTCTAAACTGACTCAAAACATGAAGTGAAACATCATCCTGTCGCCGAGATAGATAACATGAGTGGAAGATTATCACAATACATCTATTACTGAAAATAAGATTACTAAACTCAATTGGCTGAACCACTTGATAGATAGATGTTGAATATAACTAGATCATATACATCATCGGCATGATATCACAACCAACTTCTTCTATTTATTAAGGTCAAAAAATATGCAAGAGTTATTATTACATAGCACCTCAGTTACCAACAAATAATATAGGACAACAGCTGCATCTCATTGTGTCATTTTATACAAATCATATACAGGGAGGTTATAGACTAATATTGAGTGGGTATCAAGGATCTTTGATAACGAAACTTGACATAGTGTTTTATCAGGAGCATTATATATATCAAGATAGAAGGATAACCACAATAATATTAATAGTTTTAACAATGACAGTAGTAGTACAGCAGCAATAAAAGAATAGCTTTTTAGCTATGACTATAGTGACATCAATATAACAGATATTAAATCAATAGTTCCAACTGTAACAATAGTGATATTATTTGGACAAAAATAAAAATAATAGTTTCAGCTGTGACAATACATATTCTCCAATAACTGAGTTGTACAATACATAAGATAATATATCCAGGAAGCCAGAGTGGAGAATGGAGCAGCCCTTGCTGACGTCTTTGCTAAAACTGAAGTCCACATCTCGATTCCCTAATGGTGGGTACAACACCACCCTGCCATGTGGAACCTCAAAGGTCCACCCCTCGTGCTCAGAGATGATCACATGTCCAAACACAAGACAAGTGCAATAGGGACAAGAAGACTCTTATGCACAACCCCACAAGGGATACCATAAAGACACATGGTTCACTTGAACACATCTTAAGTGTTGCAAGTATGAGGTGAACCAGTGTTGTCATTGATGTCAACATACTCATATTGCATTGACAAGAAGGATTGGATGAGTTGTGTGCTGAGGATATTGAGAAAATTAGCCTCAGTCAAGAACAGTGAAGAACAGTGATGAGAAGAAGGCAAATGTATTGTATAGGTTGAGAACCGGAGGATGCGGATTAAAGGGTTTGTATATATGAGTCTTGAGATGTTTTAGTTAAGATTTCAGAGGTCCGCATGAAGATCTGAAGAAGTTATGGCTGTCTGTGTGGAACCGGTTTCAGCAAGTGTTCAGAGGTGACAGAGGATCACAGGAAGGTCCGGTGAGGTCCGGAATTGTATAATCCTAATCTGCAGATTGGAAGGAGTGTTTGGGATGTCCTTGTGATGTGTCATCTCAAGTTGTGTATGATTTTGAGGTCTGGAAGTACCTTTTGCATTGTGACAGTGGCGACAGACAGTGTTCTTGAAGTTCCGGATGAGGAAGAGAAGAGATTCCAATAAGTAGAGAAAGTGTGGATGTACCTGGTCATTCAGGTAGGCTTGTGAAGGTTCTTGGATCATGTTGAGGTTGTGTTGTTGGTCCACATTGATGGTAGAGCCCGGAATTGAAGATATTCTTCCCGATGAAGTCCTTGTTCCTACTAGCCGACCGGATGAGTTGTTCATCCTGCGAATGTTCTTGTGGTGGCCGACCGGATGTGTTATTCATCTTGCAGATATTTATTGGTTGATTGCCAACTTAGATGATTGTTCCTAAGTTGATGTCTTGTATAAATAAAGGTTTGTGAGTTCATTTCGGAGAGTGGATTAAGTGAAGAGTGTGGCATAGCGAAGAAAAGTGCGAAAGGTAGAGCAGGGGTTTTTGGGCTTAAATGGAACTGATCCAGACATAGTAGAGATGTCATTCTCCAGTTCAAGATTGTGATTCTTATCACTTTGTAGACAGTGTGTCTCCTTGTAGGCAATGGGCCTCTTTTTGAGCAGTGTGCTCGGGCAGTGAGCCCTAATTGGCAAGTGCCATTCTTTTTCTTATTCTTCTAACAGAGAATAATCCTTGGGTTAATCACCTCGTGGTTTTTCCCTTAACCGGGTTTTCCACGTCAAAATCTTGGTGTTCAATGTGTTGATGTTTATGTGCTCTTGTGTTTATGCTTTATGCTTTCATGGATGATTAATTGATATGCTGTTAACTAACAAAGAAGAATCAAGTGTTTGAAGTAAAAAGCAAGTTTTTATACAACTGATTCACCCCCCCTCTCAGTTGTGTGCCCTAGATCCAACAATTGGTATCAGAGCCAAGTTCCTCTGAAAGGAGCTTATCCACTTGAGGAGATCCAGGATGTCGTCATACAAGAAGGATAGTCCGAAGTTTGATGGAACCAACTTCACTCTCTGAAAAGGTCGCATGAAATGTCACTTAGAATGTATGGGAAAAGCATACTTGGCCATGGTCTCAAAACCATATGTACCTCCACAAGGTGGTCTGACAACTCTGAATGAAATCACAGATGCTGAAAATAATCTGCGGACCAAGGAAGCTCTGCTAAGCGCATTGAATGACTCAGATCTCTCAAATGTTATTGACCTACCAACTGCATATGAGATCCTGACTAAACTGAAACTTCTGTATGAAGGAGATGAGTTTGTCAAGAGTGCAAGGTTGCAAAGTCTAAAAGGGAAATTTGAAAGATTGAAGATGAGAGATGATGAAAACATCACTACCTTTATGCCAAGAGTGAATGAGCTGGTATGTGGAATTAGAAATGCTAGTGGAACTCTGGATGAAAATGAGATTGTTTGCAAAATCTTCAGATCCCTTCTTGCTGCCTACAAAATCAAGGTTGCTGCCATTGATGAATTCAGAGCCCACACAACTGTCACAAGAGAACAATTGGCTGGCAAACTAGCTGCATTTGAAATGACCGAGTTTGGAGATGATCCTCCCAAGACTGAATCTGCTTTCAAAGCCAGTGCCTATGTGAAAGGCAAACAGAGATTTGATCTGGGAGAAAACTCTTCAAGGAAGATGTCATGGTATGGTCAAGCAAGAAGAGACATGGAAGAAGAAGAAGCAAAAATAGCTCAACTTGAAGCCCTCATTGCAAAGAGACTACCAAGAGGATCTGGTAAGTATGAAGGAAAACTACCCTTTAAGTGCTTCAACTGCAATAAGATTGGTCATTTTGCTTCAAGATGTCCGGAAAGATCTGCAAGGTCTAATACTAACAGACAAAAGTTTCAAAAGAACTGCTATTATGTTCATGAAGAAGATGACAATGAAGGAGTAACAGATGATGAATCAGAACTAGGAAGCAAAGCTGGAAATGAATGGGTGTTTATTGCCATCAAGGAAGAAGATTCAATATCCTCTGAATCTATCAATCACAAGGTTATGGAAAGAGCTTTGGCCGCTCAAGTGGAAGAAAAGGATGATTGGGTTATTGACAGTGGATGTTCTCACCATATGACTGGTGATAAGAATAAGTTCTTGGATTTGGAAAGGTATGAAGGAGGAATGGTAAAGTTTGGTGACAATTCTGCTGGCAGAATCAGAGGTAGGGGAACTATTTCCTTTGATGGAAAGAGCAAAACAGGTAATGTACTATATGTTGAAGGATTGAAGCACAATCTTCTCAGTGTTGGTCAGTTAGTGGACAAAGGCTATGATCTCCGGTTCAAGAATGGAAAATACAGAATCTTTACAAGTTCCAGAACTGAAATTGCATCCAGTACTCAAACAAAAGGTAATATCTTTCATCTGGTTGGTTCAAATAAAAGTTCTCTGTTTGTTCAAGTTGATCAGAGTTGGTTATGGCATAGAAGAATGTGTCATGTAAATTTTGATAACATCATTGAGATAAGCAATATTCAGGTTGTAAGAGATCTTCCAAAATTGATGAAACCTACAAATAGTTTGTGCAAAGAATGTCAGCTAGGTAAACAAAGTAGAGTCTCCTTCAAAAGAAAAGATCAGTCCTCTACCGAATTGTTGGAATTAGTACATACTGATCTCTGTGGTCCGACAAGAATCAAGAGTCTGCAAGGTGATAGATATTTCATGTTGCTAATTGATGACCATTCCCGGATGATGTGGGTTACCTTCCTAAAGGAGAAATCAGAAGCCCTTGAGAAGTGCAAAATCTTCAAAACTATGGTAGAGAATCAAATCGGATTAAAAATGAAATGTCTAAGGTCTGATAGAGGTGGTGAATTTACATCTGGTGAGTTCATTGACTTTTGTGAGAAGCAGGGTATAAGGAGACAATTGTCTGCTCCTAGAACTCCACAGCAGAATGGAGTAGTTGAGAGAAAGAACTGGACCATCCAGGAAGCTGCCATGACAATGATGTTGGAAGCAAATGTTCCTCAAATGTTTTGGAAAGAAGCTATCAGCACTACAGTCTACACTCTCAATCGAGTTCAAATCAGAAACAACACCGGTAAGACCCCCTATGAACTCTGGTTTGGCATCACTCCTATTGTGAAATATTTCAGATTATTTGGCAGCAAGTGTTATATTAAAAGAGATGAAGATCTAGGAAAGTTTGATGCTAGAATTGATGAAGGAATTTTCTTGGGTTACTCCACTCAAAGCAAAGCATACCGGTGTTACAATAAGAGACTGAGGAAGATGATAGAAAGCACTAATGTGAAAGTTGATGAAGGAATTAAGAAGCCTTCAAGATTTTATGAGTTTGATGAAGATGACCAAGATGGTGTTCAGGTTCAAGGAACTCAATCCTCTCTGGTAAGTCAGAATCAGCCTGATCCGGTAAATCAGGAAGAAGAGATAGGTCTGAATGAGCCTGATCAAGAAGTAGCAGTGCAGGATACTCCCAAAATTCCAAGGTATGTAAGATAGAACCACTCTGAAGATCAGATCATAGGTGACAGAAACAAAGGTGTGCAAACTAGAAGGAATGTTGCTCAAAATTAGGATGAATGTTGTCTGATTTCAAAGATTGAACCTAAAACAATAAATGAAGCTTGCAATGATGAAAACTAGACCAAAGCAATGGAAGATGAATTGATGCAAATTGAGAAAAATCATACTTGGGATCTTGTTCCCAGACCTAGAGACAGGAATGTGATTGGAACCAAATGGGTCTTCCGGAACAAACTGAATGAAGCTGGTGAAGTAATCAGAAACAAAGCTAGATTGGTCTGCAAAGGCTACTCTCAAATAGAAGGAATTGATTTTCAAGAAACCTTTGCTCCGGTGGCAAGAATTGAAGCAGTCAGATTATTTCTTGCATTTGCCACCTTTAAAGACTTCAAGGTATATCAGATGGATGTCAAGTCTGCCTTCCTAAATGGTGATCTGGAAGAAGAAGTTTACATTGAACAACTGGATGGATTTCAATTGTCTGATAGTGATGATATGGTCTGCAAGTTGAAGAAAGCATTGTATGGATTAAAGCAAGCCCCAAGAGCATGGTATGAAAGGTTGGATAAGCATCTTGTGCAGATTGGATTCAACAAAGGTATTGCTGACAGTAACTTATATTTCAAAATTGATCATGAAAACATTCTGATTGTTGAAGTGTTTGTGGATGATATCATTTTTGGAAAAAGAGATAGTATGTGCAAAACTTTTGCAAATCAAATGAAAAGTGAGTTTGAAATGTCTATGCTTGGTGAAATGAATTTCTTCTTGGGTCTGCAAATTACTCAAACAAAGAAACGGATCTTCATTTCTCAGACCAAATATGTGAAAGAATTGTTGAGGAAATTTGGTATGGAAGATTCAAAGCCAATGAACACTCCCATGGCAACCGGATGTAAGTTGAGCAAAGATGATGACTCCCCAAAGGCAGATCAGACAAAGTATAGATCAATGATTGGTGGATTGTTGTATCTCACTCAGACTAGACCAGATATAATGCAAGTTGTTGGTCTTGTAGCAAGATTCCAGGCTGATCCTAAAGAATCTCATGTTATGGCAATCAAAAGAATTTTCAGGTACTTGAAAGGAACAGCTGAGTATGGTCTATGGTACCCTAGAGATCCAGATTTCTCTCTTCATGCTTACACAGATGCAGATTGGGCAAGAGATGTGGATGACCGGAAGAGCACCAGTGGTGGAGCATTCTTTTTGGGGAAGAGATTGGTTTCTTGGCTAAGCAAGAAACAAGATGTAATATCTCTGTCTACATTTGAAGTAGAATACATTGCAGCAGCAGGTAGTTGCACTTAAATCTTATGGATGAAGCAGATGCTAAGAGACATTAAAGTTGAATATGAGGAGCCTATCACAATTTTATGTGATAATTCAAGTGCAATTAATATTTCTAAGAATCCAGTATTGCATTCTAAGACTAAGCACATATCTATCAAGTTTCACTTTTTGAGAGAACAAGTGAACAAGGAAGAAGTCAGATTGGAGTATGTTCCTTCCAAGGATCAGATTACAGATATCTTTACTAAACCTCTTCCCAAGGACTCTTTTGAATATCTCTGGGAGAAGTTAGGGGTCATGGCCCCTCCAGTGATGAACTAGGATGCACTGACGTGCATTAGTCTGGTGGATATCATAGTCATATCTTGTGATCCGGATTGATGATGGGGAGCTGCTACTAAGGGGGAGCAGCTGGTATGATTCTGATGCGTTAGAATTGCAAGTATGAGCCCTTTGCCATTGATGTCAAAGGGGGAGAGAAGACGTGTGAAAAACAAGTGGCTGATGATCAAAGGCAGAGCAGTAAATGAGGAGAAGACATGTTGCTGATAGGGGGAGCTGTGATAGAAAGGAGAAGTTCTTGTCTTGATGGTTTTTCACATCATATGTTGCCATCAATGACAAAGGGGGAGATTGTTGCAAGTATGAGGTGAACCAGTGTTGTCATTGATGTCAACATACTCATATTGCATTGACAAGAAGGATTGGATGAGCTGTGTGCTGAGGATATTGAGAAAATTAGCCTCAGTCAAGAACAGTGAAGAACAGTGATGAGAAGAAGGCAAATGTATTGTATAGGTTGAGAACCGGAGGATGCAGATTAAAGGGTTTGTAGATATGAGTCTTGAGATGTTTTAGTTAAGATTTTAGAGGTCCGCATGAAGATCTGAAGAAGTTATGGCTGTCTGTGTGGAACTGGTTCCAGCAAGTGTTCAGAGGTGACAGAGGATCACAGAAAGGTCCGGTGAGGTCTGGAATTGTATAATCCTAATCTGCGGATTGGAAGGAGTGTTTGGGATGTCCTTGTGATGTGTCATCTCAAGTTGTGTATGATTTTGAGGTCTGGAAGTACCTTTTGCATTGTGACAGTGGCGACAGACAGTGTTCTTGAAGTTTCAGATGAGGAAGAGAAGAGATTCCAATAAGTAGAGAAAGTGCGGATGTACCTGGTCATTCAAGTAGGCTTGTGAAGGTTCTTGGATCATGTTGAGGTTGTGTTGTTGGTCCGCATTGATGGTAGAGCCTAGAATTGAAGATATTCTTCCGGATGAAGTCCTTGTTCCGACTAGCCGACCGGATGAGTTGTTCATCCTGCAAATGTTCTTGTGGTGGCCGACCGGATGTGTTATTCATCTTGCGAATATTCTTATGGTTGATTGCCGACTTAGATGATTGTTCCTAAGTCGATGTCTTGTATAAATAAAGGTTTGTGAGTTCATTTCAGAGAGTGGATTAAGTGAAGAGTGTGGCATAGCGAAGAAAAGTGCAAAAGGTAGAGCAGGGGTTTTTGGGCTTAAATGGAATTGATCCAGACATAGCAAGTTTTTATACAACTGATTCACCCCCCCTCTCAGTTGTATGCCCTAGATCCAACATTAAGCACGTTGCAATCATGCCAGTGCAACACTATGCAAGGAGGAGGGGTGAGAAGATGGGGGTAGCAGAAAAGAAGTGACTAGACAATGTATACTCATCTCATAAACTCAAGCCATTCATAGCACACATGATTCATATAACCTAGAATGGGTCAAACTAGTGATCACTCTTGCTCAATGTCACGTTAAGAGCCACATTGCCAACCCACCATAACATCTACACCCTTGACGTACAAGCTCAGATTGCATTCATAAGCATTAACCAAGCACATGAGGACCACACATGAGGGCACTATAGTTTTAATGGTCAATATGGAAGTGTTTTCAACATCTGAGATAAGATGATGGGGAGAATTGCTTCAGCTTTCTAAGACTTGGCTTAAATTTACTAATAATAAAGAATGACCTCATTCCAACAAAACTAGAAATAATCTAACAGTCTCATTAGTAAACAAGGGATTCAAAACACTCATGATCTATTTAATACTAAATTCCCACTCACCTTAACCAAGGAACAAAATACCCCATAAATCAACTGTTATAATTCTTAAGGCCCTTCAAGTGTGTGTGGATCATGATACGGCTATGAGAGATGTGAACCATTTTCATCATTCTAAATAGGGACAACATCATTTTCTAATCCTACTAAGTATATGACTTACTCTATGTTTGGGCACATTTGAGCCTACAAACTTGATGTAATTTCCATGCAGAACAATTTGATTTTTAACAGCAGTCATAAAGATTCAAAAATCAAAACTATATGTCATTTGGTTTGCATTTGAATGGTTAAATTATGTGGTATAATTCATTGTCGATGTTATCTTCACATGGGTTCACCAATGATATGTTTATTTGAGCAAAAGGCATACACATATTTGCTATCCAAAACCCTTTACAATTTAGAAATAGAAAAATCAGATTTCAGACCTAGGGTCTTGAAAAGATAAAACTCAGAATTTTAGGGCAGATCTGATTAGGGATCTTACAAGACCCCCTCTTATACAGGGGCATTTCTCTTCTATGCCTTTCTATGAAAAGATCAAAACAATATGAGTATCTCATGTCCAAGGATCATACATTTTTTATGAAATCTTAAAGGTGCAGAACTAGGCAACAAAAATGTCCATTTACTATTTCTAGTTGCATGAGTTTTTATTCTTGTCTTGATTGAATTTATGCTGTTGGGATTTGAATGGTGGGCTTTGAATCACATGTGTTGAATTATGAATGCAAGAGAATTTGTGCTTCATGAAGCTTCATTGGATTTCCATTTTATATATATATATATATATCAACCATTTCCATCTAGATTTGGAGTTTGATATGTTTATGTTCTACATTTTGGGAATTTCTAGGTTGTTATCTGCATTTATTCCACTTCAAGTCTCACAAAAATAGCAAAGGGCTCTAGCTACAAAAAATATTGCTAATAACTGGATAAAATTAAGCTCAAACAAGAAATTGCATAAGGGAAGAAGGGAAAGACTTGGTTAGAAAAGAACAAACAAAAATTGGAAAGTATAATTATGAATGCCTATGAAAGCCTTTACTTATTCATCTATTTATTTCCAACCCCATTTTAGAGACCTTATTGTCCTTATTCATGTACATTATTTCCTACTACATAATTGTATAATGCTAATCAAACAAATCTGGATTAGGAATGTAAACACAATTCCAAAGTTCCAACTTATGTTCTTCTCTCAAACATCTATACACAAGTGCGTAGGTGTGGTACAATTCAAAGTAAGGAGATTGATGAAAATATAAGAATATATAAGGATCCATGGATGTAGTCAGATTTAAGGCCATAAAATGGAATACACTTTTTATGTAGGGGACAGTTCACCTACAAGCACAGGGGATCTATCGAAGGTTAGGGAAATTAGCTGGAAGATGTAAGTAGCATGGTATTTTCTAGATTCAAACATTTACTCCATGTTGTGGTCTTATGGTAAGTAATGGTTGCAGGTTATGTACAAAATGGAGTTGTTAAAAAGAAAGAACTTTTTAAGCAAATGTCATTGGCAGGCATAAAGCAAAATTCCTATACCTTCACCAAGATCCTCTCTGCCTATGCCATAATGGCAGCACAAAGTAGGCACATTATCTATTTGATAAAATGCCTTAGGAACTGTGGTTGCATGGGCTGTAAATGACCACAGGGTCTGCTCAAAATGGATTTCTTTAAGAGGATTTAGAAACTTTTAAGGAATTGTAACTGTAATTGCCCTAGTAAACATGTATGCATAAGCTAAAAGCATAGACAAGGCAAGTGAACAGTTTCACAAAATTCCTAGAAATATGGTTTCATAGACTGCAATAATTGCAAGATGTGCACAAAATGGATTTGTTGAAAAGGCTTTATAAAATTTCAAGCAAACTGCGATTGGAAGGTGTAAATTCCAATTCCACAACCTTTGCCAACATCATCCCTGCCTATGCCAAAATGGGAGCTTTCAAAAAAGGTATGGACATCTATCAAAGCATAATGGAAGGGGATTTTTGTAAGACGTGATAGTTGCAAGTGCCCTGGTTGATATGCATGCACATCATGGCATTATAGATAGGCACGTGAACTGTATGAAAAAAAATACCTCAAGACTCTTCATGACATAAATGCAAAGATTGCAGGATATGCATAGAATGGGTTTAATGCAAAGGTTTCAGACACTTACCAACAAATGCAAATGGTAGAGAAGGGCCATGGCCAAGAACATGACTGCATCCTCCCTGCCTAAAAAGCCTCGCCTCCTCTTTCCTCCTTTCTTCCCATTTCTATAACCTTCTCCCCCTTAATAGTGAGAATGCAAAAAAAAATAAAAGAATGGGAATTAATAATAACCCCGCCCACTAAGACAAACTCCCCTTATCTCTTTTTTTCTCTTTTCCTAAATCCCCCCTCAAACCACAATAGTATTATTTTTGGGTTCATATATATTAAATAGATGACCCTAGGCTTATTAAAACCTCTCAAGAAAACCATGCCCTTAATTTGAAACATGATGTCCTCCACTTTATTACTTGATTGGATTATCCAAGAAAATAGGTAAGGTATCTTGATGTTGAACAATTATAATTACTAAGTACATTACATACTTAAAACCAAATGGTCACTATCCACCATGACTCAAACACTAGCACAACACCACAAGGAACCGACTCAACACCCTATCCACATGGTTCAGACTCACCAAGGATGGAGTAATCGGACGGTGTCCGAGGGGACTAACACCACATCGAAAATGCATTCCCAACAAAGACAGTGATGAAACTAAGGTGTATGGCGAATGTGTCATCTCCAACTCACCACGATTGGGGCATTAGGCATGCTCATACCTACAAAGCCAGGTGGAGTCGGTGTCTGGTACCTGCACCACTCAAAACACATTATAACATCTTCATTTACATATCATATAATAGCTGAAGCAAGAATAGTCCCCATTGGAGGATTCCAACATCTGTGATCATTCGCATAGCATACCAATGTCAGGGTGTCATCCTCTCCACATGGACACCCAAACTCAATATTAAATCTAACATAACAAAATGTCAATAACACAAAATCATATACAAGTCTTAAATTTCATCCCTCAATGTCACCTTGATTAGGCTAGGACTAGGGAGCACTACATACTCCCCACCAAGAGCTTGACTTACTCCTGAAAGTCATAATGCTAAATGCAACCATAACACACATTAGTTCCATAAAATTTAAGACAATTATAAAATTTAGACTATAACATTCCCCACAGTACACATAATTACATGTGATAATTTTTAGTACACAAGTGAGAAAGAGGCAAGGCACTCAATTTCATACAAAATATACATTATCATGCAACTATTTCCTCTAATCAATTAAAGAATGAGGCTATAATAATTAGTTTTCTTTTCTTTCTTTCAAGAATTCACTGTTTCAAATAGCCAACTAGTTGCTCGCACCCTTCAATTTGCACATTTATACTAGCATAAACCACATAATTTTCTCATGAATGCAGCAAAATGCACTTTTCAATATATAAAATTTTCAATTTTCTAACTCTTCACATGCAGACATCTTTAAAATGGAGCACACAACACACACACACACAAATATATATATATGCACATTTACATGATTTCAACCTCTATTTTCATAACATGCATGACCACTGTATCGTATAATGCAGTATTTTGTCACTCTTCAGGGCATAATGAAACATTTTACTTCTAATATGCAACCGCAAACATGACAAAATGCACAACTTTCACATAGATGCTCTTTCACATCATCGGGGATTCACATGACAAGGCTACATTAAGAGGTGTATTACAACGAGGACAACACTAATAGGCCACTAAGCAATACATAGTGTCATAGAGCTAAATGATCAAGAGTGAATAACCATGCCGTGTAGTAACCATTGTGCCAATATCCAAAGCAACGTACATCATATAATCTCACCTCAAGAGGGAACCCAATATCATCCATACTGTAGTACCAGAAAACAAATGAATAGTCATGTCATGTAGAATACCACCATACCAAGTAGCAGATCATGAAGAATGGTCTCAGGGCCCTCTCTTGGAGCCCTCCAAATATAACTCAATATGTACAAGATTCCCCAGGCCATCTACTCCCCCAAATGACCTGTCAGTTATCCCTCTAGGATATGACAGTATACAATAGTTACAACACTCCACACATACCAACAGTTGCAAGATTAATGTGCCTCAAACAAGAAAATTAGAAACTTAAAGCAACTCATAAATTAAACCTCAATAAATTAGAAGAAGAAAAATACAATGAATCATAAAAGAAGTAGCGATCAAATAGCAATCATTGTATTATCCCAAGTTAATCCAAGAACATGTCCTTGAGGCAAAAGGACTAACTCAAACATAAAAAATGGCCACTTAGCCCAAAGTAAGAAAACATTGCTGGCTTGCAAGCAAAATACTCAACACATAAGTAAATATTCCAACAATCTCTTAGAAATTTGCACCTTATGAACACCATGTGACCTTGCAACAAGGTTGCCTAAGGGGAGGAGTGAAATTGAATAGTGGTCTCTAACCACATAAGATAATAAATAGCATGCAATATCATGGTGATCTCATACCACAAAATAATATGGTGGTTCTCAAACCACATAATAATATGGTGGCCACATAATAGTATGGTGGTTCTCAAACCATAGAGTAGCATGGTGGTTCTCTATCCACAGAATAGTATGGTGGTTCTCCAACCATAGAATAATATGGTGGTTCTCTAACCACAGAATAGTATGGTGGTTCTCTAACCATAGAATGATCAATGAAGAATTTACCATATCATAATGAGTGTATCCCACACAATTTGGAATAGTCTGATCATATATCTGCATGATGAATCCTCATGAATAGGCACCTACCAACATACCAAGGTCCACTGACATTATTCCAAGTAAATAAAAATACACCTCATACTCGTATCGATGGTCTCATCAAAATTCATATCATCCCTATATCACAGTACCATTCACTATTATCCCATTACACACAACTGTCACTTCGTCAAGCTACCATCCCAAATACGAGAAATCCATGATGACATCAATATATCTACCATATGTCTATAGCTGGGACTAAGTATATGCTCAGGGCACATTATGTTCCATCCTCAACCCAAGGGACAAATGGATAGGGAAAATGGGTTATCCACCCACACGTACAAATATCACAAGGGCAATCACAACAAGAAACATAATTCTATTATTCCTTTTTCTAGTTCACTACTTAATATTGAAACCAAATTTTTGAAATAAATTAAGAAATTGGACTCATTTCAAGGAATTTTTCAATAGGTCATAATACAATATCATCTAAACTCAAAAATCTATTTCAAGGCATCAAATTTCCAATTATTATGCCATATAATAATCAATTTATCTTAAACATTCCACCAAAATCATTCTCAAGGGCACTCAGGTTTAACTAATAATCAAATTCTAATTACAATTTGTCTACAGCATCACCAATTTAACTAAATCCTTTCTCTGTGTGTGAAAACAATACATTTGTAAAGTTACTAAACACACTACACTCAGTCTAAGAATCAATTATATAAGAGGATAAACCATCATCCTAGTCTATAAATATCAGGTTGAACTTACAGAAGATTATTAGTTCTCATGACATGCACAAATGAAAGGTTAGACCCTACAAACACTCCCCAAAGTTCCCAGAGTTTTAAAACCTGGGTGCTTTGATACCTATGTAATGACCCAACCTGGCACATAAGAACACAAGAGCCTGAAATGGGCACGACAAATTTTTTTTTTCAACACAAAGGTGAACATATAAATATATCAATACTCTAAACTAACTCAAAACATGAAGTGCAACATCATCCTGTTGTTGAGATAGATAACATGAGCGGAAGATTATCACAATACATCTATTACTGAAAACAAGATTACTAAGCTCACTTGGCTGAACCACTTGACAGATGGATGTTGAATATAACTAGATCATATACACCATTGGCATGATATCACAACCAACTTCTTCTATTTATTGAGGTCAGAAAATATGCAAGAGTTATTATTACGTGCAGCACCTCAGTTACCAACAAACAATATAGGACAGCAGCTGCATCTCATTGTGTCATTTTATACAAATCACATAGAGGGAGGTTATAGACTAATACTGAGTGGGTATCAAGGATCTTTGATAACAAAACTTGACATAGTGTTTTAATAGGAGCATTATATATATCAAGATAGAAGGATAACCACAATAACATTAATAGCGTCAACAATGATAGTAGTAGTACAATAGCAATAAAAGAATAGTTTTTCAGCTACGACAATAGTGACATCAATATAACAGCAATTAAATCAATAGGTCCAGCTGTAACAACAGTGACATTAGTAGGACAATAATAAATTAATAGTTTTAGCTATGACAATACATCTTCTTAGATAACCCAGTTGTACAATACATAAGAGAATATATCCAGGAAGCTAGAGAGGAGAATGGAGCAACCCTTGCCGATGTCTTTGCCAAAACCGAAGTTGATATCTAGATTTCCCAATGGTGGGTACAACACCACCCTGCCGTGTGGAACCTCAAAGGTCCACCCCCCATGCTCAGAGATGATCACATGGCCAAACACAAGCTAAGTGCAATAGGGACAAGAAGACTCTTATGCACAACCCCACAAGGGATACCACAAAGACACATAGTTCACTTGAACACATCTTAAGCACATGGCAATCATGCCAATGTAGCACTACGCAAGGAGGAGGAGTGAGAAGATTGAGGTAGCAGAAAAGAAGTGACTAGACAATGTATACTCATCTCATCCATTCGTCGTACACATGATTCATATAACCTCCAGTGGGTCAAACTAGTGAGCACTCTTGCTCAATGCCATGTTAAGAGCCACATTCCTAGCCTACCATAACATCTACACCCATGACGGACAAGCTAAAAGCATAGACAAAATGAACATTTATGCATAAGCTAAAAGAATAGACAAGGCAAGTGAACAGTTTCACAAAATGCCTAGAAGAAATATAGTATCATGGATTGCAATAATTAGAGGATATGCACAAAATGGATTTGTTGAAAAGGCTTTATAAAATTTCAAGCAAACTACGAGTGGTAGGTGTAAATTCCAATTCCACAACCTTTGCCAACATTATCCCTGCCTGTGCCAAAATGGGAGCTTTCGAACAAGGTATGGACATCTGTCAAATCATAACAGAAGGGGATTTTTATAAGACGTGATAGTTGCAAGTGCCATGGTTGATATGCATGCACATCATGGCATTATAGGAAGGTAGGTGAACTGTTTGAAAAAAAATCCCTCAAGAGGCTTCATCACATAAATGCAAAGATTGCAGGATATGCATAGAATGGGTTTATTGTAGAGGTTTCAAACACTTACCAGTAAATGCAAATGGCAGAGAAGGGCCATGGTCACAAACTTGACAACATCCTCCCTGCCTAAAAACCCTCGCCTCCTCTTTCTTCCTTTCTTCCCATTTTTAGAACCTTCTCCCCCGTAATAGTGAGAATGTGAAAAAAAATAAAAGAATGGGAATGAATAATATCCCCACCCCCTAAGTCAAAGTCCCCTTATCTCTTTTTTTTTCTTTTCCTAAATCCCCCCTCACACCACAATAGTATTATTTTTGGGTTCATATATATTAAATAGATGACCTTAGGCTTATTAAATCCTCTCAAGAAAACCATGCCCTCAATTTGAAACATGATGTCCTCCACTTTATTACGTGATTGGATTATCCAAGAAAATAGGTAAGTTATCTTGATGTTGATCAATTATAATTATTAAGTACATTACATACTAAAAACCAAATGGTCACTATCCACAATGACTCAAAAACTAGCACAACACCACAAGGAACTGACTCAACACCCCATCCACATGGTTCAAACTCACTAAAGATGGAGTAATCGGACAGTGTTCGAGGGGACTAACACCACATCAGAAACTCATTCTGAACAAAGATGGTGAAACTAAGGTGTATGGCCAATGTGTCATCTCCAACTCGCCACCATTGTAGCATTAGACACACTCAGTCCTGTGAAGCCAGGTAGAGTCAGTGCTTGGTACCTACACCACTCAAAACACCTTATAACATCTACATATACATATCATATAATAGTCGAAGTAAGAATAGTCCCCATCAGAGGATTCCAACATCCATGATCATTTGCATAACATGCCAATGTCAGGGTATCATCCTCTCCACATGGACCCAAACTCAATATTAGATCTAACATAACAAAATGTCAGTAACACAACATCATATACATCTTAAATTTCATACCTCAATGTCACCTCGATTAAGCTAGGACTAGGGAGGCACTACAACTAGGATCTTCAAAATAAAACTTATAGTTCTTCATTTCATGGTGCAGGAGCACCTAGCAAATCCTGTTTTCTTTTGTAATAAGGTCTATTTGACCAATGCATTTTCATTTTAGTTTGTCTCTAGGTCTTTTGGGACCTAGAACCCATTTTGTAATTCCAAAGTGACTAAAAACACACTTTTGTCATATTGTAATCACATAATGCCAAAACAGGGCAGAAGGACAGTTTCAGGCAGTTTGGATTAGTTGGCCTCCCAACTATTTGCATCGGTTGGTTTTCCAACTATTGGCAGGTTGAGTTGATAACAACCAGAGGAAGGAACCATCAGAGAAGGTGGTGAATGTGAGTGTGCATTGTTGTTGAACTACATGTTTGAGGTATTCTAAGAAGGAATAAAATCATTTTGTTCTGTCAATCTAGTTTCTGTTCTTTG
This sequence comes from Cunninghamia lanceolata, assembly GCA_027924645.1. Classification (NCBI taxonomy): domain Eukaryota; kingdom Viridiplantae; phylum Streptophyta; class Pinopsida; order Cupressales; family Cupressaceae; genus Cunninghamia; species Cunninghamia lanceolata. Next base: position 2,175,784 of record BSBN01000195.1, read on the forward strand.
TAACTATAAATTGTCTAACTATAGATTTATGTTCGAAGTGTAGTTCTTTCTGTGCATACCATTGTTGCAATATGTCGGTGTGAGGCATTTCACTAGTAGTTTTTTTCCTTGAACGAGTGGAATGGCTTCACAATGTACAAATCCATTTTGTTATGTTTCATTTTTGTTGTTCTGTGAGATAGTGCAAAAAGTCCAGGTAAGTTGTTTCATGTAGTAGTCTACTTAGCATCCCCATGTGCTAGGATTCAGTTGAAAGAGTAGATGAACCATAGAGTCAGAGAGACACAGAGGTCATCATCGGTAAGACCGAGACCATTGGGGAGTAAATCGGCCATCAGACCAACAATGGTTGTTTGACCAAAATGAGGAGATGGAGAGATTTCTATTGGCATGAGTTCTCTCGTTTCACCAAAGAAAGTTCCAAGTGAGCCATCCGTGTGTCTTAGACCAGTGGAGTGATTTTTTGGGTTCTGGCCGACAGTGATTTTCTTGCCGCTAGTGGCATCGGTGCATCGCCAGAACCAACGATCGAGTCCCACCGAAACCATGGTGTTCCACCGAATTCAAACAGAGTCAAGGTGACAATAGTATCGACGTATTGGTCAATGGAAGGTTTAGTTCATTGATGGTATTAAGTCTCACCGACATCAAGAGTTGGTCTTATCAGTGCATCGGTCAGACGGGTATCCAAGTCTCACTGAAGGTGTAATGTTATGCCAAGGACAAGAATTAAGTCATCGCTGTATCGGCCAGACGAGGACGAGGGTTCCAGAAGTCAATTTTGATCAGTTGTGTGCTTTCACTATGTGCTCCCCATCATATTGGTATCAGAGCTAGTTTTGAACATCATTTGGGTAGTGTGGTCTTGGTGTATGTCAGACAAGGAAAGTGAAACAAAGGCTACCACGATGCCTCCCAAAAGCATGTCATGAGATGCAGTGAAGAAATTGATCGAAGAGATGTTTGAGTCCAAGCTTGAAGAGTTGAAAAGAACCAAGGGTAAGGATAGGGAAGATGAAAGTGGCAGTGATGAAGAAGGGGATAAAGAAAATGAAGAAAAAGAGGAGATACCTGCGGATCAGAGGGCATTTGTAGATGCTCTGGAGTCTGTCAATAGGGACACCATAGATGGGTTACCTATGTATAGTGGAAGTATGGAAGATGAGCAGGTGATTGATTGGATTGAGGCATTGAACAATCATTTTGATTACAAAGAAGTCCCTGATGATAGCAGGGTTAAGTTGGCAAAGGCAAGGTTGCAGGGGTCTGCTCTTGCATGGTTGAATTATGAGCAAGGCGAGAGAGTCAAGGACGGGAAGAATATGATAACCTCCTGGGAAAGGATGAAGACCAAAATCAAGGCACAATTCTTACTCCTGGACTATAACGTGCAAAAGTATAAGAAATTGTAGAACCTTAGACAGAGAGACCTTCATGTGAATGCATACACATAAGAGTTTCATAAACTTAGTCTCAGATCAAAGAGACAAGAAGAAGAGTCAGAGAAGGTGGCTAGGTATTTGAATGGCCTAAGGATGAACATCCAAGATGAGGTCAGCATCTTAGCACCAAAGACAGTGGACAAGTGTTTCCAAATGGCCTTACGAGCTAAAGGAAAGATAAAGAGAAAGAGTGAGCAAAATAATAGAGGAAGAGGAGGAAGAAGTTTTAGAGGCAGAGGCAATTTTGGACGAAGAAGTCCTAACCAGAGGCCGAGTGGTGAGTCTATCCAAGGAGAGCAAGTTGGCGACTCAAGTAGTAGAGGAGGCTACTGAGGAAGAAGGCCTAATGGAAGAGGTGGGACAAATGGATCAGGTAGAGGATCCAAGTTCTCCAATATGATATGCTATAACTACAATCAGATAGGGCACCTGGCCTACAAGTGTCCAGAGAAGGCCTCAACTTCTCATGGTGGTGAGAGGAGAACCACTTTGATTCAAGAGGATGCAAGGAGCATGACATCTCCTGAAGTGAATCTAACATCAGAAATGGGAGAAAATCTGATGATCAAGAGGATGCTGCTCAAAGAACCAGTGTAGGCTGAACCATCTCAAAGAACGGCTTTGTTTAGAATCAACTGCAATATCCAAGGTAAGGTTTGTAAAGTTATTATTAATTCTGGTTCTACTAATAATATTATATCTTTGGAAGTAGTGAATAAGTTGAATCTAGCAAAGATACCCCATAGTTGTCCATATAAAGTCAGTTGGTTGAACAAGGGGCAACACATACTCATCAATGAACAAGCATGGGTAGAATTCAGTATTGGGGGGTATAGAGATAAAATCTTATGTGACATCCTTCCAATGGATGCTTGCCATCTTTTGTTAGGCAGACCATGGCAGTTTGATAGAAAGGCTCATCATGATGGAGAAAGAGAATGCTTACTCATTCCAAAAGGATATTGAGACTTATAGGATATAGTCATTGGTAGAAGGGGATCCACAGCATGTAGGATCTAGTGTAATGATGGTAGGAGAAAAAGAATTAATGGACACTTTAAAGGAAAGTGGTGGAGTAGGTTTTTCTTTGATTGTGAAGCCTAAGGGGGAAAAGGAAGGAAAGTGTGAGGGAAGTAGGACCTAAGGAGGTCAAAGATCTGCTTGAAAGTTACAAAGGAGTGATTTCCATAGATATACCTAATTTCTTGCCACCTATCAGAGATATTAGCCACTAGATAGACCTCATACCAGGAGCAGTACTTCCTAATAAGGCAGCATATAAAATGACCCCTCAGCAGAATGAAGAGATAGCAAATTAGATTCAAGAACTCCTAAACAAAGGGCTGATAAGGAAGAGCCTTAGCCCATGTGCAGTCCCTACTATTTTAGCCCCAAAGAAGGGTGGGAAATGGAGGCTTTGTACCGATTCTAGGGCCATAAATAGGATAACCATCAGGTATAGGTTTCCTATTCCTAGAATAGAAGATCTAATGGATTATTTGGGAGGGGCTACTTATTTCTCCAAGATAGGCTTAAAGAGTGGGTATCACCAAATATGAATAAGAGAGGGGGATGAGTGGAAGACAGCATTCAAAACCAATGAAGGGTAGTATGAGTGGCTTGTGATGCCTTTTGGTCTTTCAAACGCCCCTAGTACCTTTATGAGACTAATGAATGAGGTGTTGCAGGAATTCATAGGGAAATTTGTGGTAGTCTACCTTGATGATATATTGGTGTTTAGTAAGAGCGGGGAAGAACACTTGAAACATTTGGAGATAGTCTTGAAGAGGCTACAAGATTAAAAGTTAATGGTAAACTTGGAAAAGTGTGACTTCATGAAACAAGAATTGATTTACCTAGGCTTTGTCATCTCTAAGGGTGATTTGAAAATGGATTCTTCCAAGGTAGAAGCTATTTTGAATTGGCCTACACCTAGGATAGCGGCAGAGGTCAGAAGTTTTCATGGTTTGGCCACATTTTATGGAAAATTCATTAGGAACTACAGTGATATTTGTGCACCTATGTTAGAAACCATCAAGGGTGGAGGTAAGGTGAAGTTTGTGTGGACAAAAGAGGTAGATCAAAGTTTTGAAAGTTTGAAACAGAAAGTTGCCAAGTATCCTGTCTTAGTACTTCTTGATTTTAATAAAGTTTTCACCATTGAATGTGATGCAAGTGGGCTGGCCATAGGAGCAGTGTTGAGCCAAGAGGGCAAACCAATGGCCTTTTTCAGTGAAAAATTGAATGAAGATGAGAGGAAGTACTCCTCTTATGATTTAGAGTTGTATGCCATGGTACAAGCTCTGAAAAAATGGAGGCACTACTTGCTTCCTAAAGAATTTATTGTATACACTGACAATCATGCTCTCAGTTTTTTGAATGGACAGGAAAAGCTCAGTCATAGACACATGAAGTGGGTGGAAAGTCTTCAAGCATACACCTTCATCATCAAACATAAGAAGGGGATAACCAATAAGGTTGTTGATGCTTTAAGCAGAAGGGTGTTGACAGTACAAGAAGTGCAACTACAAAGCATGGGTGTTGAGGCACTCAAAGGATTGTATGAAGAGGACCAAGATTTCAAGGAGATTTACAAGGTATGCAATGAGTTTTTCAATGCTTTCCATAGTGAATTTTTAGATTATACATTGCAGGATAGACTTTGGTTTAAAGGGAGTCAACTATGTATCCCTAAGTGTTCAATGAGGGATAATATAGTGAAGGAGAAACATAGTGGTAGTTTAGGAGGACATTTTGGTCTTAATAAGACCATAGATCTAGTAAGAAGATTTTACTTTTGGCCGAGGATGCAATCTGATATCAGAAGGTTTGTTGAGAGTTGTATGGTTTGCCAGAGAGCAAAGGGGGTCTCAACCAATGTAGGATTGTACCAACCTCTGCCCATACCAAACAGACCTTGGGAAAGTTTGAGTATGGATTTTGTGATGGGGTTACCAAAGACAAGGACAGGTTATAATAGTATGTTTTTTGTGTTAGATAGGTTCAGCAAGATGGCTCACTTTATTCCTTGTAAAACCACCAATGATGCTAGTTACATTGCAGGCTTGTTCTTTAAAGAAATTGTTAGGATCCATGGATTGCCTTTGAGTATTGTATCTGACAGAGACAACAAATTTGTGGGACATTTTTGGAGAACCTTGTGGAAAAGATTGGGTATAAATTTGTCTTTTAGTTCAGCCTATCATCATCAGACTGATGGCCAAACTGAGGTTGTGAATAGGTCATTAGGCAATCTGCTGAGATGCTTGACAAGAGAACATGGAGGTAGTTGGGATGTGGTACTCCCACAAGTAGAATATGCCTATAATGATTCCACAAAGAGAAGTACAAGTCTAAGTCCTTTTGAAGTTGTCTATGGTAGACATCCTAGAGGTATTTTTGAATTGAGAGATGTTCAAGGGTTGGAGAAAATGAGTGGACATGCTGATACATTTGCAGAGGCTATGAAAGAGATCCATCAACAAGTCAGAGATACTCTACACAAGAATAGTCAGAAGATCAAGGCTAGAGTGGATCAAAGGAGAAGGGATGTGTAGTAAAAAATAGGAGATATGGTCATGGTTGATCTCAACAAGAACAGACTACCCAAGGGAAACCACAGCAAGTTGATGATGAGAAAAATTGGACCTTGTAAGATTTTAGAGAAATATGGTCCTAATGCTTGCAAAATTGAACTCCCTGATGATATTGCTATTTCCTCTATATTCAATGTTGTTGATCTAACATTATATAGGAGTCCTGATACAAGAGAAGGTATAGTAGATTCTATCCAAGGCAATGTAGAGTGGGTGCAACATTTACCAACTAAGGAACCACCTAAGATGGAGTGCATCTTGGATAGTAGGATAGCCAAGAAGACAAGAAATCAGACCTATTTTGAGTACTTAGTAAAATGGCAAGGAATTCCAGACTCAGAAGCCACATAGATTGCTGGAAGCAGACATCATAAAGCAGGGTGGTGATTTGCAACAGTTAGTCTCTAAGAGGACTTGAGACAATTTTCACCCGGGGAGTATGGTGCAGGACCACCTAGAAAATCCTATTTTCTTTTGTAATAAGGTCTATTTGACCAATGCATTTTCATTTCAGTTTGTCTCTAGGTCTTTCAGGACCTAGAACCCATTTTGTGAGTCCAAAGTGACTTAAAACACACTTTTTTCATATTATAATCACATAATGCCAAAACAGGGCAGTAGGACAGTTTGAGGCAGTTTGGATCGGTTGGCCTCCCAACTGTTTGCATCATTTGGTTTTCCAACTACTGGTAGGTTGAGTTGATAACAACTAGGGGAAGGAACCATCAGAGAAGGTGGTGAATGTGAGTGTGCATTGTTGTTGAACTACATGTTTGAGGTATTCTGAGAAGGAATAAAATTATTTTGTTCTGTCAATCTAGTTTTTGTTCTCTGTAACTGTAAATTATATAACTGTAGATTTATGTTTGAAGTGTAGTTCTTTCTGTGCATACCATTGTTACAATATGTCAGTGTGATGCATTCCACTGGTATTTTTCTGCCATGAACGAGTGGAGTGGCTTCACAATGTACAGATTTGTTTTGTTATGTTACATTTTTGTTGTTCTATGAGACAGTGCAGAAAGTTTGGGTAAGTTGTTCTGTGCAATAGTTTACCTAGCATCCCCATGTTTTAGGATTCGGTTGAAAGAGTAGACAAACCGCAGAGTCGGAGAGACACAATGACCATTGTCAGTAAGACTGGGACCATCAAGGAGTAAATCAGCCATCAGACCGACAATGGTTGTTTGACCGAAACAAGGAGACAGAGAGATTTCTATCAGCGTGAGTTCTATCTCATTTTGCCGAAGAAAGTTCCAAGTGAGCCATTACTGTGTCTCAAACCAGCGGAGTGAGTTTTGGGGTTCTGGCTGACAGTGATTTTCTTGCCGATAGTGGCATCGGTGTATCGCCAAAACCAACAGCTGAGTCCCACCGAAACCGTGGTGTTCCACCAAAGTCAAACGGAGTCAAGGTGATAATAGTATCGGCGTATCAGTTAATAGAAGGTTTAGTTCATCGATGGTATTAAGTCTCACCGACATCAAGAGTTGGTCTTATCAGTGTATCAGCTAGACGGGTATCCAAGTCTCACCGAAGGTGTAATGTTACGCCAAGGACAAGAATTAAGTCATCATTGTATCAGTCAGATGAGGACGAGGGTTCTAGAAGTCAATTTTAATCAGTTGTGAACTTTCACTGTGCGCTCCCCATCATTTCATCACTTCGTATGGCAAATCTTGTCATAAGTAAACTTGCAAACTCCCTTCCCATCTTGTACTCCTTTTCTTTTGTTGTAGGCATAATTTTGGGTGTCAAAAATATAGAAATGGACCAAGAACTTGCACATTTGCCTCCCACTAATGAATTGGGAACCTGAGCGGCGGGGTGCATACAATACAATGATGTTGGGGCAATTCTTTGATATTTACTACCCTCACATAAAATTAACCTTCAGGACCATCATCCAAGATCAACTTCTTTGAGTTTCTTCCTGGGTTTTAAAGTTGTACGAAGTTTCTTTGATTCTACTACCAAATGTTATGTATATTATGTAGGAAATAGATTTCATGAAGTGGGCCCCCCTGATCTGGGCTAGCCGAAACATAATTTCAACAGAGCTTCAAAGGGAAACCTAGGTCAGGCGGGAGGGGGAGTAGTGATTAGATATGACAAGGGAAATGTTAGGGGAATCTACGTAGGGAACCTAGGAATCCAATCTAACAATTTCATAGAAGCCTATGCGGCTTACCAAGGAATTTGTCTGGCTAAGGAACTACGTATCAAAAAGCTTGTCATAGAAGGGGACTCGAAAAACATATTGGACATGATCAAGGCTAAAGAAGTCCCTAGTTGGAACATTAAAGATGTTATAAATCTAAGCATTGTTGAACTTAGAAATATGGACAAGGTGAAAGTGCAACACATCTTTAGGGAAGGGAACACGAGAGCTGATGAGTTAGCGAATAGAGGTTGCATCATCAATGATTACATTACGTGGAAGAGGGGTGTTAACATCCCTAACAACATCTCAAATTTCATCAATAATGATTAAAGGCTGAAAATTAAATGTTTAGTGTGCTCAGATGGAGTGACAGACAATTCACACGTTCCAGAGTACTGATAGAAATGATCCTAATCATTTCCAAATATGCAACAATTTTGCTATTGTGTTGGGAATTGTTATTTTCTTGACTATTCTCTACATCATTTATAGTCTACATTTCAGAGCCAAAGCAAATTATAGACTCAAGATGGGAGGTGACCTAAACCAAACTGAACTGACCATGTTTGAAAGGCTGAAGGAAAATTGAGAACTTTGGGCGATTCTACAAAGAGGGGACTTCACCTATTACATCGAAGCCATGAATGGCTATGATACTTTTCTGTCAAGTGAGTTTGTACGTTCTTGGAAAGCAGGGATGGTCTATGCAAGAGGGTTAACTTTCAAGGTTTCTAAAAATTTAATTGCTAAAGCCACAGGGCTAAAGCTAGAAGGGGCATGAATAGCTAAAAGAGTAAAAGGCAACTACAAAGAAGATATGTTGAAGTTCCTCCAAGAGGGTGAGTCAGTCACCAGATTGTAGAATAGTTTCAACCGTGAAGATTTACCTGGCATATGAAGCGACGTAGCAGAGGTCATCATGAGGTACATCACACTTGAAGGTAGGTTTAAAAGATTTCATGCTTATCTTTTCCCCCTTCTGAATCATTTTCATCACAACATAAGAATCAACCTTCCCTACTAGTTGTATTCCTCTCTTGAGGACTCTATCTAGAAAGTGTTACTTGGAGAAAAACTCCTCCCGTTACATCAGAGTCTTATTTACACACTCTTTAATTTTGAATTGGCTCAAACCCCTGCTCTAGGGTTTCACCCTAGGACTTACAACCCTCAACTCATTAAAAACTTCCTAGGTACTGTTGGTAAGAACAATGAGGAGGGTTCCCCTAGCATTGGTGAGGGATCACAAAGGGAAAACACTTCAACTGTAAAGAGTTCTCAGGGGGAGAGTTCCAAGGACAAGGTTACCTCTAACAAGGGTTTATAGACTAGGAAACAGGTAGGGCAGGGGAAGAGTAACAAGAAAGAGGAAGCCTCTGTTCCTCATGAAGATTCCTCTCAGACCACTATTAATAGAGTAAACACTAAGGCTCCCACTCAGACTGTGACTATGAAAATAGGTCAGATGGTTCTTCACAGTATGAACATTCCTCAAACGGCCCAATCCCCATGTAAGGAAGAGAAAAAAAGGAAACCACAGCCTAAAAAGTATAAGGAGGTTGAGACCCCTGGGGTCAAAGGAGAGAAGAATGTTCAAAAAACCAAGCACAAAAGGAAGGTTAGCTCTGATGAGGATGACAGTTCTGACAAGAAAGTTTTGATTCTAGATACTGACACTGATACTAAGATGGATGAGGAAGAAGACTCCTTCAAAGGCAGAGGGAAAAGTCGGATACACAAGGAAAAGGGAAAATATATTCTCAAGGGCTCCAAATGGCCCAACCAGACCATATTCGAAGACTCCCCTAGCAAGAAGGCTAAGATTACTGAGGATAACATAGAGGAGAATCAAAATTCTAAGTGTAATCTGTGCACTAAACTCATGGATAAAGTTGCCACTCTTTATCAAGTGATGGATCTCCAAAACCAGGTTCTTAAATGGTAGCTTTCCCAACTCCACCATGCTAGAAAGAAAATTCAACATCTTGAGTCTATCACCCAACTAGAAGCAGAGGACTAGACGAAGGAAATTAATGATGAGCTATGGGGCCATGTTGAAAAGATGGCTGCCAGATTTGAAAAATGGGAACGGATTGAGGATGAAATAGGGCAAATTAAGGTAACTCAGGAAAACTTGGACAAGAAAATGTCTAACCTTGTCGACTACAGCAGGGAAATGGTAAAGAACTCGGCCACCACTCTGTTTGTGTTGAAGGAGGAGTTGGAGAGAAGAAAAAAAGTGTTCGAGGGAGCTAAGAGAAAAGAGAAACAAATGATCAAGAAACAAGAGAAAGTAGTGCAGCTGAAGGAAAGAAGTAGTAAGGAAAAGCTGGAGGTCACTCAGAGCCAGGGGACTAAGATGGATGTGAGAGGCAAGTAAAAGGTTCAGGTGTGACTAGAGTGGGACGTAGAGGAGACATCCTTCTTAGAGAAATTGGAGTTCCTAAGCAAAGAGTGGCATGCTATAAGTTGCATTAAAACTATGGCCAGAAAGTAGTTGGTCATTTGCTGGTTGTCTGTTTTGGATGGCCTTTCTAGCCAGTCCGTCTCTTTTGTTGTGCTGCTATTGTTCTCTTGTTATACATCTTGTGAAACTCGCTCTTTTTTGCCTTCTAGGCCTCTGTATATGGGTTCGGGCCCTTTCGCAGTTACTTTAATCAAAATAGATTTCATGAAGTATATATATGTTTTTTATACATCCACAAATATCTATTAAACATAGAGCACCCTAGAGGATTGTAATTTGTAGTTTGGGGAAGCTTTATTCGGCGGTCTTTTCCTAATGGAGTTGCTCCGCTCCTCTCCAATAGCACACTACTTAAATATCATCCATTTCAAGGGTGAAACAATCAATAGTAATTTTACACTTCATTCACAACAAAAAGTGGTAAATATTTGTTCTATTTTTATTGGCCAAAATTGGCTCTTGACTATTGAAGGGGATGATATTTAAGAATAACCCTCCAGTAGTGGCATGTCTGTATCATGCAATACAAAAATGTCTTAGGAATGGGTGTGCCAACCCTTTGAAAGGTTCTCTGGAAGATCATAATTTCCAACTTCCACCAAGGATGGATGTAAAATATTAGGAGTTGTATGGAGCTATTTGTTTCCTTCATCTTCATGCTCCTAGCCTCAAATGATGGCTTTTTGTTGTTAGATGTTTTTGGCTAGTGTATGTTTGTAGTCTACATTTGGTAGTGACAACCTATTTATGGATTAGTATTGTATCTTTTTGGATGTTTTGGGTTCCTATATGGACATAACATGTATTTTTGAACATATATATTTTAATATAGCATGTGTGTTCCTACACTTTTTTATTTAAAAAAATAGACAAACACTGACATAACATGAAAACTATGACATTTTGATTAAATTTGACTTTATAAATTATTAAAAAATAAATAATCATCAATTTTTTCATGCACTAGATTTTCAAGTTATCTAAGTGGGAAAAAAATCGAAGAAAAAAATGTTCTTTTCTGCGTTGTCCCATCAACCTCACTTTTAAAAAAAATCAGCAATTAAAATTATTCTCTTAAATTTATAAAAGGATATATTCAACTAATTTTTAAAAAATTAAAAATTTATAAAGATAAACTAAATTAAGAATTCTACATTTCATTAGCATTCATACCAATTTAAAATTCAAAATAAAAATGTCACTTTAGGAAGTCCATGTTGAAAAACTATATTTACATGTTAGCCATTTCCTTTATAAAACTGTGACAGAACTATGAACTTTGACCCGGATGTGACATTCGACCAAAACAAGTAAAATAATACATATCTAGTAACAATTTGAAATCTTGCAAACCTTTACATAAACAACTTTAACACTTACAACAATGAAATAAACTTTGCAAAACAACTAAGTGGACAAGATATGTTTCAAAGAGACCTAACATTTGGTTGTAATCTCAAACTCTGCAAAGTGGAGAAATTTAAAATTTTACAAAGGTTACAAATTAGATTCAACCTTCCACAGACAACATAAGAAATTGGTGAATTAATACATAACCATTCAAAGGAGTCAAAAACACAATCCTTATTGACAAAGGGAAGAAACAAAACAAAAGAAATCAAAAACAAAAGAGAGAATCCATATTTTTTTGAAAGAAAAATGGGGCATGTGTGCAAGGCACAACAACATCATACAAGTTAAACCCAAATGTTAAGTTTAAATCGAAGCATGAACTAGATAATATGTTGGGAGGTAGTATTGTTAAGCCAATTAAAGATATAGAGTGGATCAATCCTATGAGAGATTAGGACTTTTGTGTGGATTTGAGGGAGTTTAACAAGCCATTTGTATATGATGCATTCCCTACTCTATTCATGGAGGAAGTGTTGGAACTAGTGGCTAGAAGATAAGTTTATTCTTTTACTGATGGGTTTTAAGGGTTACGTCAAGTGAAAATTTAGGAAGAGGACCAGACTAGAATAACTTTTGCTATGGAATGGGAATCCTTCATGTAACCTATGATGCCTTTTGGATGTAGGAATACACTTATTCTCTTAAATAGAATCATGGCCAATGCATTTATAGAGATCATAAATACATTTTTGGAAGTGTGATGTAGGAGTGCACGGGTGCACGCGTGATCAACATCACCCAAAAACATAGTTCAGGATTGGTTTTTAGTTTTGGTTTCTTTTGGTCATCTTGGGCTACTCTTAGCATCAGATAACCTCAACATCAACACAAAATTGCAAGAATTTAGTTTTCATCAGTTCATCATTTCAGCACTCAATAGGGCAGTTTACAAAAACAATTATTTCTGGAGTTCTTTGCAATTTGGCATCAAATTTTTTCACAGGTATAATTCTGATGGAATTTTGATTACATCGGTGAAGATTTCACAGCAATATCTCTCATGGTTTTGGAGATATTAAAGTTTCCTATCTAAGGCGGAAGAAAAATGAGAAGTTTAATATCTCTAAATTGTGGAAGGATGGAGAAAAATCAATTTGTAGGAGACCTTGTGATACCATTTTCAGACTACTTGCCAAATTTCCTAAAATTTAGAGAAATTTAGATTTTTTGCCTTCTAGCACCCAATCCAACACATCCCCTCAAATTCACATGAGCAATTTCTTTGCAGATGTAATATTTCACCATTCTGGTTGTGAGGCATTCATCATGGTCATCTTTAGTGCAAGTACATCGGTTCCATAGAAGATTGAGGAGGACTATTACGTTTTCTTTCTTCTTCATGGTTGTTAATGTATTCTTTAAGTGGATCTGATCTAATTTTTAGATATCCAAACTGTATCTAGGTGGTGCATGGAAGATAATAGAGGCATCTTGGAGATAATGAAGATAACATTCTCCTTGGATGACGAGATAATGTTCCACGTGGTGTTTTATAATTATTTTAACACTTATAAATTCTTACTACTTTGGATAGTTTGGCTTGACCAACATGACAGTTGTTTGAGAGTTATATGTTTTGATTTATTTATAAATGGGATCAATATGTTTGCAAGCTCATAGACAAGGCACACCTTGTATAATTCTTCCCTATTTTTTAATTTGTGTTTTCTTCGAATTCCTTTTGTTTATTAATCTTGTCCTTGAGTTATGTTTCTTTAGCATTGAGTCTTTGTTTTCTTTCCTTTTTTTGGTCAACATCTAGTGCTTAAATTCCAAACTAGAAATTTAATCCAAGTCTTTCATTTATCATCAACCTCTACCCATGTTTTACACATGGTACTTCACTACTTCATTCCTTTCTCAGTTAGATTAAACACCTAATTTATACAATCTCATAATTATTTATATCTTATCCACAAGTTCCTAACCATTTAATTTACAATCTTCAATTCATTACAATACTCATTGAATTTTGACAATTCCCCCAAACAAGTTGTTTACAACACATTTATGTACACTAATCACAACTTCATCAATTTTACCTCTTCTTTCTTCTAGATTTTGTGTAACTTCCTACTATTTAACTTTCACGACACTAGGTGCTAACATTTCTCAACATTCTCAAGTTATTACTATAGTATCATCAATCCAATAGGTACCATACTACTACCTATCAATTTTATACAATACCTCTTTATTGCTTCATGTCCCAAAAAGTCTAAGTTATCTTTATTTTAAACAAGCATGCACTAAATCTTTTTCAAGTTTCATATCAAGGCTAGAACACTTTACCAAACTTTCAAAATACTTCTTTTCTTATTTATCACCTATGAATATAACATAAACTTTCCTAACATTTTAAAATTATCTTCAATTCATTACAATAGGCCTCTATTTTTTCACTTGATGCCCTTTAACTCAGTTATACAACATATTCATACTTTTTTGCTATACTTAAATGTACTTCAACCTTACTTTTGGCTCTTCTTGTATGCCATACCCTTTGCCTATTCCTAGGTATAAATTACATAGTACCCCCTAAATTATTTCCCAAAACTCTCTTTTTTTCTTATTACGCCATCATCTTGCATGGTCCTTATACCATAGGTTTATGGACCTTACAATTCTATTCAACACCTCTTTAGGCCTCATCCCAACACTTAAATATGTTTCTCTTAGTTATCTTGAATATTTATACTTTTGTACACACTCACTTGAACTATAAATATTTATCCCTTATATTCCTTGAGCTCTTTTAAACAAGTTATGATATTGACTCTACTAGGTTATAACACTTGTTTTATGATCTCATCTTTATATTTAGGTACTCAACATATGGAAATAAGAGTGGAAGCCCAAACTAATTTGGATATAATGGAGCAAAGGAGGCCCAACCACACATTGATGTTAGAGAGGATATGAAGCATCATATTCTTGGTGATTCCTAACCTCATAGACCACTCAATATTTAAGAGAGGTCTCAATATATTTCCCCTACAAATGCATATTTGAATTTAAGTAAAGAGATTAAAGGAAATTTTCTAAGAAGAATATAGATCATTTACTTGGGATTGATATAGACAAATTAAAATCTTATGATAAACAACCTTGTTAGATTATGGAATAGAAATTCCAAGGAAATATTTGACAAGAACTTTAAGCATTGTGCTATAATTGGTAAAGAAACTATTAGAAAGTATATTTACTCATGATGAGATAAAGGATCCATTGCAATTTGGATGTATATTTCATAGAAAAGAGGACAACACAACTACAAAAATATGTTCAAATGTGGAAAAAGGTGTACGATCTATAGGAAAAACATCTCACTCTACAGATAAAACCATTTCAAGGAGAGTGAGGTTGACTTCTATTGTAAATCCACAAATATCTATAAATTTTCAATTTTTTGAAAGGAAAAATTGTAGCAATATAAACACTTCCATGTAACTCCAAGAGAGATAAATATCCAAATAAGTACTCAGAATAGAGACCATGCAAAAGTTCATAGAAAAACATACCATTGAGATGACACAAGATATATCCCAAGGAAACCCTCAAGAGGGAAAAACCTATCCTCCAAAAGAATCCAAACTCAATTTATTATTCAACAATTAAAAAGTTACAATACACTTAAAAAGTCTCCATGAATACTTTTGAAACATAAAGCTCCTCCAATGCATTCTCCATGTGTCCAAGAAAAATGGGTAACCATGAAATCACACATCCCATGCTATACTTCACATATGCGCACTTTAGGAAAGCTCAACTTTCAACCTAAACCACTAAACATGTGCTTGTTTTTATAAAATCAAGCTCACAAAAATACACCTATGGTATTGGCAAAACCACGTGTCTCAAAACCATGAGAGCATAAAACCATTGACCCTAAAATTAAATACTTCCTACTAATATTAAATATTTGTCTTATGTCTTCTACACATAAAATATTTAACTATCCAATGAAATGTAGATGTGGTAAGTGCATGGAAATAGGATACAAATTAGTGGTCCCTAGCCTTGAGATTTTTCATAAAAACATGTTTTCATTATGAAAGGCATAAATCATACATGTTTTAACATGTAAGCATTTTTAAAGCCTTGAATTCAAAATATATATGATCCTTTCCCATTTCAGCTTGGATTTAGAAGCCTAAGGGTTGGACATCTATTGTGGCTCCTAAATTTATATTTTTAACATAAACCAACTTGAATTCAAACTTCAACCTCATCAGCTTTACGTGCTTTGCAATAAAATTTTACAAAACCACCATTAAAATAAAGAGATGCTTCTTAGCTTTCTAGACTTACAATTTTTTTAACATTTTGAGTAATATAAGGTATTTATTTAATTTTCTTTGAAGAGTGTATCTATATTCCTTCAGTACATATGTATTGACTTTTTTTAATAACTTTTGACTCGCTTATCCAAATTTGAAAAACAATATGTAGGATTCTTCTACACTTAATTCTATATGCATTAAATAAAATAAATTTATATTTTTAATTAGTTTTGTGCAAGTTATGTGACATACACACGTAGTGATGTAATTTTTAGGATGCATCCACTTCAAAAAATATAAAAAAAAAAAGAATATTCAATAAAAAAATATATAATTTGTAGTACTCACTCTTAGATATATTTCCACAAAATGGTTTCTAAAAATACCTAATGTAGAAAAAAAATAAGGGGGCATACACTAGACACTATCTTATATTTTAGTGATAAAAACAAGAACACTTTTGTGTGCACTCAACATTTCACCCCATTAACTTTAAAACATTTTTAAAAAATTTTAGTAGTTTAGAAACTAGATTTAGAGTAATACTATTCTTGTTCTTATCATATCTTCACGTTTTGAGTGTACACAACTTGAATTACTCATCCAAGTTTAGCTTTTAATGATTTCAGAAAAAAGTGGCCACTTTTGACCCCCTTTTTTTACCTCATTTTCATGCACTTACTCGATAGTCTAATGAAATGTAGATAAGGACATTGTGAAACATTTAAAAATTTAACCAAATTTCCTTTAATAAATGAAGGCATTGACATGACAAATATGGTGATATAAAATAGGTACAAGTACATAAAGTAACCCACCAAATTTGGGACAGAAGCCACAAGGTTAGAATATGTGGAATAGGAACTACCAATTGGAACATTTATAGGAAATTTTAATAAATTTATAGAACCATACATACAACATGCATTATTTACCAAGTGGAAAGAAAAATATTCTAGTTTTTCTAGAGGTACTTTCCCTCCTACAACACTCTTATCAGTAGTTGACTTGCATGGATTACTCTTTTACCCATGAAAAGGAGATTCAAACACAATATTATTATTCAAAGTAGGTGACTATTATGGTGTGTGGACCTATTATTGACCTCCACAATTAGAGTTGGATGGTGTTTAAATTACCTATCTATAATGATTCAATAACCAAGAATTTCACTTTTATATTATAATTGATAAAGAGAATGGCACAAATCTTGTGCAATATTGATTTTACAAGGTTTTCAAAGATCTCAGTATAGTGAGTGAAATATGAGAAACATTTTATATGTTCAAATGGGTGTGTGCCATAATTTAAATCATCATTACTATTTTTTACACTTTGTAAATTTAATCAACTTATCAATATACCTCACAATTAGATTTTCCTTGAAAGTGACCATAGAAATTATGAACAAGATGGTGTAAGAGCTTGCATCAAATGTTTTCTAAGAAGACATTAAATAAATTATTAGGGAGATCATATTAATGATCCACACACTTTTATTTAATGGTGTAAGAATCATTTCATATGTTATTTCAATTGAGGAGGCTCTAATTTGATGATCTTCCACTAAACAAATGCATCCTCTAACCAACTAATGCTCGAGGTTGAGGAGGCTCTAACCTAGAGGATGATATACCTATTTATAACATACCCTACCATGCCCTTGTCCCACATAATGAGGTAAATATAAAGATTTTATGTTGAGGCCCAACTAAACCTCAATGTAATTTTTTGCGCAAAATATAATTTAATTTGGTCATTATTTAATTAACAAGCATGGGAAGCTATAAATATAAGGTATATCAATGGTGCAAAATTAGGGCCCACGCATCTAGTGATTTGATAACCCCTTGCACTAGAATTATATGCATACTATAGAAAATAATCTCACTTGATAATTTATTTTGGCACATTTTGTTGGATAGTAGATAATGAAATGTCACTAGAAAATAAAACACCACATCTAGGCAAGAACTACCTCTAAAGTGTGATTAGTAAATGCACTAAGAACCCCTAAACTATTTTATATCCTAATTAAGGTTCATAATATAATCTCGCAATTCAATCAATAAAATCCTTTGGCTTGAAGGTCATCTAAAATTATCTACAATTTTTCACTTTATCTTTTTATATGAGAAAATAGATCAACCATGTTCATTGCAATAGATATAACATGTACTTGTACAAATTAAAATTTTATATTAGAAATAAAATTAATTTTACACTATTTGACATGTCTAGATTATTCAAATTTATTTTTTAGACATGATGATTCACACATGAACATTCAAACTAGAGAGTAATTTCTCATAAATAACTATTGATTTATAAAATAATATGTTTACAACCAAGATCATTAGATAATATTCCTACGCAAATGTACTAGAAAATGCATTTGATCTTTCTTATATGCATATTTAAATTCTCAACATTTAATTATTATAAAAAAAATGGACTTGATTCATATATATCTAACTATATCTAACTAGTAATAGAATTAAGAACCTAATTAGACATGGTCATGTACCCTCATCAATTTAAGGTGAGCATGCAATAGAGAATTAAGTATGATTTTACATATATACTAGTTAAAATGTCTAAATGTTTAATGTTTTTGAAGGAAATCATATTTAATTTTCATATGGCTCATATATAATTATGCAAATTTAGAAATTTATTTGTCATTTCGTTTCAAATAAATTTTAATTTCATTTAAAATTATTCTTTTGGCCTCCATAATTTCAATGGAATATTTCTCAATTCTAAAAATTTAAGAGTTAGCAACTAAGGTCACTTTGGAAAATAAGTATAAGAGTTGGGATAATTGAAACTATAAGTAATAAGGATTTATTAAGGCCTAAAGATATGATCAATAATGATACGAGTGTGAATGACCAAGACGGATTTATTATTGATGAATTTTCTATTGAGGTTTCATATAATCACAAGACATCCATATTAGGTTGAGTACATGAGAAAATTACAATTTGAGAAATAATTGGATGAAGGTTATTTGTACTATATACCATGGTTTTGACCCTTTCCATTATAATTTAATAGAATTTTTTATAATGATTTAGATGTGACATTATATGTTGGCAATCAGTGATGTGGAAGTTTTATTGGTATTTGGTTCCATTCTTGTCTTTGTTGAAATCATTAGGTTAAATTATACAAACAAGGCTAATTGATTACATGTGGATCCATTTATCCTAATTTTCATCCAATAGGTCATTTTACAAATCACAATATTCCAATTGGTGTTCCAATAATTATAGAATTCATTCGCCACATATTCAGTGGAGAGAACTTGACAAAATCAATATATGAGGGATTGACAAGTGGCATAATCAAGTTACTTTTTGAGAATTTATAAATTTAGTTTTTTATGTTTTGAGTTTGAATTGATAGGGTTGCATTTTTGACACAAATTTTGGAAAATATTATCCTTGATATATGGAGTCATTGTGAACCTTTAATGGTTTGTCAAAAATAAATTTTAAAACTCTTAGTAGTAGTATAGATTGTATTATTTTTTTACACTCCTCTTTTGGTATTATTTTCTTTCAACATAGAAAACATTGCAAGTGTATTTCTATCATTGGGGTATAATTATTAGCCTAGGTATTATCCCCTAAGATTAATTTAATTAGAATAGGATTATATAGATAATGCATCTTTATCGATAACTTTCAAAATTAATTGTGTTGAAGTTTAAGAAGCCATAATAGAAGTTATGGGGAGGGATCTTCTTCAAGCTTACTCGCGATGCTTATACCCTTCATAGGTCATGTCCACTTTCCTTTCCAACTCCATGGATTTACTACAGAATGAAAATATTTTTAAAAATTTGGCATTTTAGTACATACATGAGATTATGTATTAAAAGGAGTTAATCAATGATGTGCTGGTTGCATATGACCTATTCAACACAAGGGCTCTTGTAGGCAGCATCTTCAAACATTGTGGAATACAACACACACCCATGATACATTGCATCTATAATGCTATTAAGCATGGTCTTCTCAATGGTTGTGAAGTTTCTATGTCCAATTCCCCTCATTCCCATAGGAATGAGATTAGTCCTTAGTGGTATGATAGAATTGAAGACACCTTCTAATCTCTATTGTTCCTCACGAACCATCAACCACAAGATCCTCCACCTCAGGAACAAAATCTTCTGAGAGAATATGAAGATGGTGCAAAGATGGTTCCTCTACAGATTGCACCAGTCATTAATATTAATGAGCATCCTATGTAATGTTGTTCCTTCTCAAGATATAATTAATTTTTCTATGTAACTTCATTGTTATATCTATTGTTTTGCTCTATTCTAGTTGGTTTATCTACATGGGCTTTTTGAATGTAATATCTTTTTACTTCTACCTTGTTCCTCTTGGGGCTTTCGTTTGTAATACTTATATTATATTAATGTATAATTTTTAGGTGCAGAGCACTTTTTAATGAAAAAATAAAATTATAAGTAAAACCAAAAAATATTTGAACTAGATTACTTAGAGGGTGATGTAAATTCTAAATTCCATAGGTTCAAGATAAACATGGTATTTGACTCAAATTAAGCCTAGGCTTCTTTTTGACCTATAAGAAAAAAATCTTAATAATATATGTGGTATAAATAAAAAATCTAATTAGGATAATGGGTTAATGTTTTAAAATGTCAACTAGAAGATAGTTTATCTCAAGGCTATATCTAGGTGTTAGTATGTAGAACCATCACAAAGGATGCTTGTATGGTAATGTTCATATAAATTGAGAAGTTGTGTATTTTGTGGATGAACCTAGTTATGATGTTAAAGGTCTACAACCTTAGTATAATTTGTTTGCATTTATTTGCCTAGGTAGGAAATAGGGGTAAAGGACAAGTTTGTGGATTCATAAATTGTAAAATAACAAACCATTACATCTACAATTCATAGATCATACCTCCCTTACTCTTTAACTATTCCATCTTGTTGGCAAGAGAGACTGTGTGGCTTCATAAGTGTTGTCATTAATGGTAACAAAGTCTATCCCACACATCCGCAGTATATAATATGCCTATACCGGAAGTCAGATTGAAGATTGTTTTGGTCCGGTGAACAAGAATAGAGTATGTAACAAGGTCCGACAATCAGGTCTGGATATCTCAGATGGTGTAACTCGGTAAGTTGTGGACTTGGACAAGTCAAGAGGGGTATCATGACTAGTATATCCCAGAGATTTAGCCTCTGGTGATAAAGCATGAAAAAGATATGAGCATCTGAGTGTTGGGTTCTAGTCAGGCAGAGCAGACAAAGGAAGAATTGACTAGCAGAGTATCAGACTTCATTCTAAATGTGCAAAAGGTGTTGATCAAGAAATTTGTGGCATTTTACATTGTTGGCCAACATGATTAATGACTTCTATGTTTAAGATTTTGATACACATCACAAATCAAGCATGGATTCAGCCGACAAATCAATAACTTGCAAATATCTTGAGTGTTCTTGTTGCCGACTAGAAAGTCTTATGAAATTCCTTGATGCAGATATATATACTCAATGGATTCTAGTATGTAAGTGTGTGTGATGAATATGTGAATAAAGGAAGTGTGAAGAAGAGTAGAAGGAAGTAAAAAGATAGTACTCCAAGCCCGAAATGTGACAAAGGAGAGATACTATACTAAGGAAGAATGAAATGTGCTAGATCAGTATACTGAGCCTAAATGGAATTGAACTCTTGCATCTATGGATGTTGTTCATTAGTTCAAACTCATTAGTATAATCTGTAAACATTTGTAGACAGTGAGTCTCTTGTAGGCAGTGGGCCTCTTGTGAGCAGTGTGCTTGGGCAGTGAGCCCTAATTAGCGAGTGCCAAATTTGTACTCCTTATTCTTTTAATAGAGAATACAATCTTGGGTTAGTCACCCCGTGGTTTTTCCCTTAACAAGGTTTCCACGTAAAAATCATTGTGTTATGTGTTGATTTCATTTTCAGTTCTTATGGTTGTCTTTGCTCCCATGTTTTAATAGAGCACTAAATGTTAAGATAAGAAAAGAAAGCAAGAAAGAGAAAAGTTATAAAATAATTGATTCACCCTCCCTCTCAATTATCTGCATTGTTCCAACAATTTGTATCAGAGCCAAGTTCCTCTGAAAAGTCTAACAGCTTGAGGAAGATCCAGGAATCTCAATGGATGAATATGGTATGAAAGAACAACTACAGTCTATCCTAGATGATCTTGAGAAATCTCACTCTTAGGTTAATAATTTGAGAGAGAAACTCAGGGAAGCTAATGATTTCATCAATGAGATGAAAGAGAAACTTAGTATTTCTGTGAAAAAGAGAAAGGAATTACTTCAGAAACTATGAAATCAGAATGAAGCCAATAATACTGATGAGGATCTAAATGAAAAAACTAAGCTATGTGAAAAACTTTCAAAAGAAGTCATTATGATGAGACATGAAATGGAATCAGGAGTTATGAAATTCACCCAAGAAATTGAAGAGAAAAGAAAGACTGAAGATAACCTGAAACAATCTCTCAAGGAGAAAATAGAGGATTGCCACAAAATGGACAAAATAATCAGACATCTTGAATCTAATCTTGAGGAAGCCAGATACAATGAAGAACAACTTGAGAACCAGATTGATTCTCTCAAACAAGATCTTCAATCTGCAAATGAATACAAAGAAAAATTCAAGATAAGCTCAGTCCAACTTGAAGTTCTTCTTGAAAGCCAAAAGAGGGTAGATGATAAGCATGTCTTAGGATATGAGAAAGGTGAAAGCTCTGGATCCGGTCAGAAGAACTCTTGATCAAGAAATCAAAGAAACATGCCTAGAAGACCTCCGGTAAGGCAACCAAATGCCCAAAGATATTCATCTTTCAATGGATACTACTTCAATTGCAACAATTTCGGTCATAAAGCAACTCAGTGCAGGAGGAGAATGAATCAGAATAATCCATCCTTCTCTGGACAATATTTTAATTGCAAAAGGTATGGTCACAAATCTCATGAACGCAGAAATATGCAAATAAACAATTCATTCAATGGTAGATGCTTTGCATGCAATAGAATGGGACATATGGCTAATCAATGCAGATCAAGAGGATATCAATCAAATAAACAAAGAAATGTTGTATGTTACAATTGCAATAGATCTGGTCATATTGCCAAATTCTGTAGAAGCAGAAATTAGGATATAAAAGGTCCGGTGGAACATGATTAGAAACAAGATAAGGGCAAAGGTAAAGTGAATGCAGATGAAGTTCAAAAGGAGATGAGAAAGATTTGGGTAAAGAAGAGTATAGTAAATACTAGGGATGGATTTACACTGGAATCCGGTGTTGATATTCCTTCCAAAAACTAAAAGGTAATCTTTGGCTCAGGGAGAGCTACAAAGATCATTTTCCCCCAGCCAGCTAGTGAGTGCCTAAATTCAGCACATTGAGTCAAAATAAGAGGTTATGGTTTAAAGGGTTTGAGGAGATTCACTTGAAAGTCATCCAGTCAAAATTTGGCAAATTTGCATGCAAATTTGAGCAAGTTATGAGGAGATCCTGTATCGGTAGCTACCCGGTAAAGCAGAATTTCACAGATAGATCTGGTATGATCCAAAATTGAAATGATTTAATCTGTGGATCTATGAGATGTTTGAAAAGGGTGAAGATATGTTGTCAACCCTCATAGGCAATGATTCTAAGATCCACGTAGTGATTCAAGAAAATCTCTCTCAAATACAGGCTAACCGGATGACTTAAGTTGTACATTTATTACAAAAGGAAATTAGTGTTTATGAAAGGATAAAAGGGATTTTTCACTCATTACTCACACATTTGCACTCACAAAGAAGAACAAAAGAAGAGCTCTGCAAAGAAGACCCTACAATTCTCTAAAGTTCAACTGAAGATTGAATTCAACTAGAGAATCACTCCAGTTTCTGCTCCAAACCCTAAAACGTGAAAAGGTACTTCCCTTCTAAAAACTCTCTCTAGATCTCTTGTAAAAATGGCTACTCCAATGGTTGTCAATATTTCTAATAGGCCAAGACCAAAATTCAAGAAACACCCTTACAAATCTCTAGAATTTGATCCCTTGGGTGTGTTTTCTGGTATTCTGCATGGAGTCTTGCATGTAGAAGACGTTAGGGTTTGTATCCATGCAAACATTGAAGATTTTGGGGACTCAAAGTTGATCGATATTTATCACAAATAGTTAATAGATGAAAATTTTGAACTCAAGCCTAAATTCAAGACTCTGGGATAAACACTTCAAACATTGCATACATTTTCCATATTTTGCAGAAGATGACTGGGTCTGGCATGTTCTAAGTAGGATGCATGATAATTTTATGTGACTAATGAGGCCATTCAAGATAACTAAAGATTCCATCAGGGTAGTGACTGGACTACATTCATTAGGTGGGTTACCTGCACTCAAATCTACGAAGAACCAAACGGTAACTGAAGCCACTGGATCAAAATTTGACAAAAGGGCAATGATGATAGATGACATCATAGATTCGGATGTCAGGTTTGGTTCAATGATAATTGGGTACAAAATCTACCACTTGAGTAGGGAGAATTTTGTGTCTGGTACAGCAATCTATGCTGCATATCAAATGTTAAGGGAAAATACAGATTATGATCTGTGTGAGCTTCTACTAAATCAGTTTATGGAGAACTTGTAGAAGATCAAAAACGATAAGAAAAATTCCTTTAAATATGGTAGTCTAGTTCTATATCTATTTTTTTATTATATGAATGAGCTACCTGGATCAAATGGTTGGGTCTGGCAAAATGATAAACCCGTTGCAATTCAGATCAGAGATTACATGTATGGACTTGGTGATGCTTAAGCACAAAACACAAACCTCTGGGGTTACTTTAAGAATTTTCAAAGCATGATGCACACCAGAGAAAGAATACCACAAACAATAGTTGATAAATACAAAGATACAGTTTGTTTCATGGTTGACACTGATCAATGCCTAATGGAGGCAGTTGAGCCAAGAACTGTATGGATAATGCCTATGGGCTATGAGGTTGATGAAAAAATCTTGGAGCTACACATTCAACATCTAATGAGCCAACCTAAGGACACTAAAGCAGAAAGGTTTGGCACCTTTGAAGAGCTAAGCATAAAGATACATGTTGAGTTAAGACATCCTGAGATGAAGAGAAAATTAAGAAAGGAAGTTGAAGAAATTGCCAAAAGATTTGGCATATCAAAGGAGGTTGTAGATGCTAATAGAGAGAAAATGGAGAAGGCAGAGAAATAAAAGCAAGAAGCAAAGAAAGAAAGTGTTCCTATACAAACCTCCTCTCAGACTAGATCCTCCAAAAGCTCAAAATCTACCAAACCAAAGATCAAGTCATCCAGAAAAGGAGAAAAGAGGATGAAGACCAAAGCCACAAGGACATATATAAGCCATAAGGATGATGAAGAAACAGAATCAGATGAATAAATCAAGAAAATGAAGAAGAAGAGAACATCTAAAAAGTTCTCTGCTAGCAAAAATGAGGAAGAGAAGGCAAAGGAATTTGTTGAAAATCCCACTCTTTCTATTGATGACATCATCAAGGCAGTTATTGTGGATTGGAACTTGCAGCCGATGACAGAGCTCTATGATTAATACAATGGTGCTGACAAGAGAATTCTAGAGGAAGCTACTATATTTCAATATCTACAACAAAGCATTCATTGAAATAATTTCATTAATTCCAAAAAGCCTAGAAGAAGTATTGGAACAAAGAAAGGTGAATGCAAAGGTTAAAGACTTAGAAATCTAGGAGAAAATAATGATATAGCTTTATCCTTCTATCTCTCCAAAACAAATAGACATGATTTTCAAGGATTGTAAGGATGAGTTCCGAAGTAAGGTGAGAATGAATGAACTCATGCTTGGGGAAATAGACCAAGTAGCAAGTGAAACAAAAGATATCCTCTGGAATGCCTTGAAGAGATTCAATCTTCCTATTGTAGAGGAAATAGATGAAGAACCTTCCACCATGAATGTTGAAGGATTAAATGATATCAATGAAGAACCTTCTGACAAGGATGTCAAAGGATTAAAGAAAATAAATGAAGAAATCTCTAAGGACTTAGACTCCTCTATTCTGGCAGAAGAAGTTCATGAAACAACAAACACAGGTGATATCTCTCCTCTGGATCCCACTACAGCCATGACAAACACTCCAGACGCTGAAGCTAAAGGGGAAGCTAGAAAAGAAGAAAAGAAAAAACAAGAAAAAGAGGATAAGGGAAAAGAAGAAGAACAAGCAGAAAAGATTAATGATAACTTATCAAAACCAGTCAATCCGGATGACCCCAAAAGGAAGGAAGTAGAATTGGCAAGAGACACCATAGAGACAATACAAAACTTCCTGGATAGAGAAATAATGGAGCTGGATGAACCTGATTTATTAAGGGCCACTAAATTTTTACTCTCTCTCTCTCTCCAGTTCAGACAATGAAAATAGCATCTTTTGCTCCAGCCAAAGCAAAAGAGAAACTTCTAAAATCTCATATGGAGGACTGTGAGCTGTTGGAGATTGCATATGGGATACTGGAGAAGATTATGCCAAACTATCAAAAGGATCCTTCTACCTCTCCATCCGGTAATCTGAAAAAAATAGTCAATTTTGTTAACACTCATTTGGAATCCTTAGAGAAATCTGTAGAAACTAAGGTCCAGAAGGAGTTCTTAGGAAGAGGTTCAGTGAAGTACAAGGGCTAATTACTAATGATAGAAGAACCTTGGGCATTGGCATAAAGAGCCTTGAAAATGCTCTTAAAGATTGTGGGTACATTTACAAATTTTGTTTAACTTGGCCCAAAGTGACAAAGGACATTGAAAAGAAAGTGAAAGAACAAGAAGGAAAACTGTCAAGCTTATCTCATAATTTTGATCCCCTTACTACCTCTCTGGTGAATCATGAATGTCAAGCTATTGCTATAATAAATGAAATTAAAGAACTGGCTAAGGAGAAAAAGAACATAATGGATAGAATGGGTGAGCTTAGAGGGATAATCATCCCTAAGTTAGAGCCAATACATGATACCTTGACAGAGGCACAAAATACAATCCAGACCAGTGATCCAACAGACTTAAGGATAGCAGAAGCATATGTGTTTTTGTTAAGTGGACACATCTCCATTTTGGACAGAATGAAGAGGATTTGGGCCATAGAAATCATCCAGTTGAAGACAACCTTTACAGATACACTTAAGTATATGTAAGTATAACATATGATTTGTACATACTTATGTGGCCATGTATAGAACAAAATTTTTTTGCAAAATTTTGGCATGCAGATTCCACCCTTTGCCATTGATGTCAAAGGGGGAGTGAAGAATAGTGAAAAATGAGGAATCCAGCAAAAGGGGAGCTCTGGTAAAGTAGTGAAGAGACAGAGCATCAGCAAAGGGGGAGTTACTGCGACACTTAGCCATTTTTCACTAAGTGTTGCCATCAATGCCAAAGGGGGAGATTTTTAGCAAGAGACATTGTGTGGATTCATAAGTGTTGTCATTGATGGCAACAAATTCTATCCCACACATCCACAGTACATAATATGCCTATACCGGAAGTCATATTGAAGATT
Organism: Cunninghamia lanceolata; assembly: GCA_027924645.1. Classification (NCBI taxonomy): domain Eukaryota; kingdom Viridiplantae; phylum Streptophyta; class Pinopsida; order Cupressales; family Cupressaceae; genus Cunninghamia; species Cunninghamia lanceolata. The sequence goes on from BSBN01000195.1 coordinate 2,202,739, forward strand.
GTTTTGGTCCGGTGAACAAGAACAGAGTATGTAACAAGGTCCCACATTCAGGTCCGGATCTCTCAGCTGGTGTAACTTAGTAAGTTGTGGACTTGGACAAGTCAAGAGGGGTATCATGACTATTATATCCTAGAGATTTAGCCTCTGGTGATAAAGCATGAAAAAGATATGAGCATTTGAGTGTTGGGTTCTAGTCAGGCAGAGCAGACAGAGGAAGAACTGACCGACAGAGTATCAGACTTCAATCCGGATGTGCAAAAGGTGTTGATCAAGCAATTTGTGGCATTTTACATTGTTGGCTGACATGATTAATCACTTATATGTTTAATCTTTTGATACGCATCACAAATCAAGCATGGATTCAGTCGACAGATCAATAACTTACAAATATCTTGAGTGTTCTTGTTGCTGACTAGAAAGTTGATGAAATTCCTTGATGTGGATATATATACTATTGCAAGTATGGGCCTAACAAGTGTTGTCATTGATGTCAACATACTCCTTTTGCATTAATGTCAAGGATTGGATGAGATGTGAGCTGAGGATATTGAGAAAATTAGTCCTATCAGAAACAGAGAAGAACAGTGAAGCTCTATGAAGTGAAGATCCTAGATAGATGAAGATCAGAGAATGTGTATCAAAGGGTTTGTAGATATGTGTCTAAAGATGATCCAGTCAATATTTGAGAGGTCTGCATGAATATTTGAAGAAGTTATGGTCTTATGAGTAAAACTGGTTTTGGCAGCTGTTCAGAGGTGACAGAGTGGCACAAATAAGTTCGGTGAGATCTGAAAATGAAATATCTTGTTATACAGATTTGGTGGAATGTTTAGGAAGCTAATGTGAATTGACAACTCAAGTGTTCGTGGTCTGGAGGTCCGCAAGCATTTTTTCTAATGTGACAATGATGACAGATTGTATTCTTGAGGTTCTGGATGAAGATGCGAATGATTTTAGTAAGCAGAAGTGGTGTGGATGCTCTTGGTGATTTAGGCAAGTTTGTGGGAGCCTCTAGAATGTGTCCAATTTGTTTTGGCAGTCCGCATTGAAGATTGAGCTCATATTTGAAGATTTACTCTCGAGTGATGGTGTTCTCCCTAATCATGGCCGACCTGATGTCTTACACATCTTGCAGATGATCTTGAAGATGTTATGCGAAGCATGGTGTGAACCTTAATTAACATTGAAGTCCCAGATATGTGTGGCCAACAGTGCGGTGATACGCATGAAGTTTTGTAATACGTCAAGTTGTATTTGTGAAATTGCTCTGTAATAAAATGACGTATGTGTTGTGCTGACTTGGATGTTTATCCTAAAGTCGATGTCTTGTATAAATAAGATTTGTGAAGTCATTTCAAAGTATTCTCGGTGAAGATGTGAGTGTGGTAGAAATGAGATGAGCAAAAAGCAGAGTAGAAGTGTTGAGCTTAAATGGAACTATCTCAAGCATGGTGAAGATGCTAATTTCCAGTTCAAGTATGTAATATTTATATTATCATTCTGTAGACAATGTGTCTCCTGTAGGCAATGGGCCTCTTGTGAGCAGTGTGCTCGGGTAGTGAGCCCTAATTGGCAAGTGCCATTTTGTTCTTCTTATTCTTTTAATAGAGAATACAATCTTGGGTTAGTCACCCCGTGGTTTTTCCCTTAACCAGGTTTTTCATGTTAAAATCTTGGTGTCATATGTGTAATGTGTTTCTACTCTTGAATTATTGTATTGTGCTTCCATGATTGAATTATTATTATGCTGTTGAAACACAAGAAGGATGTAAGTGTTTAAAGATAAGAAATTTTTGTGACAATTGATTCACCCCCCCTCTTAGTTGTCTGTCATAAAACCAACAATTGGTATTAGAGCCAAGTTCCTCTAAAAGGAGCTTAATCTCTTGAGGAGATCTAGGATGTCTTCCTACAAGAAGGATAGTCTGAGGTTTGATGGAACTAATTACACTCTTTGGAAAGGGTAAGTGCAAAAAGATGGGGGGCCAAAAAGTGGCCAAAAAATTTTCAAAAAAATTTAAGTCATAATGCAAGCGCGTTATAACGCGCTCGCGTTATGGCTTGGCAATGACAAGCCTTAGGCTCATCATTACCGAGCCATAACGCGAGCGCGTTATAACATTCTATAAATAAAAAAAAGCAGTCATTTCATTTCATTCTGAATTTCTCCTATGCCCGCAGCTTCAAAACCCTCAAAAACGCGCTCGCGTTCTACAAAATGCCAATCAACACAAAAGGCTTGTCGATTCATCGCCAAAATGCCGCCGCGACGTCAAGCACGCCAAAGGGGTGAGTTATCTTTATTTTTTTGTTTGAATTTCTTTCTAAATAGGTAGGTTTTTGTTGATCTTTGATGTATATTTCATTAATTGTAGGAAATGTTAATGCACCTCCTCCTCCTCCTCCTCCTCCTCAAAATCCACCAAATCCTAAGGAGGAAATACCTGCAGAACAACAACCTCCTCCATTCATTCCTCGACATACCCCTGGAACACAAGATAATATAATGGGGGAAATTGAAAACAACAAAAAACAAATTGAAGATATAATTGCAAGGTTGAAAGATCCTTCCACTTCAACCTTGCATAGGTCCACGCTTGCCGAATCTCTTGAGTCTATGTTATCAAATGTAAATTCAATTAGCAAGCAAATAACTAGTTGGACCGATAAAAAGAGAGAGTTTAGAGATTACTATGCAGATAAATTGTCATACCAAGATGTCAAAAAATTACAAATTACAAAAGTAGACTTGTGTTCAATTTTCACAAACCCACAAACAAATCAACCTCCACCCATTCCATGCAAGAGGTTCCCTATCCATTGGTGCAACAACCAAGCGATAAGGGACAATTTCAGGTAGAGGTGGTGGATGGTTTTTGACCATCCTCCATGCAATAACAATGAGGTCCCGCAATACTTTTTGAGGAAACTCTACTGCGAGTTTGTCCTCAATAAAGTGCCAAACTATTTTGATATGCAAGACTTCCAGGGTAGAGGTGGGGTCTCAGCACAGGATAGACTAGGGGCACGTCTTGACCCACAACGGGTAGTGAGATGAGTAATCAGCAGACCAGCCCACGAGCATGTTTCTATCCCTTCCATTGTGAAGGAGAGTGTTGAGGTCGATACACTGAGGTTGATTAGTGCCTTGACCCAAAGCATCATAGAGCATGCCGATCCTGCAACACAAAGTGGGTTGGGAGATAGTGCGAGGAGTAGGGTCCCACCGCATACTTGCCAGGCTTGCGGGTCAGCCTGTGGTTATGACCCCATGGACAGTCAAGATGCAGGTGCACAGGCTACATCTGCAGCTGAGCAGATGGTGATGACAGATACCCTCCTGAGTGAGACTTTCAGCCTTGATACTCAGGTAAATATTAGCAAGTTTATTGAATTTAATTTATTAAATTTCATTTTTGAAATACAAGATTAACTAATTTAAATTGATGATTTTAATAAAATTTCAGGGTCATAGCATCGATGCAGTTTTCAGTGGTTCTCCACCTACATTTTTCACTAGATCATCTACTGTCGAGGTATGTAACTAGTAAACAATTATAAATATTACATGTGAATAGCATCGTTATATGAATGGTATTCTAATTTCTGATTTTGGATGTTGAATAGGTTAACACTGTAGATTTCATGGGAACACCTGCCAGCGGTGGTGGACTTCAAAGCTTTACGGAGGTAATAAAATAAATAGTTTAATAAATGAATTATACTTACTAAATTTTTGTATGTGATTTGTGTGTTTTATTGTGTGTACTTCCATGTTTAGATGAACGTGTGTGTATGTTAGGAGCCATGATTTGCATCACTATTATAGTTTTCGTAATTGAATAATGTTGTTTTATTTCCAGATGATGCAGGCTGCGGATACACCTCCCCATGTTCATAGGGCAATGGAGCAGGGTGTGGCCTCTGCGATTCATAGCTCTATGGCATTGACAGGGGTATGAGGCAGATTAGTAAATTTCAATTTACATTCATTGTTATAGTTGTCTATTTTTGAAAAATTAAAAGATTATTGATTTGAAGTTTAATTTCTATCTGGATGGTTTCTATAGGACATGACATCACCAGGGCCTATTCCTGCTACTGAGGCAAGCGAGGAGACAGATTATATGTTACCGGTAAGTGATTATTTTGTTAAATGTTTCATTTTTTTATAACATGTAATTTCTATATATTAATGTCTATACTTTTTTTTGTAACAGGTAAAGGTGCAGGAAGAACTAAATAGGAGGAGTAGCCCTCGGGTTCGTAGTAGACCACCCACATGCATGTCTCCATCCCCTAGAAGATCAAAGGCTGCTCGTGATTTATTCTCTTCACCAGCCAAAGGGGAATGACTTTTTATTGTGTTCCTCTGTTGTATGCCTATATGGCATTTGTGGACATATATTTTGTATTGTACATAGTTGACATTGTATGCCTATATGGCATTCTTGTAAGCCTATATGGCTATTTTGTATATATGTTATACTTATATCGATAGATATTGATGTATGCGTATATAGATATTTGGTTAATACAAATCTTTTTTATTGATGGCGTCCATACTTGCATTATAAATCCACTTTTGAATGGATATTTGTAGATGGCTACTTCAAATATTTAAAGTCTGATTGTATTACATAGGATGTTTGCATTTTCTTTGATAGGCTTGATAGGCCATGGATTACATGATGGTGTTTGATGGAAAAGTATGGTACTAGAAGACTCTAGTTCATTCTTAATAGGCTTGTGATTGATAATATCTTTGCATGATTGCACTTGATCTTGGATCATGGGCATGTTGTTAGGATTTTGATTGCATTGTGATGTTTGATGGATAGGCATGGTGTAAGTGTAAGATACCCAACTAGTTCTACGAAAATTTTTCCTTACTTAAACACTTTTACTTGCTAACAATTCATCAACTACTTCAATAACATAAAGATATACATCAAGATAACTATTTGAATGAAACAACATTAGAGTTGGGTACTTGTCTTGTTACTTGATTCAATCAACTTGCAATGTCTTATTACATGGAAAATTCTTTCAATAGCATGAAGTACAACTCATTCAATGGAAATACAAGGACAGGCCTTGAAGCCTTGATGTTACAATGTCTTCCTTACTTGAGCAACATTTGAAGATTTAGAATGTTCAACTCATCACCTCACAAGGTAGGCACATATTTGAAGGATTACAGGTTTTTCTAACTTGGGCGCCAAGTTGAGGTGACCTCCTCCTGAAGTTACGCCTTGTCAACATTAGGCGCCAATTAGAGTTTATGGATGCTCTGGATTGTTTCCAAGAGTAGGCGCCAAAACATCATCATTATGAAAGTGTTTTAAATGCTAGGCGCCCAAATGAGCCCTCTGGAGTCTAGGCACTCCTTTCATGCATTCTGTGTTCTAGGCGCCAATTGAAAGGAGTGGAGAACAGGGCAAGCGCCTTCCAAATTAGGTGTTTCCTTGAGGTGACAAGGACTTCGAAAGTGCGCCTAAGGTGAGCGCCTTGAGTGAAAAGGTCTAACAAGCATCTTTGAACCCCCTTTCAAGGTTAGGCGCATTCTAGAGGTGGAAACAAGTAGAAGGTGTGCCTTAGCTTCCTTTGTCAATTCTTTCAAGTCTTTGTTGATTAGGAAGGTGGAATGCTTCATTGTAGAATGAGCGCCTATCTTCTAATGTCCAAACTACTTCTTCTGGCTCACTCTGTGGCTAGGCGCCAGAGCTAAACTATTCACACAAGGGAGTGCGCCTAGACTCACTTGATGTTTTCTTACTACTTCAACCCCTGGAAGATGTTCCAAGGTGTTCCCTTTTACAAGCACCTGACCTACCAAGTTCCTTCATGTGCTATTCCTTAAAGGTGCCAAAACTGAGCTCCAGTGCCATGGGATTGTGCCTAACATCTTTGAAGAGTTTCTAAGCCTTTTGCAAGTTGATATCCCAAACTCATCTTCTAGGTGCAATAGGAGCTTTTCAAAGGAGTTTCCAAGTTTTAGATGCCAAGCAAGGTCATGGGTGAATGGAACTGCGCCTTAGGAGATGACTGGATCCTAAGCGTCAGTCTGGAGTTACAGTGGAATTGATATGCACATCAACTAGCTTAGGCGCCCATTTGAAGTGATTCCTTTAACACTTCTCTGTCAATCTCAACTACAAGGATGATCTCCTAATCCAATTTTGATCCTCTGGAGATGCAAATAGCTTTTCATTTCACTAGGCGCCATCAATGATGATCATCAACCAAAGCGCATTTCAAAGGTGAGATAGGCAAGTGAGGTGCCAAACTAGTCCTTAAGACTTATCTCCTTCTATCAAGTCAATTTCAACTATGTGAGAGAGTTCTATTCTAGGCGCCAAATGGAAATGTTTCATCAATTGGTGCATCTTACAAAACTCCTAATTCTAGGCGCCAGAGCCAAAGAGTTTTTCCCAACACATGCACCTGGGCTAGGAATTCACCTAAGAGACATCACTTAGCGTTAAAACTTTCAATCTATAGCCATCTAGGCTAGGCGCTCCAATGGAGGATCCTTGAACTCATGCATTGGCACCTTCTAGTTCTAGGCACCCATTTTAGATGATTCAGAACTCCAGAACTCCTAAGCGCTCACCAGATAACTCTCTTCTTCAAGGTGCAAATCTTCCTATACTATGATTGCCTCTGAAACACCGATTAACGTGATGTGAGGGTGCAAATGCTACTCCAATCCTCAGTGAGCGCCTAGTTTAAACAAGGAGAAATAAAGCATTCAAAACTATCCAAACGATCATCCCCTTCCTAATGTCTTCACTACTCCGGAAAACCTTGGCCAAAATGACACATAACAACTCCTGTGCAAAGCACCTGAGCAAGAAAAGAGGGGGTCCCCAATCTGATGGGGTGATGTGTGATTTGGGCACATGTGTGATTTGGTCAAAAACAGGCACCTAGAGTGAATAGGCTTTCATCCTGACTTAATACACTGCCTAGAGTGGATATTAGCGCCTTCGTATGGTTTGGAACGCCTTTAGCTGTGCCTTGAGGAGATTTTCTTACATCTTAAAGGAGGTTCTGACACCTTGCCCCCTTTGGTATCTAGCGCCCTAGTGGCTTTAACCTAACGCCTTTGGAGTCCAAAATGCGCCTTTGAAAGTTGAAGTGAACCTTGATAATTGGAGTCTTCATAATGAGCGCCTAGGTCTTGTTGAGTAGAATACCCCACAATGTGCACCTAGGTCTTTAAGAAGAGTAATGATACTTGAGATAGAGCACCTTGAGGAGGTAGTTGAGCGCTCTGGATTGAATAATTGGAGTTCAAGGAAGGTTTGAGCACCCAAGGCATATGGCTAGAGAAGTTGTAGAAAAGACCACTTTTGGCACCTTAAAAGTTTGAATGCTTGGGGAGTTTTTGCAAAGATCTAGTTTGAGCACCCTTATGCCCTAGGATCATCTAGTTTGTGCGTCTTGTAATGAGGAGTTCATGTAAGTTTAGAATGAGCGCCTTGAATAAGTGTAAACTAGCCTAGAGAAGGGTATGTGCACCTTGAGCGCCTTGAGCATTCCTAAGATAACTGTGTGCCTAGAACAATATGAGCACTCATGATGATGATTAACACCCTGATGAGACTATGAGCACCTTGTTCAGGAGATACCTTGTTTGATCATAAAATGCACCTTGAGTCTTGAAGGTTTTGAGTGCCTAGGTGATTTGGATGTTGGGATGTTGGTATGCGCCCAAGATTGAGGTAAGTGAGCGCTTGTAATGGAGGAGAACAATAAGATGGAATGTCTTGTAGAGATTGGCGCCCAGAGACCCATTTTCGTGCCTTTGATGATGACCATTTTTGCATAAGAGTTTAGCGCCTTAGAGTTGTAAACTTTCTCTTTGGGCGCCCCTGAGTGAATGTTGGTGCCTTGGACAACTAAATACGCCTTTGATGGAGTGGAGCCCAGAAGGGGAGTAGGAGGAAACCCAATCTTCAAGATTCATCAAGCTTCAAAGTTTAGGTCAGAGGTTATCCACTTTATCCAAGGAAGGTGTCATCATCTACACTCCAAGAAGGTAATGTTAAAGGCCATCATGAAGGATCACTTCATCAACTTCAAGTCCTTCAAGTTCAAGTCCTTTCACCTAGCAAGTCCAAGAGAGATTTCTACTCCAATTCATGAAGTAAGCTTATATCATCCTTATCTACTCTGCGAGAAGAAGAAACATTACAAAGTCAATCAAATGAGTTACAAGTACCATACATCCAATTGCAAGGAGTGAACCACCTTAAGGAAAAATAGTTCTCTTGAAGTTACTTGAAATGTCAAAAGGTTTAGCGCCTCCAAGTAAGGTCAGAGGTGAGGTTAGAGGTGAAATGCACCTTTGGACCATTCTGGCACCTTGGATGAAGAACCTATATCTTGAGCCCAAGAGGTAAAATTTGCGCCTTAGTGGATTTGGAGAGTTACAGAGATTAGAGAAAAGCACCTTGAAGATAGAGTTGTTCAAGGCGCATGTGTGATTTGGTCAAAAATAGGCGCCTAGAGTGAATAGGCTTTCATCCTGACTTAATACACTGCCTCCTTCTGACGATTTTTGGGGCAGCAGAAAACCTTTCACCACGGGCAAATGCCTCAGAGCTATAAAAAATTGAGAGAGGTTATTGTAGAGGCACTCTACGTGATCCCGTTGCCTTAGACAGAATGTTTTTAAGTGACACAGTTTTCGAGTAACATCTCGTCAAAGATTGCTGCCTTTTTATACTTTGGACTCTTCGGGGATATTGTCGGTACAATGTAGCTCTGACTGTTTCGACATGTTTGGGTGAAAAATAGGACCATGCCTAGCATAAATGTACCCATTCGGATGCGTTGGAATAGTCAGTTTGGTTGCATTAGGAGCAGGACGAAAGTTACACCCCTTTGCAACTTTACACTGCCTCCTTCTGATGATTTTTGGGGCAGCAGAAAACCTTTCACCACGGGTAAATGCCTCAGAGCTATAAAAAACCGAGAGAGGTTATTGTAGAGGCACTCTACATGATCATGTTGCCTCAGACAGAATGTTTCTAAGTGACACAGTTTTTGAGTAACATCTTGTCAAAGATTGCTACCTTTTTGCACTTTAGACTCTTCAGGGATATCGTCGGTACAATGTAGCTCCGACTATTTCGACATGTTTGGGTGAAAAATAGGACCATGCCTAGCATAAATGTACCCATTCAGATGTGTTGAAACAGTCAGTTTGGTCGCATCAGGAGCAGGACGAAAGTTACACCCCTTTGCAACTTTACACTGCCTCCTTCTGACGATTTTTGGGGCAGCAGAAAACCTTTCACCATGGGCAAATGCCTCAGAGCTATAAAAAATTGAGAGAGGTTATTGTAGAGGCACTCTATGTGATCTCATTGCCTTAGATGGAATGTTTCTAAGTGACACAATTTTTGAGTAACATCTCGTCAAAGATTGCTGCCTTTTTGCACGTTGGACTCTTCAGGGATATCGTCAGTACAATGTAGTTCCGACTGTTTCGACATGTTTGGGTGAGAAATAGGACCATGCCTAGCATAAATGTACCCATTCAAACGCGTTGGAATAGTCAGTTTGGTCGCATTAGGAGCAGGATGAAAGTTACACCCCTTTGCAAGTTTACACTGCCTCCTTCTGACGATTTTTGGGGCAGCAGAAAACCTTTCACCACGGGCAAATGCCTCAGAGCTATTAAAAATTGAGAGAGGTTATTGTAGAGGCACTCTACATGATCACGTTGCCTCAGATAGAATGTTTCTAAGTGACACAGTTTTTGAGTAACATCTCGTCAAAGATTGCTGCCTTTTTGCACTTTGGACTATTCAGGGATATCATCGGTACAATGTAGCTCTGACTGTTTCAACATGTTTGGGTGAGAAATAGGACCATGCCTAGCATAAATGTACACATTCAGATGCGTTGGAACAGTCAGTTTGGTCACATTAGGAGTAGGATGAAAGTTACACCCCTTTTTAACTTTACACTGCCTCCTTCTGACGATTTTTGGGGCAGCAAAAAACCTTTCACCACGGGTAAATGCCTCAGAGCTATAAAAAACTGAGAGAGGTTATTGTAGAGGCACTCTACGTGATCATGTTACCTTAGACAGAATGTTTTTAAGTTACATAATTTTTGAGTAACATCTCGTCAAAGATTGCTGCCTTTTTGCACTTTGGACTCTTCAGGGATATCATCGGTACAATGTAGCTCCGACTGTTTCGACATGTTTGGGTGAGAAATAGGACCATGCCTAGCATAAATGTACCCATTCGAATGCATTGGAATAGTCAGTTTGGTTGCATTAGGAGCAGGACGAAAGTTACACCCCTTTTTAACTTTACACTGCCTCCTTCTGACAATTTTTGGGGCAGCAGAAAACCTTTCACCACGGGTAAATGCCTCAGAGCTATAAAAAACTGAGAGAGGTTATTGTAGAGGCACTCTACATGATCACGTTTCCTTAGACATAATGTTTCTAAGTGACACAATTTTTGAGTAACATCTCGTCAAAGATTGCTGCCTCTTTGCACTTTGGACTCTTTAGGGATATCGTCGGTACAATGTAGCTCCGACTGTTTTGACATGTTTGGGTGAAAAATAGGACCATACCTAGCATAAATGTACCCATTTAGACGTGTTGGAATAGTCAATTTGGTTGCATCAAGAGCAGGACAAAAGTTACACCCTTTTGCAACTTTACACTGCCTCCTTCTGACGATTTTTGGGGCAGCAGAAAACCTTTCACCATGGGTAAATGCCTCAGAGCTATAAAAAACTGAGAGAGGTTATTGTAGATACACTCTACATGATAGCGTTGCCTTAGATGGAATGTTTCTAAGTGACATGGTTTTCGAGTAACATCTCGTCAAAGATTGCAGCCTTTTTACACTTTGGACTCTTTAGGGATATCGTTGGTACAATGTAGCTCAGACTATTTCGACATGTTTGGGTGAAAAAAAGGACCATGCCTAGCATAAATGTACCCATCTGGATGTGTTGGAATAGTCAGTTTGGTCACATCATGAGCAAGACACCAAAAATGCAAAAGTTGCTTTGTGCAACTTGACAACATTAACACTTTTTTGCAACATGACTCAAAGACTCAAACTGACCCCAAATGACTCAAAGTGACTTAAAATCACCTTGATTTGGTGCCCAATGTACATTATAGAGGTCGAGGTACTCCTTATCATTCAAACATCTTAGATGAGCGCATAGGAAAGGAAAAAGCTCTAAGTTTCATCATCACGAGCGCCTAATATCAAAAGACTTTAATGCATTGATTTGGCACCCTATATGTGAAGGAAGATCTAAAGGCATGAAAGTGGATGTCATATTGCAAGAGTTTGGATCATCAAAATTGAAAGAAATAAGTCTATTAAGCTTGGGCGCCCTTGGTCTTCTTTTCATTCATTATGAGCGCTTTGGGAGAATGGTATATAGGTCATCATCATGATTGGGCGCCTTGGATCCAGAGTGTTGGAGAGATCATCAAATGGTGTCTAGTAGGGTGAGTTATGAGTTTGGTCGCATCAGGAGCAGGACACCAAAAATGCATAACATAATGATGTAAAAATGTGTACATATGTGTAAAAATGCAGGAGGAAATAAAAAAAGATAAACCTTACAAATTAATGTGCATACTTACAACTCAATGTAACATAACTTTACAAAATGAATGTGAATACTTACAAATTAATCCAATGAACCATCTAGATCTACTCTACTCTTTATTGTGTCAAGTATTGCTTCATGGTCAGACTCACACACCTTCCACAATATTTTGTTCAAAGGTCTACCCCGATACTTTATCAAATGAACATTGGATGCCACGACAAGGTTTGAGTAATGAAGAATCTTTTAATGCATGTCAAAGTCCTGAAATAGTCAAATATTAACACTCTTATGTGGGTACCTTCTAAGCCATGTTCCAGTAATAACCACTGATCCTGTAGGGTATTTGATGTTTTCTCCATCTTTTATACTGGCCTCCAATTTCTTTTTGGCCTCAACACAATGACATAAGTAATAATCTATTCCCTCTTCATTATCTTCATCTGCAATAACTGCATATACGTGTCCTACATTGATATGTGTAGCAAATTAGATGAAATTAGTCAACATTACAAAAACACTACAAAGTAAGATGACATTACCTGGTTGAACTAGATGAAATTAGATGCATATATGTACCCTATATTACCTGGTTGAACTAAATCTAATATGTGGTCAAAATCAACTGACGATTCCATCTGTGTTAGTTCCAGTGCCGTCGGGGGTCGATACGTGTCAAGTGGGCTAAGATAACTTAACTACCATTCGTCAACCCACTCCTTTGACTCGCACTCATCCCAGACTTGAATTGTACAGGAAGAACAAAAGCATGACATCTTTCGTGTATGGATACTCTATGAACCTGCAATTGAGCTTTTGAAAGAGTGCATCTCATTTGATCCTGTCAGTGTACAACAATCCTCATATGGTGCAATGTTAGTATCATCTATCAACCAAAAAAATCTACGAACTAAAGACTTACCTTCATTACCTGGACCCATGGAAGCATTACACCACTCGACAATCGATTTTGCATCTGTCAACTTTGCATTGTCTTTACACTTTAACTCTTCTCATGCTATGGCTCTTTTGATACATGCTCCTGCACCATCATGCTCCCCCTTTCCATGCCCGGCCTCACAAATGTTCCACATATGTTGAATACCTGTAAAATTATGCCTCCTACTGAGCCAATAGAAATTCTGTGAGTTCTTGAATTGTGATGCACAATTATCTGACCATATGATATGCTGACTGAACGATATGCCCCTTCTAGCCAAATTATTGTAGAACACCTGAAAGAAACCTTGCACGAACTCCGTAGAATGCGTGCGATCATCACTAATATAGAAATTATACTCCCTTATGATCTTTCTATCATCCTCTGTACTACCATTCGCATGAATGAATGCGATGTGCACAAATATAGAAACCTGTGTGGAGTTGTAATATTGTGATTGCACCTCACGCTGTGGTTGTAGACTGTAGTTCTCTGCAAAGTTGACAACTGAAACAATGCTACCAACTAGAAATGTGTCCTTGCATAACTTGAATTGCAAGTCCAACCATCGAGCTCTATGGGCATGTCTTGCATACTCATACACTATGCTGTCATGAAATATAGGCATAAACTGATACACTGGAATCTTTTCAATAACTAATTCACACCTCTTTGCTTCTTTACCATCTTTTGTATTGTATGCCACTATTTTATACTTGCCAAACTCTACTAGTTCATTTCCAACCGCATGTGTTATTTCCATATGTTCACATATTGGCAAATGTTGCAAGCCACCGCAACGATGACATGTGCCATCCAAGCATAATTTCTTGTAGAATATTTGACCTTCCTCTCTTTCACATAAAATTCTTGATATGAAGTCTCTTGAAGATGTTGGTGGGGCACATATGGCACAACCCTGCAAATCATTGTTAGTATGCATATCTAAACATATAGACCTATAAGCATCAAAATGGTTAGAAAATTCAATATGTAATCTACAACAACAAGTAGTGTGTGTGTGATTTATCTTAACATAGAAAGGTTTTAGCATTTCAAAATATCTTTGACAAATTTTAATTTGAGGATACTTCTCTAGAAATTTACCATAAAACTATGTTTGAGTCTCATCCAAAAAATGCTTTGGATGTGGCTCGCGGTTCTGACTACCAATTCTCCTTCTTACCACATCCCTTTGATTCAGAGATACCCTTGTGTAATTCTTCCAAAAGTCTTCAATTAGTGATCTCAATGCTTCAACAATTGGTTTATCTTTTCGTGGTAGTCTCCCCGAGAACGCCCATAATTCATTGGCTTTAGTGTCCTCAATTCTTTGGCGTCTTCCAACGGCTCTTGATAAAGTTTTCCTATTAATTCTCAATTCTTGACTTGTCTTTCTAATGAGACGAGCTTTCCTTGTTTGACTACTTACTATAGTCGATGTAATCACATGCCGTGTTGCATTACTATCTTTTGTACATGAGGTGTTACCCACACTCTCATACGCACTCATTAGATTCTTGACAATAGATTTTTCACTTGAAGCCTCTGATGTTCTCAACCCAAGAATCTTCATGATAGACCTATACTTTATACTTCGCATCATTTCAACAAATAGTTGACATCTTGCAGTCTCATTTAACTTTTCAAAGAACAATCTCCAAATTTTATTAGCATATTTTCTACAAGTGCGTTTTGGAATCTTACCTTCCATTGGCTGCAAAATATTCTCATCAATATCAATCAAATACTTTGGCTTTCTATGCAAAATTCTAGGTGGTGTCAAGTTAGGTAAATTCATCTCAACATTAGGAATTTCATCAATATTTAAATGAGATGGGTTAGATGGCATACCTTCGATCGAAGATGGAATAGATGTCATACCTTGAGGTTGAGGTGGGAACGATGGTGTACCTCCTTCATCACATGTGAGTGATGATGTACTCTCAACTTGAGATGTGGTAGATGGTGTCCCTACATGTTGACTTGCGGTAAAGGATGTGTCTCCAACTATGGTATTCAAATCTCTCGTACCACGAAGTTTTTGCATTCGTTCTCTTTGTGCCGCCAATACCATATCTCTTTGTGATGGTTGTGGTTCCTCTTCAATTGGTATGTCTTCATTTATCGTGTCCAATTTCCTCTTCTCACGAAGTTCCCTCATAGCCATTGCTTTCTTTGCATTCTTATCTTCTATCTCTTCCTGTGTTGGTTTAATTCTTGATCGTTTCCTCGGCATGACAGAGAATTTGTCTGTAGCATGATAAAGAGACCAATATTAGTTCCTAAGAAATGAATACATGATAATAGTGGGATTGTATTTTTTTTATGTTGTAAGGATTTATTCTTGTATAGTTTGACATCATGGTATGAACTAAGGTTTGTTTATTACACATAATTATTAAAGAGCCCAAGTGTAGAAAATATACATGGCATCATGTGAGATTGTAGGTTGCTTTCTTGATTGGGAATGTGTCTATTTTAAACATGTATGATAAAGCATGATAAAGTAATTCAATCTGAAATAAGGAAAATGTAAAGAACATGCATGTAAAGACTTGACATACCTAAAAAATTAAGATTTGAATGGAGAGAGTACCCAATTATGTAGTGTTTTTATCTTCTTGCATCAAACTCCTCAACAATTTGAGTTTTTCACCACTTGCTTCCTTTTCAATGTTAAATTCTTAAAATTGAATCACAATTAACATTGCAATACTACAAAAATTGAAACTTGAATAGATATATATCAAGCTTGGTTTGAAAACTATGTTATTTCCTCCTTCTCAAGTTGGCAAAGCAGAAAAGGTGGTGGAAAGATCATGCAAAGGTGGTACAATGTGTCAAATGTGCATGTGAACTTCCCAATAGCATGAAAGCACTTCTTTTTTTCGGAGCACGCACAGAATCAATAAGAAAATAGAGCATGTGCGCCTGGATCACGGGGGTAACCACTTTTTTACCGTTTCAGTAGAAATACAAAATGCGAGCGCATTATAACGCGCTCGCGCTATAACACACTCTCATTTTATCCTGCTATAGATCCCTAATCCCTAAACCCTCGACTCTGATCCCTTGACCCTCAACCCTCAATGTCAAATCCTAATCCCTCAACCCTCAACCCTATCCCTAAACCCTCAACCCTCAATGTCAAATCCTAATCCCTCAACCCTCAACGTCAAATCCTAATCCCTCAACCCTAATCTATCAACCCTCCAACCCTATCCCTAATCCTTACAACCCTCAACCCTAATCCCTCAACCCTTAACTCTATCCATCAACCCTCAACACTATACCTTAAACCCTAATCCCTTCAACCTCAACCCTATCCCTAAACCCTTGACCCTCGAACCTCAGCCCTCGACATCAAACCCTAATCCCTCAACCCTTAACTCTGATCCCTCATCTCTCAACCCTAACCCTAAACCCTCAACCCTCAACATCAAACCCTAATCCCTCAACCCTCAACCCTAATCTGTCATCCATCATCCCTCAACTCTAATCCCTCATTCCTAAACCTTAAACACTATCCCTATTCCTAGACCCTCGACAGGCTCGATACTATACCTTAAACCCTAATCCCTCTACCATCGACACTTATTTAACCCTAATCCGTTGACCATTAACCCTATCCCTCAACCTCAACCCTCAACCCTCAACCCTCAACTCTCAACATTAAACCCTAATTCATCAACCATAAACCCTAATCCCTCAAACCTAAACCCTATCCCTAAACCATCAACCCTCAACACTATACCTTAAACCCTAATCCCTCAACCCTCAACCCTAAACCTTATCCCTAAACCCTAATCCCTCAACCCTCAACCCTAATCCCTCATCCCTCAACTCTAATCCCTCATCCCTAAACCCTAAATGCTATCCCTATTCCTAAACCCTCAACAGACTCGATACTATACCTTAAACTCTAATCCCTTATCCCTAAACCCTCCAACCCTATCCCTAATCCTTATACCCTCCACACTCTACTTTAACCCTAATTCCTCGACCCTCAACACTATCCCTAAAGCCTTGACCCTCGAACCTCAACCCTCAACCCTCAACATCAAACCCTTATCCCTCAACCCTTAACTTTGATCCCTCGACCTTCAACCCTGATCCTAAACCCTAAACCCTCAACGCCAAATTCTAATCCCTCAACCCTTCACTCTAATCCCTCAACCCTAAACCCTATCCCTAAACCCTCAACACTATACCTTAAACCCTAATCCCTCAACCCTAACCCTAAACCTTGTCCCTAAACCCTAATCCCTCAACCCTCAACCCTAATCTGTCATCCGTCATCCCTCAACTCTAATCCCTCATTCCTAAACCCTAAACACTATCCCTATTCCTAGAACCTCAACAGGCTCACTACTATACCTTAAACCCTAATCCCTCTACCATCGACACTCTTATTTAACCCTAATCCCTTGACCATTAACCCTATCCCTCAACCTCAACCCTCAAACCTCAACCCTCAACTCTCAACATTAAACCCTAATTCATCAACCCTAAACCCTAATCCCTCAAACCTAAACCCTATCCCTAAACCATCAACCCTCAACACTATACCTTAAACCCTAATCCCTCAACCCTCAACCCTAAACCTTATCCCTAAACCCTAATCCCTCAACCCTCAACCCTAATCCGTCATCCCTTAACTCTAATCCCTCATCCCTAAACCCTAAATGCTATCCCTATTCCTAAACCCTCAACAGACTCGATACTATACCTTAAACTCTAATCCCTTATCCCTAAACCCTCCAACCCTATCCCTAATCCTTATACCCTCCACACTCTACTTTAACCCTAATTCCTCAACCCTCAACCCTATCCCTAAACCCTTGACCCTTGAACCTCAACCCTCAACCCTCAACATCAAACCCTAATCCCTCAACCCTTAACTCTGATCCCTCAACCTTCAACCCTGATCCTAAACCCTAAACCCTCAACGCCAAATTCTAATCCCTCAACCCTTCACTCTAATCCCTCAACCCTAAACCCTATCCCTAAACCCTCAACACTATACCTTAAACCCTAATCCCTCAACCCTAACCCTAAACCTTGTCCCTATACCCTAATCCCTCAACCCTCTACCCTAATCTGTCATCCGTCGTCCCTCAACTCTAATCCCTCATTCCTAAACCCTAAACACTATCCCTACTCCTAGACCCTCAACAGGCTCGATACTATACCTTAAACCCTAATCCCTCTACCATCGACACTCTTATTTAACCCTAATCCCTTGACCATTAACCCTATCCCTCAACCTCAACCCTCAACCCTCAACCCTTAACTCTCAACATTAAACCCTAATTCATCAACCCTAAACCCTAATCCCTCAAACGTAAACCCTATCCCTAAACCATCAACCCTCAACACTATACCTTAAACCCTAATCCCTCAACCCTCAACCCTAAACCTTATCCCTAAACCCTAATCCCTCAACCCTCAACCATAATCCCTCATCCCTCAACTCTAATCCCTCATCCCTAAACCCTAAATGCTATCCCTATTCCTAAACCCTCAACAGACTCGATACTATACCTTAAATTCTAATCCCTTATCCCTAAACCCTCCAACCCTATCCCTAATCCTTATACCCTCCACACACTATTTTAACCCTAATTCCTCAACCCTCAACACTATCCCTAAACCCTTGACCCTCGAACCTCAACCCTCAACCCTCAACTTCAAACCCTTATCCCTCAACCCTTAACTTTGATCCCTCGACCTTCAACCCTGATCCTAAACCCTAAACCCTCAACGCCAAATTCTAATCCCTCAACCCTTCACTCTAATCCCTCAACCCTAAACCCTATCCCTAAACCCTCAACACTATACCTTAAACCCTAATCCCTCAACCCTAACCCTAAACTTTGTCCCTAAACCCTAATCCCTCAACCCTCAACCCTAATCTGTCATCCGTCATCCCTCAACTCTAATCCCTCATTCCTAAACCCTAAACGCTATCCCTATTCCTAGAACCTCAACAGGCTCGATACTATACCTTAAACCCTAATCCCTCTACCATCGACACTCTTATTTAACCCTAATCCCTTGACCATTAACCCTATCCCTCAACCTCAACCCTCAACCCTCAACCCTCAACTCTCAACATTAAACCCTAATTCATCAACCCTAAACCCTAATCCCTCAAACCTAAACCCTATCCCTAAACCATCAACCCTCAACACTATACCTTAAACCCTAATCCCTCAACCCTCAACCCTAAACCTTATCCCTAAACCCTAATCCCTCAACCCTCAACCCTAATCCCTCATCCCTCAACTCTAATCCCTCATCCCTAAACCCTAAATGCTATCCCTATTCCTAAACCCTCAACAGACTCGATACTATACCTTAAACTCTAATCCCTTATCCCTAAACCCTCCAACCCTATCCCTAATCCTTATACCCTCCACACTCTACTTTAACCCTAATTCCTCGACCCTCAACCCTATCCCTAAACCCTTGACCCTCGAACCTCAACCCTCAACCCTCAACATCAAACCCTAATCCCTCAACCCTTAACTCTGATCCCTCAACCTTCAACCCTGATCCTAAACCCTAAACCCTCAACGCCAAATTCTAATCCCTCAACCCTTCACTCTAATCCCTCAACCCTAATCTGTCATCCGTCATCCCTCAACTCTAATCCCTCATTCCTAAACCCTAAATGCTATCCCTATTCCTAGACCCTCAACAGGCTCGATACTATACCTTAAACCCTAATCCCTCTACCATCGACACTCTTATTTAACCCTAATCCCTTGACCATTAACCCTATCCCTCAACCTCAACCCTCAACCCTCAACCCTCAACTCTCAACATTAAACCCTAATTCATCAACCCTAAACCCTAATCCCTCAAACCTAAACCCTATCCCTAAACCATCAACCCTCAACACTATACCTTAAACCCTAATCCCTCAACCCTCAACCCTAAACCTTACCCCTAAAACCTAATCCCTCAACCCTCAACCCTAATCCCTCATCCCTCAACTCTAATCCCTCATCCCTAAACCCTAAATGCTATCCCTATTCCTAAACCCTCAACAGACTCGATACTATACCTTAAACTCTAATCCCTTATCCCTAAACCCTCCAACCCTATCCCTAATCCTTACACCCTCCACACTCTACTTTAACCCTAATCCCTTCAACCTCAACCCTATCCCTAAACCCTTGACCCTCGAACCTCAACCCTCAACCCTCGACGTCAAACCCTATTCCCTCAACCCTTAACTCTGATCCCTCATCTCTCAACCCTAACCCTAAACCCTAAACCCTCAACCCTCAACATCAAAACCTAATCCCTCAACCCTAAACCCTATCCCTAATCCCTCAACACTATACCTTAAACCCTAATCCCTCAACCCTCAACCCTAAACCTTATCCCTAAACCCTAATCCCTCAACCCTCAACCCTAATCTGTCATCCCCCAACTCTAATCCTTCATCCCTAAACCCTAAATGCTATCCCTATTCCTACACCCTCAACATAATCAATATTATACCTTAAACCCTAATCCCTTATCCCTAAACCCTCCAACCATATCCCTAATCCTTATACCCTCCACACTCTACTTTAACCCTAATTCCTCGACCCTCAACGCTATCCCTAAACCCTTGACCCTCGAACCTCAACCCTCAACCCTCAACGTCAAACCCTAATCCCTCAACCCTTAACTCTGATCCCTCGACCCTCAACACTATACCTTAAACCCTAATCCATATCCCTCAACCCTTAACCCTTAAAACTTAAACCCTATCCCTACACCCTCAACACTTGACACTATATCTTAAGCCTTAAACCCTCATCCCTAAAGCCTCAACCCTCAATCCTTAAACCTTCAACCCTAAACTCTATCCCTAATCCCTCTACCCTCAACACTCTAACCCTAACCTTGACATTAAATGCTAATCCGTCAACCCTAAACCCTCAACCCTCAACCCTCAACACTATACCTTAAACCCTAATCCCTCAACCCTCAACCCTAAACCTTATCCCTAAACCCTAATCCCTCAACCCTCAACCCTAATCCATCATCCCTCAACTATAATCCCTCATCCCTAATCCCTAAATGCTATCCCTATTCCTAAACTCTCAACAGACTCGATACTATACCTTAAACCCTAATCCCTTATCCCTAAACCCTCCAACCCTATCCCTAATCCTTACACCCTCCACACTCTACTTTAACCCTAATCCCTCGACCCTAAACCCTATCCCTAAACCCTTGACCCTTGAACCTCAACCCTTAATGTCAAACCCTAATCCCTCAACCCTTAACTTTGATCCCTCGACCCTCAACCGTAATCTGTCATCCCTCATCCCTAAACCTTAAACGCTATCCCTATTCCTAGACCCTCAACGGGCTCGATACTATACCTTAAACGCTAATCCCTTATCTGTAAACCCTCCAACTCTATCCCTTATGCCTTAACCCTCATGATTAATATCCTTGAACTTAAAAAAATTTGAGTGGGACATAACGCGAGCACATTATAACCCGCTCGCGTTATGTCAAACATGGCAAAAGACAGACTTGCGGGAAAGAAAAATGCAAGGCAAAACATAACGCGAGCGTGTTATAACACGCTCGTGTTATTTCTTGCTTTGGGAATCCCAAGCCTTGGGCTTGGGATTTGCTTTGGATTTCCAACCCAAAGGCTTGGAGTGCCTTATGAACAGTCACAGACGTGTTTTTCTATATTCTTCAAAATTTCACATAATTTCGTTCGTGCTAACCCTCAGATTTGCACGTGTTTCAAGGTTGAACAAATCGAACACATGGGTAATGTTAGGCTTTCTCTTAGCTATTTGACGATGTGATTTTTTTCACATTTTAACAATGTTAAGCCTTTCATCTTTAATTTCTTTTGTTTGTGTGTCTGTTTTTAGGCAAAAACCACTGTTTGGTCTTTTTTTCATTGTAAAATAACTATTCATTCAAACTTCAAAAAAATTACATATTTAGAAACTAGACTCCATTCTACAAATATTAAAAAAATAAAAAAATGATTTTCAATTAGATTTCAAAATTTATAGGGGTAGCACGGCCAAAATTCTATTTTTTAGGATGTGTCCACTTTAAAAATTAGTAAAAAATCAAATATTCATCAAAAAATTATCAAAAAAATTGGGCATAAACTACATGCTATTAGCTAATTTCTCACTGAAGCAATTGTAAAAATACCAAAAAAAAGTTGACCTTTTGAAGGTGCCACAAAACATGCTATGTTATGTTTTTTTGACAGAAACAACACCAATTTCTGTGGCTCCCTCTTTTGAACCCCTTAATATATGCCATTTTCAAAACAAAATAGTAGTTTAGAAAGTAGACTCGGAGCACTACGAACATTGTTTTGGTTGCATCTCCAAATTTTGAGTGTAAGTATGCTCAATTTCTCATCCAAGGCTAGTATTTCCTGATTTCAAAAAAAAAAGTGGCCACTTAAGACCCCTTTTTGGCCCCCCATCTTCTTGCACTTACCCGAAAAGCCGCATGGAATGTCACTTGCAATGTATGGGAATGCAATAGTGGACCATAACTTCAAAGAAGTATGTTCCTCCAAAGAATGGTCTGACAAATGTAGATGAAAATAGAGATGCTGAAGATAATCTTTGAGCTAAATAAGCCTTGCTAAGTACCTTATCCGATTCAGAGCTGACAAATGTTATGGATTTAAAAACTGCATATGAGATTTGGGCAAAGATGGAACTTCTGCATGAAGGAGACAAATACATTAAATGTGCCAAGCTATAGAGTTTGAAAGGAAAATTTGAAAACCTGAAGATTAATGAAGATGAGAATATCACTACATTTATGCCAAAAGTAAATGAGCTTGTTTGTGGCATTAGGTGTGCTGGTGGAACCTTGGATGAAGATGAGATTGTTGCCAAAGTTCTCAGATCTCTACCTCCTGCTTACAAACACAAGGTTGCTACTATTGAAGAATTCATATCTTTATCAAATATCACAAGAGATCAACTAGTTGGAAAATTGGTTGCATTTGAATTGGCTGAGTTTGGAGATGCACCCCCCAAGACTGAATCTACATTCAAAGCTAGTGCCTCTGTAAAAGGTAAACAAAGGTTTGATCCAGGAGAGAACTCCTCAAAGAAACTATCATGCTATGAAAAAGAAAGAAAAGATCTGGAAGAAGATGAGGTAGAAGTTGCTCAACTTGAAGCCCTTATTGCAAAAAGACTGCCAAGAGGATCTGGTAAGTATGAAGGAAAATTGCCCTTCAAATGTTTCAACTACAACATGATTGGTCATTTTTCTTCAAGGTGTCCAGAAAGATTTCAAGGACAAATCCAAATAGATCAAGATTCCAAAAGAAATGTTACTATGTTCATGAAGATGATGATGATGATGATGATGAAGGAGTAACAGATGATGAATTAGAGACAGGAAACAAATCTGGAAGTGACTGGGTATTTATTGCCATCAAGGAAGAAGATCTAATGCCCACTGAATCTATCAATTATAAACATGTAGAAAGAGCTCTGGCTGCTCAAGTTGAAGAAAAGGATGAATGAGTCATTGATAGTGGATGCTCCCACCATATGACTGGTGATAAAAATAAGTTCATAGATTTGGAAAGATATGAAGGAGGAGTTGTAAATTTTGGTGATAATTCTGCTGGCAGAATCAGAGGTAGAGGAACTATTTCTTTTGATGGAAAGAATAAAACCAGTGGTGTACTATATGTTGAAGGCCTAAAGCACAATCTTCTCAATATTGGGCAGTTGGTAGACAAAGGCTATGATCTCTGATTCAAAAATAGAAAATGTAAAATCTTTGAAAGTTCTGGAACAGAGATTGCATCTGGTACTCAAACAAAAGGTAACATCTTCCACTTGGTTAGTACTGGCAAAAATTGTTTATTTGTTCAAATTGATTAGAGTTGGTTGTGGCATAGGAGAATGTGAAATGTAAATTTTGATAACATCATCAAGATAAGAAATACTCAGGTTGTAAGAGATCTTCCAAGACTGGTGAAACCTACTAATAGTTTGTGCAAAGAATGTCAGTTGGGTAAGCAAAGTAGAGTCACATTCAAAAGTAAGGAATAATCTTCTACCAGATTGTTGGACTTAGTACATACTAATCTATTTGGATTGGCAAGAATTAGGAGTTTGCAAGGTGATAGATATTTCATGTTACTAATTGATGACTATTCTTAGATGATGTGGGTGACTTTCCTGAAAGAGAAATATGAGGCTCTTGAGAAATTCAAAGTATTCAAGGCTATGGTAGAGAATGAAACTGGGTTAAACATAAAATGTCTTAGGTCTGATAGAGGTGAAGAATTCACATCCGGAGAGTTTATAGAATTCTATGAGAAACATGGAATAAAAAGACATTTATCTGCTTCAAGGACTCCATAGCAGAATGGAGTAGTGGAGAGAAAGAACCGGACCATCCAAGAAGCATCTAGACCCATGATGATGGAAGCAAATATTCCTCAGATCTATTGGTAAGAAGCTGTAAGCAATGTTGTTTATACACTTAATTGAATACAAATCAGAAGCAATACTAGTAAGACCCCTTATGAACTCTGGTTTGGCATCAATTCTACTGTGAAGTATTTCAGACTCTTTGGTAGAAAATGTTACATTAAAAGGGATGAAGACCTTGGAAAATTTGATGCTAGAAGTGATGAAGGAATATTCTTGGGTTATTCTACTCAAAGCAAAGTATACCGGTGTTATAACAAGAGATTGAGAAATATTACAGAAAGTACAAATGTGAAAGTTGAAGAAGGCATTGAAAAACCCTCAAGGTTTTATGAATATGAAGAAGATGATCAAAATGATGTTTTGGTTCAGGAAATTCAAGCCCTTTCTAAAATTTAGATCCAGACTGATCCAAAGAATCCTAAAATACAGAAAGAAGAGATAAGCTTGAATGAACCTGTCCAAGAAATAGAAGTGCAAGAAATTCCCAAAACTCCTAGGTATGTAAGACTGAATCATTCTGAAGACCAGATCATAGGTGATAGAAGCAAAGGTGTTCAAACAAGAAGAAAGATTGCTCAAGATTCAAAAAAGTATTGTCTGATTTCAAAGATTGAACCAAAAACAGTAAGTGAAGCATGCAATCATAAAAGCTGGGCCAAAGCAATGGAGGAAGAGTTGATGTACATTGAGAAAAATCACACTTTGGATCTTGTTCCCAGACCTAGAAACAAAAATGTGATTGGAACCAAATGGGTCTTCCGGAACAAACTGAATGAAGATGGTGAAGTAGTCAGAAACAAAGCCAGATTGGTCTGCAAGGGTTATTCTCAAGTAGAAGGAGTTGATTTTGAAGAAACTTTTGCTCCGGTGGCAAGAATTGAAGTAGTCAGATTATTTCTTGCTTTTGCTACCTTCAAGCATTTCAAAGTATATCAGATGGATGTCAAGTCTGCCTTCTTGAATGGTGACTTGGAAGAAGAAGTATACATTAAGAAACCAGATGGATTTCAGTTGTCTGGTCATGGTGATATGGTCTGTAAGTTGAAGAAAGCACTATATGGACTTAAACAAGCCCCAAGAGCCTAGTATGAAAGACTGGATAAACATCTTTTAAAGATTGGGTTCAACAAAGGTACTGCCAACAGTAACTTATACTTCAAGATTGAACATGAAAATATCTTGATTATTGAAGTATTTTTTGATGATATCATTTTTAGAGGAAGAGATAGTATGTGCAAGACTTTTGTAAATCAAATGAAAAGTGAATTTGAGATGTCTATGTTTGGGGAAATGAATTTCTTCTTGGGTCTACAAATCACTCAAACAAAGAAAGGAATCTTCATATCTCAGACCAAATATGTGAAAGAATTGTTGAAGAAATTTGGGATGGAAGATTCAAAACCAATGAATACTCCCATGGAAACCAGATGTAAACTAAGCAAAGATGATGAATCTCCTAAGGCTGATCAGAAAAAGTATAGGTCAATGATTGGAGGACTACTATATCTTACTCAAACTAGACCTGACATTATGAATGTTGTTGGTCTTGTTGTCGGATTCCAAGCTGATCCTAAAGAATCTCATGTCATGGCAATCAAGATAATTCTCAGATATCCAAAGGGAACAGTTGAGTATGGTTTATGGTATCCTAGGGATCATGATTTCTCTCTTCATGCATATACAGATGCAGATTGGGCAGGAGATGTGGATGACCGGAAGAGTACCAGTGGTGGTGCATTCTTTTTGGGGAAAAGATTAGTTTCTTGGCTGAGCAAGAAACAAGAGGCAATATCTCTATCCATGCAAAAGTAAAATATATTGCAGCAGCAGGTAGTTGCACTCAAGTATTGTGGATGAAGCAAATCCTAAGAGACATCAGAGTGGAGTATGAAGAACTTATCACAATCTTCTGTGATAACTCAAGTGCATTAAATATATCAAAAAATCTGGTGTTGCAATCAAAGAAAAAACATATATCCATCAAATTTCACTTTTTGAGAGAGTAGGTGAACAAGAATGAAGTCAAATTGGAGTTTGTGCCCTCTAAGGATCAAATTATAGACATTTTTACTAAACCTCTACCTAAGGACTCTTTTGAGTATCTCAGGGAGAAGTTAGGGGTTATTACCCCTCTGATTCTAACTTAAGATGCACTAATGTGCATCAGTCTGGTGGATCTCACAGTCATATCTTGTGGTCCGGATTGATAATAGGAAGCTACTACTCAGGGGGAGTAGTCTGTATGATTCTAATTGATGCAAGTATGTGCCCTTTTCCATTGATGTAAAAGGGGGAGAGAAGACATGTGAAAAACAAAAGTGGTTTCTGATCAAAGAGGGAGCTATGTCAGTTAGTGAGGAGAAGTTCTTGTCTTGATGGTTAAAACAATTTTTCACATCATATGTTGCCATCAATGACAAAGGGGGAGATTGTTGCAAGTATGGGCCTAACCAGTGTTGTCATTGATGTCAACATACTCTTGTTGCATTAATGTCAAGGATTGGATGAGCTATGAGCTAAGGATATTGAGAAAATTAGTCCTATCAGAAATAGAGAAGAACAGTGAAGCTCTATGAAGTGAAGATCCCAGATAGATGAAGATCAGAGAATACATATCAAAGGGTTTGTAGATATGTGTCTAAAGATGATCCAGTCAAGATTTGAGAGGTCCGCATGAAGATTTGAAGAAGTTATGACCTAATGAGTAAAACTGGTTCTGGCAGCTGTTCAGAGGTGACAAAGTGACACAAATAAGTCCTGTGAGATCCAGAAATGAAATATCTTGTTCTAAGGATTTGGTGGAATGTTTAGGAAGCTAATGTGAATTGACAACTCAAGTGGTTCAAGGTCTGGAGGTCCGGGAGCATTTATTCTAATGTGACAGTGATGACAAACTGTGTTCTTGAGGTTCCAGATGAAGATGCAAATGATTTCAGTAAGAAGAAGTGGTGTGGATGCTCTTGGTGATTCAGGCAAGTTTGTGGGAGTCTCTAGACTGTGTCCAGTTTGTGTTGGTGGTCTGCATTGAAGATTGAGATCATATTTGAAGATTTACTCTCAGGTGATGTTCTCCCTAATCATGGCCGACCTAATGTCTTACACATCTTGCGGATGATCTTGAAGATGTTATGCGAAGTATGGCATGATCCTTAAAGAAGATTGGAGTCCCAGATATGTGTGGCCAATAGTGCAGTGATACGCATGAAGTTTTGTAATAAGTCAAGTTGTATTTGTGTAATTGCTCTATAATAAAATGAAGTATGTGTTGTGCTGACTTGGATGTTTATCCCAAAGTCGATGTCTTGTATAAATAAGATTTCTAAATTCATTTCAAAGTATCCTTGGTAAAGATGTGAGTGTGGTAAAAAGGAGGAGAGCAAAAAGTAGAGCAGAAGTGTTGAGCTTAAATGGAACTGTCTCAAGCATGGTGAAGATGCTAATTTCCAGTTCAAGTATGTAATATTTATATTATCATTCTGTAGACAATGTGTCTCCTATAGGCAATGGGCCTCTTCTGAGTAGTGTGCTCAGGCAGTGAGCCCTAATTGGCAAATGCCATTTTGTTCTTCTGATTTTTTTAACAGAGAATACAATCTTGGGTTAGTCGCCCCGTGGTTTTTCTCTTAACCAAGTTTTCCACATTAAAATCTTGGTGTCATATGTGTTAATGTGTTTCTGCTCTTGAATTATTGTATTTTGCTTCCATGATTGAATTATTATTATGCTATTGAAATACAAGAAGGATTTAAGTGTTTATAGATAAGAAAGTTTTGTGACAACTGATTCACCCCTCCTCTCAGTTGTCTATCATAAAACCAACATATACCCAATGGATTCCAGCATGTAAGTGTGTGATGAATATGTGAATAAAGGAAGTGTGAAGAAGAGCAGAAGGAAGTGAAAAGATAGTACTCCAAGCCCGTAATGTGACAAAGGAGAGATACTACACCGAGGAAGAATGAAATGTGCTAGATCAATATACTGAGCCTAACTGAAACTGAACTCTTGCATATGTGGATGTTGTTCATCAGTTCAAACTCATTAGTACAATCTGTAAGCATTTGTAGATAGTGAGTCTCTTATAGGTAGTGGGCCTCTTATGAGCAGTGTGCTCAAGCAGTGAGCCCTAATTGGCAAGTGCCAAATTTGTACTCCTTATTCTTTTAATAGAGAATACAATCTTGGGTTAGTCACCCTGTGGTTTTTCCCTTAATAGGGTTTCCACATAAAAATCATTGTGTTATGTGTTGATTTCATTTTCAATTCTTATGGTTGTCTTTTCTTCCATGTTTTAACAGAGCACTAAATGTTAAGATAAGAAAATAAAGAAAGAAAGAGAAAAGTTATAAAATAACTGATTCACCCCCCCTCTCAGTTATCTGCATTATTCCAACACATCTATCATTCCTCCTCCTTCCATGATCATACCTTATTCCACTATTGTCCAATCCTATAGTGAATCCTCCTCTCATCTTGCCCTAAATTTTATTTAGCAACATGGTTTGTCTCATGAATTTACTTACTATATACCCCAACCCATATGTAAATTTTATGATCCAGCTCTCCTCCTTCTCAACCAATTGTGCTATTTCACCTATACTCATAACTCTTACCTCTTATATCATTCCTATAACACATTTTATTCCTCATTTTATTCCTACTTTCACCATGACTCTAGATTCCAAATTCTACTCCTCATTCCCTCCCCATGTATTCATTGTTACCATTTTTGCACCACAGCTCAAAAATTGGCAGAGCCGATGTGACAAGTTCATTTTTAGGGTGAAGGTTAACATTCTTCTATTATAAGTTATTTTCATAGTTATTGTGTTTCAGTGTTAATTGTAGTCTAGTTGTGTTGTTCAAGAAAAGAAAAGATTCCAGATCATTCATTGCATTGCAGCACAATCACATGAGAGATAAGTATTTCATTCACTAGAATGATTATTCATATACAAGTTGAAATACATAAAAGGATAAACATTTCTTTGAAGGAAGTAATGACATATCAAATGTCCCACACAAGCTATAGGTATAGCTGGACAAATGCAACTATAAAGAAAATGCTATGCATCTAATGATAAGAGGTAGAAGGTCATAGCCATCATTGCCTTGAAGGTCTTCAATATTTAAAGTTGTCTTATGTTCCTGCTCTCGATCTTGACATTAACCTACAAAAATGTGGGAGGGTCCTCTTAGAGCTCCGGTTATGAGATCTCAATATGTCCTATCAGAAGAGGCATAACACTTTGCTTATAATGCACTGATCAACAAACATCGTCCACATGCAAGAGAAACTGAGAAAGAAACAATCATGGAACTTCATTGTTTTTATTCTAATCTTTTTGTTTCATGTACTGGTATAGGATAAGTCATGTGGTTGATTGAAGACATATCAACACGTGGTATAAAATGGGCTCCCACAAGGGTTGAGCCCAACGTGCTTCCCTGATACTCAAAGGGGATGAATTGCAAATATATCATATTTCTCAGTCAGATCAATTTAACTAAAGGATTACAACATCAGGGCATGTGCCCAAAGACGTGTTTTTTATAAAAACTAGAAATATAACTAAATGTCGAGCATGCTCTCCATCAAGTTTGAACATTTTTCAATGTCAATCTGAAAAAATGCCATAGTAATGTCAAGATCTCTCTTACCTTTCTAACCATATAATTTTTTCTACAATTCAAATACGTTAAGGTTTTTATCTTCAATTTCTTTTGCTAGTGTCTTGTTTTTTTGCCAAAAACCTATGTATAGTATTTTTCATGTCATTTTTTATCCTTTCATCCAAATTTGAAAAAAAAATTACATTCTAGACTCTATTCTATACACATTTAAAAAAAAAAAAAACTAAATTTTGATTAGTTTTCAAAAAAATTAGGGGGGAGCACGCTCGACTTTTTATTTTTCAGGATGTGTGCACTTTGAAAATTCATAAAAAGTCATATATTCATTACAAAATTAGCAGAAAAATCAGGCATAAACTACATGAAGTTAGTTAATTTTCCACTGAAGCAATTTATGAAATACTTAAAAAAAGTCAACATTTTAAGGGGAGCACACTAGATGCTATGTTATGTTTTTCTAAGAAAAAAAGAACCAATTTGTGTGCTCCCCCTTTTTGAACCCCTTAATCTCAACCATTTTTGAAAAAAATTAGTAGTTTAGAAACTAGATTCCGAGCACTATGACTCTTGTTTTTGTTATATCTTCAAATTTTAGTGTAACTATCTTCAATTTCTCATCCAACATCAATGTTTTCTGATTTCAGAAAAAAGTGGCATCTTAAGACCCCCTTTTGGTCCCTCCTCTTTGTGCACTTACCCATCAATCTAATACTTACAGTTCAAGTCATGATGAATGTAGGTATTAAACTAATCTGAACTCATAAAGAACAAACATCCAATGTGTTGGTTTTTTCCCAGACTGGATGCTTACTCCCAGATTTTCCTACAAGGTAGCCATCAATGATCAACAGGATCTCTGGGCCAGGGGCCAACAGTGTAGGAGATAGACTCCATATTTTATCTCCTCTTCTTTTTCAGGCTCTGCAAAACCTAGGGGGTATTCCCTACTCAACATCCATGAGGATATGCATACAAAGGCTGGGATGCTGAAAGAAAGTAGATAAGTCCTCCTGTAAGTAGACCAAAACTGTAAGATAAGAGCAAAGGGGCTAGCTTTGGGCCTATTTGCAGTTGTAGACAGAGGACTTGGATCCTAAAACTAATTCTACTATCCTAATGGTTGTTTTGGAGTTTGATTTTGATTTTATATTTGGATGCAAAGCTGGACATGGTATATAACACAAACACAAAGCTAGATCGGTGCCTATCTAGGGCTTGGAGTCAGTAGACATACACCTGTGAATGATCAGCATGAACAACTAAAACTAGATTTCAGGGGGATACATGTGATATCTGCCTTACAGATATCTCCCAATACAGAGTGTTAAGCTATCTATACTTATGGCATCCCTATTGTAGTATATCCTTCCCAATATTCAATCTGAGAACAATTTAATCTACCCCTTGAGCAGAAATTAAGAGATTAAACATTCAACACAGGAATTCTATGTTCTAGAATCTTAGACATTCCTTGAATACCTAGACTCAGAAGAAAGATACATGCAACACTGGAGATAGAATTAGCACAACACATGCAAACATAGCATTATTCATATAAGGTTAACCATGAAATCAGTGGATTCATGCAAAAAACATACAACAGGAGATACATAAACTCACAAGTTTTGCTGCACAGAGCAACCAAAACCAACTGTATTGTATTACAGAGCCAAATGTTCAACTTTCAACAACCAAAACAATGGTAACACAGTCTTCCTATATCGGCCAGAAAGTGTACCTCTAGCAATTAATTACATGTTTTTGACAAAAAACCACCAGATACAGTCCTCAGAAGGAATGGCGCTCAGAAGTTATTGCTGCAACAGACAAGAGAGGCCTCGAGCCTTGCGTTGCCATCTGGAAGTCTTCATTCACAATCGAGTAGTTTAATTGCTTGTACCATCGCCCATACCCTTGCTACAGTTGCGATTTATGGCTCAACCACCCGCAACCACCGAGAAAACAGTCGCAGCATTCAAAAAGAAATTCCTGCCAAAACGCATTCTATTGCAGTTTCAAATTATACAGGGAGATTAGTCCCACATGCACGGTGAGGAGACCACTCTAGCACTTTATAAACGTGGTCGCATACATAATAAGCGTCGAGTGCCTTTTGCCACGCTCGACGCATAAGCCTTTGTCCAAAGCCTATCGCTAAGACCCAAGCCATCGGCACACTCCCAAATCTTCCTGCCGACCTCAACAGTCACACCGATGCCTATCTTTGCATTCCCCATCATCGGCCAGAGATGAACCATCGGGCCAACTCTTCAGATCTCCACCGATAGTATGAGTCTCCCCGATGACCAACTCGCACCCCGTTAGCAGTTACCACCCTACCACCATCGGCTAGACCAATACTGTCGGCCAAGAAAAAAACCCCTCGGCCGAGACAGCCAATCACGCCGATGAACAACTCCTGAAAGCCTCCAACATCCCCATCGGCCTAGCCAAAAGCTCCTTCGCCGATATAACAACTCTCACCGATGAACAACAAGCTAGGCCTTGCCCTTTCGTCGGCCAGACCCTCCACTGTCGGCCCAACGCAATCCATCCTCGCTGACAACATAAGTCACGCCAAAGACCACACAAACCTTCCAAGCTCTCGTCAGCCAGGGCAACAATATCGGTGAACCCTCCAACGGTTAGCCTGATAGCCCATGTCACACCGAAACCAACCCTGCAAACCGCTAACCTTGCATCAGCCAGAGGCAAACAGTCAGGCCAACACTTGTCTGCTCATCCGATAGCCAAAGTCTTGGCGATAGCACTCCAAAATCCTCATCGGTGAGACCCAGACTGTCAGCAAGCCACAAAACACCTACGCTGACCACACAAGTCACCCCGATGGTCCCTCAACAACCTCACCTTCCTCGGCAAGACATAGACCATCGGCATAACAAAAATGACGCTCGCCGATAGCACCACTCACTCCAATAAGGCCCAAAATCATAAAGCATTGAACCATTGAACCGGTTCAACCCGACGGTTCAATGCGGTGGTTCAACCATGCCGATTGGATCAAAAAGATGAGCAAAGGATTTACTGACGGAAAATATGGAACCAAAGCCCGCGAACCATTGAACCATTGAACCGGTTCAACCTGATGGTTCAATGCGGTGGTTCAACACACAGTCAGAGCACTTCAAAAAGAACTTTCACCAGAATGCCAAGTATTTTGATGAACAAAAAGACTTAGGGCTTAAAAGGAAAAAACCCTCCAACACCCTCATTCAAAAACTTGACCAAAACTAGTGCCAACACTGGCTCCGAATGGGGACGTGCAGGTGAAAAACCTGCAGCGAGAACTAGATCTCCAGGAAGACCAGGCAAAAACCAAAAAAAACATGAACTATACAAGGCATTTACAATATATACATATTTTTTTACACATGTGCACAAAGATGGGCCATCATGCAAAGTAAAACTTAAGGAATTGGCCATGCACAAGCAATTCCAGAACTTCACCATCTAGGGCTGGAGGAAATAAGAGTCCTCCCCATGAGTGCTGCAAATCTGATATGGGCCCATCCATAAGGGTTCAAACTTACCATGTTTACCCTTGTCCTAATTTTGTGCATTCCAGATGAGTACCAGATCATTGATTTGAAACTTCCTTTTAGTAGCTCTCCTATCAAACAGATATTTCACATCTTGTTGTCTCTTGAGGTTGATCTGGTGGGCTTTCCTTCTGTTTTCATCCAGTGCAACCAGCTGGTTCACTCTTTCTGTCATGGAGTCTTCAATCTCCTCATCATTATCCTAGATAAGTTTGTAAACTAACAAGAAATTATTTATGGGCAATCTGGCTGATGCACCATATACTATTTGAAAGGGTGACATTCCAATAGCCTTTTTTACTATCACCCTGTCAGCCCATATTGCTAACTTTAATTTTGAGTCCCAAGCTCTCTTGTTCTTGTCCAGTATCGTCTTGATAATTTTCATGATGCTTTTATTGCTTGATTCTGCTTGACCATTTCCTTGTGGGTGGTATGGTGATGCATATGATAAATTTATCCCATACCTGTTGCAAAAATCAACAAATTCACCTGATCTGAAGCACATAGCATTATCAGTGACTATCTTGAATGGTACTCCAAACTTGATGATAACATTTTCCATTATGAAATCTATCACCACCTTACTTGTAGCTCTCTTAGTTGGAATGGCCTC
The DNA here is from genome assembly GCA_027924645.1 of Cunninghamia lanceolata. Classification (NCBI taxonomy): domain Eukaryota; kingdom Viridiplantae; phylum Streptophyta; class Pinopsida; order Cupressales; family Cupressaceae; genus Cunninghamia; species Cunninghamia lanceolata. The sequence continues at coordinate 2,236,579 of BSBN01000195.1, forward strand.
AATCCATTTGGTAAAGTAATCAGTTGCTACCAAAATCCAACTGTGTCCCCCACTTGACTTGTCTGCAATTTCCCCTATGAAGTCAATTCTCCATTGCTAAAATGGAGCATCCACAGTTACAGTTCTGAGGGGTAAAGCACCATCATATCTCAACTTTCCTGAGAATCTTTGGCAAGGGTCACACTTCCTCACTAACCTTTGTGCATCTGAGAAGAGGGTGGGCCACCAATATCCTGCTCTGAGAATCTTATGGGCTATTGTTTGGGTAGTATAATGTCCACCACACAATCCTTTATGCATGTCAATCAAAACATTGTTAGCTATATCTTCATCCACACACCTCAACAGCACACCATCAGGGTTTTTCCAGTATAGCTCACCTTGAACAATAACATACCTGATTGCATGTAACTTTAAAGTCCTCTTTTGACTGTCATTGAAATGGGAAGGACAATTCAGACTTTGCAAGTAGTATATAATATCCTTGTACCATTCAGATCTTAATACATTTACATTCTCATTTTGGACTGCATTAACTTGGCATGCTTCCAAGTTTGACTGTGCCATCATCTTGGCTAATCCTTGTCCTCTTACCAACTTGGTAACTTGTATGTCTATGCTGAACTCTTGCAGTTTGTTTATCCATCTGCACCTTCTTCCAGTCACCTCCTGTTGAGTGAATATGTCTTTGACTGCTGCATGGGGTACATATGCAATTATATGTGATCCTACCAGGTATGGTCTAAAACTTTTGATGGCCCTGACTAGTGCATATGCTTGTTTTTCCATGATATCATATTTCAACTCAGAAGCCTGCAAGGACATACTAAAGAAAGCTATGGGTTGCTCAAATCCATCCTCATTTTTCTATAGCAAACATGTAGCAACAGTGTGAAAGGAAGCAAATGAAAACAATTGGAATGGCTTAGAAAAATTAGGAGATTTAAGAATAGGGGCCATCTTGATTGCCTCTTTGATGCTCTAAAATGATTCAATTGCTTCACTTTCCCAGTGGACAGTTGCATCCTTCTTCATCATCTTGAAAATGTTCCTTGTGGTTTCTGCAAAGTTGGGAACAAATCTCCTAACAAAATTTATCTATCCAAAGAAGGACTGAACTCCTTTTACAGTTTTTGGCATTTGAATTCTGTCAATAGCAGCCACTCTCTCTGGATCTATCCTAACTCCATCCTTGGAAACAATGTGCCCTAGGAGTTTTCCTTCAACTACCCCAAAGGCACACTTCTTTGGATTTAAAGAAATACCATATTCTAGTGCTCTTATGAAAATCTGCTCTAGATGCAAACAATGCTGCTCTTCCTTCTTTGAATAGGCAGTCAGATCATCTTGATATACAGCCAGGATTGAATCAATCAACCCTGCAAAAGTAACATCCATTGCTCTTTGAAATGTAGCACCTGCATTTGTTAGTCCAAACGGTATTCTAACATATACATAAGTTCCCCATGGAGTGGTGAAGGCAGTCTTATACTGTTCTGATTCCTTTACCTTCACCTGATTATAACCTGAAAATCCATCCATCATGGACAAGAGTTCACAACCAGTCACTCTTTGCAACATAGCTTCCATATTAGGCAGTGGATAGTTATCCTTTAAAGAGGATACATTCAAGTTTCTAAAGTCTACACAAAGCCTAATATCACCATTCTTTTTTCTGACTGGGACAAGGTTAGACATCCAATTTGAATGTCTGATTGGCACAATTATTCTAGCTTCCCTAAGCTTTTTGAGTTCTTCTTGCATCTTTGGAGCTAAGGTAGGATTAATAGGTCTTTGCCTTTGTCTAAATGGCTTAGCTCCAGGCTTTAATGGGATCTCGTGCTAGAATAGATCTTCCCTATAGGCTTTTAGGTCCTCATATGACCAAGCAAAAACATGTTTATATCTTTTTAGTAATGCAATCAGCTAACTCCTGATGTGTGGTTTTAGCTATTTACCAATGTATACCTTCTTGGGGGCCTGAGATGTCCCTAAATTTATCTCTTCCAAATCTTCCTTGTTTGTGGGAGATGTCTTTGTGACCAATCGGTCTCTACTGTCAAAATCTCTTTCCAAAGCTACTAACCCTCTAGGGATTTTATTAGTCTTCAATTGAATTATCTCTTTTCCCACAAGAGTTTCTTTTCCATCTATAGTTTCTACAAAAGCTTGGAAATCAATTTCTTGATTCTCATATTCATCTATGCAGTGCAAAAATTTTAACAAGTCCCTATCATCATTAAACACTTGCCAACTGCATATATTCTCTGGTACTGCAGGCCTGATTTTAACTTCTACATTTGTAATATTTGATAGAGTGATGTCATCTGGCCTTATTGCAACATTAGTTAAGAAATCAGCCATAACATTCTTTGATCTCTCTACCCAGCCTATTGAAAATGCATCAAATAGTTTAATGGTATCCCAAACAGCATGCTTGTATTGTTTCAATCTTTTGTTTTTTGAAGCATACCTATCTCTAATTTGGGATACAATCAGCCCAGAAGCCCCAAATACTCTTAGCATCTTGATTCCATATTTGAGAGCTATATTTAGGCCTAAGAGCAAAGCCTCATATTTTGCAATGTTGTTTGTGCAAACAAACCTTAGCAAGAAAGAGAATTTGAGGAGCTTACCATTTGGAGATAGGAAAACAACTCCAGCTCCAGAGCCTTCTTTTGCACAAGCTCCATCAAAATACATGGTCCATAAACCTTGCTGGTCCAGCTCTTTAATGCAGACATTTTTCTCTTTATCTTCTCTATCATCTGAGACAACCCTGAAGTTATCACAGTCAGTGTTTACAAAGCATATTTGTTCCTCTGCTTCTTGGTCTTCCACTGTCTCTGATGATCTTTCTTCTCTGATTAGCTTAACATCCCTGCCATTCATTGGAATCATGGCATATGACAGGTCCAGCTGCATACTTCCACCAATTAGTGTTGCCCATCTTCTTGACAGCAACATACCATACTGTGGCTTGATGTCAACCACTGTTATATTCATTTTATATCTCTTTTCAGGAAATGTTGCCAGTTTGAAATCTACATCCTTCATGATTCCAATAACTGGTACCTCTCTGGCATCCATAGCATAACATTTTCCACATGCCTTGTCAATTTTCAATCCAACTTGTTGCATGATGGCTAAAGGCATGACATTTGTAGATGCTCCAGAGTCAAGCATACAATTTCTGATTATTTTTCCATTTATAACCAGGGATACATAAAATGGTTCCACTTGTGAAGGACACTTTGTCATAGTCACTCCTAAATAGACTTCAGGAGCCTCATCTTCTTCATTACACATGACATGTTTCTCACCCTGGATCTGAACATTTTGTCTAGCTTGAAAAGGTACCCCTGAAATTAGGGATATTGTCCTATTCTTGATCTCTTCCACTTTCATTAGTTCCATAAGTGGGACAGAGACCTTTACCTGGGATAGGACTTGAGCTATATCAAATGGAGCATAATTTTGTATAATAGTTGTAGCTTGCTCCACAACCTTGTTTTTATCTTGAATCAATTTAGCTTTTACTTTCATAGTTCCCTGATCATTCTTGTCTTGGGAACTTTTACTTTGATCTTCAGCCTGGGGGATTCTGTTTTCTGGTCCTTGAGATTCATGACCTGTACTATGTCTAAAATTCTGCTTATTATTAACCCACTGGCTCTTTTGTAATTCCGTCCCCTTATGACCATGCACTGGCTGACCTGCAGGAATACCTTCTGGCTGATGTGGGCTACTTACTTGAGCTTTACCTCTGAGATTGTAGTTACTCTTGACTTGGGCCACTGCTGCAGCTGTGAGGGCCCTAATTTCCTCATCAGAAGGTTGTTGTAAGTTACTCAGAAAATTGTGTGAGCTCTAAGCATACACATAGCTTTCTTCATTACCTTCATCATAAAAACCCTGTTGACAGGCCTAAATTCCATTATCTATACTCTCATCAGCATCATAAAGAGGGTATCCATTGCTTATGGACATCATATTAACATCATCATCTTGCACATAATGTGGCTCATTGCATTCATTACAAGATGCAGCATTATCATACAAGGACTGAGCAATCATACACTATGACTGTGAATGTGGCATCTGACAAATTATACACGATGGAGTATCATCAACAATATTTATAGCTTTCTTTAGAGGATCAGGAGTTTCTTTGACATATTGAGCTCTCTGATTTATGTTGTTATGTGGGAATATAGGCTTACCATTATGCCAATTGGTATTATAAGGCATATCATGCAATGATGGTCTCTTTTCCTGCCTTTGGTAGACTTGCCTATCAGGACCTATCCCTTTTTCACTTCTAGTTAGTCTATAGCTTAGGTCCTTAACAACATTTGCCAATTTGTCTATCTTATCTTCAGGGGCAGATGTATTACCTTGAGTGTTCTGAGGCTTGTTTGGATTCTGCAGAATTTTCACATCATCCCTTCTGTTTGTCTTGCCTGATGCTTTCCTGTTGTTCTCAATATTCACTGCAATTCTGAAAGCATCCCTGATAGTAGCAGGACTTTTATCTCTTAATTCATATGCAGTTTTTGCATCAAAGGCATTGATATACAATATTATGCACATTGGTTCATTTGGCCTCATGTGATGTGGCAATTTGTTTAACACTTTAGTAAATCTTCCATTAAAATCTACAACCTGCTCATTTGACCCTTTAGTGATACTGGTAAACTCATTTACAAAAAAGCTAGGGTTAGTTTTGTCACCATACTGCTCCTTGAACATCCTTTTAAAATCATCCCATGATGAAATACTCTGGTCAGGTAGATTCTTGTACCATTCTCTTGCCTTATCTACTAAATATTGCATGAATGACTTCATGAAAACATCCTCATGTTCAACCTCAAAGTTATCCATGACACTTTGAAAAGCCTTTAGATGATCTTCTCCTGACATAGTGTTGTTTCCTAAAAATTTAGGCACTTGCAGCCTTAGATGCTTGTCAATGGGGTTAGGATACCCAGGAATACCATCAAACACCAGCTGTCTGAATCTATCTAGCTGCATGGGCTGTCTGTCAAACTGATTAGCATTAATGTTTCTACTTTCATTCTGGTTTCTTACATTGTTCAGTGGTATCCTAGCATTATTCACATTTTGTCTTTGATCATTATGTTGATGTTGCACTTCATTTCTTTGCTGACGTCTCTGCACATTTGCATTCTCAAGGGTAGGAATTGAATCATTTTGGGCAGTCCTTAAAGCTTGCACTTTCTGCCTCATGTCATCTCTGATTTTCATAGCTTGTAGATATTCTAGTTTTGCTCTCAGATTTCTGATTTCTTCAGCTAACTGTTCTTCTTTAGGCATAGAGGTAGATGGTCTCATACCATTCTGGTCATCATCTTCATCATCCCTCAGAGACTCTACCTCTTCAAACCTTTCACTAGGGTCTAAAAATGGGCGTTCTTGGAACATCTCTAACCTCATTCTCATGCTACCACCCTGTTGCCTCTCATATGCACCCTAAATATCAGCTTCTGCATTTGAAAAGTAAGGCACATGTTGTCCTGATGGCCTAGGGTTATCTTGCATATCATCATTTTTTCTAGGGGAACCCTCATGACTGACTGAGACAGCTCCCTTTCTTCTATACATCATTCTTCTTGTTACTGGTAACTCTTCAAATAAAGGATTCTGTTGGGATCTTCTCCCCTGCATATAAATTTCACTTTGACCAGTTCAGAGATTACTTCGGAGTCGCCACCTATTACTAGGAACTATTTTCTTTTGTAAATCAGGGTTCTTTCACAAATTCCCTAGCAGAGTCACCAATTTCTGTTGGTTTTTTCCCAGACTGGATGCTTACTCCCAGATTTCCCTACAAGGTAGCCATCAATGATCAACAGGATCTCTGGGCCAGGGGCCAACAGTGTAGAAGATAGACTCTATATTTTATCTCCTCTTCTTCTTCAGGCTCTGCAAAACCTAGGGGGGTATTCCTTACTCAACATCCATGAGGATATGCATACAAAGGCTGGGATGCTGACAGAAAGTAGATAAATCCTCCTGTAAGTAGACCAAAACTGTAAGATAAGAGCAAAGGGGCTAGCTTTGGGCTTATTTGTAGTTGTAGACAGAGGACTTGGATCCTAAAACTAATTCTACTATCCTAATGGTTGTTTTGGAGTTTGATTTTGATTTTATATTTGGATGCAAAGCTGGACATGGTATATAACACAAACACAAAGCTAGATCGGTGCCTATCCAGGGCTTGGAGTTAGTAGACATACACCTGTGAATGATCAGCATGAACAACTAAAACTAGATTTTAGGGGGATACATGTGATATCTGCCTTACAAATATCTCCCAATACAGAGTGTTAAGCTATCTATACTTATGGCATCCCTATTGCAGTATATCCTTCCCAATATTCAATCTGAGAACAATTTAATCTACCCCTTGAGCAGAAGTTAAGAGATTAAACATTCAACACAGGAATTCTATGTTCTAGAATCTTAGACATTCCTTGAATACCTAGACTCAGAAGAAAGATACATGCAACACTGGAGATAGAATTAGCACAACACATGCAAACATAGCATTATTCATATAAGGTTAACCATGAAATCAGTGGATTCATGCAAAAAACATACAACAGGAGATACATAAACTCACAAGTTTTGCTGCACAGAGCAACCAAAACCAACTGTATTGTATTACAGAGCCAAATGTTCAACTTTCAACAACCAAAACAATGGTAACACAGTCTACCTATATCGGCCAAAAAGTGTACCTCTAGCAATTAATTACATGTTTTTGACAAAAAACTGCCAGATACAGTCCTCAGAAGGAATGGCGCTCAAAAGTTATTGCTGCAATAGACAAGAGAGGCCTCAAGCCTTGCGCCGCCATCTGGAAGTCTTCATTCACAATCAAGCAGTTTAATTGCTTGTACCATCACCCATACCCTTGCTACAATTGCAATTTATGGCTCAACCACCCGCAGCCACCGAGAAAGCAGTCGCAACATTCAAAAAGAAATTCCTGCCAAAACGCGTTCTATCGCAGTTTCAAATTATAGAGGGAGATTAGTCCCACATGCATGGTGAGGAGACCACTCTAGCACTTTATAAATGTGGTCGCATACATAATAAGCATCGAGTGCCTTTTGCCATGCTCAACGCATAAGCCTTTGTCCAAAGCTGATCGCCAAGACCCGAGCCATCGGTACACTCCCAAATCTTCCTGTCGACCTCAACAGTCACACCGATGCCTATCTTCACATTCCCCATCATCGGCCAGAGATGAACCATCGGGCCAACTCTTCAGATCTCCACCAATAGTATGAGTCTCCCCGATGACCAGCTCGCACCCCGTTAGCGGTTACCACCCTACCACCATCGGCCAGACCAATACCGTCGGCCAAGTAAAAAACCCCTCGGCCAACACAGCCAATCACGCTGATGAACAACTCTTGAAAGCCTCCAACATCCCCATCAGCTAGAGAAGGACCATTGGCCTAGCCAAAAGCTCCTTCGCCAATATAACAACTCTCACCGATGAACAACAAGCTAGGCCTTGCCCCTTCGTCGGCCAGACCCTCCACTGTCGGCCCAATGCAATCCATCCTCGCTGACAACACAAGTCATGCCAAAGACCACACAAACCTTCCAAGCTCTCGTCGGCCAGACCAACCATATCGGTGAACCCTCCAATGGTTAGCCTGATAGCTCATGTCACACCGAAACCAACCCTGCAAACTGCTAACCTTCCATCGGCCAGAGGCAAACCGTCGAGCCAACACTTGTCCGCTCATCCGATAGCCAAAGTCTTGGGGATAGCACTCCAAAATCCTCATCGGCGAGACCCAGACTGTCGGCAAGCCACAAAATACCTACGCCAACCACACAAGTCACCCCGATGGTCCCTCGACAACCTCACCTTCCTCGGCAAGACATAGACCATCGGCATAACAAAAATGACGCTCGCCGATAGCACCACTCACTCCGATAAGGCCCAAAATCATAAAGCATTGAACCATTGAATCGGTTCAACCTAACAGTTCAATGCGGTGGTTCAACCATGCTGATTGGATCAAAAAGATGAGCAAAGGATTTACTGACAGAAAATATGGAACCAAATCCCGCGAACCATTGAACCATTGAACCGGTTCAACCTGATGGTTCAATGCAGTGGTTCAACACACAATCAGAGCACTTCAAAAAGAACTTTCGCCGGAATGCCAAGTATTTTGATGAACAAAAAGACTTACGGCTTAAAAGGAAAAAACCCTCCAACACCCTCGTTCAAAAACTTGACCAAAATTAGTGCCAACATAATGCATGAAAAGTATATAACATTATTGCTATAGTAGCAATTAAGGAGGTGAAACTCATAAGAGAGCTTTGAGTTCATTCATGTTATCTAGAGCAGGATAGAGACATTGAAAGAATTATTCATCTGTTATAAGAGAATTAAAACACTCTTATGTTGATCAAAGGAGGGTATTACATGTTGGAATGACAGATGGATAGCCATCAAGAAACCACATATGTTGCCAGGTTACAAAAAGAGAAAGCTATAGTCAATGAAAAGATGCCATGAAATACTAAAAAGTTTGCTTCTGCATTACAGAGAACAACAATGTCAATTATAATGCATAGTAGCCATGAATTATCTAGAAACAACCATCATCATGACTACCATATCAGTCATAAGCAATCAATGCCACATCAGAGGAGGTATAGTCAACTATAATAGAGAAGTCCTAAAGAGATCATATGAACACTATCATTACGGATTTCATAAGGAGCATCCAAAAGTACATGAACAGTAGCAATCACTGAGTATGGGATAGCAATGATCAATACCAGACAGTCAAGAGATCATTCATCTGTAGAGAATACAACATTATAATTTTGTTGCTGATCAAGAAAGTGCAACATTAGATGCTAGTTTTTAATTCATCTAATAATGTTTCTGAAAATGTTCATGATACATTTTCACATGCTTTAGAGCCTACTATCAACTTGGAATCTAGAAGTGATTTTACTGCAACAAAAATCAAAGATTTAGCGCCTCTAGGAAGAAGTGTCACAATTACACCATTTTCTAATAATAAAGATAGTTTCACTATATGTCAAATCGGAGTAGCTTCTCCACAACTGTTTGAGACTGTTACTGATCCTATATCTGCGAAACTAGTTGGTGTGCATCATTTTTCATAAGCCATTAAGTTTCTTAGATGGCAGCGACAACTTCAAGACATTGAATTGATGGTAGAAGAAAAGTATAATGGAACGATGGGAAGATCTCCACATGTCCAACAACTTCCTATATGTGTTTCTGGTGATATTGACTGCATTGAATTTTCTGACATACAAGAATGGTTAGAAATATCTCGAATAGACTGAAAGCTTTGGCATCTTGTTCTGCTGCTAAGAGAGTCTTATATGTCTCTTGGACAAGCATTCAAGTATGATGGGCAATTCCATCAGGCACTAAAGGTTGGGGAGTTAGTTTTCTCATTGTATGGGTCCATGCCTTCAAGTTTAGAAGGAGTTCAGCATGTCCCAATTGGGAAGAAAAGTAGTTTAGAACTATGTAATAAAGACCAAGTCAAACCAAGTAAAACAATTGATTCAATTTGTGATGGTGGTCAAGAGGTGTACAAAAATATGAAAATGAACTTTTTTAGCCTCAGAGATGGCAGCCATAAGCATACATAGGAAGAGTAACATCGAAAATGAATAAGAGTGCATTTTCTGAGTAAGAAAACAATGTAATTTCACTTTCATCAATATGTAGGGAATGATTCAAAAGATCATCATGGTGCCTTGGAAGTCGTAGGCCAACTACAGTAAAATCCTCTTAGGGTTTCTTTTTTTTTAAATGCCAAGGAGTGAGAGTGTACATAGCCACAACTTTCATAATGGCAAGCTTCAAAAGGAACATTTTTGTATACACCCATAATCTCCAAAACGAACATGTATCAGAAAAAGAATAGAGTATGTATATTTTTCACAGCAAATGCAAAAGAGTCTTGTAGTTTCATAAAGGAAATGGAGAAAATATGGTTTGCTTCAAGAGATTTTGTTACCTGAGACCCTGCTATAACAAGATCTACAAAGTACAGCTATAGCCGTGGTTAAAATGGAGTGTATATTTCTTTTTACGGAAAGATAACCCAAAAGTTTGAACCTTCATTCACAAATGTAGAGATGTTTTTATGCCAGCCTAGCCACGAAGGTGAAGAGAGTTCAGAAACAAATAGAATGGGTAAGCCATAGCTGCAATCCATGGAGGGTTTATTTTTACATAGATTGCACTTGATCAAAATCCTTCTTTACCATTTTTCTGAGTTTTATTTCATGGAAAATTTGAGGGAATGTCAAGCACAGAGGACTGGAAGACTTACCCGTTGGCAACTCGAATGAAGGTCAATATCTGAAACAAGTGAAAGCTCATAGGATACTCCATGGCAGCCTCTAATGCAGAGTGTGTAAGTAGTACAGAAAATAAAAGGAATATACAGAAAGCAAAATTTCATCAGGAAATATAGTATGGCTGCAGCCTAAAAAGAGCCAATAAACCAGTGAAAATGAAGGAAAAGGTTTGATTAAAAATGCATAACACATTACCTTCATCTTCCTATGTGAAGGATCCATTAGAAACAGAGAGATATGCTCAAATTTTACAATTCAAAGCCTCATCATGGCGGCTGGACAGAGTCTTCCTTCTCAAAAGTTCAACGGTGGAAAGAATGTGAAATTTTAGGGTTGGAGATTGTTTTGAGTCAGGGTTTCTTTTGCCCTAGCTGGTATAGCATTTTTTATCACATTGAGATCTAAATGGAGGCCCCACTAATACCATCAGGGTATTATATCTTCATGACTTAGGATATGAAACATTTTAAGTCCCCTTTTTGAAGATAATACGCATGACAAGAGCTTTAAGCTTTATGATGTCCATTTCTAGGGTCATATACCTTTAGTACCATATGCAAACCTTTTGAAATATGAAATAGGTTCATATACCTTAGATGTATCTTTTGCAGAACTAGGTGAAGGCAAGCCCTCAGAGGCTTTATTTTTGCAAATTGTATGCTATGCCCTTAATTATTTTTATATTTTTTATTGAAAAAATCAAATATTGTAATTGCAATAGACTTGGCAAAATAAGCCAGAGGCCTTGTAATATTTTTTTTTTTTGCAAAAGGTCAAATCAAGATAGGATCTGTATTGAAACTGCAAATCTATTGTAAAGTTTTGTTTTAAAGCAATAAATTATAAATTGCTTTAAAATAAAAGCTATTTTAAGCAGTTAAAGCGAGAGGATTCTCTTTTTTATTTTTCTGGGTGGATAGGACAGATATGGATAAGAGACGGCCTGATTTTAAAGTAGATTTTGTGGGGGCCACTTGGTAGAAGATCTTGGCAATTTGTTTTCACAATTTGGAAGTAGTTTGGGGGCTTTTTCATCAGCTTTTTGGAGGAGCTCGAAAATGAATTTCTAGATCTATTTTTAGGAGCTTTTTAGCAGAGATCTCTTGGAGGCATTTATAGGAGGAAAACTTAGTTTTTCAGAAGGAGTTTTTACCATTTTTTCTCTCTTGAAAATAGGCAGAGAGTTGTATATATGGTTTTGATTCAGCTTGGTTTTTGCATTGTACTCCTTCCAGTTTAATACAACAGACTTTCCTATTCCATCTATCTGTCTTGTTTTGCAGTTTGATTTGATATCCCATTGTGGCAGTTTGATGTCCTTCATTGTGTCTCTTAATATAAAGTCTATTTTTTTGGTCATGGTTGTAATCTGTGTTCAACTTGAACCTCTTTGCAAATTACTTTAGGATCAAATCTCCGAAGTGGGGTTGTGAAAGTTTAAGTGTAAAAGGTTGTTTGTGAGTGAAGTTATTCATTTAGATTAAACTTTAGAGTTAGTTTTGCATTCATTTATTCTCTCATCCCTTTTCCCAGATAAGTCATTAGATTAGGGAAAAAATCATAAGGAGAACCAGCTCACTCTGGATATTCCCTCTCGACATAGATCACCCACATCTGGGAGGGTTTCCATGTTTCAACAAGATAGTCAAGCTTGACTTGGCTAGTGGCGCAATCTTGATTGATAAAATTCCTATTATTACATATCATCATGAATTACAATACCCCATTTGACTCCCATTTTCATCCCTCCTTTTCTACTTTATACCCAACTCCTTCCTATATATTGTAGCACCTACATTTAATCATACCCTTGTTTAGACCAAAACTCCCTTGTTCTATAGTTATGTGGGTAGTTCATTATGTAACTCACCATTTGATTAGGTGAAATTCAAAGATGTGGTCCATTGAGAAAATACCATTATCTAATTTTATGGTAGCTTAGTTAAATAATACAATATTATATATTCACCAATCAAACATATGATATATATTTAGGTTGATCAAATCATGGCACTAATCCCAACATAATAATAAAATATACCACACACATGTGTAGACCACTTAATACTATAAGGATCACTAACACATGCGTAGGATCCATACACAAGGTATAAAGGATACAAATAAGATTCACTAACCTAAATCTATACACAATAGGGATTGTTAACTCAATGGGATCTAAGATTATATAGATTTTATATATATTCTAACAAATTATTATTTACTTCAATTATATTTATTTATAATAGTCCTAATGTGCTCATTATTTTAATATTAAAAAAGTTATTAGACCTATATTACAAATTATCTACATATGTGTTGTGATGTTCACAACACGCCCCATTATTGCTCCTTAGCAAAATGGGGACCCCTGCTGTCGCTTTGCTTTTTGCTTCTGCTTGTGTTTGTCTGCTTTCTGGCGGTTTGGTAAAAATGAGTCAGGTGCATCATCATCATGAAGGTCAAGATGAGGTAGGTCATCATCATGAGGTCAGTTTGTCAAAGTTTATATTTTGTTTCTGTGACCTCATATTTAGAAAGAGCTTGAAATTCCATGCAATTTTCCCTTTTACATCACTTGAAAATTCGTCCATATGTGGAAGTTATGCACAGTCAAAGTTTTGGTCAAACCTGATAATCGCAAGTGATCATCATATTTTTATATCCTCAGTCATGTTGTCAAGGTCATCATGATCTTGATCTATCACCTGATAAAATCATGCAGTCGAAATATCTGGACGTCAATCTTAGGTGATAGTGCCCTTTACCCGTCAAATGACCTTATGCGCATCGTGAGCATCATGTTTTGAGTGTAACCCGATATTTCATAACAACGAGCATCATGATATTTTAACATCACCTGATATTATAATATCATGCTGATATTAAATATCACCCTGACTTAGAAAATCCACCATCTACATAATTTGCATGCGCATGCCAAAATCCTATCGGAGGGTCATCATCCTGATCTTTCACAAGAGGGTCATATTTGCTGAAATTTGCTAAGATGATGATGATGTCATCATATCCTCCTGATCTCCTTTTACATGATCATGATGATCACCCTATCTTTTAAGGGAGGGTGATATTCCATTCCTCAACAGCATGATCATATTTTAAATATCACCCTAGCGCTAACCTGATGATGACCTCAACTCATCCTCATGCTTCAAAGATGGAAAATGATGGAGACGTCATCATGATATTCGATGAGGAGGATCATCATATTTTTTATCCTGTCATATTGTCCAGATCATCATGATCTTGTTTGTCTACCCGATATTTCGTAAAGTCCTCCTGCCGTGAAATATGACCTTTTGCAAATATCCTGATGATCATCATCATCCTAATCTTTCGAGAGGGTTACCTTGGCCGCAAAGGGGTCATATTACATTCACCACCTGATCATGCTCCTTAGGTGACCCGATTTTACATTTATCCCCTGATCTTAACTAAACATGATGGTGATGTCATCTTTTGCATTTTAATGAAGCCCGGATATGACGATGACGTCACCATCATATTCCTTTCCTCAGCAGCAGGATCATATTTCATATCCTCCTATTTTCCTTCGACATGAAGATGATGATGGTGTCATTCTTTTCCCCAATATACAGAAGCGAAACATCCTGATGACGTCATCTGGACCTTCGGAAAGGGGAGCATCATATTTCCAAAATATCATGCAGACGAAAGTTTTAAGTCTTGCTATCGGCCAAACAAAGAACATCGGCCGAGCGATTTTTTGACACGCCGATGGCGATAGTCACGCCGATGGGCGGGAAATGAAGTGGTGGAGTTTTAAAGCATTTTTTGGCACCCGTGGCATTTTCCCGGTCAGCGATGGTTGACCCGATGGGTTTTGAGCAGTCTGTATACATTTTGAACGCGTTTTAAGAGTATTTTGGATCCGATTTCCACGATTTTGCACAGTCACCTGGATTTAAACGATTATTTTAATTTCCTGCTGTTTATGTGATAAATGTAATACTTATTGCTTGTCTTGTCTTGCAGGCTTGTAGTTGAGGAAGCAGCTGGAAAGTCAACACAGTGACCTCATGGAGGAAGAAAATCCAATCTCAGGAGCAGGAAGATAAAGATGAAGTGCGAAGAAGTCAAGGCCATTCAAATAAAGGACAAAGTTGCAGCTGAGGGTATTACTACAACAGACAAACAAAAGTTATTGCCAAGCTGCCGGAACTTCTCAGAAGGGGCAATATTTCGCCCAGATTTGACACTGCTCAGAGATATTTTGAAGAGCTGGTTCACCTGTATTTATTGTTGTAACCAGGGGTTTGAACCAGGGGTTTGGTTAGGTTTTTTTTACTGTAGTGAGGACTATCAGAATGTCTTTATATTGTGCCTCTCTACACTGTAATACTTTACAACAGGGGCTACACAGGAATTTTAGGATTTTGCCAGAATCATAGAGTCTTTCTAGGCATAGTTTAGTGTAGAAGAAGGAGGTCGCCTGTTTGTTTGCAGTAAGGTGCGCGTGGAATGTCTGGCTGCCTTACTGTATCTGTAAAGCTTGTAAGTTCTCTGTGGTATGATCAATGAAACTAAGAGTCATTCCTACATTGTAAATCATGTATGACTATTCATTTCTAATATAATAGAATCTGGAGTTCTGCATCTATCTTCTGAGTGTTCTCCTGCTCTTCTTTGTGTTTTGAAATATTTTCTTTGAGAGCTTGCAATTTTAAATGTATGTTTGTGAAAATGCTCAGAACTTGCATTTAAGGTTTTTTACTGTGGATTTGATCAAATTACTGTAGTATTTACATAGTGCATAACAGAAACAATTAGATCCTTCGGTAGATTAAATGAGGTATAGATTAGATCTTTCTAACTTTTCCCAACCCATCTGAAATATTTAGCTGAAAACGTAGAAATCTAAAGGAAATTGTCTCAAATTTGAAGAAGCATGCATAACAGAGTTAAGAGTAGACAGTTCTCATAAATGTATGAAGAAGAAAGCTGCAATAAATCAAGAAAACCATCTAAAACTTGTAGCACAAGTAACACTTTTATGCAAAGGAATGAAAAGTATTGACATATCTCATGACCTTTTTGCATATTCTTAGTCCAGTAAACCACCAAACAAACCTAAACTACGTAAGGCCCCTTGAACATTACAGCTTCACATTGACCAACTGAACTTGACCAACCGAACCATTGTAGACTTGGGATTAGTTGAATCTCAAATGATTCCTTCTTATCTTTCAAGCATAGTTTCAGTTCATTATATGTGAATTTTAACTTATTGTTATGATTGCATCAAAACAATCATCAACAGTTTTCTGGCGCTAGAAGGAGGGCCTTCTTGAGTTAGGTTTCATTTCAAACTGGCTAACAACAGCAATAGAGTGACTAGGTCTAGATCCAGTTCAGGAGATATATTTGTGCAACTACCTGATACAAGGCGAAGTAAAAACCCTTTAATTTGGAATCCAAAAATATCGCAAGCGGGAAGTTCATCTGGAACACCTCCTGGGTCACCTTTTAACATCCGTAGTATTGTAAGTCCTGATAGATCACTGTTCAGATCTTTAAATCTTGGTTCAGGCACTCCTGGAGGTCTCAATCCTCCTCTAAATCCTAATCCACCAATCAATCCAGGTATTCCTGCAAGTTCAAGTCAAGCTCAAACACCTGCAATGGCTTATTTCGATGTCAATTCTCCCATACTCTTCAATGATTATCATGAGATGCCAAAAAATCCGGAAAAGATATGTCCCAAATACTAGTTGCATCAGGACCCAGAAGATCATATTAGAATATTTAAGGAGGCATGTTTTAGGGCTATGTTAGAGCACGAGGATGTTGTGTGTAGATTGTTTCCTTACACCTTTAATGAGCAGGCCTCTAGCTGGTACATAAACTTACCCAATGGTTACATTTCTTCCTGGGCACTTATGGAAGAAGCATTTCTGTCAAGATTTAGAGGACCCATTGACCCTTGCGCTTTGTATCATAAATTGGCTGCTATAAAACGAGGTGAGGGAGAGCTAATTGATAATTTCAATGACAGATTTCAAAAGGCCTATTCTAGGTTGGTAGCCCCTTATACCATAGATGATGCTCCCTTGTTGGCTATGTACTATGCTGCCTTGGATCCTTTAACCGCCATGTTTGTCAAAAGAAAACCTGACATAGATTCAATATCCAAAGCCTATAAAGAGGCAGCCTCAGTGAACCAAGAAATGAGGCATACAACTTATAGTCCATTTGTCAATGGAGGAAATTTTGGGGTGCAGAATCAGGCACACCCATGGAATGGAGTCCCTGTGCAGTACTCTCCACTAGTAAATCCGGTTCCTTCTTACACACCTATGTATAATCCTACTCCAATCCAAGCTATAACTCCTTACACGGCTAGTACTTCCAATAACAGTCAAAATAATGGTCAGCCTTTCTTCCAACTTCCTAGGGATGTAACTGTGGTGAAAACACAAGAGGATAGGGAAGAAATTAAAGAAATTACTGCACATTTGAAAAGATTAACAACTGAAGTGACACAGCTAAGAAATGAGAACCTCTATGGAAGAAGCAACCAAAACTACAATCCACATCAAAATCACAACCAAGGCCAAAATTAGAATTATAGTCTCAATCAAAATCAGCAGTACAATCAGAACCAAAACTACAATCAGCATCAAGGCCCCAGTCAGGGGCAACCAATGCAAAATAGGGGGCCAGTGATAGATAACAGGACCTGGGGCAATAATAACAGAAATCAGAATCAACCTAGACCACCCAAGACATGGAACACTGGGCCCAACAACGGTACTCTGGCTTCTCCTTTTGAGAATACAGATAATCATGGTACAAAACCAACGACTAGCATACAAATGGCCAGTACAGCACCCAAAAATTGGTGCAGATTTCACAATACCAATGCCCATGCTGAGCACGACTGTCCACAGTTCCACTTGGCAGCTAGTATTTTCAACATAGATGTACAGCCTCCTACCTCTGAATTTCTCATTCCTAAGGGTAATGAGGTAGTACCCTCAGAATATGACACAGCATTAGTCTTAGAAACGTTTACCTTTGCAACTGCAGAAGAGAAAGAGGATGAATTGCTAGAGGATGAACCATACTGTTGTGAAAGTCTTTATCCTGAATCAGCATTTGTGTTAAATGCTTTTCAGTTTCCTTTTGAATCTGAAAATGAGATATTAAATGAAACAGAAGAGGTGCAGGCCTTTCAACAGACAAATAAAAGCCACACCTACAATTTGAGGAACAACCCTAGGCCGGGAGGACCTTTCACCACTTCCACTCCTCTGAATAACATCAATACACCCCCAAATCAGAATGCTAGCAACAATCATGCCATACTTAAAGCTAGTCAGCACACAAATAATGGAACAACAGTGCAAAAGGATCAAACAAGTAAGGTAGAAGCAATAGAGACAACAAGATTAATGAATTACTTATCAGAGGAAATAAAGAAAATTAAGGTCAGTATACCTCTAAATGAATTATTGAAGACCCCAGGGATCAGAAATGCTTTTTTAAAATCCTTGGATACATCCATAACAAATAAGGTGTCTGCTGATATAACTGTTCCTAATAGTGATTCACCACCTAAGGAGAAAGGTAAGAAAGTTGAGTAGCCTTCCAATACAAATGTGGTAATACATGCGGATAAGAGGGATACTCAACCTTTCTTGTTAACTGTTAGGTTGTGTGGGAAGAATATACACAATTGCATGGTAGATTCTGGTGCTTCAGCCAACGTAATGCCCTTAGGAATATGTAAAACTCTCGGGCTGACTCCCACCAAATCTGCCAAGGTTGTCACGCAATTAGATAAGACCGAGGTTAGCGTGATAGGAGAACTCATGAACACACAAGTGCAATTAGCTTCAGACCCTAGGGTAAGCCAAATCATTGACATTCAAGTAGTGGATATACCTGTAAATTATGGAATGTTGCTAAGTAGAGATTGGTCCAAGACATTAAACAGATATATGGCTACTGACTTTTCACACATGTGGTTACCGTGGAGAGGCATCCCAAACCAGATCAGAATAGAGGCAGAGCCCAGAATGAAACATATGATAACAGAGTATAATCGAACTAATGAAATATTATATGCTGCTGTTGAACCAGGAGTCTATAGAATTACAAACAATGGGATGCAGATTGAAGAGATTATGATGTTAAACATTAGAAAGAAGTGTGTCAGCAATAGAACGGCACTATTCATTGAGTCTGACGGAAATTCTTCAGATGAAGAAAATAATGCAATAGACAAATTTGGTCGTGCCATTAGACGAGAGGTGGAAGAGTGCGTTACACACAATCTCCCAGTCCAATGTAAGTTATATAAAAATAGGTGTAGAGTCCATGATCGGCAACATTCTGAGGAGAATTGTGAAATATGCAAAGACATCATTGAATATGAATACAAAAAGTGCATAGGGAGGGTAGAGTCACAAGAGAAAGATGGGAATCCTGATCCAACACTGAGATATGTTCAGGATAATATAGATGCCTTGATTCCAGATTTAGGAAAAGAAATAGAGGACAAGGGTAGTTATCTTTCTGAGTTGCAAACTAAAAACACACATATGCAAGATAACCAAACAGAAAAACCCATGAATAAACAAGACAACACCCCACAGGCAATAAAAGGGACAAAGTATGCCAAGGTAAAAGATCAGAAAAGTAAAGATGGCATGTGGACGTTAAAATGTGATGGGTCCAAATCAAAACAGGGTGCAGGTGCGGGTATTGAACTCATAGATCCTCAAGGTAAATCACATTTGGCAGCATATAGATTACAATTTTCCTGCACTAACAATATTGCTGAATATGAGGCCCTAATTTTAGGACTTGTCATGGCCATCAAGAAAGGGGTAAAAACCATCAGAGTATTTTCAGACTCTGAATTAGTAGTCAGACAAGTGAGGAAACTATATGCCTGCAATTATAAGAAAATGATTAGTTACAGACATAGAGTATGGGGTTTAATGGATTCGTTTGATGCTTTTAACATAGAGCACATTCCTAGAGAGCTGAACCACAGGCCAGATGCGTTAGCAGTTGCTGCTAGTACATTAGAACCATTGACACTGACAGGACTAAGACGATTTGCTGTTGACCTAGTTAACGTGCCCAGTATACCAGACAACGTTACACACTTTCAGGTATTTGGAGAGGATCAGCAAATTATTAATTTTCTGACTTGTAATGAGGCATTTGAGGCCCAAATCATTGATGAACAAGAAAGGCCTGAAGTAACATGGGACGAAGAAGATATGATCAACTTAAAGAGCAACTTCTTACCAAAAGAAGTAATTGAATTAGAACACATCTTTGACTTCGACGGAGTAATAAGACAAAAAGACTTACCCAAAACAGAAGGGGGTAGGTGTGATTTACATAACTTAGGGACTGAGCTAAATCCACAAAGTGTACTAATTGGGAAAGCTTGCTCTGAGAAAATTAGAAAAGAGGTTCTGGACGTTCTGAAAGAATATAAACATGTCATAGCATGGACTTATGAAGACTTGAAAACATTTGATGAGTCCATCATAACTCATGTAATACCTTTAAGAAAAGAAGTCAAACCATTTAGGCAGAAACAGAGGCCTGTAAATGCCATTCTAGAGCCTTTAATCTTTGAGGAAGTTAAAAAATTACTGTCCGCTGGAATAATTTTCCCAGTCAGACATTCTGTCTGGGTAGCTAACTTAGTACCAGTGAGGAAGAAAAACGGAGACATCAGGTTGTGCGTAGACTTTAGAAATTTAAACAAGGCTTCTGAAAAGGATAATTATCCTTTGCCCCCAATAGACGAAGTACTGCAAGCAGTAAATGGCACAAAGATGATGTCTTTTTTAGATGGTTTTTCAGGTTATAATCAGGTCTTAATTGATAGAGAAGATAGACTAAAAACTGCCTTCACTTGCAAATGGGGAAATTATGCGTATAGAAGAATGCCTTTTGGTCTAATCAATGCAGGTGCCACTTTTCAGAGGGCCATGGACGTTGCATTCCGTGGATTATCAGGTAAATGCATTGTTGTGTATATGGATGATTTAACTGTGTATTCCAAGGATGCATCCACCCACGCTGAAGACCTCAGGAAAGTACTCAAGCGATGTGAAAGGTATGGGATTTCCCTTAATCCTAAGAAATGTATATTTGGCGTAACTGAAGGAAAATTGTTAGGCCATGTCATTTCTGAAAATGGAATTGCAATTGATCCAGATAGAATAGAATCCATAAAAAATTTGCAAATACCAAACAGTAGGAAAGAGTTGAAATCATTTTTTGGTAAAATTAACTTTGTTCGGAAGTTTATAACAGGTTTGCAGAGATCGTGCAGCCGTTGAATGCTATGTTGAAGAAAGATGCACAGATGGAATGGATGCCAGTGGCCAAAGCCGCATTTGAAGATATCAAGGAGGTAATTTCTGATGCTCCTGTATTGGCAAGTCCAGACTACACAAGCCCGTTTTACATCTACTCCTTTGCATCTTCTCATTCTGTCGTGGCTGCCTTGACACAGAAAGGTGAAAATAATGAAGAGAGGCCCATAGCATTTATGAGTGCGCCTCTGAAGGATGCACAGCTGAGATATCTAGATATCGAAAGACAGGCATTCGCATTAGTAAAGGCTGTGAAAAAGTTTAGACACTACATTCTGCGCAGCCAGATTAAAGCCATAGTACCAGACGCAGCAGTAAAAATGTTGCTGATGCAAAATGAGCCTGGAGAAAAAAGAGCCAAATGGATCACCACACTGCAAGAATTCGACATGGAGATTATTCCCGCAAAGCTGGTCAGAGGGGAGGTGCTGGTGCAGACAATAGCAAACATGGATCCAAATCTGATAAAACAGCAATATGTATTGAATTCCCAAGATGCATCAGGCTGGTACGATGATTTAAGCACCTTCCTGATAGCTGGAAAGTACCCAAGCAAGATGAAGGCTTCTCAGAGGAGAGCTTTGAAGATTAAGGCACAAAATTATATGGTGCAAGGAGGTCTTCTATTCAGGAAGAACCATGATGGAATTTATCTGAGATGCATAAACAGAACTACATGACAAGTACGGAACCGGCCATGGTTCCCATTTAGCTACAACACACAAAATACTGAGGGTGGGCTATTACTGGCCCACTATGTTCAAAGATACTAGGAGTCACATCAGAAGTTGCCACACCTGTCAGACTGCAGCAGACAAAGGGAGAAATCCGGCCAATCCACTGCAACCTGTGATCGAATCCAGACCGTTTGCACAGTGGGGCTTGGATTTTATCGGAGTCATCAATCCCCCATCTTCTGCAGGACACAGATTTATATTGACAGTAACAGACTATTGTACAAGGTGGACTGAGGCCACCTGCTGCAAATTTTCCACGACTGAGGTAGTTATCAAGTTCCTTGAAGAAAACATTATCACCAGGTTTGGAACACCCTATTCATTGGTATGTGATAACGGCCCTGCTTTCTCTTCTTTAAAATTTTCTAAATGGGCATTTGAATATGGGATTATTCTAAGGTTTTCTTCGAATTATTACCCTCAAGGTAATGGACTGGCTGAATCAACAAATAAAATTTTATTAGACATAATCAAGAGGTTAATTGCCAAAAGTCCTAGAGAGTGGAATACCCTGTTAAGATATGCATTATGGGTAGACAGGACCAAGTTCAAAATAGCTTTAGGTAGCACACCTTATCACTTAGTTTATGGGACTGATCCCATACTTCTGGTTAATCTGAGAATACCAACCTGGAAGTTTGCCAATGAATATCTAGGCTTTGATAACCATAGGGAAGCTAGAATAGTGCAAATATTACAACTAGAGGAGAAAAGAGGTCAAGCCCTCGAGAAGTTTGCCAAACACCAAGCGGTTGTTAAGAGGTGGTTTGACAAAAGGGCAAGAGTCAAGACATTTAGGATATCAGACTTAGTGTTGTGCTGGGACAAAGCACATGAAAAGAAAGGAAGCCATGGAAAATTCGATAAATTATGGCTGGGTCCATTACAAGTCTCAGAAATAATAGGAGATAACACCTTTAGACTTAAGACCTTGACTGGAGAAGATATGCCATTACCAGTTAATGGCCAGCATTTGAAACACTACTTCCAGGCTTGAGGTAAAAGGGGGGGCAGTCCTTTTTTCTTAATGTAAAATGCTGTGGGTAATGTACAGTTCTTCTTTTGTGTTTTCTTTTGGGTTGGCTGTTTGTATAGTTTGTCTTCTGTTTGTTTTTTTTTGCTTTTGTTTCTTTCTGTTTGTACAGTTTTTTCTTTTGTTGTGTTGTTTGTATTGCCTGTTTGTTTGGTTTGTTTGTTGTCTCCTCAGTAGGGATCTTTATTTTACTTTAGAGTATTAAGGAGCAAAACTAGCAACCATTCAAAACAGTATAAAATTTAGGGTATTCAAGTTAATCATTTACAATTTACACATAACTTGTTACTGTCATGAATGTAGAGAGTTGTTCATCTTCTGAAGTTTTGTATTCAATAAATGTGATTGAGAATTCGAAGCAGGTTTTTCACGATGACACACCTAAAATCCTTGGGTTTGTTGAACTTACCAGTGTAAATATTAGGTGAAAAATCAGAGGTCACCCTTGCTACCATTACAATTCTCAGCTTAATTTCAGCAAGTGTCCACTCCTTGCATCATGAAGTTACAAATTGCTATATCTTATGAAATCTTTCAAAATTAGAAAACAAAAAATAAATAAATAAATAAATAAAGCGGATTATACTGAAAATCTAGATTAAGCCATCTAAGTAACTCTACCGGGGCTATGGACGCTCGCTGGCAGTGGGGTTCTACTTAGGAGAATTGTAACGATAACCTTGCCGAGGCTATGGACGCTCGCTGGCAGCAAGGCTCTATCCGGTCAGCTATGAGGGAATATCCTCATCTATGTAGGCTAATGTCAGTCACTGGTTTGTTCAACCGATCTTCAAGATGAGGATAATTAATCATGTGCACACAACTAAACTGAAAATGGAAATTCATGCATCTTTATTGAATACTTTGAGTCTCAAGCTGAATAGTAATTTGCAGGAAAGATAGTCGGAAGTTATGAGTTCATTTCATCTAGTTTTCTTGAACACTTTGAATTTAATTGTTTTGTTTTGGTTGCTAGTTGTTGTGATGTTCACAACATGCCCCATTATTGCTCCTTAGCAAAATGGGGACCCCTGCTGTCACTTTGCTTTTTGCTTCTGCTTGTGTTTATCTGCTTTCTGGCGGTTTGGTAAAAATGAGTCAGGTGCATCATCATCATGAAGGTCGGGATGAGGTAGGTCATCATCATGAGGTCAGTTTGTCAAAGTTTATATTTTGTTTCTGTGACCTCATATTTAGAAAGAGCTTGAAATTCCATGCAGGTTTCCCTTTTACATCACTTGAAAATTCGTCCATATGTGGAAGTTATGCACAGTCAAAGTTTTGGTCAAACCTGATAATCGCAAGTGATCATCATATTTTTATATCCTCAGTCATGTTGTCAAGGTCATCATGATCTTGATCTATCACCTAATAAAATCATGCAGTCGAAATATCCAGACGTCAATCTTAGGTGATAGTGCCCTTTACCCGTCAAATGACCTTATGCGCATCGTGAGCATCATGTTTTGAGTGTAACCCGATATTTCATAACAACGAGCATCATGATATTTTAACATCACCTGATATTATAATATCATGCTGATATTAAATATCACCCTGACTTAGAAAATCCACCATCTGCATAATTTGCATGCGCATGCCAAAATCCTATCGGAGGGTCATCATCCTGATCTTTCACAAGAGGGTCATATTTGCTGAAATTCGCTAAGATGATGATGACGTCATCATATCCTCCTGATCTCCTTTTGCATGATCATGATGATCACCCTATCTTTTAAGGGAGGGTGATATTCCATTCCTCAACAGCATGATCATATTTTAAATATCACCCTAGCGCTAACCTGATGATGACCTCAACTCATCCTCATGCTTCGAAGATGGAAAATGATGGAGACGTCATCATGATATTCGATGAGGAGGATCATCA
Organism: Cunninghamia lanceolata; assembly: GCA_027924645.1. Lineage (NCBI taxonomy): Eukaryota > Viridiplantae > Streptophyta > Pinopsida > Cupressales > Cupressaceae > Cunninghamia > Cunninghamia lanceolata. Next base: position 2,261,047 of record BSBN01000195.1, read on the forward strand.
TATTTTTTATCCTGTCATATTGTCAAGATCATCATGATCTTGTTTGTCTACCCGATATTTCGTAAAGTCCTCCTGCCGTGAAATATGACCTTTTGCAAATATCCTGATGATCATCATCATCCTGATCTTTCGAGAGGGTTACCTTGGCCGCAAAGGGGTCATATTACATTCACCACCTGATCATGCTCCTTAGGTGACCCGATTTTACATTTATCCCCTGATCTTAACTAAACATGACGGTGACGTCATCTTTTGCATTTTAATGAAGCCCAGATATGACGATGACGTCACCATCATATTCCTTTCCTCAGCAGCAGGATCATATTTCATATCCTCCTATTTTCCTTCGACATGAAGATGATGATGGTGTCATTCTTTTCCCCAATATATAGAAGTGAAACATCCTGATGACGTCATCTGGACCTTCGGAAAGGGGAGCATCATATTTCCAAAATATCATGCAGACGAAAGTTTTAAGTCTTGCTATCAGCCAAACAAAGAACATCGGCCGAGTGATTTTTTGACACGCCGATGGCGATAGTCATGCCGATGGGTGGGAAATGAAGCGGTGGAGTTTTAAAACATTTTTTGGCGCCCGTGGCATTTTCCCGGTCAGCGATGGTTGACCCGATGGGTTTTAAGCAGTCTGTATGCGTTTTGAACGCGTTTTAAGAGTATTTTGGATCCGATTTCCACGATTTTGCATAGTCACCTGGATTTAAACGATTATTTTAATTTCCTGTTGTTTATGTGATAAATGTAATACTTATTGCTTGTCTTGTCTTGCAGGCTTGCAGTTGAGGAAGCAGCTGGAAAGTCAACACAGTGACCTCATGGAGGAAGAAAATCCAATCTCAGGAGCAGGAAGATAAAGATGAAGTGCGAAGAAGTCAAGGCCATTCAAATAAAGGACAAAGTTGCAGCTGAGGGTATTACTACAACAGACAAACAAAATTTATTGCCAAGCTGCCGGAACTTCTCAGAAGGGGCAATATTTCGCCCAGATTTGACACTGCTCAGAGATATTTTGAAGAGCTGGTTCACCTGTATTTATTGCTGTAACCAGGGGTTTGGTTAGGTTTTTTTACTATAGTGAGGACTATCAGAATGTCTTTATATTGTGCCTCTCTACACTGTAATACTTTACAACAAGGGCTACATAGGAATTTTAGGATTTTGCCAGAATCATAGAGTCTTTCTGGGCATAGTTTAGTGTAGAAGAAGGAGGTCGCCTGTTTGTCTGCAGTAAGGTGCGCGTGGAATGTCTGGCTGCCTTACTGTATCTGTAAAGCTTGTAAGTTCTCTGTGGTATGATCAATGAAACTAAGAGTCATTCCTACATTGTAAATCATGTATGACTATTCGTTTCTAATACAATAGAATCTGGAGTTCTGCATCTATCTTCTGAGTGTTCTCCTGCTCTTCTTTGTGTTTTGAAATATTTTCCTTGAGAGCTTGCAATTTTAAATGTATGTTTGTGAAAATGCTCAGAACTTGCATTTAAGGTTTTTTACTGTGGATTTGATCAAATTACTGTAGTATTTACATAGTGCATAACAGAAACAATTAGATCCTTCGGTAGATTAAATGAGGTATAGATTAGATCTTTCTAACTTTTCCCAACCCATCTGAAATATTTAGCTGAAAACGTAGAAATCTAAAGGAAATTGTCTCAAATTTGAAGAAGCATGCATAACAGAGTTAAGAGTAGACAGTTCTCATAAATGTATGAAGAAGAAAGCTACAATAAATCAAGAAAACCATCTAAAACTTGCAGCACAAGTAACACTTTTATGCAAAGGAATGAAAAGTATTGACATATCTCATGACCTTTTTGCATATTCTTAGTCTAGTAAACCACCAAACAAACCTAAACTACGTAAGGCCCCTTGAACATTACAGCTTCACATTGACCAACTGAACTTGACCAACCGAACCATTGTAGACTTGGGATTAGTTGAATCTCAAATGATTCCTTCTTATCTTTCAAGTATAGTTTCAGTTCATTATATGTGAATTTTAACTTATTGTTATGATTGCATCAAAACAATCATCAACAATATGGTTTGTTATAAGAGTTGAGTAATGTTTCAAAAATAGTCTATACAAAATAGAAAACTACAATCCTAATAAACTTTGGGATTATAGTTTGAATGGTGAACTTGGTGTCTATAGATACTAATATATCATTTAAGGTTTGAACTTACGTGAAGATTTCATGGTAGTATGGTTGTATTTTGTATTCTACCTTAAAATACAAATAAATTTTAGAAAGATTATATCACATGAAAGAAGAGAGAATTTTAGTTATAATATATATTTAGGGTGTAGGGTTTAGGTTTTATTTACTAGGTTTTTTTAATTTAGAGTTTTAACACAATAAAAAAGCTATATGCAAAATAGAATGGTAAGCCTTGGATAAAAATGAATGTCTAAAATAGGGGGAAATGAATTTTCATTGAAGTAACCTAAAAATTATTGAACAAAGGTAAAATATCTAGATAAAAATTAGCAAATTCTCCTTCATTTGAATCCTTGAACCTCTATTTATGTTCTTCCTAGGTCATTGTCATTCAATTCATTATCATCTGTAATTACATTGTCTACTATTAGAAACTCGCCCATGTATGTTAAAATGTTGAGCTAGTTGTTTTGAACTTTTGTTCTTAAAAAAATAATAAAAATGCCATTGTTTAGAGACACCTTAGGCCACAAAGTTTCCTATTTTTTCTTGAAGATACCACCTTCAAACAAAGGTTATGATTATATCACCTTTGCTTGAAGGCACCTTCATTTGAATATTTTGGTTTGTTCCAAGCTCTTTGCCAAATTTTAGTGTTTAGGATTAATTATTTTTCCTCTTCCCACAAGTGGGACACACTATTGTGGGATTACCCTAGAATGTGGCTAGATTGATGAGAGAAGTTTGATGTAACATTTTTATTAGATTAATATAGACTTTTTCTCTCTTTGGTGGTGGTGTTTTTACCCAAAAAGGTTTCTCTACATACATCTAATATTATGTGTTTGATTTATGAGATTTCTTCTTTTCTTGTTGAATATGATTCTCTACATTAATTTTATTATTATCAATTAATACTTTAATCAATATTTAAAAATTGTTACTATTTATAATTACTTTAACTACAATAGTTTCCTCTATTTTATTAACATGTGAGATGTATATTATTTTAGGATAAATCTAAATATCAATAGGTATATAGTAGATAACAAGAAGTGCAAATATCATTAATCCAAAAAATATCCCAACAAAAACTAAACTCTATAAAGAAATAAGAGAACATGCTATTTACTTATGTAATGGATGAGTACTGTTCTAAATTGATGGCATTGAAGGTTTGGGTTATGTCTTTGATGTGCCCAAAATTCAATGGATTTGGGAGCTTAAGGACATGGGAGGATATCTCATTTCTAGGGTTGGACAACACAGTGTATTTGATGCATACTTATGTAATGGATGAGTAGTACATTCCATAGTGTTATGTCATGAAAGGTTTGTGTAATGTCCTTATGTTCCAAATATTCTAGGGACTTGGGAACTTTGGGGGATATATTATCCTAGTTTATTTGGTGCTTAAAAATAAAAAAAGTGTAATGATTCAAGGAAAATAACATTAGAAATACCTAAAAAATAAAAGGGGAGGATTATCATTAAAATTTGACACATATTTACTTTATAAATTTGAAGTGAATTTATTTTATGTAAATTAATGAATGCAAAACCCTGACTAGGCTACTAGAAAAATAGACCCCGAATTTTTTAACTAACATTAACCTAGAAACAGTATTATCTACATCAATGGTCCATGATCTTACAATAGTTATAACTTTAGTGATTCATTATAATCTTCTCATGGAGTATACAATGAGATAACAATAGGGTTTAATGTTAGATCAAGTACATGAACCAAGAAGCTTTGAGAATAATTATCCTATAGAAATCAAAGTTCTCATGGGAGGTATGATAGCCATACATCTTGTCAAGATTAATGGTCAACACAATCCCAATTTAACACTATACATATTGCCTCTTAAATGTACATGAGCCCTTCGATCATACAACTTTGACAAGATCTTGTGACCAATGTTTTAATGACGTCACAATCACTTCAAAAATAAGAGTTCACAAGTCTCACCATGGTAAGATTTTAACCAATGAGACCATAATGATGCAAACAACATTTAAGTAATGACCTAGGACACACCACTTAGGTAGACTCAACAACACTAATGAATGGTACAACAATGCACTAACAACATTATAATTGATCTTATAAGACTATAAAGGTCATTGGATGCTCTAACATGTCATTTTGAATACACAGTTGACACAATCCCAAACATATAGGAATTGTGACACCATGGGAGGTTGTGAGAACCGTAAAATATTCTAGCTTAGTCATAGATCAAATGGATTCAATGTCTACTAACATAATTCTTACACATTAACTCATAGGACAACCATATCACTCTACATAATGATTTTTTCTTGGTCACTAATCACTTTGTGAGCATATGTGAAAGGGCTCTCACCACAAGATGAAATAAATAAAAACTAGATAATGGAATATAAACAAGAACCTAGAAGATTTGGTACATCCTATGGGATTATAGAGGTTGACACATTTCCAATTCCCGACATCATAATCCATCAGGTTTACTTACTCAATACGGTAAAAAGTAGAGGGTCCATCATAGTTAACATTGCAAGACTATTATAACATTCTCAAGGGAGTATCATGTAATTATGTGAAGTATTGGATCATGTTCTCATTGAACAGTTGGTGCATCACTAGTGTCTTAGAGCACTAATAACCCTTGTAGGTTGTTGCAAGCTAAACATAGCATTGCTAACAATATTAATTATTTGTGTGCATGGAAAATAGTTAAAATAATGGGACCTACCACAATCCATGTTGGACTCGGCTAACCAATGGTGTACAAGGGCCCTAGAACATTTTACGGGACTTCCTAGGAGTTGTGCAAACTATAACATTAAGTGGGGATTGGATGGCTAGTACACTCTAGGACAAAGAGTATGTTTTGATAATAGCTATAAATGTGTAAGGAATTAGATCAAATGATATCGATAGCCATAGCTCTCCTCACAAATACCAAGCCTTGCAAACATAAAACACAAACAAGGAACATATAGAAACATGAAATATTATCATTGCTCCATGGTTCCTTGGCATGAACCCAACAAGGAAAATGGAAGGGTAAGAAGCAACATAGAAAAAGGAGTAGAGGTTTAGCCTAAGCCTTCTGTAGGTGAGGATTGATGAAATAATTTAGTCAACTTTTTATTTGAATTCACAAGCAAGGTATTTAGGCTCAATCATTATTCATGCTTTAGTCCTTGAAATGAGACTATAATGACTCCCTAAAATTTTAATATTCACAACCATAATGATTAAGATCTTCCATTTGCTTTGATTTGAGACTTAGTCCATAAGCTCAAAATTAAGTTATGAAAAAGTACCATCATCCACTTAACACATAATAAACACTTTATTAAGAATATCAAATCATTAGTGATAAATATTAGCATGGCCAATATATTATCAACACTATAAATATTAACATAGAATCACACACAAACTTTCTCAACCTTCCAAGGAGCTCATATGTCTCCAGGAAAATTTTACACTAAATGGGATAATCATTAGCCATTCATGAATTGAATGCTGCAATATTTTGATTCCTCTCAAGGTGGAATACTAACTTAATTACATGTAGGAACCAAGGTTCCAAAAATAATTTCATGTTTACCTCGTCTAGCTAGTAGATTCAATATTCTTAACATGCAAGTGAGTATTATCAATTTTTATGTACAAGAATATTAAGATTATCCATTTTTCCTCCCAATAAAATGACCTTATGAAAATCTCCAAAACGCTTCAATATTAGTATTAATGTGCATTCCCCTTTGTTCCAACAATAATTAAATTAGGGTAAATTTAGGAGTTCACTATGAAGAATGCATATATTATAAAAATATCATAATCCTTCAAATTAAATAATTTATAAAACTAGATAGAATTCTCTTAACTTCAATCACCATAGCATCAAGGTTTCTAAACTTCTAGGGATAACTCAAGAATCTAGTGTTTTGTTCCAATTGGCAACCCTCACAATGGGTATTGAACTTCACAAGAGAATGGGTAATGTGCATGAAAATTAGCAAGCTTCTATAACCATCTTGATAGTCCTAAATATTCATTAATCAAGACATTACCAATGGCCTTTAATACCCCACCTATTCAAACAATGTGATATTCTACTACTCATCCAATCCAAGTCTCTTCATATTGGCTTAACCAACTCATACATGAATAAGCATCCATTAACATGGACACAAGTTCCAACATATAAGTCAAAAATTCAATCACATATTAGTCTAGGATGGCTACTGCCACTATAATAGGCTAAATCCTATTGAACATAAACCACCTTGATGTCAAGGAAGCACTATCCAATTATTCACTAAGATAGCCATTACTCTTAGCAACACCTTGCAAGTAAGGCAACACTATCCATGTATTCATTGATACAACTAATAATCCTTCCAACCAAGATTACCATCATCTAGTTTAATCATAGATGAGCACATATTGCTCCAATATCCATTATGGTGGCTTATACAAATCAGTAAGGCCTCAAATTCATAGACTCATTCTTGTCACTAACTCGCATGCATATAGTACAAGACCGGAACCTACTTAAACAAAAAGATTAAAACTTGGACTCAGAGCAAGAGACTCACCAAATTCACGATCACACAAAAAACTTATCCCTTGATACACAAATATGGTGATAACACAATAGAAAATCACACACACAGTGTACATACATAGAGAATTTATTTGTAGGATAACAACACCTAGCTTCTGTATTAAAGCATATCCATCATATTTTATCAACACTTATATCTTGCTAGAGATTATAGTTTCTCAAGGCTTCCTTCTTCTTAGATGCTACTTATATAGTCCAACTCATATCTATACTTGCAAGTTTAGTAGCCTTCAACAAGGACCCTTTCGCTATGTATGCACTCTTTAAATCTTTCCCTTGTCAAACCTTATCACTCGATCAAGGTGCTTCATTATCATTTTAGAATGATCATTTATATTGTTTTCAATGTTAGGGGATTATTTCATTTCTAAGACTCCCCATGGCATGTAAATCTTTGGCTTCATCTGATTGGTCATTTTCTTGGTAGTATAATTTAGTAAGTGGTGTTAATTCTAAACATGCACACAATTGTCTCTAGGCTCATTTACTATTGTGCATTATCCTTGGGCTTGATTCAACATTGTTTATTTCAATTAGATGGATCATGTTTTTCATGAATCTCAACACTTGTTATTTCTATATCCAACATGTGCATGTAGCATTTTCCTCTTGTTCTCTTCCTCCTACACCATAACTCACACACCTAGAAAGATCTTCCTCAAAAACCAAATACCCCAAGTTTGATTTCATTATCCCATCTATGTCACTAATCACTCGAACACTTGGTAGATTTTTTAAAACATCATTAATACATTATGTATGGTTGATCCACTCAAATATTAATTTAGAAATAATTTTCTTTTTAAGGGAACATGCTATCCATTTCTATTATGAGACGATTTTAGTATGAAATGTTTAATCCAAATCGAGGATTACAATGCTCAATTTAATGCTTGTAAGTTATTTTAACAAGTCTCCAACATTAAAACAATTCTCTAGCATTCATATTAATCTTTAACAAAACTTATGACATTAGTTATAAGGTCTTCCAAAATCCCTTCTATTAATAAACCCTTTACAAGTTTAGGAACAAAAAGGGTGTTACAATTTATGAGCCATCCCCAAATTTTAAAAAAATGTCCCTAAAATTGCATATCCACATCTTTTCATTCCTATGTCCAATAATTCCCCATTTCTAAGAAATACTCTATAAAAAATTGTGGTAATTTTTATCATCAATGTTCAAATCACACTCCATAATCCATCATTAGGAAGATGATAGATCGTATATTAGTTTGAAAAACCCCAAGAAACATATAAATTCTATCAAAGAATAGATATATGAGAAGGACATTTTGAAGGCCAAAAATTGGAAAGCTTATTGAAATAATCAATGTAAGTTTTAAATACTATTGTCATAAGTATGAAATTATCCTTGTTATTTTAGTAATATTAGTGATATAGTTTAATACTTCATATAACATATGTTGTGGGTCGAATTATAATGATACAATAGAGGTACAAAAATCAACTAGAGAAAATTGTTATAACAATGTTATAATAAGATTACAGAGTAATAATAAAATGTGATATAAATATTACAAATAAATAAATAAAATTATTGTTAAACAATATAGAAATATCTTATTGTAAAAGGAATATAACAATGTAAGAAAGAAGAAGAGGAAATATACCATAATAGTAGTAATAATAAGATACAAATATTAAACCAAAAGTTGTGGTTGCTATTTCAACTGGTATGAGTGTGGCAGTCACTCAGAGTCATTTGTTATCATTTAAATTTGATGCACAAAAAAGTTTAGTTGGTGCAAAGAGGCCATGGGCCTCATTTATTCTAAAGCTTGATTTATTCTTTCAATTTTTTCTTATGCTCTTGCAAGGTGTTTGACAAGTGGGAGAATATTGGGAAAATGTCTCAATCTTGCTTTTTCCATATTTGTATTTAATTATATCTTGACAATTTGTAATTATCACTTAGTTGTCATGAAAGTTGCTAAAAGCAACTATGATAACTTGTAAGGTGTTTTTTAGTAGTCAGATTAGAACTTGAGCATGAGAAAATAGAAAGGCAAATGGGAACTTGGACAAGATAAGGAATATCTTTGAGTTTGCATGTACACATTAAAAAGGTGGATAAAATCACAAGTTGGAAGAGGAAGTTTATTATTTAATTCCTCTTGATTAGGTGTTGTGATTTTTGCATATAGCATATGTTTTGAGAAACCATTCATAATTTGTGGTTTTTCTCATTGCTATATATTAAGTAAGGAGATATAAGTTTTAAGGAAGCAAGTTCTTGAAGTAATGAAGTGTTGCAGAAATTATGAGAGTAGTTGTATTGATGTAACTCATTTGGAGGATTAATACAAGATAAGGATCTCTTTGGGTATGGATTTTTTCTTGCCAAGGTTACTCCATGTAAATATTGAGCTATGGTTTGCGTCTATTTTCTATAATCATTTTCTTGTTCATCGATGATCTATCATTTCTTGATTTACCTATCAGTCAAGGAAGCTTCTCTAATGGTATGCCTCTAGGAATCTCTGGTACTTTCAATTTCATGATCGTATTCCAGGCTGAACACAATATTCTTATGCATCCATTTCATATGTTAGGTGTAGCTGGCATATTCAGCGGCTCTCTATTTAGTGCTATGCATGGTTCCTTGGTAACTTCGAGTTTGATCAGGGAAACTACCAAAAATGAGTCTGCTAGTGCAGGTTACAAATTTGGTCAGGAAGAAGAAACCTACAATATTGTAGCTGCTCACAGTTATTTCGGCCGATTGATCTTCCAATATGCTAGTTTCAATAACTCCCGTTCTCTACATTTCTTTTTAGCTGCTTGGCCAGTAGTAGGTATCTGGTTTACTGCTCTGGGCATCAGCACTATGGCTTTCAACTTAAATGGATTCAATTTCAACCAATCTGTTGTTGACAGTCAAGGTCGTGTAATTAACACTATCTATTTACTTTGATGGTTAAAATATTCAATACATTTTCACTGTAAAGTTTTATCCTATTTTCTACACATTAAAGCTTCCATCTGATCAAATGAATTTATATTTGAATGACAAATAATAATGAATCCATTGCTGGTTGAGGTACCTACTTTGGCTTCCCTCTCAGAGAAACATGTACTGACTTTTAAATAACACTTTAGCTTAGGTAAAAATTTTAAGACAGTGATGTGCAAAGTTTGGTTTACGCTATCAAGTTTCTGGTTTAAATATTTTCATTTTTAATTATTGAAATCCATATCCAATCCAATTTTGCTCGTTCATTGGAAGAGACTAGAGATGAGCACAAAACGAGTCATATGTGCCCCTTGCCCGTTCGTTTTATATGTGAAAAGACATTTAAAGATGCTTTGTTTGTTACACGGCTTCGACTCGTTTAAATTCTACAAATAGATTTGTACTTTGAAAATAATAGGCAGAAAGAATAACTAAATCAAATATTTGTATATTGAAAATAATAGGCGTAAAGAATAAGAATACCGACCCACTAGAGGGGAGATTAACTAAGCAAGGTAGGTATCAAGTTTTAGGTTGGGAAGTCAATGGTGTCCTAATTAGTTGAAGAGGAATGTTAGGCTTGTGAATTTTCAGCATGCCATAAAATGTAGGGGTGATTTCTTTATTGGACATAAATTGTTTCTTAGTGATATCATCAAAGGAAGAAGGAGCAATGGCTTTTTAAACCTTTTTCATGATCTTTGAGGTTGGATTAAGGGTTAGGGTTGTACATCTTCTTCTATTGGTCAAGTGGTCAAGTATTTGGAGACCGTCTTTTTTTTAGGTGACAATAGCATTACCGTTGTTAGCATTAACAATGACAATGTTTTTATTTCTCGTTGGTCTCTTGAAAATGCCAAATTTAGCTTTGTAAATGTTACACTTGGGGGTTTTGGAATGTTGCATAATGAGTGTACAAATCTTGTCTAAACTCATTAGCATATCATCAAGTAAGAATCTCATTGACATTTTCAATTTCAATTTAAAAATCTACACAAAATAAGTATAATTGTTGGGGGCAATAGCAAAGCTTAAACCCTTTACAAGAAAATTACTACATAGTTACATCACAACACTCTCAACTAAAAATATATATATTCTTGTTATAAATTATGTGTAATAAGTTGATGAGGATAAGACTTGTTTGATGAGAAATAATTATGTATTTACAAGTTCAGTCATCATGATGTAGGAAGATTCGATGAGGATAAGAGTTACATATAGAAAATTCATTTACTGTGATGGAAATAATTATGTATTTGAAACCCGGCGCAGGACACGTTCAACTAGTTTATCCGGCAAAGAGTTATATAAGGAGGCCAATCCCAGCAGCTTAGGCAACGAAAAGCATTCATTGCCAAGCATGGCTAGTCGTGGAATGAGAAGGGCCGCAATTGCGTTGATAGTTGCTCTGCTCTGGAACGGGGCATCGGCGGGAGGCATAAGCATATACTGGGGGCAAAATGGCAACGAAGCTTCGCTTGCGAACACCTGCTCAAGCGGCAACTTTAAAATTGTAATACTCGCGTTTCTGACTACGTTTGGCAACGGGCAGACGCCAGTGCTCAACCTGGCAGGCCACTGCGATCCCGCCTCGGGAACATGCAAATCACTGAGCGCCGACATTAAATCCTGCCAGTCCCGCGGAGTAAAGGTGTTTCTCTCCTTGGGAGGAGGCGCCGGAAACTATTTAATCACCTCGGCCGATGACGCGCACAAGGTGGCCACCTATCTGTGGGAGCACTTTCTGGGAGGGCATTCGAGCTCCAGGCCTCTGGGAGACGCCGTTCTGGATGGCATCGACTTCGATATCGAAGCCACGACGAAGCACTGGGACGATCTGGCCAAGGCCGTGGCTGCCCATAGCACATCCTCCAAGAAGGTCTATCTCAGCGCCGCTCCGCAGTGCCCCTATCCCGATGCTTCGCTCGGAACGGCCTTGCAGACGGGGCTGTTCGACTACGTGTGGATCCAGTTCTACAACAACCCCCCCTGTCAGTATGCGAATCAAGACGCTTCCAAGCTGCTCAATTCGTGGAAGCATTGGACCACGTCTGTACCCACTGCTAAAACACGGAGCTTCTTCCTTGGCCTTCCGGCTGCGCCTGCTGCTGCCGGCAGCGGCTACATTCCTCCGGATATACTCATCTCCGATGTGCTGCCTCATATCAAGACCTCCCCCAAATATGGAGGAGTCATGCTGTGGTCCAAGTTCTGGGACGAGAAAACCCATTATAGCTCAAAAATTAAAGCTTCCGTAATATCGAGCCCATCCCTCGTTGAGGTGCTTACTTTGGCCTCTCTCTCAGAATGAAAAAAGTAGTAACGTTTAAATAACACCTGAGCTTATGTAATGCTCAGCCTGCTTTTCTTCAACTCTCTATGAGTGGAGATAAGATATGTAATAAATTTATAAAATAATGGTGCTAAGAGATTGTAAGATTGGCACGGGCATATAATGGTCTTGTATGTTCCCCATGGCCAGTGTCATTTTTGTTCTCTTGGGTTCCAATAATCAATTTGTATGATCTTAGTGCTTCAAATTTGTGAGCTTTAATGTTTCGTATTCAAGATATATCTATATATGCATGTCCCCTTGTTGCACTTAGGTTTGACTATATTCTATTAGCTATTACCCACATGTATGGTGTGAAGTGTGTGTATTTGTTCTTCATGAGCCCCATGTTTCATAATGTAAGGCTCGCATATAGTCGTTAACTATTCACAAATTGTAAATCGAGTAAACTACATTCTACTTAGCCTCTCATTCAAAATTATGTGTCTTATTCACAAATTGTAAATCAAGTAAATTACATTCTACTCATATTCAAAATTATGTCTTATGCCCAGATCTCACCGTGAACTTGATTATGTCATTTTTCAAAATTATGTGTCTTATTCACAAATTGTAAATCGAGTAAATTACATTCTACGTAGCCTCTCATATTCAAAATTATGTCATTTAAATCATATAACGTGGAGTCTCCGGAACTCGTGTTTATTAATTTGAGTTTTTGAGTTTTTTGTTTTATATCACTGAACTTGTTATTGTATCTGCATGACCATTGCTTAATTGTCACTTGTACCTTAAATTTGATGAACTTGAAAGTCCATCCATAAGGCAATCCCATGTTTTTTTTCTAATTTAATGTGACTTCTCTTGTAGAGTTAAACATAGTTATTACCTAAATTATGTTTAGTTATCGTCTCACTTTCCATTCTGTATCCTCTTATGGGATGTCACACAATATAAAAATCAGTTAGACTTAAATATTGACTTTTCTTTCATAATTGCATACGTATTCATAAAGTTAGATCCTATAAAAATTAAAATTAAAACCTAGACATGTCATGATTTCAAACTATATATTTTAGGAATAATATTTGATTTGTTTCAATAAATAGGTTATAAATGAGGATTATTTGAGCTCATGTTAATGACACATGCTCCATGCTCGAGTATCTAGAATGCTCCATGCTTGAGTATCTAGAAATTGAAGGAAAAATTATCAAGATAACTTTCTAGCATGTGGCTTAATACATAGGCTTGTCTCAAATCTTGAGGATGCAATTTTAATATGATTATTTCACATGGATCCATTGTATTAATTAAATTATGTACTTTCTCTTCAAGAAGCACATGAACATTTTATAGGAAGCTAATATACCATGTAAGGAAAGATTTTGTACTTTTTGACAATAGGAAAGATATGGTTAATGGTGGATGTCTCGTGAAATCATAGGCACCTAAAATGAAATAAATAATGTGCATGTTGAGGGAGGCACCTACATGAGTAAATGGGAATTTAAGAAATAAGAAAGCAAACAAATGGAGAAGATAGGGGAAAAGACCTAATAGGTGAGATAGTTCCAATGGTTAAGATAGTATATGTGAATTTAAGGCCCAATATTTTTCAAAGTTTAGTACTAGTAGTTGTGACTTTAAAGTTGTTAGTGTTACTATAAGTTGTTAGATTTAAAAAACAATCAATCATGTGATGCCACATCAACCCACAAACAAAACATGACTTAATGCACACCTATTGGTCCACCCTTTTTTGGGGGAACTATTTTACACCTCAAAAAAAAGCATGTTGATGTGGCATCATATTTGATAATGTGGCCCTGAAACCTTAGTTATAAGTAGGGGCATTGCCAAGTAAGCTACTGTAAAAATTTTGGAGTGATTTGTAAAAATTTTGGAGTGATTCGAAATTGTCACGTATGATTTTGAGAGGCGTGAAGTTAGGGTGCACCACTACTGGGACCTCTCCCCTAGACATAGATACCTAGAATGAAATAAAAATGTTGATATGGTAGATACATATGGAGAGATAAAGGTATATTTAAAAGAGAGGTTAATGTATCTTAAGGGAGACATTCCTATTTAAGAGGAGTGGAGATGTGTAAGTAGGTGTGTGGATAGGAAGTCAAGACTTGATTTTAATAAAGATACAAATAGATAATTATTAGATGGAAGTAGGGACCCACATAATGCACATGAACAAAACAATGACAAGATGGAAAATAGATGCCTACATAGCAAATTGGGAATTAATGGACATATAGGGAGGTGTATGAGTCAAGGTATTTTGATTAAAATCATAAAGGCAACTTTCCATAAAAGTACAAGACATGCTTACATAGGTTCCATGTAGTTAGGAGGATGTAATTTTGTTAATAGACATGGGTAGGTGCCTATATAGCTTGATAGAGTTGCATTAAAAATGAAGATTTACATATTCTAAAAGATAAATTCTTATTTAATGAAGAAGCTATGCCAAGATATGAGAAGATTTATTTATGAAAATAATACATATGTAGATATGGGAATTAATAGATGAAGGGGTTTTTTTATGTATAAAAGGACATGGGCTCATAGAGAAGAGGTTGTTGTTATTTTCTCCTTCTTTGTTGAGATGGACCAACAAGATTTTCCAAAAAGGCCCTTCATAGCTTGAAGCCTTACCTCTCTCTCTCTCTCTCTCTCTCTCTCTCTCTCTCTCTCTCTCTCTCTCTCACACACACACACACACACACACACATATATATTGAGAATCTACCTTGAATAAAATAGTTTTTATAATTAATAGTATGCAATATTTATGTAAATGGATTATCAAAAAGGGTTAAATAGTAAATGGCATTTAGATTGAAATCTATGATAGGTGTTGGATGATGGTTTGTTAATATTATAGAAATATCAACAATGTTTAGGTAAATGCTTTAGAATTAGGGTAAAAGCACAAAGTTGTGTCACACTTTCAACCAACTTATCAACATAGGTGAATTTAAGTATTTCTAACTAAAAATTAATTTTGGTGAAACATATAATTTTGTAAGATTTATTATAGATAAATTAGATATGTCCACAACTTTTCCAACTAGAATTGTTGGCTAGATGCATATGTAGCACCACAATGAGGCCAATTTACTAAAAAAATAAAATTATTTGAAAAACTTGGTATTTCAACTTCTACTCGTGTAAATAACATTTTTTTTAAAATATAAAATTTCCCTTTTGTAGATCTATTTGTTTAGTTTTCAAATATATATATATATATATATATATATATATATATATATAGTTTAATTATTATTTATATCTTCCTTTTTATTTTTACTAAAAGTAGGTTATCAAAACACAAAACATTAGGTCGCTTACCATGTCAATGAAAAATAGTAAAACTTATTTAAAAATTTGAAAAAATATCATGCCCTAGATAAAAGAATCTATATGAAGATGGTATAATTTTCCACGCCCTAAAGTTTCAAGTTATAAATACACATAAAAAAATTGAAGAAAAAAAAACTAAAATTTACTATATAAAGATTGACGTCTCATGTAACATCATTTTTCAGCATTTTATCAGCAAATAAATTATAGTGTCAATTTATTAAAAAATGTATTCAAATAATTTTTTAATTTTTTTTAAATACAAACATAAAATATAATAAA
The DNA here is from genome assembly GCA_027924645.1 of Cunninghamia lanceolata. Lineage (NCBI taxonomy): Eukaryota > Viridiplantae > Streptophyta > Pinopsida > Cupressales > Cupressaceae > Cunninghamia > Cunninghamia lanceolata. The sequence goes on from BSBN01000195.1 coordinate 2,276,799, forward strand.
AAAATAAATATTTTAATAGTTTACATCATTTCAAAATTCAAAACATATACGTCACTTTTTAGTGATTCAAGTTTAAAAGTTGGACCAATGTTGGTCATTTCCTTTGTACTTTTTAGTCATTGATTTATCTCTCATCCTTAATCACTTTCATGATTATGGATTTGATCTTGCAAGTGTCGATATGGTCTAGCTCATGGATTTGATCTTGCTTATAGATCCAATTGAGCTATAAGTTCTTAGATTGTCACTTTTTGTTCACCTCATTATTCTCAGTATTTCTAGACTTAAAAAGTTGTTTGTGTTGCTTGGTAGTTTGCACATAGCAGCGATAATTATTAACTTGTGTCAAACCATGTTGTTGTTATATGAAGCCTAATTAGACTCGGAGGTTAAATTTTCCCTACTTTTATCGGTGTAGTTTCCCCTAAATCATTTAACGGGGTCAAGGGGCAGCACCCCTGGTGCACTCCCTGTCACGATACAGGGCAATGTCAAGGGGCAATGCCCCCGTGGGGGCTCGGGGGAAACACTCCCAAAACCTCACATGATTTTTAATTATTTTATAAAGGCATCAGGAGTTATTTTTCTATTGGACGACATAAAAAACCATATTTTTTGTAACTGACATAAGGCTCGATAAAAGCGGCTAAGGGTTAGGTTTCTCAATAGAATTGTGTCATTAATCATGTGAGAGCCAAAGATTTGAAAGATAGAACATAAAAAAACTTCTATTCATCAACTCTGCTGCTACAATGAGAGAAAACTCTCTTGTATCCAAGAAAACAAAAAAATCAAAAAATTACCTTTTTTGGCAGATTTTGACAATTGTCAGATTTTGCCACTTTAGGTAATTTTACAATCATATCTTGAGAATCTAGTTTTTTCCCAAAAGCTTCCTAAAACTAAGGTAGGACAAAATGCCAACTAATATTCTAAATTCAAAACATGAGTTTCGAGTTATTACAAAAGTAACTTTTTAAAAATCTAGAAAAAAACACTAAATTGTCATTTTGAGGGCCAAGATGAAAGTTTTAAGCCCCAAAAAGGCGCCAAGATGGGGTCCAACCCACTAGGGTGGTTGGGAAACCACTTGCCACCTCATAACGCATCCACCTGTAAAATCTCGTAGAAAACCCACATCCAAGTCAAAAGTTATGACCTCCCGAACTCCTACATCAGTTTTTTTGTTGATGTATTGTAGCATTTTGCAGGGGTATTAAGTTGCAAGGATTGCTGGTTGTAATTGGTTTGATCTACTAGATAATAATATTGGACTCTCTGTTGGTGGATGTAGCCCGAGTTTGGGTGAACCATGTTATAAACTTGTCTCTTGTTGTTATTATTTCTATGTATTTTCATTCCTCTATTTAATCTTTATTTGCATTTAATTGATATCTTCTATTGGCTAACCCTAACACATGTAAGGATATTTGATTCAATGAATACATAAAAGCTCTGGGATAATGTTATGAGCCCCAAATTAAGATTTGAAGTTTCAAAGGAAAGGGATTATTTTCATGAGTGTAGAAGGAATCAAGATTAATTTTGTACTCATGTTTATTACTCCTCTTGCTAGGTTCCTTTGAAAGCCTTGTATTTAAAAGTTGAAAATCTACTACTAATGAACATCAAGGATTTCATCGTGTTGGTTGGGAATTCTATTGTCCTCCCCACGATATTGGTGGTTCAGGATTTCTTTCAATATGTCATCAAGGTATTGTTTTATTTGCTAAATGGATTATCAAGGCCTTAGAAGGGAATTATGTCTAGAAATATTGCTAAATGGATTATCAAGCATTGTATCCTTTTTGGTGTGCCTTTAGGGAATCCAACTTGGAAAGGCCTTGATTTTTGTACTCTCCTCACCATGAGATAACTTGTCTAGATTCAAGGTACATTCATTATTAAGAGCATTTGGAAAGCTTGGGAGTTTGTTAAGCCCTAGATTCTCTAGGAAAGAAATGACATCTGTAATGGCCTTTCAATCAATCAATAGTTTATTTGGTTGTACTTGGTTCTCTCTAGACAAGACCATCCTTTGGCTAAATTTCCTTGGCTTCATGCTTTGAAATTTTTCAAATGAGGGATTAAATGTCTTTCTAATCTTATTAATAGAGCTACCAAGAATTTTCTTTCTTGGCCAAAGGTCAAGAAAAAATTTAGGCTATCCAATCAAAATTAGGAGACTTTCTAAACTATTATTGATTTCATTCCTCCTCATAAGGTTCACAAAATTAGGGTGAGGTCTTTCAAGCCCTAGTGGAAAGATTGAAAATGGTATTTTGACACACCATTTTGTAATTACCAACCTCATGAAGGATATTTGTGTCATTTGCCTCAGCTCGCAAATCTGCGTGGGTTGGAAAGACATACAAATTGTGTGTATATCACTTTTGCATGAAGGATATACAATCTGTGAATATATCTCTTTTGCATGTTTTGTGTATCTTGCATTTGTCTATCGCAAATACAAAGAAGAGAGAAAGTTAAGATTCCCAGTCGGCATACAACGAAGTCAAGGTTCGGTCAAATGCATATTTGAAAGTGCATGTTATGAATATACAAGGTTAAGTATATCGAATATACAATTCCTATATATACTGCCAACCTAGCCACGGAGGTGAAGAGAGTTTAGAAACAAATAGAATGGGTAAGCCATAGCCGCAGTCCACGGAGGGTTTATTTTTACATAGATTGCACTTGATCAAAATCCGCGTGGGTTGGAAAGACATACAAATTGTGTGTATATCACTTTGCATGAAGGATATACAATCTGTGAATATATCTCTTTTGCATGTTCTGTGTATCTTGCATTTGTCTATCGCAGATACAAAGAAGAGAGAAAGTTAAGATTCCCAGTCGGCATACAAGGAAGTCAAGGTTCGGTCAAATGCATATTTGAAAGTGCATGTTATGAATATACAAGGTTAAGTATATTGAATATACAATTCCTATATATACTGCCAACCTAGCCACGGAGGTGAAGAGAGTTCAAAAACAAATAGAATGGGTAAGCCATAGCCGCAGTCCACGGAGGGTTTATTTTTACACAGATTGCACTTGATCAAAATCCTTCTTTACCATTTTTCTGAGTTTTATTTCATGGAAAATTTGAGGGAATGTCAAGCACAAAGGACTGGAAGACTTACCCGTTGGCAACTTGAATGAAGGTCAATATCTGAAACAAGTGAAAGCTCATAGGATACTCCATGGCAGCCTCTAATGCAGAGTGTGTAAGTAGTACAGAAAATAAAAGGAATATACAGAAAGAAAATTTTCATCAGGAAATATAGTATGGCTGTAGCCTAAAAAGAGCCAATAAACCAATGAAAATGAAGGAAAAGGTTCGATTAAAAATGCATAGCACATTCCCTTCATCTTCCTATGTGAAGGATCCATTAGAAACAGAGAGATATGCTCAAATTTTACAATTCAAAGCCTCATCGTGGCGGCTGGACAGAGTCTTCCTTCTCAAAAGTTCAAAGGTGGAAAGAATGTGAAATTTTAGGGTTGGAGATTGTTTTGAGTTAGGGTTTCTTTTGCCCTAGCTGGTATAGCATTTTTTATCACATTGAGATCTAAATGGAGGCTCCACTAATACCATCAGGGTATTATATCTTCATGACTTAGGATATGAAACATTTTAAGTCCCCTTTTTGAAGATAATACGCATGACAAGAGCTTTAAGCCTTATGATGTCCATTTCTAGGGTCATATACCTTTAGTACCATATGCAAACCTTTTGAAATATGAAATAGGTTCATATACCTTAGAGGTATCTTTTGCAGAACTAGGTGAAGGCAAGCCCTCAGAGGCTTTATTTTTGCAAATTGTATGCTATGCCCTTAATTATTTTTATATTTTTATTGAAAAAATCAAATATTGTAATTGCAATAGACTTGGCAAAATAACCCAGAGGCCTTGTAATAGTTTTTTTTTTTGCAAAAGGTCAAATCAAGATAGGATCTGTATTGAAACTGCAAATCTATTGTAAAGTTTTGTTTTAAAGCAATAAATTATAAATTGCTTTAAAATAAAAGCTATTTTAAGCAATTAAAGCGAGAGGATTCTCTTTTTTATTTTTCTGGATGGATAGGACAGATATGGATAAGAGAGGGCCTGATTTTAAAGTAGATTTTGTGTGGGCCACTTGGTAGAAGATCTTGGCAATTTGTTTTCACAATTTGGAAGCAGTTTGGGGGCTTTTTCATCAGCTTTTTGGAGGAGCTCGAAAATGAATTTTTAGATCTATTTTTAGGAGCTTTTTAGCAGAGATCTCTTGGAGGCATTTATAGGAGGAAAACTTAGTTTTTCAGAAGGAGTTTTTACCATTTTTTCTCTCTTGAAAACAGGCAGAGAGTTATATATATGGTTTTGATTCAGCTTGGTTTTTGCATTGTACTCCTTCCAGTTTAATACAATAGACTTTCCTATTCCATCTATCTGTCTCGTTTTGCAATTTGATTTGATATCCCATTGTGGCAGTTTCATGTCCTTCGTTGTGTCTCTTAATATAAAGTCTATTTTTTTGGTCCTGGTTGTAATCTGTGTTCAACTTGAACCTCTTTGCAAATTACTTTAGGATCAAATCTCCGAGGTGGGGTTGTGAAAGTTTAAGTGTAAAAGGTTGTTTGTGAGTGAAGTTATTCATTTAGATTAAACCTTAGAGTTAGTTTTGCATTCATTTATTCTCTCATCCCTTTTCCCAGATAAGTCATTAGATTAGGGAAAAAATCATAAGGAGAACCAGCTCACTCTGGAGATTCCCTCTCAGCATAGATCACCCACATCTAGAAGGGTTTCCATGTTTCAACAAGATAGTCAAGCTTGACTTGGCTAGTGGCGCAATCTTGATTGAGAAAATTCGTATTATTACATATCCTCATGAATTACAATACCCCATTTGACTCCCATTTTCATCCCTCCTTTTCTACTTTATACCCAACTCCTTCCTATATATTGTAGCACCTACATTTAATCATACCCTTGTTTAGACCAAAACTCCCTTGTTCTATAGGTATGTGGGTAGTTCATTATGTAACTCACCATTTGATTAGGTGAAATTCAAAGATGTGGTCCATTGAGAAAATACCATTATCTAATTTTATGGTAGCTTAGTTAAATAATACAATATTATATATTCACCAATCAAACATATGATATATATTTAGGTTGATCAAATCATGGCACTAATCCCAACATAATAATAAAATATACCACACACATGTGTAGACCACTTAATACTATAAGGATCACTAACACATGCATAGGATCCATACACAAGGTATAAAGGATACAAATAAGATTCACTAACCTAAAGCTATACACAATAGGGATTGTTAACTCAATGGGATCTAAGATTATATAGATTTTATATATATTCTAACAAATTATTATTTACTTCAATTATATTTATTTATAATAGTCCTAATGTGCTCATTATTTTAATATTAAAAGAGTTATTAGATCTATATTACAAATTATCTACATATGGTTTGTTATAAGAGTTGAGTAATGTTTCAAAAATAGTCTATACAAAATAGAAACTACAATCCTAATAAACTTTGGGATTATAGTTTGAATGGTGAACTTGGTGTCTATAGATACTAATATATCATTTAAGGTTTGAACTTACGTGAAGATTTCATGGTAGTATGGTTGTATTTTGTATTCTACCTTAAAATACAAATAAATTTTAGAAAGATTATATCACATGAAAGAAGAGAGAATTTTAATTATAATATATATTTAGGGTGTAGGGTTTAGGTTTTATTCACTAGGTTTTTTTAATTTAGAGTTTTAACACAATAAAAAAGCTATATGCAAAATAGAATGGTAAGCCTTGGATAAAAATGAATGTCTAAAATAGGGGGAAATGAATTTTCATTGAAGTAACCTAAAAATTATTGAACAAAGGTAAAATATCTAGATAAAAATTAGCAAATTCTCCTTCATTTGAATCAATGAACCTCTATTTATGTGTTTTCCTAGGTCATTGTCATTCAATTCATTATCATCTGTAATTACATTGTCTTCATTCAAACATTTATTGTCTACTATTAGAAACTCACCCATGTATGTTAAAATGTTGAGCTAGTTGTTTGAACTTTTTTTCTTAAAAAAATAATAAAAATGCCATTGCTCAGAGACACCTTAGGCCACAAAGTTTCCTATTTTTTCTTGAAGATACCACCTTCAAACAAAGGTTATGATTATATCACCTTTGCTTAAAGGCACCTTCATTCGAATATTTTGGTTTGTTCCAAGGTCTTTGCCAAATTTTAGTGTTTAGGATTAATTATTTTTCCTCTTCCCACAAGTGGGACACACTATTGTGGGATTACCCTAGAATGTGGTTAGATTGATGAGAGAAGTTTGATGTAACATTTTTATTAGATTAATATAGACTTTTTCTCTCTTTGGTGGTGGTGTTTTTACCCAAAAAGGTTTCTCTACATACATCTAATATTATGTGTTTTATTTATGAGATTTCTTCTTTTCTTGTTGAATATGATTCTCTACATTAATTTTATTATTATCAATTAATACTTTAATCAATATTTAAAAATTGTTACTATTTGTAATTACTTTAACTACAATAGTTTCCTCTATTTTATTAACATGTGAGATGTATATTGTTTTAGGATAAATCTAAATATCAATAGGTATATAGTAGATAACAAGAAGTGCAAATATCATTAATCCAAAAAATATCCCAACAAAAACTAAACTCTATAAAGAAATAAGAGAACATGCTATTTACTTATGTAATGGATGAGTACTGTTCTAAATTGATGGCATTGAAGGTTTGGGTTATGTCTTTGATGTGCCCAAAATTCAATGGATTTGGGAGCTTAAGGACATGGGAGGATATCTCATTTCTAGGGTTGGACAACACAGTGTATTTGATGCATACTTATGTAATGGATGAGTAGTACATTCCATAGTGTTATGTCATGAAAGGTTTGTGTAATGTCCTTATGTTCCAAATATTCTAGGGACTTGGGAACTTTGGGGGATATATTATCCTAGTTTATTTGTTTCTTAAAAATAAAAAAAGTGTAATGATTCAAGGAAAATAACATTAGAAATACCTAAAAAATAAAAGGGGAGGATTTGTTAGCGTTACTACATTGTTCAGTTGGTGTTGGTTATGCGGTTCATTCAGTTTCTCTCAGTTTGGTGTAACTATAATGCATTGTAACTATCAACTCTGTCCGCATATATACATGATGTATCTCCACTTTAGGAGAAAAGCATGAATAAAACTATTTTACTTTGCTTTATTTGGTATCAGAGCAGCCATAGAGGATAGGAGTGCAGCAAGCGCAATGTGAAGCAATACTCCTCCTGCGTGGAAGAAGGCACCCAAAGAAACCAGATGGAGTTCTGTTGAGTTGCAAGGAGAAAGCATCCACGGTGCAGGGAGGAGAGCAAAGCCGTTGGCAGGGAGGCAAAGCCATTGTTAGACCTGAATCTACAAACATTTCCCAAGGCACGTCTCTCAAGCATCAGATCTCTCACAAGAGCAATTTGATGGGTCTGTTGAATGGATCAGAATACGTGAAGATCATGAAGGAAGTTGAGGTATTGTTTCTGTAAGTTATGGTATTGTTTTGCAGGCTGGGGGTTGAATGCATAGTTTCTATTCTCACTTGATTACTATTCTCATTTGAAGATATATGGTTGGGTATATAGAGGAGATTATTCATCCATCACCAGATTCAATTGAATGCCATACTAGCTATTCAAAACGGTCTACTCCATTTATTAGAAGGTGTTTCTCAATAGCTTGCCTTAGTAAGATAGAAGGCGATCAAGTTCTGCTGAGGTGTGCAGGAAACAACCTTGGAAGGAAGCATCGAGTTTGAAGGCCTTTGTAGGTAGATTGAAGACATTTGTACTCTCTACTGTAGCGGTTGTTGTCTGGACTAAAGTTTCTCTATCCAAGCCATTTGTAGCACTCTCCATAAGGCACCTAAAAGAGGAAGACATAGTCTGCAAAACCCGGCAATCAAAGAAAAGTGGATGCCATTATCATCTCAAATTGGTATGTATTGAAGTGTGTACGAAATGCAAATTTTATAAGCAAATATATTTAAGTCTGAGAAAGAAGTCAATCTTTTGAGTATTATCTAAAATGGAGATCCCATTAGACAAGTATTCCGGTTCCAATTTTCATACTTGGAGAATGAAAATTCAAATGCAACTAATGAATAAAAATTTATGGGCAATAGTAAGTGGAAAAGAAAAAGCACCTACATATGCAAATAAGTTATTAGATTGGAGTAGTAGAGATGATAAAGCCAAGGCTATAATTGGTCTTGCTCTTTCGGACACTGAATTGCACCATATTGATTTGGATAAATCATCAGCCGAAATTTGGGATAATCTAAATAAATTGTTTGGAGCAAAAGCTGTTAATGCAAAATTTTCTCTAAAACTTCAATTATTTCGATTTAAGATGGAAGATGGAATCACAATGTCAAATCATATAAGTAACTTGCAGTCTCTCATTAGACAGCTAGCAGAGGTTAAGGTTACAGTAGATGATGATGATGCTAGGGCCATCCTATTAAATAGCTTGCCTTCAAAATACAACAATGTTGTTTTTACTCTCAGTCAAATATCTTCACAAACTCTAGAAGGTATGATTTCTGCTCTTCTATCAGAAGAGAAGAGAACAACAGAAGATTCAGAAGATGATCCTCAGGAGAAAGCATTATGTTCAAGAAACAATTACAAGAGATCAGAGAGAATCAAATGTTTTTATTGTAAGAAAAATGGTCACATAGCTTGGGATTGTAGAACTCGAGTGAGTGATGTTCTTAAAGGAAAGCTCAAAAATGAAGGAAATCTTGCTTGCATTGAAGATGATAAGGATCCACCATATATTGAGGATGAGGATCCACCAGATGGTGCTATTAATTTCTGTGGATATGCCCTTTAAGCAAGGTCATATTGGAGGCAGGCGGCATCGGAGGATGGAGGATTTTCTATCATCTCAAGTTAGCTTCTCACTTTGAGATGATGCTTTGCATGAGAAGCATTTTTGGTTTTGCTTGGTTTGTTTTTTCTTTGTTGATGCTGACAGAGCTGACAGATTTGAAGAATGTATGTTTTGTGAAGATTTTGTTTTGGAGACAGGTTTGGGGTTTGGTGTTGAGCTCAATATGGATTGTTGTCCAGCGAGCTTCAAAGAGTATATGATCTTGAATTATACCCTTTCGCGGTCACTAGACAACATGGCAGAGATCTGTCATATCTCTTAGGGGCCATTGTCAAATAATTCAAGACTCTGTGATTTGAGAGCTTGAGACTAAAAAGCTCAAGAACACAGCTCGAAGTGACGCCTCTCCAAGGGTAGACGAGACAGCATGATGGAGCCTCGCTTGGTTCAGGATTTGTTCTTTGGGAGAAGATCTTCTACAAAATATGTATTCATATTGTGTAATCAGCTTTGTTGAGTTTTTTTAGCATTCAAGGGGGGGTACCTTGGTACTATTGCAGGAACAATGTAATAAGGGGGGGAATGTTAGCGTTACTACATTGTTTAGTTGGTGTTGGTTATGCGGTTCATTCAGTTTCTCTCAGTTTGGTGTAACTATAATGCATTGTAACTATCAACTCTGTCCGCATATATACATGATGTATCTCCACTTTAGGAGAAAAGCATGAATAAAACTATTTTACTTTGTTTTAGGATTATCATTAAAATTTGACACATATTTACTTTATAAATTTTAAGTGAATTTATTTTATGTAAATTAATGAATGCAAAACCCTAACTAGGCTACTAGAAAAATAGACCCCAAATTTTTTAACTAACATTAACCTAGAAATAGTATTATCTACATCAATGGTCCATGATCTTACAATAGTTATAACTTTAGTGATTCATTATAATCTTCTCATGGAGTATGCAGTGAGATAACAATAGGGTTTAATGTTAGATCAAGTACTTGAACCAAGAAGCTTTGAGATTAATTATCCTATAGAAATCAAAGTTCTCATGGGAGGTATGATAGCCATACATCTTGTCAAGATTAATGGTCAACACAATCCCAATTTAACACTATACATATTGCCTCTTAAATGTACATGAGCCCTTCGATCATACAACTTTGACAAGATCTTGTGACCAATGTTTTAATGACGTCACAATCACTTCAAAAATAAGAGTTCACAAGTCTCACCATGGTAAGATTTTAACCAATGAGACCATAATGATGCAAACAACATTTAAGTAATGACCTAGGACACACCACTTAGGTAGACTCAACATAACTAATGAATGGTACAACAATGCACTAACAACATTATAATTGATCTTAGAAGACTATAAAGGTCATTGGATGCTCTAACATGTCATTTTGAATACACAGTTGACACAATCCCAAACATATAGGAATTGTGACACCATGGGAGGTTGTGAGAACCGTAAAATATTCTAGCTTAGTCATAGATCAAATGGATTCAATGTCTACTAACATAATTCTTACACATTAACTCATAGGACAACCATATCACTCTACATAATGATTTTTTCTTGGTCACTAATCACTTTGTGAGCATATGTGAAAGGGCTCTCGCCACAAGATGAAATAAATAAAAACTAGATAATGGAATATAAACAAGAACCTAGAAGATTTGGTACCTCCTATGGGATTATAGAGGTTGACACATTTCCAATTCCCGACATCATAATCCATCAGGTTTACTTACTCAATACGGTAAAAAGTAGAGGGTCCATCATAGTTAACATGGAGTACTATCAAAAAATATTGCAAGACTATTATAACATTCTCAAGGGAGTATCATGTAATTATGTGAAGTATTGGATCATGTTCTCATTGAACAGTTGGTGCATCACTAGTGTCTTAGAGCACTAATAACCCTTGTAGGTTGTTGCAAGCTAAACATAGCATTGCTAACAATATTAATTATTTGTGTGCATGGAAAATAGTTAAAATAATGGGACCTACCACAATCCATGTTGGACTCGGCTAACCAAAGGTGCACAAGGGCCCTAGAACATTTTATGGGACTTCCTAGGAGTTGTGCAAACTATAACATTAAGTGGGGATTGGATGGCTAGTACACTCTAGGACAAAGAGTATGTTTTGATAATAGCTATAAATGTGTAAGGAATTAGATTAAATGATATCGATAGCCATAGCTCTCCTCACAAATACCAAGCCTTGCAAACATAAAACACAAAAAAGGAACATATAGAAACATGAAATATTATCATTGCCCCATGGTTCCTTGGCATGAACCCAACAAGGAAAATGGAAGGGTAAGAAGCAACATAGAAAAAGGAGTAGAGGTTTAGCCTAAGCCTTCTGTAGGTGAGGATTGATGAAATAATTTAGTCAACTTTTTATTTGAATTTACAAGAAAGGTATTTAGGCTCAATCATTATTCATGCTTTAGTCCTTGAAATGAGACTATAATGACTCCCTAAAATTTTAATATTCACAACCATAATGATTAAGATCTTCCATTTGCTTTGATTTGAGACTTAGTCCATAAGCTCAAAATTAAGTTATGAAAAAGTACCATCATCCACTTAACACATAATAAACACTTTATTAAGAATATCAAATCATTAGTGATAAAGATTAGCAGGGCCAATATATTATCAACACTATAAATATTAACATAGAATCACACACAAACTTTCTCAATCTTCCAAGGAGCTCATATGTCTCCAAGAAAATTTTACACTAAATGGGATAATCATTAGCCATTCATGAATTGAATGCTGCAATATTTTGATTCCTCTCAAGGTGGAATACTAACTTAATTACATGTAGGAACCAAGGTTCCAAAAATAATTTCATGTTTACCTTGTCTAGCTAGTAGATTCAATATTCTTAACATGCAAGTGAGTATTATCAATTTTTATGTACAAGAATATTAAGATTATCCATTTTTCCTCCCAATAAAATGACCTTATGAAAATCTCCAAAACGCTTCAATATTAGTATTAATGTGCATTCCCCTTTGTTCCAACAATAATTAAATTAGGGTAAATTTAGGAGTTCACTATGAAGAATGCATATATTATAAAAATATCATAATCCTTCAAATTAAATAATTTATAAAACTAGATAGAATTCTCTTAACTTCAATCACCATAGCATCAAGGTTTCTAAACTTCTAGGGATAACTCAAGAATCTAGTGTTTTGTTCCAATTGGCAACCCTCACAATGGGTATTGAACTTCACAAGAGAATGGGTAATGTGCATGAAAATTAGCAAGCTTCTATAACCATCTTGATAGTCCTAAATATTCATTAATCAAGACATTACCAATGGCCTTTAATACCCCACCTATTCAAACAATGTGATATTCTACTACTCATCCAATCCAAGTCTCTTCATATTGGCTTAACCAACTCATACATGAATAAGCATCCATTAACATGGACACAAGTTCTAACATATAAGTCAAAAATTCAATCACATATTAGTCTAGGATGGCTACTGCCACTATAATAGGCTAAATCCTATTGAACATAAACCACCTTGATGTCAAGGAAGCACTATCCAATTATTCACTAAGATAGCCATTACTCTTAGCAACACCTTGCAAGTAAGGCAACACTATCCATGTATTCATTGATACAACTAATAATCCTTCCAACCAAGATGACCATCATCTAGTTTAATCATAGATGATCACATATTGCTCCAATATCCATTATGGTGGCTTATACAAATCAGTAAGGCCTCAAATTCATAGACTCATTCTTGTCACTAACTCGCATGCATTTAGTACAAGACCAAAACCTACTTAAACAAAAAGATTAAAACTTGGACTCATAGCAAGAGACTCACCAAATTCACGATCACACAAAAAACTTATCCCTTGATACACAAATATGGTGATAACACAATAGAAAATCACACACACAGTGTACATACATAGAAAATTTATTTGTAGGATAACAACACCTAGCTTCTGTATTAAAGCATATCCATCATATTTTATCAACACTTATATCTTGCTAGAGATTATAGTTTCTCAAGGCTTCCTTCTTCTTAGATGCTACTTATATAGTCCAACTCATATCTATACTTGCAAGTTTAGTAGCCTTCAACAAGGATCCTTTCGCTATGTATGCACTCTTTAAATCTTTCCCTTGTCAAACCTTATCACTCGATCAAGGTGCTTCATTATCATTTTAGAATGATCATTTAGATTGTTTTCAATGTTAGGGGATTATTTCATTTCTAAGACTCCCCATGGCATGTAAATCTTTGGCTTCATCTGATTGGTCATTTTCTTGGTAGTATAATTTAGTAAGTGGTGTTAATTCTAAACATGCACACAATTGTCTCTAGGCTCATTTACTATTGTGCATTATCCTTGGGCTTGATTCAACATTGTTTATTTCAATTAGATGGATCATGTTTTTCATGAATCTCAACACTTGTTATTTCTATATCCAACATGTGCATGTAGCATTTTCCTCTTGTTCTCTTCCTCCTACACCATAACTCACACACCTAGAAAGATCTTCCTCAAAAACCAAATACCCCAAGTTTGATTTCATTATCCCATCTATGTCACTAATCACTTGAACACTTGGTAGATTTTTTAAAACATCATTAATACATTATGTATGGTTGATCCACTCAAATATTAATTTAGAAATAATTTTCTTTTTAACGGAACATGCTATCCATTTCTATTATGAGAGGATTTTAGTATGAAATGTTTAATCCAAATCGAGGATTACAATGCTCAATTTAATGTTTGTAACTTATTTTAACAAGTCCCTAACATTAAAACCATTCTCTAGCATTCATATTAATCTTTAACAAAACATATGACGTTAGTTATAAGGTCTTCCAAAATCCCTTCTATTAATAAACCCTTTACAAGTTTAGGAACAAAAGGGGTGTTACAATTTATGAGCCATCCCCAAATTTTAAAAAAATGTCCCTAAAATTGCATATCCACATCTTTTCATTCCTATGTCCAATAATTCCCCATTTCTAAGAAATACTCTATAAAAAATTGTGTGGTAATTTTTATCATCAATGTTCAAATCACACTCCATAATCCATCATTAGGAAGATGATAGATCTTATATTAGTTTGAAAAACCCCAAGAAACATAAAAATTCTATCAAAGAATAGATATATGAGAAGGACATTTTGAAGGCCAAAAATTGGAAAGCTTATTGAAATAATCAATGTAAGTTTTAAATACTATTATCATAAGTATGAAATTATCCTTGTTATTTTAGTAATATTAGTGATATAGTTTAATACTTCATATAACATATGTTGTGGGTCAAATTATAATGATACAATAAAGATACAAAAATCATTTAGAGAAAATTGTGATAACAATGTTATAATAAGATTACAGAGTAAAAATAAAATGTGATATAAATATTACAAATAAATAAATAAAATTATTGTTAAACAATATAGAAATATCTTATTGTAAAAGGAATATAACAATGTAAGAAAGAAGAAGAGGAAATATACCATAATAGTAGTAATAATAAGATACAAATATTAAACCAAAAGTTGTGGTTGCTATTTCAACTGGTATGAGTGTGGTAGTCACTCAGAGTCATTTGTTATCATTTAAATTTGATGCACAAAAAAGTTTAGTTGGTGCAAAGAGGCCATGGGCCTCATTTATTCTAAAGCTTGATTTATTATTTCAATTTTTTCTTATGCTCTTGCAAGGTGTTTGACAAGTGGGAGAATATTGGTAAAATGTCTCAATCTTGCTTTTTCCATATTTGTATTTAATTATATCTTGACAATTTGTAATTATCACTTAGTTGTCATGAAAGTTGCTAAAAGCAACTATGATAACTTGTAAGGTGTTTTTTAGTAATCAGATTAGAACTTGAGCATGAGAAAATAGAAAGGCAAATGGGAACTTGGACAAGATAAGGAATATCTTTTAGTTTGCATGTACACATTAAAAAGGTGGATAAAATCACAAGTTGGAAGAGGAAGTTTATTATTTAATTCCTCTTGATTAGGTGTTGTGATTTTTGCATATAGCATATGTTTTGAGAAACCATTCATAATTTGTGGTTTTTCTCATTGCTATATATTAAGTAAGGAGATATAAGTTTTAAGGAAGTAAGTTGTTGAAGTAATGAAGTGTTGCAGAAATTCTGAGAGTAGTTGTATTGATGTAACTCATTTGGAGGATTAATACAAGATAAGGATCTCTTTGGGTATGGATTTTTTCTTGCCAAGGTTACTCCATGTAAATATTGAGCTATGGTTTGCGTCTATTTTCTATAATCATTTTCTTGTTCATCGATGATCTATCACTTCTTGATTTACCTATCGGTCAAGGAAGCTTCTCTAATGGTATGCCTCTAGGAATCTCTGGTACTTTCAATTTCATGATCGTATTCTAGGTTGAACACAATATTCTTATGCATCCATTTCATATGTTAGGTGTAGCTGGCGTATTCGGCGGCTCTCTATTTAGTGCTATGCATGGTTCCTTGGTAACTTCGAGTTTGATCAGGGAAACTACCAAAAATGAGTCTGCTAATGCAAGTTACAAATTTGGTCAGGAAGAAGAAACCTACAATATTGTAGCTGCTCACAGTTATTTCGGCCGATTGATCTTCCAATATGCTAGTTTCAATAACTCCTGTTCTCTACATTTCTTTTAGCTGCTTGGCCAGTAGTAGGTATCTGGTTTACTGCTCTGGGCATCAGCACTATGGCTTTCAACTTAAATGGATTCAATTTCAACCAATCTGTTGTTGACAGTCAAGGTTGTGTAATTAACACTATCTATTTACTTTGATGGTTAAAATATTCAATACATTTTCACTGTAAAGTTTTATCCTATTTTCTACGCATTAAAGCTTCCATCTGATCAAATGAATTTATATTCGAATGACAAATAATAATGAATCCATTGCTGGTTGAGGTACCTACTTTGGCTTCCCTCTCAGAGAAACATGTAGTGACTTTTAAATAACACTTTAGCTTAGGTAAAAATTTTAAGACAGTGATGTGCAAAGTTTGGTTTACGCTATCAAGTTTCTGGTTTAAATATTTTCATTTTTAATTATTGAAATCCATATCCAATCCAATTTTGCTCGTTCATTGGAAGAGACTAGAGATGAGCACAAAACGAGTCATACGTGCCCCTTGCCCGTTCGTTTTATATGTGAAAAGACATTTAAAGACACTTTGTTTGTTACACGGCTTCGACTCATTTAAATTCTACAAATAGATTTGTATTTTGAAAATAATAGGTAGAAAGAATAACTAAATCAAATATTTGTATATTGAAAATAATAGGCGTAAAGAATAAGAATACCGACCCACTAGAGGGGAGATTAACTAAGCAAGTTAGGTATCAAGTTTTAGGTTGGGGGGTCAATGGTGTCCTAATTAGTTGAAGAGGAATGTTAGGCTTGTGAATTTTCATCATGCCATAAAATGTAGGGGTGATTTCTTTATTGGACATAAATTGTTTCTTAGTGATATCATCAAAGGAAGAAGGAGCAATGGCTTTTTAAACCTTTTTCATGATCTTTGAGGTTGGATTAAGGGTTAGGGTTGTACATCTTCTTCTATTGGTCAAGTGGTCAAGTATTTGGAGACCGTCTTTTTTTTTAGGTGACAATAGCATTACCGTTGTTAGCATTAACAATGACAATGTTTTTATTTCTCGTTGGTCTCTTGAAAATGACAAATTTAGCTTTGTAAATGTTACACTTAGGAGTTTTGGAATGTTGCATAATTAGTGTACAAATCTTGTCTAAACTCATTAGCCATATCATCAAGTAAGAATCTCATTGACATTTTCAATTTCAATTTAAAAGTCTACACAAAATAAATATAGTTGTTGGGGGCAATAGCAAAGCTTAAACCCTTTACAAGAAAATTACTACATAGTTAGATCACAACGCTCTCAACTAAAAATATATTGATTCTTGTTATAAATTATTTGAGCGATGAAGATTTCATGGACTTAGAAGACCCAAGTTTTATTTCCAAACGTTTTAATTATGTGTAATAAGTTGATGAGGATAAGACTTGTTTGATTAGAAATAATTATGTATTTATAAGTTCAGTCATCATGATGTAAGACGATTCGATGAGGATAAGAGTTACATATAGAAAATTAATTTGCTGTGATGGAAATAATTATGTATTTGAAACCCGGCGCAGGACACGTTCAACTAGTTCATCGGGCAAAGGGCTAATCCGCCACTTTGGGCAGTGGCTACATTCCTCCGGATATACTCATCTCCGAAGTGCTGCCTCATATCAAGACCTCCCCAAAATATGGAGGAGTCATGCTGTGGTCCACGTTCTGGGACGAGAAAACCCGTTATAGCTCAACGCATCTCTGCTCTCGTGTACGGTTGGGATGACTGTGATGGTCCGCTTTGTGCTGAGGAGATGTTTCATTTATTCCTACATTTACTTTTATGGTTGATCGTCTGACATTCTGCAGGTGCCGTCCTTTCATTTTTCAAATAAGGGTTGCTGCTCGGGACAGATCGGGTGATGTTAAATGTCCCGTCTGCAAAGGGAAAGATTGCGAATCCCCTCACACATTATGGCCATTTATAGTTTTAGTCGTGCCAAATCTGCCCGGATCCAGTGCTATCTCTGACGGCGCAACGGCTTAATAGTTTAGTTTTACTCCTATTCTTAAAGGACACGCAGACCTTTTCCTCATGGCTGCGTATTCTTTTCGGGCTCTGTGCCGTTGAGATTTGTGTCATATTTTTCCTCCGCCAGCGCTCAGTTCCTTTCATTAAACCTCTCTCTCTTTTTTTTTTCTCTGTTTCCTCTCAAGCTTTCGGCTCTGGTGTTTGTTGATGGCGGATACGCGTTTAAACCAGCGGTTGTTCTTTCCCTCTCTTGACTGGGAACCGGAGATACGGGGGCGTGTGAAGGCTTTGGATCTCATGACTCTGATAGATTCCGACTGCACTCTTACTCAGTTTGCAGTCCGAAACATCGTGGGACACGCGTGGATCAGAGGTTTCGAGGGGCGCATTTTAAACTTCTCTGATATTGTATCACAACTCCTTTCAAATATAATGGATCTTGTCATGGACGGTGATTATGTTCACTCCCTTGCGGCAGGCTTGTTCTTTAAAAACATCTACACTGTGGAAAGATGGGAGGCGGCAGTGTCTCTTTATAAAATGGAACAAGGTGACGCCCTTATTGGTGGGCTTTTTAACCTCACTTCTCTTCGCAACTCCCCCCCTCAGCAGGCGATTTACAGGGCTTTGCAGTCCAGTTTAAGATCTCTGTGCAGCGCAGAGATAGATGATGCACTGCGGGCTTTTAGTTTCTCTTTCTCCAAAAAATGGTCTGAGCGCATTAAGGATGTCTTTACTGCTGTTCGTTTTCTTCGGATTCACGCCTCTGATCTCGCTCCAGGGATGCCCTTGTATGCTTTGTCAGAGGTGGCGGAGAGCGATCAAAGTGCGGTCTCAGTGGACCTGGATGAACGGAATTTGCCAGTCGTCCCATCAGCGGCATAAGACTGTCTGCTGTGGCGTAGGTTCTCCTCTTTTCTGCTCGGGTGGTCTGGTGGTTTGTTTCGATGGTGCTCGTGTGTTTGGCTCGGTTTCCTTTTTGGTTGTTGGGGGTGGTTTGGTTTTCCTCTGTGTTGGCGGGGTGGCTGGGTTGGTGTCCCTGTTTTGCATTGCCCGGCGGCGCGGTTTCGGTCTTGGTGGTGCTCGGTTGATGGGTCTTGCTTTGTTGGCTGGGGTGGTTCTTTGATGGTGAATTTCTGTTTGGGTTAGACGTGCTTGACGGTAGTTTCTACTGCTGTTTTTGTGTTTCTCTTCATGTTTTATCTGGCCTTGACAGGACCTGCTTGTAATTTTTAGTTTTTATGTTAATCTTATGCCTGCTACACTTCATGTAATTTCTTACCTTTTAATTCCATGGTGCTCCGTCACCTTTTTCTGTTGAAAAAAAAAAAAAAAAATTAAAGCTTCCATAATATCAAGCCCATCCCTCATTGAGGTGCTTACTTTGGCCTCTCTCTCAGAATGAAAAGTGTAGTAACGTTTAAATAACACCTGAGCTTATGTAATGCTTAGCCTGTTTTTCTTCAACTCTCTATGAGTGGAGCTAAGATATGTAATAAATTTATAAAATAATGGTGCTAAGAGATTGTAAGATTGGCACGGGCATATAATGGTGCTGTATGTTCCCCCATGGCCAGTGTCATTTTTGTTCTCTTGGGTTCCAATAATCAATTTGTATGTGAGCTTTAATGTTTCGTATTCAAGATATATCTATATATGCATGTCCCCTTGTTGCACTTAGGTTTGATTATATTCTATTAGCTATTACCAACATGTATGGTGTGAAGTGTGTGTATTTGTTCTTCATGAACCCCATGTTTCATAATGTAAGGCTTGCATATAGTCGTTAACTATTCACAAATTGTAAATCGAGTAATCTAGATTCTACCTAGCCTCTCATATTCAAAATTATGTGTCTTATTCACAAATTGTAAATCGAGTAAATTACATTCTACGTAGCCTCTCATATTCAAAATTATGTCTTATGCCCAAATCTCACCGTGAACTTGATTATGTCATTTTTCAAAATTATGTGTCTTATTCACAAATTGTAAATCGAGTAAATTACATTCTACATAGCCTCTCATATTCAAAATTATGTCTTATGCCCAAATCTCACCATGAACTTGATTATGTCATTTAAATCGTATAACGTGGAGTCTCTCAAACTCATGTGTTTATTAATGAGTTATTGAGTTTTTTGTTTTATATCACTGAACTTGTTATTGTATCTACATGACCATTGCTTACTTGTCACTTGTACCTCAAATTTGATGAACTTGAAAGTCCATCCATAAGGCAATCCCATGTTTTTTTCTAATTTAATGTGACTTCTCTTGTAGAGTTAAACATAGTTATTACCTAAATTATGTTTAGTTATCGTCTCAGTTTCCATTCTGCATCCTCTCATGGGATGTCACACAATATAAAAATTAGTTAGACTTAAATATTGACTTTTCTTTCATAATTGCATACCTATGCATAAAGTTAGATCCTATAAAAATTAAAATTAAAACCTAGACGTGTCATGATTTCAAACTATATTTTTTAGGAATAATATTTGATTTGTTTCAATAAATAGGTTATAAATGAGGATTATTTGAGCTCATGTTAAAGACACATGCTCCATGCTCGAGTATCTAGAATGCTCCATGCTTGAGTATCTAGAAATTGAAGGGAAAATTATCAAGATAACTTTCTAGCATGTGGCTTAATACATAGGCTTGTCTCAAATCTTTAGGATGCAATTTTAATATGATTATTTCACATGGATCCATTGTATTAATTAAATTATGTACTTTCTCTTCAAGAAGCACATGAACATTTTATAGGAAGCTAATGTAGCATGTAAGGAAAGATTTTGTACTTTTTGAAAATAGGAAAGATATGGTTAATGGTGGATGTCTCGTGAAATCAGAGGCACCTAAAATGAAATAAATAATGTGTAAGTTGAGGGAGGCACCTACATGAGTAAATGGGAATTTAAGAAATAAGAAAGCAAACAAATGGAGAAGATAGGGGAAAAAACCCAATAGGTGAGATAGTTCCAATGGTTGAGATAGTATATGTGCATTTAAGGCCCAATATTTTTTGAAGTTTAGTACTAGTAGTTGTGACTTTAAGGTTGTTAGTGTTACTATAAGTACTAATAATTGAATGAAATGTGCCCTTTAGATTTAAAAAACAATCAATCATGCGATGCCACATCAACCCACAAACAAAACATGACTAAATGCACACCTATTGGCCAACCCTTTTTTGGGGGAACTATTTGACACCTCAACAAAAAACATGTTGATGTGGCATCATATTTGATGATGTGGCCCTAAAACCTTAGTTATAAGTACGGGTGTTGCCAAGTAAGCTACTGTAAAAAATTTGGAGTGATTCGAAATTTCCACGTATGATTTTGAGAGGCGTGAAGTTAGGGTGCACTGCTACTAGGACCTCTCCCCTAGACATAGATACCTAGAATGAAATAAAAATGTTGATATGGTAGGTACATATGGAGAGATAAAGGTATATTTAAAAGAGAGGTTAATGTATCTTAAGGGAGACATTCCTATTTAAGAGGAGTGGAGATGTGTAGGTAGGTGTATGGATAGGAAGTCAAGACTTGATTTTAATAAAGATACAAATAGATAATTATTAGATGGAAGTAGGGACCCACATGGTAATGCACATGAACAAAACAATGACAAGATGGAAAATAGATGCCTACATAGCAAATTGGGAATTAATGGACATAGAGAGAGGTGTATGGGTCAAGGTATTTTGATTAAAATCATATAGACAACTTTCCATAAAAGTACAAGACATGCTTACATAGGTTCCATGTAGTTAGGAGGATGTAATTTTGTTAATAGACATGGGTAGGTGCCTATATAGCTTGATAGAGTTGCATTAAAAATGAAGATTTACATATCCTAAAAGATAAATTCTTATTTAATGAAGAAGATATGCCAAGATATGAGAAGATTTATTTATGAAAATAATACATATGTAGATATGGGAGTTAATAGATAAAGGGGTTTTTTATGTATAAAAGGACATGGGCTCATAGAGAAGAGGTTGTTGTTATTTTCTCCTTCTTTGTTGAGATGGACCAATAGGATTTTTTAAAAAGGCCCTTCATAGCTTGACACCTTACCTACTAATCTCTTACTCACTCTCTCACTCACTCACACACACTCACTCTCACACTCTCTTTCTCTCTCTCTCATATATATATATATATATAGAGAGAGAGAGAGAGAGTCTACCTTGAATAAAATAGTTATTATAATTAATAGTATGCAATATTTATGTAAATGGATTATCAAAAAGGGTTAAATAGTAAATGCCATTTAGATTGAAATCTATGATAGGTGTTGGATGATGGTTTGTTAATATTATAGAAATATCAACAATGCTTAGGTAAATGCTTTGGAATTAGGGTAAAAGCACAAAGTTGTGTCACGCTTTCAACCAACTTATCAACACAAGTGAATTTAAGTATTTCTAACTAAAAAATTAATTTTGGTCAAACATATGATTTTGTAAGATTTATTATAGCTAAATTATATATGTCCACAACTTTTCCAACTAAAATTGTTGGCTAAGTGCATATGTAGCACCACAATGAGGCCAATTTACTAAAAAAATAAAATTATTTGAAAAACTTGGTATTTCAACTTCTACTCGTGTAAATAACATTTTTTTAAAAATATAAAATTTCTCTTTTGTAGATCTATATGTTTAGTTTTCAAATATATATATATATATATATATATATATATATATATATATATAGTCTAATTATTATTTATATCTTCCTTTTTATTTTTACTAAAAGTAGGTTATCAACACAAAACATTAGGTCGATTACCATGTCAATGAAAAATAGTAAAACTTATTAAAAAAATTGAAAAAAATATCATGCCCTAGATAAAAGAATCTATATCAAGATGGTATAATTTTCCATACCCTAAAGTTTCAAGTTATAAATACACAAAAAAAAATTGAAGAAAAAAAAACTAAAATTTACTTTATAAAGATTGACGTCTCATGTAACATCATTTTTCAGCATTTTATCAGCAAATAAATTATAGTGTCAATTTATTAAAAAATATATTCAAATAATTTTTTAATTTTTTTTAAATACAAGCATAAAATATAATAAAAAATAAATATTTTATTAGTTTACATCATTTCAAAATTCAAAACATATACGTCACTTTTTAGTGATTCAAGTTTAAAAGTTGGACCAATGTTGGTCGTTTCCTTTGTACTTTTTAGTCATTGATTTATTTGTCATCCTTAATCACTTTCATGATTATGGATTTGATCTTGCAAGTGTCGATATGGTCTAGCTCATGGATTTGATCTTGCTTATAGATCCAATTGAGCTATAAGTTCTTAGATTGTCACTTTTTGTTCACCTCATTGTTCTCAGTATTTCTAGACTTAAAAAATTGTTTGTGTTGCTTGGTAGTTTGCACATAGCAGCGATAATTATTAACTTGTGTCAAACCATGTTGTTGTTATATGAAGCCTAATCAGACTCAGAGGTTAAATTTTCCCTACTTTTATCGGTGCAATTTCCCCCCAAATCATTTAACGGGGTCAAGGGGCAGCGCCCCTAGTGCACTCCCTGTCACGATACAGGGTAGGGTCGAGGGGCAATGCCACTGTGGGGGCTCGGGGGAAATGCCCCCAAAGCCTCACATGATTTTTAATTATTTTATTAAGGCATCGAGAGTTATTTTTCTATTGGACGACATAAAAACCCATATTTTTTGTAACCGACATAAGGCTCAATAAAAGTGGCTAAGGGTTAGGTTTCTCAATAGAATTGTGCCATTAATCATGTGAGAGCCAAAGATTTGAAAGCTAGAACAGAAAAAAACTTCTATTCATCAACTCTACTGCTACAATGAGAGAAAACTCTCTTATATCCAAGAAAACAAAAAAATTTAAAAATTACCTTTTTTGGCAGATATCGACAATTGTCAAATTTTGCCATTTTAGGTAATTTTACAATCATATCTTGAGAACCTAGTTTTTTTCCAAAAGCTTCCTAAAACTAAGGTAGAACAAAATGCCAACTAATATTCTAAATTTGAAACATGAGTTTCGAGTTATTACAAAAGCAACTTTTTGAAAATCTAGAAAAAAACACTAAATTGCCATTTTGAGGGCCAAGATGAAAGTTTCAAGCCCCAAAAAGGTGCCAAAATGGGGTCCAACCCACTAAAGTGGTTGGGAAACCACTTGCCACCTCATAACGCATCCACCTGTAAAATCTCGTAGAAAACCCGCATCCAAGTCAAAAATTATGACCTCTGGAAGTCCCTGCATCAGTTTTTTTGTTGATGTATTGTAGCATTTTGCAGTGGTATTAAGTTGCAAGGATTGCCGGTTGTAATCGGTTTGATTTACTAGATAATAATATTGGACTCTCTGTTGGTGGATGTAGCCCGAGTTTGGGTGAACCATGTTAAAAACTTGTCTTTCACTGTTATTATTTCTATGTATTTTCATTCCTCTATTTAATCTTTATTTGCATTTAATTGATATCTTCTGTTGGCTAACCCTAACACATGTTAGGATATTTGATTCAATGAATACATAAAAGCTCTGGGATAATGTTATGAGCCCCAAATTAAGATTTGAAGTTTAAAAGGAAAGGGATTATTTTCATGAGTGTAGAAGCAATCAAGATTAATTTTGTACTCATGTTTTTTATTCCTCTTTCTAGGTTCCTTTGAAAGCCTTGTATTTAAAAGTTGAAAATATGCTACTGATGAGCATCAAGGATTTCATCGTATTGGTTGGGAATTCTATTGTCCTCCCCATGATATTGATGGTTCGGGATTTCTTTCAATATGTCATCAAGGTATTGTTTTATTTGCTAAATGGATTATCAAGGCCTTAGAAGGGAATGATGTCTAGAAATATTGCTAAATGGATTATCAAGCATTGTATCCTTTTTGGTGTGCCTTTAGGGATTCCAACTTGGAAAGGCCTTGATTTTTGTACTCTCCTCACCATGAGATAACTTGTCTAAATTCAAGGTACATTCATTATTAAGAGCATTTGGAAAGCTTGGGAGTTTGTTAAGCCCTGGATTCTCTAGGAAAGAAATGACATCTGTAATGGCCTTTCAATCAATCAATAGTTTATTTGGTTGTACTTGGTTCTCTCTAGACAAGACCATCCTTTGGTTAAAGTTCCTTGGCTTCATGCTTTGAAATTTTTCAAATGATGGATTAAATGTCTTTCTAATCTTATTAATAGAGCTACCAAGAATTTTCTTTCTTGGCAAAAGGTCAAGAAAAAATTTAGGCTATCCAATCAAAATCAGGAGACTTTCTAAACTATTATTGATGTCATTCCTCCTCACAAGGTTCACAAAATTAGGGTGAGGTCTTTCAAGCCCTAGTTGAAAGATTGAAAATGGTATCTTGACACACCATTTTGTAATTACCAACCTCATGAAGGATATTTGTGTCATTTGCCTCAACTCCCAATGGTAGAATACTTAAACCACTGCTAGTAGCTTGAGTCTACTCTTGGAACTTGGCACTGCTAATTCCAGTCTAACTAGTCAACCATTCTTGAGCCTAAGTTGTCTCACTTTGCATGGTAGATTCTCAACCAAGGTCTTCTACTTGGTTCTTACTTATCTCATTTGGTAATTCTTAACCCTCATTGACCATTCTATGGATAGTTTGAGACTCTAAAGAATCTCTTTTGGTTTTTCACTAGAACTCAAGAAGTTTGGAATTGGATTCGTGATTTTTTTAGCCTTTTAGCCTCATCCCTTCTTATGGAATGTGGTTTTACTTACATATTTTCCTTGTCTCCTATTAAAATATACCTAGATTGGCATGCTTTCAGGGTGAAAATTCTCTTCAATACCTAGAAAGATAGAAATTCAACCATCTTTTCATATTGTTTGACTAATATTCATTTCTCTTTGTAGAAATATAAAATTAACCACATCCTAACAACACATCACAATTATACTTTTGAAACCATCCTAACCACATTTGCATCCTTCATCATCAAATTAATTAAATAAATTATATTTATTTAATTAACCTAATTTCCCACATCTCTCTCCACTAATTACTTAAATAATTTCATTATTTGATTAATTTAGTCTAAAATCTTAAATCCTAGTCTAATCCCCCCATTTATCCTAATCAAATCCCATCCTATGTATTATCCACAAATAAATGAGTTAAAAATTCAACTAGTCAGATGACCAACTAAAGGTTGTCTAGATTCATTGAACCTAGACACTATTACAAAAGTCAAACTAATGTTGCATCTCCACCATCCATTTCCATACTATATCTTTTAATCCTATCCATTCACATAAGGATAAGCCCTAGAAGCTTCCATCCTTGCCCTAAACTACTCTCACTCAATCTCAACCATTCATTCATCTTTAATCTCAACCATTCATCCTTTTAGCTTTCCCTAGAAGCTTCTAACCTTGCCCCAATTTATCTCATTCAATCATAGCCCTCCATTCTAATCAAATCTCAACCATCCATCCTATCATCCAAACATCTATAAATCAACTCTCACCTTCAATCAAAAGATAAAAAGGATCAAGAATAATCTATAGGTACATGCTACAAAAATATTGCACAACCTTGCAATAACTACATTAATCACACATCAAGGAGCACATCCCTACAACAAGGAAGGTATAATGTTTCATTTCTATTAAGAATTTGTTATATGTTTCATTCCTTCCCTATGCTCTATCTCAGATATTCATAGGTTTGGAATAGGGATCTTAGATTTGCATTAGTTGATCCTATTATTTTGATTCCAAATCTAGGGTATACACTCTTTATACACTAAAGCTATGATTTTCTCTAATGTCCTTGTGTAGATTTAAGTGAAAACTAGTAAGGTTGCACTTGAAGTGGTGCATCTGCAGGAGCTTGTTGATCACTAAGTTAATGTCCCTTGCATTATTGCTAGAGTTCTACCTCCTTCCTCTTCCCTTCCTTGAGGGTACCAACGTGGTTTTAACCAATCTACTAGACATGGTCAAGGATCTCAATCTCGTGGCTCTCAACCTTTAGGGTTTAGAAATAGTGCATCTTGTGGCTAGTCTCAGCCTTCTCAGTTTCCTTTTGCCTCTTCCCATGGGTTTGGTTCTCCTAGTTGGCCAGATTTTAGCAAGTTTCCTCTCCTAAAGCATACAATTTCTTTTGTTCATGCTTAGCAACCTACAAATGACTCCCCAAAGGAAGAGGACACTCTCACTAGTTGGGAGCCTATTGATGATAGTTTAGTTCTTAGTGATGTTTGGGGAAAACTAGATGATAAAGACCCCCCTCATACCAATGTTGCTTTAGCTTCTTAGTAGCTTGTTTATTTTGTGATGTTTGGGATTGGCCCCATTTCAGACTTCTTTCTTTATTTTGGATCATGTCCCCTATAGACTTTGAAGGCACATGTCTTTTTACTGCCTACCTTTTCTTGTGAATATTGTATTATTATCTAACAAAGACTTTATTCATTGAAAAATGAATGACTTTGTAACTATAGAACTAATATAACACAACAAATAGGTAAAACTAAGGATTAAGAAAAGTCCATGGGAATGTGAAAATGGGAATGTATAAGTCTTGTGTTGTGTTCTCCCTCTTAACTAAAAATGAACCATTTGTATGCTTGTTATTTCATAAAGACTAACTGAACCAAAATGAGTCCTTACTGAATGTTAAAAGTGTGAGATATACATTTTTCACCATTACATTTTTCTCCCACTTTGACTTATATGAAAACTAGCATAGAAAGGATATAGATATGGATGAAGATTCTACATTGGTATTTGTTCTCTTGAAGTGAGTTCTCCATCTTGGAAACCTATAAAAAAGGAAACTATTTCAATTAGTAGAGTTACATAGGAATTTAAAATAAGAATATGTTGTTTAAAATTAAAATCAAAACACAAAAAGTAAAGGGGTAAGAAATATTCAACTTGTGGTAGAACAAAGATAGTGCCTATGGTAGCATACCAATAGATACCATGCACTCAGGATTTTGTGTGAACTCAAGTCATATCTTAGTCTTGATTAGGCCCTTGTAGTGTTTGGGGAGGAGAGGAAAATGCACCCTTCCTTGGTCATTTGGTTGGGAAGATGCCATTTTCTTTTCTTGTGCTCTTGTGATAACGAGCATACAAAAAGAAAATGACCTACGTTATGGAATGAAAGTGATGGTAGGATCAAATGCTTTGGGGGATGGGTTGATTTTGGATGAAAGTGGTGATTATTATCAAATGATTAGAGGATTAGATATGGGGTGGAAGAGATGGTAGGATCAAATGTCTGGAGTTTGGAAAGTTGTCTATGAGATGGTAAAAGATGATATGGATTTGGATATGGATTGACTTGGATGAATGTTTAGATTTGGAAATTGGATATGTTTTAGATTTGGACCAAAATAATGACAAAAGGATGGCCAAGAAGGCTTTTGGAAAGATAGGATATGGATATGGGATGGAACCAAAAGTGGTTCAAGTTTTCACCAAGATCTTTTGTTGTTGAAAATGATAATATCCCCTTTAGTAGTTAGGGTTGACAAATGCCTAAGCAATAAAAGGAATAGGGATAATCTTCTTCTACTTGGGGTAGACAAGATCCCAAGAAAAATAAGATGGGATAAGGATCTAATAACTCAAGAGTAGTCAAAGCTCCTAAGTTGATTGACCCTTGGGATGACTTGACACTTTACTTGAGGGAGACAAATTTTTCAAGCAAAATGCAAGTGATGAATGGATAAAAAGATCTAGGCTAGGCTTTAGCAATTTTGACTTTGGATTGATTGGATGTGATTGATGTTATGGCTAGATTGATGTTTGGATTGATGAAAAGGTTAGGTCCAAGATAAATGATCCAAATCTAATTTCATGAGTAAGGAGGATGAAAATGGTTGGGGATATTTTGATTATGGATGAAAAAGGACAAATGTTGGTTGATAAAAAAGGGGGGTGATACGTTCCAAATCCAAATTTATGAAGGTGACAATGGCTGGGGAATATTTTGATTATGGATGAAAAAGGACAAATGTTGGTTGATAAAAAGGGGGTTGATAAGTTCCAAAACCAAATTGATGAAGGTGACAATGGTTGGGGAATATTTTTATTATGGATGAAAAAGGACAAATGTTGGTTAATAAAAAGAGGGTCGATGGGTTCCAAAACCAAATTTATGAAGGTGACAATGGTTGGGGAATATTTTGGTTATGGATGAAAAAGGACAAATGTTGGTTGATAAAAAGGGGGTTGATGGGTTCCAAAATCAAATTGATGAAGGTGACAAAATGTTGGTTGATAAAAGTGGTATGAACATGATTTAGTGAAGGATCAAGGTCTCAAGGTGCAATCTCAAGATGAGATAGGGATAAAGAAAAAAGGGATGGTATGAGGGGTTACAGTTTTTGGTATGGGATGGAAAAATGGAGAAGTTTAAGTGGATGAACCCAGGTCAGATCTAAAGTTTGCCAGTTGGAGATAATCTAAATTTTTAATTTGGCAGAAATTAGATTTGGCTATCTAAGTTCATAGCTAAAAGCACTGACATGCCCAACAAAAGTGTTGACATGCATAGAAAAAATACTGATAGGCCCAGCAAAGGCGCTGACAGGTTAAGCAAAGGCACTGACAAGATTAGCAAAGATGCTAATAGGACTAAGTGAAGGCACTAACAGAACTAGCAGAGGTGCTGACGGAACTAGCAAAGGCACTGGCAAATTCTACACAGGTGCTAATCTGTAAATTTGTCTGATGTTTAATGGATTTTGACAAGAGATTAAACAAGCAATAGACACAATGGTTGATAGTGACTTACCAGGTGATTGGTGTGAATTTCTTCATAGCTAAAAGTGGCTTATACTGGTATTGCACAAGAATACATGCCAAACACTCCAACAAGCCTAAAAATTATTTAAGTCAAAGTGATTTCTTAATGTGGGCCCACACTCAATTCCTCTTAGTGCTCCTACTTACTAGGAACACCTTTTAGGGGGAGTGGCTAGGGATAAAGGAATTGCACCAAGTATCCCTCTTTCCTTGGAGGTTTTTACACCTTACCCAAGGAAGAATTCTATATCCCCACTATGAGGAACATGGTGAGTAATCTTCAGGCTTGATCAGCTTAACCCTGCACCACACTAATAAATCAGTCAAAGGTCTTACCTAGGCTTGACAAGGCTTCTAGGGGCATCCTCGAGATACACAAGGTACAATGAGGTACAATTCTATGAACAAGATTCCAAGCATCTCGCCACAAACTTGTTGCACTTGTGTTGTCATTGATGTCAACAGTGTGAGGTTTAGGAGAATTGTCAACAGTGTTGTAATGAAGAAAGTGAACAAGAGGTAATCTCAAAGGAAGTCTGTGGCAATGTGATCAAAGAAGAAGACAAAGAAGATGCATTCAATAATTTGTGATGAGAAGGGTAAGGTGATGAATGTCATATACTATGTATAATTATTGGATTAGTATCATATGTACACAGTTGTACCCTATCTTTGGAAGTTCAAAGACAAATATTGTACTTACATGAAGATTCCTATTTTGAGAAAAGAGTTTGTTGTTGTTATATGAAGTTGAGAATGAAGTCTCTGATGTAGTAAAATATTGTATTTATTGTTTCCTAAGGAAAAGCATTACTTTAGTTTTGAAACAAAGATTCAAGTTGTCCAAGGCACTAGAGTTTGCATAGAATAAGCTCGGGAGAATGCTCCACATTCCTCTGCATTTGAAGGTACAGCCTTGCAGTTTGGGAGTTTGTCAAATACATTTGTGAAGGTTGTATGTTCCTGATTTTAGAGCTTGAAGGTTAACGTAGAAGATTCTAGACCTCACAGAGTGAAGACAGTTGTTCATAGTAGTTACAGTCAGGATGCATCTAGAAAATGCTCTACATTTCTCTACTTTTGAAGTTAAGGTCCTGCAGTTTGAAGGATGATCATTTATAGATGAGAAGATTGTAATATTCAAGTTTCAATTGCTAAGGTGTACCACAAAGGTTCTCCAGGGTCAACAGAACAAAGACACATCTTACTGCTGACTAGGGTTGTCTGGAGGAGAAAGCAGAAGCCATCACATTTCACCACAGTTCATCTTTTGGCTTTGGTGTTTGAAGGATGAGTTTAGATATCCAGTGTTATGGTTTCAGTTCAAGTTTTAGGTGTTTAAGTGCACTACAAGTTGGTTTTTCAATGCTCTATCTCAAGACTGTGTGTTTAATGTTCGTTTGTGATGCTAGGCTCAGTTTCTGATTGTTTGCACCAGAAAGAAAACATATATTTCATAGAAAGGATTGGTTGAGAAGGTTTGTGTAAGTCTTATGTTTCTTGTGTGATGATTTGCATGATGTTAATTGATCCCTCTGGTATCGCTTTAGGTCTGGAGCTATTGTGTGGAAGAATAAGTGTTTGTTGGGCTAACTTCATGTGTTTTTTATGTTTTGGTCAGATAATTTAAAGTGTGCCCCTGCTTGGAAGAATGTTATAATGAAGAATAGGTCCTGGTTATCACTTATCTTGAACTGCATTAGTTTTCTACATCTTTTGGATGTTGATTTGTTGTGGCCTTGCACATTTCATGAATACATGTTTCATCTTGGCTGACATGGGAGAAACTTTTTGTAAATTGTGGAAGGTATGAATGAAAGATCTTATTTTTTTAGGAAGGAAAGATTGTGTGACAATGTGCGAAGATGTGTGAATAGATGTGAGTATTTTTGTGAAGGTGTGTTGAAGGTAGTAGCGTTTGTTGTGCAGAAAAGGTGAAGTTTTATGACAAACTAAAATGTGTGGATGATGTGGAGGTGTTTTTTCAGTAAGATCTATTAGATGTAATGTTTGAAGGTTGTAGCCTTATTTTGTAAGTGCTATTATTTTCTATTTTAGGGAGTTGCAACTTCCTTTGGGTCGTATCCCATAAATAATATTGTGATCCTATTTTCATTTGTAAGGCTGGATTTGGATAGTAGATCCAAGCAGCTTGCTCACTGTGGTTTTTTCCTTCTTGGGTTTTCCACGTAAATCTAGTGTTGTGATTGTGTGCTTATGTCTTGTGCTTTAATTAGTTTTATTTGTTGATCTTCTGGCTAAAGTAGTTAGAATATTTTATTGATAATGTTAAACTAGAATGAGTTTTGATATATACTGATTCACCCCCCTCTCAGTATATCCTTGTGTTCTAAGAAAATCTCATCAAAAGTCTTAGTAGATCGAGGGTCTTGAGGATTAGTTTGGTACATGAGTCATGTTCATCATTGAGGTACAACTTTCAGTCTCCCCACTTTGATACACACGGATAGAACATGTGGTTGAGTTCATCCCTTGCAGGAATGAAATCCCCAAGCAAGCCTCCTAAATGGAAAGATTAGTCTCGGTGTTTTTGACCCCCAAGCTTACATGAGGTTCAAGGGGAGAGCATACACACTCAAGTGAACCTTGGGATAAACAATAAACAAAACAGATAGTGATAGACTTTTGATCCCTAGGATCACCCAAGGGTGTGAGGGGAGAGCATACGTCCAATCAAGATCCTAAAGACAATGCAAACAATTCTTTTTAATCCCACTAATCTCATGTGCAACTAAAACTAGTGGAAAAAAGATATTCTTTGACTGTAGGGCTATAGATAATTGTTAGTAGTTTCTATGTTAGTCTTGGATAGATGGATAAGAGATGCACAAATTAGATTAATTTCCAAAAATCAAAGCAAATTCAATTAGTCCAAAGTGCTAACAACATAAACAAAAGTACTAAATAGATAAACATAAGTGCTAAAACAAATAGAAAAGTGCTAACATAGACATCACAAGTGCTAAAGTAATGCAAATGCGCTAAACAAACTAACCTAGGTGCTAACAAATAACTCAAAGGTGCTAAGTCACAGAATGTTATACCTGATGTATGGGTATTGAGTCTAAAAGCACAGGTGCTAAATTGTAGCAAAAGTCGAGAATACCTACAAAATGATAAGATTATCCTGCAAACAGAGACCAGATTATGACCAAGGATAATAATGGGTTACAAGTTTAGTCACAAAGACTTCCAAATTTAGAAAGGAAGCGAGAAGCATAAGAAGAAAACCTTAAAATGTTAAACACTATGGTCAACTAGATGAAAACCCACTAAAACCTAAAAAAAGTGAGTTAGTGGTGCAAGAGCACCAAGAGATTCAAGAAGATTCATGTTAAGTTTTGTGTTGTGTCATGTTATCTAATGATGTTTCATAATATAATAAGGTCCATTGGGACCATTCCAAGTTGATTTCATGTTTACTTCATGTTGGTTTGTAATGATGTATAGCCATGGTGCATTTGTTGTAAGCACACAAGGCTAGTTGGTGACAGCCATATAGAAAAAACCCTATGTTTTGCAGAAGTTTGATGTTTGTATCCATTCATGGCACATAGAAATCATGTCTAGGAAGTCTGCATACATTGTGAAGAGGTAATTCACTTTGTAAATACAAATCACCATGTAATTAGTTGCAGAAAGTGACAAACCAGGGACAGTTTCGGTGGTTGTAGGATAGTTTGTGACCTCCCACCATCCTCAAACTGCCTCCCAATCAATTGATGATCGACCACAGGCTTGAAAAAGGTTGATTCTCATGTTCATTGCAATGTATGAAGTGATCTGAAGGAGAATAAAACAAGAAGATCTAGTTTTCTGCTCATTTCTGTGTATTTGTTCCTATTTCGGCCCATACCTGTACCTGTACGATCGAGTTGCAACCCACCATGATGCTTGCATGAGAGAGGGGTGAGTTAAGTTTCTTTTTCATTTTGTTTGGTGTCTTGAAACCTTTCTATTGCAGAGTTATAAACATTTTTTTGAGATTTGGTAGTTAAACCCTACCTTAGGGTTTATGATAGAAATCATGTGTTTTCACACCATTCCACTGATTTGAATCCTTCTTGATCGGTGGAATGGGCTTGTTCATGTTTGTTTTAATGTGTCATGAGAATATTTTGGGCAGAGAACTGATTTTGAGGGAGATTACTTGAAATAACCTAACAAAACCATGTGTTAGGTGTTAAGAAGAGGAACAACATAGTCTATATTTGCCACAGTCGACTATGAGGTCCAAAAACCCATGAAATCCTTAGTTTTTCCATGTCATTGAGGTGTCCAAGTGGTTCAGAAAGTATTGCGACTCCATTAGAGGGTACTTGCTTTGTATTTTAGGGCTAATTGGGGCTTTTTGCACTAGGTCTGTCATATTGGAAGTACCACATCTTCCAAAACAACCCATTGCAAGTTATTAGTATGTTGTTAGGCTTCCAAAAGGGTATCTCAAACTATGTTGATCTAGTTTTGAAAATGTCTAGCTTGCAAGTAATCTTCTGACAGACCGAGAAATAGGGCTACAAGGAGATAGTTCAGTTTGTAAAGGAACTATCATGTATGTAGTCACAAGGACCCATCAGATGGCTTGTGTAGTGTCTCCAAGGTGTCAATAAACCTTCCAAATGTCTGCCTCTAAGAAATTTGATTGGTTTATGCCAAATATCAAGTGAGTCTTAAGTGCAGGCCTGTCAAACTTCATCAAAACTGCATTGTTCTCCCTTGTCCTCTACATTAGTTAGCCTCTGTAAAAAAATGTTAAAAGAGTTTTAAGGTCACTATTAGTCCCATAGAACATAAAAAGTATTAAAAATCTAAGATAGAGAACACCCAAAGCAAAGATACTACTAGTTATAAACCAAAAGTGCTATTGTAAAGCTCAAAAGCACTAAAGTAAAAAGCATAAGCACTAAAAGAAGATTTAAGGCGCTAAAAGACCACAAAAGTGCTGAAACACTTTTCAAATTCACTGACCTACAAAATAGATGATGAGGATGACCTACAAATAGATAATGATAACACAGAAATAAAAGCGTTGAACTATACGACGTAGGCATTAAACCTCCTATCAAACACACTAAAAGGCAATCAAAGGTGCTAATCTGTACCCTATCAACACAAACATGCAAAATTTCTTTCACAAAAATTATTAGTTTCAGGACCTAGTGGTCCCACCGGGCGTGCCAAAATGAAGGACAGAAAAATGTGTAGAAAACCAAATAGAAAACACAAGGAAAACACAAGTATATACCTTCAAATTCCTACCAAAATAATTCTCACCTAGATAGAGGTGATTGGAGCTGCACCCATCACTCTAATGGATTTGCTCAGTGATTTTACTCTGTCTCAAACCAGCATAATCAGATGCTTAAGGAGGATAAATGATCAAAGATGCATATGCATATGGTTGTATGAAAATGGATGCATAAATAGAGGTTGTTGAAATTGATAATGGGGGATGTTTTTGGACACCATAAGACTACAACATTTAAGCATAGTGTGTAAATAATTCCTAGAGAATGTCCAATTTATAGAAAATTGGAGAGGATTGATCAATGGTTGAGATTGCATGTTGAAATGGAGGGCTTAAATAGAGAGGTGGTGAGAGCAAATGGGAGTGAGAGGTGAAGAGGTCCAATGAGATTGTGAGGTGGAATGGATGGCTCGAATCATCTCCCAAGGCACCTTTCGAAATGGAGAGCTGAGATCAAAAGTAGAGTTGACTTTTGATTTTTGGCATTTTGTGGGAGTGAATTTTAAATTCAGATTTATTTGAAAGAGGGATGAGGAATGAGACAAGTGTCATTCCAAATAATTAAATAATATGTATTATTTAATTATTTTGGGGAGAGGGATAATGAGAAGATTAGGATTAATTAAATATGTTTTATTTAATTAATCCAATTGTGATAAAATTAGTGGGATGACCTTATTTAAATAAAATGGAATTTATTTAAATAACATATGAATATGAAGGTTAGGGGTTAAATTAATTAAATAAAGGGAATTTATTTAATTAATTTAGGATTATGGTGGAGAGGGATAATTAATTAAAAAAATAAAATTATTTAATTAATTCTAGAGTGATGGATAGAAAAGGGGTAATCAATTAAATAAAAATATTAAATTAATTATGGATGGGGGATGATGAAGAATAGGTAAATTCATTAAATACAATAATTTATTTAATTAATTTACATGACGAAAGGGGAATAAACTAGTGCAAAAACGATGTTAGTAGGGAGCGAGAAAAGGTGGTGGAGACCCCATCTTTTTCTGATGTATACAGTTTCTTTGAAAAACCAGTGCTTTTTTTAGTTGCATTGTCCTTTCAAAGAGTGGCAAATGTAGACACCTAGATTTCACCACCTTAATTCTATCATAATCATTCTATTCCAATAATCTTATTCTCGCCTTGTTAGCTAGTTCCTTCGTCATCCTATTGTCATCATGTTGACCAATCATCTTGTCAACTTGTTAATTTAATCATGCTAATGCTTAGTTCACCTTGCCAATTACTTAATTACACTATATTAATTAATTAATCCCATTGGAACCCCCTAATATAACCCAATATTTAATTAATTGATAATCATTATTAATTACTAATTAGCTCCTAATTAATCCATGCACATATATA
Organism: Cunninghamia lanceolata; assembly: GCA_027924645.1. Classification (NCBI taxonomy): domain Eukaryota; kingdom Viridiplantae; phylum Streptophyta; class Pinopsida; order Cupressales; family Cupressaceae; genus Cunninghamia; species Cunninghamia lanceolata. The sequence continues at coordinate 2,312,914 of BSBN01000195.1, forward strand.
ATTAAAATAAATAAATAATTCTAATTATCCTCTCCCACATTCCACTCCATGTCAAAGTTAGTTAACTAATCAATCAATTGAGTTATCTAGTCATTCAAACTAGTTTTAACTTTAAATCAAGTATCTAGTTCTCAAGATTGATCAAATCAATCTTGACAATTCATATCTTTATCCTAAAAATCTATAAATCTATCATTCATTTCACAAATTGATTCATCTCTTATCCATCTCCAAACCTCTAAATCTTTGAATCAAATTATCAATGTTGCCAACGAGCTTGCACATTTATTTGAGCACCTACATTCTATTGGTAATAGAAGCAAATCCAAATTAAGCTTGACTTGAGGTTTTCAAATGATTTAGAATAGAAGTTGAATGTTGTTTTGAATTTAATTTATGTTTCTAATTCACTACTCATAGTTTCCTTTAAAATGGAGGATGAAACTATGTTTATAGTGAGTTTCTAGCAAAACAACCATTAGAAATGTATTAAGGATTAGGAGTTAATTCTTACCCTTTCCTCATAGGCATTGGGAGCTAACTTGGCACGTTTTTGTGTGGTGATTCATGTTGTCTTGGTATTTAATGAAATTAATTTGAGCATCAAGGAATCATCATGAGATCATTTTAATAGCCTAAGCATTTACAAGGAGCATTCCTAGGAACATTTGGACTTGGAGCACTAAAAACAATAGTTATTACATCAAAAAAATTATTTAGATCACTTGCACACTTGCTTGTTGTCTTCCAACACTTGCCTAAGGTCATAAAATCATTCATTCAAGTGTCTTGATTGAAAAAAGCATGAACCCTAATAATTGAACAATCTCCCTAAGATATTTCTAAATATTCCTAGTCCTTACATGTCAGTAGAGACCAAGTCCTTATGGTATTTCTAAATATTTCTAGTCCTTACATGTTAATAGAGAGCAAGTATCAGAGTGAACCAAATCCCAAAAGCCTACACCTTACACAAATTAGTACCCCACACTAGCGATCAAATCCATGTGGTGTGAAACTGATCCCAAGCCATAAAAATGACTCTCATCAAAATCAAGGTTTGTGTAGAGTTCAAGAATAGTCTACAATCCAAGATCATTAATTTTCTACATTACGGTGAACCATTTCTACAAGTAATCAACAAATATAATACATATTTGATTGAAGAACTTAATACACCTTACATTCTCATTTTCTTTTGAACACTCATTTATTACAATGATCTATTCTCATCTAATATTAATTAATTTAAATTAATCTATACTTATTTGTATCCATTCATTTAATTAGCCTGGATTTTTTTTTAACATAAAGGCAAAAAAAATATTAAAACAATAATTGATTACAAATTGGGTCTGTCAGTCTTAAAAAGACCCCTGGCACACCAATTCTAGAAAATTTTTAAAAAAATCAGATAAGCTGAAAATAAACAATAAGTACAAGAGGAGGAACCCTCCAAGCCTCATGGACAAGGTATAAGCACTTGTTCCCCTAAAGACTATACATGCTTTGCATATCAAAAGTAATGTTTGTCATTATTTTAGAAAAACTGGACCACCAAAGGAACCAATTAAAAAAAGTAATGATAAAATTGTTGAGTAGTGAAGTCCAACAGTCTCTTTGATCGTGTCCCTTCAGATACTCCTCTTTTACTCTTGGTGATGTTCTTTGTGTCTATTAAAAATGAGACTTCTTTTCTCATATGCATCACTGACGAAAATACATTGTATATGTTGCTGTGCATTAATAAAACAAAGTTTCCCCTACTTTTCCCGTGGACGTAGCCATTAATGGTGAACCACGTAATTCTTGTTGTCTCTATGTGATTGATTAATATTTGTCATTCCATTGTTTGTTGTTTTGTTCTTTGAATTCAATCTTCTTGCTGCTCTTTATACTCAACAAAAATTAACCATATGATAATCAAGAATCCCTAGAGACATTGTAGTTAGCAACCAATTAAAAAAGTAATGATAAAGTTAGCCATGGAAGAATCAAGAATCCAAAGAAACATTATAATCAGCATTCCCAATATTATTAACATAGCACAGAAATATTCAATATTATTAAACACAATGAAAGATGAAATCTGGTCTAAATGAATGATTGGAGGCAAATTTTAAATTGGAGGTATATGATGTACTAAGGTAAAGCTTAACCAGCCAGTGCGTTGTAAAATGACCGAGTGGTTGAAAACCTGTCAACAAATTTATCGGCAAACAATCTCATTAGACTAGTCGAAATCAACTCAGTTGAGTGGTCGAGAGTAAACGTCGACAGAGACCAAAGTCAAAAAATCTGTACACAGCCGACATGACAACGTGCCGGCTATTTACGGTGGGCGATGTACTAACGTCTTCCTTGCCAACCTAGGTAAAATTATATATTAAACTTTTTCATGTTCTCTAAGGTACAAAATGTGAATTTATCATAGCACTCAAGCTTTAAAGCTCCATGGTTGTTACTTTTTAAATTCAAAATTGAGATTTGGCACAAATTAGACATATCCGACATGAACTGGTTTCGATTAGTTTCTCATGTGTGTCAGGGTAACGATGAATCCATTAACTTATAAGACAGTATTGGGTTCATTGAATCCAAGGTTGAATTCAGATCTTAGAGATGTCCGATCAAGCTTTCATCATAACAGATTCGTCTGGGGAATAAGGCAAAGCTTACAACGTAAATCACCGAATGGGGAGAAACCCAAGGGAGATATTTTCTCTAGAGTCAAGACTAGAAAGAAAGAACTAATTGAAATGAATACGAAGTCCCCGCAATGACTGGAAGATATTATCTCTAGGTCAAGACTAGATATAACTATTATGTTAATGGCAAGTCCTGTTCTAAACTCATTCCACAGGGCTGGGTCATGTTCAGTAGCTAGTAGTTGTGTTGGTGTTGGAAATAAGCCACACCCGGACCGACAATGGACTGGTCCAAGAGGGGCCAATAGCTCAGTGGTAGAGCACTCCAGCAGCGTATGGAAGGTCCTAGGTTCGAGTCCTAGCTGGTCCATGTCTCAACATGGTATCAAAGCCAGGCCCAGGCTAGGAGCCCCAAGCACATGAGAGGTGTGGCTTAAGGGGGGGTGTTGGTGTTAGAAATAAGCCACACCCAGACCGACGATGGACTGGTCCAAGAGGGGCCAGTAGCTCAGTGGTAGAGCACTCCAGCAGTGTATGGAAGGTCCTAGGTTTGAGTCCTAGCTGGTCCATGTCTCAACAAGTTGCGCGTGTGGAAGCCCCACGCAGGAAATGAGTCTGGGTCAAGTTCAGTGGAAGCCTGCGGCAGGAAACTTATTCTTCACGGTCCGGTCATGTTCGGTGGCTAGTAGTTTTGAGTGGAAGTCCATGGCAGGAAACGTGTCGGGTTTGAGTTCAGTGGAAACCCGTAGCAGGAAACGTGTTCAAGTCAAGTTCAGTGGAAGCCTGTGGAAGGAAACAAGACACAGTATTGAAGTAATTTTTATGTTACTTAAATATTACTCTTAACAATTAAATAGTTAATAGTAATTTTACACCTTATCTCTAATAAAATGTGATAAATAATTATCTTATTTTATTAACCGAATTTTACCTTTGACCATTAGACTGGTTGATGAAAACTGAGGCAGGAAACTTATTCTAGACTATCCAAACATGTTCAGTGGCTAGTAGTTGTGCCCACTGTAACAGCCGGCACGTTGTGTGCCGACTGTTTTTCGGTGTTTTCAACATGCAACTGTGTCGACTTATTTTACAAACCTCCAATGCATTTGAGTGTCTTTCAATGCATTTGACTTGTTTGTCGACAGGATTGCATTCAACTTGTTTGTCGATAGGATTTCGACTGCCGGTACGTTTTACAACGTACAGACTATTTAAGTTCTTCCTAGTAGTTGTGTGTGGAAGTCTGTGGCAGGAAACATGTCGGGTTCCAGCTCAGTGGAAAACCTACAGTAGGAAACCTGTTCAAGTCAAGTTCAATGGAACCCTGTGGCAAGAAACCTGTTCAAGTCAAGTTCAGTGGAACCCTGTGGCAACGAGACATAGTATTGAAGTAATTTTTATGGCACTTAAATATCATTCTTAACAGTTAAATAGTTAATAGTAATTTTACACCTTATCTTTAATAAAATGTGATAAATAATTGTCCTATTTTATTAACCTAAATTTACCTTTCACCATTGAACTCTATCTATATAAAGAGGCCAATCTCACTAACAACATGTGTACTTCATTGCAAGCCATGGAAAGTAGAGGAATGAAAGCGGCCTCAATTGCCTTTGGAATTGGTCTCCTGTGGAGCGGAGCATCGGCGGGAAGCATAGCTATATACTGGGGTCAAAATGGCAACGAAACCACTCTTGCCGACACCTGCTCAAGCGGCAACTTTGCATTTGTGATGCTCTCGTTTCTGACCACGTTTGGCAACGGGCAGACGCCGGTGCTCAACCTGGCAGGCCACTGCGATCCCGCCTTGGGAACATGCAAATCGCTAAGCGCCGACATTAACTCCTGCCAGTCCAGCGGCGTAAAGGTGTTTCTCTCTTTGGGAGGCGCCACTGGAAACTATTCAATCGTCTCCGACGACGACGCGCAGAGCGTGGCCAACTATCTGTGGAACAACTTTCAATAAGCAGATTAAAGAAGATTATAATCTAAATGAGAAGTTATTCTTCAGTTAAACTGTTATAAGTAGGAGATCCAATCTATTATGTTCACCCAGCCAACATTTCAAGAGATGTTTCGATCCAATCTATTATGATCGTCCAGCCAACATTTCAAGAGATGTTTAGATCGCTCCTTTGGTACAAGACTTGGACTCATTCAAATTCTGCAACTAGATTTGTATGGTAAAAACAAAAATGGCAGAATGAAAGATTTTACTTATTTTCTTACACTCCAAAATATGATAATATTAATGTAAAGAATTTACTTATTTTCTTACATTCCAAAATATGATAATATTAATGTAAAGAAGTAAATTGCTTTATATAAATTAAATTAAACATAATAATTAAGCACAATTATTATAGAATTATTAGAGTTGGGCAAATAAACAGTTTTCTAAAATTAAATACAATAAATGATGATCTAATATTGATGTCATCTAAATTTGAGTTGCCAAGGTGCAAAAAAATTAATGCTTACTAACTGGCGAATCTCTTCGGCTTTATAAAATCTCAAAAACCTCTCTAGGTTGAATCCAAGTCCCTCTAGCTTGAACCCAAATGCCATGAGAATGACATAATGCACAAGAATGAACTATGACCCATAGGATTGATGTGTCCTATAGTTGTAGCAGTGATCTCATCACCTTCACCTTCTCTCTGTCTTATTATATCAAGATAATGTTTATGAACACCTTCAAGGAGATTGTTGGATCGCTAGGGTCAAGTTCTTCTAGGTCAATCCCTCTTTTGGTTTGGTTTTACAATTCTAAGAGAATGATTGAAGACAACATTCTCAAGCATGTAGATATCCTATATGATTTTGATGCAAATTATGATTCCTTTTGTCCCATTAGAAATTAGTATGCTCTAGATATTCTTTTTAGTCCCAAAAACCTAGCATGACCAAGTGCACATTGAATATATTTAAATACTAAGACATAGCAATATGTTGCACAAATGTAGACCAAGTTTGCTCATAACAACTATTAGGAAAAGATGGAAGTCTTAAAATATTCAAGTTGAAATTTTAATTTCCCATGTCAATCCCAAGCCACTTAGAATTTACCTAGGACATAAAAGTTTTAGTTTTAAGGAAATGAAAAAATGTGTGGAAATAGGTGTGAATATGAGTGCAGTAAATGATTTGTACATGAAAAATATATAGGAATGTGCATAAATGAGGATGGGATAAGGTTGAATGCATGGAAATTGGTGTAATGAATGAAATGGATAGGGATAAACATTGGGTCATGAGTGAAACTTTGCATAAGAGTGTGTCACTTGTTGATATGTAATTGTATTAAGACATTCCATCAAAATAGGCCCAAAACTAAATGAGAATTGATATGAGTATGCAAAATTCACCATTGTGTTTTCCCTCACTTTGAGGTGCATGTGAATTTCAAATGAACATAAATTTCAAAGTATTTAAACATTCTCAACAAACATGAAAAGTAAATATTCAAACATTTCAAAAGAATATGTTTGGTCCATGTATATAGTAATAGACTATTCTTGGATTCTTCTTATGTTCTCTTTGGCATTATCTCTCCATAGGTACTTGGAAAATAGATAAAAACATGCAAAGACTAGTTTCTATTACACAAGTGAAATCAACACAAATAAAAAGTAATTTCAATTGTCTTAAAAAATGAGAAGTAGAGAGATAGAATGTTTAGAAATTCTATCTATATAGAAAGTGGTAAAAAAATACTTTATTCAATTGTGGCAATGTGATAAAACACATTCAACACAACCCTACAACTCCACTTACTTGTGGAAAATGTGATATACCAAATTTGATACCATGTGACTCCACTCAATGTTTTAAATATGATATGAAATGTTTGATACAACCATGAGAGTCCAATAAATGTTAAAAAAGTGATAGAACTAAGTTGCTCAATTGCTTCCATGAAATGTGATGAATTTTTTCTTAATGTAGTAATACAATAGAACTTTACTCGATTGCAAGTGTGTAATGCAATCAAGATCCATCTAGGTATGGTGATGAGTTCTTGTGTAGCACATGTCATTATCTAAAATTTCAATCATAGGAACATTAATGATAATATATACTCCACATTCAATTGGTTACATTTATTACATACAACAAATCCCTATGATTAGCTCCCTTTTTTGTTCCATTTTTTACTTCCACCCACTGTTTTAATGTATTTTTCCCTAATTTTTTGAAAAAGTTGGCACTATTTATCAGGATGGCACTATTTTTGACATTTTTGCGCTGATCAGAACAAGAAGGCGCTAAATTAGGTGCCAATTAGCACCTAATTTAGCGCCACATTTAGCGCCTGATTTAGCACCTTATGTAGTGCCTGATTTAGCGGCTAATTTATGGTTACTTGGGTTTAGGAGTATTATCTAGGGTTTAGGGTTTAGGGTTTTGGGGTTAGGGGTTAAGGTTTAGAGATTTAGGGTTTAGGGTTTAGAGAGAGATAGAGGACCAATAAGGAGATATAGAGGAGGCCGAGGGGAGAGATAGGGAGATAGAGAGTGAGGGACATGGCCAGAGACATAGGGAGAGAGATTGAGAGGTAGAGGGACAAAGGTGATAGGGAGAGAGGGGAGAGATAGGGAGATAGAGGTTTAGGGTTACTTGGGTTTGGGGTTTAGGGTTTAGGGGTTTAAGGTTTCTCAATTTTAGGGGTTAGGGGTTAGGGTTTAGGGGCATTATTTAGGGTTTAGGGTTTATTGTTTAGGGGTTAGGCGTTTAGGTTTAGGGTTTAAGGTTTATAGAGAGAGGAATGATAGGGAGATATAGAGGAGACTATAGAGAGAGATAGGGAGATAGAGAGTGAGGCACATGGCCAAGAACATAGGTAGATAGATTGAGAGGTAGAGGGATGATAGAGATAGGGAGATAGAGGTTTAGACTTGCTTGGATTTAGGGTTTAGGGGTTTGGGGTTTAGGGTTGCTCAGGTTTGGAGATAGCTAGATAGAGAGAGAGAGGAGATAGATAGATAGGGAGAGATATAGGAGACAGAGGGGAGAGATAGGGAGATAGAGAGTGAACGAGATATCTAGAGAGATAGGGAGAAGGATTGAGAGGTAAAGGGATGATAGAGATAGGGAGATAGTGGTTTAGGGTTTCTCATGTTTAGGATTTAGGGGTTAGGAGTTAAGGTTTAGGAGCATTATATAGGGTTTACAATTTAGGTTTTAGAGGTTTAGGGTTTAGTGTTTAGAGAGAGGACCAATAGGGAGATATAGAGAGTGAGGTACATGGCCAAAGACATAGCCAGAAGAGATAGGGATATGGAGAGTGAGGGACATGGCCAGAGACATAGGGAGAGAGATTGAGAGGTAGAGGAATGATAGAGATAGCTGGGAGATAGGGAGATAACCATTTCTTGGGTTTAGTGTTTAGGGTTTAGGGGTTTGGGGTTTAGGATTTAGGGCTTAATTAGGGTTTCTCAATTCGGGTTTATTTGTTACAGGTTAGGACTTAGGGGCATTATTTAGGGTTTATATATGTTTTAGGGGTTAGGGCTTAGGGTTCAAGGTTTAGGGGCATTATTTAAGGTTTAGAGGTTTAGGGTTGCTCAGGTTTAGGGTTTAGGGGCATTATTCAGGGTTTACAATTGCATGTCAAAACAAGTCTCTCTCTCTCTAAATCCCTCAACCCTAAATAATGCCCCTAATCCCTAACCCCTAACCCATAACCCATAACCCCTAAACCCTAAACCTGAGAAACCCTAAACCTCTATCTCCCTATCTCTCCATTATCTCCCTCTCTCTATCATCCCTCTACCTCTCAATCTCTCTCCCTATCTCTCTAGACATCTCACTCACTCTCTATCTCCCTATCTCTTGCTCTATCTCCTCTATCTCTCCCAATCTATCTCCTCTCGCTCTACCTATCTATCTCTCCTTATCTCCTGCCTCTCTCTCCCCTATCATTCCTCTATCTCCCTATCTCTCTAGACATCTCTCTAGTCACTCTAGTCTATCTCCCTATCTCTCCCTATCTGTCGCCTCTCTATCTCTCTCTACCTAGCTATCTCTCCCTATCTCTCTATCTCTTACTGCTCTCCCCCTATCATTCCTATATATTCCTATATCTCCCTTCTATTAATTCTCCCTATCCCTTATCGATGAAGGAAATGAACAAGAAAACTAGGACTATCTCTCTCTCTTCCTCTTTGTCTCTATCTGTCTCCCTTATCAACAAAGCAAATGGAAACAAGAAAACTAGGATATGAAAAGAGGGATGAGGATATAAATTGGCAGGATGAAATGGAAACAAGATAAAACTAAAGTTCATTGGATGGGAAGAATGATGAGAGGAGAGGTGGAAAATAGTAAAATAGGGAAAAATTGGTGGGATCTAGAGAGAGAGTTGCTTGGGGTTAAAGGTCAGGGTTTAGGGGCATTATTTAGCATTTATGAGTTTAGCATTGTTCAAGTTTAGGGTTTAGATTTTAGGGTTTAGCACATGGCCAGGGACATAGGGAGAGAGATTGAGAGGTAGAGGGATGATAGAGATAGGGAGATATGGGAGAGATATGGAGATGAAGGTTTAGAGTTGATTGGATTTAGAATTTAGGGGTTTGGGGTTTAGAGGTTTAGGTTGCTCAGGTTCGGAGATAGCTAGATAGAGAGAGGAGATAGATACGGAGAGATAGAGGAGACAGAGGGGAGAGATTGGGAGATAGAGAGTGAGCGAGATGTCTAGAGAAATAGGGAGAAGGATTGAGATGTAAAGGGATGATAGATATAGGGAGATAGGGGTTTATTTTTGCTCTGGTTTAGGGTTTAGGGGTTAAGGTTTAGAGGTTTAAGGTTTAGTGTTTAGAGAGAAAGGATCAATAGGGAGATAGAGAGAGTGAGGGACATGGCCAGAGATATAGGGAGAGATATTGAGAGGTAGAGGAATGATAGAGATAGGGAGATAGGGAGATAGGGAGATAGAGGTTTAGGGTTGCTTGGGTTTAGTGTTTAGGGTGTAGGGGTTTGCAGTTTAGGATTTAGGGGTTTAGGGTTTCTCAGGTTTAGGGTTTATGGGTTAGGGGTTAGGGCTTAGGGGAATTATTTAGGGTTTACGGATCTTCAAGGATCTAGATAGTGTGGCTATACACATTCCTACACATGTTGGTTGCTAGTTAGAAACATGGAACATCAACAACCACATGTTATGCTTCCATACATGTGTGCCACCTAATGACATTTGTATTGCAAAACATGATCATATAATTGGCACTGTATGCATCTGACACATGGTGATGTCCATGTATGCCACATACCACAATGATCTAGTCAGCACCATACAAGTTTGAGTATATTTGTTCTCATCCCATCCATATAAGAAATGCACCATACATGTTGGATACTTATCAACATCTACATGGGTCATAACTGATGGTATTCTTGAACAAATGCCTACTTTGTACATTTTGTAGAGTAAAAGACATATATCAAATTTTCATCTTACCTCTTTGTATGTTTCCTTTGTTTATTTTGAATAGAAGTGACATATATGTTAGAACCCTTCTATATTTGAATGTGTTTTGGTTTACATATCTATTTTCCTTTATGTATTCTATGATCTTATTATATTAATAGATAATATAGGATTGTCCCTCAGTTCACCTTGGGAATTAGATTAAATAACATCTAAAGTTGACTGTAAATTAACAACATGGTAATCATTTTGTTGATTTTCTTGCTTATTTTCACCCTTTTGAAAACTAAATTTCCTATTGAAATTTTGAAGGATGAGATCCATATTTAGGTGCATTAGACTTAAGAAGTTTCAATTCAATGTTTCTTACATTTGCACACAAATCCATGGAAGAATAATAGTTGTTTAGGTACATTGTCTCAGCTTGGATAGTAGGTAATAAGCCCTTAACAAATATTGTTTGCAATTCATCAATAAGAATTTGATAGTGTATCTTTGTTGACAAAGTTTGAAATCCAACAACATAATCATGATTGCACTCATTTGATCCTTGTTTGATGCTCTCCTATTCCTTCAATCTATCTTAGTGAAGGAAAATAAATACATGGGCAACCCATAGAGAAATTTGTCATCAATTTTGTTCCTCAAAATTGTCTCATGATATGGTGAAGGGAAAAATTACCAAAGATAAATTGTGATCATTATTCATCGACCCAAAAACTAATGCACTATTAGAAATGTAGACACCTAAATCTTACCATGGACTAACATCACACTAGATCTATCCCACATCTCCTCTTACAATGTTAATTAAATAAATCATACTTATTTAATTAACCACTTTGATCATTCCTCCTAATATTAGTTTAATAAGTCACAATGTTTAATTAATAAATCTAACCATTCTTCTGACATTACTTAAATAAATTATGATAATTTATTTAATTGATTAACTAATCCAATTAACCCTTCCTCTAAAGTCTCATCCTTAATTAAATAAATCCACATTTATTTAATTAAATCAATCATCCCCCAACATTCCCCCATAATTAAATAAATACATAATATTTATTTAATTTCTCCTAAAATCCTCCTCAATCATTAGTTGATTAAATAACCTAGTTTAATCAACTAACTAATAACCTCCCTGAATTTGCTTGATCCTATTCGGTTTGATGTCTCCTTTTCCTTCAATCTATCTTGGAACCTATACTTTTGCCAAAATGCTCTAACATCTAGTCTCTGGAATATATATCATGGCCATTATGAAACAATCTTGACTATTTTTTACTATATGAGTGTTTTTGTTTATTACCGATGTCCCACAGGTTAATTGAATATCTTTTGCAGTTATGCGGGAGCAAGAGGAATGAAATATGGCACATACCGCATTCCTGCAAAGCATAAAAGAACATGTTGCGGCTTGGTGGTAGGAAGTGGTTGATATGAAGAAGCTATCGCTACCCCGTGGACAATTCATCTCATGCTTGTGGCTTAGCGGTGTTTGGGTGCAGATAGTCTCTTCCCGCAGTCCCGTGGAGGTTGGAAAAGTAACCAATGGCATTGTGGCAATAACATCAAGAGGTATCACTTACCACTTCCCTGCAAGGGTTTCAATCGAGGCCCACGGTAGAGCGGCAAGAGGAGTTCATGTAATGGGTTTTCGCCCTGCCATCTCACGACGGTCATTCATAACATTTGCGGGTGGGCGGTAAACAGAAGGACATCAAGTAATAATTTCCCGCAGTCTTGTAGGGGTCAATCTAAGCATTTACAGTCTGGCAGTAAAGGATGAAATAGAAGTGTAGTGGCTGTAAGCCCCTACTATCCCATAGCCGGTCTAGGCAAACCTTGTGGTGACGCGGTAAAGGAAATAAATGGCAAGCACATTCAATGCGGGGTCACAGTTATCAAGAATTGCTGTCAAATATTGATATGCATACCCAGTCATCAGATCAAATCAAATCAATGGCCAATATTTGAAAGGAATTGAATGCTGAGATTTTATGATCTCGTGGCACGAACTAGAGTAATGGTGATATGATGAACTCCTTGGTTGAATAAGATTCAAAGATTTCTTGGCATTTGCTCATTTTAGAGAATTCAGACGTAACTTGGAGAAGGCGCAACTCATCTCAGTGTGTTTCCTACAAACTGCAATTGACTGGGTAAGTTCATTCCTGCACTCTCTGATTAGAAGTTGGCATATATTTCGCTATGTTTTTCAATTGCTGGTACAGTAAGTTGAATTTTGAAAAACCCTAGCCTGTTCAAGTCATTAAACATGGCACCCAAGAGGTCTAACTACCAGTAAAGGTAATGAGCCTATAGTTCGCAAGAAAAGACCACTTCAACAATCTCTACTAGAAGTATTGCCTCAGTCCATAGACAAGGGTCCAAAGAAGATGTTCAGAGACACAGCAGAAGGGTGTTGGGATGCTACAATCCCTATCTACGGGTGGGATTTGTTTTGGTATTTTTATGCAAAAAAGGATGGCGAGGGACCAGTGGGAAATCCATGGAAATTAGATTTGGCAAAGTTGGTGGTGCCCACTGTATTTGTGGATGTGGAATTGATTAGGGCACTAGCACAATATTACCATCCTACCACAAAAATAGTCAAAATGCCAAATGGATTGCCATTGATGACAGTAGACAAGAATGCAATTATTGACTATTTTATGTTGAACAAGCAAGCTTTCACTCAAGTGGATTTGCAGAGATTTGAACGAGATGACACAAGCCTGAGGAAAACACTTAGGAGAGATGAATTGCCAATATATATGAGAAGGGGGGCCAACAATAGAAAAATTGAGATTCCATCAAATACTATTGAGCCTTTCCATGTGGAAGAATTTGCTGTATATTTCAAGAGAACCTATTTTGCACTGTGCCAAGTCTTGGGAATTGATGCACAAGGAAGAATGCCAACTAGATTAATGATGATGGCTATGAAAATACAACATCCAGAGGTGAACAGTGAATATGACTTTGCATCTCATATTGAGAAAAAATTGCATGAAGGATTCTTGTGTGTGAAGGAGAACAAGCAACCCTTAGATTTCAAATTCTATTCTTTATTGTGTCGCTTGATTCTATATCAGAACAGAAGGAGATGGTCAAGTAAAATGGATCTGAGTATGGTTGATGAGAAAGGACAAAGATTTATGACTCAGTATTGGTGTTATAAGTGGGATTCTTGTTGCCAGAATAGTGACTATATTGTATTTCATCATTTGTTTGTTGTCAAGATATTGAATTCTCTTGGTATATGGTTTCCTAGGTTGACTAAGGAAGTCATGGTAATGATGGAGGCCGCTTGCACACAAACCAGAGCAGGGCCACAACCATAATTTTGCTGATTGGTTTTTTATGTCAGATCATACTATAATTAGAGTGTATGGTTGCCCCTAGCCACCTCACATATTGCCAAAATTTGTATCAGATAGAATTGTATTCATGGAGTTTATGTGGCAAATGATGTGGATGGAAAAGGAGGTAATGAAAAGACAAAATAAAGGTACATTTCTACCTGATGCTACAATTTTTAGTGATTGGTCTATTGGCTCTAACACTCTTGAAAATTTGCAAGCCTTTTTAAAGGAAAAATATTCTTTGAAATTGGGCATCGAGAGGAATTGTGACCCTGAGGGTCATATGAATCTTGTGAGACAATCAATTTTGACTAAAATGGCCATATCCCATCAGGCCCTATTTGATGAGGATATGATAAGAAATCTTGTCACTTTTGATGAGGTATACAATAGGAAGAGAAAATGGGATATCTTGAAAAATATTGAAGATGAAAAGAAAAAGCAGAATCCCCTATTTCTTGGTTTCTTTATTTAAGAAAAAGACCATCTGAAGAGAATTGATGCAATCATTGATAATTTTGAAAGTATTTATGGTAAATCTGAGAAGTAGCCTCCTAAGGCTACTAAACTTCCAGTGAAAAGGTTTACAAGGATTGAGATTCATGAGTCTTCTCCTGATGTTTTGTTAGTGGAAGATCCACAGGTCCCAGAATCACCACCAGCAAAGAAGCAGAGAAAAGAGGTATCTCCACTTGTCCCCTATGAAATGATTGAAGAGGTGGGGGATATTGATGACGTGGCTAACATCTTGAGGCACATGGGAGATGAGCAAGAGGTTGATCAGCCATTGGTTGGTCAACCCACTGATGCACATAAGCCTGAGGCTAGGAAGGGTGAGCAAACCCAAGCTGAACCAGAGTTGGAGGAGGATGAAAGGATAATAGCATCTATGAGGTTCATAGAAGATGACAACTTCATCAAAACTCTAGAGTTTAAGGATTTTTGGCTGAAAATGAAAATTAAAGAATATAATGAAAAAGTGGCAATAAATAAAATGGGTGTTGATGAAGCACAACATGATCAAATCATTACACAAACTTGCAAAGATTTGAAAGTAGATGAAATTGATGTGAGTCCAAAGGAGGCAAGACAAATGGTCTTGAAAAGTAATATGCTCATCATCCCTGGCATTGAATTGAAAAAGGTATTTTTACTTGACCAAGTTAGAAGTTAGGATGATCCACAACTTGTTTCAGAATTTGATTATGAAGATGGCATAAGTGGATGTGGTTTTATTCCAAAGACAAAGACCCTTGCAATCTAGACTACTCAGAAGAATACAAGCAAACCAAGATTGCTTGATATTGTTCAAGAGATGAGGGGTACAACTGTGGTAAAGACTTTTCAAGATACATCATTAATAGAAGCAGCTGCTCTCAATGTTCATACTGCTATGTTTACTCATGCTAAATTGTGAAGACGTTAGAACAAAGGCTAACAGATTATGAGCAAACTCAAAAAGTAATGAATGATGAAATAAACAAATTGTATTTTGAAATTGTGAAATTAAAGAAACAATTTCAAGCTGTGAATTCTTCTCAAGGTCAAGCCATTGTACCCTATCAGCCCCCTATGCCACAAACAGCCAGTGATGTCACAATGTCTTCTGAAGAATTTAATGCAACAAGATCAAAATTTAATGACAAAGAATGAGGCAAAGATGAAAGTTTTTAAAATTTTTGAGAAAATTTTGGAGCATAGAGTAAAATTGGTTGTGGATAAGCTTGAGAGTGTGCATGATTGTTACTCTTCTTTATCTCATGACATTGAACAATTGAAGATAAACTTTTCTATTTTGCATTTGTTGTATAAAAATGGCAACCCTATCATCACACTTTGGTTACGATGTGCTTAGTAGTGCAAAGGAATCTTGCTGCCCCTACATCTTTCAAGCCCACTAAGCAAATGGTCAAAATGATCATTGATGAATACCAGTATGTGAATGGGGAAAGCCAAAAGATGCAAGCAAAGGTTGAATTTTTTACTATGTTCAAGCATAAATTTATTCCTTTCATACTAACAAAAGAAGAGAAAATCAAAAGTCTTTACACATGGAAGATGGAATTCGACCAAATAGTATTCCAAGTTATGGATTTTTTGAAGAAGGATGGAGATTTCAACAGATATTGGACCGAGTAATTGCCTTGGATGCTAGGTATGGAAAATTTGTGATGGATGTCAAATCTTTTCTTGATAAAAGATGGAAAGATCACCAGGAGAACTTGCTTCATATTCAAGCTTACCAATGCCTAGTGATTTTACAATATATAAATGGGAGGAGAAATATCTTAGAGATGAATCATCAGCAGCATAGGTTCAGGTGCAGAGGAGAAATGAGCCATATGCTAGCATTAAATAACACCACCACATCTTGAACGCTCTCCTTTTGTCTATGTTTTCTTCATGTTTTCAAAATGTATTGAAATATATTTGAAAATCTAAATTGGACTTATAAAAGGAAAATATTGTAATATCAAGGGTTAGGAATACAAAGAGCCATTTTGAATGTGAAAGGTCTGAAGCTTGTTGCTTCCTTTATAAAAGGAAACTAGGACCTTATGGCTCGGGATCTATCTGGGATTTTGATTTTTTGAAAGAGACATCGCATTGCCTGTACTTTGAAGCAAATCAATATAAAAGTTGCTATTCTCTGGTGCTCAACTTTTGGTTCTCATTTGTTTGTTGAATTGGATTGCTAATAATTTATTTGGTTGTCTCCAATTTACTTTTTCTTTGTTATTCAAATCAACCTATCAAGTATATTGTTGATTTGTAAGAACACATTTGATGTTTCTTGTGTGGTTTGTTTATTGGGCTCCTTGAAACAAGGATTAAAATCCTATAGGTGGGTATGTGCAGGATCATGATGGGCCAAACTATACCTCTAAGTGGCAATGAAAATACAAAAAATCAAACTTTATCAAGTTCATGTGAAAATTTGAATGGATTATCTACACAATTTGAAAAAGATGTAAGAACAAAATTTATAGAGAATTGAATCTAGTTTATAGGCTACAATTTTTTTTTAAAACTAAATTTACTTAGTGAAAATTGAATATTTCAATGAACAACTATTAAATTTTTCAGAAAAAAATAAAAAGTGGGTGTCTGCCCAGCCAACCTAACTATGAGTAAAAATATATATTTTTTTTAAACTTTCAAAATAAGTAGAGGACTCATGTCCAGATGTGATGCATATTTATTTGAATTTTTTTTCCAACAAAATAATTAGTTATGATTTTTTTACTGTGACTTTTTTTAAAAACTAAAAAATAATTTTCCAGCCAACCTAACTCGATAAAAAAAAAATCAAAATTCAATTTTTTTTTAACCTATAGCCAGAAAAGCATAGAGTGTGACGCAGGTTTCGGATCTCAAAAAGGTGAAATGGTTTGAAAGCTATGGATGTTTTTCAATTAGTGTGTCCATCAGGATTTCAAAAACACAGTATATAGAAAATTATTAATAATTATTTAATAAAATGATAACCAAAGAAATCTTATATTTTTAGAAAGCTAACAATTTTTTCTATAAACCCTTTTCATTTTATCAATTTTGCATTAAAAAAAATCATCAACACAAAGGGTGAAGTTTGAAGAAGAGACTGAAACATGAAAACACGTTAGAATCCATGAAAAGTCAACAAACAAAATGGATATCTGTCTTGCTTTGTACCAAAGTAAAATGGATATCCATTTTTCTTTGGTAAAAAGCAAAACTGATATTTGTTTTAGCAGCACAAAAATGGATATCTGTTTCTGGGAAACGGATATCCGTTTCTAATGGAAATATTTAGTTAAAAATTGGTGGCTCCTTGTGAAAAGTATGGGCTCTTATCAAGAACGCATAACCAAGAAGGTTGATATCTATTTTTCTTACATGTTTGTTGATCACATCTTATGAAACAGATGTTGCTTGGTGATAGTTCTAGGTTTAGTGAACAATATTCTCAAGCTTATTGCAATTTTTACACTTGTGACCAAATTTGGTACCAAACCCTTTCACCTTTTCAATTAATCTTGATAGTGTCATCATACTCCATGCAAATCAAACCAACATTAGGACCATGTGAATGAGATTAAGGATGGCCTTGAAATATGAATCTTTGTACTGTTGACTATCCTTTTAGCATGACAATCCTTTAGGATCATTGTACCCAGGTGCAACAATCCTTCAATCTTCTTTTATTTATATTTCTTTCCTCTTCATATACACAAGATTCTCATGCCTTGTAGTCATGACAATCCACAAATCACCTAACTCTCCTTAGTGATACTATATCTTATTTTGACAGTGATAGTCATCTTCCATTCACAACTCTCCTCTTTAACATAGATACCCTTTGCACATGTTTTGACTTCATGATTTTCCTTTTGTATGTTGTATTATGGTACGAAAATACTATGGCCCCTTCTTCATCCTCTTGTATAATGAAATTGAAGGTCGACACTTACGATTACTCTTCTTTATTACTTGGTGATAATGAATCCCTAAACTCATTTTTTATTGTCTTGAAGCCAAATTTACCATTGTTGAGATAGTCAGAGTTGATTCTTGATCATGAATATTGCGAATTACTTCAAATATCCATGGACAATTTCAATTATGTTTCTTAAGACAACCATGCCTTGACTATCGCTTGATGTTGGTCATGATTGTGCTTGGATGGCACAATAGTTCATAGTTAGATTTTTGCCACTAAAGTTTTCCTTTGACAAAGTCGTATTTGTAGTCCACCTTTTGATGATGTTAAAACAATATAAATACTTATTCTTAGCATAAGCAATACATTTCTCACAAATACCAATGCATTCTACTCATAAGGTTCATGGCACCATGCCTAAAGGTATGATAGTTAGCAGTGTACTATTATGGCAGCCTATGGTTGGTTTGACAATCTATAATAGTGATAGCATTCATGCCTAATAGTCCTTATTGTTATTGTCATAATATATTTTACATTTGAGGCCTTGTCTACAACATACAAAGTTTACCTTTCTCACCCATACCTTCAGTATATAAAGGACATTGATAGGGAATTTTTAATTTCCACTCAGTCAGTGCAATTGAGGAGAGGATAGATTGTCTAAAATTCTAATCTATTTCCATTTACACTTGCCATAACTATAAATGCTTAGTGTTTATTCTCAACCCCAGTATATGAATAAAATGTGACCTATTGTTCTAATAGGCCTATAGGGACAAAGAGGTGATAAAGCCTTTAATTTTAAACATGACATGGTTTTGATAACTTCCCATATTGGTAAGATCCTAGATGACAATCCTTTGATGCACCTAATTGTAATAGGTGTTATGATAGTCCTTGGTATCTTTTCATTTCTTTCTTGAATGGCCTACAAATAAGAGATAAGACCTATTAGATACTTCATAAATAAGAATTCTCATACATTACATTTAAACTTAAACTCCCTGAACATCCATCAATCCATCCATTAATATCAAAATGCCATGAATATCCTATGATCAACCATTCTAATTCCTAGGATAGTCATATTGCAATTTTGCTTCTCTATACTAAAATAGCCCAAGGAATATCTACCCTAGAATTTGTATTTTAACAATCTAATGTCTTTACGAATAACATTGAGCCTTCTTTTGGGACAACATTGAGCCTTTAGAAGCTCCTCATTTCATGATAGCCTAAAATAGAATAAGTGGATAGTCATAACATTTTAGCATAATGGGAAAACCCTAAAGTGTGATAAAGTCTATACATTATCTATTCCCATCCATGTCACGAAGCAACTATTCAAATGCTAGGCCAACATGATTTAAACAATCATAAGGGCCAACAATCCATTCCAAATGCATGGGAAAAGGACAACTCTTGGATCCCATATTAATCATGTTCACATGGCTGCTAGCATCTTCAAGTGAGTCAATACAAAAATTGAAAGCCTCAAACTCATACACTTCAAAAAAATATACCTAATTATAAATTTGATATGCATGAATAAGGAAGTCCTCATGCAATACAAACTAAAATGTGTCACATTTAGACATGTCATCAAGTTGAACTACATCATGTTGAGACTCATGTTTACTTAAGCATTACAAGTCACTTGCCTCTTTGTATGCTTCAAAGTTCCAAATAAAGGACTCAACTTTAGGTGTAGCAGAGTCCTCATCAATGACTGATTTACATGGCCTTCAACAAACTAAAATTATATATCATCTTTATTCCTATATGGAGGCTATATCATCTTTACAATTGTATGTCCAAGCTCTTTAGGAGTCTTCACAAATGTGTCCAAAGTAATATTACTCAAATCAAATAATGGCTTATATCTAGAGCTTTATTAAGTTGATACCTAGGTGGATTAGTGTGTAAACATTCAAATTAGATGGTAATTCACAAGTTTATAGAATAATAAAATGAATCCCTAGTCTAGAATCCAAATGTACATATTCAAAGGCATTAAAGACTTTGAACAAATTACTTTATTGAATTGGAGAAGGCATGTACAAATGTGCAATGTTTAGCTTATTCTTCCTTGTCTATACTTTTATACAAATTTGTATGTATGTATGTATGTGTGTGGTGCATGGATCAAGTGGTCAAGGTGACGATAGATGTCAAACCCATACGACTTGTTCCTATCTTCCATGATTACCATATATTATATCCTATGTTACTTGTTTAGCTTGTATTCTTTCGTATATTCAATCCTTACCTCCCATGCTTTCTTCTATGCCTTGTTTGGTTCCTAAACATCTCTATGTTCTATGTTTAGAACCTATATTTTTCCATGTTACTTGTTTACTTATATATCCCTATGCTATATATCCATGATGTCCCTATATTCCTATGATCTATGCTTGTGATCTCTATCTCTTATGTATCCATATTCCATGCTTATCATGATGTTTCTAATACTTAAACATACAGTTTATGGTTCTTACACATTTAGCATTCTTATTCTTTAGTTATTTATATATGTATTTTAACATTTAATTTGTCCTTCTTATGTGTTCTTATCATCTTCTATTCTCATTTATGTATATCTAGTTGTATACTTTGTAGATTATTTCATTCTTTGTGAAGAAAACAAAACAGATATCCATTTTGAAAATGGATATCTATTTTGTAGTAGCTATATGGACGTTGCAGAGTGTCCATTGGAAAAGAATTGGGATTTAAGAAATGGATATCCATTATGTAAATGTAGAAAAAAGACAAAAGGAATATTGTTGGGCCCGACATCCACACCCAAAGACCCTCTGCTGTTGAAATACTCATGATTTCTAGGTATGAGAGTGAAAGGAATATTTTTATGCACTTTTGGAGACACAATTTTCTTGTTACAATCATAAGGGTGATATTTTTGTTCCCCTAATGGGGAGCAACAGTCGTCATAAAGCAAAAAGGAGGAGGAAAGTTACATTGGAGGAAATTGAAGCAATTAGGGAAAAAGATAGGGAAATGAAGAGGATTGGAAGAGCGGGTTTGGCAGATGTTCATCAAGGTGAATCTCCATCTTTACCATCTAATGACATGCAAATTGAAGATGTTAATTTTGATTATAATGAAATGTTAGATAAGAATGAAATTCACCATGATATTGCAAATGAAAATATTGAAAAATGTTATGAAACACCTATTCATAATAGCAATACCATGGACAAAGAAGAAGAAGAAAAATGAAGATGTGCACTTGAAGAAAGAGGATATGAACATCATGATGTTGAAATTGCACTCCATAATCTATTTGTTGATAAAATTGATGAGGTTGATAATATGGATGAAACCAGAATAATCAATGTATCTCCAAATTTCATAAGAAGAGAGGACATTTGTCAACAAGAGAATAACTGTGATGAAATTGGAAAACACCCAAGAACCCCAAAATGGTTACTTGAAATTGATGAGAACATAATGGAAAAACTTGAAGGCAACAGGTCGTCACAAAAGGTTCGGTTGTGGGCTTCAAAACTCTTCAATGAATACTTTGAGAAAAAAACATTAACCGAACAATGCCAACTTTTTGTGCAATTATTAAAGATGTACAAAATGAGACCTTTACTAAAGAAATTAAAGATTCGGTTAAACAAAGTGTCTAATCAGAATAAAATTATTGTTAGAAGCCTTTTCAATGCACTCAATTCTATTGGAAAGACTAGCAAGGAGAAAGATAAAAGAGCAGCTCGTAGAGTAATAACAACCTCAATAGTAAGCAAACAATTAAGAAATGCTCAATTAATGAGGCAAACTTGTGTTGACTTAAGATTGAATCGTAAAACATTGTCAAAAGCACTAGCATTAAGATCAAGGCTAGATAGTCCTCTTGCCAATGATACTTGGGCTTTTAGTGGTAGGCTTCCACGAGTTGACAAGAAGCTAATTGATAGCACAAATGAAGAAATTGAACGATTTTGGCACACTAACTCTAGGGTATCACCGAATGCAAAAAATGTTGTAAAGTTAAGAATTGGTGATAAAGACCACACACCACATCCTAAACATTACTTGGAATGTAGCCAAACAACATTGTACAAACAATATTGTGAAACTCACCCAGGTATGACAATCTCACAAAGAGCATTTGAATCTCTTAAGCCATTTTATTGTGTTCCTCTTAAAGTTCGTAATACATGTTGTTGCAAATACCATGTAGAGTTTTCTATGTACCATGAATTATTATGCAATATTTGTTCTACTTTGCACACTAACAAAATGTTATAGGAGTGTGGTGCAATTCAACTACCAAAGTCATCTAGGGACTTATTAGATTTATTTCTATGTATTAGAGATGATGGTTGCATGTTCTACAAGAATGATTATTTAAATGAAAAGAGTTTACAATGTGGTGGGTTATCAAAGTTCGTATCATGTTTTCATGAGGGCAACGAGCATGATTTTGGAAAGAGAATGGTTGAGAAAAAGAGATATGAGATAGTGAAATACAATTTGAAAAGTGGAGGTGAAGGTTCTAGATGTGAGTTGATTGTAAGAGAGGTAAGTATTGCTGATTTTATTGATGATTTTAAGAAAAATCTTTTCTACAAGTATGTCAAACATAGCCACAGGTCTCGATGGTTAGATCAACAGTTCAGGATGTGTAAAGACTCTTTCCCGATTGGAACTATTGTCTCTGTAGTTGATTTTGTAGAAAACTATACATTGCAACCCCAAAATGAAGTTCAATCCTAGTACTACAATTCTATTCAGATTGCTATTTTTATTCACATCACATACAGACATGCCCCTGAGAGTACAAAAGAGAATAGGAAGATTGTCAGAGAATACCATTTTTACATGAGTGATGATCGATCTCATTCAGCAGAGTTTGTGCAATATTGTTTTCAACAATTTTATGGGTTCTTGCAAGAAAAAGATATTAGAATGGATAAACATCTCATTTGGTTAGATAATTGCACTAGTCAATTCAAGAATGCTCGTAATTTCTATTGGTTGAGAAAAATGCATGTAGAGAAGGGTATACCTCATAATTGGAATTTTTTGAAGCCGGGCATAGAAAAGGTGAACATGATGGAGCAGGTACATTCGTGAAGAGAGTTCTTTTTAAAGAACAACTAAAGATTAGAGTTGGTTCTACATTCAGTGATGCAGATTCCATTGTTAAGTGGTGTAACTATGCATTGTCATGAGGAGTGGCTCTTGATTTTGAAGTGCGTAGGTACTTTTGGTTGGTTGATGATGGGATAGCGATAGAGAAATTGGAATGTCAGAGAATCAGTGAATCATCAAAGATGCATTCATTTCGAAGCTCAGATACAAGTACATGGACTATTTGGACACAAGAATTAGCTTGTTTTTGTCAGAGTTGAATTAAATGTGATTGGTACAATTGTGAGTCAAGTGAGTGGGTAGATGCATAGATTCCACAATATTTAATCCCTTTATATGAAGGTCAATCATCTTCCGTCAATGACATGGAGAGTTCATTTGACTATGAACATCTTTCAGACCTTATATAGCCAAGTCATGTTTACGCAGTTGTTGCACCGCATGGAAATGAAGAGAGGTCAGATTATTGGTTGGCACGATGTGTATAGGGAAAACAAAAGCTAACACAACCTATGACAGATGATGATGGGTTCACATATCCTACAGGATCAGTTGTTATTGCTGGGACTTGGTTACGAACATATATGATTAAAAAGAACGGCATCTCAGCCTTTGAAGACTTTGAGAAGCATAAAACCATATTAATGTATTCTCACCTAGTTGTAGCAACAAATGTCAAGTTACTAAAGCATCGTGGAAAATCAAAATCAAAAGAACTATGGACAATTAGTAATGTTGATCATGAAGCAATATTAGATACTTTGAAGGTAAGAGATGACCCCTCAGGAATGCTTGACTAGTATTTAAACTTCCAGATGGACAGGTATGACATTTTTTATCTTAACTTGTTCTTGTTTTTTCTATTTTTTAGAATTGTTTTATTAAAAATCTTGTTTCTTTAACTATAATGCATGCTTTTGACTATACAGGACTGTGAATAAAGTTATTTTACATGGCATCGTAGATTATTTTGCATGGCATCGTAAATTATTTTGTATGGCATCATAGGTTATTTTGACTATACTCAAGGTATAATTTTTAGTTCTCATTTGTATTTCTTAATATTGCACATTTGTACCTTTTTCTACATAAGGCATTCCATGAGATGACATGTATTTGATGTCTTTTGCCAAACAGTTCATGTGCCTTGTCTATGCTTTCACATATTACATACATGTGTCACATGGCAATTGCAACTACAACATCTGACAAAATTCTCATTTATTTGAGGTATTCCACCAAACAGTTCATGTGCCTTGCCTATGCTTCCTTACTTTGCATTCTTATAAAAGTCCTATAACAGTCATAATTAATCTTCATACTAATCTTGATAGTAATCTTGTCATCATTGTATTCCATGATATGACAGTCCTATAACAGTCATATACATGTCTACTAGGATAGTTTAACTACAACAGTCCTAAAATAGTCCTAGAATAGTCCTATAATAAGCGCAGCATTTAATGTACATATTTATGATATTCATGTTTACTTAAATTTTCTTGTTCATGCTTCTCACAGGACGTCACCTCCCCTACCCATCCATCTCTATAGAAGAAGAGAGACAACAAATGATAAAGAGGGATCACCAATTGGCAGTAAGTGATTGATTACTTATGTCATGTTATATATTTTGAATATTAAATTCTATATTAATGTGCACGTTGTTTGATTGTATTAATAGGTGGAAATTCAAGAATCTCTATCGAGGAGGTCTAGTCGATGAGCAATAGAGGATGAGTCATTGACTAGTTCACCATCTTCATGGCCTAGCAATAGCCATAGATTATTTGATAGCAATCCATAGGAGATTTGATTTTGGGACATTTTGTTACATATGCCTATTGGGCTTTGTAAACATACTTTTGTATGTTATCGATGTATATCGTTGTATATACCCATATGGTTTTATTTGTACATGCCTATATGGCTTGATATATACACTATACATTATTTTCATGACATTATGCATATATGTATATATAAGATCCTAATTTGGCACAAGTAGGGAGAATGCTTGCAAAGGTTATGGAATTTGGTTTTACACGTTCCAATTGTATTTGCTTCAAAGTTTCTAAAGCCTTTTCAAAAAATCCATTTTGTGCATATCTTGCAATCATTGCATTCCATGAGATAGCATCTCTTTGAGGTGTCATGCCAAACTGTTCACATGCCTTGTCTATGCTTCCACACTTTGCATACATGTCTACAAGGGCAGCTATAAATACATCATGTTCCAAAGATCCCATTTTTACATAGGCAAGGATAATGGTGGATAAGGTTGTGGAATTTGGATTTACACCTGCCAATTTGCATTTTCTTAACATTTCCTTTCAATCCTTATCAAAAATTCTATTTTGTGCTCATATTGCAATCATTGCATTCCTTCATTTACAACACATGATTAAATAAGAAGATGCATATTTACAACACTTAAGAATATGTAGTTGTGTTGCTTATGTCACCAATACTATGTTTACATCTTCACATACATGGCTTACAACATGTGACAATATGAATGATAGAGAATGTTTGCATCAACATGATCACACAACATGAACAAATTGCATGTTTGCATCAATTTCATTGGGTCAATTATTGAGAATGTGTCAACTTGAACAATATTTTTTGTTCTGCTCGTCAAAACCTTCATGAAATGATACATTGGTTTCTTGATATTCAATCATGCATTGGAGATCTTCAAAGTGTTACAGATGTTTGAAGTGATGAAGAAACTTGTTATTTTGATGTATTTCAACTCCAAACTTGTGCCTAGAAGTGAAGGCGCTAATCCTTGATCAAACTAACCTAAAAGTACGCCTTGGTACTTAGGGTGCTAGATTATGATTGATCAACCTAAAATGTGTGCCTAAGGCTAGATAGTGAATTAGAAGGATAAAATGCATCATCAAAGGAGTTTATAGTTATTGAAGGCATCAAATGATGACTTGGGCGCACATCTACCTCTCTACACCATCAAATGTGCACCTAGATTAGTGAGGTGCCACTTCATATCTC
This sequence comes from Cunninghamia lanceolata, assembly GCA_027924645.1. NCBI lineage: Eukaryota > Viridiplantae > Streptophyta > Pinopsida > Cupressales > Cupressaceae > Cunninghamia > Cunninghamia lanceolata. The sequence continues at coordinate 2,338,936 of BSBN01000195.1, forward strand.
TATAACTTTGGATATGCGCTTTGATAATGAATTGATCTTGCAAGTTGAGGTTGTCTCCACAAGTTGAAAGAATGTCGAAAGAATACAAGGCACCAATTATTGAACAAACAACCTAGAATGAGTTCCTTACTATTTGAGGTGCTAGTTCATGCTTCTAGAACACCAAAAGCGTGCCTAGATGTTGAGGCGCTAGCTCTTACTCAAGCAACCTTGAAAGTGCGCTTTGACAAGGAGGTTAAAATGTATTATCAAAGGATTAAGTTGAATCAAGGAATCATCATTGAAGACAAGTAAAACATGATTGTGAATGAGGCACACTTTTCATCATCTCCAACCTCACAATTGCACCTTCCCTTGGAAGCTCATATTGTGCCTAAAGGAATGGTACTGAGATATCATCCATGTCAATGATTGAGAATGTGTCAACTGGAACAATATTTTTTGTTCTGCTCGTCGTGGGGCCGAACGGACTGTGTCAACATGTCGGGGTGGGCACGTAAATGTTAGGGGAGGTCTCGTTTTGTGCGCCAAGCATCCGAGTCATTTCAGGTAAGAGGCTATCAGTAAAGTCCCTTAAGATCCCTGAGACCAAAAAACTACCAAACTTTGATGGAGTAGTTCTCAAAATTTGTGACAGCTGGGAATGCTATGTTTGGACCTGCAGGTGCATGTTGGGTCCGTCCATAATAACCTCTCTCAGTTTTGGTCAACACCATTCCGTTTGACCGTGTCAAAATCAAACGCATTGTTGCAAAATGCTTCAATTTAATGCAGTGGAAAGGTGCTAGGTGTGACATTTTTCATTCCATAGCTCGTGGGGTCAAATGGACTGTGCTAATGTGTCAGGGTGGGTGGGTAAATTCTATTGGAGGTCTTGTTTTGTGCACCAAGCATCCCAGTCATTCTAGGCAAGAGGCTACCAGCAAAGTCCCTTAAGATCCCTGAGACCAAAAAACTACCAAACTTTGATGGAGTAGTTCTCAGAATTTGTGATAGCTGGGAATGTTCTATTTAGACCTACAGGTGCACGTGGGGTCTTTCCACAATAACATCTCTTAGTTTTGGTCAACTCCATTCTGTTTGACCGTGTCAAAATTAAACACATTGTTGCAAAATGCTTCAATTTGACGTAGTGGAAAGGTGCTGGGTGTGACATTTTTCATTCCATAGCTCGTGGGGTCGAACGGACTGTGCTAATGCATTGGGGTGGGTGGGTAAATTCTAGTGGAAGTCTTGTTTTGTGAACCAAGCGTCCCAGTCATTCCAGGCAAGAGGCTACCAGCAAAGTCCCTTAAGATCCCTGAGACCAAAAACTGCCAAACTTTGACAGAGTAGTTCTTGGAATTTGTGATAGCTGGGAATGTTTTGTTTAGACCTACAGGTGCATGTGGGGTCTATCCACAATAATCTCTCTCAGTTTTGGTCAACTTCATTCTGTTTGACCGTGCCGAAATCAAACGCATTGTTGCAAAATGCTTCAATTTGATGTAGTGGAAAGGTGTTAGGAGTGACATTTTTCATTCCATAGCTCGTGGGGCTGAATGGACTATGCCAACGCATTGGAGTGGGTAGTTAAATGCCAGGGGAGGTCTTGTTTCATGCGCCAAGCGTCCCAGTCATTCTGAGCTATAAGCTACCGACAAAGTCAAAAGTTGCTAGGTGTGACATTTTTCATTCCATAGCTCATGGGGTCAAATAGACTGCACCAATGTGTTAGGGTGGATGGCTAAATGCCATTGGAGGTCTCATTTTGTGCGCCAAGCATCCCAGTCATTCCAGGCAAGAGGCTACCAGCAAAGTCCCTTAAGATCCCTGAGACCAAAAAACTGCCAAACTTTGACGGAGCAGTTCTCAAAATTCATGACAACTGGGAATATTTTGTTTGGACCTATAGGTGCACGTGGGGTTCATCCACAATAACCTCTCTCAGTTTTGGTCAACTCCATTTGATCGTGCCGAAATCAAACGCATTGTTGAAAAATGCTTCAATTTGATGCAGTGGAAAGGTGCTAGGTGTGATATTTTTCATTCCATAGCTCTTGGGTCCAAATAGACTATGCCAACATGTCAGAGTGGGTGGGTGAATGCCAAGGGAGGTCTCGCTTTGTGCGCCAAGCATCCCAGTCATTCCAAGCTGTAAGCTACCGATAAAGTCAAAAGTTGCTAAGATTGAAATTTTGCATTCCACAGGTCCTGGGGCTGAACGGATTATGCCAACACATCGGGGTGGTTAGGTAAATGCTAGGGGAGGTCTCGTTCTGTGTGCAAAGCATCCCAGTCATTCCAAGCTATAAACTACCAGTAAAGTCACTTTGCTGGTAGCTTACAGCTCAGAAGGACTGGGAGCCTTGGAACATAAAATGAGACCTCTCCTAGCATTTACTCACCCACCCCAATGTGTTGGCGTAATCTGTTCAGCCCCAGGACCTGTGGAATGCAAAATTTCAATCCTAACAACTTTTGACTTTGTCGGTAGCTTACAGCTCGAAATGACTAGGATGCTTGGCGCACAAAATGAGGCCTCCAATGGCATTTAACCATCCACCCTGATGCGTTGGCATAGTCTATTTGACCCAACGAGCTATGGAATGAAAAATGTCACATCTAGCACCTTTCCACTGCATCAAATTGAAGCATTTTTCAACAATGTGTTTGATTTCGGCACGGTCAAATAAAATGGAGTTGACCAAAACTGAGAGAGGTTATTGTGGATGAATCCCACGTACACCTGTAGGTCCAAATAGAACATTCCCAGCTATCACAAATTCTGAGAACTACTCCATCAAATTTTAGTAGTTTTTTGGTCTCAGGGATCTTAAGGGACTTTGCTGGTAGCCTCTTGCCTGCAATGACTGGGACACTTGGTGCACAAAATGAGACCTCCCATAACATTCACCCATCCACCCCAATGCGTTGGATAGTTCGTTCAGCCCCACAAGCTATGGAATGAAAATGTCACACTTAGCACCTTTCCACTACATCAAATTGAAGCATTTTGCAACAATATGTTTGATTTCGGCATGGTCAAACGGAATGGGGTTGACCAAAACTAAGAGAAGTTATTGTGGATAGACCCCATGTGCACCTATAGGTCTAAACAAAACATTCTCATCTATCATGAATTATGAGAACTGCTTCGTCAAAGTTTGGCAATTTTTTTGGTCTCAGGAATCTTAAAGGAATCTTAAGGGACTTTGTCAGTAGCCTCTTGCCCGGAATGACTGGGATGCTTGGTGCATAAAATGAGACCTCCAATGGCATTTACCCACCCACCTTGACACATTGGCACAATCCGTTTGACCCCACGAGCTATGGAATGAAAAATGTCGCACCTAGCACCTTTCCACTGCATTAAATTGAAGCATTCTGTAACAATGTGCTAGATTTCGGTACGGTCAAATGGAATGGAGTTGACCAAAACTGAGAGAGGTTATTGTGGACAGACCCCACATACACCTATAGGTCCAAACAGAACATTACCAGCTATCATGAATTCTGAGAACTGCTCCATCAAAGTTTGGAAGTTTTTTGGTCTCAAGGATGTTAAGGGACTTTGTCGGTAGCCTCTTGCCCGGAATGACTAGGACGCTTGGTGCACAAAATGAGACCTCCACTGGCATTTACCTATCTACCCTGATGCTTTAGCACATTCCATTCGACCCCACAAGCTATGGAATGAAAAATGTCACACCTAGCACCTTTCCACTACATCAAATTGAAGCATTTTGCAACAATGCGTTTGATTTCAGCACGGTCAAATGGAATGGAGTCCAAACTGATAGAGTTTATTGTGGGTGGACCCCACGTACACCTATAGGTCTAAATAGAACAATCCCAGCTGTCACGAATTATGAGAACTACTCCGTCAAAGTTTGGCAGTTTTTTGGTCTTAGGGATCTTAAGGGACTTTGTCGGAAGCCTCTTGCCTGAAATGACTGGGATGCTTGGCAAACAAAATGAGACCTCCCTTAGAATTTACCTACCCACCCCGACATGTTGGCATAGTCCATTCAACCCCACGACGAGCAAAACAAAAAATATGGCACCTGGCAAGGTTTTTGCTCTTAGGATCTTAAGTGACTTTGCTCTTACGGAACAATGTATCGGCAAAGACCCTAGTTTTCATAAGGGGAGACATGTGATTTTAAGAGGTTTTTGGGAATGTGACTTTATCCTTCCATTCCTTATCTAATGATGATTTTATTCTCAAAGTTTGATGGCTTTTATGAGCATATACACGATGTTGTTTTAGGATAGTCATAAAGGGTAGTTTTAGACAGCCATGTGTATCTTTTTAACAATCATAAAGGGCAAGTTGTACATGGACTGTGACAATCCCAAAACTCATTCAAATCATCCATTTTGGTGTTTTACAACCTTATAAATCCATTAGATCATTTATACAAACCCTAATGCAACTTGTAAACCCTCTTTGCATAGTAATTTCATGAATGACTATCTTGTATGATTGTTTTGTGCATTTTAACAACCCAATGAGGATTGTATGGTGTTGTGATCTTCATGATTTTAACTTGATGCAGAGATAGGATCCAACTCAACATGATAGAGGCATCATTACAAATGGATTGAATTGCAATAGTCAAAGAGCCAACCTCCTATCAATGAGAGTTTAATGATAGTAAATAGAGAGCTACTTGACCATAAATAGGATTTACATACATACATACATACATACAAAGAGTTTCTTGACATTAATTTCATTCAAACTTGTCTTCAATTCATCTTCAAAATGTTTTCAATACATCTCCAATGCCTTTTCCACGAAGGTTTATAATGCATATTTATACATGATTTGAGGGAAACCAATAGTCTCCAACTAACTTTTGAGTACTTGACTGTTCATCTTCCATACTTTTGCATTTTTTTTACATTTTTCATATGACAACTTTGACATATTTACAAAATTTGACAAGATGAAGACTAAATACATGATGAAATGGTCTATCATGACCTTATTAGATTTCAAGCTACTATGCTTGATTAGGGCATATAAGGAATTTTGTCATATTGATTCTATTGATTCTATTGATCTAAAACCATTCTCAATGCAACATATCATCAATGGACTAAAGAACTATCATCATAATGTATGGCATCATGGGAAGTATCATGACATGCACATAAGGAATTTAAATTATATTGTATATCAAAGTGTATATATATTAAAATCTAGTCCATAATGGTAGACATATACAAAAAATTGGCAAATATGCCAACTCAAAACATTTTTTACAAAATGTGGTATATGTCATGTCTCAAAATCTATATACAATATACATGCCAAATAGCTACATCAAATACTACAAGTCCACTTGATCCTCAATCTGTGATGGATCCTCAATATGTGATGGATCTTGAAAAAGTGTCCTCTTTGTACCAGAATGTCTAGTAATTGATGGAGGCGAAGTTTCCTGCATTAACAAATCAAAACACAAATTTGATTAATCTCTTCAATGGTAAATAAAAATAAGTTAAAGTTAGTAAATAGATTCTTATCTACTACAATTAAGAACTTTCATTTATTAACATACATCTAAATCACTATAATCAACTATAAGACCGCTAGATAAACTATCAATTATTTAGAAAAATTCAATTCAATTACCTTGACTCTATGTTGTTGTTCAGACAATCATTCTGCAAATGATTTTCTCTTAAGACAATCGGGTGTCCTAGTGAAGCATGATAGCAAAGGTGGCACATCACTCACATTCTCAAGAGACTACATAAAAGCAAAGTAACATTGAAATAAATTAATATATAATTATTAAACAAAATAAGAAATGCATACATTTAAAAATGTTAGATGTGTTACACACAAACAATCTATAGTGCACTACACAAAAACTTATCTACTAGAAAACAAGCACATACCACCATCGAGGCCTCCTGCATCAATTTAAAAGGACTATAAATTATCAAAATGACAAGAATGTAAGACTCTAAATGACTATAATCAAATATTTAACTTTTCTAAATTATCAATTAAAGTACAATTCAATCAAATTACCTCCACCCTTTGTTGGCGTTGAGAAAGTCATTCTACAAATGATAGTCCCTTGGGTCGATCAGGAGTTCGAGAAAAGACTATTGGCAAAGATGCCACATCATTCACATTTTTGATTGACTATAAAATAAAATTAACATCAAGATATAAATTAATATATAATTACTCACAAAGAAATAAATGCATAAAAAAAAAGTTGATGTATAGAACAAATTATACCGGTAAGTCCAAGCCAAATTGGATGGCAGACAAAGTTCCATGATGAACTTTTGTCAACTCCTCCTCTGTCATCAACTATTATCCCACTTTGATACATTAGTACTAATAAATTTGTTTATATATTCAAATGGAATAGACTATAAAATTTAACTTTAAATTTTACTTGCATAAAATATTGCTCATGCATTTCTCCTTCTCTACAGTTCACTGATCCAGTAGCTTCTAGTCTTGTCCCTGACCCCTTAGCTTGAGTTCTGGACCCCATTGCCTCATCTCGTGAATGGAGATCATACTTTGATGTGTTCAACGGTGGCTCACTACTCTCCATAATAGGACCTAAGCATAAATGATTGCAAGAAATGCAATGATGGGGCACACATACATGTGTGGATGACGACGGTCTAGTAGAACCTGGTGATCCAATATCATCACCTTCATCATGTGCTTGTGCAAACTGAGATGTTTGTATAATCAAATGCTAGGTCAAAGAGTGTATGGCACTAAGGCCCTATTGTGTTGCATTTGCAACAACGTCTGGCCAATGATCCCAAAAGTTCTGACTAATGCTCTCATGAATACACCATTTGATTGAAAACTTGGGCTTACAGACATCAACATGCAATCCAGTTTTAGGATTGACAAAGTATTGGGCTAACATAGTTTTTGTAATCTCTAATTCTTTGACTTCATCATATGACAAACCATTAGCATATTCGGCCTTCTTGGCTTCTCGCCATTGCCTAAATGATTCGTGTTGGGTTGACAAGGTTTGAACATGATTATTGATTCCCTCTAAATTTGATGTCATTGTAGACAATCGAGGGTGGCGGCAATACATTTCTATGATCCTACTTATTTGATCAATATTTCTTTAAATATTCTCTTCTATTGTTGGAGGGGGAGGGTTTGGTGGTGGAGGGTTTTGGTTTTCATTTTGTGCATCTTTTTTACCTAATTAAAATATAAAACATACCCACTTAGCATAAAAAACCAAAAAAATTGCTTGAATATACAAAACAAACAAAAAAAAGTGAAAGATATTACCTTTTTGGATCGGATATCCGTTCCTCACCTCTGATATCCGTTCTTTAGAGATGACACTACATTTTGCAAGCTGCGGATTTGTAAAAACGTGCCCTTTTTCTCTTTTTATGTTTTTCAAAACGGATATCCGTTTTCTTTTTCTCAATTATTTTCATTGTTTTTTATTTTAGTATTTTAGCATTTTAGTATTTAGGCATTTTAGCTATAAAATACAATCCAAATTTTAGAAAGACTGTATCATATGAAAGGAGAGATTTTGGACAAACTATCAAAATTTATATAGGATTATGATGATATATATATTTGATTTTTATATGATTTACTTATACTAAGGTATCTTATAGTATTTCAAAGGCACTTTTGAATAGATAATTGTCATAAAAAAATTGTAAAAGCAAGTAGTTTTGGTGTAAATTCTAACAAATCATTTCATGTTTAACTTACATATTAGATAATATTTGTGTCAACAATTGAGATCAAACTTGTGACACTCAGGATCGACCTCTCATTTTTCTATACCTATTCAAATTCCAAGACAATCATTGGATTGATGTCATTTATTTTCTAAAGGTGACAAATCAATTTAGCACATCCTCGACATCATTAGATTGATGTCGATGGAGAGAGCAAGATAGAGAGAGGGAGATATCTATAGAGAGGTAGATATAGGAGAGAGGTAGATACGGGTTAGGGGTTAGGGATTAGGGCCATTATTTAGGGTTTAAAGATTTAGAGAGAGAGAGACTGCTTTTGACATGCAACCGTAAACCCTAAATAATGCCCCTAAACCCTAAACCCAAGTAACCCTAAATAATTCCCCCAAACCCTAAACCCTAACCCCTAAACCATAAACCCTAAATAATTCCCCTAAGCCCTAAACCCTAAACCTGAGAAAGGGAGTCCTAGTTTTCTTGTTTCCATTTCCTTCATCGATAAGGGAGAGGGAAAGATAGAGAGGAGAGATAGGATATATAGGAATGATAGGGGAGAAAGGCAAGAGATAGAGAGATTGGGAGAGATGGCTAGGTACAGAGAGATGGCTAGATAGAGAGGAGACATATAGGAAGAGATAGAGGAGACAAAGGGGAGAGATAGGGAGATTGAGAGTTAGAGAGATGTCCAGAGAGACAGGGAGATAGAGGAATGATAGGGGAGAGAGAGGAAAGAGATAGGGAGAGATAGATATAGGTAGAGAGAGAGGAGATAGATTGGGAGAGATAGAGGAGACAAAGGGAGAGATAGGGAGATAGAGAGTGAGTGAGATGTCTAGAGAGATAGGGATAGAGATTGAGAGGTGGAGGGATGATAGAGAGAGGGAGATAAGGGAGAGATAGGGAGATAGAGGTGGAGGGATATTAATTTTAATGACCTCCAAATTTTCTATAAATTCTTCTCCACTAAACCCTGGACCATCACCCAAATCCTTACTTTCCTAATAAAAGCCCTTCCCCAAACATCATTTGATCATGTGACTCCTTCCATCACTAGATAGGTGCCCAGGTACTTTCCATTATTTATCTAATACTGTAATCCCAATGTCATAGCTCACATTCCCACACCTACATTCATAGACTCCATTCCCCCTATTGACACCATCGTTGATAATCATTATATAAGGAGACTCCCTTGAATAATAATTAAACCATGGATTATCCCATATCCCCATCTTACACTTTCCTCACCTTTGAACCCTTAGAAGATGACATTTAGCTATCCCCACCATTACCAATCACACTTTCTAGAAATCCCACATAAGACACCTTACCCATCACTTCACCTAGGTCATCACTAATTAAATCACCTCATTACTCCATTCAATCATACCCATACAACCCCTTTCTCACTCCACAACCTGTATTAACGCATGATTAAACCTAACCCCTAAACCCTAACCCCTAACCCCTAACCCCTATTTCCTAACCCCTAAACCCTAAACTTGAGAAACCATAAACGCCTAAATCCTAAACACTAAACCCAAGAAACCCTAAACCTTTATCTCTCTATCTCCTTATCTCACTATCTCCCCATCACTATCATTCCTCTACCTCTCAATCTCTCTCCCTATGCTTTGGCCATGTCCCTCACTCTATATCTCCCTAGTGGTCCTCTCTCTCTAAACACTAAACCCTAAACCTCTAAACCTTAACCCCTAAACCATAAACCCTAAACCCTAAATAATGCCCTTAAACCTTAACCCCTAACCCCTAAACCCTAAACCCTAAGCGCAAGAAACCCTAAACCCTATCTCCTATCTCTCCCTTATCTCCCTATCTCTATCATCCCTCTACCTCTCAATCCTTCTCCCTATTTCTCTGGACATATCGCTCACTCTCTATCTCCCTATCTCTCCCCTTTGTCACCTCTATCTCTCCCTATTTGTCTCCTCTCTCTTTCTATCTAGCTATCAAAACTGAGAAACCCTAAACTGAGGTACACCCTAAATCCAATCAACTCTAAACCTATATCTCTTTATCTCTCCCCTATCTCCATATCTCTATCATCCCTCTACCTCTCTTGATCTCTCTCCCTATGTCCCTGGCCATGTGCCTCACTCTCTATCTCCTTATCTCTCTCCTCGGTCTCCTCTCTCTATCTCCCTATCATTCCTCTCTCTCTATAAACCCTAAATCCAAAACCCTAAACCTCTAAACCTAACCCCTAACCCCTAAACAATTTAAATCCTAAACCCTAAATAATGCCCCTAACCCCTAACCCCTAGACCTGAGAAACCCTAAACCCTAAACCCTTAAACCCTAAACCCAAGTAACCCTAAACCACTATCTCCCTATCTCTCCCCTATCTCCCTATCACCTTTGTCCCTCTACCTCTCAATCTCTCTCCCTATGTCTCTAGCCATGTCCCTCACTCTTTATCTCCCTATCATTCCTCTCTCTCTATAAACCCTAAATCCAAAACCCTAAACCTCTAAAACTAACCCCTAACCCATAAACAATAAATCTTGAACCCTAAATTATAATGCCCCTAAACCCTAACCCCTAAACCCTAAACCCAAGTAACCATAAACCACTATCTCCCTATCTCTCCCCTATCTCCCTATCACCTTTGTCCCTCTACCTCTCAATCTCTCTCCCTATGTCTCTTTCCATGTCCCTCACTCTTTATCTTCCTATCTCTCCCCTCGGACTCCTCTATATCTCCCTATTGGTCTTTTATCTCTCTCTAAACCCTAAACCTCTAAACCTTAACCCCTAACCCCAAAACCATAAACCCTAAACCCTAAATAATGCCCCTAAACCTCTCTCTCTCTCTGGACATGTCTCTCACTCTCTATCTCCCTATCTCTCCCCTCTATCTCCTCTATCTCTCCCAAACTCTATCAGCCCCCTCTCTCTATCTCTCTTTAAACTGTAAACCCTAAACCCCTAAACTTGAGCAACCCTAAACCTCTAAACCCTAAATAATTCCCCTAACCAACCTCTAAACCACTTCTCTATATAGGTGCAAGTAATACCACTTTTTCATTGTTTTCCACATTTAATTATATTCTTTTCCATTTTCCAAGTCCTACATGTGTCCAAGTTGTATTGTTTGTCAATTTTTTAGTCTAATTGTTAGTCCCAGCTCTCATGGTTATTAAAATGTTAGTATAGTTAGATTTATCCTTAGGTAACATTAATTTACACATTGTTGCACAAACAACCACACTAAAACATAACTTTACCTAATTAAGGTTAACCTTTAATGTTCTCTCATATGACGAGCTTAACCAATCCAACTAGTTCAATGTTCTTATAGTCCATGCTTACCCTTCCAAGAGAGTTCATGCCATGTTAACTTTGCATTATGTCCTAACATATCACATGAAGGATCATCATCATCACAAGGAATAACAATGTCATGAAGAATTAACAAAGGTGTAGCTTCACCACATAAAGTATCATTCATAATTTTATCACTAGAGGGTAAGGGTATATCATGTGTATCCTTCTCAAACCATGTATCATGAATCAAATCATATGAAGGATTGGGTAAAGCAATTTAGAGCATGAAATCCAAAATGGATATCCATTTTGAATTTCTAGAAACAGATATCCGTTTCAAAACATATGAAAGTCAAACTTTGCCAAGTCGCGAATTTGGCTAAGTAAAAACATGATTTTTTTCCTATTGCCACTGTTTGGCCCGCGATGATCCTACACATACCCAGGTGAATCATAGTAACTTTGGAAAGTTAAATTGGATTTTTAAAGAAGAACCTAATAACTTACATATTTGCATGTCTATGCAAGCCATAGACCTAGAATTGCCAAGCAAATCGAGTTGTGGCTAAAAGGGAAGCACATATTCTTCTTAGAGTGAAAACTTTGTAACCCAAAGACAAGCACTGGTCATTCTCTTTTGAAAATCATTCCCTTGTATATATTTTCAAAATCCAATTTTGTTTTTCTATTTTAGGAGTAGGGTTTAAATATTTATAGAAAACATTAATCCAAATCGTATGCCAGATTGGGTAAGTGAAGTGGATGATTTAATTGACAAAATTACATAAGCTCCTTAATCTGTTCTGAAGTCACCAGCAAACTTGAAAGTAAATTGTCATTGGTGAAACAAGGTAACACCCACCTAGGCTTGAACAGAGCATAAAGTGCAGAGAATTTTGATTAATCTGATTAATTCTATTAGTTGGCCAAATTCACATATAAAACTGAATCATATATTTGGCATATCTTTAAAGTTTTATAATTTGCAAATTTGGGTACCAACAAAACCAATATTGACATTAAAGTGATGTACAAAAGCATTGGCCAAATCATTGAAGGAATGAATAGAACTATGAGGAAGAGAATAAAGCCATTCAATTGCATAATCCTTTTAGTTTCTAGGGAAGAGCTTTGTAAAAAGTTTATCATAATAAACATAATCAAAACAAACTCCCAATTGTGTCATAAGGTCCCCTTTACCACTATACATTACAAAACTAGGGGCCACCAAACAAACTAGAAATGGATAACAAATAACTCAAATGAAAGTAGATTATGCTTGATTTCTCCTATGATATCCATTGACTACTAGGGGTAATGCATCAAATTTACTTTGCATCTCATCAATTCTTTTAAGGATGACATCTATGTTGGAAGGATGAACATTAAGAGTTATGATTAAAATGGGAGTGGAAGTGGCAACATGAGATAATGCGTGGAGTGTAGGTTGATTGGAGGACAAAGAATGAAGTTGGAATGACAACACTAGAAGTGGGAACATGAGTAGTGGGTGAGAAGTAAACACAATCAGGGGATGAGTGGAAGGTACAATATGAGAAGTAGGTATAATGAGAGGATCAATGATAGGAGCTATGAAAAATTGATAAGCAATTCAGAGAAGAGAAGAAATATGTGGCTTGGCTAATGCAGGAGAAGATGTGGAAGGAGGCACACTAGACGAAGAGGCTTGTGAAGGAAGGGGAGGAGACACACTATTTAAGGAACTTGATGAGCTTATCCTTTGACCTATATCACTTAATACTTCCATCACATAAGGATTATCCATTAACAAGTTATGAAGAACATCAATCAAATTTGAATAATTAACATTATTGCTCAAATTCGTAAAGGTCTGATATAAGTATTTGTGTATTAAGATTCATGTCTTGCCTATCCATATGTGCAACATGTGCATCATGATGAAAAACATCTTCCCCATTAAAATATGTAGTAGTCATCAAATCCTCAATCATAACTTCCTCACAATAAATCGAGGCCATTATAGAGTTAAGCCTAAGGTTTCTTCTTAGTGCAAAATGAGGATTAGGTTGAGACCTTGACAATCAAGAAAAATATAAAGAAATGAAAAGGAAATTGCATCCAAGTAATCCTAAATTTTTCTGCCAACAATTCATACCAAAGATTGAACAATTTAAGTATATTGCAATAGGTAATTTGTATCGACACAAATAATATTACTGAAGCATTTCAAAGTTTATGCCATAAGAATCATCGTTTTTTAAACATGGATTGCAAATAATTCTAAAAATTTAGAAGTCTTGGTCATTAACATTATTGTTTGCTACAATGTCATCCAATGTATCATTGTTAATGTTCATATGTTCTTTCAAGTATTTAATATTATCATCATCCTCATCTTGACCTGCATCATCTTCATCATCATTGAAATTTGACTATAGACCATATATATTGTTACCAGATGTATTTGGATCATCATTTTCTATACCATCCATATTGTTGTCTTCCATAACACCATCTAACTCTAGATTGTTCTCTTCTTGTGCCTGAACATAATCATCTTCAACATCATCATGGATGTCAATTTCTTCAATGTTCTCTAATCCCTCTCTCTCATTTTGTTGGCCATCATTGTTTTGCTCAGTATCCACTAATGCATCATCAAATACATGCCTTAATCTTGGATCATAATGTATGACAAATATCCATTTCGGGTCCAAAATATCTTCATAGAAAAATACCTACACATGAATGACATACATATATTAGACATATGGTATAATAATTTTATTGATTAATAAACACATGTATATATTCGCAATAGACCATTTATTTAATAGATTAATGATCACTACCGCTTCTCGTTTGAGTTAAAGAAATACCTACTCACAATGAATTGGTAGAACATAAGGCTCCTTATCCTCCAGTAGGAAACATGAGGAATCTATATAAAATAATCTACTATGGGTATCATGTCTTCGTGTCCTCTCAAACACTTCATACCATCTACACTTAAAAATACATTTAAAAGAGCAGTTATTCAACTCAATAATTTATTGTATTTTCCCAACATATTGTAGATTCCCTTCAATTATATTCTCATCTTTTGAGCTTGATCGACTGGATTGCTTGAAGTCAACCATGATGCCACAATCGAAGGATCGTCTCTTTACATCTACACTTTCTACACGATAATGTCGACCATATGCCCACATTGTTGGATATTTCCTCGCCTGTGAAAGACCATTTATTTCAGTGAAAACAAATATAATGATGAATATTAAAATAGTTTTAATAGTGTCAAAAATGTAAGGAAACAACATTTTGTAAAATTCCAACTGTATCTTTCTTTCACATCCTCTAGACATGTTGATTTCATCTTCTGTTATGTTTGAATCTAGACCTACATCTTCTATTTGATTTTGAATTTGTTCAATAACCCATTCTAGTGTGCAATATTTGCCCCATTCCCCAAGCAGATCAGTGGGAAGTGGAGTATTCCTTGGGTTTGATCTCTTAAACTGTCTCCTTGCTTCTAAAACTTCTCTCTTTTTATCATACAGATCAATCCATTTGTTCATAAAGTCCATGTGGTACAGAATGAACTTGTCAAGTATAGCACTTTCGTCTACACCTATTACATGTCAACATGTTTATTTCAAACTCCAAATGTCATGATGTTAATTTGATAAATAAATTAGAGAGTAAATTAATGATTGCAAGAAAAACAACCACACTGATCATGAATTTACTTACTAATTTCTACTTGAACACCATTAGATTGTGGTTTTTCTCCATCAATAATATTTGATGCTTGTTCTTCATCCCAGAAGGGTGTCCCATCTTCAAAATCCTTATTAAGGAATTCACATAGGAAGAAAAATTCTTCATTCAATACATACCCTTCAGCCATGCAACCCTCTGGATGTGCCTTTTGTTGGACATATCTTTTTAGAGTTTTCATATACCTCTCAAAGAAAAACATCCACCTCATTGATACGACACCCACCAATTCAATGTCATCGATAGGGTGTATAAGTAAATGGACTTGTAGGTCCATGAAATTTGTAGGGAGCTCCTTCTCAAATACACATACAATTTATGTAATTTCCTTCTTCCATTTTGGCACTTCACATTCGTGGATCTCCTTGGAGGTCACCCACCTAATATAAGAATAGTAAATTAGAATGAACCTTTAGTCAAAAATTAAAATGCAATTTAATATCTTTATGTCTCTCACACATGAACATTTCATATAACCACATACCTTGTAAATGCTGACAATCGACTTATGGCATTCCTTAAGTCAACTGTAAGATAGGAATCCCCCCTTATTGCCAATGGAATGATATACTATCAAACACATTTATGAAAAGGTAATTTGTAATTTTTTCTCACACAACAAAATATCAAAATATATTTAGTACTTAATCAATGTTATCAGTAAATGTTAAATCATGATATATAATACCTTCATAAAATTATGAAAATCATGTGTTTTAAATCTTGTGATATGTCCATCAACTGTAAAATCTTTAGCCAATGATGACCCATAGCCAGTAGGTGTCCTTATTGAATGGATGACATTTTTTAGTTGGTCTAGCTCTTTTTTTTCAAAATCCATGGAACTTCTGCATATGTTTCATTTTCTCTATTTGGCCACAAATGTTTTCTATCAATTTTGGTACGCGAAAGAGAAATATCTCTCCTCGAAGACAAGGTGTCCTCTTTGCCTGATATATGTCGAAATATAAAATCTGGGACATTTTTTAAGACATGCATAGGATCTAATAGGTGAGATATTAATAGATCCTTCTAGTAATGGATCTCATAAAATATGGATTTCCTTTTCATTCCTTCTGGCATATTAACTACAACTTTTTCTAGTTCTTCAACTGAATCACCCCGATCAAAAAAATCCTCCCAAGCTTTCAATTTAGCATCTTCATACTTCTTAAGCCAATCACCTTGGCCCATAATCATGGGAGGGACTCTATTTTCAACTTTTCCATCAAATTGATTCTTCATGCGATTTCTAAACTTATGATCTAGTGGTAGAAAAACCCTGTTGTTTGCGTAAATAAATTTATGTAGATCTTTAGAATACCACCCTTGAAATTATTCTGCACGTCTTGGACATGCAAATATCCCCTTTATTTGAAGTCCTACAATTCAATAAGTAATGTTAATAACATCAAAAAAATAGTATAAAACTAAGTATGAAAGTTGGGATGAAAATAAATTATGAGTGTAAATACGTAAATATTTTATCTTACCAGAACAAACACCAAGTCCTGGGAAATTATGAATAGTCCAACATAGCACACTATACAACATGAAGGACCTATTTGATGGGGGATGTGATATGTCATACATTCTTATGCCTTTCCATAGCAATTGCATTTCATCAATAAAAGGCGCAAGATAAACATCCATGTTTTTAACTTGATGTTTTCCTAGAACAATGAGAGTCAGCATAAGATGCTCCTTTCTAACACTCATCCATGGGGGAATATTGTATGCTATCAATCTGATTAGCCAACCACTATAATTTCAGCTAAGGAAAGAGAATGGGCACACTCCATCAATTGCAAGACCAAACCTGATACTACGGGGTTCATCTTTGAATTTTCTTGGCCATTTTTCCTCTATGTTTCATTGCTTTGGAGTCGGTTGGAATTCACATGAATCCATCTTTACTCATGTTCTTTGCATACCAGTCCATCAATTGTGCAAGTGACTTGCAACGAAACATTCATTAAAGTCTAGGTATAATTGGCATATGACGTAAAACCTTCTTTGGAACTATAGGACCTTATACATCTGTACAATATCTCCTCTTTGCATATAGGGCATTCTACCTTGTTTTGATATTCATCTCTATATAAAATGCAATCATTTTTACATGAATGAATTTTCCTATATTCAATCCCCAACTCAACCAACAACAGACGCGCCTCTCTGCAAGTTGATGGCAACACATTCTCTTCAGGGAATATTTTAGTTTTTAATGCCCTGTAAGATTGCCAACTTGATTAAATCAATTGAATGTTTGACTTATGATTAACATGTTTGATATGTCAATATATACTAGGACTATTTATATACAATATATGGTTTTAAAATCCCCTTAAAGAAATATAAATGAAGTTGATGAATGTTTACAAAATTATGTACACCAATTGACAATGCAAAGTAAGAAATAGATTTCAACTCACTTTAGTAGGGTAGTGAATCCTTTGTCTAACCAACCAAATACTGACTTGATTTCTAATAATATTAATGTGCATACCAGTTTTGAGGTTCTACGTGCACCTGATTTGAACATGAGTGCCTTTGCTACTTGCTTGATGGAGTCTTTCAGGTTGTTATCATCAACATTATGTTGGTGGTAATTACCCCTACTATCATCATTACTGTCAACCATATGATCATTATTGTCATCATTGTTTCCATCCCCAAAGAAATCTATAAGCATTTCATTCAATCCTTCTTCATGCACTGCATTTTCACTATCATGATCATCATCATTAAGACTAGGTTGCATGTGATCAGTGTATGCAGATCTCATCGGCTCTTCAAATTTCTCAACTGGTAGTATTCTCTTCAATGTTGCTCTTTTCACCCTAGTATGGTTTAAAGGATGGTTTGGATCATCCCGTACAAATCTTAATAACCCAGTTGGATCTTGGATATTAGTATATGTTTCATCAACGTCTTCTACCTATCAACAAATGCAAGCATTATTTAATGTTTGGCAACAATTGGATAAATCATAAATGTATCAATTTCAAAGAAATATAATCAAATATGGCTTAAAAATAAAAATATAAATTGTATGAACATATATACATTAATTGAATAATGGAACATTATTTTATAGACTACCTTTTTTATACAATAATTTAAATAAAACATCAGTCCACACTCATTTATTATTCTTTGGTTTTCTGCCCTTAAGAACATCCTTAGGGAGACCTTGTTCTTCGCTCTTCTTTCACGCAGGAGTGCATTTTAAGAAGGGGTAATCAATCAATAACTCATCCCCAATGGTAAGGTCCATAATAGCCTCAACCATTATCAATCTATCAACCTCTTTTTCCATATCTCCATTTTTATCATTTATAACCTCAACAAATTGACAATTCAGTCTTACAGTAGGGTCCCTTCCCTTACTACTATTTATAAATCCTATAATATTTTTTTGTGTGTGTGCACATCCATCTATATACATAAGATGACCTCTATTCATTTCTTTTCCACTTTGCAATTGTAGATGATGTGTATACATATTTGAATTTAGACCATATGTTGACATGCAAGGCTTATATTCTGCTAGCCTTCTCCATTCACCACTGTAATATTATGGACCATAATATGGCATTAATCTCCTAATGGTTTGTTATGAATTGTTTCTATGTTTAGATCCCACATGTACATTTTCGACAATAAAGAGGCTTAGATTTGCTCCATGAATATTGGAGGGTCGTATCTTGTAGTTGTATCCCTAAAATTGAAAGACCTCATTCACTATAGGTAGTTGTTAATCACTAAGCCAAGCGCAATATAGTCGATGATCAAATGTCTCTTTGTAAATTGATCTCAAACTCAAAGGCAAGTCATCATCTCCATCACATTTATTCTCATAGGGTATGTAGTCCACCTTCCCCTTGTCTTTAAGTAAATTATGTATCTTTAAACCAGTTCTTGTTTTGTTGCTTGTTTTCATCAATTCATCATCTTCCGAGTTGGTATATTGGCACATATTTTTGTTAGATATATCATCTGATAAATGATCATTTCCCTCTAGTCTAGAAGTCAGTGATCCAAGAAACTTTAATCCAAGAACTTTATCCTGCAAGTATCCATTAAGAAAAAAAATAATTATTTAAATAATATAAAACAATGTTTAAATGAAGTATACATGTTGTGGAAAATTCCTTACCACAATTCCTATTGGATTTGAATCGATTGTAGGAGGCATACTACCGACTGGAAGCTCATCATATATGTAATATCTTTATACAATGGCTCATTTGAATTGTTTCTTTCCACGACATACAGAACATCCACAAACAATAATTTTCTCAAACTATTCATCCCATGTACTATAATCCTAACCAACCTCTTGTTCAATGCAATCATTTGGTGTGTCTATAGGATCCATTGTCATATCCTCTTCCACCCACTATCCTCTACATGATTTAACAGTTTTAGGTTCATGTCCACGTACATATCTTTTTTCTTTTGCTAGTTGAACACTTGATCTCTACATTTGCTCCAATCCCCATCTAAAATAATCAACAATATGCATTAATTTATGTCAAGATTGGATAATACATTATAAACTTCAATAATACTGTGAAAAAAGATGGACGTATCACAAAATGCCATCAAATCATTTTTTCCTAAGTTAAGTCAAAATTTGAGTACCTAATGTCCTGCTTCATCCGTTGTGTCCTCATTTGATATGATATGATCTGTTGCCATGGCCTCATCTGGCCCCTATAATAAACAACATAGTAAATAATGTTTAGTATACCAATTATATCATTTCAACGAATATGATATCCAACACAAAACCTCACTTTAATCATATATTTGACATATTGATATCATGTTTTGGCCATCTTAATTTTCAAACTTTTCCCTTGATCATAGAATCACATTTAATCACCATTCCTATGCATTTTCAACCAATAAGTTTGACCTCAGAGGCCTCATGGACAGAAAAATGACTTTATCTCCTTTATGTTGTAGCATTTGTGAATTCATAAACACCTTCCTCCTTTGGTTGAGGTTGCTTTCTCTTCTTACCTCTATTGTATCTGCATATTCCGTTGTCATATCTATTTCCACCCACTTTCCTCTCTATGATTTAGAAGTTCTACGATGTCCACATCCTCTCTCCATGGCCTCCTCTAGATCTTGTAATACACAACAATTACAATAGTCACATAACATATGTGCACCAAGAGAATATTGTTGAAATTATCTTGTTAATACACTTGCTTTTCATTAAGACACACTATGAAAAATAAAATAGGACATTACTGCAACATTTTGCTCTTCACAAGAAGTTTACATGCAGCATCTTGACAACTAGAGCTCAAATCTTATGATTACAAGATGACTACAAATTCACATCAAAAAGATATTTATTTCATATTTGACTCTCCTTTTTCTTTTATGGGTCATTTTAAGGCTATCTATATCTCTCCAACTAGCCATAAAACCCTCAAAACTATCATAGAACCCTCAAAATAGTCTCAAAGAGTCTTTGGCACCAAAATTTTAAATTCTTGATGGAGGGAAGGATGATTTGGATGTTAATTTTGAAATCACGTCGTTAGATCTTTGTTAGGTTAATCCTATCCATTGGATATTCTTTAATTATAGGGACTTTATGTTATATTTCACCATTACCTTTCACTCCAAAATTAATGGTTTCCTTTGAAAAGAAAACCCTCCATTAGCTCTCATAACCCCAACCATCTGTTGAAGTGTACTTAAACATTATGTGCAATTGTCATTGCTCATATTAAGCACCTACCTCCCTTCTTAGTGGCCCCACATGTGTGATGTATGCAAATGAGTCATATGGTACCTATGCTACATGTTTAAAGTTTGTTTTTTTCTCATATTGTTGGAAAAAGGGCCAAAAAGACCTTTGATTTTTGAGTTTTATACTCTATAACATGCATCTCCTTGATCTTTTCATCTAATCTATGACTGGTTTCTATTCTTTCAAACCATATATGCAATAAGTCATTAGTTTGAGAGGGGGAAGTTTTGAGTTACCACGAAATCCAACATTTATTCTAGTTTTTTTCCCTCAAATGTGAGAATTTTATCACCTAGGGTTTGATATTTTGGAGTTTTAGTAGAGGGTTTGATGTTATAATTTATGTATAGTTATATTGTTCAAGACTGAATGATCCTTTTTTTTCTTGTAGGGTTTGTAACAATTAAGAAGCTAAAGGGCATGGTGTAAGAGAGAGGCAAAGATCCTTTGAGTACCAAGATTTGATTGCCTAATAGGCAATCCATCAAATCTTGGTAACATGCTTTCCTAGGTGATGAAATTATGAGCCCTTGACATTGATGTAACAAGTCTATGATCTATGTGACAAAGGATGAAGAAGTATGCTATCATGGTAGGAAAGTGAAATTACAATGAAATTTTGATATGATTGAGATGTAGTTGGGGTATTTAGGGATGTTGTCATCATGCCTTAAGGATTTACAAGATCTAAGGAATAACTAGATGTATAAATAGGACTATCACAGGTATGTGAGGAAGTGGAAGGTTGTTAGATAGTGAAGGAGATAGTTCATGGCCTCTTAAACCAGGCCTCAATATTACAGTGAAGTCACATAATATAAACAAAGATTGTCATGACTTAACTAAAATGTTGTCAATCTCCTATCACATATCTTAATGTTGTCCTTAATCCCAAATCCAACTCTAAAATGTTAGATGGAAGGTCATGTGGCTCCAACTAAAATAATTGGTGTCAAAATGATAAGTCAGGGGACCATCATAGTGTTGATCTATTATTGTAGTGGGATCTTGAGGATTCAAAGGTTGTCATATCATTGCTATCATCCAAATACCACCTAATGTTGTACTAACAATTATTTAGAATCTTTATTAGCAAGTCAATGGACTGATATGGGAATAAAGGGCAGCCACCATATGATATCACCCACCCACTATCATTATAGGGGGATGATATCAAGGACCATCATTATGCCTTGTTATAGCTGATGGACAATCGTCCTATGTATTGTTAAAACCCAAAAGGTATGTCACAACCCCAAAGGACTATCACAAATGTTATTAGGTCATCCAAACCATAGCTCCAATATTCACCATCATATGAATATCATAATTAACATTGTAGAGGTTGTCATACCATGAGGCATAGGTAACAACCATAGGAGGTTTAAAAGCAACAGTAGCAACATTAAATTGTCATAGTACACCTAGGATAGCTAGGTATGCATCCATCGAGTTATTACTATAAAATTATCGCATTAATCTTGTGACCAGGTGAAGTCACTATCATAGTAACAATCTAGTTAGTCATCAATCAACATGTTGTCTTTTCATTTCAATGAGATCAATTCTTGAAAAATGACAATCCAGACGTTAAAGAGACAAGTTGATACCTTACCCAAGTTGTCATGTTCTTGAAACCTTGTCACTATATAGAGGAGATATCTAGAAAGTAATGTCACAAGGGCATAACCAAGGCATGCACTATCATGATCCATAGGGACAACTTACTACACCATCCAAAACTCCATTTGAACTATCTACTATCAATAATTCACATTATTGGGGACTATCATGAAGAAAACACCATGCATCGGATTGTCATAGTCAAAGTGGAGAGGATTGTCTAGTCATTTTATGACTGTCACAATAGCTAGTGGGTTAGTTACCATGCTTCAACCTAAAATAGGTTAATGAGAACATAGAAATGAAAATCACAATACCATAAGCATTGCCATAAGCTACCAATATAGTCCCAATATCATGTCATGATAGTAAGAGAAGAGTTGTTTGGTTTTTCCAAAGTGATATCACTTGCATAAGGATTGTCACCAACCATCTGTGTAAGGTCATGAAAGAGTGAGTCATTATTGAGCTAATCATAAGAGAAGCATGAAGTCAAAATGCTATCATGGAAACAAGATATAGTTATTTATTGTAAGGACGATCCAAATTTGGTGAGGTTTCTACAAGCAACCAAATATGGCATTCCATTAGATAGTGATATCAACTTCCAAGCAAAATACATCATTTTGCAATGATAGGTACTAAATTAGGTGCACTTTGCGCCACCTTTTGCACCCCAAAAAGATTACATTTAGGCCTAAAAGTTGGCACTAAAGTTGTTGATAACTATTCCGACTATAGCACAGACTAATGGATCAAAAAAAAAAATTACCGCCTGCACATACCCCAAAACAAAAAACACAAAACAAAACTTTATTGATTTTTGGTGTTCATTTTGTGTTTGGAGATCAAGCGTTTGGCATGTAGAGATCAAGCATTTGGGTTTTTTGTGTTCACCCTTATTTTGGGTAGATCCTTGGCAATGGTGGGACCTATATTCCAACCCCAATTTCCTTTCCATTCCTAAAGCACATACTCACTTTCTTACATCTCAAAAGTCCCAGGTTCGAGCCACGATAGCCTTTGCTTCCCGATATCTCATCCTTTCAATTTGTGCTTCTCTTCTTCTAATCATTCCAGGTAAGGGCATCGCCTCTCTTTCATCTACTCTTTTATTCTCGTCAGATGTCAGATTCGTTTGGACAAATGCGGGTCTTGTAATATTCATAGGGCATCTGTTGAAGATAATTCTAAGCAAGGCTTTCCATAATAGACGACAAATTTTCACATTCCATAATATTATAAATGTGTGCTTCAGGATTAAAATGTGTGAATCAGATACTCAGCCTTTGCTTGAAGGAAATTGTTGTCTATCTTGATATGGATGAAATCACATTTTGCCACTAGTTGATAAAATTTCTCTGGCTTTATTTCAATTGATGTATAAGCTTACTTTCTTGCAGCAAACTTATAGAGGAAAATAGCTTCATGATTTGGTCTATAAAGTAAAGGTCAAAAACCTTGAGGAATACTGAAAAACTAGATGAAAACTTTCATACCTTGCAGTGTGTACTTCATTTGCCTCCACAAACTAGATGAAAATAATTTTCCCTAGGTCGCCTCAAAATCTCAAGCAATAGAGGGAAGAGAGCAAAGGGAGCAAACTCTAGCCACAATGAGGTAATTCATTGTCAATTTACAGATTTGTAAATGTTTCCATTGTTTCTTTGATTTTTAGATTTTAATTTTTTATTTCTAAATTTAAAAGAAGAAATTTATTTTATATATATAGGGACATGAGACTAACAAAGATAAAGAGGCATTGGCTTCCATATTGGGGTAGAGGCAGTGAACAAATTGGATGGTGTGGACTTGATAATGCTTGCCAGATACATAGAAAAATGATCTAGTAAAGCCCCTAAAACATTGCAACCAAATCAACAGTGTCAAAGGGAATCAATTGATTCCCCAACCAGTCCTAGATTGGGCAAAAGATCTAGGAGGAAATCAATAATAGTAACCTCTAGGAATGTGGAATAGGGAGTAGAGGCTTCCAATGTCCCAGCCACTCCTGGGACACAGACTTATTCGACCACCACACCATGTTTTGCAACTTGCATTGGTACCTACAATACCAAGATAGAATATGATGTGGTTTCAGGGGAAGTCCAAATGACAGATACTAGAAAAACATTTGTGAATAGGTTGAAGGAATCATGCCTTAAACAGTTCAAAGACCATCTACATTTTCCATTCTCAAAGATACCCATGCACCTACAAAAAGTAGTTATCAATGACATGGAGACTAAATTTGGCATAGATTGGTCTATAAAGAAGATAAAGCTACGAATGTCTCAAAACTACAAGAGATTTCAATGCAACCAAACAAAGAAGATACAAAAACTCCCTCCTGAGCTAAGGCTCAAAAAAAGGCCAATTGATGTAAGTTTGAAAGTACATGGAAAGAGCTTGTAAAAGCATATGAGAAGTTTGATGCATGGAGGAAGTATGGTGAGGAGAGTACGCAGGTATTTGAATTTTCTCATAAGATTATATCAAATTTATTAAACAATTTTTAAATTTTATTTGTGCATAGTTAAATTGAATTAGTATATGTTTCAAGACAAGGCCTCCAAGGCTAGGCTTGACAAACTTCGTGCCACGCATCATAGTGGCCAGAAAGGTTTACAGGCCTTGATCTGTACATTTGTAAGTATATTTAATAAGTTAAATGATTTTTTTTATTTCCTAGGAAAAAGTAAATGATTGCATATTAATTAGTTTAACTAGTCCATGTGCCATGTTTTGACAGGAGGAGAAATATGGCCGGCATCCAAGCCAATTTGAAAAGGAAATGTTACAAAGTAAAAAGTGGACCGATTTTGTAATCTGGATAGAGAACGATGTATCAATAGTTGACTTTCAATAACTTAGTTGGATTTGTTGTGTTAATATGTCAATTTTCATTTCTTGTGTTGAGTTGTTTATTGATGTGTAGGATAAGTTCTAAAGTGCTTCTCTGTTGGCCCTAGATCCCACTCAATTGTCCCATTATTTGCAGTGCTAGACATGTGCACATGTCCTCCTAGTTACCTTATTATAGTGTTGAGATTTGAACTTCAGTCACTCTCATTATGAATGCACCTTTTTACCTTTATAGAATAATCCTTGGACATTTTTCACAATAATTTTAATCCACAAAGCTTGACAACTGTAAGGGCAATCACTTATATACAAACGTGAGTTATGTGAATAGGCCACTGAATCATCCACACATTTGTTTATATTGAATTAATGTATAGATAATAGATCCTTTATTGAATCATTAGGTGGTGATAGAACTTATGAAAATGATAGGTCCCTTATCAAAGGCACATCATTGAATATTCCAACAGTTGCAACAATGTAGGGCAATCCTCTATCTTGTGATCAACATCATAATAAGTATACATTGGAAAATTTGTGTAACTACGCGAGGTATGCCCAAGTTCTCCACACTAGTAGCAATAGATTCCTCTATTGCATACTCTACCATGGCCTCCTTGATTTCCTCCATGCTCCATATATTATGGCTCCTAATAGCACAACACCATCTATTGTGGTTGTGACTGGGGTTGTGTGGTTGTGTTTAATTTTGTTTTCCTCTTGTCTTGTGGAGGACTTCTACTACTTTGTAGGTTGTAATGTCATGGGTGGATGTGTGACTTGAACCTTGCACTAGTAATTGATAGGAACATCCTTTCACTTTTGCAATAGTTGACAATTTCATGAGTCTCATGACATATGGTACAATTAGGAATGTGTTGAGCAAGAGGGAACTATGTGGCATTAATAGCTTGAGCTCCCACCACTAGATATTTTGTAGTTGTATATCCCTTAGTGTGGCACTTTGTTCATCATAAGCCACATTGATTAAGAGTTTCACTTGCAAGTTGTGCTATTCGCATGACCATTTTTCCATTTGTTCTTTTAGGCATGTAGTAGAATCATATGTTGGGGTCTCCCCTAATTCTTATAATCTCAACACATCTTTCTAGGCAATTTTTTAATTGGGGAGAGTGAGCTAAACTAGTTCATGTTGGATATGTGCAATTAGCCTACCAATAAATCATTCCTTCTAAATTTCAACATTTTATAGTTGGGTCAATCTTTAACACCAATTCCTTAGAGTGTTGATCATACCTACACATAATCTCTCCCGATTGTTGCCTTATTTCCTTTAATGCCACAATATTATGATGAACCATCTTAGGGCAATTGAAATTGGGAAGGAAATCTCTTAGCAGTTTACCAAGATCATTCTTGGTGCCATTAGGATCATAATGAGTATACTAGTCTTGTGCTTGCTTACAAAAAGTGGTTGCAATTAACCTAATCTTGTGGTCATTATCCACAACATTTTGTGTGTGTCATGCTATCTCATATGCTTAAGTTTGACAGGCTAATAATGAACAACAAACCCTTGTTTGCTTACCTCCTTCTTATGACTGATCCCATTTTGGATTCCTTATGAAGTTAGGGTGATCTGAAGGAAAATCAAAGTTGAACTCCAAGTAGATGTGTGGATAAAGAAGGGCTTAGCGAAATATGGAAACCTTTAGATTTTGTGATTTTTATTTTTTCCATTTCAAAACTATTTGTTTTCTTTCTTTGCTAATGAATATTTATTCAAAAGCCCTTTCCTACACCCAAATCTTCAATTTTAAACTCACTTACATGGAAGATGCATTAAAGGTATCAATAATATATGTTCCATGATTTAAATCCATTATTTTGTGGTTCTCAATATGATAGAAAGAAGGATGTTGTTGCTTCTTAGACTTGTTTCACACCTTGCACTAGGTCCACAAGCTGGTGGAATGGTATTCGAGGACACAATGGCTCTCATATCAGATTTTTTGCAAGGAATCAATTTAAAATGGTCTAAGGCCTAGCTTTCATTCCAACCTAGGATTCCATCACAATAATGTCATATTACAGTCTTCAGATATGTGTATAGTTTATGTGCATGGTAGCAACCATTTAGTAATAATTCCTCACACACCACACTATAACTAAGATGTGTGAATGCCCTAAAACTATACATGTTCAGTCCAAACACTATCATAAGATCATGCTTGATAAGATCATGGATACATCATAGTTTAGGTGTGGGTAGGACTTCCTTAGGGTAGGTAGGACTTCCTTAGTGTAGCCCTAACTATGCATTGTAGTAGAATCATTATATTGGCCATTCCAAGTTCAGACTAGCAGGGACAATGGAGTTTCAAGACCCTTGCCAGCCAAGGGAAGGTTGATATAAGAATTTTGAGGGACCTAGGGTAGTGACAGTCATATAGGACCGGGTTTGTGTTATGTTTGGAACCCATAAAGTCTTGAGGTCTTCTTAGAGGGGTGATATATGACTAGGGTATGAAGGCTAGGGATGTGTATGTAATTTTAAGCCATCCTTTAGATTTGTTGGAAGCCTTCTTCACTGATACATAAGGACTATCAAGACTCCTATGATAGTGCATTAGAGAGGCATTGAAATCACAAAGGAGATAAATGTTATTAGGCCATCACCCATTAGAGAAGGGATTGTCATAAAGAGCATGACAGTGTTACCTTGCCATAGTCACAAAGGGGATAGTCTTTGTGGTGGTAATTATAGTCACTAAGTTTACATCCGCCTTCCTAGGGTTTGTAGAAATGCCTGAAGTTGAATATGACTATTTTAAAGCTCTTGCCATGAGTATTTTCCATGCTTTTACCCCCCTAATGATTCGAAGATTGAATATAAAGGTGTGGAAATTATTGCCTAACCTTACTACTGTCACTGTCAATTTGCTAACATGCAAGACAGTCATGAGGTTTTTCTTGTTTTATTCAAGATTTATATAATCTTCCTTATTGATAAGATGGGGGTCTACTATTCCCAAATTGTCTAGGACAAAATACCAATGAAGACCTCCCCAATCCTCATCTCAAGTTTCAAATGCACAATGAAACGATCAAGGACAATCATAACTATCATAATAGTACATTAGCATTTTTGTCTCAAGGTGGCCCTTAAGACTACCAAGGGGATGGATATAGAGTTAGGATTATGGTTTTTGTTTAAAAGCCTTGTGTCATTGACCTAATATTTATTTGTGGCAAGGATCCCAATAGTCTAAAGATTACAAATTGTTGTCAAGAAGGGACTGTCATAATTAAGTGTGGCATACAATTTCATCTTGGTTGAGTATTGTATAAATCTCAAGCTATTTAGAATGCA
Source organism: Cunninghamia lanceolata (assembly GCA_027924645.1). Taxonomy (NCBI): domain Eukaryota; kingdom Viridiplantae; phylum Streptophyta; class Pinopsida; order Cupressales; family Cupressaceae; genus Cunninghamia; species Cunninghamia lanceolata. The sequence goes on from BSBN01000195.1 coordinate 2,367,315, forward strand.
TGGGGGTATTAGGGTGGTATCACTATATAGGTAACCATCAATTGATTTCTTCAACCCAATCTTGACCTATATAGTACCCAGTGTGAAGAGAAAGATAGTGTTGTCCAAGAACCTTGTTACGGTCGCAAATGAGGGCAATATTAGCTATTGTAACCATAGTTGGAATCCCTTGTTGTTACCATAACATATGTGACCTAAAACCATGACTCTATGAATATGAGTTTTTTGAAACTCCTCTAATAAGACCCCACTATGGGAATGAATCATAATTCAGTGTTAAATAGGATTGTTGTCATTACAAAAAATCTATGGAAGTCATTGTATCCTCGCATTGCCATCATAGAATTAATGCAACTATAGTTTTCAATACCAAAGAGATGGAATTGATGGTAACCATAAGGTCTGTGTTGACTAGTCTCAATCATCCATCCCTCGATGGTAAAAAATAATGTCCCAAAGGAGACAGTAATGATGATACAAATGTAGACACAAAATAAGACCACTTTATATTCTTCTATTTTAGAGGACTATCTCTACATTGTTGGTCCAGATTAAGGAAGACATGATTTAAGAGGTCATTGGATTTGATGGCTACAAGCCATTCATCAAATCCACACAAGGTGGCATGGTCAGGTTTCTGAATGCTTAAGTCCTCCTTTGTCAGATTTTGTAGTTACAATTGCTATGTTAGACATGTATGCAAAATGTGGAAGCATAGACAAGGCACGTGAACTATTTGACAGAATGCCTCAAAGAAATGTGGTCTCATGGACTGCAATGACTGCAGGATATGAACAAAATGGATTTGCTGAAAAGGCTTTATAAATTTTAAAGAAAATGCAATTAGCAAGTGTAAAGCCAAATTCCACAACCTTTTCCAGCATCCTCCCTGCCCGTGTCAAAATGGGAGTTTTGGAATAGGGTATGGACATCCATCAATACATAAAGGATAGAGGAATTTTGTCAGATATTGTAGTTGCAATTGTCCTATTAGACATGTATACAAAATGTGGAAGTATAGACAAGGCACGTGAACTGTTTGACATAATGCCTCAAAGAAATGTGGTCTCATGGACTACAATGATTGCAGGATATGCACAAAATATGGAATCATAGACAAAAAAACATGAATTGTTTGACAGAATTCCTCAAAGAGATGTCATCTCATGAAATGCAATGATTGCAAGATATGCACAAAATGGATTTTGCAAGGACGCTCTCAAAATCTTTGAATTAATTAAGCACTCTGGAACATATCCTAACATTGTATTCTTTGCTTGTATCCTAGGTGCATGCAGCCATGCAGGTTTAGTGGATGAGAGTTGTATATACTTCAATCACATTTGTAACCCTTATTGCATTACACCTATAGTTGAACATTATGTGTGCATGGTTGACCTCCTTTCCCATGTTGGCTATCTTGAAGACACCCTAAACTTTATCTTTCTTTCTAAATCCCCAAATTTCCCTTATTCCCACTCACATTGAAGACCTATGAATGGGAATAGGGCTAACATTTTTTCTTTCTAAAATCGGCCAGATAACATATTGCTAACTTCATTTTTTTTTTCAAACAAAATAGACCTTTATCTTAAGGTTACTCATGAACCTTAAGATAAATAATTATTGAAAAAAAATTGTGCATTCCTTAATGACATGTAAGAGAATTTAATCAACTGCTACTTAAAAACTCTTTAATGTTTTTGTCTAATGCGGGTTATTAGATTAATAGTGGAAAAGAACATACATGGACCAAGCAATTTGTGGCACTTAAGGTTATGTAATAGAATTTATAGTTGATAGTTAAATTTTATAACAATTTTTTTTATGATCTTTACTAACATTTATTAGAATTGTTGCATGTTTTACATCATTGGAATGACATATTAGCTATAACTTTTTTGAAATTTTATTATGGTATGTGCACTTTGATATGATGTAATATGATTATGGTTTCATTTCATATGTTGTAATATTAGATATATAACAGAAAAATAAATTATTACATGAAATAAATAATAACTTTTCATTTTAAATGTTTTTTTTGCAAAACACAGGTCTTCCAAAAGATCAAGATGATCCTCATGATATAGATCTAGATTATGTTGGTTCTTGTACAGATCACATGGTAGAGGATGATGATGAAGTAGATACAGAAGACACCAAGGCTGATGATGATGATGATGATCATGATGATGATGATTATGATGATGATGATCACAATGGTGATGATGATGATGAGGCAGTTGCTAGTAGTAGCCAATGACATTCATGATCATATAGATTGCATCATGGATCATTGTTGATATATTGTTATGATGCCTCTTTTCATGATTACTATCATATGTATCATTTTCACGGCCTGCAGTAACATATTAATGAGTTGTATCATAGATTTATGTATCATTTTGACTTCTATAATTTGGACATGTATCATCTTGACTTGTATCATTTTGAGTTACATAATTTATCATTTTTACTTATATCATTCGTACATGTATCATTTTGACTTATGTCGACTGTTGGACATGTATCATTTTGACATGTTATTGATCTACTGGCATATTTGACTTTCACTTGGTTTAGTTATATATGATGATGATCTTATCAGTATTGACTTGTCAATTTATATATATTGAAAGTGGTCAATGATTTTTGGATGGATATTTATTACGTATGATGATTTTAATTTACTCCTCAGGATTGAAGTTGTCAAATTCAATTAAATTATAGATATTGACTCACTTGTTTAATTATAGATGATGATCATGTTATAATAATTATCTTATTATTTAATCATATGAGTTAAATAATTAAATTACTTACTCTATAATCATATGAGTTATTTAAGAGGCATGATATATTTAACTAATTAAATTGAAATAAAACATATTAAATTAATAAATGTAAGCAAAACAAGAAGCATTTTTAGAAGCAAAAAAGGAAGCAACAATGGAAGCCAAACCAGAAGCAAACCAGAAGCAATCTTGGAAGCAAAACTTGGTGTTATCTAGGAAGCAAAAACAGAAGTAATTTAGGTAGCAAACAAAGAAATAATAATGGAAGCAATTTTAGAAGCAACAAAAGATGCAATAATAGAAGCCTAGAAGCCATATTAGAAGCAACAAGCGATGTTATATCTGAAGCAAAATTGGAAGCAAAATCGGAAGAAAAAACCAGAAGCAAAATTGGAAGCAAAATTGGAAGCAAAACTGGAAGCAAAATCGGAAGCAAACCTGGAAGAAAAACTAGAAGAAAAATTGGAAGCAAAGCTGGAAGTAAAACCAGAAGCAAAATTGGAAGAAAAACTTGAAGCAAAACTCGAAGCAAAACCGGAAGCAAAATTGGAAGCAAAACTGGAAGCAAACCTGGAAGCAAAACTAGAAGCAAAATTGGATGCAACAAGCGACATTATATCGGAAGCAAAATTGGAAGCAAAATTGGAAGCAAAACTGGAAGCAAAATTGGAAGCAAAACCAGAAGCAAACCTAGAAGCAAAATCGGAAGCAAACTTGGAAGCAAACCTAGAAGCATCACAAGAAGCAAAAGCAAAAGCAAAATGAGAAGCCAAAATGGAAGCAACAAAATCCGGCGCTAAATCTGGTGCTAGACCCGGCACTAAACCCAGTGCTAAACCCGGTGCAAAATCTAGCGCCAAAGTGAACACACATTTTAGCGCCAAGTTTTGCACCGGCAGAAGTGTCCAATTCATGAACTCAAATGCACTAAATTCTGGCGGTATTTTAGGCGCTAATTGCCTTTTTTGTTGTAGTATTAGATGCAATAAATTAGAGAGGGAAAAATGGTACATGAAAAAATAATGAAACAATTGGATCATAGATAATCATGTAAGTATATGTCACATCAAAAAACATGTAATAATAGTCATGATAAACATTATGCGACAACTAGATAATCCATGTCAAAAATAACCATGTAAGCACATAGAAAATATAACAGATGTCAAATATAACATTGTGTGACAAGAAAGTAACAAATATTGAAAAATAGTAATGTAAAGAACATAAGGTGTTTATAATCATCAAGGTATATTGTTGCCCCCAATATAGGTAAATCATGAGATAAGGATGCCTCCAAAGGCCAAATAATGATCATGTAAAAATAATAAGTATGTAATTGGATTGAAAGACAAGTGCTTAAGCACAAGTGAGTAATATATGATCATGAAAGTGTGTATGAAGCTAATTTCCCCTAAGATGAGAAAGATAACAATATAAGCCTCATGTAATTTGATGGTTGATGGCAAGTATGGATTTTGGCTTATTCACTTGTGGATGTTTAAAGTATGTTTCATCTTGTATATTTCTAGTTGTATAATGGAATGTTTTTGGTTTCTCATAGAGCCCAACTTATGATTCGTGAATACATTTCATTCTCATATTTTACTTTGCATATGTGCTTGTATGTGAGGCTTGGGGCTTGACTTAGTTGCCCAATTGATCAAGGCACCAACTTACTATAGTTTCCCTATCCACCACCACTTTTAATTTATTTAAAACATCTTTTATATCTATTATAGTATTATTTTGAACCCTACCTATGTGTATAAATCTAATTTTCTAATTATTTTCTAATATTCTAGGGGTTATGCATACAGAAGTCATACCTATAATGGTATTCCACTACAACAACTCATGCTACATTTTAGGAGAGCTATTGTTTAACAAATACTTAGTGGATTACACTTGTGTGGTTACAAGATGCACGTGTATGTAAAGTTAAGAGGATTCATAGATGGTGATGCAAAATTATTTATATCTCTAGTTGTATATGTATGAGCTTGTTTCAATATACTTAATATGAGGTCTAGTAAGTCTATTCTTGGCTACCATTAGGGTATGGCTAGTCAAGGCCTTGATTTCATTATTTTATTTCTCTTTAGTTATCCTATTGAAACCTCAAAGGAAACACACTATTAGGTTTATCAAAGCCTAGAGAAGAAGAGAAGCTAGCCTCTCCTATCAATTAGCCCTATGTTGTTTAGTCTTTGTTCATGAGTTTTGCCTATCTACTTGTGTGTTCATGTTCCTCTCTACATGAGTATTGAGTATCTTCTCTAGAAGCTTGGTGCTATAGTTTTGAGAGCCAAGAAATGGTGATTCTATTGAGGAAATTTGTTGGTTTTCTCCTTTCAAGGGCTCCTTGAGATTAAAGGCTTTGCTGGTGGAGAAGACCTAGATACATTTATGCCATGGAAATTATTCTTGCTTCAAAGTGTTCCTCTTTGTATTAGGTCATGACTCTATTGCCTCAATTGTTAAGTTTGTGCTACTATTTAAATCTACCTTCTAAAGTTGTACATGCCACATTTGAATTTAGTATAGCAATAAGTTTAAGGTACATATTTATTATGTCCTTTCCTAGAGATAAAGCTTTTTATATAGAAAATACATATTTTTGTGAATGCTAAGTATAGTCAAGGCATGTTGTGAAATTGTAAGAGATGGACCTTCTTAGTGTAAGGATGGTTCTAAATCTACACCTTCATATACATCATACTATACTACCAGACCTACATACTATGAAGAATATGATTTTGATTATTATAGTGTTACCTATTGAAGTAGTCATATATCTTCCTAAAATGCATCCCAAAGCCTAGAAGTATTCATGAAAGAAGTTACAAAACTTAAAAGTCTTATTGCAATGTTTTAGCTTAGTATTTCATAGCCTATAATCTAGCCAACTACATCAAAGACCCAACAAGTTAAACTAGTTTTTCCACTTGTGGGAATGATGATCTCATTGTAGAGTTTGTTTAGCTAGTTGTAAGTGTAATTAGTCCTTATTTTCTTGTCAAAAACTAGATAATATAGAAAGACAAAATGAAGAGTTACTTTCTAATTTTAATTAGAGGTTTGTAGCTACTCTATCCATCATCCCTATGGGGTGTATGCCTACAAAAATTATATGTGTTGACATGTTCTATGAGGCCTTGGAGACTAATTCAAGTTCACTATCAAAGGAGTTTAAAACTACAATCTTGCAACAGGCTTATGGATGGGGTGGTATGATTGAAGAAATGAGAGAATCATTAGGCACATTGCCTTCAAGTGTTGATGATGATATGAATTATAACTTGGGTAATCAATTTGAGAATGTAACATGTGTTAAAGATTCTCATGAAATCTCCCTCACAAGTGAGTTCTCTAAGGAGGCCAATGTATGTGATATTTCATCTTGTGATAGCTATATGAATGAAGAGGCAAATGTGTGCACTAGGTTCCAATTTGATGAATTAGTTTTTGGAGCTAATATATTTGAGAGTGTGCATGCACACGTTCAACTAAGGGAAGAGGGACATTTGTAACTTCTTGCTTGAAGTTCTTCCTAGCTTTTTTCATGTGAAGATAATGATACTAATGGTGGTTCTACTACAAATATTTATGCACATGAGAATTAACCAAAAGGATCTATACTTCAGAATGAATATGATGATGGAAATGTTAGTGTAGACATGAAGTTGTAGCTTGATAATCTTACTCTTGAGGATGAATGTGCTGGTGATGGTATAGTTCTAGGCTTTTACGATGAGGTGGATGAACAAAATCTTCTAAGGGATGAACCACAAATATTTTTTCCCTTTACTAGTGATTTAGGTGTAGATTTGGATTAACTATATAATTCAAATGTTTCTATTTTTATATTCATGGGTCTGATTATATCTATTCTTCTTTTTCTTTTGAATTAAATATGAATACTCTACCATATGGGATTGACTATCATAATATGGAAGATCAAGCTCTAATTCTAAGAAAGAAAGTGCTACAACTTAACATTTATCCTTTGAATGGGATTTAAATGTGAGTTTGCAAGGTGAGGAAGAGGAAGAAAATTGTTAAAATTTTGATTACAACTATGAATTTTTTTTAGCTAATTGCATTGAGGAATCTAAAATAGAGAGGTAATTTGAAGTCTGTGGTTCTTCACATTAAGTGCCTCAAATTTTTTATCTTTATTTTTGTGGTTAGATATAGACTTGAGTCATGCCTATGATTTAGATATGAGAAAGTATTGTAGTACTTGTAATAAAGATGTATGTTGACCACCAACTATTAGTGAATTGGATATGTGCACGTGTGAGTTGGAGGCCTTCCATTTTGTTGAGGGCCAGTCGCCTAGATCCTTAATGTTGGTGTCACTCTTGATTTTGAATCTTTTATTTGGTATTAGCATACATATGAAGGAGACATTGGGTTGCAATGTTTGAATGTAATTGAAGACTAATAAAATAAAATTTAGTTTGAGAGAATGCATGTGATTCACTTTGACTCACATGAAAATTTTATTCTTTATGTAGGTCAATGCTATGATTAGGTATATTCTTCTAAGTCTTGTGAGCTTGGAACTCTTTATTTTAGTCTTGACTCATTTAAGAAAATTACCAACCAAGTGGACATGATTAACATGGGCTATGAGATTTTTATTTTTCCTATGCATTTGGATTTGGTTGATAACCTTGATGATATCTCATGCAATCTTGCAGTTTGAAAATGTGTTTGGTGATATGGATGGGAATTTGGATCACACTCCTATTACTTATGGTTGGATTGTGCTAATAACTCTAATGCATGGTTTAACCATTATTTCTTAAATATGTGTGGCATGATCATGTGATGTGTGATAGATATGTTGTGTTGCAATTGAACAAAAATCATCTTACTATGTTAAGAAAAGGAAGCTCCATGAAGGTGGTTTTTGATAAAGGCAAAAAGTACTTCTCATTTGTATATGGTCCTAACCCATAAGATTTATTTGTAAAGATTGACATGCAACATGCTTCTTGAATTACTTATATGCCATACATAAGTCACTCCTTATGCCAACATGTCAAAGTCTATGGGTTGTGAGCTTCGTTGTTTTGTCTAGTGTTAGAGTTTTTATCTCATAATTGTCATTATTGCCTTTTGGTCTTGTATATATGTGTATATGTGTATATGTGTATGTGTGTGTGGTGTACTTTAGCCACCCCCTTGTGTATATCTGTGATGTTCTTCTCCCTCAAGAAAGAGAGTAGAAAAACCCCCTGGTCCTACCTCCACTCGATAGGCTCTTTCCATATGAGAAGGAGTGACTAGGAGGTCGCCCTCAGCAAGGAAGATGGTTCATGTGTCACGTTGGAGTGTGACTCACCCACAATTGTCTAGGTCACATTCTAAACAACACAAGACTTGCAAAAGCATTAATACATAAGGCAAGGATGTTGTAGACCTATAAACATGTCCAAGAATGTCAAAACCTATAAAAACTGATAAGAAATGCTTAAGGAACAAAGGATTAGTATTAGGAAAAGGGTACCACTAGGCGTACCAGAAATGTAGATGTCAAAATTAGGTTAAACAATGCAATCAAGATGCAAAATAACATGAAACAAGCTCACCACCCAATAATAACTCCTACTTTTAGTTTGAACAATAATGAAAGCTAAGTTATAATGTAAAACACAAATGAAAACACATTATACCTTCATTGTTGTTGTAGATGTGCTTGAAAGATCAAATGGATATGCTATGATGCAATGTGGATGCTCAAGTGCCGAAATATTGCTAAATTTGGTAGCATGTAAGTATTATTGGGTGCATAATGAATGTTCTTTGGGTAAGCCTCCTTAAATAGACTTTCCTATTGGAGCATAGATGATTGTGATTGAAAAGTGAAATCAATAGTTGGGATTGATTTCATGAGGAACTACTCCTTAGCCTTGTGACAAGTGGCATAATGAGAGGCCTCATGCAAGATGGAGGGTCAAGATTATCTTAAAGTGTAGGATGGAAGGGGATGTAAACATGTGGAAGAAGGAGACTAATGCAAGTGGATGGTGGAGATAGAAGGATGGAATCAAGGGTCAATATTGACCCATGTAGTATGCTCACACATTTGTGAGCAAGGAGTGGGAACAAGTGGCCTTGGGATGGCATGCATGAAAATAGAGGGCCCTAATTGATTTGAAGATTTAAAATCAATGGTGGATATTAAAAGGCAAGGTCTTTTGGCTTTTAGTGGGATGAGGTGAAATTTTTAATTAGAAGAAATTAGAAAGTGAGATTCATTAGCCTAATTAATTAATTAATTATCAAATTAATTAGTTGGAGGAATATTTAGGCCAAGGTTACTTTATTTAATTAATTAACCTTATGGATGAGAAAGGGGTTAATTGTGATGTGGATGGAATTAACTGAATTAGGTTAGTCATGTTAATGAGAGGGGAAATGATTAGTTTTAGAATAATTGTGAGAAATTGATGAGGTGTGTAATGCCCTGTCATGCAACCCTAGAGAGTTAGATTTAATTATGCAATAAAAGTGGAATTTTTTTATTTTCACAAGTAAAAGTAATTACTACCAGATAAAAATATCAACTAGATCCAACAAATTAACTATCTAACAACTAACGTCTCTAGGGAAACACAACTGCGTTAAGAAAAATAAACATAGATCAATAACATACTTATCTCATCTGGAATGGTCTTAGAATTCATGAACATCATTTGACACATTACAGAAGCTTACATCATTCTCTTACAATAATGTTTACAAGTGAAGAGGAGATCATGATACATAATCATATAAATACAAGGCTTTCATATCTGAATACATCAAAACTACAATATGAATCTCTCGGATACACAAAACTAGATCTGTAAGGTACAATATAAGTCTTTAGATGCAGGAATCATATAGGAACTGGAGAAACACATCTACCCAAACACGAACCATGATGTCAAAAGACCAATGGATTAAAGCTCTTCCACCTGACCATGTGGAACCTTGAGGTCCACCCCTGAGCTAAGAGATAACAATGAGGTCCCTCAAAGATAATGGTCAAATGACAAGGATAACCAAATAAATTATCAACATAACACTGACTCAGGAATAACAGCTAACCAAACCACATCCCAAATTAAACTAGTTCAAAGATCAACAAGAGGTAAAAGGTCAAATATCGAGGATAAAGGCATAACTACAATACATTAAGAGAACATTCAAATGACATCATACAATTATTATATAACTAGACCCAAATAAAATATGACCACAAGATTGAGAATAACATTAATTGCATACAACTCAAACACAGTGTCAATCCTATCTAATCACAAGTTTGCTAGATTAATTTATTATCAACATAGTGATTCAACAACATAATTATACTTGACTAAGGTATTCTAATTCCTTTACGTTAGAAAGACTAATACATTAATTGTTATAACAATATTACTAATTAAATCAATATACAAAATTGACTATGAAAGTACTTACAAATTGATCTAATAATTTGATCCTAGTAGATTGAAACTAATAGTTAAACGTAAATCATCTAAAATGGATAAATTTTGTCAAGATGAATAAATTTAATCTCATAAGTTAAAACCAGTGTCATTATATTTAGTCATAAAATAATCTACTAAATCTTGTAAGTTAATAATAATAGATTAATAACTAATTTTCAACCAATCTTTACAAAATAACACAACTATCAACCAAATAAATTATTCCATTAATCTATAGTTAATGTTACTGATAATATGACTTATGCTTCTAAGTGGTTAATCTTCCAAGTTTTAAACAAAAGATTAATTTATTATACTATTCCTGTAGTTCTAAAAATCATCGGTTAAATAACTTTAATAACTTTCTAGATTCATCGGATATAGTATGAACATTTAACGCTTATAAGGCTAATCTACATAACTTAACTATTAATCCCTATAGAGCTACTATTGTAACATAAAGGTTTTTGGTTTAATATACATGGTCATCAAACAATATAATTCCTCTAATCATAATGGTGCTACCACTAATCTCATTGTGATTACAATATTCTTAGTTAGATAAAGACATTCATATTATCTTCTACTTTCTACTAAAGGAACGATTATAAAATTCTTATCTAGATTCAACTAAAACCAACTAATGTTTATTCAAACTAAATATACAGAGATTATCAACTGATAGACATGTATTACTTAAATGAATAAATTTCTAAAACTAAAAGAAATCAAGCCAAATCCACAAGATATAGAGACAAAACGTATTAGAAACTGTGAGAGATCCAATAACGGTGGGAAGCAAATTTCCATAAACAAAACATTTTCCTAATATAAAACTAATGACGGTTTTTAAAACAAAAAAGACTTCATTTAAAGGAGCAACACCAGGCTGATCTGAGAGGCCGCTGTACAAATGGCGAGGGTAGCAGGGTTTGAATGATTTTGAAGAAATTGGCGTCTGAAATTTGCCACCGTGAGGTAAGTTACATTGGTGAAAATTTTCTTCCAAATCTTGTTAAAATTAATCACTTATGTTATACTCAAAACAATAAACGATTTAGGAAATTTCCTATGACACTCCTTGACATTCACAATCTTAAGAGGAAGCTGCAGGGAAACTTGCTAATTAAATCACAGACACAGAAAGAAACTTCATTGCTCTCAAGGAAATGTGGAAGGATAAAAGGGAGATTCGATCTGCTATGAAGCGTTAATAAAGAATTTTGCATCTGGCGAAGAAACTTGACGGATATGGGAGCGAGCTCTGGCTCTAAGGAATAAGGATTAATTGTATGACAGAGAGCAATCTCTCTCTAAGAAAGAAAATCATTAAACTTCAGCACAGCAACAGCATCGAAATTGGGGATTTGAGCAATAGGATTTGTCAACATATAAGTCTCCTGCCCACAGAAGGATAAGGAAGTAATTTAATATGAAAAAGTAAGAATTGTACGGCATCATACGGAATTTTAAATTGGTTCGGTCTGAAATTAATTAGATGAGAAGGATGAAAAGTTACCCCAGAAACAACGGTCGGTCAAATAAGTTAATCGTTTGAAATTAATTAGATGAGAAGGATGAAAAGTTACCCCAGAAACAATGGCCAGTCAAATAAGTTAATCATTTGATGTCAAGATTCGAATAGGATTGATTGTTTAATCAACACACCCCATAGAGATGCGGTCTCTCAGAATGCAATGATTTGCAGGATATGCCCAAAATGGCTCTTGCAAGGATGACCTTAAAAGGATTGAACTAACACAGCATTATGGGACATACTCTAACCAAGAAGGCTTCTCTTGTAATTTATTTGTTGCAGTCATGCAGATTTTGAAGATATGGATAAAATTGAAAAATAGGAGAGATTAAACTTCATGAAGAAAATATTCAAGTTAACAGAAATTCGAATGATTTATATGCAAGAAGCACAATTGAGGAGTAGAGATACAGGAAGGAAGTACCAATTGCAGAAAAACAACTCAGAATGTAAAATTTCCTCCCTCAATCTTCCCCAAAAACCCCCTTTTCAAAAATCCTACCATACTAAAATTAGATTAACCATAAATTTTTCATTCCTCCAAATCCCGTTATGCAGAACCCACTACCACCTAAACACCTAAAATTGAAATTCATTAATTCTCCATCTACAAGAGATTCTCGACAACTCGGCCCATTAACCCAATACGTGATTAAATGATAAATAAAATGATAACCAAAATTAAGTTTACACCAAGTACATCTATTTACATATTTTAATTACTAAAGACTTAATTATTAACTATTAAAACCACTAATTTAAATTCAATAAAAAAACCAATTATTAAATCTTCTCAAATTTCTACATTAACTAGATATATTTAACTTATCATTATTATTTTTGTTACTATAACAATTTATAACTATTTTACAAATACACATAAATTATTTAGCCAAAATAATCAAATATCGACACAACTTTACCCATTACTCACTAAATTCTAAAAAAAAAATGAATCATAAGACTACAATAAACAACTTGAACCACATAATCAACAAATAATGGCAACCACATACCACAGGAAAACAAGCTCCAACTGAACAACAACTAACAACAACTACACTCATGACTGAGGTTACATGGACGTTGACAAACTGAGGAAATTGGCTGACAGAGGAAAAACCTCATGTTATCTCCTTTCCACTATTCCATTGGATTTCAGACACGCTTAGACCTGATGGATTCCCAGCATAGTAGGGTACTCATATATGAGTAATACTATACTATCCCTCACACCAATACATCAGTCAGATAGACGATTATTATGCATATCATATAACTGTCTAACAAGTGGAATAACATAATCATTTACTAATCAACCAATTAAGAATCATAATCAAGTAACTCACATGACATTCATAGCAAGATTGATCACATCATCAATTAAATCCAAATGAAGGCATACCATAAACATGAAACATCAGTACTAGTAACATCATCAATGTCATCTAACACAATAAGGTATCATCAAATAATCCACATAACCGTGTATCTAACATCAACAGAGAGTCATAAAGTCTAACTCCAAAAACACCACTAGCAGCTAATCAAAAGCAAAAATGAGGGGCACTACAAGGTGAATTTGGGGTTCTACACTATTATTTAAACAGCCACCATCCATTGGAAGAGCAATTTATGTATTTTCCCTACAATTAGTATACCTTGTATCAATAAGCACAAGAAACATGCAATGATGTTGTAAGACACAGTATCTTGTAATAATGTAATGGTGAAAAGTGCATACCCTAATTTGGCACATGAATTTGACTAATTTGGCACCTCCTTTGACCCAATTCTTAGTTTTACTCTTAGAAATAGAACCCAACTCCTACTTAGACAATATTTAGTTATTAGATTACATGTTCCTCTCCCTAGTTCATTTTTGCATCCATGGATTTGACCCAATTCACTTTTGCACTCATGGATTTGACCCTCAAAGCTTTAAATTCAAATCTTAAATTGAGTGGGCACTACAACATGCTAACTTCTACACACTAAAACTTTCAAATTTGTGTGTTAAGTTAAGCATAGAAGAACATTACCCCTAAGTCATTTGGATAACGTAGAGGCATTATCTATAAATCACCCATTACTCTAGAATCACTCATTACTGTAGGATCAATCATTGCTCTAGGATTAGTCATTGCTTCAAAAACAACTCTTTGTTAGCCAATTCTAAAACCCTAGTTACATACTAGGTATTTGCATCACCCTTTCACATTTTTTGCTAAGTTCCAAGTTATAAAGTTCTAAATCAGCTTCATTTAGGGGAATTATCAATACATTCATTAGATGTTGTCATCCAAAATTTTATCAACTATCATTGAATTAGATCTAGGGACTTGTCATAAGGAGAAGATCCTCACTTAGCAAGCTCCCAAAGGTGTTTGTTAACATCAACATTGCTAGTTTATCATTGTAGGTCTAGATGCCTAGACTAATCTATGTTTGTAGGTATAAAAGATCTTACCCTATTCTAATCCATGAGTGAAGTTCCCTTCTATGCACCAAGTTCAAATTCGTAAGTCCAAAAGTTACCTAGGTTCATAGACAATTTCAGGACTTTCAAATCTCAATCATCTTAGTTTTCTCATCTCAAATTTGACATCAAAATTTAAACAAGTCAAATAAGTCTCCTTTTCATCAAAATCAAGATATACATTTATTATTATTTTATTCCATTTTTACTACAGTTCACATAATCTTAAATATAGAGCTGATTGTTTATTTAATTGCTTTATTTATTTAATTGGCCTAGATTTTTATGTGAAGGGTTTATTCCCTCTACAAATACAAATAAAACCTTAAGCCATCTGACGGGTTTTTTAGAAAACATTGCTTTATTTATTTAATTGGCCTAGATTTTTATGTGAAGGGTTTATTCCCTCTACAAATACAAATAAAACCTTAAGCCATCTGACGGGTTTTTTTAGAAACAAATGTTTTAACAGCCTATCGACATTTTGCAGGCGATGTAATTTATATTAAGCTGTTACAATGCAAATCAGACGCCTCTCAATTCCTTTACGGCCATCCTACAAGCCATTTCATGGACGGATTGCCCCCATTACAACGGCTACACTCCCATTCAATTCCAATGATATGCCAAATATAACTGGACAAAGTGCAATTCATGCAAATTCTGAAACCTATATTTCTTGCCTGCAAATATGTGCCAACATCAAACAGTTGAACCAAACCCATGCCCAACTCATTATAAATGGATACAAAGACAATAGATTATTAGATACCAAACTGTTGAACATGTACATACTACACGGCAGTCTTGAAAATGCTCGCCTGGTTTTTGACAAAATAGAGAACCCAGATATATCCATATGGAATACAATTCTCAGGGCATATGCCAACAATGGCCAATACAAAGAAGTTCTTAATCGTTATTACATGATGGGAGAGAAGGGTTTGCAGCCAAACAAATTCACATTCCCCTGTGTTCTCAAAGCATGCGCTGCTTTGTCAGCTCTGCAACAAGGCAGAGAAATTCAGGATGATGTTGTGAGAAGTGGGTTTGAATCTGATGTTTTTGTGTGCAGTTCTCTTGTCACTATGTATGCAAAATGTGGTTGTTTGGAAGATGCACGCGATATATTTGACAAAATGTCTGAACGACATGTTGTTTCATGGAATTCCATGATTGCAGGATATGTTCAAAATGAGCAATGCTGTGAAGCCTTGGAGATTTTCAGTGAAATGCAGTTGGCAGGTGGAGTGGCTGATCCTTTTACAACGGCTACCATTCTCTCAGCAGTTGCTCAGTTGGAAGCTCTGGAACGAACCAAGGAAATCCATGCCTTTGTACTTAGAAGAGGATTTGAATCGGATGTATTTGTAGGGACTGCTCTGGTAGATGCATATGGAAAATGTAGGAATGTTGAGATTGCACGCTCGGTGTTTGACAAAATGCCTCAGCGAAATCTCATATCGTGGAATGCTATGATTGCAGGGTATGCCAGGAATGGAAATCTTTGCGAAGTCTTAGAGCTATTTAGGAAATTGGAGATTTGCAATATGAAACCTAATTTGGCTACCATTTCAACTTTACTCTTGGCTTCTTCCCATGTAGCTGATCTCAAATCAGGCAGAGAAATCCATTCTTATATAATAAAGAGAGGATTTGAATCAGATGTTTCTGTGGGAAGTGCCCTTGTAAGTATGTACTCAAAATGTAGTTGTGTGGAGGATGCATACAAAGTGTTTGATAACATGTCTCCAGCAGAAGTCGCTTTATGGAATTCAATGATTACAGGATATGTCCAGAATGGATACTTTGACGAGGCCTTGAAACTATTTGCTAAAATGAAAAATCTATGCTTGAAATTTGACTCTATTACTATATCTAGTGTTCTGACTGCATGTGCCCACTTAGGAGCCTTGCTCCAGGGGAAAGAAATCCATAACTACATAAGAAGAAATGGGTTTGAGGCTAATGCTCATGTTGGGAGTGCCCTTGTAACTATGTACGCTAAATGTGACCGTATAGAGGAGGCACACAATGTGTTTAATGACATTGATAAAAGAGATGTAGTCTTGTGGAGTGGCATTATTGCGGGGTTTGCCCAGTGCAGACATCCCAAGAAGGCTTTGAAATGCTTTCAGGAAATGCAATTTACAGGGCTAAAACCTGATTCAGATACCATTGCAAGTGCTCTTTCAGCTTGTGCTCAGTCAATAGCTCTGAAACGAGGAAAAGAAATCCACGATTACATTATCAGAAATCAAATTAAATTAGATGTTTTCGTTGGTAGCGCTCTAGTTGACATGTATGCAAAATGCGGTATTATAGAATTAGCACAGAAAGTGTTTAGCAGCATGCGTTACAGAAATGTGGTCTCCTGGAATGCAATGATTACAGGATATTCTCAAAATGGACATATGGAGAAAGCTTGGCAATGCTTTTGTGAACTGCAACTGACCGAAGGGAAATGTGACTCGGTCACAATGGTGGAAATTCTTCCAGTATGTACTTTCTTAGCCGCACTACAGCAGGGTAAAGAGATTCACGCTTACACATATCGAAGGGGATTCCTTTCAGATGTTTTTGTGGGACATGCACTCATAGATATGTATGCCAAATGTGGTAACATTAACTATGCACGCCAGGTGTTTGACAGAATGCCTCTAACAGATACAGTTGTATGGAATATCATGATTGCAGCATATGGAATGCATGGGTATGCTCAGGAAGCTCTAACACTCTTTCACCAAATGCAGCACAACGGTATTTTGCCAGATCACATCACATTCATCACTATTCTGTCTTCATGTAGCCATGCAGGCCTGGTAGACAAAGGCTATGAGTATTTTAATTGCATGTCTCAAGATTACCATCTCCTGCCAAGGATGGAGCATTTTGTATGTATGGTTGACCTTCTAGGACGTGCAGGATTCTTGGATGATGCATATGGCTTTATACAAAATATGCCATTCAAAGCTGATGCTGGGGTATGGGGAGCATTGCTTGGTTCTTGCAGAATTCATTGCAATGTAGAGCTAGGAGAATTAGCAGCAAAACAGCTGTTTGAGTTAGATCCTGAACATACCGGATATTATGTACTCCTGTCTAACATTTATGCCCGGGCTGGTAGGTGGGATGATGCAGCAAAATTGAGAATAATGATGAAAGACAAGGGATTGAAAAAGAGTCCAGGATGGAGTTGGATTAAAGTCAAGAACAAGGTCCATCTATTCCTGATAGGAGACAGATCACATCCGGAATCAGAGAAAATCTATGCAAAATTGAAGAGCTTGCATGGTCAGATGCTGGAAGCAGGGTATGTGCCTGACACAAGTTTTGTTTTGCATAATGTGGAGGAATAAGATCAAATTGTGCACACTTTCACAAACTATGGTAAGAAGTTGGCGACTGGCTGCTCTTATTAATTGGTTCTCAGGTAAACCTATTGTGATCACTACACTGTGAAATGCAAAATGGTGTGAGCGATTTGAACAGATTCAATCATTATGTCATATCATTTTTGGGAAATCAGCTGTGTTAATATTGAATCAATCTTAGTGATCCATATTTCATGAGTAGCAGTCCACAAGAATCTATCTCTGATGAGGATGAATGGTCCATTGGGCACTTATGCATCTAGGTGATGCTCATAGGGGTGAATCACGTGAACTTCTGGGGAGTAACCCATCCTAGTATTACTTGGGCTTAAGCATGGTTAGACAATGATATTACATATCATGCACTTTAGAAAGACCAAATGTATAAATAATCAGTCAATTTAAGATGCGATTCTTTCTTGTCAGAATTATTGTGGGTGCTAACTAGAACAAAATAATGGATATTCGATTTACACAATAACTATCACATATGAAGTGCTGTGCATATTCTTGAGCAGACAGGTTGAATAACGATAGCAAACTTGATAACAATGATGAGAGGCAGATTCAATTTGTCAAGATGCAACCAAATTAAAAACAAGATTATGATTCATGTACCTTGGAGAAGCATGTCTGCAGATCAGAAAAACTGTGCAATATAGAAGAGCATGAATGTCAGATGAGGGGAGGATATGACTGTTTTGCACATAATGTGGAAGAGGAAAGAGATAAAAGTCTAAATGCATTGTCTGCAAGCAGAGGTAGAAACTATCGTATGACTTACCACCGTGAGACCAAGTTAGTCTGTGGTATAGTGGACTACAAAAGATTGCAAAAAAGGTAACATATGTGATGAAGGACTGTGTGTTTGTAGGAGTTATTGTGGACTATATCTGTTAGTAGCATTTATCATCTACCTCCTAACAATTACATATCAAATTTCCAAAGCAGGTCTGTAATTTGGATGGCTACTAAGTAGTTGTTACTCAAGATCCAGTGTTGCCCCCCTACTATCAATTATAGATGCGGGTAATAATATGACGATGAAGCATGCCTGGTCTGCATTTCTGTGGGACCAAACTTTTTGGGGTTTTATTACACTGACATCAGCATGATAGAGTATTCAGTTAATGCACATTTATGGTTTGTGAAATATCAATCAATATTTTATTCTTCTCATCATTAAATCCAAAAATAAATGCATTTATGAACTAATTGACATGGTTGCCTTGGGATTTCCAATCGCCAAGTATGAGCAAGAGACAATTGAAGGATTTTTGTTTCATATATTTGAAGATAGTTTACAAATATAGCTCAAACAAGCATCTGAGCCAGCTTATACTAATATTTACCTCCTTACAAGCAATACAATACTTAGCTCTTTAGGAGCATTAGCATTTTAGATAAAAACTTTAGATATAACCACTAGAAGCTAGATAGTGGAAGACCAAGAGTCACCACTTAGAGTTCCACCTTAGGTGTCACTTTGGGGATTCGAACTTGGGTTTCCAGAATGAGAACGCAACACTTTAACCACTTGATCACAACCCCTTAGACAAATTGAAGGATTTAGGAAAATTAATGTGGATTTTAAGTTCTTATAGGCTATGTGGTTGTTGGTACCAAAATCCTTCATTAATGACTCTTTCATAATTGTGCTTTTCAGCCTGCTATTGTGTTCTGCTTCTTATATTTACCTAAACAAAAAGGCCTGGAAATTGACAGTCTGGCTTGTTTTTCATAATTTTGGCCATATTTTATGGTTTAAATTGAAGAGAGGCTATATATGTGGATATTTAAAAAAAATTGAAAACCGTAGATTTTATAAGTATTATTTTTGATAAACTATAAATATTTATTATAAACAAATTCTTTTGAATATATTATTGAAAATATTGTAAGTGATGAAAAATAATAAAAAAATGTCTCACAGGACTACTTTGGGGTTACGGTTGTAGTCAGTTGGCCGCCTGGCTCAGCTGTAACATCTCTCACCTTTGGATTTCTCTGTGCAAAGGTAACTCTCCATTTATAAAGTTTTTCTGAGCAATTTTTGCAGTACAGTTTTGAGCTCCCTTTGATTTGTGGCAATAGTTGTTTTGTCTTATATCTAGTTGAAATTATATGTTCCTTATATCTAGTAGAAATTGAACTCCTTAATGGACTTCCTGTGTCCATCAATCTCAAACTTAAAAGAATATGAATACGCTCAGAAGATTGACTATGAACGTATTGCTTTCAAATGCAATTTTTGCCATGAGCATGGACATTTTGAAAGAAACTGCTCTAAAATGCCTTAAACTTAGAAGGACAAAAAAAAAATTTCTAGAAATCTAGTAAGAAATGTTGGAAAATGTAATCTTGAGTTAGACGTTTAATTCACCCACCCATCAGAAATATTTTTGGGGATCCTTTTTGGGCTACCCTATCCAAAACCTTTAATGATGTTTGGTTTGTCTAACATATTGAATGCAAGTACGTGCGTTTAAAGTTTTGAGTGAGCGAGATTTTTTGAGGCAGAAAAGACGAAAGGGAGGAATGTGCACTACAGTATAGGAGATGCAGAATAGAGAATATGTTGCAGTAGCAGCAAAGAAGTAGAGTAGAAGTGCAGAGAGAAGAATATCTCGAGAAGGAAGAATATTGTAGGCAGCTCCAAATAAAAGCATACACCTAACAACTCCGGAAAAGGAGATTAGTGCAGAAGCTCCAAAAAGAGAGATCATAGTGTAGAAGCTAAGGGAAGAAAGGATATAGAGGGCAGTTTTGGAAGGTACAGAGTAGCATACAGGTCCGAAAAGAAGAGGGACAATAGCAGTAGTGTCCAGTGAACTCCGGAAAAAGGAAAGAGTAGAACAATCATTGTAGAAGAAGAAAACAGAGTAGCAACTTTATATTTTGTTATATATATATAGATATAATTCAGTGCCCTCCTTCTTGGCTTCCATCTCTCTCTCTGTAGTTTTTTCTCTCCAACAGAGTAAAAGTCTTTCTCTTAATTTATAAAATAGTTGGAGGTGATAGTAAGAGCTAACAACAAGCACCAACATTTGATAGACAAAACTATTATGTCTGGGCAAAGAAGATGAAGACAATAATGGTAGCAAATGATTTGTGGGAGCTTATGGTCAATGGTTTCATAGATGTAACTAACCAAACAGTGTATGCAGCGTTGACAAATGCCCAAAAGACCCAGTTGAAGAAGACTAGAAGGAAAGATGCAAAAGCTCTAAGTTTGATTGAAGAAGCATTGACAAAAGCTATATTCTTTCGAATAGCAATAGCTAATTACTCAAAGGAAGCTTGGGAGGTTCTTTAAAACTCCTACAAAGGGACTGACCAGGTGAGGTTAGTCAAACTCCAACTGCTCTAGAGAGAATTTGAAACTCTTCAAATGAATCATGCCGAGTCCATTTCAAACAGCCATACAAGAGTTTCAAGTTTAATAAGTTAGTTAAGGATTAATGGTGACGCTATGGAAGAACAATGGATTATTGAGAAAATCCTTAGGAGTCTGCCTTTTGATTTGACCTGATTATTATTGCAATCGAAAAGGCTAAAGACCTTTCAAAGATGACAATAGATGAATTGATGTATTTGTAATGCCTCTAGCTTATGCTTAAGACACTAACAAACAAAAAATGGATGAACAAATTTTTCACATTACAAAAGTGGCAATTAGCAAGCCACACAATACCCTTACATGCCAAAGATGTCATAACAACTCGTGATGACACACTTGGCACATATATCAATGCAAGAAGCAAAGTGACACAAGCAGAAGACTTGAAAACACCATGATTGGCACAAAAATGAGGCATGGGGGAGAGACAGGATTCCCAAAACCACTAGATCACCTTCATAACATCTCTACCAAACCACCCTCCAAAATTTATTAAGTTATGAGAAGCATAAAGGTAAGAACTGCCAAGGTCTGGGTTCCTAAAGGAACTTGCAAGTGGATTGGACTTCGGACTCGAGTTGCAATTTACAATTCTACAAACAAGGTCAGGTTCAGGTTTCAGAATAGAACTATAGTTTACAATTTTGTAAAGTGCAAAGACTCCAACCCCTGGCTTTAGAACTACTTTGGACTTCAGGACTTAGTTGCAACATGCACTTCAGACTTCTAGTTTGGGAAGCAACTCACAAATTGTAAAAGCCGAATGAAAGTTCGAAACAAGACACCTTCAACGGTTGGGGCTTCGAGGTTACACTTGCAATTGTCAACTTGCAAAGTGTCGGTCAACTCTGAAACCCGACTCCCTAGACAAATCAACTCTAGAGATCAATCACAACTTGCACACTACAATGTGCAATGGAACTCCAAACTCTGGACCTCTTGCATTTCGAGTTTTGGGGTCCGATTGCAACTTGCAACTTTGGACTGGCAAACCCGTCTAGCATGCATCTTAAATTGTGTTTCCAATTTGTAAATAGAGTATGAAGAACACTTAAGGCATAAAAATAGTGAGGCCTATCACACTCAATGAGGCATAACTTCCTCAAATGAGCTGTTACAAAATGGTTTGAAGCAAATGTTCAAGGGATCATGGACACCAACCTAGCCATATGATGGCACGATTCCCAAAAACAAGGGGGAAAGTAAATCTCACTTCCACAACATAAGGAAAGCTAGTCTCCAAGGCTAAACATGAGGAAAACAATATGGAAAGCAATGCTCATTCAACATCGACATCGCGATAGGCCAAAGGAAAAGTTAGAACTACTAACATTAAGTGGGAGCAATACAATCCATCACATAAGCATTCATAAACATAATTATAACATATATAACAAAGGACCCCAATGTCCCAATTAATCATTTTTAAACATAAGATAACTTCCACAAAATGACAATTTTCTTTTAGAACAAAGAATGAATTCTAATCAAAAGAAAGCATTACATTATTACAAGATAGAGGTTACTTCCCAAACATAGAAGGATCACACTCCCATTCATAAATGATATAAAGCATATTATTACATCAATAATGAACCACCTCAAAGGTGCTCCAATAAGCACAAAGCATAAGATAAAATGTTGAACCAAGAACTCTTCCAACTCTTGAGAGATCTTCAAGAATGGATCAATGGGGAATGTTACCCATCACCCTACCATATTACCATCGTCAAATGCAATAGATATCTATGCCACTCTAGGCGACCCCTGAGCTATAGAGAAGAAGATCATGGATACACCGCTATCAAGGCCAAAGCTCACACACATACAAAGTATACATGACAAAACTCGCACCAATCAATGCACACAACCTTACAAGTGGCAACCCGCACCAAATCAAGCATAAGGCAATATACGGCACATGCACCAAACAATGCACATAAAGAAATGATCACAATCACGTTGAATACCAAATATGACACAAAGAGAACAACGAGAATCATAGGAAGAGGACAAGGAGTGTTGCCACATAGCACAATAACTTCAAGCAAATATGACATTCACCAACTCCTAGAATTGCGACATGTCCTTCACACACTAGACTAACCTCAATGAGTGTCTGCATCCTAGTGGAGAAAACTCTTGTTTAATTCATTTTCATTAACCCAATGTATAATAATATTATCACTTATTAACAACTCTCCACCCGTTTGTTTCGTCGATCCCTTTGTATCATGACAACATGGGTGAGAGCCACTCCTTTCCAATCCTAACAATCCAACACTCCAAATTCACATTTTGGGTGTGGCATGCAAATCAATACAAAATATATGACACAATGCCAAAAGATGTGGAATCCTAAAATATTAAGGAGACACTTCATTGCTCAAAATAAATCATTCATTTGAAGTCTATTTTCTTATTTTTCTTCAAAATAGTAAAAACCATAAAAATCCCCAAGCCTCCATTAATGGAGTCACATGATACCTTCGAGAATTTATGCAAATTTCTAACTTATAAATAAAAGAAATTTCTAAATTTCAAAGGTACCTTTTTAATCTAAAAATGCACAACAACCTACTTCTTCAATCAAATTTTTCAAATTTCCAACACACATCGTTTTAGAAATTTTTGCTATAACGTGGTCTCAAAGTGCAAGTTTATAGAAACTTAAAACATAAAATTTAAACTACAAATTGAACTCTAAATCATTCCTATGGAATGATGCCATATAACTCCACCTAATGTGGGCATGGATAAAGGAAAAGATTTCATTTTCAAAGCAAATTAAAATAAAAGAATACCTCTTTCCAAGTTTGCAAATAATAGAGAAAATCCTCCTCAGGAGAAACACATACACTCATGCAGCTAAATTTCCATTCCCAAGCAATGGAAATCCATACACCATCAATTTGAATCCAACATTGTGCAAATCCATCCAATATTGTTCTCCAAATCAATTTTCCAAAAAGAAGGGAAGAGGGAGGGTTTGAGCAAGAAAATGCAAAAATAAGAAGTGAATCAAAAAAGTCTTTCTTTTTTCTTATATATTTTCTTTCTATTTCTTTTCCCCTTTGCTTTCTTCCATATAACTTCTATTTCTATTTTCTTTTTGCTAAAATTACATTCAATAATAATCAACCAAATTCATTTAATAAAATATTAGAGGTAATTAAATTTAATTGATATTTCCTAATAGCCAAGAAATTGGATCAATCAAATTAATTATGCTATAATTAGCAATTATTTCACTAAGCCAAATATTCCATTCAAATGAATAATCAAATTCATATAATTCTTTTCTACTAAGAATATAATAATACAACAAACTTTTTCTTACTAAGGCATAAATATTATCTTTTTTATGCAAGCATTAAATATTCCACAAACACAACAATTACATATTTTGAAATAAATTTAAATGCAATGAAAAAGATAAATTAAACACATGCAAAGGACTCAACCACACTTTATGGGTTTTCATAATATACAGATTCTAGAATCACCACCAATTTGGATCCAAGTTAACATAAGGATTCACAAGGACTAAGTAGGGTAAGATGGCTAAGCAAAATCCACGTCAACTTCTCCACATCTAACCATTGGTCTAACACCTTTAAATTTCTTGCACACTTAGATCAAACAACAGGCATACCTACTCCACATAATAATAGTTGAAGCAACATAATTCAACCAATGTGATATAAATCATAACATTATATCAAATTATTATATCTACTATAAATCATATACAACTAGCATGATTGAAGAATAAGATGCATAATCAACCATAATTCATAATGCTAAACAATTATAATACTCACAACTATATCAAATATAATGAAAATAGTGAAATTAAAACATTGTAATGATCTAATATACATAGGCACAACATATTCATCCCAAAGTGCATAGTCGGAAACTAATGCCGGTATATAAAATCATTAGAAACACCTCGATGATCATACAAAGCATCTACACAAAAGTATCCAGAATGCACCATTAGAACACCTTGATGGCACAACAGACCTTACTGGAAAGTTTGATGCAATGACTCATAACACAAGAATCACATAATACACCAATGCAACATTTAATACATATATCATATGGATCAGAAAGCACACAAGGCAGAGGCAGGAGCAAGCATTTAGTGTTCACTAAAAACTCATAAGCAACAATTGAATAGATCCACTCCTTCCCTAGAGAAAGTCTTTAAGGCACAAAGTAGTGTGAGAGGCAGGCAGAGTGGAAGAAATAATAGAGGTAAAAGCAAAGAGGTAGAGGAAAAGGCTACTCTAAAGGAGTAAACTCAAATAGCCAAGAGGAAGCAAGAAGCTCATAGTTAGACGCCAAAGACAAGAACAATATTAGTAGCTCAACCCAAAGGTATGATAAAAGTAATTTCCAATGCTATTATTGTCACAAGTATGGTCATTTTGCAAGTGAATGTAAAAATAGATACCATGACCAAGGAAAACAAAGTGCTAATATAACTAATGAAAACATAGCTAAAAATGAACACTTGTCAAACATGTTCATTATGTGTAACATTGTTGAATAGAACAACATTGAGGTTTGGTATTTGGATAGTGCTTGTAGCAACCACATGAGTGGTAATGCAAATTTATTCGCCTTCATTGACAAGAACATTAAGTCTAAGATTAAGATGGGAAACAATGAAAAGGTTCCAGTCATGGGATGAGGTTATATCATTATTCAAACCAAGCATGGTGACAAAAGAGTAATCCAGGATGTCTATTATGCCCTAGGCATAAAACATAATCTTTTGAGCATTAGAGAACTAGTCCAAAAAGGATTTAGAGTCTTAATGGAAAATGGAAAGTGCATATTTGTTTACAAGGATGGTAGTAAGAACAAGATTGCAGCAATCCAAATGACAAGAAATTAAATGTTTCCCCTCAAGATGCAAATTGATTTTTTGTCACACTCTATAACTACTCCTTCCAAGCACACAAAGACTACAATAGTGTCACAACAGTCAACCCTCAAGACAGTCATCAAAGACCCATCCAAACTTTGGCATTTGAAGCATGGGCATTTAAGTTATTCTGAATTAAATCTTTTTTCCAAGAAAGATATGGTTAAGGGGCTACCAACAATTATAGAGCCTGATAGAAAATGTGAGGCCTACATCCTAGGAAAAGAACATAGGCATCCATTTGAATCAGGGAAGTCTCGAAGAGAAAAAACACCAAAGTTGGTGCACTCATATTTATGTGGCCCCATGAAAACTCTCACTATATCCTAGAATCTATCTATTTTGCTTTGTTTATTATTGGTGAATGTGGATGTATATTCCTTTTGCATTATTCTTTTGTGAATAATGAAATTAATGCAGGTGATCATAACACTAACATGGTATTAGGACATGAGATCTACAAGTATCTTCTTAATTTTTTAGAGTTTTAGCCATATGGTTGTAAATGTTGCATCATGGTGTAAAACATACCTCATTGTTGCATCCAAAAGATGTCAAAACCCTAGGAATGATTGTAAACTCAATAGGCTTTGTGTTGGGATTAAGGTGCCATCAACCTTGTAAATCATATGTATTTAATTACTCCTAATATTGTTTGCAAATCATTCATAAGGGATGAAGTATTCACCTAGTAGAGATCTTGTTTCAACCACACTTTGGATCCTTGTATCCAATGGGGGGTGTGGGGGGCCTTGCCCCCCCAACTACTGTTGCTGCCCCCCCTAGCGAGGGTTCGAGGGCAACACCCCTAAAGAGAAATGTTTTAGAAAATTGCCTTGTAAAATATTGTAATTTCGTAGTCAATCTAGACTGTTCAACATTAGGTCGCAGATCTGAAAGTCAATGTGTTGTTAGGGTTTTTTACCGTAGAAGGCAACACTCTTTTAAGAGGATATTGTATTATGGCTATGTGTGTATTATAGGCACTGCAGGATTAAAGATCGAAGAGGAGATTGTGAGTGTTGTATTTTAAACTCTATTGAAGTTAATACAAACTAGTGTATCTCTTCTTGTGTGGAATTTTTTCCCGAAAGGGTTTCTCTACATAAATATTGTGTTATGTGTTTGATCTTATGTTTTGTTGTTTCTTTGTGTTGATTTCATACCATCTCCATTTTGGTTCTATACAGTTAAATATCTATATAACAATTGTAATCAATTTTCCATTGATAGTTGTTTACCTTCATTTCTAAAAGTTTGAAGCCAAAAAAAATTAGGGTATTGTTGGGGGTCTTCAATTTTTTGGTAGGAAAATTTCATACAGTTGTACAGAATTCATACTTTCATATGAATCCATACCCTACCATAGAGGCCATACAACACTGTCTTCCATGTCATTAATCTGCACAAGTCTATGACAATCTTTAGCATTTGTCGAGCATTTAAAAAAATTATTCAATGGTATAAAAGGTTATTCAACAGTTTTAAATATCACACAATAGTCACATCAAAAGGATGACCTGGATTTTCATTGCTCAGTGATCGGTTTCCTTTAACCAGTGTTCTGAAAATTTTGGGTGGGAAGTTGAAGTCAGTGTCTTGCCTTTGAGACCTTGGTCACATCCAATGACCACCACCTACTCCCTAGTAGCCTAATCTTTGGCCTCAAGTCACATCCATGACCATCCACTCTAGTTTTAGTGCCCCAACACCAAGCACCCAGTTCATATCCCTTGATCACATTGTATAATCAATTACTAGTCCTAGACCCTAGCACCCTACCGTCCAACCCCTGGTTACATGTGTGACCAAGCCCTATCCTAGAGGGGGGCTATTTTTGTCTCCAAGGCCATAAAGCAATTGTTTATCTTCTAAAGGCCATAACTTGGGCATACGGTGACAAAATTTTGTAAAACAAATAGGCATTGGAAAGCTGGTTTTGTACTCTACACTATCATCCACTTATTTTTTCTAGAAAATTTCATTAGGACCTATCTGATTTATTCATTTGAATTCAAAACTTTATTTTAGCCTAGTTGATTGGAAAAAGAGTATACACATGGGTTTTTTTGAGAATGAGAGGGTTATTTCCTTGCATTGTGAAGGGTATTTTGCTATCTCTCTTTAAATTTCATTGTATTCATTATGGATAAACTCCAAGTTGTTCCCCTCACTCTATATAATTATTATGAGTGGAAGAAGCAAATGGAGATTCAATTGAAGAGATTAAGAATATATCAGGTGACAATGGGTACAGATCTTGAACCAAGAGGTGTTGTAGAAAAGAGAAAATGGTTTGATAGATTGATGAAGCCTATGGGAAATTATGTAAAGTCAATCTCTCTTGATCTTCTTTTTCATGTTGATTCTTGCACAACACCAAATAACATTTGGAGTACATTAGAGAATCTATTTGGTAAGCAAGATACTCTAAGAAGCTATAAGTTAGAAAATGAACTTATTGGGTTGAATCATTTAGATTTGAACAACATCCAAGACTTCTTCACCAAACTTAGGTCTCTCAAATTGTAGCTGAAACAATATGGTATAGAGAAATAGGACACCTAGTTGATTTTATCTATTCTTGCTAAACTTGGTCTTGATTATTTTGTTTTTGTCTCTACATTTTATGCTACAAGGGATGCTCTTGGTATTAGATTTCATATTCCTTCACTTGGGTATTTTACTACATCACTCACTAGGGAATAGGAAAAGTTAGTACAAATAGGTACTCCAAAGTCTACAAAATCACATGCTCTTATTATTAATTAAAGCATAAAAGACCAAAAGTCTTCATGTGGTAAGGAAATTAAATAGAAAACCAAGAACAGTGAGCAAGATAAGGAATCAACATCACATGCTACCCCCGAGTCATCTACATCCAGTAAAATGGAAAAATTAAAGGAGAAACCGACATGTGCATTTTAAGAAACATGGGCATGATGAACATGTTTGCTACATAATTGATGAGTTGAAGCATCTTCTTCAGAAAAATAATGTAAGTTTGCCTTCAATTATATCTTCTAGTTCATCTACTTCTACTCCATCAAAAAAATAGTTAGGATCTACTGAAAAAGTCCATGCAAGCATTGCTAATGGGGTTAATAAATATAAAGGTAATGCAATTTATGCAAGTACAAGTCATGGATCAAGTAAATGGCTTCTTGATTTTGGAGCCTCTCATCATATGGCTTCATCTTAGTCCATCTCTACTTTTGAGCCTTGTGTTATTCCACCAATTTGGATGGGTAATAATACATATATGAATGTAATTGGGAAGGGATGTATTGATATTGGTGAGGGTACTTTCAATGATGTACATTGTGTGTGCCTTCTTGTGTGTGCCTTCTATATATCAGATTACTCACAGTGGAGCAGGAAAGACTATAGAGTTCACACCTGATTTAGTTATCATCGGAGACTTGGAGATCACATAGTTATTTTTAAAGCGATGGTTGATCATGCATTTCAATTATACACCTTTTCAGATTTTTCCTCTAGTGATGGTTCAAATCCTTTAGTTGTTGATCACATTTCTTGTGTGAATGCTATTTATAAGGGAAAGTTTGGATATTTGAATCTTGGTGTTCTCACTACTAATTTAGTTTTTGAGATCAATGCTACTATTTCTTCTCCTCCACCTCCTACTTCTTTTGAAATTATGATTCTTTAGTTGCTCCAAGAAGGATATTGTTTGTGTATTTGATTTTGTTGTGTGGGATGATTATTTGATAGGTATTTCTGAGTTATTTACTGAGTCTCACATTGTAGATCTTGAGGACACTCTTGAGGATTTATAGTTCCTCTTTAATGATAGTCATGGCACTACTATTATCAGTTCTATTTTGCCTTTGGAGATTGTTGATTATGAGGTTCCACTTTTTCTTTAGTTGTCACACTCATTGATTAGGCATGTAGTTATTAATTTTATTATGGCATCTTTTGATTGTTACACATGGACACCTATACAATATAGAGGCATTCATCATGATATTTCCTACTTCATAGGTTCTCCAGCATTCACCATTGGAATTATTTCTTTCTAAGCGAAGAAATGTCATTTTCCACAAGTGGACCATCTTTAGCATTCATTTCTAGGCATCCTCTTTTGGTACAAGAGATTCTACAATGTGGGATGATTTCATAGTCTCTTTCTTTCCCTCTTATGGGGTTTTTTTTATATTAATGATGGACTTAGTTGTATGTGATTCATGTTTAATCTACTTCCATCACTTGTATATATTAGTTTGTAGTTTTCTGTATTTTGGAGAGTGGTTTCCTCCCACTGAGTGCTTCCCCTTTGCACCTTTTATGGGAGTTTTGTTATTTGTAAATGGGTACCCGATCAGACCTTATTATTGGGACCCATCTTCATCTTTCCTTTTTATCTTATGTGTAACCTCCCTAAGTTGCACTCATGAGGAGATGTTGACATAAATTTATATTTACACATTTATCATAAGTTAATTAGGTAGGTTTTATTAGAATTTTTATTTCCTTTTATTAGTTTCTTATCATTATGACTTGTATCACAAGATAAGATTGCTTTTCTAGCTTTTTCGCTTTGTCTATTATTGATAAATGTGGATGTATATTCCTTATGTATTATTCTTCTATGAATAATGAAATTACTATAGATGATCATAACTCTAACATGTTTGGGACTATAAAAAAAATTGATATTCAATAAAGAAAGGAGATAAGGATCCTTTAGGAGAGGAGGAAGACCCTAAAAAATCTAGACATATAGATAGGAGAGGATGAAAGAGAAATAACAGATAAATTTGAAGATAAAAATCAAGATTTCTATTAGCCATTAAAAATTAAAGAGCAAAACATTGCTATGAATGATGAACCAAAATTAGCCAAGATTGTAGATTATTGGAGAGAAGAGGAATTAGCAAAAGTTACAAAATAATTAAAATAATAAGAAGATATTTTTATAAGAACCTTTATAGAACTAGAAGGAATAATAGAGCAAGTTGGAGTAATAAAAATCCATTTAAAAGAAAATAGTAAATTGTATAAAGAAATACCTTATTAGACCAACCCAAATTTGAAAGTAAAAGTTAAAACTGAAATAAACAAAAATTTGGTCGATAGTATAATTAAAACAAGGAGACAGGAGATATAAATATATGCATGGATTTTAGAGAACTCAATAAAGCTTGTGAGCATGATCTATTTCCAACACCATTTATAGAAGAAATCTTGGAAAGTGTTGTCGATAAAGAAGTATACTCCTTCACATATGGATTTTCTAGTTGCCATTAGGTACAAATATTAGAAGACTAGACAAAAACCACATTTTCATCAGAATGGGGGTCATACATGTATAGAGTCATGCCATTCAAACTTAAGAATACCCCTATAGTGTTTAGCAAAATTATGGTCAATACATTAAAAGATTTTATACATGATTTTCTTAAAGTATATCTTGATGAATGGATCATATATGGGATGCTAAAAGATAATATTAAAGCATTCAATCTAATTTTTGAAAGATTCCACAGTCTTAGAATTGCCTTAGACTTCAAGAAATGCATAGTTACAACCCCATTCAGCACCTTACTAGGACATATCATCTACAAGGAAGGAATGATGGTAGATCGTCTTAAAATAGCTATAATTTTAAATCTACCACCCCCAAGAATACAGCAAAGACAAAAACATTCCTGGGCTACAGTAATTACCACCTCAAATTTATAAGGAACTATGCATTTATATCTAGTCCAATTCAACACCTTCTAAAGAAAAAGAATAATAAGAAATTTGAGATGGATCAATACCAAAAGTCATTTGATATACTTAAAAATAGGATAGGAAAAGGCTCAATGCTAATATTTCTATACTAGACAAAACCATTCCATGTCCACAACAATGCATCTGGAACCACAATAGGCATGATATCAGCATAGCCTAGAGGCAAGAAGATCATTTGATTACTTTTGCAAGTAGGAAACTTGAAATAGTTGAAAAGAATTATACAACAATGGAAAGAGAAGCCTTAACCATGGTGTTTACCTTGCATAAGTTTAGACATTATCTCTTAGCAACACCATTCATTTTTTATGCAGACCATGAACCACTAAAGTATCTCATGAATACACTGGTAATACATGGATGAATGTGCCAATTGTTAATGTTTTTTGAATAATTTGATTTCAATATTATGGTGTCACATCTCGTTTTTGTGAACATTATTATTATTTTAGATTAATGAATAATTACCATCATAGATTTACGTGGAGTAAATTCAAAAATGTGAAATCGATAAATATGAAGTTATATTTGAATAATTGATTTTTATGTTAATATTGAAGTAAATGCAATGATTTGCTTTGGCTTTGATTTTTGAGACACTAACCTATTGTCGTCGAGATGAGTGCAAATGGATGCAGGTACTCGTTGAAGACGAGAGCATGACTGAGGTAGAGATGATCTAGCCATCTGGGTAGAACTGATGGATGGATTACTCTGATGCAATCACACACAACACTTAGTTGCATATGCATAATGAAATGGATTTAATTGCATTAATGTGTGGTTATTTGCTTTCAAATTATAGTTAAATGGTGTTTTATATTTGAATGAGAATAAATAAGTTTGTAGTTTAAATTAAATAATAAAATATTATTTATAGATGTTTGGAAGACAATATGTTCCCCGTAATTAAATAATAGATTAAATTTGATATTATTATGCAAAAGTGTAATGCATTTCTTTAATTGATTATTAGATTAGTTTTGTTGCATAACGATAGTTTAAATGCAAAAATAGTGTAATTTTATTGATTATTGAATTAAATAGTTATTCATGTCGCACATGCGACAGTAAGAATAATAAATAGATTATTGTTTAAGTTTAAATAGAGGAAATATAAGTTAAACAAATATTAAATAAATCATTATTATATTTAGATTTGAATTAAAAGATTAATTTAATTTATCCTGTCTCCCATGCGATAGAAAATATTATAATAAGTTGCTATTATTGTTTTCTTTAATAGAAATATATGAGTTTTTAAATATTATATTTTCATGCAAAGAGAGTTGGAACTGGAAGTTAGAAAAATCAATTGGCTGATCGCCAATTTTAGAGAGAGGTAATTGGGGATCAAAAGAGGGAGATCGATCACAAAAGGGGGATACCACAAAATGCATAGATTACTACGATTTGATAGAGAAGAACCAAGGATTTGCAGCTAAAACCTTCAAAGTTTTGCGGAGCGAAAGGAGAACAAATCTGCATCATCTATTCCTCTTCATTGTCGCCTCCTTTTCTAGTTTTTATCTAGTTGTTAAATGTTTTAAATTCAATTAGTTGTGACTGGTTTAAATAAAGTCTCTTCTGATGTGAATGGTCGCTTGAATTGTTTAAGACCCTACCATGTTGTTGTTGGCCGATCTTCCTTCTTTGGCTGATTCTCCCTTACTAGCCATCGATCTTATCTGGCTACTTACCTTAGCTTATTTGTTGGTTGTTCTTTCTCTTTTACTGCACATGAGTATTGGTTATGCCTGGCCGTCGACCTCTCCAAGCTATTTAGACTATGCTGGGCGATCCATTTGGATCGATCTCTCTTCTTACTATCACCCTTACCTTCTAGTTTTCATGGCATCGATTCTCTGTTTGATAAAACATAGTTTTAGTTCCTTATATTCACAGATCTAGTTTTCCAGTTTGATTTGGAACCTCTATGCTGAAAATAGATCGATGTTAAATGACTAATAAAATGATTCAAATCATATTTATTCTCTGTATGATGGCTGAGATCAAACTTAGACAAAACTGTAGGCTCCTGTAGCATGATCTTATGACTGTATTTTGATTTCATGTTAGCTGAAATGAACATTAGTTTACATAAATTGACCTCCTCTGTGTTAGATAAATGAACCTCTTGAAATAAGCTTGTTGTTGTTCTGGTAAACTTATCTTATGATTGCATTTTGCATTTATGCATTAGCTGAGATAACAATAGATAGAAAATGACCTCTGTATGATTGAATAGTAGACTTCTGAAGTTAGACAACAATAATGTTCCTATGGATAGATAAAAATAAATGACAACAAAACTGTTAAACTGATTAAACAACATATTGGCAAAATCAAGTCGATAGATTAAATGTCTTATTCTTTAGCATGTAGTTCAAATGAATTACTTGTTCCTATTCACTGTTTTGGTTTTTGTAGCAGTTCCTGTCACCATAGCAATAGGAAGTATGTTTGAAGTGGTTATTATCTTTAAATTAACTTCTTGTCGTAAAAGTGACAGGAAGATTGTTTTAATTATTTAAAGGTGTTTTAGAAACCTCCTATCATAGAAATGACAGGAAGGCAAAATTGTGAATTAAATTGATTATTATTGAAAGAAGTGAATGACTGAATTAGTGGATTTATTCATAGCTTATATTTCCTGATTGATGTTTTGATTAAAGGAATTTGAAATGATTTGTAGGGAAACATTGATTGTTCTATTCTATTATTTATTTACTTGATCTGGAGGAAAGATAGAAATAAAAGTTGACATAAGTATGTATGAAACCTTATTGTATGAGTGTGGAGTAGTCAAACACCATCATTTGATTTTATTGCTTGGATTATGAAATAGTATTTTGTTGTGAAGTAAATCATTAGTTTCAACAATTTATTTAAAACATGGAAATATGATTGAGAATATAATTAGATTATTGCTTTTAAAAAGGATTCATGATGATCTTCATTTCTACTTGATCGAAAAGTGTTCTTTCTTTATTAATGCTGGAAAGGGATTAGAGGTGGTCATAAGTGATTTTTGATTTATTTCCTTTATTTTATTCCTTTATTGCTTCTTTGGGAAAGAGGTAGATAGGAATGTATTGGGTTGCTTTTTGGGTAGGATGCCGAATGTGGATATCAAAGATAGGCTTTTCCTCTTTTTCGAGAATTGACCAAGTTACTATTTAAAGGATTAGATCTAATCAAGATGACATTGAAATAGATGTATACTATCTAGCAAAGTTTATATTATTGATATCTCTGCCACATCCTGTTGTGAGACAATTTGCATTTCATTACATAGAATTGCACTTTTAGACATCAGGCATGCATCGGGTGTTCCCTCCTACAGTTGTTATTAGGTAGCTAGACATTTCGTGCAGGGTTGGGTTTCCTTCATTTCATGAGGGAATTCAGGGAAGTGTAATTACTTCATGGTTGGGTGGAAAAGCACCTGAGTCATGTTCCTGTCTCTCGGTTTGCAGGTGGTGGACCCTTTGGTTCGTGCAGCTGGAGAGTGTTTTGATTTGATTTACTATTGTTGTACATGCTTCTTGTACTTTATTGGATGTATTATGGCATGCTTGCCAAAGGATTTATGTATATTATTTTATTGTGCTTGTTACCTGGATTTAGCACATGAATTTTTGTAATCATTTCGATTGACATTTATGAGATTATCTTTACTTGGATTAATGTGATTAAGCGGATTAATTACATCTTTTTGTCTTTGAAGTTGTATTTAAGCAGATTATTTACTTCTTTTGATTTCTATCTTTTGGATGATGTATTTAAGTGGATTATTTACTTCATTTGTTTTGGAATTGGTTTAAATTCTTTTACAATGATTGTGAGGCATTACATATGGTTAAACCTAGAAAAACAAATCAAGAGTCAAACTATCTTTCTAGAATTGAAAATGGTGAAGAAGTAGGACAAATTGAAGATGATTTTCTCGATGCACACCTATTCAAGATAAGTGTGGTTCCTAAAGAACTAAAAGACATTGCTCAATTGCTATCTATTAGTACCTTTCCAAAAAATTAAAACCAAGCATGTAAATGGAGAGTAATTGCCAAAGCCTTACCATACATTAAGTGGAGAACTATACATTTTAAGTAAAGATGAAGTTTTGTGTAGAGTACTATTGGACCATGCAAGGAAACAAATCTTGGAAGAAGAACATCAAGGTATTTTTGGAGCACACAACTTAGGAAACGAAACTAAAAGTAAAGTTTTATTGGTAATACATTAGTGGACAACCCTATTTGAGGATGCTAAAAAATATTCTCATAGCTATGACATTTTCAAAGAATTAGTAGGTCAACTACAAGAGATGAAATTCCACTACAACTGGTATTGACCATGGCACCTTTTAAAAGTGGGTAATTGACTTCATAGGGCCTATCAATCTCCTACCTAGAAATCTAAGGCATGCTTCATTATAATAAGCATTAAATATTTAATTATATGGATAAAAGAGGAACCAAAAAAGAACTATACCACAAAGATAATAGCTAGATTTATTTATGAGAATATTATCACAAGATCTGGATGTCCACTCAACATCAACAAAGACCAAGGAAAACACTTCATAAATCATATTATTAAAGAACTCTTGGAAAAGTTTATGATAAATCATAGCAAGATCACACCATATCACCCCCAATCAAATAGGGCAAGTGAATCTTTCAACAAATAATTTCCCACGTAAAAATTAGAAAGATGACCGATCAATGGGTCAACAACTAATGAGGAAAAATAATGACATTCAACATGGAGGACTAAAAACAATATAAAAGGAGGTGAGGGGTAAGATCAAATGTACAAACCAAGTTTTAAAATACACAATTCATTGCATGAGAAGTAAGAAGCAGTGTATCCAATGAAAGAGTGAAGCAAGAGAAGAGAAAACACTTGAGCTATGGAAATCACATCTTCTCTATAGTTGATTGAGGCCAAGGACATCAAGAGATTGGTATACAAACCCTATCCATGGAAGGCTATGGAAAACAAACTAGAAGGAGCCTTTTCAAACATTCCCATTGAAGTCAATCATGCAAAATATGTTTGGAAGTGCATTCATACCAAATTGATAGACGTGAACTATAGAAACTTTGAACAAGAAATTAAAACCTTAAGGGATGAAATTGATGGTGAATTATTGGCACAATACACCAATATTAGGTGACTCAAACTAAATATTTGGTAAAAAAATCCCAATTTTTTGCAATGAGTACAAGTTGATCTAGTTGGTGTTGTGCTAAATACATGGTGAATTCATATGCCTCAACAAGCCCTTCATGATCACCAAGAAATAAATCCATAAAGTGACAAGACTATGGAACAAATGAGAGAAACCAAAGAAGGTTGACAACAAATCCGTCACCACACTCACAAGTGCTACATTTGACAAGAGATTTCTTAATGTTAGAAAAATTGAAGATCTTTAGTAAGGTATGCCACCAAATGCATTGCCTATAAAATATTTCATATTGGAAGAGAGGATTCAGTGCTAGCAACTTGCATCCATGTAGCATATAAAATAGTCACAAATGACAAAGAATATGATCTCTATAAAACCCTAAGAGAGAAGCTAATGTATAATTTGGATAAAATGAAAAAAAGACATCATGAATTTAGGAATGGTTCACTCATAGTATGCTTATCCCTCTATTTCTTGAGAGAATTATTGGGAATTAAACCATGTGTATGGAGATTCAATAATACAGTTGCAGAGAAAATCGAGGAGAATATGGATGGATTCCCTAAAATTCCTCTTTGTTGGTATGGATATGAATCATTATTTGATAACTTCTAGAAATGTAGGAAAGAGAATGACTAAGCCATGATATTGTTAAAAATTAGAGAATGATGTGGTCTTTGTGGTTGATAAATATGATATTCACATAGAACTTGTCGAACTGCTAACTTTCATTATACCACCTCTACCATATGAAGCTTCCAATGAGTTGCTAGAGATAACATCTCAATTTCTACTCTCCTACCCTAGAGATCCCACTACCAAAAGATTTAATACATGGTAGGAATGCATAGACAAGAAAAATAAGGATGCTATAGAGAAAATTTCTTAAAAGAAAGTGAAAAGTGCCAAAGAAGAACAACCAAAGCAAGATTCACTTCCCCTAGTCATTAAGGATGTCATTACTTAGTATGGAACCAATAAGGATAGTACCACAAAGACAACAAATAGATTTATTTATGAGAACATTATCACAAGATTTGGATGTCCACTAAACATTACCAGTGAAAACACTTCATAAATCATACTATTAAAGAATTCTTGGAAATCTTTATGATAAATCATAGCAAGATCACACCATATCATCCCCAAGCAAATAGGACAAGTGAATCTTTCAACAAATAAGCTCCCACATAAAAATAAATATGAATAGTCAATGGGTCAACGACTATTGATGAAAATAATGATTTAAGTATGAAGGAATTAAAAATATAAAAGGAGGTGAGGGGTAAGATCTTGAAAATGCACAAAGCAAGTTGTAAAATACACAAGTCATCACTTGAGAAGTAAGTAGCAAGGTATCCAATGGAAGAGTGAAGGAAGAGAAGAGAAAAAATTTGAGTATAGCAAGCACATTCACTTTGTATTTGATTGAGGCCAAAGACATCAAGAGATTAGTATACAAACCCTATCCATGGAAGGCTATGGAAAATGACTCAGAAGAAGCCTTTTGAACATTCTCAATGGAGTCAATAAATAATAAATTCATGCCAAACTGACAAAGGTGGACCATAGCAACTTTTAACAGTAAAGTAAAACCTTAAGGAATGAAGCTGATGGTGAATTATTGACGCATTACACCAATATTGGGCAACTCAAACTGGTTATTTAGTAAAATTTCCTAAATTGTTGTAATGAGTGCAAATGGATCTGGTTGGTATTGAGCTAAATACATGGTGAATTCATATACCTCAACAATCCCTTCATGATCACCAAGGAAGAAATCCACAAAGTAATAACACTATAGAACAAAG
Organism: Cunninghamia lanceolata; assembly: GCA_027924645.1. Taxonomy (NCBI): domain Eukaryota; kingdom Viridiplantae; phylum Streptophyta; class Pinopsida; order Cupressales; family Cupressaceae; genus Cunninghamia; species Cunninghamia lanceolata. Next base: position 2,406,115 of record BSBN01000195.1, read on the forward strand.
GAGAGAAACCAAAGAATGTTGACAATAAATTTGTCATCGCACTCACAGGCACTACATTCGATGAGAGATTTCTAAGTGTTAGCAAAATTGGAGATCCTGAAGTAAGGTATGCCACCAAATGCATTATGTATCAAATATTCCATACCAGAAGAGAGGATTTAGAACTAGCAACTTGCATCCATGTGGTATATGAAATGGTCACAAATTATAAAGAATATGATCTCTATGAAACCCTAAGAAAGTAGCTAGTGGATAATATGGACAAGATGAAGAAACACCACCATGAATTTAGGTATGGCTCACTCATAGTATGCTTATCCCTCTATATATTGAGAGAATTACTGGGAATTGAACCATGTGTATGGAGATCTAATAATATGGTTACAAAGCAAATCAAGAAGAATATTGATAAACTCCCCGAAACCACTCTTTGTTGGTATGGATATGAATCATTGTTTTATAACTTCTAGAAAAAAATATAGGAAAGAGAGTGATTAAGCCATGATATTGTGAAAATATTAGAGAATGATTTGATCTATATGGTTGATAAAGATGATATTCACATAAAATTTGTTGACCCCTAAATTTCATTGTATTTCCACTACCATATGAAGCTTCCAATGAGTTGCTAGAGAGCACATCTAAACTTCTACTCTCCCACCCTAGATATCCTAATACCAAAAGATTTAGGACATGGCAGGAATACATAGACAAGAAAGATAAGAAGGATACTCCAAAGAAAATTTCTAAAAGGAAAGAAAAAGTGCCAAAGAAGAAGAAACAAAACACGATTCACTTCCTCCAGTAATTGAGGATGTCACTACTCAACAAACTAGTCAACCCATAATAGAACCAACAAAAGGACAAACCAATAGGAGATCAAAGAGATTAGGGTATATCAGTGGAAGTAGTTTAGTGTAAAAAAGTGAAATAGATACAGAAGAGCAACCACGTAAGGGAAAATCATTCATACTAGGGCAAATGTTAAAAGAAACAAAGGGTAAAAAGAGGAAAGAGGTTGAGGCAGAAACAATCTACATAGAAGAGAGCACACCACAAGCTAAAACTTTAGTATAAGAAATTGTAGAGGTCCTGTTACAAATGAACTTAAAGAAGAAGGAAGGAACAAGTAGGTAACAAAAGAAAAGATAGAAATAGAAAAAACATGCGAAAATAGTATAATATAGCTCAGATATAGAGGAAGAGAAGACTCCAAAAGAAGCATATCTATACTGGTAAACAATATAGAAAGTAGCACAAGAAAAGAGCCAAGAACCTACCTTAGACAAAAAGAAATAATTCAAAACTTTGTACACAACCAACAAGGCATTAAAGGTTGTTGAGACTTTTCCACTGCTACCAAAACTAACAAAGAAGTCATTGTTTGAGTAATGATTAACTTTATTATCAACAACACTTACTCTATTAAGTATATTACTAAGGGATTTACATAGGAATTAACAATGATTCTAAAACAACAAGTAGCCACATAAAGGAAAAAGACCTTCAAGATGGAGATATCACTAAAAACCAAAGTATTAGATGAGGTGGCTAAAGACTTAGATCTCTCCCTAATGATAAAAAGTAAGGTACAAAGTCTCGACCAAGATCAAGAACTATGAACAAAACATAGGGTAGATACCATACTTCAGAATATGAATAATATAAATATCTAATCTTTTCACATCAAGAAAAGACCTTGATTGACTGGCTAAAGTGCCAAATTTTACAAATTTTAGGGAGCTACAAATTCATGGCTAATTTAGATTTGTCACAATGTCAACAAGCAAGAAACCTAAGATTACAACATAGAAATAAGTGAACAAAGGATGCAATCAATAGATCAAATGAAGGAATTAAATCTTGAAATAAACATCTATTTGTCACTATTGTCCAAGCTTCTCCATGAGATAAAATAGATGATACCCACACTAATAAATCCAACTACTATCATTACCATAGAGAGGTCCCACAATGAGATTTTAGTCTGGGTAAAATGAATACAACACATGGTGTTGACTTGAGACAATTCATACAAGCAAATCAAGACATCTTATAGACATTTATTGCCATGATCTAAGATTAGTGAAAAATATTTTGGTAACAAAGTCTCTTCTGTTGGTCAAAGGAATTTTCCTTAAGGATAAGACAAAGGATTAAGCCCCAAGAGGATGTTGGCAAGTCGGGCACTGGAAACAAAATGATAACAACCAAAAACTATTGTGATAGCAATTAGCAACATATGGTACCTTTTTGATGCAGGGGCATCTTGCCCTACAATTTTGGTTTTTCTTCTTTTTTTTGTTTTGTTCTTTTTGTTAGCTTTTTGTAGGTGGTGACTCTTTGTCTTCTGTCTTTTTCTCTTACCTCCTATATTTGTAAAGTTATAATTCACTGAGGAGTTCCTATCGCCAAGTGTTTCTTGTTCCTGTCGCTTGCTTGGGAGTTAAGTTTGTTGAAACTTCTATCGCCCGAGCGATAGAAACAAAAGAGAAATTTTATGAGTCTTATATGTCATGGGTTATCTTCATAAACTGACAGTTGCTTAGCAGTTAAGGAAGTCAAGGGGTCACAGCATCAAACAAATGTAGAACAAATAGTAACTCTTGAAGAAGATCATGATTCTGTGAATCAATTTGGAAGGAAGTTGAAAGGTCTGTCAGCGGTCGAAGACAGTTGGAAAGAAAATGTAAAGAATCTAAGCATGCAGTGGTCATTTGGAAGATGTGAAGATGAATTTACAAAGGCCAAGCAGTAGAGAGCGATGGTTATGTTGGTTTTTTCCCAGACTGGATGCTTATTCCCAGATTTCCCTACAAGGTAGCCATCAATGATCAACAGGATCTCTGGGCCAGGGGCCAACAGTGTAGGAGATAGACTCTATATTTTATCTCCTCTTCTTCTTCAGGCTCTGCAAAACCTAGGGGGGTATTCCCTACTCAACATCCATGAGGATATACATACAAGGCTGGGATGCTGACAGAAAGCAGATAAGTCCTCCTGTAAGTAGACCAAAACTGTAAGATAAGAGCAAAGGGGCTAGCTTTGGGCCTATTTGCAGTTGTAAACAAAGGACTTGGATCCTAAAACTAATTCTACTGTCCTAATGGTTGTTTTAGAGTTTGATTTTGATTTTAAGTTTGGATGCAAAGCTGGACATGGTTGTAACACAAACACAAAGCAAGATTGGTGCCTATCTAGGGCCTGGAGTTAGTAGACATACACCTGTGAATGATATGCATGAACAACTAAAACTGGATTTCAGGGGGATACATATGATACCTGCCTTACAGATATCTCCCAATACAGAGTGTTAAGCTATCTATACTTATGGCATCCCTATTACAGTATACCCTTCCCAATGTTCAATCTGAAAATAGTTTAATCTACCCCTTGAGCAGAAGTTAAAAGATCAGACATTCAACACAGGAATTCTATGTTCTAGAATCTTAGACATTCCTTGAATACCTAGACTCAGAAGAAAGATACATGCAAAATTGGAGACAGAATTAGCATAACACATGCAAACATAGCATTATTCATATAAAATTGACCATGAAATCAGTGGATTCATGCAAAAACATACAACAGGAGATACACAAACTCACAAGTTTTGCTGCACAGAGCAACCAAATCAGCTGTATTGTATTACAGAGCCAAATGTTCAACTTTCAACAACCAAAACAATGGTCACACAGTCTACCTATATCGGCCAGAAAGTGTACCCACAGCAATTAATTACATGATTTTTACAAAAAACTGCCAGATACAGCCCATGAGAGATGGCGCCCATAAGTTATCAATGCAGTAGGCAGGAGAGTTGACAGGGGTGGCCTTGAGCCCTGTGCCACCATCTGGAAGTCTTCATGCTAAAAATTGGGCAGTTTAATCACTTGTACTATCACCCACACCCCTGCTACAATCGCCATTGATGGCTCAACCACCCGCGGCCTACTTGGAAACCATCACACTATTCAAAATGGAGCTTCCCGCCAAGAAGTGCTTCCTCACAGGTTCAAAATAATGTAGGGAGATTAATCCCACATGCATAGTGAGAAGACCACTTCAACATTTTATAAACATGGCCACAAACATACTAAGTGTCGAGCGCTTTTGCTGCGCTCGACACACAAGCCCTCGCCCAAAGCTAAGCCATCGGCTTGCCCCAAAAAACTCTCGCCGATCTATCAAGTCTCTCCGATGGCAAACAAAACACACCCTCCGTCGCCGTGACTCCCTCCATCGGAGCATCCAAAAATCCTCTGGCCGACCTCATGTGTTACACCGATGAAGCCCATCGCAATCTCCTGTCGGCCAGACCAATCCCATCGGCCAACCTGAAACTCCTCTGACCGACCTTAATAGTCTCGTCGACACCATCGCAAACTCCATATTTCCCATCATCGGCCAGAGATAGACCATCGGGCCAACTTCCATCGACTAGGCCGATAAAACAAGTCTCACTGATGGCCAAGCAAAAAACACCCATCGCCAAACAAAAACCATCGGCCAACACAAAAGCAACACTCGCCGACAACAGAAGTCACGCCGATGGCAACTTGGCTTCCCATCTCCGTCGGTGTGACTTAGACCGTCGGAGCAAGACCACAAACCTATGCCGATAGCTGCCATCACGCCGATGAAACCAAAAACATAAAGCTTTGAACCATTGAACCGGTTCAAACAGATGGTTCAATGGCGAGGTTCAACACTGAGGTTCGCCGGCGAGGTTCAAATTGAAAGTTCAAAGACACAATCGGAGCACTCAAAAAAATAAAACTTTCGCTGATGGACAAAACATGATGACCCCTTCCTCAGGAAAGATGAAGGGGAGCCAAAACTCAGAACCTTTTGGATTTTTTGGGAAGGTGCCTGCATGAAAAATTGCTCAGAAACTGACAGTCAATTCAGGCACCAACAGGTTACATAAGGAAGATTCTGGATTTATATAGAAGCTAAATCGACGTCAACAAAAGCAAACCTAGGCCGACGGTTTCAAAAGGATGGAAACAGATTAAAAGAGAGACATCGAGGGAGAGAGCAGAGAGGGGGTAGGAAGCTATGAATTGGAGGGAGAAAAGGCTAAAAAGGAAAAGTCGAGGCCGATAGATAGTCAAGGCCATAGGCCAAAAGTCAAGGCCAAGTGTGGAGGAGCGACAGTAAAATGGAACCGGTTACAAAACAAAAGGGATAGAAGGAGGAGAGTGTAGAAAGTAATTAATAATGATTTGTTTTACCAAAGATAGAGAAGGCCACTTGTTGAAAGCTATTAGATATGTTTTGTAATGCTTTGAATATGGAATAGAATACTGTGGACTTGGGTATAATCTGCCTTGTGATTTCAATATTAATAGAATCTGCATATTTTACTTCCTGGGTATTCATTTGTTAAGCTCATGTCATTATTTCTAAATTTCTATTTTGAATGAATGCATTGTGAGTTGTTTTGATTCTATGGCTAGCAAGGCAGTCATCAATGGGTATCAGAGCATGAGTTTTTAAATCTGGTGCCATCACTTTTGAAGGATGGGAAGACACAAAGACACACTGGCCACTACACTAAGAGATGGCTATATGCACATCCATCCTCACTGCAAAATAAGAGAATGAAGGAGATATGGAGAGAAGGAAGAAGGATATAGATTTAAGATATACATAATAGGTGCTACCCAAGCATATGTGATGTATATATCTATGCTTGTGGTAAACAATTAACATTGTATAAAGAGTATTATATATATGATATGAATATATGAGTACACCTATCTTATGGTGTCAATGAATGTATAAAATTACTTGAGTCTTTATGTTATGCATATGTTATCTACCTCACTAACCTAATCTCCTTCTTATTACATCACCTTGGGCTTAATTCTCTGACATCAATAATCTAGACCTTAGGCCTATATTTTATTGTCAACACTTATCATTAAGATGAAAGTGATAATAAAGGGTATAATATTATCTCATCATCTTATTTATAAAATATGAATCTATACTTAAACGTAGATAAATCAAGGTGTGGTTTACTCTTAAGCTTCATTGTGAGGAAAAATTAAACAATATATATAAAAAAAATTAATTTAAAAAGTACAAAAATTATTTCCATTTTACTGGTGTTGAAGTGTTAAATTGCATATCTTTGGAGTTCTCTCCACCTTTCAAAAGTGATTATAATTTTTTTAAATAAATTTATATGTAATTTAATAGTGTGGTGGATCAGATTTCTTTTAACATTAGTAGTCATTTTCTATGCATGATGTGTTTTTAGTTGAAAGCTTAAACACATTAAACTCTCTCCTAGTACTTAATTGCTCTTTTTGGTGCTCAAACAACAAAACAAAAACTTGTATTGGAAAATCAAACATTGCTAGAAAAAATACCATAGAGCAACAGTCTTGGGTAACAATTACTAAAGGGAAAAAAAACCTTCCCCATTGTTGAGTTTACAATTTAGACTAAATTTGATAAATAAAAAATTTGACAACAAAAGGCCTTAATCTTAAGACGAGAGGTCTTCTGAAGAAATAAAATGCCTTGTAACATGGGAAATATTTTCTAGCTTCTACTCTTAGCACTCAAAATATTACTACATATGGCTTTTCTTAGTACTCATGGAACTCCTTAATCCGAAAATTAAAATCATTAGAGGATAAGCTTAAGGTTCAGGGATCCAAGAAAATTCTTTACTCTTTAATAATTTATATTGATGGGGACTTGATACACCTCCAATAAAGAAGCTAAAAGCGCATGAAACTAGGTCATAGGAGCTAGCAAAGATAATAAATGGGTTGTAGTTCTCAATGGACATGCATGGACACAAGACTCTCCTATAGTAAGATGGATAGGTAAACGATCAAGTTATGGTTGATGTTAGGATTGCTCATCCTCCTATATACTTAAGAGTTGCAAGTTGGAATTGTAATGGAACAGTTTATTCTTCCCCTAGTACAGTGTACGACATCATTGAAGCTAATGAAATTATCCTCTTTACTAAGATACATAAAAGTTTTAAGCATCATTTGCCTTCTTTTTTAGGTTTTTCTTGGTTCTTAGTTTATATGAATTCTCGCTAGATTGGGTGCATGCCAGATTGAGGACGAGTATATTTTTTAGTAATAACATAGATACTTGGGTATGATATCTCACATTAGTACATATGTGCATGATCGAAAGGTACAAGAATGCAAGATGTGTAATTTATTGTATGTTATATCTCACCACGAGGATTTGTTAGCTCTATTATTATGGATGGTGACCCTTAGATTTATATAACTATATATATAGGCTCTCACTTTTGGGTGAGATTATTATGATAGGATTCTTTAATGTATATGCATGCACACAACTAGTTCCCATGAATGACTTGTCACATGATACTCTTCTTGATACTATTATTGGTCCAAAATATTTTGACATGTCTTGAGTCTGTATGGATGAAGCACACACTACCTTCTATGGTAAATCCTTGATTGGTATAGGTGAGTTCCACCAACTTTTTTACTCTAAATGGTTTATCTTGATTCATATATTCACACAAGTTTACTTGTTTTAACCACCAAGGTGGGGCTAATGTAATTCATCATATCTTAAAATATCATAATATTATGCTATACATTTGACATTTCTATGGTTCACCAAGCATGTACTTAACCGACCATGCATACTTATCGTTTAACCTCAAAATACATACATCATCCCCCACCATGCCTACTTCCATTACAAGGCCCTAGACTATTATTCATTTTGACTCCTTTATTACCACTATTTATGTTGAACACCTAAGAACACTTTTTCCATCCCTTTCTTGTACATAAACACACATGAGAAATCTACTTTATTAGTTAATAGTTTGTGGACCACTACTTTAAATATCTTCCAATACTCTACTTCTAGAGCTAGAAATCAAAGAATTGTTGTGTGTCCTATGAGTAAATGATTTTATGAAGAAAGTAAAAATATTCTTAGACATGGCCCTATTAAGAGTATTCATGAAACTTAAATTTCCACTATTCCTTTCCACCCATTATCATAACATGTTATCCACCTTGTACAATGACCCTAAGACCCTTTGGTGTGCCCTCCTCCCTCATAGGAATATATGGCATATCACAAACCCCTATATTTTGTTATAGTATGCCTCTAACTTATATCACCTTTACAATGAATCTCCAACTATAATGCCTTATGTATTAGCCTCATCTTCTTCTTATAACTTCTTTGCTTACCACAAAAGGGAAGATTCCATTTATAAATTAAAAAACTAATAAAGTGACTGATGTCAATAAATTGTAATTTTAATTCCTAAAGTATGCAGCTTTTTTAATTTGTACTTCCATTGTTAATTTATTTAACGAAGTGGTAATTCATGGATGCCCTCCATCCTAGCCTTCTCACTTGATTCATCCTATAAGTTTGGTGACCCCCTTGACCCTAATAATTACATGACTATCATTAGTGGAAATATACTTTATAAGCTTTATGTCACTATTCTAGATTCCCACATCTCCCCCTTTGTATATAACTTTAAGTTTTGTGCCCATGGTCAAGCTAGATTTAGATGTTATTATCAAATGATTGATCAAATTTTCACTTTACGATCCAGTATTGGGGAAGCTCACCATATTGTGAGATTATATATTGTTTCTTTGTTGATTTACATAGAAAGCCTTTGATATGGTTTGTAGACATCTTGTTTTTGAAAGGTTGAGAGGTTTGGGTCTAAGTGACATTATTGTTCAAACAATTTTGACACTCTATGAAGCATTAAAAGGTTATTTTCATACAATATGTGGAACTTATTTGACCATTTACAATATTATTAGAGTGAAGTAGGGTTGCCCACTCTCCCCTGACTCTGTTTGATCTATATATTTATGAGTTGGAAAAGTTTCTCCTAAAGGAGCTTCTTGGCACTGGTGGGTCATTACATAATATATTTATCCCATCATTGTTGTTTATTGATGAAATTATTGCTATCTCCTCAATAGATAATGGTTTATAGGATTAGATAGATAAATTGGATCTTTTTGTGACAATGAAATGTTGCATATTAACTTGAAAAAATAGTAGTCATGATTTTCTCTCATAGAAGGTGTTAATCTCATTTGTTCACCTTTACAAGTGAGATAGTATCATGGAGATCTTCTTATACATATGTTGGGGTCACATTTAAAGGAACTAGACTTCCTTTCAACCTCGCTACCAAGTCAAGACTTTTGAAATGTTATGTTGCTCAAAATTAGTTAGAAAAGGGTTGTTTTCAATTTTTTGATACATGTACGAAGTTAGATCTTTTTGAAACTCTTGTTCAAACAACCTCTCCTTATGGATTTGAGGCTTAGGGACCTTCTCTAAATGAGACTAAATGGGCTCACCTCAAATGATAAGAAACTTCTTCCTTTCAAACAATTATTCAATGTAAAAACATAGTCCCTTAGTGTATTGCCAAATCTGAACTTGATGCCTAGTCATTCAAGTTGGAAGATACTTTTAAGATTGTATGTTATTTGAGCAAACTACAAGAATTTTATAGATAGTATGAAGGGTACTTTGATGTATTCTTATTATGCTTAGTTATTCTCTTTGGAGCTCTTCAAATAGGGGTAATATGTTGGTTAACTAGTGTGATCTCTCTTCTACATACTATTGGTATCTTTGTTGATAATCTTCCACCATTCATATTTTCTTGGAGGGCTCCAATCTTAGAGTGGGTTAGAAAGAGATTAACAACTACATTTGAGAGGGAACTTACATGGCCTACATATAATATATACTTAGATTTCTCCACCTAGGCCACTGAGTCCAAGATTATATCATTATGTATCTATGTTTCTCCAAATATGTGATGGAGACATGTTATCCTTCAAAACTATCTTCAAAACCATTTGTGTCATGGACTTAGAGTTCCCCTTGGCTAGATGTGTGTTGGCTCCCATCATTTAAGGATTGAGATAGATCACCACATTCCAAGAGAGGAACAAATGTACCAACTTTACTTTTAGGGGGCTAAGATTGGGGATAATTTTATTTTTAAATACATATTTTGATGAGATAATTAGAAGATTCTAGTGTATCTTGAGGGACATAGGGTAGTATTTGGAAATTTTCTTTTAATATCAAGATCATAATTGCTTGCATGCTTAAACATTGTGACTTGAGTAAAGGGAAACAACATGTGCTTCTTCTAACATAAGAACTATCACCTACTCCTTCATTCCTGCCAGGACTGTCAAGCAATTTTTTTATGACAGTTAGCTATTCAAAGTGCTTTTAAAATACTATAACATACTTTAGTATAAGTAAATTATATAAAAACCAAATATATATCATCATAATCTTATATAAATTTTGACAGTTTGTCCAAAATCTCTCCTTTCATATGGTACAGTCTTTTCAAAATTTCAGTTGTATTTTACAACTAAAATGTCTATATACAACTATACAATTGTCAAATTTAAGCCCTGATTCCTACCAATTCTCTTAGTGGCTTGAAATGTGCATTTGATAGTTATTTTCATACTAGATCAATTAAAAAAGGAGGTCTTAAACAATGATAACAGGAAGCATAAGGTCTCAAAACCTAAGAGACTATAATGTGGTATATACACTGTGATAGAAATACTCATATTAAATTTTAGATTTTAATATTGACTTTAGTAACTTAACCTTTTGTATAATACATATTTTTGTTTTTGCTTTGTTAAAAGCACAATAAACCATCTCTTAACTTATTATACTAACCTTTATTTCTATTATCCTTTATAATTATTTATAAAGATTAATAATAATTTCAAATTCAATTTTCCATCATTATAAACACAAGTTTTTTTTTGGGTAAATTAGATATAATTATTACTTATTTTTACTTCTTTAAGTATAAACTAGCATGTACCTATCTTTAGAAAAACTATCTAAAATACGTCGAGAGATATCCTTCCCAAGGCACCTATTGAACTTATATATGACAAAGTACTATAAAAAAAGGTGCCTAAGAAGGATATCTCTTGATGTATTTTAAACAGATTTTTCTAAAGATAGGTATGCTAGTAGATGTAAACAACACTATTATTAGTTTTTGTAATGACTTTGCATGAGATATAGTGACAAATGTCAATCTTGTTCTTTTTTTGTTGAATGTCAATAGTAGATTTTGAAAGAGTGAGACCGTATGATTTGTGTATAGTCAATGCCCAAGCTAATCTTAAGGGTATTTGGGTTGTGCGGCTCCTTTGTATTGACTCTTAGGGTTTGATTTTTTTATTTCATATTTAACTAGGATTTTATTGACTAACCCTTTCATTCTTAATATAGATTAAAATTGAAAAAGACTTGTTTTTATATCCATCAATGAAAGATTTTGTCACTTCTTCAAAGTCATTATCATTTCATTTTTTCTTTATTCTTCTTTTTCTACATCTGTCATTTGATAATCTCTTTGATATTGTTTGCATTGCTCTTCACTTTCAAAATTCAACCTTGGTCAAGCCATACCCACAAAATGAACATCAATATTAGTAATTAAAGATGGTGATGCACTTTAAGATGGATTAAAATTTGAAACGTGTAGTGTCCTCTTAGAATAATATAGAATTATTGAAGAGATAAAAGAATTCATTTGTGAAAGAACTAAATTTATAGGGGAAAATTTATTGAACCATCACTTTATGGATTGGTTAATATGTTTTTATCCTTTTATTTCATATTGACTCCTAGGGTTTGATTTTTTTATTTCATATTTACCTAGGGTTTTATTGACTAACCTCGAAACAACTAACACAAAGTATTTTCATTAAAATAACTCTACAACAAATAAAACACCATATTAATTTGCTTTAATATGTTTTCATCGTTTTATTTCAACATACTAATTTGCTTCTTTTTTATTTGATTTGATAAAACCCTAATAAAATATAGGGTAAAAGCACAAAGTTGTGTCACACTTTCAGTCAACTTATCAACACAAGTGAATTTAAGTATTTCTAACTAAAAATTAATTTTGGTCAAACATATGATCTTGTAAGATTCATTTTAGCTAAGTTAGATATGTCCACAATTTTTCCAACTAAAATTGTTAGCTAAATGCATATGTAGCACCATTATGAGGCCAATTTACCAAAAAAAAAAATATTTGAAAAACTTGATATTTGAACAATTTCTACTCATGTAAATAACTTTTTTAAAAAAATATAAAAATACCCTTTTGTAAATCTATAAGTTTAGTTTTCAAATATATATATATATATATATATATATATATATATATATATATATATATATATATATATATATATATATTCCTTTCTATTTTTACTAAAAGTAGGTTATCAGCACAAAACATTAGGTCGATTACTATGTCAAGGAAAAATAGTATTTAACTTATTAAAAAAAATTGAAAAAAATATGATGCACTAGATAAAAGAATCTATATCAAGATGGTATATTTTTTTTCTATTTTAGATAAATAGTTAATATGAAAGTTGATGTCGAATGGAAACAACTACATTTTAATGCACGCACATTTTATTATTTATTTAAAAATATATATTTATCAAAATTGGAAAAAAAATATATCCATGCACTAAAGTTTCAAGTTATAAATACACACAAAAAAATTGAAGAAAAAAAAATAAAATTTACTATATAAAGATTGACGTCTCATGTAACTTCATTTTTCAGCATTTTATCAGCAATTAAATTATAGTGTCAATTTATTAAAAACTATATTCAAATAATTTTTTAAATTTTTTCAAAAATTACAAACATAAAATATACTAAAAAATAAATATTTTATTAGTTTACATCATTTCAAAATTCAAAACATATATGTCACTTTTTAGTGATTCAAGTTTAAAAGTTGGATCAACGTTAATCGTTTCCTTTATAAAAGTGTGACACAGCTTTGTGTTTTTACCCTATAATTATAAAATATTATTTTAACACTAAAATATTTCCTTAACTATAAAACTACACTTTGCAAAGCCTATAAAATAACACTAACATATTTCCTTAACTATAAAACTAAACTTTACAAAGCAAATAATGAATACTATTATAATTTAAAATGCAATATTGTAAGTTTGAAGAATAAAATAATACTGTAGTTTTTTAACTCTTGAGTAAATAAAATTGAAATCTGAAAAATAATCTAATTTGGTAAAATAAAATAACCCTACATATTATTATTCATGTGTAGAACCCTAACCCTAGTTGGGTGTGGAGAGATTTGAAATGTCTACCTAAGATATTAAAATGTAATAATACTAAATACTATTACAATTTAAAATGCATTAAAATATTGTAAGTTTGAAGAATAAAATAAAAATGCAGCAACATGGCCTCACTCCATCTAAATATTTTCCATGATAATGTAGATTTTTAACTCTTGAGTAAATAAAATTGAAATCCCAAAAAATATCTAATTTTGTAAAATAAAATAACACTAATAAAAAACAAAATAACACTAAAATATTTCCTTTACAAAGCATGCATATTTTTATTTATGTGAAGAACCCTAACCCTATTTGGGTGTGGAGAGATTTGAAATGTCTTGAGTAAATAAAATTGAAATCCCAAAATAGTCTAATTTCATTAAAAAAAAATAACGCCAAAATATTTCCTTAACTATAAAAAATTAAATTTTGAAGAATAAAATAAAAATGCTTACTTCATTTAAATATTTTCCACGATAGTCTAGATTCTTAACTCTTTAACTCTTGAGTAAAAAAATTGAAATCCCTATATATTAATATCAAACTTAATCAAATTCATGTGAAAATCTGAATGGATTATCTACACAATTTGAAAAAGATGTAAGAACAAAATTTATAGAGAATTGAATATAGTTTATGGGCTACTATTTTTAAAAAAACTATATTTACTTAGTGAAAAATGAATATTTCAATGGACAGCTATTAAATTTTTCAGAAAAAATAAATAAAAAATGGGTGTCGTTCCAGCCAACCTAACTATGAGCAAAAAAAAAAAAAAAAATTATCTTTCAAAATAAGTAGAGGACTCATGCTCAAATGTGACGCATATTTTTTTGAAATCTTTTTCCAATAAAATAATTAGTTATAATTTTTTTACTGTGATTTTTTTTTAAACTAAAAAGTAATTTTCTAGCCAACCTAACTTGATCAAAAAAATTAGAATTCAATTTTTTTTCCAACCTATAGCTAGAAAAGCATAGAGTGTGACACAGATTTCGAATCTCAAAAAGGTGAAACGGTTTGAAAGTTATGGATGTTTTTCAATCAGTGTGTCCATCAGGATTTTAGACACACACTATATAGAGAATTCTTAATAATTATTTAATAAAATGATAACTAAGCAAATTGTATATTTTTAGAAAGCTGACAATTTCTTCAATAAACCCTTTTCGTTTTATCAATTTCACATAAAAAAAGAGTTGTCAGCACAAAGGGTGAAGTTCGAAGAAGAGAGTGAAACCTGCAAAAATGTTATAATTTAGGGAAAGTCAACTATGACAATCCCAAGCCTAAATACAAGGCAAAACTGAAGCAAAATGGATATCCATTATTCGTTACTAATGGATATCCATTTCCCAGAAACGGATATCCATTTCTAGTTGCCCCAAACCTTGTGGTATGTGTGTTTATGCTTCATGTCTTACATACATTCATGTATATGCTTCATGTATTACGTGTATTCAAGTGTATACTTCATGACTTGTAGTGTATTCATGTGTATACTTCATGATTGATGCACGTATTCAAGTGTATACTTCATGACAAGTACATGTATTCATGTGTATACTTCATGACTTACGTATATTCATGTGTATGCTTTGTGACTTACATGTATCCATGTGCATACATCGTGTATTTATGTGTATGCTTCATGCCTTGTATCTTACGTGTATTTATGCGTATACTTCATGTATTATGTGTATGCTTCATGCTTCATGTATTACATGTATTTATCTAAATAGTTTGTGTATTATGTGTATGCTTCATGCTTCTTATATTACATGTGTATACTTGGTGTACTACATGTATGCTTAATGCTCTGTGTATTACGTGTATTTACACGTATACTTCGTGTATTACATGTATGCTTCATGTTATGTGTATTACATGTAACATGTGTATTTATGTGTATGCTTCATGCTTCATATGTACTTATGTATATTACATGTATCTATGAGTATGCTTCATACTTCATGTATCATGTGTACTTATATGCTTCATGCCTTGCATGTATTTATGTGTATACTTCATAGATTACATATGCTTCATGATTTGAGAGGAAAACATAATGGATGTCCATTTTATAGAATGGATATCCATTTTGACGTAGAAGGGATATCCATTGCCCAAAGAATTAGGCTTTAGGTAATGGATATCCATTATGTAAAAGCCAAAAAAAAGGACAAAATGAATGTTGTTGTGCCCGACAACTGTGCCCACATGTCAAAAAACCCATGATCTCTACCTGTTACAGTAAAAAAACACTTTTATGCACTTTTGGACACACAATTTGCTTGTTACAATCATAAGGGTGATATTTTTGTTCCCCTAATGGGGAGCAACAGTCGTCGTAAAGCAAAAAGGGGGAAAGTTACATTGGAAGAAATTAAAGCAATTAGGGAAAAAGGATAGAGAAAGGAAAGGGATTGAAAGACCAGGTTTGGTGGATGCTCATGAAGGTGAAGCTTCTTCTTTACCATCTAATGACATGCAAATTGAAGGTGTTAGTGTTGATTATAATGAAATGTTAGATAAGAATAAAGTTGACCATGATATTGCAAATGAAAATGTTGCAAAATGTTATGAAACACCTATTGATAAGAACAATACCATGGACAAAGAAGAAGAAAAAAATAGAGATGTGCAATTGAAGAAAGTGGGTATGAACCTCATGATGTTGAATTTGAACTCCATAATCCATTTGTTGATAAAATTGATGAGGTTGATAACATGGATGAAACAATGAAAATCAATGTATCTCCAAATTACATAAGAAGAGAGGATGTTTGTCAAGAAGAAAATAAGCATGATGAAATTGGAAAACATCAAAGAACCCCAAAATGGTTACTTGAAATTGATGAGAACATAATGGAAAAACTTGAAGGCAAGAGGTTGTCACGAACGGTTCGATTGTGGGATTCAAAACTCTTCAATGAATACTTTGAGAATAAAACATTAACTAAATAATGTTAATTTTTTGTGCAATTACTAAAGATGTACAAAATGAGAGCTTTACTAAAGAAATTAAAGATTCGGTTAAACAAAGTGTCCGATCGGAATAAAATTATTGTTAGAAGCTTTTTCAATGCACTCAATTCTATTGGAAAGACTAGCAAGGAGAAAGATAAAAGAGTTGCTCATAGAGTAAAAACAACCTCAATAGTAAGCAAACAATTAAGAAAGGTTCAATTAATGAGGCAAACTTGTGTTGACTTAAGATTGAATCATAAAACATTGTCAAAAGCACTAGCATTAAAATTAAGACTAGATAGTCCTCTTGGAAATGATACTTGGGCTTTCGATGGAAGGCTTCCATGAGTTGATAAGAAGCTAATCAATAGCACAAAGGAAGAAATTGAATGATTTTGGCACACTAACTCTAGGGTATCACTGAATGCAAAAGATGTTTTAAAGTTAAGAATTAGTGATAAAGACCGCACACCACATCCTAAACATTACTTGGAATGTAGCCAAACAACATCGTACAACAATATTGTGAAACATACCAAGTATGACAATCTCACAAAGAGCATTTGAATCTCTTGAGCCATTTTATTGTGATCCTCTTAAAATTTGTAATACATGTTGCAAATACCATGTAGAATTTTCTATGTATCATGAATTATTATGCAATATTCGTTCTACTTTGCACACTAACGAAATCTTACAGGAGTGTGGTGCAATTCAACTACCAAAGTCATCTAGGGACTTATTGGATTTATTTCTATGTATTAGAGATGATGGTTGCATTTTCTACAAGAATGATTGTTTAAATGAAAAGTGTTTACAATGTTGTGGGTTATCAAAGTTTGTATCATGTTTTCATGAGGGTAGTGAGCATGATTTTGGAAAGAGAATGGTTGAGAAAAAGAGATATGAGACAGTGAAATACAATTTGAAAAGTGGAGGTGAAGGTTCTAGATGTAAGTTGATTGTAAGAGAGCTAAGTATTGCTGATTTTATTGATGATTTTAAGAAAAATCTTTTCTACAAGTATGCCAGACACAACCACAGGTCTCGATGGTTAGATCAATAGTTCAGGATGTGTAAAGACTTTTTCCCAATTAGAACTATTGTCTATGTCGTTGATTTTGTAGAAAACTATATGTTGCAACCCCAAAATGAAGTGCAATCCCAATACTACAATTCTATTTGGATTGCTATTTTTGTTCACATCACATACAAACATGACCCTGAGAGTACAAAAGAGAACAGGAAGATTGTCAGAGAATACCATTTTTACATGAGTGATGATCGATCTCATTCATCAGAGTATGTGCAATATTGTTTTCAACAATTTTATGGGTTCTTGCAAGAAAAAGATATTAGAATGGATCAACATCTCATTTGGTTAGATAATTGCACTGGTTAATTCAAGAATTCTCGTATGTTCTATTGGTTGAGCAGAATGCATGTAGAGAAGGGTATACCTCATATTTGGAAATTTTCTGAAGCTGGGAATGGAAAAGGTGAACATGATGGAGCGGGTGCATGTATGAAGAGAGCTCTTTTTAAAGAACAATTAAAGATTAGAGGTGGTGCTACATTCAGTGATGTAGATTCTATTGTTAAGTGGTGTAACTATGCATTAACACAAGGTGTGGCTCTTGATTCATAAGTGTGCATGTTATTTTGGTTCATTGATGAGGGGATAGCGAGACAAAAATTGGATTGTTAGAGCATCAATGAATCATCAAAGATGTATTCATTTTGAAGCTCAGATGCAAGTGCATGGACTATTTGGACATGAGAATTAGCTTGTTTTGTCAGAGTTGTATTAAATGTGATTGGGATAATTATAAGTCAAGTGAGTGGGTAGATGCATGGATTCCACAATATTTAACCCCTTTATCTCAAGGTCAATCATCTTTACTCAATGACATGGAGAGCTCATTTGACTATGAACATCTTTCAGACCTTGTACAGCCAAGTCATGTTTATGTAGTTGTTGCACCACATGGAAATGAAGAGAGATCAGACTATTGGTTGGCACGATGTGTACAGGGAAAATAAAAGCTAACATGACCTATGACAGATGATAATGGGTTCACATATCCTACAAGATTAGTTGTTATTGTTGGGACTTGGTTGTGAACATATATGATTAGAAAGAATGGCATCCTTGTCTTTGAAGACTTTGAGAAGCATAAAATCATATTGATGTATTCACACCTAGTTATAGCAACAGATGTTAAGTTACTAAAGCATCATGCAAAACTAAAAACAAAACAATTATAGACAATTAGTAATGATGATCATGAAGCAATATTGGATACTTTGAAGGTAAGAGATGACCCATCAAGTACGCTTGACTAGCATTTAAACTTCCAGATGGACAGGTATGACAATTTTTATCTTAACTTGTTCTTGTTTTTTTTTAAAAAAATTTAGAATTGTTTTATTAAAAATCTTGTTTCTTTAACTATAATGCATGCTTTTGACTATACAAGACTGTGAATGAGGTTATTTTGCATGGCATCGTAGACTCGAGGTACGATTTTTAGTGTTCATTTATATTTCTTAATATTTTGCTTTCTAGCTTTTTCTACATACTAATTTCTAAATTCATTTTGTGCATATCCTACAATCAAGGCATTCCATGTGATGACATGTATTTGATGTGCTCTACCAAATAGTTCATGTGCCTTGTCTATGCTTCCACATTTTGCATACACGTGTCATAGGGTAATTGCAACTACAACATCTGACAAAATTCCCATATCCTTCATGCTTTGATGGATGCCCATACCCTGTTCCAAAGATATAATTTTGGCACATGCAGGGAGGATGCTAGCAAAGGTTGTGGAATTTGGCTTTACACCTACCAATTACATTTTCTTGAAAGTGTCTAAAGAGTTTTTCAACAAATCCATTTTGTTCATATCCTAGAATCATGGCATTCCATTAGACCACATTTCTTTGAGGTACTCCACCAAATAGTTTATGTACCTTGCCTATGCTTCCTCACTTTGCATTCATGTCTCCTAGGATAGTTGCAACTACAACATCTAATAGAATTCCCATATCATTCATGTTTTGATGGATGTCCATATCCCATTCCAAAGATCCCATTTTGGCACATGTAAGGAGGATGCTGGCAAATGTTATGGAATTTGGCTTTACACCCACCAATTACATAAAAAAATGGACACTTAGGAAGGTTGCACTTAGCTATAGGATCATGCAACAGTCTCTTGGCAGCTCCATTTTTCTTTATGACAATACCCATGACAATCTTGAAGGAATAAAACTATTTATGTACATCAGTCCACTAGGACTATCATAGTATTAGAGTCTTTTGGAAACCTTCCTTCAAACTTTCTCCTTCATAATCCTTAGTGTGTTGACCTCATCATTGCCCCTTGGATGGTTTTCACACTTCCTAAGACAACATCTAGCTTCTCCTTTCCATGGTCATCCTTAATAATATAATGGAAATCATCTATTTTATGATTGTCCTAAGGCATGCCAATGCTCCATAATCAGCAACAATTGTTTTTATTTGAAAGCCTCCTTGAAACCTTATGTTTCCTTCTTCTAGATGGTAGTTCACTTCATTGCTAGGTCATTCTCTTGATGAACCTTGGAGGTGACATAATTAATAGTAATCCTTTTGGCACATGGACTACCTTCCACAACACTGCCCTCATACCCTCATGACTATCATAGGGCAAAGTATGACTGTTTTTAAAAATCAGGACAACACTAGCCCTCTGCCTCTATTTTATGTTCTTGTCCATGCAATAATACTTCATACAAATGATAAGTTTTAGGTTATGAATCCCCCTTCTAAATGATGCTAATTACCTCTATGTTGCCACTAGGTTTTAGGGTAGATATCTTATCTCAAGATACATCATACTCTCAAATCTAAACTGCTCCCATATGGTATTTGGACTACTTTGAGGTTGCAGACTATAATAGTGGATTGTTTGGAATATGACAGTCCTCTAGGGAATTCCATCATGTATTCATCAAGAAAAACCTCTTCACTGTGCTAATGATAACTTTTTCAAAAGCTCATGGCAATTTCATATGGTATATTTCATGAACATTGTTGTCCCAAATGTATGACAACCAACCTAGGACTGTGATAATGAGTTAGAACAATCTCTTTTCAATTTTGGAAGTCTTCGTTGCACATCATGAATGGGATAGTCCCTTCTAAACTACTTAAATAACCTTATCATTCTCATGGACTTCTCCAAGAGTTGTTACACCATTCTCCAGATTTGACAATGATAAAATCTTGAAAACATGACATCAAATTGAAACTGTGACCCTGCTGTATAAGACAATCATCATGGACTAAACACTATACTATGGTAGGGAATGTTACTTTCTAGGAAATGACCATGCAGAGTAAATTAACTTTCATAACTACCTTCCACAACACTGCGCTCATACCCTCATGATAACTTTTCAAAGAATGAAAGCATTTGAAACCCTTCATCCATGAGACAATTGAGACCCAAAACTGCTAGTGACATTTTTAGGACAACACTTAGTTTTGTTGACAATCTATCTTTGGGTGTATAATAGGATAGTGACAATTGTCTCCATGAAATTTTAGTCTCTTCTACTTTCCTTGGGTTTTGGACAAATGGTTTCAATGACACTTTGACCATGTTCAAGCAAGTAGGTATGATAGTTAGCATGGTATAGTTCCTTATCCTTATGAGAAATAAAATCAAATTACACACTTGTCTATGTTTCCACACTTTGCATTACACCCGCGAATTGCATTTGCTTGAAATTTTATAAAGCAATAAATTCATTTTGTGCATATCTTGCAATCATAGTATAACAGTCCTATATAACAGTCCTAGTATAATAGTCCTATAAATGGTCATTAATTTACAACAAGAGTTACACATGTGATTGAAGTATGTACAACCCTCATCCACTAAACTTGCATGGTTGCATGCAAATAGAACACAAGAAAATATTACAATGTTAGGAGATGTTCCAAAGTGCTTGATTAATTCAAAGATTTTGAGAACATCCTTGCAAAATAAATTTTGTGCATATCTTGCAATCATGGCATTCCATGAGACCACATTTCTTTGAGGCATCATGTCAAGTAGTTCACTGCCCTTGTCTATGCTTCCACATTTTGAAAACATTTCTCCTAGGATAGTTGCAACTACAACATCTGATAAAATTACCATATCCTTTATGCTTTTATGGATGTCCATACATTATTCCAAATATCACATTTTAGCATATGATGGGATGATGTTGGAAAAGGTTGTGGAATTTGGCTTTACACCCACCAATTGCATTTTCTTGAAAGTTTGTACAACCTTATCAAGAAATCAATTTTTTGCATATCTTGCTATCATTGCATTCCATGAGATGACATCTATTTGAGGTGTTCTATCAAATAGTTCACATGCCTTGTCTATTCTTCCACACTTTGCATACATGTCTACTAAGGTAGTTGCAACTACATAGTCTAATAAAACCCTGCTTTATGTTTTGATGGATGTCCATGTACCCTGTTCCAAAGATCCCATTTTGGAACAAGAACAAAGGATGTTAGAAAAGGTTGTGGAATTTGGCTTTACACCCACCAATTGCATTTTCTTGAAAGTTTATAAATCCTTATCAACAAATCCATTTTGCACATATCTTGCAATCATTGTATTCCATCAAACAACATCTCTTGCAATCATTGCATTCCATCAAACAACAACTATGTTCATATGGACTAGTATAACGGTTCTAGTATAACAGTCCTATAACTAATTTTCTTAAAATTTTCTAAAGCAACAAATCTATTTTGTGCATATATTGCAATCATTACATTCCATCAGACAACATCTCTTTGAGTCATTTTGTCAAATAGTTCATGTGGCTTGTCAAATCGTTTTACGTATAAATTCATGTTGTGGTCTTAGTAAAGTATCAAATTAGCATCATTCATGACTACCACCTTCTAAGGGGACATTGTCAACATTCACAATTTAAAGGAGTAGACAATCCATGCAAAGGAGAAGACAATTTACATAAAGGGATTGTGATAGTCATTTACGATTTGTATCATGCCCATTATCTAAGAAATCTCCATGAAAAAGAGGTTGAGGGGAAAAGTAGGGTATATACAAGATGATACAAAGGGAGTTATAAATGCAGGTTGTTTAAGTTTTTTTTGCTTGACATATTTTAATATACAAAAGCAGGTGTTTTGGAGAATAGAGCAATTGTACATTCAAGGGAATGAGATTCCGGTTAAAGAATTTAGCTTCATTTTGGAGACATTTGATATAATTCCTAAGGTGACATATAAGACATCTTTCATCAAACTTCTTATAAAAAATATTGAGTTAGTTCTACTTGATGGTGTTTGCTTAACAATTTTTTCTTATAAATGCAGGTGTTTTCAACTATAAAGCTATTGTATTCAAGGGACTGAGATCATTGGTTAAAGCATTTAGCTTCCATCATGGAGACATTTTTTATATTTTTTGTTTGTATATTTGTATATTTTGTATATCCTATGAGGAGATTATGACCATAATATAATAATGTTTCCATCTTACATGTCCTCCTAGTGCTTCTTCATATCTGGTGCTAATAATTGATATCCATTTCATGTGATTTTAGTAGTACACTCTTTAAGGTGTGTTTTTTATTATGTTTAATGCTAAATTTGATGGTTATATATGTAGTGATTTGATGTCATGAATATTTTAACAATAAAGTAGTATATCTCTTCAAATTAGTCCCAAAAACCTCTTAAAAATAGTCCCAAAAACCTCTTAAAATAGTCCCAAAACCTCTTAAAATTACATGTCTTCCCCTATGAAAACTAGGGTCTTTTCTGGTACATTGCTCCCTAAGAGCAAAGTCACTTAAGATCATAAGAACAAAAACCTTGTCATGTGCCATATTTTTTGTTTTGTTCATCATGGGGCCGAACTAACTATGCTAATGCATCGAGGTGGTAGGTAAATGCTAGGGGAGGTCTCATTTCATGTACCAAGTGTCCTAGTCATTCGAAGCAGCAGGGTACTGACAGTCACTTAAGATCCCTAAGAGCAAAAGACTGCCAAACTTTGACAAAGTAGTTATCAAAATTTGTGGTAGCTAGGAATGTTTTGTTTTGACCTACAGGTACATGTGGGGTCTATCCACAATAACCTCTCTTGGTTTTGGTCAACTCCAATCTGTTTGACTGTGCTGAAAGCAAATGCATTCTTGCAAAATGCTTCAGTTTCCTGTAGTGGAAAGGTGCTATGAGTGACATTTTGAATTCCACAGCTTGTGACGTTGAAATGACTATAACAATGTGTTAGGGTGGTTGGGTAAATGCTAGTCGAGGTCTCGTTTCTGTGCCAAGTATCCCAATCATTCAAGGCAGCAGGCTACCGGCAAAGTCACTTAAGATCCTAAGAGAAAAACTGTCAAACGTTGATGAAGCATTTCTCAAAATTTGTGGAAGCTGGGAATGTTTCATTTGGACCTATAGGTGCATGTGGGGTCCATCCACAATAACCACTCTCATTTTTGGTCAACTCCAATCTATTTGACCATGCTGAAACCAAATGCATTCTTGCAAAATGCTTCAGTTTCATGCAGTGGAAAGGTGCTAGGAGTGACATTTTGCATTCCATAGCTCATGGGGATGAACTGACTATGCCAAGGCATCGAGGTGGGTGGGTAAATGCTAAGGGAGGTCTCATTTCATGTGCAAAGTGTCCCAGTCATTCGGGGTAGCAGGCTACCGGCAAAGTCACTTAAGATCCCTAAGAGCGAAAAACTGCCAAACTTTGACGGAGCAGTTCTTGGAATTCGTGGTAGATGGGAATGTTTTGTTTGGACCTACAAGTGCATGTGGGGTCTATACACAATAACCTCTCTCAGTTTTAGTCAACTCCAATCTGTTTGACCATGCCAAAACCAAATGCATTCTTGCAAAATGCTTTAGTTTCATGCAGTGGAAAGATGCTAGGAGTTGTAACATGCCAATTCTTCTACCAACTAAGATTTACTAAGTTTAACTCAAAAAGATAATGATTAAATTACTAATAGTGAAAGAAATAAAAAATTTCCTTAATTCATTCAATAAAATGCACATTTGAAACATATTCCAAACTCCCATCGCATAAATCAAATTACATTTCCTCAATAGAATAATTGAATATTTCTCATTACAACTTTTTCTTGATATAAATACATACAAGCTTCATGAGCTAATAGAGATACATAATTTCACTTTGTCTATCTTCAAATCCGGGCCGCCAACTACATGAGGGGAAGCATCACTCAAGCGCTTTTCCTCCATCCATGGACTATCTGTGGTCCCCCGCACATTTACCAAACTAGTAAATGGCCCTACCCTTCGACGAAGGGATTGGTATGGTAACCTCATTAATAAGCCTAAATTGAGCAAGGTGTTGTGTCCTACATAACTAGTACTATCATACATTGCGGCTACAACCTATAAGCATGATTGCCCTTCCTAGTATGTGATGCACAGGTATAGGTAGTAGTTAATAAAGTTCACACAATGAACTTAGACTCTAATGTTTCCTCCAAAAGGATTTCAAAGGTTATGTGACACAAGCCTACACAAGGCTATACAAGAGGCTGACCTAGTCTAGGACCACACCCTAGTGTCCACCATAAGACTACTCAACCCTCTTTTGGGGAGTCTCTACTCAACCCAATCCACAACACAAACACCTTCTAGGATAGCAATCAACCTACTAATACCTCTACCACAGGAACTTCACACTATACCCAGCATATACTTATCAAGGACATGACCAACATGAGATCTCTGACCCAATAACTAAATTCTGTACTCTACAGGACAGTGGACAGCAAGTTACCATATGACTGTCCTATGACAGTGCTGAAAGGAGACTATTTCCTTGTAGTTTTAGAGAGTGACTATCACAAGGATAACTATTGAAATCCACAAAAGACTATCTAAACTCATTTCACATTCAAATACCCAATATGAACATGTGATCATTCACCCACATGCAGGTCCGTACTGTACCAGGGCGTTCAAAGACAGCAAACTGTCTTTTTCTAGGGAGAGGCCTAATTTGGAGGCAATATGAAGGAAGTGCATCAAATTTGCATGCTCAGGATCAACTAAACACCTGCACTGGTCAGTTTTCACCTGCAAACACAAATTCCACCATGCATTTGGTAAAACATTTGACTGTCTTTGCATTCATGCTGTTGTCCACCATTAATATCTCAACTAGTCACTATGAAGACTAGCTAGATTCATGCCAAGAGGCTTGGAGAATGGAATGCAAACCTAATGAACAACAAAAACCTGAAATAAAAGCTTTCCCCTTCCATCCTACTGAAGAATGATGGTGCCTTTCAAAGGACAAAGGAGAAACTATGCATTTTTCCCCAAAACCCTAGTTTTAGGAGGGTTTAGAACAGTTTTTACAAATCGTTTTGATTCTCCCTCCAAAAAATGTGTCAAGAAGGGTAACTAGACTCAAAAGGAAGGGACTTCAATGCATTAACAATTTTCACAACTTTCAGACCCTGTTCTATCCGTACCACGCCATACAGAATGACTATCTTCAGCAAAAAGCAGAAAATCACTATTTTTTCATTCCAAAAACTCCTCTTTTTCATTTATCTCGGCATGTTTATAGAAGGTTTTAGCAACCTTTCCTCTTCTCTTCCAACCGTACAACTGCCCACCAAGGGCAGTGAAACGTTGGAAGTTGCCTTTGCATAAGAAACTCTATGTTTCAAAAGGGAAAAACCTTGAAAATAGGCCTTATTACCACTATAGTGGACTAGTCAACCAAAATGAACTAAGTCCTTATTACAAAACATGAGAATGACTTTCAAAGCCTTAGAGGAAATAGAATAACATGATGACAAACTAGGAAATAGCCAAAAAAATGACTAAACTGGGAGCTCCTACACCATACTCCCCCTGTAGGAAGAACTCAAGTCCCTTGAGTTGCCAAATGTTGAAGTGTCATGCCATGCTTCAAGATATCTACTTCAGTCATCCAGGTGGCCTCTGAATCAGGAAGATCCTTCCATTTCACCAAGTAGTTTTTATAGACACCTCTCCTAGTCTTCTTGACAACTTTGGAATCCAGAATGCACTCCAACTGTAAAGGTTTGCTTGGAGGCAAATCCTTGATCCAATTAGCATCTTCAGTCACCACATCTAATCCACTTTCACCAGGCAATGGAGGTATGAAAGGAAAAAGATCACAAACATTGAAAATTGGAGAGATACCAAGGCCGGATGGTAACTCAATCTCATATGCATTTGGACCAAACTTGTGCACAATTTTGCATGGCCCAATCTTCTTCATCAGGAGTTTAGTTGGCTGACCCTTTGGCAACCTTTATTTCCTTAGATATGCCATAACTAAGTCTCCAACTTTGAATTGCACTTCTCTTTTCTTCAAATCTGCCTTTTCCTTGTACTATGTGACTGTTTTTTTCTAATTGCAACTTGACTTGATCATGGACTGTTTTCATGGAGGCAACAAACTCTTCACCAAGTGCACTCCTTCTATCCCATCCTTGGAGATCCTTCAATTCAAGTGGTCCCCTTGGGTGAAAACCATAAACTACCTCGATAGGACTTTTACCAATGCTTCTATTCCTTGAATCATTGTAGGCATATTCAGCCTGACTAATAACCAAGTCCCATGCCAAACCATGCTGCTTTGTAAGGCATCTTAGAAGGTTTCCAAGTGATCTATTAACCACCTCAGTCTGACCATCAGTTTGTGGATGGTAGGATAATGAAAAGGATAACTGTGTGCCCAACTTTCTCCACAAGGTCCTCCAGAAGTGACCTACAAACTTAGAATCTCTGTCGATTACAATGGACAATGGCAAACCATGAATTCTTACTACCTCTCTAAAAAATAGACCTGCAACATGAGATACATCATTTGTGCATTTACATGGCACAAAATAAGCCATCTTGCTGAACCTATCAACAATAACAAATACACTATCCACCCCTCTGGTTGTCCTGGGTAACCCAAGCACAAAATCCATGCTGATACTTTCCCAAGGTCTGTTGGGAATGGGAAGGGGCTGGTATAGACCTACATTTGAAGACACACCCTTGGCCCTTTGACAGATTGCACAACTAGCTACATACTTCCTCACATCTAATTGCACCTTTGGCCAAAAATAGAACCTTGTGACTTGTTCTAGTGTCTTGTCTAAGCCAAAATGTCCTCCTAAAGAACCATTATGCTTCTCCTTGATGATGTTGTTCCTCATGGAACACTTAGGCATACACAACAAATTGCCCTTAAACAAGAGGCCTTCCTACAAAACAAAATTTGCATACTCTCCATGGAATGTGTTAGCCAAGTTCACACAAACATCATAAGCCTCTTTGAAATCTGAATCTTCTTTATACAACTTCTTTAAATAGTCAATGCCCATGTTTTCTAACTAAATTTCATGAACAATAAGCAGCCTCCTACTTAATGCATCAGCCACCTTGTTAGAAACACCTCTTTTGTGCTTAATTGTGAAGGTATAAACTTGCAATTGTTCCATCCATTTAACATGTCTATGGTTCAATTTTTCTTGACTATTTAGAAAGCTTAAAGCATGATTATCAATAAACACAATAATTTCTTTGGGCAGCAAATAATGTCTCCATTTCTTAAGAGCTTGCACCATTGCATAGAGTTCTAAGTCATAGGTAGAATGCCTTTGCTTGGCTTCATTCAACTTTTCTGAAAAGAATGCCACCGGATATCCTTCTTGGCTGAGAACAGCACCAATAGCTTTCTGACTTGCATCACACTCAACAACAAACACCTTATCAAAATCAGGGAGTACTAAGGTAGGCAACTCAGCCACCTTTGTTTTCAACAACTCAAAACTATCATCAGCTTCCTTTGTCCATTGGAATCTACATTTGACTCCACCCTTGATGGTGTTGAGGATGGGAGCACTAATGTGATTGAAACCTCTGATAAACTTCCTATAGAAAGTCACCAATCCATGGAAACTTCTCACGTCTCCCACTATTTTTAGGGTAGGCCAACTGAGAATAGCCTCAACCTTAGAGGGATCCATCTTCAAACAACCATTTGAAATGACAAATCCAAGGTATACAAGTTCAGTTTTCATGAACTCACATTTGTCTAAGTTGATCATCAACTTGTGCTCATGTAGCTTCTCCAACACCTGACCAACATGCTTCACATGGTCTTCTCTTGTCCTGCTGAAGATTAGTATGTCATCAAGATAAACAATAACAAATTTACCAATGAATTCAACTAATACCTCATTCATCAAGCACATAAATGTACTTGGAGCATTGCTAAGACCAAATGGCATAACAAGCCATTCATAAAGACCCTCATTAGTCTTGAAAGCAGTCTTCCATTCATCTCCCTGTCTAATCCGGATTTGATGATAACCGGATTTCAAATCAATCTTTGAGTAATAGCATGATCCTCCAAGATAATCTAGAAGATCTTCAATCCTTGGCATTGGGAATCTGTATCTTATGGTGATCTTGTTGATGGCCCTAGAATCCGTGCATAGCCTCCACTTTCCATCCTTCTTAGGAGCAAGTACACTTGGGACTGCACAAGGACTTAGACTCTTCCTAATCAGCCCTTTCTCCAAGAGATCTTGAATTTGCCTTGCCACTTCTTCATTTTGCTATGGTGTCAGCTTATAGGCAGCCTTATTAGGCAATGTAGCACTAGATATTAAGTCAATCTAATGACTTATGTCCCTCATGGGTGGTAAGGAGTTAGGAACTTCCTCTACCACAAGATCTTGATACTTGTCTAGAAGTTGCTACACTTCCAATGGAATCTCCTTCTATTTTTGTTCTTGTTGATCTGATCAACTCTTGGGCTTCATGACCAAGGCATACCCCTGGGTATCCTTCTCCTTCAAGAGGTTTAAAAACTTTTTGCCATTCACCACCATGACACTGTTGTCATTTTTCTTCCCCCCGGGCTGCTCCATCATAGGATCCATCTTGAATGGTCTTCCATTCTTGATGATGACATAAGTGTTCTTCTCACCATCATGCTGAGCTTTAACATTATATTGCCATGGGCGGCCAAGAAGCAGATGACATGTATCCATAGGGATGATTTCACATAGCACTTTGTCCTTGTCTTCACCAATTGCAAATTCAACCCAAGTTTGTTCTTCCACCATGAAACTTTG
Organism: Cunninghamia lanceolata; assembly: GCA_027924645.1. Classification (NCBI taxonomy): domain Eukaryota; kingdom Viridiplantae; phylum Streptophyta; class Pinopsida; order Cupressales; family Cupressaceae; genus Cunninghamia; species Cunninghamia lanceolata. The sequence continues at coordinate 2,435,508 of BSBN01000195.1, forward strand.
GTTCTTGTTCAACCAAGAGATCTTGTGAGGACTGATATGAGGCAGCCTCTTCAACTTGCACTTCTCAACCATCTCAGTGGATACCACATTCTCAGTAGATCCTAAATCTACTATGATTTTGCAAAGCTTCCCATAGGCTATGCCTTGGGTTCTAAAAAGATTCTTTCTCTGAGGGGGCTCTTGTTTTAATGGTATCTTCAACATAGACCTCTTAATCACCATACTTTCTCCTTCTAGAATAGGTGCAACACTTCCCATTGGTGAATTTACACTCTCACAATCATCATCCTTTACCAACTGATTTCTCTTTCCACTCTCATGAGAGCCGCTGGTTTTCCCTGGGCATTTGTTCATTGTATGGCCAACTTGGTTGCAGCCATAACACCTTCCAGTGAAGACTCCTAGTCCTCTACCTCCTCCACCATTTCTGCCCCTTCCATTAGGACTTCTCCAACCTTTGAAGCCTCCTCTATGCTATGTTTCTGATTGTGTTTCTTGCTGACCGTTATTTTCAGTTTTGTGGAACTGTCCACAGCCAAAACTGCATCTTCCTCTTTGGTTTCTGCCACCTCTTCCTCTGGCACTTTGTTCACCCTTCCTTCTCAGCTTTTCCTCTACTCTGGAGGCCAATAAGAAGCATTCATCCACTATTTTTGGTATCACTAAACTGATCTCATCTTGTAGATTATATTTCAGACCATT